>OX387326.1:4822260-7222260 GCA_947562085.1 Eudonia lacustrata | reverse complement strand
TATTTATACCTATGCGGTACATCTACGCCTGACGCTGTACACGTTTTATGTTTTTACCCCCGAATTCTGCGCTTGCACAATTTTGTTTACTTTTAACTTTTAACATTCAACTTTTAACTTTTAACTTAGTCATTAGTTATTATATTCTCATGATAAGCGAATTGTTGTAACTGCAAAGAATTCTTCATGAAAATAAAGATTTAAACCATAAATGATAATATTTTTAACAGCAGTATTTTTCAAATGTTAAGTACGCTAAGTAAATAGTTAAAATTTGGTACTCTAGTGGTATTTATCGACAACATAATGTTCTCTGCAGTGTGAGGTACCAGATGTCTCCAGATGATAGGTATTTAAGTAAAGGTCAAGCGCTACCCCGCTGTGAAAAACACAGTGAAACAAACAACGCCACATTTATTTCCAGCTCTACTTTCCCCCTTGTCTGGTGCAGTCAGTCACGCAGCTCCGCGGACAATGCGTTGGTGCAACGTGCCTATAAAAATGCATTACATTTTTTTCTAAGTAAGCCACTGCCCTGTTATATCGACCAAGCGACCATGTATTAAATAATACAAAAGTATTATTTAATACATTAAGTATCTTTTAGGTTGGCAGAGCAGATGAAACGATCGTGTAAATTAAGCAGTTCTCGGTTGCGTAATAGACTCGCAAGTCGATTCCTACAATACGCCACTCGCGGTCGCGTAGTTGGTTTTGAACTCCCCTGTGTTTAGTGGATATATCCCCTATTGACCCCTGGATGCTAATTTATAGGCTCCAGGCAGCATAATACCGAAAAACCGCCACATAACTTGGGCTTAGGGGTCTCGTATCACTGGGCAAAAATAAAGGTCTCTGAATGGAGGATATGAGAAGTAAATTGTCATAGTGTCTAGTTCTATCCATCGGTCTTTTTTCTGAAAGTAATTTCTTTTTCCACTTGAGAAGCTCGATGGCACAGTGGTAAACGCGCCCGGTCTGCGATTGCTAAAGTGAAGCAACTTTCGCAAAGGCCGTTCATTAGAGGGGTGACCGAAAATTGATTATCTCGAACAGAAGTTCGAACTTTTGTAAGGACGGAGGACCGTCCTTACAAAAGTTTCGGTTGTTGCAGCAAAATAAGTCCCTCACGCTTATTAAAAATGGTGGGTTTAAGGCGACTCACCGCTAAAAAATTAATCTAATACGGAGCGTTTGCGCCGTACCATAAGAAAACCTGTTTTTTTTCCTTCAAATTAAAACTACAAATTATTTTTAAAAAATTAACCTGCATAGTGAAGTGTGTGTTAAGACTAATCTACTAAGAAAATTTAGATGCTGAAATCGGTATGGTTTGCATGTAAAATGTAAATCTATGTTTTAAAAGAGGTTACTTTGATATTTTTTTCTCTGTTATAAAACTTGATAAATCGTGTTTCTGCAACTAGCAAAATGAAGTCAATTATATGAAAAATCATGTCATCAAATATCACTTTAATATGTTTTGTAATTGTTGGGAAAAATCAAGATCCCGCCACGTAAATTTCCAATGCGTCGCCTTAAGCCTAATCTCCCCATGTCCTCGTGGGATGACATTTATCATGTACATATATCAAGTAGTGTGCGTCTAGCATAAAAGACCGCTAACACCAATTGGTTTTTTATAGAGACCATAGCCATAAAATATTAATTGAGTGGTCATATCATCCCAATAACGAGGTCACCGGATCGATTGAATCAAGCCTTACAATAGGTATACAATTAAAAAAACATCAGCCCGGCAAATTAACTGTTAACTATTATAGCTTCCACAATCGTAATTGCGCGCGTGATTCGGTCTGTCACAGTAGTCTTTACCGCCTGCCCAAGAACATTGTATTTGCCTCCCGCCTTTCCTTTAATGATATTACAACTTCTTCTTCTTCCTGCTCTGACCCTAAAATGTTCGTTTAGCCAGACTACGACCAGTGCCCAGTTTCATATGTCAAGAGATGCATTCATCAAGCATCTCTTGCCACATGGAACGAAAGGTACCGAACACAAAACACAGCTGGCACAACCAAGATCTTCTTCCCAGATGCCAGGGAAGCCTACACCACCGTCAGAAAGATAAGCCACACAAACCACACTACACAAGCACTGACTGGACACGGCGGGTTCTCCGAATATCTGCATAGATTCAAGTGCAAAGAGAGCCCGCTGTGCGAATGCAACACCAATGACGAGACCATACAACATTTGTTATTCGATTGCCCCATTAACGCTCAATCGAAATATGACTTGGAACATAAAATAGAGGGTCTCGTCAGCGTAAACACAGTCAGTGCTTTGATTAAAAGTAAGAAATATAGAAAAGATTTGCTAGAGTTTATTATAAAAGTGGTTAAAACGGCTAATTTAAGAAATAGAAATAAGTATTGTAAGTTTATGTGAAAAATTGTAAAGTTGTGTAAAAAAAATAAAAATTTAAAGTTGTAAAAACGATCATTATAATTTAATGAGTTTAAGTTGGCCAATAAATATAAAAATTAAAAAAATGTTCGTTTTCTTCTACTCTCCTCCATCAGCCGTCACCTGTGCAGTCACTCCATTTACATTCATATCATCGGTCACAAAATCCATCCATCTTTTCTATGGTCTCCCTCGCCCCCTCCATCCATCAATACGTATATTCATCACTCCCTTAGTTACATGCGTTTTATCCCTTCTCATTACATGCCTATTTCAAGACAAATGATGGTACTACATAAGGGTATTTAATTTAGTATGAATCTTTTTGCCTGGTGGCAGAATAGTCTAGTATAAAGCTTAAATAACCAGGTAGGTGTAGGCATAAGAGAGGCGCAGCTCCGTACAAGAATATTATTAAAAACATTGTTATTAGGCTTTTTGTCTGTAATTTCTTTTGTGTTTAGTTTCATAAATCACGGAAACAAAGCGAAGTATATCCATTCATTTTTAAAATTTATGTTATTGTTAGAATGCTTAAATCATCTCAGTATCTTGAAACATTAAGGCCGTTTTTTTCTGCATTTAGCTTTTACAGCACAACCTTTTATGGATGACGAGAAACTAAAGGTTCCTCAAGCCGTAGTGATTGAACATCCTCAAATAATGATATTTCTAGAGGGGGGATACATTAAATCACGCAAGTTATTTTGCGAAATTTGGTAAAAAAAGAAACAAAAATAATGTTATTTAACTAACTAAACCTTATCGCTTCTCCGTCTATTTTTGTTGTCCGGAACGAAAACACCCACGAGATAAAGAACAAAAAAACTCAGAGATTTGAAATAATAGTTTAAATTTATGATCGAGTGCTTATTCAAACCGTGCCCAGCTTATTCAAACAGAACTAAAAGTGCTTCTATTAGAAAATTTATGAAAACTAACAAATTGTTATTCTTATTATTATTGTTATTTTGCTTTATAAAATATACATTATTCTAGGTAATATGTTTAAATAGTTTGCATTTCAGTTGATTAGCTCTCTCCATACGACCCGTTGTCTTTGAGAAATTTGAAGTGAATTATTTTATTTTTTGTTCAATATTCTTTTAAATAGTGTTGCAATAAAAGTATATTCCGTTCTGTTTTTCCTTTTGTTCATAATTTGTTAAAACTTTATTAAAATAAAATAAGCAGGGAGGGCCTGGCGACCTGTAGCCCAGGTTTCCTTTTTTATGAAACCTTTATCAGGCACCAGTCTCTCACAAATATAGGATATTATGTTAAATATTAGTTAATAAGTCTTAGTCAAATGTACCTATTTTGTGATGGAAAAATAAACAAATTTTTATTTTTTAATTTTTATTTTATTATCTTTCTATATGTTTAAGTAAATATTTACAAGCACGCTTATGTACCTATCGTCGATACAGTACGTAGTAGGCAGAGTAACATTATTAGTCAGCTACGAACTCTAGATCTTTTAAGGTTTTTTTGTATTATTATTTAATTTGGTCAAGAGACGGACGCGTTCAGACTAGACGGAGCGACGATCTTCTAACTGTATCTGGAAAAAGCTGGAAAAGTGAGAGGACCCCGCGTATCGTGCTCAACGGCATGTACATACTTGGAGAGGCCTATATCAAGACTAATGAAGGCTGATAAAGATGATGCAAGCCCTAGCTGATTCAAATTGAGCATGATTAGAAAATTTATGCGAACACACATATTGAAGTACCTATCTAGATTATAAGCACGCTTAAATATCGGCGGTGTAGGCGTAGGCAAAGTACCAGTCAACTACGGTAAAACTCCTCGATATTAAACGAGTAGAAAGTGGCGAACACGAAAGCTCCAAGGGAAAGTCTACTGCAAACATTTGGAGCACTAAGCAGGCGTGTTGGGTTACACAAAAACTTTACGGCAAAGCGATATTCGCAACGCACCGTTATACATAACGGCGTGCTCATATAACACTTGAAGAGTTGCGGTAACTCCAATAGCAATGTATACGACGATAGCGATCTTCGATTGTCGTCTCGAGTTTCGGAGTAGGTGGTAGTGTTTTTACAAGTGTTGCCTTCGCTTAAGGGCGGTATTTGCACAGAGCTCAGCCCACCCTTTCGAGGTGCTCCATTCATACTTAAAAGGTAGACTATTCTACCTTACATTACATCTATATGTAGCAATTCATTTAGTTATTTTAAGGGGATGACACTCTCCACTGATGTTAAGTGGAAAAGAAGTCCAAACATCTATTTAATTGAACTGCCAAGATAATAATGAGGATTGCTTCTTGTAGTCCAACATTCTGTTAGATGGGGTTTAAGTAGTAGGGTACACACAAATGTGCGATTCTGTCGAAAAGTCGGTTGAAAGATTCCTGAAGGTAGGCATTTGCATTTGCCTATGCTATCTTACTTACTAATAAAACTTTATTTTGAATGGAACGCAAAAGTTTGAAAGTAAAAATGTATACTCGTTTAATCTTAGTTATGTTATGATTATTTTTGTTATTTTTTTAGACATAATTTTTTTTCGCAGACATAATTTTCTCATAACATTAAATAAAATTACCTACAAATAACAAAAATAACTTACAATTCTATCTCATAACTATGATTACAGTTTGACAGTGTTGCTGTAAAGCAAAGAAAAGATAAACGCGTGTTATAAATATTGTGAAAAGTAATTTTCACAATATTTATAACACGCGTTTATCTTTTCTTTAATCGAGTGTCATGATGATAATATACCGTGTCACCAAAAGTCCAAAATTAAAAACAACAAAGACATCTTAATGAAACCTCTTTCCGAAACATTTACTGCGAAGCGCGAAGTAGAACGTAATCTATTTGGAACGCTGTTACCGGCGTTCAATGAAATTCCCATTAAGAGAGGTGTAAAAAACTGAAGTCCGACAAACGGGGAGGCTTCATTTCCGAAGGCCATCTTGTCTCCCTCCCATCCCCCTTGCAACTCTTTGACCTTTTCCAAGGAAGCTATAAGACATTGATTAAACGAACTATTATGACAATCACCTCTGTCACAGTTTCTGAAATTGTATATGTAATACAATTCCATAAACTGTGCCTCCGGTTAGTTCCGCTATGGTATGGTTCCGCTATGGCACCCTCACAGAATGCCTACCAAAAAGTCCCACTATGGTACCCGTCTATTAGATCTACGTCAAACAATAGAAGGTACAATTGAAAAGAAAAGTGCACTTATAATTAAGTCTTACCTAAGTCTGTCGCTATAAAGTGAATGTAAATAGTTGTGTTTCGATTTTTAGAGATTATTTTTATCTTTAATTTAATAATAACAAACATACCCCCCGCTAGGAATCGCACCCGGGACCTCTGGGTTTGAGACGGGTGGCCTTAACCACTAGACTACAGATGCGGTTGAACCAATGGGTAGTTCTAAGCTAAATAATCAATTAAAAATACACCTCAAGGCTTGAGGAGTTTCGTGGCGTATCAGATTACGTGATCAGATGGCGATTTTGCAATAACTTGCAACTTACGCAAAATCGCGTCACGGAATGAATAGGTAATATGGGGGTTCGAAGGCTTTACCGGTTTGAAGAACAAATCGCGTGCACGCGCATCGCTGCCGCCGCTGTGGCTTATATTAAAAGCGAGCGACGCGGTGCATAGGATTTTCGCCTTTAGACTGGTAAAGCGTATGTGGCCGCCATAGTACGTGTGCTGAAAGAGCTTAGTTACTTTAGTTAAGTTGTCCTCCCATCTAGCTTTTTAACGTGTAATGTGTATGGTGATCGCACCAGGTTCTAAGTAATTATAAAAAATACAGGACTCGTTCTGTATTTTTTTATAATTAGAACGGCAAATTACTACATTCCACTTGATGTTATTTAGATATGGAGTTCAGACTCGAAGACAACTGGTGCAGCATGAAAACAACGCAGCATCAGTCACCCTCACTCTGCCGGCCCACAATGTGGCTCCTTTGCGCCTCGTCAAAAGGACCCCAAATCATATGAAGGAGGGAAAACGTGTGCTGGTAGACTAATCCATCTTTTGGAGATGCAACAAAGAAGTATTTATGATATCAATATTTATGCTGCCTCTCGAAATCGGGATGGCTACGATTCGTGACGCAAAGAAAGTCCGCGAGCTCTTGTTTGAAAGCATCATGGCAGAATCATCTCAATAACGTCCTATTAGAATTATGTATTTTTATGTATGTTTATTTATTGTAGTTTACGTATTTACAATACACATTTATGTTTATTTTTATATTATATATAATATTTATGTATGTATAATATACATTTAAAATTATTTATATTACTATATACTTTAGTCATCGCACATAATTGCACCTATATCAATGTTATCTCTGCACCACCCTATGGTTGACTGGTAGAATGCTTCAGGCAGTAAGTCCGCCATGTATTGTATGTTGCAAAAGTTTAAATAAAATAAAACAATAAATATAACGACGACTCACCTCATTGACTCCCCTGACGATGGCCCTCATGGTGGCATTCCTTGGGCCGTCGACGGTTCGGCCGTCGTCCGTCGGCCCCCACGACGCGCTGTAGATGTGGATCTTGTGCGGCTCGTGGCCCATAGAGTTGGCCTCTATCAGGTCCGTCATGTACGGCTGGTCTAACATGCGGATACCTGGAGAACAGAAATGGTTGCAATCGCTTCTTGGTTGGCAGAAAACATGCTATGGTTGTAATAACACGACTGGTAAAAGAATGTGGATTTTGATAAAATCACATGTTAAGTAACATCTTGCTTTTCAAAATGCCATTATGTATGTAGGTATATGTTAATGACTGTAACTTGTTTTGTGACCCATATCATCATCAGCATCACCAGCTCATTATATGTTCCCACTGCTGGGGCATGAGCTTTCCCTATGGATGGATAGAAAGAACGGGCCATAAACCACCACGCAGGCCCAGTGCGGTGCGGTGGTTGTTAACGAACGCTAATGCAGTCGGGACCAACGGCTTTACTTACCTTCCGAAGCACGGAGAAGCTCGAAATGATAGATTTTTGGTCACCCATCCGATTGCGAAAGTTGTCTAATCTTGGCAAATGTAGACCGGCCGCGTTTATTACTGCGCCATCGAGCTACTTTATGTATGTATAATTGTTATTGCTTTAGATCGCATCTTTGAATTCTGTGCAACTAGCAGCTAAAGAAAATACACAATACACTTTTGACCAGTGTCTACGGCGGCGGCGGGCAGCGAGACGATTTCTTTCGTCTGTCCATACATTTCCCAATACGCTAAAAATTCTTTCTACAAAATCAATTTTTTGTCCGGTTTACGAAGGTTTTCTTGACCTGTCAAACACAGAAACATTCGGACAGTCCGGTCTAAAACCGGACATCTGGCAACCCTATCTGTGATCCTATATAAATAAATCTAAGATTATGTATTTGGTCTCTAACTCTAACCGCACACCGGGCTAGATTCTGCTGTTCAAAAACGTCTTCAATAGTATCTCAATCACGTCTCAGTGGTCAAATTCTTACGTACACTGTGGAATAAAATGAAAAACCATTTATATACCTACATAAACTTGTATCTACTTTGGCACAGTAGAAAAAAATAAAATAAAACGAACTTAGCTAAAAAAAGGGTTGTTTGTGAATTAATTTATATTCCGCTGTTTTTGTAAACCATTTAGATATTTATTTATTTATTTATTTTAAATGAAACAAAATATTACATGGCGAACTTAAAACCTGAGGCAATTTCTACCAATCAAGCATAGTGCAGAAATGACATGGTAGGTGCAATTTTGAACGACAAACAAAGTGGAAAACAGTATAATATTATACTATATGTCGGAGTTTTTTTATAGACTAGTAACGCCATCTATCGATACTAGGCTGAATGGCTTGGCATTATGAAATTATCCCTGAGTCAGTAGTTCGAGCGAGTAGTGAGAGCATAGTGAGTCTATGGCGTCTGTCATCTGTCACTGTCACCAGTCAGTGAGGTAATATCAGTTTGTGAAACGGACTCACTTTACTTCTGGAGCTCGACTGCGCCGGACGCGTGCGCACTGATTCTATTCCACACACAAAATGGCGGACGGAGACGACATTTTCCAACGAAATCCGTTTTCATCCCCGACAGCAGCGGTGGGATTGGAACAAAACACCTCCAATACGGTTCATCAACGTCCTGCTACCACGCAAAACGAATATTTAGCGGATTACGCCGTGCCACACGAAGAAAATAATTCCGCGACGAACACGCGTTCAGGTGACCAAAACACATTCTCGCCGTCGGGAAACCAGATACCGGCGATGTCATCTGAGATGTGGGCGTCGTTTTTTCGTGGCGTAGCGGAAAGTTTTCATAATACAGAAAATAGTTCATCGAAACGTACGGGCAAGAAAATGAAACCTAATGATGTTTACGTACCTACGTTTGATCCAGACGATTGTGAGTTTACAGCGGCACAATGGTGCGATGAAATAGACCACCACCGGACACAGAATTCGTGGACAGATTACGAAACAAGGAATGTGGCGTTTACAAACTTACGCGGCCGTGCTCGAAGATGGGCGTCGAAGTCCTATCCGCTTTGCAAGACCTGGGAGGAAGCTAGAGAGCGCCTTTCAAGACAATTTGCGTCTACGAAGCGATTCCACGACCTATTCCAAGATATGGTGCAATACACAAGCGATCGGGCCTCGACATACGTGGAATATTCCACCAACAAACTGGCGCTGCTTGACCGCCTGGAGACGAGTTGGAGTGAAGCTAACAAGATTGAAGTGGTCATATCAGGTATTTCTGACAATCAGGTACGTTCAGATTTATTAAAAAATACTCCAATCGATTTCTTAGCACTCGATAGACATCTTGGTACTTATCCTAAAATTAAAAATTATAAACGACCCCTTGATATTCATTCCTTGCCGAACGACTTTAAGCGCCGTCGACAGAGTTCGAGTGACCGCGTCATAAATGTCACAATTGCGGTAAACCAGGACATTATCAACGTAATTGCAAATTGAACAATCCGTCTAAAAATGTGACAACTAATAATTCTCTCCCGCCTATTTTAAATAAGTCTAATGATAGAAGTGTGCAATGTACGTACTGTCAAAAAATGGGTCATTCTGAAAAAGTGTGTTTTTCGAAACAAAGAGACGAAAAACTTAAAAAGTCGAGTGCTTCGAAGTCTGTTAACGTGTGTCTACAGTCTGATGTTCCCCTTGTACAAATAAAAATTGATAATTATAATTTACAAGCTTTAATAGATAGCGGTTCTGATTGTTCGCTTATTCGAAAAGAAATATCTGATAATTTAACTGGAAACCGAGATTTTACGCCTACACGTCTCACGGGTATTGGTACCACCACTACATACTCTTTCTCGCGAATAAGTTTGCCGATAAAGATTAACGATGTACACGTTGAAGTTAGTTTTGTTATCGTGGATTCACATATTTTACCTCATGATGTCATCATTGGTCGGGACGTTTTTGCTCGCCCGGGACTTAGTTTGGTTATTAATAACAAAGGTGTTCATATTACGCGTGAAGTCCATGCAGACATTTGTCTTTTGCAGAGCGCTGATATCAGCAAGATAGATACTGATTTAACTGATAGAGTTGATGTTAATCGTTTGCAAGAGTTAATAGCTAAGTTTAGTGATAATTTTGTAAAAGGAAATTCCCAAACCGTAGTCACCACTGGCGAAATTGAAATACGTCTCCAAAATCCAAATAGAATAGTACAGCGTCACCCTTATCGTTTAGCTCCGGTGGAACGCGAAGCTATGAAAAATATTATTGCCGACTTAATTTTGAAAAACATCATACGAGAAAGTTCTTCGCCATTCTCTAGTCCAGCCATACTGGTTAAAAAAAAAGATGGATCTGATAGACTCTGCATAGATTATAGAGAATTGAACTCCAACACCATTCGCGATAATTATCCTTTGCCTCTAATTTCCGAACAGATTGACACTCTTGGACAGTCTAGTGTGTTTACGACTCTTGATATGGCATCTGGTTTTTACCAGATCCCTGTGTCTCACGCATCGAATTCGGTCGAAAAACTGCGTTCGTGACGCCGGACGGCTCCTACGAGTTCTTAAAAATGCCATTTGGGCTTTGTAATGCTCCTGCAGTTTATCAAAGAGCCATAAATAAGGCTCTAGGCAATCTAAAAGACACTGTAGCGACAGTCTACATGGACGACGTCCTTGTCTTCTCTAAAACGAAAGAGGACGCATTAAGGGACTTAGAACAGGTTTTGTATGCTCTGGCGACAGCAGGTTTCTCGTTTAACTGGAACAAATGTAAATTCTTGAAATCCTCTGTTGAATACATCGTTCACTGGACAAGAGTTCCTGGATCTGTGTAAAGAATGGTCGATAGATTTCCATGAAATTGCAAGTGGAATCAGTCGTGCGAACGGTCAAGTTGAGAGGTTTATGTCTGTTCTCACAAACTGTTTTACCATTGCCGAGAACCATGAGCAACGTTCCTGGAAGAGCGCTCTGGGCGAAATCCAACTGTCGCTAAATTGTACTGTCTCGAGAAGTACAGGTAAAAGTCCTCTTCAATTGCTAATGGGCTGTAATAGGAATCCGCCGCGGATTAATGCGTTAGTACACGAGTACGAGAATTTAGATCTTTTTGATGTTAGACACGAGGCTAAAGTCAGGGTGGACGAACAGGCGCGTATTGAAAAGGCACGCTATGATAAGGGTAAAGCTAAGATCCGTCCGTTTAATCTTGGTAATATTGTTCTAATTGAGAAAAATCCTAGAATTATTACTAAGTTAGGCGAGAAATTTTCGAATCCATGTAAGATTATTGAAATATGCGAAAATGACAGATACAAAGTGGAACCAATAGCTGGTGGGCGTGTTCAATATGTCTGTCATGAAAAACTCCGTAAATACCCTAGTAGTTTACCCTATGTATCAGAACAACTAGATGAAACTGATTCCGAAGAATCCTTGAGTGAAATGTTGTGTTAAGCTCAAAGCAAAGCTAGCAAACTATCTAAACTGATAAGTTTTTAATTGATGTTTTTATTTTCGAGTTATGTTTCCTTTTTTTTGTCCTTTTGTTTTGTTATCATTGATTTTGCTGATTTTTTTAAAATGAACCTTATGAAAAGTAGAATAAAACATTAATTTAATTTTGTGTCTTTAGCTTGTTTCTTTTGTTTGTTTTTTTGTGTGTGTGTGTTTCACAACAAGTTGCATTTATTTTTATTTTTTTGTGTTATTGTTCTATTTGATGAGTATAGAATAAAAATTGCTGTCTGTAATATCAGCTGTTTACGTTACAACCTTATGCTGAGAGAGCTACGCTTTTGCATTGGAAGCTCCGCGCTTCATGCAGCTACGCTTTTGCATTGGAAGCTTCGCGCTTCGTGCAACTACGCCTTCGCATTGGAAGCTCCGCGCTTCATGCAGCTACGCCTTCGCATTGGAAGCTCCGCGCTTCATGCAGCTACGCCTTCGCATTGGAAGCTCCGCGCTTCATGCAGCTACGCTTTTGCATTGGAAGCTCCGCGCTTCGTGCAACTACGCCTTCGCATTGGAAGCTCCGCGCTTCATGCAGCTACGCCTTCGCATTGGAAGCTCCGCGCTTCATGCAGCTACACTTCCTGCATTGGAAGCTCTGCGCTTTGTGCAGCTACGCTTTTGCATTGGAAGCTCTGCGCTTCATGCAGCTACATGTTCGCATTAGAAGCTCCGCGCTTCTGGCGGTTACGATACGCTCCTGCATTAGAAGCTCCGCACTTCGTGCTTCAACGCTTTCGCGTTAAAAGCTAGTTGCCCTTTAAGTTAGAGCTCTTGAACTGCTGCGCTCGAGAACGCGCGCAGTGTCAGAATGGTCGTGTCGGAGTTTTTTTATAGACTAGTAACGCCATCTATCGATACTAGGCTGAATGGCTTGGCATTATGAAATTATCCCTGAGTCAGTAGTTCGAGCGAGTAGTGAGAGCATAGTGAGTCTATGGCGTCTGTCATCTGTCACTGTCACCAGTCAGTGAGGTAATATCAGTTTGTGAAACGGACTCACTTTACTTCTGGAGCTCGACTGCGCCGGACGCGTGCGCACTGATTCTATTCCACACACAAAATGGCGGACGGAGACGACGTTTTCCAACGAAATCCGTTTTCATCCCCGACATATATATATTTTGACCCTTTTGACGACTAAAGACCATAAGGAAAAATTACTAGGTATAAAAATAAACGTAAGAATCAGCCAATAATAACCAACCGGAAACGCTACTAAGTGGAGCTTTTTTTCCATTAGAAAAACTCAAAGACAGACTTTTCTCCAACGATGACAGGAATTTTAAAAAGAAAGTTAACATTTTCAATTCTATAGAAGTCTGAACGCGGAATTGGATTACTTTTCCAGTTAGTGGCTATCAATGAAGTATTCCAGTGACCTCACTGGAATACTTAGTAGTGTGTGTTACCTAATCTAGGTGCTGAATTAGCATAACCTTTTGCCTGTAATTCAAAATATCTGAAGAAGTAAAAAGTTAAAAGTTAAAAGTTTCTAATCAAATAGATTAATTGATAAGAAACTTTAAAAACAGCGTAACAGTAACTTTTAAAGATGCGTAACTATTGTTTTTCTTTACCCTATGAACAATTTGTATTAAGAAATAACTTTTTGTATTTTTGTTATAGTGGTGATACTAAATAAAATTTGACTGACTAAAATCAAAAGCTACTTCAAGAATTATTGTCTGCCCTCTAATATCATGCAAATACATGTCACAATCATCATACCAGCTCATTTTATGTTCCTACTGCTCCCATATATCTCGTAATTTGTTTTTCCTTTGATTCGGCCCACAAACAATACAGGCGGCATTTGAAAAAACCATTAAACTCGTATACCTACATTATGCTCTTAGCTTATTATTATCACAAAGCCATACCCAATAAACCTATAGCAAACATCAATATACTGTTTCGGGCATCCCGTCGCTCTTCAAAGGATCTGAAAGCAATTTCATGCTTTACAAATTGCAAGCCCAGAGAATATGTTAGCAGGGAATTTAGATTACGCTCGGGTATATGCAAATTAAATATTCCACGCTTTTGCGACATCAAACGCTCATACAATGTGTTAACAGCAGAATACACTCAGGGTCTGTAGGTATTATTGAAAATGAGCTGAAATAAAGTTTTCCTGCTTCTGAGCAGGATAATTAGAACAATATGTCACCATCTTGTGAACCTGCCCTAAGTTGGTTACGATTTGCACATATTGCGATCTGCACCTTCTCCAATTTGCACATATTGCGACCTGCACCTTCTGCGATTTGCACATATTGCGACCTGCACCTTCTGCGAATTGCATTAGTGCACATTTTGCGACTTGCACATTTGGCTATGGATCCGTGTAGCGATGTGTATTAAAAATCCAAAACACAACGTGTAAATGTATAAGCAAGTGCGCCTTTTAACCGCTTCTGTGCTCTAGTGGTTAAGGCCAACGGTTTCAGAACCAGAGCTCCCCGGGTTCGATTCCCAGCGGGGGGTACATGTTTGTGTACTCGGTTTAGGTTTAGATAGCCAGTACCTCAGTGGTTGAGGGTTCCGGGTGAAGTGCGCTTCCATCTCTGACCTTATCGTCACTTAACATCAGGTGAGACGAGGGCCAAGTGCTTATCCATAGGTAATAAAAAAAACATATAATCTGAGGTATAACGTGACGTGCTGACTCACCAGCAACTTTAGAGTGTTACTTGGACCTGCGTGGTGATTTAGGTCTCGTTCTCCCTATCCATCTATAGGGAAGGCTCGTGCCCCAGCAGTGGGGACATATAATGAGCTGGTGATGTATAAAGGTCGGTAACGTACTGACTCACCAGCAACTTTAGAGTGGTACTTGGGCTTGCGTGGTGGTTTAGGTCTCGTTCTTCTTATTTATCCATAGGGAAGGCTCGTGTCACATCAGTAGGGACGTTAAATGAACTGGTGGGGTAATAAGCTGAGCTGAGTTGTGCTGAGGCAAGCTGTGTGGAAACCAATAGAGTCTCTTAGCTCCGCATCAGTAGACGGTGGTTAGCGGAGCAGACAAGAGCTACACCGAGCTGGGCAGAGCGGGGCCAGGTGGTATCTTTTGGCTCGCTTGCTCCAACGGAGTTTTGGTGCGGATAAAGCTGCTCCGGCTTTCTTACCTCAGCTTAGCTCAGCTTCAATGGAGTATCACCACGTGCAGACTCACCAGCAACTTTGGAGTGGTACGCGACCCCCACGCCGCAGACGCCGTTGTCGCGCGCCGCCGCCACCTCGCCCGCGCACCTCGTGCCGTGACTGTACAAGAAAACACATATAAAGAACAACAAAATCTTCTTTTTCCTGCCCTGCCCCCCGATCGCCTAACCGATCGCTTTGACTACGCGTATAGTTTATGACGTCATCTTGCCACCTCGCACCGCCTATGAAAGCAATATCAAAAGCTAAAGGCTATAGCTTTCGATATTGCTTTCATAGGCGGCACGAAACATCAACATGACGTCATAAACCACACACGAAGTCAAAGCGATCGGTTAGGCGGTCAGGCCCCTGGTCCCATGTTACTTGGGATAGGCGCAAAATGTCCGTTTCTTCCACGTACATTATTACTTTTGGCAAAGTATTTACGGCCGGTCGCCTGCCTGACACCAACCCTCCTTGGGAATTCTAGTGGTGGTTTCGGTGACCCAGGATACTTTTCGATATGCACCCGTGCATCTTAAACACTAACAAAATCTATACTAATATATAAAGCTGAAGAGTTTGTTTGTTTGTATGTTTGTTTGAACGCGCTAATCTCAGGAACTACTGGTTCGAATTGAATAATTATTTTTGTGTTGGATAGTCCATTTATCGAGGAAGGCTTTAGGCTATATAACATCACGCTGCGACCAATAGGACCGAAGCATCAGTGAAAAATGTTGCAAAAACGGGAAAAGAGCCTAAAAAATTAAAAATGCTGCCGAAAGTCACTATTCCACGCGGACGAAGTCGCGAGCACAGCTAGTATTAAATAAAATTTTGTTCAACATTCAAGTTTTCACCATGCATCTTGTGTACAGACAATACACTTTATCATAACTATTGTTATATATATAATTCTAAACAATTATTGTTGCAATCAATTTTAAAAAGTGAATAATATTGAATAAAGCTCAAATGGCTTACAAAGTAACAGTACATAGTGCCATAGAGATACGATACGATAGCATAGTTGGTAGTGCGCCGGACCCGGTATCTCAAGGGATGCGGGTTTAAATCCCACCCGTTGAAATTTTTTTCAAAACTAAACCTTTTTAAACATGCAATCATTATGAAATCAACGTCTTATTCAATAGATTGTTTATAGCATTTGAAAGATTGCTTTCGAGCCTTTCGAAATCTAATGTTATATATTTTGTTTATGTCACATATGTATATCTGAACAGACTTTATATTGGAGCGACGACCTTCGCAAAGTGGCTGGCAAGAGCTAGAGAGTAGCCATGGATCGTGCTCAGTGGTGTGCACTCGGCCTATGTCCAGCAGTGGACTAGTGTAGGTTGATTTTGCTAGTGTGATGATGTTGCGAAACAGACATGAGCCAGCCTACTTTTACAAATACTCTTTTTTGATTGAGATTAGAAATCACGAAACAAAAAAATAAATATGACAGTAAACTAATACCATTAGTACTAATTCCGTGGTATTGGATTGGAATAGATTAAGTAAAGTATTCGCAAAATAAACTGCAGCAATTTGTTTGTCCACTAAATTAAACACTTAGTAAAAGTAGTAAGTAAACAGCCTATAAATGTCCCACTGCTGGGCAAAGGCCTCCATCTTTGAAATCAAGTCATCGCTACAATTGATGGGTAATGGCATTAAACACTTACTAACTATTATTTAATAAGTTAATGATAATAACCGTTCATGCCTGTTGCTGCAAGAGAAGCCAGAAAATATTTTATTATGTCCATTTTTGTATTTCATTTGAAGTATGAGCAGCAGAGGTTTTTATTCCATGAAACTCACCCCTAGAAGCATAATAGCTCCGGTTCGGAATGCAGTCTTCCATCATAAAGAGTAAAGTTAATACTTGCTCTAAACAAAATAAAATTGAAAATGTAGACTGTCAAAGAACTCAGTGCAAAACTAAGTACCTAATTCATAAATTGCTCTCTCATGTCAGAAGTTCTGGCAACTAACAATTTAAAACTTTTGCAGAAACAAAGTGTGTAAGAAAATCTGGTATGAAAGTTTTTTAAATATTATAGATCGGCAAACGAGCAGGTAGGCCAACGGCTTACGTGCTTACCGAAGCACGGAGGGACTCGAGATGATAATTTTTGGTCACCCATCCAATGACCGAACTTTGTGAAAGCTGCTTGACATTAGCAATCGCAGATCGAGCGTGTTTATCACATCGCCATCGAGCTCCTCGACTAAACAGAATACTTCAATTGAAGACGATCGCTATCAACATGATACTTTCGTTGCAATTACTAAATTAGTAAGAAATTAATTTGGCTGAAGCTCTCAGTTTAGATAGCTGATGAGAGCGAGATTGCGACGAAGATTTCATTAAACGGACGCTAAGACAAACTTTAGGGGCGTTGCTTTTAATTTGTATTTGCTTTTCTAAGGCAAATTTTAGTTACTTAATTAATAAAATGTTTTTGTTTTTGTTTATACTAATTTTTAACGCAAATTTTGTTGCGAACAAATTACAAAAACACAAATGTTGAAAAAAGTTAAAAGTAAATAGCGTTGAATAATTTCGGCGGGCTGGTTAGAACCACGACAGCTCAATTGGGAGAGCACCTGACCCGGTATGTCAGAAAAAAAAATTCCACGAGCAGGATTTGAACCTGCACCCGGTTCAAATCCTGCTCGTGGAATTTTTTTCAACACTTGTGTTTTTTTACTTAATTAATCTTTATTTTTGTAAGATAACGGTACAGTAACAGCATTATAATTCGCTTATTCATGGTTAGTATAGGCTGTTATGATGGTTATGTGAGGCTTTCCCTCCAGCTCCTGCCTCTCTATCCAGGATCGAAGGTCTTGACGGGTAAGCGGGAGACGGGAGGGGCACACCCACTAAAACGGATATCTTCAAAACCACCTAAGCCCATTTAAATAAAAAAGAAGGTTGTGGGAAAAATACGTGAAGGTCTGGAATGACCCATAAAAACTACTGTCTGTACTTCCTTTAAACTTTGTTGCTAGGGTGAGCCGTAAGCACCGTCAGGCATTCAACCCAACAGTAAGGGCCCGCCATATAATCTCTTCCCTAGCCCTACTCTGCCCTTTGCGCGTTCAGCACTCATGTGAAAGTCTCGCGTCTTATAGCCTCGGTAGTCGTGACGTGAGTCTTGTAAGGCGTGTGCGTTGTTTAGTATTGCAGTTTATTTTTATTTTTTTTGTATTAGCACGTCATAGTGACTACATCCTGCCTGATGGTAAGCAGCCGATGCAGTCCAAAATAATGAGAGCGCTCCCCACCGTGGAACAAGCACGGTAACAAGCCCACCCATTCATGACGGCCTGCATAAATGCCGTTTCACGCCCCTTAAAAGACCCGGGACTATATGAACTGGGAAACACGTGCGCCGGCAAAGAATTCTAAAGCCGAATAGTCTTACAAAGGAACGACTTGCCAAATTTTAATTCAAGTTTAATTAAATTAAGTTTATTTATAACTGTAATACCCTGATTATGTATTTTCTTTTATGAATTTACAGACTCATACAGGATTTTTAACAGTTAAAATGTTGCTATACAAATTCTCGTTTTCGTTTACGTGATCGAATAGCGATTGAGACTCGCGCTTGCAGGCGTTAACTAGGACTCAGGGTGCCTCTGAGTCCCAGTTAACGCCTGCAAGTGGGCAACGGCTATGGGTTTGGTAATGGTAGATATTATGTTATTATAGGACGTTTATATGCTAATGGTTATGAAGCACTTGCCTGTTGAACCAGTCGTCCGTGTACCGGGGGTAGGGGAACGGGTCGTTGCTGCTGAAGTCGTACGAAGCCTCCGCATTCTAAAACAAAACAATTTTTATAATTGAGGGGCTGAAAAAATAGCAAAATTCGCCTCGCTTAATACCATGTTTTATTTAAACAACTTATTATGTCAATAAAAAATATTTATATTTTCTATTATCTACGGGTAAGCACTCTTCATCTCGCCTGATGTTAAGTAACGATAAAGCTGAAGGTGGAAGTGCACTTGACCCGGATCCTCAACTACTGAGGCACTGGCTATCTTATCTCTAGCTGCCGGAACACAACAACGCTACATAATATTATGTTATTATGGACATACGGAACATATAACGATTGGAACGTCTCAAAGCAAAAGGGGCAAAGCGCTGCGGCAGTGTGGATTTTTTCGATGCATAGCCCGGGTTTGTGATCACCAACCCGCATTTGGCAAGCGTGGTGATAGAGCCATTACCCGTCAACTGTAGCAATGACTTTTTTTTTAATTATGGTGGCTTTTACCTGCGTGGCACAGTCATAGCCTATTTACTTATCTATGTACTATATTTGCTAGAGTGTTATTGTTTTCAACATATGGTATCATAAAATTTTCTCGATAGAAAACAATTCAAAGTCGCCATATGAAACGTCTCTTTTTTACATCGATGTAGTACCTAGTATGTTTGCGCACTAGTTTGTACCTAAGCAATGTTTATGCAGAAGTGCCTATACATATACGCAACAAGAAATAACATTAGGGTATACTGCGGGAGGCCGCTGGATGCGAGCAGCACAAAACCGGTAGTTGTGGAGATCCTTAGGGGAGGCCTTTGTCCAGCAGTGGACGTCTTTTGGCTGAGATGATGATACTTACATTTAACATTCCATATCGGATAGAGCTTGTAAAATTGTCCTATTTAAGAGTCTGCAAACGTTTTCAGTTTTCTCAAACTCATTATAAGGCTTTCGTCGTAATCATTTGCATTTTAACATTAGGCTATAGAAAGGTATAATTCAAAACGAAGAATTTAATTTAAATGTAAATTAAGAGGATATTCACTTTAATTACACAAAAATAGATTTAATGAGAACATTTTAGTTATGCTTTTGGATTTTAATGAACTTCCTCAATGAAATGAGTCAAAATATTTATTTAAAGCGTCGTCGATAGCCGAACAGGTCGGGTTGAATGCGCGACAGCATGTTTCCGATCTCATAAGTCCGTTAGACCACAGAATGCCTTTTGTGAGTTTTGTTTCCTATCCGTATTCATATGATTCTTTTGTCATCTGAGTAGTTTTCTGTACAACAAACTAAATTTTTCTTTATAAATTTACCCCATGAACAAAGCACAATGTAAAAAAACCGTACAAGATTGGCTAAAGGGGAAAACATATGATGACACAGAGAAATTATTATTAGTAATTACATAATTTTTAAGACCATCTAGAAAATTCTAATTAAGTAGAGCAATTAATAATATTATTCAAGTACTTTCCAGTTCCGCATTTAAAATAGTTAGTCATTATTATTGTGTAAATGTTTTATTGTAGAATAAGCACTAACGTTCTGTTCTAGATAGATACCTAATACACAGGCAATATTGATTGCTTAGCATAGGTATTACGTAAAACATAATATTATATACACTAACCCCAATTACTTTACATAAGTCTTTTGTATCTAGGCTAAGTTTTTATACAGCAATAAATTTATCTCATTTATCATTTATCATATTAAACGAAAATTTGTATGGCAAATTTTTAACTCTTCTTGTATGTCGCCAGGAGGCTCTGCTTCAATGCCATACTAATTTTCGTTTTCGATAACGTGATCGAATGAATACGGATTGTAAACAAAACTCACAGTATAGGCACTCTATGGCCTACGTAACACTAATATAACTGAAAGTCCAGTTACACTGTAATTATGGCGGCCTTTATGGCGGCCATGACGCAAAAACCAGCTCCTATTAAGTGACAAGGCTTTACAGTAACAAAAACAATTAGAGAGATTAAGTTTAAGGTAAACTTTAAGTCTAAGTTAATTTGTAGTAGATAATGTTGATAAACTTGTACGGTCAGACATATCTACGATAGCCTTTTAGGTAGTACAACAGAGTACCAGCCCACCTAGACAAGTGGCATAACGCTAATAGAATAGAAATGAAATAGAATTATTATTGTGTGGAATTAACATAAACGTCATTTATACGTATCGTTGACTTATGTCAAATCCGTACAAAAATCGATCTATTTTATTCTACTACCACTAGTAGAATAAAATAGAACGATTTTTGTCCACACCCGGCGGACTTCGTACAGCTTTGACAGTTTCCATCAATTGACTAAATTCTCTTTGGTTTCCATGACAACAAAACAAAGAAATCATTTTGTATTGGAAAATGAAATTGTCGTT
This sequence comes from Eudonia lacustrata, assembly GCA_947562085.1. NCBI lineage: Eukaryota > Metazoa > Arthropoda > Insecta > Lepidoptera > Crambidae > Eudonia > Eudonia lacustrata. The sequence goes on along the minus strand of OX387326.1, from coordinate 7,201,418 downwards.
TTTAGTCTAAGTTTTTAGCATATTTATAGTGTGATTACCGTAGGAATATCGGGATATAAACTCCTAATGTCCTATGTGTTAATCCAGGTTATAAACTATCTATGCTGTACTGTAACTAACTATGTATGCTGAATTTCATCCAAATCCATCCATTCGTTGCAGCGTGAAGAAGCAACAAATATACGAACATACATACACACAAACTTTCGCATTTATAATATTAGTGTGATAAACGTTATGCCACTTGTCTAGGGGGGCTGACCAGCTATGTCAGAAGATACGGGTTCGAGTCCCGGTTGTAGAATTATATTTCGACACTTTTCTTCATGATTTATTTTTTCTTACATAGCTAGATGTTTTATCAGCTTCAACATCTGCCATTTCCCAAGTCACTTTGTGGAGCAATCCGAGCTTCCCAATGCCTTTATCTATTCATGTTTAAAGTGATGGTTGATCGATTGTCACACGGGTAAGCCACTCATGAATAATTTCACTCCACATACTAATAATATATAAATACACCAGTGTGAACATTCCAAATGGATCTGTATGCGAAAGGGAAAGTCCGAAACTAAAATAAAGCCTTAATTACATTTATAAAAACATTTAAACACAAGTTACACATGAGAAATACAAAGGTGAATTATATGAGATAGGGAAAAGAACATAGTTTTCTCTTAGAAAAAAAAGCCTTAGCAAAGCATCTCTACGTATATTAAACTGAATTCGTAAACTTCAATTAACCTAACTTTTTTATAAACAGTAAATGAGTTATGGATATACTCTACATTTTGTTTTTTTTTTTTAACTTATTCTACATTGCTGCTTTCACTGCCATGTGATTGTAGAAAAGGGACTGGCTTTCTTGATCATCATTATTATCATCAGCTCATTTTATGTCCGTGCCCCAGCACAAACCATGTGGATGGATAGGGAGAACGGGCCGTAAACCACCACGCGGGCCCAGTGCGGATTGGTGGTGGTTAACAACTGCTAAAGCAGCTGGAACCAATAGCTTTACGTGCCGTGTTTCGTCAATACTTCTAGGAGGATGTCCTACAATACACGTACTTAGCTAACGAGTGTCCTAGGGCCATAATGTAAAATAAACCGGGTAAAATGAACCGGGTTAAAAAATGGCGGCCTGTCATCTGCGTCAGCCCGCGACATACCGAAAAACGAGAGCCGAATGGAGTTCGTCCAAAATAAGTGCCCTTTAACTCATTAATTCCGCTCGTTTCATTTTAATCCGATGGAAATTTTCATTAAAATTTTACGCTTCATTAATTCTCTGGCTCAATTTTTTAATAAAGATTAATTACCATTCTAATCGCTACAGAAACTGCAGAATTAGACTACTCGAATGCATAGAACTTTGATGACCTCCATGAGTGGTTTGTACACCGGTTTTCATGGTGTCGCCGTATCTGAGGTCCCGGGTTCGATCCCCAGTCGGGTCAATATAGAAATTATTGTTTTCCTAAATTTTCTCGGGTCTGGGTGTTTTCTATGTATAATAAGTATGTGTTTTAAGTATGTTTATGTTGTCTAGTAACCATTTAACGAGTTTCATAACGAAGCTTCTCTTGGGCTAGATAAATTGGTGTGAGTGTAGGAAAGTTTATTTATTTATAATTTATTTATTTAAATAAGTGTTTCATCATCATCATCATAATCAGCTCATTTATATGTCCCCACTGCTGGGGCACGAGCCTTCCCTATGGATGGATAGGGAGAACGGGCCATAAACTACCACGCGGGTCAATGCGGATTGGTGGTTGTTAAAGACTGCTAATGCAGCCGGGGGCAAAAGCTTAACGTGCCTTCCGGAGCACGGAGAAGTTCGAGATGATAAATCATTGGTCACCCATCCGATGACCAGCCTTTGCGAATGTTGCTTAACTTTAGCAATCGCAAATCACTGCGCCATCAAGCTCCTTATACGTGCTCGCTCCAATACGTGGTTGATTGGTTTTTTTAAAATTATTAACCCAGATAGAAACTTATGTTAAGTAATTGATGTTAAAGATTATAATAATATAAATTAATTAATACCTAAGCTAAGCAAACACGTTTGTCAGGCATCTATCTATTTCAGTAGGTCACAATAATCAATGACTTACTTATACTTATCTATACTAATATTATAAAGCTGAAGAGTTTATTTGTTTGTTTGTTTGTTTGAACGCGCTAATCTCAGGAACTACTGGTTCGAATTGAATAATTATTTTTGTGTTGGATAGTCCATTTATCGAGGAAGGCTTTAGGCTATATAACATCACGCTGCGACCAATAGGAGCGAAGCATCAGTGAAAAATGTTGCAAAAACGGGAAAAGAGCCTAAAAAATTAAAAATGCTGCCGAAAGTCACTATTCCACGCGGACGAAGTCGCGAGCACAGCTAGTATTATAATAAATAAGGAAATGGAAATTATAATAACATTTATTGTTCTACTTTTGTGGCATTATTTCTCTGTGCTCTGTGATTTCTAAGCAGGTCTTAAATTTATGTAATTGCCAATAATAAGTTTTCTGTATTATGATTTTTATTTTCTTTTTAAAACTATTGTACCTACAATGTTTGTTATTCATAATTAACATTTATTTGTTATTTATTCAGCTACTTAGAATAGAATTGTATTTTTGCATGTGATAAGATAACATAGCTTTGCTAGAACTTAATATTTCTATTTTTGCCTGAAAAACAGGATAATCCTAGTTCAGGCACATCATGGTGTTTGTCTATTAGTATGTTTAGTGTTAAATTATTATATTGAAAAAGAAATGTTAATTATAATCATATAGGCTCAGAGCTCACTAATTTAAAATAACAGTGTTCTGAACACAGCAACAGTAGCCAGAGGTCTTAGGTGATTTCCTTACCTGCTTGCTACAACTACATAAAACAAATTACATCACCCTTAAACACACAACGCTTCACTAACCATTAGAACTCTGATAATTATTATACGTGTTAAAACTTCCGTTATCTTACTAAACAAAGCAACTCCGAACAACAACGTAACTTGTCTATGTACACTCTAATCTCGTAAGACGAAACCATAGACTATACGAAACTATCCAATCGATTGCGGAAAACTTTCATGATGAACAACTAAGTTGTTGTATCATAAATGTCTGTTATAACAACCAACAACAACAATTTATAGATAAAGCTTTCGCCACACATAAGGCTGCCAAAGTAGCAGGAAAACTGCCGCTAAACCGCAGCAGAACCGCCGCAGACCGCAACGGACAGCATGAATCCGTTAATCGTTGTTCCGAAGTTTCGAATTATCTTACCAAGAAACAAGGAAGGTAACCGATGATAGAAATTGAAGCTTTGTCGCCCAAACTGTACGTCACAAAGATTCTAAGAATGTTCTTTACAACTCTGTGGTCTAGACTCTGGTCTTGGTCTAGAGTGGTTGGACCACAAGTGGTTAAGCCACAGGATCTCAAAACCAGAATCCGTGGTTTGATTTCAAGCGATCGTAATTATTGTACGGGGAAGGGGGATTATTGAACACTGTTTGGTTGATTTGTTTGATGGAAAAATGGAAAGGCACACAACATTATTGTACTATTCTAAACGTGTAACTATGGGGTTTGACTTAAACAAGACCAAATGACCGCGTGAATGAAAGGACGTTCGTTATAACATAACAAATTGTTCCTCATTAATAATCAAATCCTTTTTATGTTTATTCGTGTCCCGTTTTATAAATGGGTGGTCATTACTTTGTTTGTACTATAGCCACAGGTATTACTGGATATCTATTTGTCAAATACCTTCATCATCTAAGCCGAAAACGCCCACTGCTGGACAAAGGCCTCCCCTAAGGATCTCCACAACGACCGGTTTTGTGCTGCTCGCATCCAGCGGCTTCCCGCGACCTTTACCAGATCGTCGTTCCACCTTGTTGGAGGCCGGCCTTACCTTAACCTTTACTAAAAGTTAATTTACAACTATCTAACTTGATATATCGATAAAAATCTTTAACATAAAGGTAACTATGTATGTAGGGTAGTAGCACCCCAATGATCGATATTTTTTCCTTCAACAATTAAAAATAGGAGTAAACAGCTGATTTTTTATTTTAGCAACAATAGAATACCGACCATCACCTGCTTCCTAAAATGTCATCCAGTAAAAATCCTGTCAACAACAACAAAATCGAGTCTTGGCGGGAAAGTGAAGAGTAATGTCTGCAATTTTGTTTTATTTTCTAAAATTTGTGTTAATTCGAACATTAATGTGAAATAATGGTGGATTATTAACCGTTAAGTGTTCGTGAGTGTGCATGAGTGTTGGCAAATGAAACAAAATAGTGCAACGGCACTTTTCAAATTCTCTCAAGAATTCCGCGTGAGGACTTAGTAAAGCCCCACATCTTTACTAAGATACTCGAGGGGTTGGGGGGTATATCATTCTCACTTCTCATTTCTATTATCATTCATCATCATTTATGGAAATATTGTTTATTTATGTATTACTTGTACGAAAAATTACTTTGACACTGGCTAAATGTGCTAATCGCACGAAGCCATCAAATAAAAGAAAAAAAAAAAAAAAAGAACAAAATCGGACTTCTTGGCGGGAAAGTGAAGCGTCATGTCTGCAGTTTTGTCTTATTTTCCAAAATTTGTGTTATGTCGAATATTAATGTGAAATAATGGTGGATTAGGAATTTCACCCGAGTTTTTCCCGTAACAACACGTGTTGTGAGACTCCATTTTAATTTCTATCTACCGTACAATTGAATAAAAAACACTTGAAATTGGCTCAATGCTAAACGCGAAGCCATTAATTAAGATAATATATATATGGTGGATTATTAACCGTTAAGTGTTCGTGAGTGTGCATAAGTGTTGGCAAATGAAACAAAACAGTGCAACGGCACTTTTCAAATTCTCTCAAGAAACTCGCGTGAGAACTTAGTAAAGCCCCACATCTTTACTGAGATACTCGAGGGGTTGGGGGGTATATCATTTCTCACTTCCCATTTCTAATATCATTCATCATCCATCATTTAAGGAAATATTGCTTATTTATGTATTACTTGTACGAAAAATTACTTTGACACTGGCTAAATGTTCTATCCGCACGAAGCCATCAAATAAAAAAAAAACAACAAAATCTGCGTTATAAGTTATTTAAACGAGACTTCTTGGCGGGAAAGTGAAGCGTCATGTCTGCGGTTTTGTCTTATTTTCCAAAATTTGTGTTATGTCGAATATTAATGTGAAATAATGGTGGATTATTAACCGTTAAGTGTTCGTGAGTGTGCATAAGTGTTGGCAAATGAAACAAAACAGTGCAACGTCACTTTTCAAATTCTCTCAAGAAGCTCGCATGGGGACTTAGTAAAGCCCCACATCTTTACTGAGATACTCGAGGGGTTGGGGGGTATATCATTTCTCACTTCCCATTTCTAATATCATTCATCATCATCATATATATGGAAATATTGTTTATTTATGTATTAGGTATGTACTTGTAAGATAATTTACTTTGACACTGGCTAAATGTGCTAATCGCACGAAGCCATCAATTAAAAGAAAAAAAAAAAAAAGTTATTTAAACAAAACATAAACATTTTAAAAATATTATTTTTTGATGTCAATAACTGGTATTGAACACTGGGTTGCCCTGTCAATGACTGGTGCCTCTGTGATATATAATATTGAAACATTCCGAACATGAAAATAATTAAATAAGTAAATAAATAAACATGTAGCGTCTAATCGCAGAATCATGAAAACGGCACAGAACAAAAGTAAAATAAAAACTGTGTTCCTCAAAGTGAAAATGTTCAGAACATTCCCCTAAGAGTGTGCGGAATGATCCCATTTCCCTCACAATAACTGCGTAGCTAGATTATTATTACAATTAGAGTTATTCCATCTGAGCAAAGAGCTTCGGAATGAGCTTTGAGTATTATAATCCGGCTCGACGGTCTTAAATGAAGTATTTTCATTTAAAATTCAAGCGTGCAAATCTCGGGGGTATAAAACAAAGGTGCCTACACAAGTTGTTTCATCCGAGGAATTGGAGAAAGTATTTTTGTGCCGGCGAAAAATGTGGAAGGCAGGTAGGTACTTTGTTTAATACCATTTTCCGGTGTTCAAGGCGCTTTTGGTGTTTTATTTAAGTGCGATAAAATGTTATGGAGAAAATAATTTCAGTTGAAACTTTGATAAGAATAAAAATATCCGCCTCTGTGGTCTAGTGGCTAAGACCAACGGTCCTGGACACAGAATTCTCGGGTTCGATTCCCAGCGGGGGTACATGTTTGTGAAGTCGGTTTGGTTGGTGGTGGAGCTTGTTTGTCCGCCTGGTAAGCTATCACTATATTATTTAATATGTGCAGTGTCGGTTACTGGGTTAGGATTCCGGGTGAAGTGCACCTTCCCTTTTTACCCATGTTTATGAATTGCGACATTATCGCGATCCCGAGACATTGGGTGTACGGTTTTTTTTTTTTGTTTTTTTTTTTTACTTATTTTTTATTAATTTATCTTCATTCAATAATTTACATGCTACCAAGTTTGAAAAGACTTACGTAATTAAACTTCAGATCAGGATGCATGTAATCCACACCTGTGAAAGAAAAAGTGAATATAATAAAACAAGGCTATAATGAAAGAATAAAAAGAAGTAAGGAGTTACTAAACTATACCAATAGAATAGGTACATTCCTTTTCTATGCCGCTCATAAGAGTGCGCCGACCAAAATAGCCAAAAGTGTAGTCATGGTTAAGTTGATATATGATGAAAAAACTGTCGTATTACATAAACAAAATATATATTTAGTATCAAAGGGAACGTGTTTACAATAAGTCCGACCCATAAATTCATAACACACTATAGTTTTTTCTACAGTATCATTTAAAGTTGGGCAAAAATCATGAAAACGAGTGGCGACGTTTAGTTGATAAAGACAAAAAGACAAAGACTTATAGTTTATCTAAATTATTGTACCTCTGATTTTGTCTAAACAATCGCTAATGGTCTAAACTACGAATCGTCGGTCTCACATTTTCGAATTATCAAGCGGTTTTTTAAATTATGATTTTTCAAATTAACACGTTAAATTCCCCATACAAAATTAGTATGGTTGCGTGGCATCAAATAAATATGGACGAAGACATTTCAAATAAAATATATGACCTTGTCACTTACGGACGGCGCAACCTTAAAGTGTTCAGCCGAATATCCAGAGATCCCAGTCCCAGTTATTACTTGCTTACCCACGTCATGCTGCTAATAAGTTTAAGCTCTACTACAAGGTGTTTGGTAATACAATGTATTATCCCGAATATGGCAGATAGGGTAACGTTCATAGAACCCTGGTAAATTGTGAACATAACTGAAAAGCACCACATGACCGAGATATTGAGGCTCTTTGTTACTAAGTAAAACTGTAAAGTGGGAACCCTAGGTCAAGCTGATACGTTGTTCTTGGTCATCAACCTCATGGTCACACTTAAACAGAAGTCGAAACATTGCAGGGTATAAAAAAAAAACGAGCGACCCTTACAGTAGTCGCATATGATGTGTAACATTTGACATCTCACCTTAGTAATAAGCAATTTTAACATTATATTCCGAAAAAATGGGTCAGGTATTATTCGAAATGATTTTTCATAACAAAGAATAATTCTTTTTAATGAAAATTGTATTTTATTTAATTGAAACTAAGAGTAATATAATACAGCGCGCTCATTCGTCAAATCAAATGGCGCCGACTTCCTGTTACACACTTCCGTCCCATTTTACGAAATCACTCCCACAAATTGCAGGAAAGCGAGAGGAAAGATGTTACACGTCAAAAATTTGAATTAAAAAAAGTTGAGTTTTTTTATGAAAAAGTAAATTTACGTAAATATGATTCTGCATGTTATCACAGTGTTCTTTATACTTGGTTGCATGGCTATGTATTGGGAATATACACCTACTACCAAACATCCTGTATATCATCATCATCATCATCATCAGCCTACACACGTCCACTGCTGGACATAGGCCTCTCCAAGTGCACGCCACTGAGCACGATCCGCGGCTACTCTCATCCAGCTCTTGCCAGCCACCTTGCGAAGATCGTCGTCCTGTATATGCATAATGACAAAATTTAATAATATTATGGAAGCGGCTATTCTCATCGGCCCAGAGGTTGGACTACGCACATTGTCGTGTACATATTCTTAATTTATGCTCAGTATCATCATCATTTGTGCATACCAACTTTATCGGAGGAGCTCGATGGCGCAGTGGTTAACGCGCCCGGTCTGCGAATGCTGAGGTTAAGCAACTTTCGCAAAGGCCGGTCATCGGATGGGTGATGACAATTTATTATCTCGAGCTCCTGTGCTTCGGAAGACATGTGACCGTTGGTCCCGGCTGCATTGTACTGCACTGCTAATGCAGCCGGGACCAATGGCTTTACGTGCCTTCCGAAGCACGGAGGAGCTCGAGATGATACATTTTTGGTCACCCATCTGATGACCGGCCTTTGCGAAAGTTGCTTAACCTCAGCACTCGCAAACCGGGCGCGTTAACCACTGCGCCATCGAGCTCCTCAATTTGACCAAAAATTTACCATCTCAAACTCCTCTGTGCTTCGGAAGGCACGTAAAGCCGTTGATCCCGGCTGCATTAGCTGTCGTTAATAACCACCAATGCGCACTGGGTCCGCGTGGTGGTTTATGGCCATCCATCCATATGGAAAGCTCGTGCCCCAGCAGTGGGGACATAAAAATGAGCTGATGATGATGATGATGATGAACTTTAACGTAAAGGGAATGTAGGGTTGGCTTGACTCTTACCATCATCCATAATAGCGGTGGTCACATTGACCCCGGTGTACCCCTGGGCCCAGGCAGCCTCGACGTTGAGGTCCAGTTTAGGCTTGCCTCCGTTCTGCCCCGTATTCTTTAGATACCACTGCAAGGGAAAGTAGGGATCGCGTGGCTCAGCCGCCGGCGCGGGCACCGTTTCAGGCAGGTGTAGGGGGCGGAAGCCCCGCTTGACCCTCTTAAAGCCCGTCTGCTGGACCGCAGTGTGGACCTGGTGACAAAAAACTTTAAATTGAGACACTTGTATATTTAATTAAAGCGTTAATCTATATTATAATATTATAAAGCTGAAGAGTTTGTTTGTTTGAACGCGCTAATCTCAGGAACTACTGGTTCGAATTAAAAAGATATTTTTGTGTTGGATAGTCCCTTTATCGAGAAAAGCTTTAAGCTATATAACATCACGCTGCGACCAATAGGAGCAATAACGGGAACAAGAGCCTAAAAAATTAAAAATGCTGCCGAAAGTCACTATTTCACGCGGAGGAAGTCGCGAGCACAGCTAGTTTTATATATAAGCGTTTTTTCATATATCATAAAATTTATTATTTTTTTATATTTTTTATTTGGTGTCTGGATTACACTAACAGTGGACTGGACTTAGCTATCGTCACTTAAAATATGCTACATGGGATCGCAGGAAATTTTGTGTTCTGATCTCCAAACTTCAGCATGAAGATGACAACAGTAGTTGTAGAACGTATATAAAAATATATATATTATATATACATTCTCAAAAACTATAGTACAATACATCCTTTTTATAGTCCTGGCTGACATCATTCAGAAATGGTATAAACATGAGTAATTAGTGATTAGAGAAGAACATCTAGTTTGTATGTAGTTAACATTCAATTTAGGTATAATTGTAGCGATAAATATATTTCCAAAAAAATCTATTCAAACCAAAATTCAAAAACATTTATTCAGTTTAGGCTACAAGTAGCTCTTATGAATGCCACTATTCAATCACTCGTAATCAAACATTTAATAAACTACCCAGTAAAAAATATTTCAAACGTTTTGAATTCAAACCCCAAAGGTGTTGTTGGTACTTCACCGTCCCGAACTCCCTAACGACTCGATTTCAATTTCAGAAGAACTAATAAGCTTTCTTTTTAATTATTTTATTTGTGTAATGGCCCCCATCCATGGCCTAAAACGTGAAACCGATAACAAAAGAAACGGTTTCCAGTTGGTGTGGAATTGGATATTTATCAAAAACATTTATTCAGTTTAGGCTACAAGTAGCTCTTATGAATGCCACTATTCAATCACTCGTAATCAAACATTTAATAAACTACCCAGTAAAAAATATTTCAAACGTTTTGAATTCAAACCCCAAAGGTGTTGTTGGTACTTCACCGTCCCGAACTCCCTAACGACTCGATTTCAATTTCAGAAGAACTAATAAGCTTTCTTTTTAATTATTTTATTTGTGTAATGGCCCCCATCCATGGCCTAAAACGTGAAACCGATAACAAAAGAAACGGTTTCCAGTTGGTGTGGAATTGGATATTTATCAAAAACATTTATTCAGTTTAGGCTACAAGTAGCTCTTATGAATGCCACTATTCAATCACTCGTAATCAAACATTTAATAAACTACCCAGTAAAAAATATTTCAAACGTTTTGAATTCAAACCCCAAAGGTGTTGTTGGTACTTCACCGTCCCGAACTCCCTAACGACTCGATTTCAATTTCAGAAGAACTAATAAGCTTTCTTTTTAATTATTTTATTTGTGTAATGGCCCCCATCCATGGCCTAAAACGTGAAACCGATAACAAAAGAAACGGTTTCCAGTTGGTGTGGAATTGGATATTTTCTCGTTTAATTAAACGCTTCGCAGAGAACAAAAGAAGGTTGAAAAAATAACAGCTTTTTTTTCGTTCGCCTCTTTTTTTCTCTAAAACCTCATCATTTTGGCAAAGGAATTTTATTACAACACCTAAACTTTTTGGCGGTCAAAATGTAAAGGTATGTTGGCAATTCAGTTTTTTTTATTTAAATTCTTGTTCGGTTTTTTTTTGCCAAGACGTAAACAACAGAGCACATCAAAGAGTAAGTAAAGTTCCTAATTGTTGGCAGTGGACTGTATTGTAGGTAGCAGGTGGTAGGCTCCAGGTAGGTAGTAGGTGCTGGTACTTGCAGAGAAAGAAGGCTTCAGGTCGTATTTGCTTTATTCCGTGTTCACAAGAGAAGAGTAGAGCTCGTACTGAATCGAAGAAACATAATTTTCATACAAATCGGTGCTATTTAAGTGCAATTTGTAGGTATGGCAACTAGCGACTTGTTAACGCATACGATTTAGCGTCCGTTACAAATTTCCATACTAATTCTTCTAGCTAACGAGGGGACTTTAATATGATTGGCTGGGTCAAGTTACGACTTGTTTCGACAAGTCTGATCCTACGCTAGTTACATATACCTATATCCATCAATAACAATCATCCTTAAATTAGCTTATCATACAAAACAAAACCATATAATTACTTATTCTACGCGACCTAACGACTAACCACAATTGATATTGACTACTCTACGAGGCTGTCGGCAACAGTCTCCCCCCGGCGCAGGTCTTCCGTAGCCACTCCGGTAGACAGGCTCGTCGCTCAGGGTGCTGCCGCAGGCTCTCCATCCGTCAGGCTCGCAGACCGAAGTGCAGCGCGTCCTCTCCCACTGGTCCGGGGAGAGTGCGGATCTGGAACCGGCGCGTCGGCGTCCCTCGGCTCTGATAGGGTAGAGCCGATGACAACCAACTTCGATGCTGGCCGGCGGAAGATCCCGCCCTTCGTCTTCACCTCGGTGTTGCGCACCACCCCATCAGGTCCGGGGTGAACGCAGGTGACCACTCCACGTGGCCATGTGTTGCGGGGCAGGGTCGGGTCCGCGACGATCACCAGGTCTCCAAGTTGTATGTTCGGTTTGGAGGGAGACCCGGGTCGCGGTATCAGGTTCGGCAGGTACTCCTTAAGCCAGCGGCACCAGAACTGGTCAGCTAGTGCCTGGGCTGACTTCCATGTCTTCTTATCGGAGTCGGTGCATGGGCCCATGAAGGGAAGGCCCATCGATGTCCCCAACAGGAAATGATTTGGGGTCAGCGCCTCTGGATCGTCCGGGTCAACAGAGACGTGTGTCAGCGGTCTGGAGTTCACGGAGAATTCAGCTTCCGTCAGCAGGGTGCTCAGTACTTCTGGCTTCGGTGACTTCTCATGGAGGGTGGCGGTTAGTGCGCTTTTGATCGAGCGTACCAGTCGCTCCCATGCTCCTCCCTGGTTCGGTGCTCCGGGCGCGATGTACTTCCACGTCGTGTTGTACTTGAGGCCCCACTCACGTAGATGAGGCAACCACTCTGCGTAGGCTTTCTTCAGCTCGACGTTAGCTCCCTTGAAGTTGGTGGCGTTATCGGAGTAGATAGTGGAAGGCCAACCACGTCGTGCTGCCATCCGCCTGAGCGCCATTATTGCTGAGTTCGTTGACAATGATTCCACAAGTTCTATATGCACGGCTCGTGTGGTTAGGCAAGTTAAGAGTGCCCCCCACCGCTTTTCGTGCCTCCTTCCTATGGTGACTACTATTGGTCCGAAGTAGTCCAGTCCGCAGTTGCTGAATGGGCGCTTGAAAGCTTCTAGTCGCTCGTGAGGCAGGTCTCCCATCGGTGTTGCTTGCGGCTTCGCGTTTCGTATGCGGCAAGTAAGGCACGATCTCGCTATCGCCTTTACCGTAGGTCGTAGTCGTAGGATCCAGTACCTCTGTCGCAGATCGTTCACTACTCGTTCGTTGTTAGCGTGACCTGCTCTTCTGTGCTCTCGCTCTATCAGTAGCTTGACGAACTTGTGTCTTCCATCTAGAATAATCGGATTCTTCCCTTCTTCCGGCACGTCTGCCTTCTTTATTCTTCCGCGCAGTTTCAGCAAGCCGTCGTCGATCATGACGTCCAGGTGTCGCAGCGGGCTGTCTCTAGAGAGCTTACCTTCCGTTCTTAGGTTATGCAGCTCTTTCCCGAAGTTCTCACTCTGTACTTGGTGAAGCCATAGGTTCGTTGCGCGTCGGGTGTGCTCGGTGTCCATCTCAGCGGTTTTGTTCTTGTCCTTACACCGCTGAATGAAGAGAAGAACTGTTGCTGTTGCTCTAATCAATCTATCGTATGACGAGAACCGATTGATGTCCGGTAGCGAGGCGTTGGAGGTGTTCAGTACACATACCAGTTCCGTGGTGTCGTCCTCCTTTTCCTCCTCGTGAGGCCATTTGCTCCTCGGGCCTCTCAGGAACTCTGGTCCGGTAAACCATCTGTCTTCTATGTTCGATGGTAAGTACCCGGGGCGCGTGGCTACATCTGCGACGTTAGTAGCTGTGGGTACCCATCTCCATTCTGCAGGTGTTGAAGCTTCGACGATCTCCCCCAGCCGGTGCGCTACGAATGGCGTGTAGCGCCTGCTCCCGTTCCTTATCCAATGAAGCACGGTCTGAGAGTCGCTCCAATATCTTACATCATGAATTGGAATGCGGTGATCTTCTTTTATCGTCTGTGCAAGCCGCACGCCGATCAGCGCAGCTTGTAGTTCAAGGCGCGGGATCGTGAGTGTCTTCAACGGTGCCACTCTCGCTCGCGCTGCTATTAGCACGGTGTCGATCTTCTTGCTGCTGTCCATAAGCCTCCAGTACGCGACGGCGGCGTAGGCGTCTTCACTGGCGTCGACGAAGACGTGAAGCTCTCTTCTGGTCACCTCTCTCCCCCCGTTGTAGGACCGCGGGATGCTGAGACAGTCGATTGTGCTCATACCACATAGCCATTTGTCGAACTTACCGGCTATTTCTTCCGGCACCGTTTCGTCCCATCCGGTTTCCAACTTCCACAGTTGCTGCAGGGCGATCTTGGCCGTGATGGTGTAACAGCTCAACAGTCCGAGCGGGTCATATATGCTCATGACGGTTGAGAGTGCCTCTCGTTTCGTAGGCGGCCGTTCCCTCTTCTTCACTGCGTCCGGAACTCGATAGAGCGAAGTGTTGAAGCGCAAAGTGTCTGCACCTGAGTCCCACAATAGTCCCAGCATCTTCTCACCTTCTCCAAGGGGCGTCGTCTTTGTATCGGCTCGTTCCTCCGGCTTGATGTTCTTCATCAGCTCGGTGCAGTTGCTGTTCCACTGCCTGAGGTGAAATCCTGCTGCCTGGTGTACCTCATCGACCTGACTGATGGTAATACTCGCCTGGTTTATGTCGTGGAAGCTTTCTACAAAATCGTCCATATAGTGAGCTTCTGTGATGGCTGTGAGGGCTTCCGGGTGCGTCGCAGCGTGGTCGTGCGCGTTCTTATTCCTCACGCTGTGCGCCAGAAACGGAGAGCTGGATGCCCCGAAGATCATCGATACCATTTTGTACTTCTGTACTGCTTCAGTCGGGTGATCACGCCACAAGAACATCTGTGCCGGTTGATCTTCCTCTCTTATTCTGATGCGCAGGAACATTTCCTTTATGTCTGCTGTGACCGCATAAGCTCCTTCACGAAACCGAAACATTATGCGTTGAAGCGATTGTAGCAAATCTGGACCCTCCAGTAGATAGTCGTTGAGGCAGACTCCATTTGACTTTGCTGCTGCGTCAAACACCACCCGCAATTTCTTCGGCTTGTTCGGGTTGTGGACAGCAAAGTGAGGAAGGTACCACGCCACTGCGCTGGCATCTTCTGTCCCGTCGCACCTCGTTGCGTAGCCTTTTGTCATCAGGTCGCCTATCTGACTGCTGTACTGCTGCTTCTCTGTTGGGTTCCGCTCCAACTTACGTTCTAAGTTTTTCAGTCGTCGTAGGGCTGCGTTGTAGCTCAGCGGCAACTGCACGTTGTCTTCACGCCATGGTAGTCCAACTTCGAAGTGTCCCTCTTGTCTCCTCGCCGTTTGCTCGAAGATCTCCATTGCACGCCTATCGGTCTCGCGTACATGTTGCAGATTGCGGGAGACACCTAAGGCGTCGACTTTGAAATGCTCTCTTACCATCTCCTCCAGTGGGTCGGTCTTCACTGTCGTGACGTGAAGTATCTCGTTGACACGTCGAAGCCCTCGTCTCGGAACTGTCCCATGTAGGACCCACCCAAGTTCTGTCCTCGAAGCGGCTGGCTCGTTCGGTTTGCCTGTTCGCAGCTCTCGGGTCACTATCAAAGGCCAGTTGTCTGTTCCAATCAGGATACGTGGCTTTGCATTCGTATATGTTGTCTCCTCCATGCGCAGATCCTTGAGGTGTGCTAACTTCAGTGTCTCCGCTGGAATCGTCTGTGTGGCAAGGTCAAGATTAGTCATCGTTCGTACTGCAATGTCGAAACCGCTGCTCTCTCCATGCTTGGCCTTCACGTTGACGTTCACCACCCGGCTCTTGAAAGCGCGTGTCTGGTCGTTGATTCCCTTCACTTGGAGACGCGTAGTCGGTCCATCAGCGCCTACTTCCTTTGCCAGGTCCTCGTCCATGATTGTGATAGTAGCGCCCTCGTCGAACAGCGCGAACGTTTCTCTGGATCCTCGCTTACCAGTCACGACCACCGGGCATATTTTCAGCTTCACATCACCGCAGGTGGCTGCAGTTGTCACGGTGGCGGTCTCCTTGGGACCTTCTTCCTTGGCTTCGAGGTGCAGCAGCGCGTGATGCGGACGATTGCACCCTCGTACTCCGCACGACTTCTGACGGCAGTTGAATCTTCTGTGTCGCCAGGAGATACACTTGAAACAGAGCCCCGCGTTCTTCACTACTTCCCAGCGTTCATCGAGCTGCAACTGTTTAAACTTCTGGCAGTCGGGAAGGTGATGGCTTTTCTTACACGACGGGCACGGTCCAGCTGCTTCTGTCGTCGCTGCCTTAACGGGTGACTCGGTAACCGTATAAATCTTCTTTCCTTTTAATTCCGGCCGCAGGGCGGGACGTGTTGCTTCTCTTCTCGGAGCCACGGTGCTCTGCGCCATTGTACTGTAGCTGTGCTTGAGAGCTCGGTCAGCTTGCCTCATCAGGAACTGCGAAAGCTTGCAGATCTCCGGTCCCGATCCGTAGTGTTCCTCTGCATAGTCGCACCATGTTGTCTTCAGGTGAGGGCTCAGCTTGTCCAATATTTCTCGCACCAGCATTGGATTGTACAAGTATCCTGCATCCACGTTCCTTAATGCTGCAACAACATTCTGCACCTTCACTGCGAACGCGTTCAGCTCCATTGCAGTAGTGCCTAGTTTGGGCAGTTTCTTCAAATCTTCGAACGCCATATCCACTAAGATCTCCGGTCGTCCGAAACACTGCTCCAATGTTCTCATGATTTCATCCGGGTGCGTGGCCGTACTCAGCAGCGGTGTCACTACGTCGCGGGCTTCTCCACGCAGGCAATTCCGTAGCCTTGCTAAATTCTCCAACGGCGTAAACTCGTACAGTCTCGTTGTCTCTCTCAGCGCTGCGGAGAATTGCAACCATTCCAATGGCGATCCGGAATATATCGGAAGATCAGTCGCTTGACGAGGCGCCGGTGCCGGTCTGGTGCGGAGTACCTTCTCGATCGTTTTAGCAAGATGCTCCACTCGTCGTTCCCTTGGCGTAGGCGATCGTCTTCGTTCGTCCGGAGTCGTAGCCCAGTGTCTTGTTCGGCGAGCGTCGGGCGTAACAGCTTCGGCCACTGTACGCGTTCTAGTCGCATCGTCGTACATAGGTACCGGCTCCGGTGCGGGCGCGGCGACGGCGGGTGCAACTCGTTCCGGCTCGCGATATACCGGGCGCGGGTGCTGGCATCGCGCTAGTAGCGGTCGTTGCTACTCTCGAAGCACTCGCGACGGCAGTGCTACGCGGCGGTTCAACGGTCATCAGCGGTCGCGTATTGCTTGGCGCTGCAGCGGCGCGGCGCTCGATCAAGCGTCCCTCAGCGGTTCGCGGCGGCGGTGTCGCTAAGGCATACTGTGTGGACGTACCCGTTTGGTACATCGCCCTTACCTCTGCTAGCACCGGTTGCTCGATAGCAGAAGCGACGCGGTGCGCGGGCGCAACGTTCGTATGCGCTTGGGGTGTAGGTCGTACCTCCACACCTTCCGATCCGAGGTGCGGAGCGAGACTACGGAGTCTCAACCCCATCGCGGCGCGTTCACTCTCCCCTGCGGTCGGTTCGAGCGGGTCGCCCCTTCGCGGTGGGACGACAGTCGCGGTGGTGTTAGCGGACGGTGACTGTGGAGGCTGCTCGAAGGCGTGGTGATGACGAGCTGGTGCTTCCTCCATGCCGCTTTGACTTCTTGTGACGACCATTTATTCTTTCTTCGATGTAAATTCTTCTTTGTATCCGTCTCCGAAGGACCACGATGTTGGCAGTGGACTGTATTGTAGGTAGCAGGTGGTAGGCTCCAGGTAGGTAGTAGGTGCTGGTACTTGCAGAGAAAGAAGGCTTCAGGTCGTATTTGCTTTATTCCGTGTTCACAAGAGAAGAGTAGAGCTCGTACTGAATCGAAGAAACATAATTTTCATACAAATCGGTGCTATTTAAGTGCAATTTGTAGGTATGGCAACTAGCGACTTGTTAACGCATACGATTTAGCGTCCGTTACAAATTTCCATACTAATTCTTCTAGCTAACGAGGGGACTTTAATATGATTGGCTGGGTCAAGTTACGACTTGTTTCGACAAGTCTGATCCTACGCTAGTTACATATACCTATATCCATCAATAACAATCATCCTTAAATTAGCTTATCATACAAAACAAAACCATATAATTACTTATTCTACGCGACCTAACGACTAACCACAATTGATATTGACTACTCTACGAGGCTGTCGGCAACACTAATGTTAAGCTAATATGATAATGTTCAATTTCAATGTTCAATATTTTTTTTCAATTTCAATATTTAAAGTTCAACTTTTTTCCAAACAAATAAGTCTGTGTGTTATTTATTAGTAATGGTACCAGTATTCGGCACTTTAAGCCAAGTGCACAGTTTTCGTTGCCAAAAACTAAGATAGAATTACAATGGAACTTTACTGGTGTACAGCTAGGAAGCAGAAACTCTGTTTCCAATTGTTTTTTTTGTTGACGACCTCCTTGGTCGAGTGGCTTGCACACGGGTTTTCATGGTGTCGCCATCTCTGAGGTCCCGGGTTCGATCCCCGGTCGGATCAATTTAGAAATTCCTGTTTTTCTTAATTGTTTCGGGTCTGGGTGTTTCCTATGTATAATAAGTATGTATTTAAAGTATATTAAGTATGTTTATCCGTTGTCTAGTTAACCATTTTAACAAGTTTCTTAAGGAAGCTTTTCTTGGGGCTAGATAATTGGTGTGAGTGTGGGAAACATTTTTTTATTTTTTATTTTTATTTTTTTTTATATTAGAGGGAGGCAAACGAGCAGGCGGGTCACCTGATGGGAAGCAATCACCGCCGCCCATGGACACCCGCAATACCAGAGCAATCGCAGATGCGTTGCCGGCCTTTAAGGAAGGAATAGGCTCTTGCATAAGTCATAAACCAATCGTGATCCCTATTTTTAGTGATTAAAGGGAAAAAATGTCCATCACTGCCACTACTCTATTTTCTTGAAGCATAAAAAGTCTAATCAGAAATGGTTTATCGGTTTGTAAGTATTGAACTTTGAACTTTTACGAAATATTTAGTAAAAGTTTTATGGCATTAACAAAAAGTATTAAATCTATAGGTACTTTAATATTATAAAACTGAAGAGTATGTCGTCGGCTAAGTATTCTAAGCTGCTAACTCCATTTTTGCCTAAACTGACTTTTTGGTATCAAATGAAAAAGAAAAAAATCACGCTTAATCGTCAAAGATGCTAATGCCACAAACTAACCTCAAACTACAGATAACGTGCCGCAATATTTTATGCTAACTCCGCACCTGTCAAACTACGCGCGCAATTGTGATAACTCCCGCCATTCCACGCAATTTTGTTCGAGCGTAAGGTTCATTGCGAGTGATCTGCGGAGTTTTATTTCTCT
Source organism: Eudonia lacustrata (assembly GCA_947562085.1). Classification (NCBI taxonomy): domain Eukaryota; kingdom Metazoa; phylum Arthropoda; class Insecta; order Lepidoptera; family Crambidae; genus Eudonia; species Eudonia lacustrata. The sequence continues at coordinate 7,182,604 of OX387326.1, read as the reverse complement.
AACTGAAGTTTTTTTGAGATTAGCGTACAGACTGATGTTTTTAACAAAGGCAAACTACTCCTCTGTTATATTTTGGTAGTATTGAGACCTGTATCTAAGTTTGATCGATACAAAAATGTATGCAAAATATGCTGATGCACTTATTGGGAGTTAGCAGAATTTCATTTATACTTAACGTTAATGTTTGGGGAGTTGGCTACTTTTATATCTAAATAAATATTTTATTTTAATTTCCCCCGCTTCGTTGGTACAAAGTGTATTGCTATAAGCATGCAATGGTTCGGGTTTTTATTCCTGACAATGTCTGCTGTTCTTTAATATTTAACTTAATTATAGTAATAAATTATCATTTGGTTTGGTAATGCATTAACCGCACATTAATAAATAGTACAAACATTTCATGCAAGGATATCAATACCAACACATCAAAGTACAGTCACGAGCATTAACATGTACTTATACAATGTTTGCTAGATTGCACCTACTGTTTTAACTTTTTACGATTCAAAATTCATGTTTTGTAGCATTTTTTGTACTTGTCTTGTTGCCTGGCAAAATCTAAGTTTTCCGAAATTTGATTTTCAATGGACAGCGAGGCCAAACTAGTTAGTCTTGTTTGAGACATTGGTCTACAATGTCTCAAACAAGACTAACTAGTTTGGCAAGTACGTTTTTATCAATTTTAGTTTGGAAAAACTGCGTTCGCCACTTGCAACAGTCACGGGTATTGTTAATAGAATACGTAGCGATATCCAGGTCATCATCATCATCATCAGCCTACACACGTCCACTGCTGGCCATAGGCCTCTCCAAGTGCACGCCTCTGAGCACGATCCGCGGCTACTCTCATCCAGTTCTTGCCAGCCACCTTGCGAAGATCGTCGTTCCACCTAGTCTGAGGGCGTCCTGCACTACGTTTGCCGATACGCGGTCTCCACTCAACAATTCGTTTACCCCATTGGTTATCGGTTCTGCGACTAATACGGTCGGCCCACTACCACTTCAGCTTGCTAATCCTGTGGGCTATGTCAACGACTTTGGTTCTCTGTCGAATGACCTCGTTCCAGATCCGGTCCCTCAGAGAAACTCCAAGCATAGCCCTTTCCATAGCTCGCTGAGCGACTTTAAATTTGTTGACCAGGCCTACCGTGAGTCCACGTTTCGGCTCCGTATGTCATGACGGGTAGGATGCACTGATTGAAGACTTTCGTCTTTAGACTGTGGAATAGGCGACGTAAAGACCCGACGTAATTTCCCATATGCTGCCCAGCCTAGCTGTATCCTTCTGATGGCCACTTTCTCGAAGTTGTTTCTACCCAACTGCAGAGTTTGCCCGAGGTAGACATACTCCTTAACAACTTCGAGAGTACTGTCTTGAACTGCAATCGGTCCCGGAATAGCATGTTCGTTAAACATAATCTTGGTTTTGTCCAAGTTCAACCGGAGACCAATGCATAGAGAAGAATCAGCTAGGCCGTTCAGCATGTATTGTAAATCCTGCAACGTTTCGGCCACGATGACGATGTCGTCCGCAAATCGCAAATGTAAGATGCATTCACCGTTGATGTTAATCCCACGTCCTTTCCAGTCCAGCGTCTTAAACATATGTTCCAAGTCTTCCAAAGCATTTGTGAACAATTTAGGGGATATAACATCCCCTTGTCTCACACCACGATGCAAGGGGATATGCTTAGTCTGCTGGTTCTGTACTTGGACGGCCATGGAAGCGGCATTGTAAAGAGACCTCAACACTTGGATATATCGCCAGTCGACTTGGCATCGTTGCAGAGATTCAAGAACAGCCCAGGTTTCGATAGAGTCAAATGCCTTCACATAGTCCACAATTATACTCCTCGGTCTTCTGTATGATCTGCCTCAATGTAAAGATGTGGTCTATGGTGCCATATCCTCCTCAAAATCCGGCCTGCTCTGGGGGTTGAAATTCGTCGAGTCTTCGCGCCAGACGGTTTGTGATGACTCTTGAAAGCTTGTAGACATGACTTAGGAGCGAAATAGGTCGGTAGTTTTTTAATAGGGTCTAGTCTCCTTTTTTGAAAAACAGCACGACGACACTCCTACTCCACGCCTCCGGAGTTTTCGAAGGGAGACTCAAAATAAAAGCTAAAAAATACAATGACCTACAGCAAATTAAACAAGTCCTGCCAGCAGATTTTCGTGAATTTTACGATAATTTACCGCATGACTAAATGTTGCGATTTTATGTCTTATTATTTCTTTTATTAATAAACGAAATTATTATGTAACTTTTGTTTTAATAGAACTCCATAAACAATAAAATTTGCTAACTCCAAAACCTATTGCAGTAAAAAAATTTATTGTAGGTATAAAAAATGCTAACTCCAATTTTTGACCCTAAAGTGTATGTGTGTAGTATTATCAATAATAGAATTATACAAAAAATGGTGTAATATTGGGTAATGGTAAAATATCTATCAACTGGAGTTTAGATATTGCAGTCGTTTAGTAATTTTAATTTTAAATTATATTTTTATTATTTCTCATAAGTAGTACGTTTGGGAGTTAGCAATTTAGCTTATTTAGCCGACGATGTTTGTTTGTTTGGTTGAACGCGCTAATCTCAGGAACTACTGGTTCGAATTGAAAAAATATTTTTGTGTTGAATAGTCCATTTATTGAGAAAGGCTATAGGCTATATTACATACCGCTATGGCTAATAGGAGTGGAGCAGCAATGAAAAATGCTGCAAAAACGGGAAAATATTTTTTTGAGAGCTAATTAATTAACGCGGGTGAAACCGCGGGGCACAGCTAATATTCAATTAAAATTTTATACAACATCACATACATTGTTCTGATCCCAAGGTAAGTAGTTAAAGCACTCGTTTTATGACAGTCAGAAACAACGACACATGGTACAACAATATCGAAAACTTCGTTTTCGACATTGACCCGCCCGGAAATCGAACCCGGGACCTCAGAGTTAGCGCCGCCCATAGTCCACTCGGCTACGAAGGTCGTCAAATGTATCGTATGCCAAGGCAATTTCATAACAGCCTTTCTTAGCAGAAGTTGAGAAGAAAAGTTCGGGGCGAAGTCTGTAGGTAATAATAACAAGCTTTATCGGGCGGTAAAATGTAAATTGCCTTAGTTTAAAAGTCAATTTAAGTTGACTCATGGTTTCGTGTTCTATAATAACTGTGTTAATGTGTACAGCCGTTATTATACCCTATGTAAGTTCATTGTTAACAATTCCATTAACAACCACGATGTTTGCGCTGCTACATTGTTATGTGTATAATTAATAGAAGTAAAGTTGCCATAGGCGAAAATACATAAACATTGATATATTTTCATGTATATGTATTTATATTAATCATAGTAAGTAAGTATAAATATTTTAATTAATTAATTAATTATTTTTATTTTATTAGTATTTTTTTTTATTAATTATTAATTAATTCAAATAATTATTAATATTAATAGTAGTTACTAAAGACAATATCACAATTATTATTGTGACATTAATAAACAAAAACAAAAATGCTGAAAAAAATTCCACGAGCAGGATTTGAACCTGCACCCTTCTGACATACCATTCAATTGCATTATCAGAAATATAATTATAATTTTCTTATCTTTTTTATTTGTTCCTTTAAATGTGGTGGTTTTAATGGTTTGAAATTATTAATAAGTAACTTTTTTTAAAACAGAGAATAATTATTAATAGAATTAAAAAAAAAATGAAATTACTATGAATCCACTATATATAATCTTTATATATCTTATATAAATAACAATGAATCACTGAAATGTATGTACGCGCATAACTTGCGATCGACTGCACAAAATTGGATAATTCTTTTTTTATTGAGTTTGTTATTGTCAGGACAAGGTTTGTAGAGAAGAAAATTAAAAGAAAAAAATATATTTTTACTAAAATATGTTTTTTTTGAATAATATCATGTTATGAAAAGTGAGTGAGTGAATGTGACAGAATGACGTACAGTTCTTCAGCCAGCATTTGACATCTTCAAACGGACAATACGTCATTACCGCTTCTTTTGCAAAAGTAATATCGGTGTTTCGTGTGTTTAAAGGTTTATAGTAGTGTTATATAATGTTATTGATATAAAGAATGAGGCGTCAAAATATCGGTCGGCGTACGCGTAATGCAAGTCGAGTTCACAACACGGTTCATGAATCATGTTCTTCTTCACTATTTCATACAATTATATATATACTTCGGGAATTTCTGCGCAAATTATTAAGTCAATTTCATCTGGTCTTATTTTTTCGACCATCCACAGAAGAATATGCGCATGAGGCAGTCCTCTCTTCTGCCACTCTACAGAGCACATCCAACATCGTACGTCTCCGAAGACATGGTATTTTATAATAAAGTTCATAAGTGCTTTGAGTTTCTGCTTGAACACTCGTGCTGTTATGTCATGACGATCGCTGGATGATTGACCGGATAATAACAGATTATTGATTTCTATCCATTTTGGGTTGCATGTGAAAGTAATAAATAAATCTGGTCGCGACCGTGATGGCGCACGTAGGTCATAGCATCCTGCGCATTATTCGTGCATGTGTCTCGGGTTTCACAGATACGTATAAAAATATGCATATTTAAAGATAGATAGATAAAGATAGAGTAATACGTATACATATTCTATCTTCTATATATATAAAAATCAATTGCTGTTCGTTTGTCTCGCTAAAACTCGAGAATGGCTGGACCAATTTGGCTAATTTTGATTATGAAATATTTGTGGAAGTTCAGGGGAGATTTAAACGGTGAGAAACATAAATAATAAGTAACTAAAAATACTAAAAACGACAATTTAATTTTCCAATACAAAACGGTTTGTTTGTTTTGTTGTTATGGAAACTGTCAAAGCGGTACGAAGTCCGCCGGGTCAGCTAGTAATAAATATTAAATCTTCTAAGCGTGTGTTTGTAATTGAACTCCTTCTAAACGGCTGGACCGATTTTGACGAAATTCTTTGTGTGTGTTCAAGTGGATTCAAGAATGGTTTGGATTTACAATTGGACCCGGTGGGTGGCGCTGCAGGGTCCATCATGGGATACGGGTGTTCTTAAGAGGACGAAGTCGCGAGCGCGCCGCTAGTATCATATAATTATAACTAGATAAGTAAGTACATTTTTTAATTAGCCACTGATGCTGGCTGAGTGCTGTGCCCTTGCAGGGTGTCACATGAATACCTTAATAAATATTCTACCTGTATTGTGATATGCAATAAATTATTTGAATTTGAATTTGAATTTATGCTTAAAATAGGTTTTATTTTAAATATATATTTTATTGGTAAGCACAGTGCCTTGATCTCACCTGATGTGAAGTGATGATAAGGCCAATGATGGAAGCGCACTTTACCCGGGATCCTCAACTAGTGAGGCACTGGCTATCTCTGTAGCTGCCGGAACACAACAATACCACTCAATTCAAACATTTCATTGCACTCCATAAGTATACTTAAGTTATTGCTTTAAATGAATAAATGAATGAAATGCTTTCTAGTCTCCCTGTGTTCACGGACCCTGCAAAGGGTTCGAAACATCAGGATATACATTAAATCAAAACGCGAGTAGATCCGTAAAAATAATTTCATTTCAATAATTTTCGTTTAAGTTGTTACAGATATGTACATTATGGGCGATATTACGTTAGTATTCAACACGAGATGTGGTATTTTAAGCTTACTTTAAACGCTTTTACATACTTACCAATCCAGAATGGAATACCACTTAACTCTCGAGAGATTTGCATGGGAGAGGATCGCACAAAGGCCTTTGTGATTTTTCTCGTCGCTTCTCCTCAAAATATTGTAGTCAACTCGTTTGCATGTTTTAACATGTTATTTTCTCCCAACTCGAGAATCTTTGAACCTCTCGCATGATGCAATTACGTGAAGAATTTTTAATAACTCGTTCAGGATTTAAATAATACTCTGTGTATCGACTTCCCCCGGTATCGACTCCCGCCGTATCGACTTCCCTCGGTTTCGGCCATGAATTGGCTTTAGAGTACAGTTTATGAAACAAGTGTTTTAGTTTGAAAATAATCAATATTTATTACAATAATTAATGATAATAAATATAACAGTTTAATCAGTCTTCTTAATTTCGTTTTGTTATTTCTAATAAGATAGGTATATAACTTAATCATAAATCACAGTTTAGACTGTGATTTATGATTAAGTTGCATGCAGGTTGCTTCTTCGCACCTCGTTAAATTCGTTGTCTGCGGCAAATACAGACACAATAGACTTTTTTTAATTGTTTGGCGGCACTGATCAGTGCTCCCGCATACCAACAACGGTCAAATTGACTCTATGTTGTAGGAAGGAGGAGGAGGAAATACGAAATAAAATAGCGTAGGCGTCACTTTTTCCTGGAACAAATCTTACTTATGTGCGTTGATTGTTGAAATAGGTTGACGCAAATTTTCGGGAAACCTTTAATTGAATATAATTATATTATTATATTCAATTATATTAAACTCTCTTTGCCCGATTCTGTTTGCACTTTGCATTTGTTTCATCTTTTTCTAATGCGCGTGCGTTCCATTATACGCTAAATAAGCTCAAGGAATACTTAACTCGGTCTTGAAGTGTGGCACTGGGCTGTGGTTTAAATTCAAATTCAAACTCAAATTATTTATATTAAATAAATAGGTACAAAAGGTGTTAAAATAAATAATGTAGCGCCCTGTAAGGGTATAGCAAACAGAGGGAGTATAGCTAGCTTATTAAATACTGTATTATACATTATTAACATGTTACATGTATGATGAGATCCCAGAGAGGTGGTATATTCCATCCATCTTCTCTATTAAAATTTCTGATGGTTGTTGTGTGGCCAAGTTTTATTTAATAAATATATTGCGCCGATGCTCCAAGCCTTTCATTTATTTAAACCATTCATTTTCATTTATTCGAATGCAAACATACAATACATTATGTTTGCACTTGCATATGTTACACGAAACGTGCTTAAATATATGCAAGCAAATTGTACGAATAACATGTCATTGTTATCATAAAATTTTAGCTGGATATAGCTTTATTTAAAAAAAAAATTTTGGTGGTCTTTTGTTTAGACCATCACTTTCTTACACATTGGGGTCTCGAGATTGATCGCAAGCGGAAGCACAATCTTTGCCTAAGGACAATTTAAAAAACATCTTTGTACTCTGTTGTAAGATTTTTTTTAAGTCCATCTCACTATACTGTCCATCTTATCTTATTTAAGTCGTCTGTCGCCTGTCGTCATAAGAACCACGGGTAACGCTGTTTTGTTCAGCACTTTTAGATAACCAGTTCCACGGTACTTGAAGATTCCAGGTGAAGTGCGCTTCCACCTTCGACCTTACCGTCTTCTATCATCAGGGACAAAGCATTTTTTTGCCTTCATTAAGGTGATGAGTGATGATATGTCCAATTATGGAAGCGCACTTCACCCGAAATCCTTAACAATTGAGGCACTGGCTATCTTATCTCTAGCTGCCGGAACACAACAATGCTACAAACATTGATGTTATGGTGACATATTTAGAAAAGATGGTGGTAGCTAGCTGGATATACAAGCTCTAGCAACCATACCGAGTACACAAACATGTTCCCCCTCACTGGAAATCGAACCCAGGATCACCACAGAGGTTTTACGTCGTGTAATAAAAGAAACAGGTAAAAATTTAATACTCACGAGTGGATGTTGTTTGAGGAGGCGCATATGCGCAATGGACCGGCGTGGGCGCGCGTGCGGCAGCCCCCGGTGGGCGAAGTGCCATTCTGTGTCAGAGCCGAGCACCTGGGGACAAAGGAGATTATAGAAGTCAGTTCCAAGGTTCTATAGCTTTTATAAAAACATATACATACTGGGTATGAAAAGAAGCTTAACGAAAACAAAAAAATACGGATTGTTTATTATTATTTTCTTGTATGGAGCCTGGGAACCTGGTAGTCAAGAAGTTATTGAGGAACGAAGTCAAAACTTTTTTTTACGGTTTTTGCGGAATCTGTTTTAAAAGGTTATTAGTAAATTTTCTTCTAAAGGAACATAAGCGTTTTTCTTCCATTTTCAATTAAAAAGAGACGTTTTAAGTTACAAACCGCAATGAATATCGAAGGCACACAATGATGCGGCTCGCGACCGGCCGCCTCGCCTCGTATCGTACGCTACACGCACTCACTAAGTTGCACGCGTTTCATTGCGTGTCATAATTAACACCTGTTTTTGATACCCAAAAATAAATGTCGTTTCCCAGCAATTATTTTTACTTAATGTTTTTTAGTTTGATGTACACTATGCGTATATTACTGCTTCGGTAAGAGTTTTTTTATACGCTGTATATAATTAGTAGGTATATAATCTTTCATTAGATGCATTCGGGAAGATAGTTGCCGAAGAATTCGGTCATTTCAGTACGAAGCAACTAAAGATACATTTGGAAAAGAGTTGAAAATATTTCCACGAGAGGGATTGGAATCCGCACCCTCAGACGATCCGGGTCAAGTGCGCTTCCAATTGCGCTATCGCGCTCTTTCCACCCCGCCGAAATCTATCAACACTATCTGCTCTTACTTTGTAAGCTTATATAGCCTTATTCAATGTCAACAACTAAGTCATCATCGTCGTGGGTTCGTGGGCTAGGCGCCCGGTGTGTCACGCCCCTGTGGTGGAGGCACCCGATTTCGTTTTAGTGCGATAAAATTTATTAGTTGAATATTTTTATCAAAAGTACAGTCAGATAGCAAAGTGTAACATTTTATAAAAATTTTGTGTCCATCGCTATTTTCGCTATTGTCAATATGTCCATTTACCTGAACTCTATTGTTTTCAATCCTTTGTGCGAAAGAGATAGTGAAGAAAGCGATCTGGCTTTTCTCTAAAACCGGTTTAGTCGGACGGATCGTTTGGAAAAGGTACAGAATAATATATTTTAAGAAAATAAACTGTAACCACAACCAATGATTATTATCATCATCATCATCATCTCCATCATCATCATCATTATCATCATCACCATCATCACCACCACCATCATCATCATCATCATCATCATCATCATCATCTCAGCCAAAAGACGTCCAATGCTGGACGAAGGCCTCCCCCAAGGATCTCCACTACGACCGGTTTTGTGAACCTAATAATAATGTTTAATATTTTGTTAGTTAAAAAATACCTACATAATCAGATAATATTAAGTATACCTAACTGTAACGCATCATACTCATAATAATCATAAACATGAAACAGTGAAATTAAATTGCTTATTTAGTTCAGAAACACTTTGTCGCCGACTGTATCTAGTACAAATTACTTTTATTACGACAAAATCGGCTGTTATATATAACTTAATTGAAATCGGGTGCCTCCACCACGGGGGTATCACACACCGGGGGCCTAACCCACGAACCCCTTCGAATCCGTTCAAATTGTAATTAGTTTGCAACACAATGTGCGGTAAATTATATATGTAATCCATTACAATATATATATTTATTATTAAATGGACACTAGCTATCGTCAACTTATAAAAATCCCACTGATGGGCCTAAGCCTTCTCACTCGAACAATGTACATACGGAAAAAGATCGGCCAGAACCCACCACGCCCAATGTTGGGAAGCTTTACGAGCACAAAAATATATTAGATTACATCATGATACCGTGATTTTATTTATTTATTTATTTATAATTTATGTACACATAAACGAATAGAAGAGAGAACATAGTAAGAATAGACAAGTACAAGGGCGCTGCTTATTTCACATTGAAATTTCTTCCAGCAGGCCCGTAGAAGGAGAAGATACATAGAAAAGTAGACAAAGTGTGCACAAAACAAACAAAACAAGTATTTAAGGCTAAACATGCAGTAAAATAGTTACGACACAAATTAAACATACATACAATAACGGTGACACACTCAAGTGGAAAGATAGTACTCCTTTACGCGCTTCTTAAACGAGTAAATCGACGTGGACTCCCGAATACAGGGTGGTAGGTCATTCCACAGTCTGACTGCATGAACGGAAAAGGAATAGGAAAAGAAGTCGGTTTTATGGGAAGGCATATTGAGATTGAGGAGGAGGTGTGAGCGACAGGGAACATTAGAAGTATGGGAAAATGTAAACCGCTCTTTCAGGTAAGAAGGGTAGGACGGGTTGAAAAGGATATTAAAAAGAAGGCATAGTATTCTAGTATTTCTGCGTAAACAGATTGGGAGCCACTTGAGTTGCTGGCGGAAGCTTGAAACGTGGTCATATTTTCTTAAACCGAAAATGAAACGAATACACAGGTTTTGCAGAAGCTCAAGTTTGTTAAGAAGCTCCTCGGTGGCATCTAATTTTAATAAGTAAAAAGAAAATAAGAACAAGAAAAGCAATCAACGTTTATCTTGCGTTACAAAATGGCAAACTTTTAGCTTCAATCTATCTCGGGAATACCTAACAATGCTATTCAAAGCTGAAAACGGCTTTATTTTCATCAAAGCTAGCTAAAAACTATCCTCTCAGGAACTTGAATTATAAAACAAAATTAAATCTGTTCATCCGAGTGCTACGATACCACACAGGCTAGGTTTCCTCCCCTAAAGGAAAGCTATTTTTTCTGTGACGATGCTTCTCCATCTGCGCCTGTGCTTAGCGTCATGGACTGCATCGCCACAAAAAAGGAGATTACAAAATGCAATCTTCATACAAACGCTCGAACAAAGCACACACTCGGACACGGAGAGACTCTGCTCTGTACCCACAGTCAAACTGTCTATATATACCTACGTGAAGTGAAAAACTTTGTACCCCTTTGTACGAAAATTGCGCGGACGGAGGAGTATGAAATTTCGCACACTTATAGTTTATATAGAGAAGGAGTACCGAATGTTAATATTATTTTAAAATTATGCATAAAAATACATTAAATCAATAAAACAAACATTACACACACACACACTACCATGTATTTGACACACACGCATAATATTCAAAATTTTTAAAAATGGAAGAGGAGCGGCCGAAATCTGTCAATGCCAATCCAAACTCACATTCTATCTTTTTAATTTTTCATTGCTTAGGATACAATCCGTGCAGCCTTAATAAAATTATGGTCGAATTTCGACCACTGGGAGACCACTAGTTAATATAGTCTTGTGGGGCTGTCTGTAAAAAAAAGGAGGAGGATATCGATGGCGCAGTGGTTAACCACCAATCCGCACTGGGCCCGCGTGGTGGCTTATGGCCCGTTCTCCCTATCCATCCATAGGAAGGGCTAGCTCCAGCAGTGGGGACAAAAATGAGCTGATGATGATGATGTTTGTAAATGTCGTACTTCTTTAAGTTTCTTTCACGGAATCTCGGAACAGTTCGGACACAGCTGTTGCGGATTCCGTGTCCATGAGAGAGAGGTTGTCGTGCGTTTTCTTTGCGTCTCCTTTTTTTGTGTTGATGCACTCCATGACACCCAGGATAGGCACAGATGGAGTAGCATCGTCTCCTTATTTGTAGCGTCGTGTAACTTACTAGCGACCCGTCCCGCTTCGCACGGGTGGACATTTCTATATTTAATGTAGCCTAGTTTACTCAGCGAAGTTCAGCGTCAGACCATCAAGTTGGGCTGCGACCTCTTAGTCGTTAGTCCTCGACCGTGACAGCTACCATGAGCTGCTTCGTAGACAGAAAGTGAAAAGCCCGGTTTTAATATTGAGCTCTCCACTTTTAATATTAAAACTGATGTCGATGATAAATTAAAATGTTTATTACCTTTGTATTGTTTGTTTTTTTTAAGATACGCCGATGCTAACCTTGTTTAAAAATTGGCGTTGTTATTCTAAAAACAATATATTTGAAAGTAATTGTTATTCGGGTAATGTAATTGGCAAACAAGATTGGCGTTACGTACCTACTTCAGAAAGTATATTGTATTTTTGTTTTTAGGTAAAATAAATAGACATGAATGATGAATGAAGCTGTTTATAAACAAAAAGTATAATATTTACTTTAGAGCGTTCCCAAAACATCGGGGCATGTAATACACTGAGGTAATATATTTTGGTTGTTAGTATCATCATCTCAGTTAAAAGAAATCCACTGCTGGACAAAGGCCTCCTCTACGGATGTCTACAAGGACCGGTTTTGCCCTTTTGTTTTTTTTTTGTAGTCAGTATAAAATGAAGTATCCTACTAATAATATAAACGCGAAAGTATGGATGGATGTTTGTTACTCTTTCACGTAAAAACTGCTGAATGAATTTGGATGAAATTCGGCATAGAGATAGTTTATAACCTGTATTAACACATAGAATACTTTTTATCCCGATATTCCCACGGGAACGGGAACCACGCGGGTGAAACCGCGAGTGGCCGTCAGTTTCAAATAAACGCAGGCAGACAGCAATCTACAAGCAGACGCCCGCGACCGCTCGCCCCGCCTCCGCTTTTGTCTATGGTGACGCGCTAGCCCACCAGTGTTCTCTCGGTGATCAGCGCCGATTCGAGCCGAATCCCTCGGAGAATCTAGTAGGAAAGGAAGGAGAATTGGGTGATGCAGTTTCCTCTTGAAACCTTCTGAAGGTGTTTGCTAGCTTACGGATTGGGAACTCTTTAAGTTTCTTCCCGTCGCCAAAAAACTCTGTAAAGGCCGCCTGAGACCACCTGAGAACAAAAAGAACTCCCTCCAAAAAACGTTCCATACTATTGTCTATGGTGACCGTATCGCCACCGCCGCTATTTGGATGTTTGAATGAGGCTTAATACCTTCGTCGTTCCAGGTAGTAATCACAAACCCAATTAAAATTCAATCAGTCAGACTATACCCAGGTACCTACTCGTAATTGAATTCCTTGTCTAGAGGCGTATTACAAATCAAGAAAGTTTCAGGTACTGTATAACCTAATATTATCTACGAATTCGATTAGACACTATAAAAGCCTTCATATATTTTTGTTTACATGACATTTCCATTTAAATTTCAAAGACATATATCTTTTAATAAATAGACCAATTTAAATGTTTTTTTTCATTGCTTATGACATAAACAGATCTAGTAGGTTAGTAAAAACAAAAAGAAACAGTTATTGTACCTCTAAGGTCTTGAGGTGAAACCACCGATCTCAAAATGTAAATACCTAAAACGAGTCAAGCATTATCCACCCGATCCGATTCGAACCCTTCGGAGAATCAGTAGAGCACGGGGACGCACTATTAGTGCGTGATGCCGTTCCCTCTAGAAAACCTCCGAAGGTGATTCGTTTCACATGGCTTGAGGAACCCTTTAAGTTTCTCGCCGCCAGAGTCAAGCATTGCAGTCACGAGACTCACGTCACGAGTCACTAAAGAACCAATCGATCACACTGTATGCACCAGTAAAGTATCCACGATTGGAGATGTATAAAACAATTCACAGATGGCCGGCTTTGATCAAATTGAGGAGCTCGATGGCGCAGTGGTTAACGCGCCCGGTTTGCGAGTGCTGAGGTTAAGCAACTTTCGCAAAGGCCGGTCATCGGATGGGTGACCAAAAATGTATCATCTCGAGCTCCTCCGTGCTTCGGAAGGCACGTAAAGCCATTGGTCCCGGCTGCATTAGCAGTGCAGTGCAATGCAGCCGGGACCAACGGTCACATGTCTTCCGAAGCACAGGAGCTCGAGATAATAAATTGTCATCACCCATCCGATGACCGGCCTTTGCGAAAGCTGCTTAACATTAGCAATTGCAGACCAGACGCGATAAACACAGCGCCATCGAGCTCATACCTCTAATAATACTGTAATGGAGAAAACAAAGTAAAGTCTTGATGACCAATGTTATCTCAGCACCACCCTCTGGTTGACTGGTAGAGAATGCCTCAGGCATTAAGTCCGCCATGTAATATTTATGTTGCAAAAGTTTAAATAAATAAATAAAGTATAAACCAAGGCAGGGTGAGGGTGCCTGATTCTGCGTTGTTTTCACGCTGCACCAGTGGTCTTCGCGTCTGGACTCGCTTCCACTTAACATCGGATGGAGTGAAGTCATTTACCGAGCTAGGTATTAAAAAGATACGCTAGCGCTCCCAAAAGCAATTGTAAAATATATATATATTTACAACGCTTCCTTATTTCTCGCTGCGTAAGGCGTAAGGCGTTATAGCGGTAATTTGCAGGGATTTATTATCTGCCTACACCCGGCGAATGAAAACGAACTTTATGGCAGCGCAGTAAAGTCCAAGTGGCTGTTACTTTTATTTACTAAACGCTCGCACTCTAAGGTTAGTACCAACTAAGGTGCCTGCCCAGTTAACAACCGAGTTACCTACCTTTTGAGATATCCTTCTTTATTAGGAAAACATCTATACCAATACACCTACTACGGAAAGTACATTTTTCATTCCATGAAACAACTGCGTTGTGGATGCATCTTAACCCATATCGTCCAACCAGGCATTTGTATAAATTCCTACTAATATTATAATGTTAGTTTTTTTATTACGCTTTCACGCGTAAATATTTAACGATTTATTTGTTTTGTTGTCATAGAAACTGTCATAGCGGTACGAAGTCCGCCGGGTCAGCTAATACTCGTAGAATCATATAAATTTTATTTGAAGCACACATATGGGTGTGCTTCGTGGAATACTTTAGGTGTGCTTCGTCTGGGTGTGCTTCGTTTGGGTGTGCTTCGTGGAATACCTCAATAATTAAGTAAATGAAACTTTAAAGTATTATATTTGGGTACATGTAATAATACTTTTGCAGGTGTTATAACACCCTGTCGAGCCAAGTGTATAGTATGTGGTATTAATTTGCTTCGAATTGGAAGGATAAAGTTTACTTTGCAGCGAGTACACAGTACTTGTAGTAGTAGCCTTATACCTTTAGCTTATAATATACTGTGTACTATCGTGTACTCTCGTTCTGTTAACTCGAAACGGAATTGGAATTGACAAAACTCAAATTCCGTTAAGAGTTAAATGGGTAAGTCAATAGCCCCGTCGGACTAAAAGGTTTACTGTCCCGACAAATGTGTCCCTTAAGAGAGTCGTTAACTGATTGGTGTAGCAATTCAATTTAAATCGACTTCATATTTCAGTAGAACTAAGTAACATAATTTTCATTAATTAAAGCAATGAGTTGGTTAATAAATTATCTTTCTTAAGGTACATTTTTATGAAACAGAACTGCGTCGTTAGATGCCTTTTACAGCGTGCGTATGTATTATTATAAATTTATTTTAGTTATAGATATTTTAAATACCTAATTTTACCACGATAGAGCCCAGAGTTCATAAATCTGAATAGTAAAACAATAATATATTTATTAATTGATTGATATATTTAATAATTTAAAACAACAACTACACAACTATCAGACACAAAATAAAAAAATTTAAGCCATTAACTTAACGCGCAATACCTCAATCAACATAATAAAAATAATAACAGTCATTATGTCTTTATTAAGTTTTTGTTTTTGTATTTCCCTATTTACGTTATGTTGCAAAAACATGTTCACACGTTGGAACGAAAAACTTTAAACTTTTATAAAAGTCTAATAAAATAGACTTAGAAATTGCGATAAATTTTCTATTACATAATAATTTGTTTGGCATAAAAATGTTTGTAATACATTCTGAAGTTTTATACGCATGTCGTTTATAAACATATTATGATAATAAAATTCTCCACCAAAGGTCACATTTCCATAAAATGATAGCTTACGCATAGAAAACTGTTGAGAAGCATTAACATAATCAACTACAAACCCTTTGAATACTGTATTTCTACTCAGCAATGAGGATGAGCTTGGCCTTCATCTCAAGGTCAAGGAAGTCTCAAAGTAGCGCACTTTATCCAGAATCCGCAACTACTTTTCAGCTAGGCTATCTTATCTCTAACTCGAAACACAACAATGCAACTAACATCAATGTTATGGCGACATACGCACATAAGATGATGGTAGTTAACTACCATCATCTTATCTGAGTGTGTCGCTATCTTATCTGAGTATGTCGATTTAAAACCGTCTGCTTAGGCATACGGTTTTAAATCAAGCCCTACCAAACCGAGTACAAAAAATTACCCTACAGCTGGTTTGAGTCTGAAACTGTTATAAAATTCTGAAGTTATTAGAAATGTATTTTGACCGTAATTTGACCCATGAGATTAAAATACCCCTGACTCAAACCCGCAATTGTTTGCCTAACGAACTTAAGCATGCGCTGGTATACAAAGCTATAGTTTCAAAGTGTCGTAAGCATACAAGTTCAAAGAAAGAAAAAGTTTCAAGTAGGTAGATCGCAAACTGAAACGCGCCTTCTTACAAAAGAAAAGTGGCACAGATAAAAGAAAATTTTCTAACATCAGACGCAAGGAGGTTTCAAGTTCAGGGACGTGAGGACAGACATGGTATAATAAGACTGTGGTATAATTATACCTACTTACAACATTGTTTGAAGAGACTACGCCCAGTGATGTGTGATGTTGACAAGATTTAACGTCCACAGGGAAATCAATGAAAGCTGATTATACTTCATCTAGCAGTTATTATATAACGAAAATAGACGAATAATATTCTTGTCTTGTTTATTTCTTATTTTCGGTATGTAAAATAAGGCCCTGAACAATTTGAGGATTTAATACGTAAATCAAGCAGACGTGATTAGTTCTTATTCGATTACGTACAATCCAATTTGTATCTGAACGAAATAATTAATAAATGTGAGTTCTTTTTTTTTTATTTGAAGGCTTTATTCATAGAGTTTGTTTCCACCCAGATTTTAGGCTTCTTCTTGGTACAAAGTGGTACAAAGTCTCTACCGTAGGCAATATATCATTGACCGTAGGGTTTACGGACCATGACTCATATTTTAAAGTTCTAAAAAAATATACCTAATATGTCAAAGTTTTTGAGTGAAACTGTTTATAATATTAATACGTGAAGAGAAAAAGTGCAAAGAGAAAGAAAGCAAAAACTTTGTACACCTTTTTACGAAAATTGCGCGGAGGGAGGAGTATGAAATTTCGCACACTTATAGTTCATATAGAGAAGGTTATCCGAATGTAAGTTTTTTTTTTTTAAATTATGCTTAAAAATACATTAAATTAAAAAAAAACAAACATTACACACACTACCATGCATTTGACACATACGCACATGTATTTGTAACACACGCATATTATACTCTTTTAAAGAATTTCAAAAATGGAAGAGGATCGGCCGAAATCTGTCAATGCCAATCCAAACTCACATTCTATCTTTTTTAATTTTTCATTGCTTAGGATACAATCCGTGCAGCCTTAATAAAATTACGGTCGAATTTCGATCACTGGGCGACCACTAGTATATTTTAATACAGATATGCAGGTTTCTGCCTTACAGCAGGTCAGTCACGGAGAGTAGGCCGTCGTATCGTTTGCGACTTTTGCGACCAGGTCCCCCCCAGAGTTTTTAGTTGGTAAACCTCTCCCGTTCCATCTTGGGGAAGTGGGAGTCCGTAACCGTCGGGTTTCCCCGAACGCGACGGTATGCAGAAAGCATAACCACTGAAAAGAAGGACATAACACAAGAAGATACATTATTAATTTTTTCTAATACATTTTTTACTAATTTTTCCTATTCCCAACGCCCCTTGAACATGCTACGTCAAGAAGCCGTACACCAAGGAAATGTAAGTAACCGCATTCGCACGCAATAGAATCGACATTGATAGGTTTTCTATCGAAGTTTTAATGGAATAAACACTTTTAATATTGGAACTAAGTACATTGAAATCAGCTCCCACTTGTCTGTATCCAGCATCTTTACAGGCTTTACTCTATATTTTAGGAATTTAATCAATACGTATGTACCTACCTATCTACGAGCAGTACAGAAATACCCTTTGTTCGAGACGGAACAAAAGGAAACTAGAACTAATTGGATTTAAATATTTTACTAAATAGAAACAGTTTGGGTTTGTAGAAAAGGGGTCGCGGGGTTCCACCACTCTGGGTATTTATAGGGGTCGCGCGTATGGGTGATTCTCTGGTCTCTAGTGCTCTCTCATTGATTTTTACGGATGGCGTGATGAGCAAGGCGCGGTGCTTTGTTATTGGTGGTGATGCTGCATGAGTCTGATGAATGCTGGTGTGTGATAGGTCCGTCTTAGACACCTTTCGAGAATGTCTGATAATGTCAAATATATTCCTGAAAACACGAAATACTAAAGCAAAAGAAAAAAGCCTTTATCCAATAATAAGAAAACTTTAATGCTTGTATAAAATGTTTATATAATTTTTAACGCAAATTTTGTTGCGAACAAATTACAAAACAAACTACAAACTGGGGCACGAGCCTTCCCTATGGATGGATAGAGAGAATGGGTCATAAACCACCACACAGTGCGTATTATTGGGTGTTCACGACTGCTAATGCAGCCGGGACCAACGGCTTAACTCGGAGGAGCTCGAGATGATACATTTTTGGTCACTCATCCGATGGCCGGCCTTTAAGTAAGTTGCTTAACCTCAGCACTCTAGACCGGGCTCGATAACCACTGCGCCATCGAGCTCCTCAGATTAGAAAGCCAGATTACTTTTGCACACACACAGATAAAATAACAGTCAATGGGTAAAATCACTACGAGCGATCTTTTGCACACAATATTTGGTTTATCCCAAGAAGGAACTAAAGGAATTGCGCAAATACGTACTTGCTACCTTAATTTAATTCATTGGGTATAAAAAGTATCTAAATTTGGCACACGCTGTCTAACTCACCTATAGTCTATGGCTTGAATAGGGTTGCGACTCCTATATTATACTTATCCAAACGTAATCACCCGACATCGCGAACAAGATAAGTAGGCATGTATCTTGTTCCCATATGTTTAATCCCTTCTACACAAGAGGTCGGATCGAGTGGCTATGTGGTTACGGAGATAATTGAATTTGTCCTCAGGCTTCGGTCATGTGATATGTTCAGCCCGTCTTGTTAATAAATTGCGAGACTCTCTTTTTTTCTTAATTAATGGCTGTGCGGTTTACACATTTAGCCAGTGTCAATTGTACTCGTACAATAGTTTTAAGTTTAACAGCAGATCTATGATTTAAGTGATATTTCCCCCAAACCGAGAGTACCAATTAGTAAATATGTGGGTCTTTATTAAGACCTCACGCGGAAAACTTAACGATTAATAATCCACCATTGTTCACATTAATATTTGAAAAAAAATATACTTACCAATTTTTAAGAAAAAAGAAACAAAACTACGCACATTACTCTTCACTTTCCCGAAAATAAGTCTTGCTAGATAATTAGTTACAACGGACTGTAATCCTGATATTTGATTGAGCCACCGCAAGGGTACTATGGCTCTCGTTCATGAGAGCTACAAATTGTTAAGTAAATAATTCAAGAGAGATCTTCAAGGAACGAAACTATGTGGCTTATCAAAGGTTAACACCTGCGGTTAACAGAACACTTTAAAATTTGGTCATTTTTATTTTATATTTATAAGAAAATTAAAGTGCCACAGAAATATGAACATAGAGTAACAACAAACAGGTACAACTTATAAAGGATATTTTTTTGCCAGTGCGCAAATTTTTGGAGCGAATCAGAATCGGTAAGCAAACAACTTTCTCATAGTAACATGGGTTGAAAGATGTCAAAAATTTTTGGACTTTCTATACTTAAGCGAATACTTGATTAGCCTGATTTGTATGAAGTCTCAAAATTTTTGACATATATCAACCCATGTTACTATGAGAAAGTTGTTGCTTACCGATTCTGAGTCGCTCCAGAAAATTTGCGCACTGATAAAAAAAAATATCCTGTATGTAGCATTAAGCAACAAACCTATCAAAGGTATTTTCTTATAATATGTTTCTTTTAAGGATTACATTGTTATGCATAATAATATAAAGCTTTTTAGGCAATCAATCACATTAAATTTTTCATATTTTTTATCAATTAATTTACGATACACACACTTTTCCCATTTATTATTTCATCATCATCTCAGCCAAAGACGTCCACTGCTGGACAAAGGCCTCCCCCAAGGATATGAGGGGTATTTGCCGTAATCGCCACGCTTGGCAGGCGGGTTGGCGATCGCAGTAGGTTGAGGGTAACCTCAGAGAGATGCTGCTGCCCATCCTCTGGAATGGTCCTTTAGTCGGCTTTTACGACACCCACAGGAAGAGATGGGGTGGTGCAATTCTTTATCCCCGGCACCACGCAGGGAATTTTTTATTTATTATTTATATTATATAATATATTATAATGATGGCTTTTCAATAAACATATAAGTGGTATGATATACAGTTTAATGTAAGATAGTACATTAAAGCTGAAACCGTAAGACGTAAAGCTGTTTTATGCAACCGGCTTATAAAATGGAAATTTACAGCCTTGTAGTCTAATGACCAGAGGTCCAGGGTTCGATTCCCAGCCGGAATGGCACGTTGTACTCGGTTTGATAGTTGGTAAGACTTGAAAGCTAGCTAGGAGGACTAAAGCTAAAAGCTTAAGCTCCTGGCTAGCTACCACCATCTTATATCTACATTTGACGCCACGAACCTAAACTTAAACGATAAGATAGCCAGTTAATTAGTTCGGGGATCCGGGTGAAGTACGCTTCAATCTCGACCTTATCAGCACTCCTCTTTAATTAAGATGAAGGCCAAGAGCTCCGTTGCAAAAGAAAACATAAGCTGATAATATAAATCCATTTAGAGCTTTAGAAAAACTGCTAGCGTCCTTCAACGGATATAATCTGAATTCAGCTCACTATAAAAGCGTCTGATAGAAGCAAAGAGGTTTCCTTAACAAATGTTAACAATATGTCTACCTATCTGATAGAGAAACGGTGCTGAAACAAAATAAAGAGACCCCAATACAGCATTCTACGAACTGTTGCAAATAGGTTCGATGGGGCGTTTTTAAAGCACTGGAATGCCATCCATGTCAAGCCCTCGAACCTAGCTACAAAATAAATAAATAAATTTTGTTATTTTCTTCTTCTTATATTTATTGCGTTTTTCATCATCAGCCTATGCTAGTCCACAGCTGGACGTAGGCCACTCCAAGTGCACGGCACTGAGCACGATCCGCGACTACTCTCATCCAGCTCTTGCCATCCACCTTGCGAAGATCGTCGCTCCGCCTAGTCTGAAGGCGTCCTACACTACGTTTGCCGATACGCGGTCTCCACTCGAGGACGCGTTTTTATTGTGTTCTGACACAGTTAAGTTATAAGTTATTAATGGTACCAAAATTAAATTAATTATTTTAATTATTTTTACAAATTTCAAACAGTTAATTTTACTAATACAAGTTTAAGATCATTGTTAAATAACACTATTAAGGGCTCTGCCCGAAATAAATGATTATCATCTATATGTACCCGTTTTTACGAAAATTGCGCGGACGGAGGAGTATGAAATTCCGCACATTTATAGTTTATATAGAAAAAGAGTACAGAAAGTTATTTTCTTTTAAATTATGCATAAAAATTACATTAAATAAAATAAAAGAAGCTGCTGGAAGAAATTTCAATGTGAAATAAGCAGCGCCCTTGTACTTGTCTATTCGTACTGTGTTTTCTCTTCAATTCGTTTGTGTGTACATAAATTATAAATAAATAAAAAATAACACACACTACCATGTATTTGACACACACGCTTAATACTCTTTTCGAAAATTTCAAAAATGGAAGAGGAGCTGCCGAAATCTTTCAATGCCAATCCAAACTCACACTCTATCTTTTTTAATTTTTCATTGCTTAGAATACAATCCGTGCAGCCTTAATAAAATTACGGTCGAATTTCGACCACTGGGCGACCACTAGTACATATTAATATATGAGCGTAGCACACATAGACCCTCTCACAGACACGGAATCTCGGACTATGTCAAACCAGTCCAAACTCCGAGCGCAATTGTTCCGTGTTTTGTTTTGAGAGAGATTGCTGATTGCTTCAACCGGCATTTTCAGCGTCACCGGGCTTTTTTGGGGGACGCGAGGTACGTAAAGGGTACCTCAAGCTGTGTGAAACGAATCACCTTCGGAGGTTTTCTAGAGGGAACGGCATCACACATTTAAAAGTGCGTGTCACCGTGCCCTACTAGATTCTCCGAAGGGTTCGGATCGGATCGGGGAGCGGAGCAACCCGAGGGCGCCTCTAAAGGCTCGGACCTCGGCTCGGGTTGACCGGGCCGTGGAGGAGGAGAGAAGCGCCCAGGACATGTCTGTACCTGGTATAGAGCGCGTGTGAACCGGTGCGTCGTACCCTTGTTCTACGAGTACTGTGTCTTGGGCCTAACTAGTGTGCATGTTTAGTGTATTCTGTAAATGTGTAGTGGCATTTAGAGGATCGGGCGGGAAGATTCCGTGTGCGTGAGATATTGTCTATGCGTTGCTTGAGCAATGATACTCGCACTAGGCACTCCGCTCCGAAACCCTCGGAAAATCTAATAGGAAACGATAAACTTACTAGTGCGTTTAGTCTAGTTAATGTCATTCCCTCTAGAAAACCTCAGACGGTGCTTCGTTTCACACAGCTTAAGGAACAGCTTAAGTTTTTCACCGCCGCGTCCCCAAAAAGTCCGGTGACGTTGAGAATGCCGTTTTTGGGGTCTATGTGAGCGTTGTCTGAGCGCGGTATGTAATAGCTTACTTTCTGGGGTCTCCTTGCTTTGTGGTAAGCCGCCAGTAGCACAGAATAACTAATCCTGCAGTGCTGTTGGTTTTACGGTCAAGACACGGAGGAGATTGCCTATTAATATCTACGAGTATTACTATTATTTGTCATTTATCGAGAGTCGTCAATCAGCCCTTATAGGTCAGTTGTAGGTGTAATATTATGATGAACAAAAACACGTTTACTGTTTGCAGAACTGTTGATCTGGTAATCTACATTGCATGATAATTAATAATAAATTCTTCTTTTGATATAATAGAAAACTTTTTATACTTTCATGATCAAGTACATTAGCGTAATTATTATTCATCACCACCATCAACATTATCATCATCATCATCATCAATATTAGCATAATAATCATCATAATATTATTGTGGATAATCACATACAATACAACATACAATGTGATAAAAATCCTGAAATAATAATTTGACGACCTCCTTGGTCGAATGGTTTGTACACCGGTTTTCATGGTGCCGCCAACTCTGAGGTCCCGGGTTCGATCCCCGGTCGGATCAATTTAGAAATTATTGTTTTTCTAAATTGTCTCGGGTCTGGGTGTTTTCTATGTATAATAAGCATGATTTAAGTATGTTTATCCGTTGTCTAGTAACCATTTAACGAGTTTCATAACGAAGCTTCTTTTGGGCTAGTTAATTGGTGTGAGTGTAGGAAAGTTTATTTATTTATTTACTTAGTTTATTTATAATTATTCTTTTGATGATGTCATATTCAAGATAATGTTTATCGGTAAAAAAGGTACTTTGAAAAATATTAAAACTTACATCACTAGAAGTTTTCCATGTCAAATTGACCGTGCTTGAAGCCTTGCTAGCTATATAGCCATTTATAGAACGAATTAATAGCTACTTCATCGCCGGTCGTATTGGGACGGGAAATTGCTTCCCGGAAGTGATAGCCTTTGCTTGCTCGACACTCGTATGACCTTATCTAGCTAGATAGTTTCCGGATCGGAACAGATTTGAAAGGGATGCATCGGACTATAAGGCTGTATTTGCATCAGAGCTGTGCGATGTAGTTTAGTAGTACAAACAAACATATCTATACTCTCACGTCCTTCTCTCAAAAAGGGGTATATACCCCTTAGAACCCTACTTACCCCTGTAGTTTATAATTGGTGGTTTTGATGCTCTACTGTCTATATAGACAACTCACCATCACTGATTACCATAGATCGGAATATGTAGAGTTTTTTCTGAGAATTGCGTCATAACGTTATCAATAGTATGGATAACCCGATAAAATAATAAAAGAAAATACACTTTTAACTCTTTTGCACGTCAGACTATCAAGGTGTGATTTAGGTGATCGTTACTGGAGACTATTTTCAAAAATCTTGTACTTTGTTTTATCCAAATTTTGGAAAAAAAGATTATCTATGATATGCTAACATTGCAAAGGTATGTCAAAAAACTCTTCCTAATCCGATCTATGCTGATTACAATGCCACATTTAGCATAATCAAGTATCGCTACTTTTTCTTTTTTTTTGAGATTGCTGATTTCCTCTAACGGCATTTTCAGCGTTACATGGCTTTTTTGGGGCGGCGAGGTACGTGAGGCTACCTCAAGCTGTATTGAAACGAATCACCTTCGGGGGATTTATTCTGTAAATGTGTAGTGGCGTTTAGAGGATCATGGCTCCGAGGTGGATAGATGATATCAGCGACAGGTTGATAGCCGATTGTCAGATGTGCGAGCCTGTTACGACATGCACAGGAAGTTAGACAGCTGGCATGATTTTCACATGCGTTGCGTTAAACAATTCATTAATCTTATTTTTATTATTATTATTACACTCGTATACTTTAACTTTGTTTTCCTTAAACAATTTTCAACTTATATTAATACTGTATGACATTGTGAAAATTAAAATTGGTACCTGATGTAATTTTTGCAAACTTAGAATTTATTTTTTTTTTGTTTTTTTTTGTGTGTTGTGATTGTCCTTAATTTTTTTTATTTTTGTGTGTTTATTTGTGATGGAAAGTGTCCTTTTATGATAGGGCACTTTCCAATATTTTTGACGCTGTAAGGGAGAAAAGAGCTGGACACTTGCTAAGTTTCTTGCCAGTTCTTCTCAGCACAAGATCTCCCGCCCAAAATAGACTTACAAACCGATGGCATAATGACGTTCATAAGAGCTATTTGTAGCCTAAACTGAATAAATGATTTTGAATTTTGAATTTTTTGAATCGTGTCAGCCCAGCATGTGAGAACGGTTAAGCGGTTCCCGATCCGACCCGAACCGCTCGGAGAATCTAGTAAGGAACGAGGACGCGCATGGATAGGGAGAACGGCCCATAAGCCACCACGCGGGCCCAGTGCGGGTTGGTGGTTGTTACCGACTGCTAATGCAGCCGGGAGCAACGGCTTTACGTGCCTTCCGAAGCACGGAGGAGCTCGAGATTATACATTATTGGTCACCCATGCAATGACCGGCCATTGTAAAAGTTGCTTAACCTCAGCACTCGCAGATCTAGCGCTTTAACCACTGCGCCATCAAGCTCCTCAACGGCTTGGGTGACCCTTTAGATATCTCGCCGCCCCTTAAAAATTCCGGTGACGCTGAAAATGCCGACGAAGGCAATCAAAAACCTCTCTCCGAAAAATTTGTGGTGAGTGAGGCAATTGTCTATATCTATACTATACTTATCTATTACTACATATAAATCTGTACGCTCTGTCTGTACATGCAATTTTTCCGACAAAGTTTGGGATAAATATTTGCTTTATGACTCACTGACACCAATACTACGATTTTTGAAAATTTTGTTTGTCTGTCTGTCTGTCTGTCTGTATGTCCTCTTATAACTCAAGAACGGCTTGACCGATCTTGATGAAAATTTGTATGTAGTAAGAACATGAGATTGTGCAAATGATAGGCTATAAAGAAAAATATCAAATTTTCGCACAGCGAAGCGTCACCCACCCGGGGTGACGGCTAGTCCACCAATAACTCTTTGGGCGGGTGGGGAAGGGTGACTGATGCTGCGTCGATTTCACGCTGAACCAGTTGTCTTTGCATCAAGACTCCATTTCCACAGAAGACGTCACCTCGTTTCGTGAAAATCGGCTAATCCTTACAGGCGCTGTCATAAGGTCGAAGATACGCAGCGCCCGCGACGATCGAGACTGATGGTGAAAATTATGACAATTGTTTTTTATTTTAAGTTTTGATTTTAATTTTCGTTCAACACTAAGGCTGTATAATCTAAAGTCCTAACAAAATAAAAAGGTACTTTGCTACTTATCTAGGCTAAAATGTATCAAATATATTATAAGAGAAGCTTGTAGTAAGCTCATCTTTATGAAAGTAAATCAAAGGTAAGCGTGTCTTATGGAAAATGAAACAGCTTTTGCGTAGGATTTCCATTTACCTGGTTATCCTCAATCGTGTCAACATACAATGTATTTACAGTTACACTAAAAATACATTTTTATTTTTTTATGTGCTCTCTTTAGTAGAGATTGCTGTGTCGACTAAGTATTTAAGCTCCAATTGATAACACCTTTGTACACTTGGTTTGCATTAAAGATATGTAATTGTATTTGTTACACTAAATTTTATATTCCTATCAGCCTTTATTTTTATTCGACCGGATAGCTTGATGCGGTGGACGTTGCCTAATGCACACGATGGTGGATTCCAGGGTTTTAGGACTGGACATTTACGGCTTGAGTTTTTACGACTAGACTGCTGCCTGCGGCTGCTGTATGCCTCGATCGGGCGCGCGCGTACCAATCAACCTACTTGTCTTTAAGAATGATCGAAAACAAAAGATCTGCTAACCGTCTGCTGCACGGACCGTATCTTTAGTCTTGTTGTTAAAATCACTGGTCTCATATCCCGAGAACCCGGTTCATAAGTCCGACTGACTATTAGCTACCACCACCTTATCTAACTTTGGATAACAACAACGTCAGTAGCTTTGTTGTGCTCAGCCACTTTGTCAGTGGTTGAGGATTCCGGGTGCAGTGCGCTTCTATCTTCGACCTTATCATCACTTACCTTAAGGTGAAATGAAGGATAAACGCTATCGTTCTTGTTCTTGAAAATATAAATTATAATAATAAAAACTTAGTTAACTGTAAAAGCAAAGAATCTCCTGATTTAATTTGGCTTGTTTAGCAATTATAAACCAAGTCCTGAATATTAATCAGGTAGAACGCGAAAATCTGACACGATCTTTGTGCTATGAGTATAATGCTGAATAATAAATGACCCAAGTTCAGCCCTAAATTATGCAAAACGGACAGAGTAATAAGGGCAAGGAAAACATGAAGCTTATCTGCACAGAAACAGCGGATGATACTTCATAATTATGTCAAGCCATCCACTTTTTAGAAAGACTCATTTAAAGAATTGTTTTACTCGGTTAGGTTGGTAGTAAGTCTGTTTTGTCTGCCTGGCTACTATCACCATTTTGTCTAACCCCCGTATTTATAAACGAGTAAAAGCTCATGCTGAAGCGAAGTAATTGCATTCTTTAATAAACCGATGAAGTTAGAAATGTCAAAAGTTTGAATTCTTAGCAAATAGGAAGTCACTAATATCTTTACACAAGCAATCTGTTATGTTTCTCAAAGAATTCAGTGACAAGCTTGTTATGGCAACTTAACAAGCTAGAATTGAGGTTATATTCCGTGTGACAGTTTGTGTTATGTCTAAAATAATATAAAGTTGATGAATTTGATAATAACAATAATACTTTTATCTAATTGAATAAGAAAACTTCTGTTCTAATGTAAAAGTTACTTGTATTATATAAAATGAAATTAAATCTTAGTGACATTTCTAAGAACAAAGTGATTGCTAATTAATGGCTTGTTTATAAATACGGGTGTAAGTCTACTCCCAGTAATAACTGATTTATTTAATCGTATTTACAATTTTGCTTGCGGGTATAACTGAGTCATTTGCCATCTACACACTACGCAATGATATTATTTAAAACAAGATAATATCATTGACACTACGATTATAAAAACTCAATTTTCAAACATCAGTATGAAGATGGCTATAGATGAAGACAATATAAAAAAAAACGAGCAAGCCTCAGTAGTCGCATATGATGTGTAACATTTGACATCTCACCTTAGTAATAAGCAATTTTAACATTATATTTTGAAAAAAATGGGTCAGGTATTACATCAATTAATAACTATAAAATAAATGCAGTAAATACTCATAAGAAGACATTTGACATATCAAAATGACCTTTGATAGTCAAATGACACAATATGAAAATAATTATGTCATGTATAAAATATCGATTTTAAAATTACAAATGGGTCCGCGTTTGCGCGCTTGCCCGACTTCCTGTCACACTGTTACTCCTACTTCCGTCACATTTCACGAAATCACTCCCACAATTGTAGAAGTGTTACACATCAAAAAAAATTTCAGTACTACTAATTGGAGCTTCTCATTTATTAGTAAAGTTATTTTGACTTTGAAGTATTCTTAAACTTAAATATTGAGACACGTTTCGGAGTTATGCCCGTTTTTAGCAACGACCCTTAAGAATTAGGTAACCCCTAAGCCTTGTTAAATAACTTTTTTGCTCCGGCAACCGTCTAGTAATATGGCTTACGGCTTACGAGACCTAAAACTTGTTGGTGAAAACGGGCATGAATAACGTAAATTAGGAACCGTCACTTTTAAATACTCTCTTGTAGTTTTTGGTTGCGAAATAAACCGATTCTGAACGTCAAGATAAAATAAACGTGTATAGATGCCTTCGATCAATTATGTACTAGATAAAGGACCTGAAACAAAAATGCATATCAAATGTGGTCCATATATATACCTACATTTAAATTACGAATAACATAATCTGAAAAATCATTGGATAGCTTCAACAACTTCAGCTTACTGTGAACCTTAAATCGTTAACATAAAGATTAATTATGGTTGCAAAATATTTGTACTTAATATTTACTGTCATCGCCACAAACGTTATTGTGGATTCGTGGCCCCAAAGTCGCGTACCGTAAAAGGGGGCTCTTTGCACACGTTTTGGTAGTTTATTGGATGTAACTTTTTTTGAACACACACAAGATTAATGGTTTTTTTGCTCCAACCGAACAATGTGTCCTTTGGCTATCAAACTCATACGAATATAAATCCCCCAGGCCCCCCACAATTTTATATTATTTTTCAAAAATGTGTAAAAGTTACCCCAAGAAGTGGGGTTTCTTTGACAACGCATTATAATGCAACTCATGTCAAAGATTTAAAATGTAAGGGTTACTTTTTAGGGGTTAACATCCTTTTGATAAAAATATATCAATATTTATGTATTATACAGACATAAGGCCACGAATGCTCGCTCTGTAGTACACGTTTACGCCGTATTTTGGCGCGCTGTTAAAGTAGCCCTAAAAACTGTCAAAATTGCCCTTACTGTTAAAATAACCCCGTTTTACGGTACCCTTTTTCAAGCACTCATCGGGAATCTAGTAGGTACTTATTTGATCGAAAATTGTAAAAAGTTTTTTTTATATACTCTGTTTTTGATCGCCTGTAGGCTTGACTGACAAATAGTAAATTATTGCTGCGCCATATCGTCTCGTATGGCGCAGAAATGTAATGTGGTTAATTGACTAATATCAGAAATCATATTACTTACATAGAATAAGTACTACTAAGACATTGAGACTTGGTCACTGGTATAAATGAATATTCTGTTATATTCTTCAAAAGTGGCTATGGGACCTAAGCTATAAGGGAATTATATTGAGTATGAACGGATTTCCTTATCTGTCATCTATCGTAGCAATAAACGTGAAAGCGTGACACACGCTACAGATAAAGCTGTATAGTGGCAATGCGGAGAGCTTAACAGTCAGATAAAAGCAGTGACGATGACGTAGGTACTTTGACGTCATCGAAATTATAGCTAGAAATGTTTTTTTCTTCTTTTTATTAGGAATATAGGATGAAGTTCATTTAGGCATGTTTGCCATTTGTATGAAGGTTGTTTAGTGTCATGTGACATGTTATAACTGATTGTTAACAAATGTTATGTTTTATATAATTTTAAGCAAATTTTGATGCGCACAAATGACAATTTCAGTGGGTTGGATAGAGCCACGATAGCACAGTTGGTAGTGCCCCTGACCTGAGAGTTTTAGTGGGTTAGCCCTTCTCTAGAATCCCTATCACCTGATCCTCGGTCCCAAAGTAAAGGCAATTTTTTTTTGGTGGTAGATAGTAGTTATTTCTTCGTCGAGTTGACCGTGCTTAATGTTTTGCTCACGGTACATACCCATAAAGGACAAGCTAAAAGCTACTATATCGACGTGGGCTAGGAAATTACTTCCCGGAAATTATAGCCTCCGCTTGCTCGATATGACGTCATCGAGATAGTTTTCTGCCTGGAGCAAATTGAAAGGATTGGGTATCAGCATAAGGGTAGCGGTACACTACTAGCGTGGGACGCATGGCGCGTGGACTGTGGACGGTAAGAGTGGGTACCTCAACATTAATTATTTGGTTTGCGAATGATCTAATAATACTTTTAAAAAAGGACAATTGTAATGTTTTCTAATAAATTCATTATTATCAGTATTTAATCGTGAGGAGCTCGATGGCGCAGTGCTTAACGAACCCGGTCTGCGATTGCTATGGTTAAACAACTTTCGAATAGGCCGGTCATCGGATGGGTGACCAAAAATTTATCATCTCGAGATCGTCCGTGCTTTGGTAGGCACGTAAAACCGTTGGTCCCGGTGCATTAGCAGTCTTTAACAACCACCAATCTGGAACGGGCTCGCGTGCTGATGGTATACGGCCCGTTCTCCCTATCCATCCGTAGAGAAGGCTCGTGACATAAAATGAGCCGATGATGATGAAGATGTAATCATCCCACTACTGGGCTCAGGCTTTCTCACCTGAGTGAAATCATATGGATGTATCAATACAAAAAGGTTGCTACGTAGTGCGTTGTAGTTCGCCAACTACAATAACCACAGTAACAGAAAAACTGCAAAATAACTTGCCTGGACATAGCCAGGTCAACTGTAAACACTGTTGCTCATAAATTTTAATGAAAACCTCTCAGTTGAGCACACTATCGCTAGCGCTTATGCAGCCGCAATACGAGCTCTGCGGCTTCCACTAACAGAGCTGCGAGCACGAACTGCGGTCGGCACTCTGCTAATAACCGATTAAATGCAACGGTGTCCACTTAACTGTAGCCACTTTTTATGCGGGACCTTGTATTTTTTCTTTTATTAAATTATTATTTATTTGGAATAACAAACAATTGCAAAATT
The DNA here is from genome assembly GCA_947562085.1 of Eudonia lacustrata. Taxonomy (NCBI): domain Eukaryota; kingdom Metazoa; phylum Arthropoda; class Insecta; order Lepidoptera; family Crambidae; genus Eudonia; species Eudonia lacustrata. Next base: position 7,151,631 of record OX387326.1, on the reverse strand, counting down.
TGTCTTCTACTACAGCTAAAACTGTAGAACCTTACTAATGTAGAAAATAAAGTAGTGTAGAAAATTGTATAAACACTGTTTTCTATATTTCAATAAAGCCACATGACGCATGTTTAACATTAATCATAGCTGCTTAAACAGCTGCTATACGACCTTTATGGTTTCAATCACAGAGCTGCCCGAACGAACGAACGCACGAACTGCGGTAAGCACTCCGCTAATAACCGATTAAATGCAACACTATACTGTGGCTACTTTAATAATGGAACATGTAGGGCAGAAAAAATATTGTAAAAACAGCGTTTATTTGTTTTTGTCGAAAATCCACATGATACTTAAATATTTAACATTTATATTAGTTCCTGTTAACCCACTCAAAAGCTCGTAACGTTCGTTATTAGGTATGGGTTTACGTCAGTAACTAACGGAGTTATGGGAATGGATCCACAATTACTTGTATTTAACCCGAGCCCTATCCATTCGACTTTCGAATGGAAAATAATTATATATAGGTATATAAAAATACAAAAAATGAAAAAAAAAATGCCTACCTGACCCTGCCAGGAATCGAACCTGGGTCTTCCGCAATCCGGGCGGCTGCACTGACCATTATGCTACCGGGAAGGCTATATATTTAATTCAGCTTCAGAGCAGCAATAACACTTTAAAAAAAAGTTTAATTTGTATCTACGTAATTATGTTTATTGTCGCACTTCCAAAAGATGGAATATTCTACCAGCACACGTTCCCTCCTCCATATGATATTCCTTAAATGAGGTGTGAAAAGGCATGCCGAGTGAGGGTCATTGATGCCGCGTTGTTTTTATGCTGCACCAGTTGTTCTCATCTGAACTCCATTTCTATCGAGTGGCGTGGAGTCATCACTCCACTCCACCTGATTATTATTATTATTATTATTTTTTACTTTAAAAGAATATATTATTGTTATTATTTCTTTATTTCTGGTAGAATTCTAATATCTTCTCTATCTTTCCTAGTTTAGTTTTCCATTAATTCTAAATAAAAATAAATAAAATTCTAAATAAAGTTTTAATTAATTTGACATGTGTGTACCTATCTAATTTAGCGTGTAATTTTAAGTGTATATATATAATTTTAATCTAATCTACTGACATTCACATTTTGATTCTGACAGTCTATCTTGACATACCTATTTAAATTTTTAATTATTATTTAATATTGTTTTGAATAAGTTAATTATCTTTTGGCATGTGTACCTATAGCTTGAAAGCGCTTTGGATTGTGCTGTAAGCCTACAATACTTTGTTTTTTAAATAAATAAATAAATAAATCTGCCGCGCTAATTGTTTTTTCCGTTAACTTTTCGTTATCTTTTAACTCATCAAAAAAGCTTATTTTAGAGTGTTTACATCAATATAGACTGACGTTGCTATGGGGTGGGGATTGAGACTAACTTGAACTCTGCTAATACTCGTACAAACAAGTTATTCGCGTAATGTATCAGTATTTAATATCTAAATCTGCTCGCTTATCATACTAGATAATAGAAGCTTTAGTAGATCTAGATTGATGAAAGTTATTCGTTCGATAAGGAAAACATGCTTCTATATAAACAATGGGTTTGGGAACCGAAAGCAAATGTTTTTCGGTTTTACCTGCATCTCGGTAAGTACCTATTGATAAGGCGATAAATGGTGGACGCACACTTTAGCCGCAATCCTTAACTATTGAAGAACTGGCTATCTTATATCTTTTAAGAGTGGAACAAAATAATATTAAATAACTGACAGGCAAAGATTGATAGTGATAATCTGTCAGGCAAACTTACAGCCAGCCCTATAGGCAATCAAACCGATTATCTACTATAATGTAGAACCCACTGGAAATCGAACTCTAGGGGTACTTAATAAATGTGAAACTGGTACGGTCCATAACCACTATTGTACACATTGGCCATTAAACAGCGATTATAAATAGTTAAGTATTTAATTAAATTATACAAATCCACAGATGCTTTAGATAATAATAATAATTTGCGTAGCGTAAGAAAGAGTATTCTATTTGCTCAATCAATACAGTAAAGTAGTCGTGTTATTCAATTTACTGCACAATTTCCTTGACAATATCGACAATAAGACGGGATCAGGCATCGAGCGGGCTGTTGTCGGCAGATGGCACTCGAGCGCAGCTTCAAGGATCACTTGACGATACGAGCTCAGGATAGTTGACAAACCCATTGACATTAATACAATGGAATTGAGATGATTGAATTATTCTATTAGCTTATTAAGACACAGTTGTATAGTAGAACCGGCTCCAGGATCGTTAAGCGCTTAAGGTTAGATGGGCCTATGAATGCAGCAATGAGGATGATTGTCAGAGGAGTTAATAGGGTCAGTCACTATCATTAGCATAGTTACAATCAATATAGTACCCGCAGGAGCGTTGGGCGCAACAGGCTAGATGGACAGAAAACTGATTAAAAGTTCAAGACTGAAAAGAATGGCATGCACATGAGGATACCTACACTCAGCAGTAGATGATTGAAGAGGTGTGAGGCTGAAGAAGAATAAGGTATAGTAAAAAGTTAAAGATGTGTTGTCCTAGTTTTAAATACAGCTCTTGTATCTCATAACCGCTTATAAGCTATGTTGGGTGACGGTTAATCGGCCATTGCTCTCTCCACAAAGAGAGAAACTCGATGACACTGCAGTTACATGATGTTAATAGGTACGGAAAGTATCTAGAAGTCATTAAAAGTTCTTGCAAGTTTCAAAATGTTCGATTAACTCAATTCGAAAGCGTTCATATTACAACTAGATTTTCTAAGTTTTATTATTTTGGGCATACGACTAACTTTCTGATTCTCTTCTAGAAAGTTCGCAAGCAACAACGGGGATATGATCAGACGCAGAATCCCCTAAAGTTGAAAGTTTCTAACAAAGCCGGGAAGCGGATCCAAGTCATAGGTATATGTAATATACACTTTAAAACTTTCGCGTTTCGTTATGATTTATATGTTCAATTGGGGTTAAGGAAACTTTTTTAATAGTACCTTGTATAGATCTTTTAAATTCCCTTGTAATGTTTACTGAAGCAAAGTACCATTATAGAACTAATACCAGAAACCCACATATAGACTCACATTAGAGAGTACTTACTCCTAGAACCGCATGTTATCAGAATAATTGTTACGCAATGTGCATAAAAATTTATAATAAAATACCAGTACATATAAAAGTACTCCCATACTTATACTAGATTTAAGTTGTCATTTCGAAAATGATTATTACAAAATACTTTTTATACTGTTGATGAATTTATAAATAACAAATCTAATGCTTGATATACAATCTTGTGACATATATACTTAATTAATTCTAATTCCATTTAATTTCATTTATATTTAATTTAATTGAATATTTTTATGCTAACATGTTAGCTAAATGTCTCAACCTCACACTTACCATCACTATGTACCGCATTACGAATAAATTATTTGATTTGATTTGATTAATGGAACGAAATAATGTTTCCTAAATTTATTTAGCTCCATTAGCACCACATTTCAAGAGCATCTAACCTTTTCTTCTTACTGTGTCAAGGTCCATGTCTCAGTCGGCTGAGACCAACAAATCTATTCTTCAAGAGCTCGGTGTTTAACAGCGTCTGTTCTCCACCGATCAAGTTCGAATTCTGACTTTCTTGGTGCACGTGTCCGCTAAATGACGATTCTGTTAGTGCCTTGTGGTTCAGGCCAAAATTAAAGGCACAAAAGCAGGTGACAGATCACCATTATTACGCTGAACCGGCCATAAAAGCTGCACTAGACTGGCGGTGCACTAGACAGGCAGCAGAGAGAAAAATGGCAGCGGATTGTTAAAGAAAACAGCCTATAACTATCCCACTGCTGCTCAAAGCCCTCCATCATAGAAATCAAGTCATCGCTACAATTGATGGGTAATGACTTAATCACCACGCTTGCCAAATGCGGGTTGCGAAAAATCCGAAATACATTTTGCCCGACCTGGGAGTTGAACCCGGGACCATCGGATATCGGGCCGAGCGCGGGCGTGGGGAAAAAACTTGAACGTTCTGATTGAAAAGGGTAATCATTAAAACAATAACTTTTAATATAATAAGTAAGAATCCCGTTAATAATTACCCATGATAGTTTAATGCCGGATCCCTATATTCTATCTGTCTGTTGTTTTGCTTACTGGAGTTAGAAATTTGACATAATTTGTATGGAGCTTATGTCAATTTTTAATCTATAGTAGGCAAAACAACAGATAGATAGAATATAGGGAACCGGCTTAAATAGTTATAACATTAACTAAGTTATTACTAGCGACCCGCCCCGGCTTCGCACGGGTGCAATGCTGATACACGCAACCGCTATGTCCCTGCATTTTAAATCTGTAATATCTTCGAAAATATTCATTTAAATTACATGCTGTAAAGGGTTATATTGATCTATATTAAATGCACAATGTATTTAATGTACTTAATTGGAAAAAGATTAATGCTGTATTGCTTAAAATTGCTTCGTAAATAAGCCACTATTTCTCGTAAAAAGTAAAGGATAAAAAATGATTATTGTGGGTTATCCCTAAGAGATAGACATATACCATTGCGAACTTTTTTGTAGACCCTTTTAAGGTGTACAATACTGTAGTACAATATTTTGATCTATCTCGTAGGGTTCAGCCAGCGTTTGCAATGTAAGCGCAAAAAAATGTGAAGCCTCTAAAATTATCAGTATTTCTCTACTATATTATACAAGTATTTATACATATAAACCTTCCTCTTGAATCACTCTATCTATTAAAAAAACCGCATCTTAATCCGTTGCGTAGTTTTAAAGATCTAAGCATACATACATACATAGGGACAGCGGGAAGCGACTTTGTTTTATACTATATACTGAGTTAATAGACCGATAGCGCTAGGTTTTGAGGTTTCAAAAATATTAAAGTTGTCTGTGTTTCGCATATAGTTTCCGGACCTTTTGCCCAACCTAATACATTAGTTTGTGTCATCCTAGGTACTTGCATAGGTAGAAATTTAGGTATTTGTCGCTTCGATCTTTTTTGGACGAAAAGAAAATTAGAGTTGAAAATTTTACTGTCATGATAATAACGAAGTAGTAACTGATGTATATAGACAATTTGTGTCATCTCTGTCCACGAGAATCCTGATATTTAACCAGTACCTAAAACGTCGCGCAACTAGCTCTGAAAGAATATTACAATAGGTTAAATAAGTGTTACGCGTTTTAGAGTACTGATATCTGTTGTTCAAAATATTTTGTGTCGAATTCATCCACGATATTTATAGATATTTTATTTTTTATTACAAAACCCTGTAAAAGCCACAAAAGAAAGTGCTAGTTATTAGAGTTTACGTGTTTTTGATTATTATGGTGTAATAAAACACTATTCATAATTTGTGTTGTTTTTATCCACGAATTCTTATTATTAAAAAAAAACAGATTTCTAAGCACGTAGGGCGAGCGCGGGGAAGAGCGCGGGCGCAGCGCGTCGCGCGTTGTTTGTTTACATTCGGTCTTCGTATTCGGTGCAAGTTGCGACAAGTGCGTTTGTTATTCGATTGATTTAAAAGTTAATGAAGCTGTGAAAGATTAAAATGGAGGTTGAAAACAATATATCTATACTAATATTATAAAGCTGAATTTGTTGGTTTATTTGGTTCAACGCGCTAATCTCAGGAACTACTGGTTTGAATTGAAAAGTAATTTTTGTGTTGAATAGTCTATTTATTGAGGAAGGCTATAGGATATATTACATCACGCTATGACTAATAGAACGCGGGTGAAACCGCGGGGCACAGCTAGTGTGTTATATGTGGTCTCATACTGGACGTTAATACAGTGATTGTTAAAGAAAGAGGATTAATACAGTTCATAGAATCGAGCATTGTAAGGGATGACGGAAAAGCAGACTGTTTTAAAGCCCGTGCTTAAATACAACTACACAAAACCTGCCGAAACACATATAATAATCCGAAATGTATTGAAGCGAAATAGGAGAGAAAAAAGAAAGAATCTGAAAAAGTAACAGAATCAATCAGCGACTTCGACGTCCAATACAAGTGCTTGTTTAGCGATAAGGATGCGTCATCAAATTTGAACAATAACATCTCTACGCAATTGCAGAGATTCGAGAGTATTTGCGACTTCTGCATTGCTGATAATGCGTTCAGCGCGACGCTGCCTGCAATCTGTCCAAAGCATCGATAAGGTACTTTGCGGAACCTTCCCAGATGTGCGAGCAATAACTCCACGCAAGACCGTACCTGTGTCTTGTACAAAAGGCACAACTGGTCCGGCGTAAAGAATCGCCGCACTCTGTTCAGAATACCAAGTTTTCGTGAGGCTGTTTTGATCACGGCTTCGATGTAGTCCCTTTGGTTCAGATCGCAGCGTATCGTCATACCGAGCATGTTGATACGGCTCTGCAGGCTTAGAGATGTACCCTGAAGAGCTGGAAGGGGAAGGAATGGTGATTTTTTTTGCCGTGAACACACATAGCTGTGTTTTCTAGGCATTAAACTCAACCAGATTATTGTAGCTCCAATTAGATATGAGGTCCAATACCCGATTGAGCTCAATGACAAGATTCACTCGATTCACTTCGGTTTCGACCCGCCCTGCTGCTGGGTGACCGTTATATCCCCCATGCACCGTGCTATCATCTGCATAGCAATGAATATTTCCAAGTAAAAGCATATCATTGATATGCAGAAGGAACAGCGTTGGGGACAGAACGGAGCCTTGAGGGACCCCAGCGTTCATGGACATAAGCCGCGAAGCGCATCTATCAGAACACGGATTCTGCGCCCATGCAGGAAGCCAGCGACCCAGTTGCAGAACTGAGCAGGCAAACCATATGCCGGGAGCTTGGAGAGAAGAGCTTTGTGCCAGACCCGATCAAAAGCCTTGGCTATGTCAAGGCTAACAGCCACCAACTCACCACGCTTGTCAATAGCCTCACCCCAAAGATGTGCAACGTACGCTAGAAGATCACCCGTTGACCGTTTCGGCCGAAACCCGTATTGGCGATCGTGAATTATGGAGTATTCTTCTAGTTAGTGGACAAGTTGTTTATTTAAAATGCGCTCCATTACTTTGCACAAAATTGAAGTTACGGCTATGGGGCGGTAATTCGATGGATCTGACCGATCTCCCTTTTTGGGGACCGGTTGCACATTAGCTTCTCTTCAAGATTCCGGCACACAACCTGAAGAGAGCGAGAGACGGTAAAGGCGCGTTAACACGGGGGACAATTCCGCTGCACACATTTTCAGGACTATTGGAGGGATGCCATCAGGGCCATTAGCTTTCCGGACATCGATTGACTGCAGCTCCGCACGGACGTCACACTGCCTGACTTTAAAATCGGGCATTGTGTAGCCACAGTGAGAAATTGGCTGTGCATTGCAGTCATCGACTCGGGAGTTAACCGCAAATAGTTTGGCCAGGAGATCGACCTTCTCCTGCGGGTTGTGAGCTTAAGTACCGTCTGGACATCCCAATGGTGGCAGCGAGGGTTGGCAGAAGTTCGATTGCACGGCTTTGGCCAGACGCCAGTAACTGTAGCTACGGCTGCCCGTAGGATGCGTCAGTAGTTCTTGGCTCTTTTGCAGGACTTGGTGGTATTATTCGCTGATAATCATATTATATTATATTCGGTTGAACCATCGGTTGGGCCTGCCTTTGCTGATGAGATAGGAGTGCGGAATATAGTATTCCATCCCTAAAACTATCTCATCAGTAATTGCAGTCGCACTAGCTGTCGGGTCTTTCCCACTAAAGCAGCGCTGACCCAAGGAACGGATGCAAAAACAGTCCCGCATACCATCCCTACCCAATCTACCGCCGAGTAGCCACTTAACTGGATACCAAACAGTGATCCAAATATCCTAAAGGAGCTTGAACCTCCACTCGGTAACCAGCTGGGCGACTCGTCAGCAGAAGGTTCAACAAAGAGGGCGCGTGACCGACTATATCTGGGATCCTGGTGGGCTGGTTCACCAGTTGAGTCAGGTCGTGCGTCAGAGCGAATTCGTGGGCAGTTCTACCAGCATGGTCAGTTTTGGAGGAACTCAACTTAACCATAACTTGTGGTGAGCATTGAAGTCCCTCAAAAACACCAATTCCGCTGATGGAAACCACTCCTGCGCATCATCTCTTCTTCTTCTTCTTCTCAATCGATTCGCTCTTGGCAGAGCGGTCGTGGTCACGTTGAGTTGTCAAGTTCAGTGGTTGAGACGGACGCAGTTCTCCGCACGACCGGGCCATCTCTCCCTGTTAGTAGATTGTCTCGCACAGTCAGATACGCGGTTCCCTATTGCGGATTTCACTTGAGCAGTCCAGCGCATAGGTGACCTGCCACGTGATCTGGTTCCCTCCACTTTTCCTTGTACTACCAGCAGCTCTATGGAGTCGTTATCCCGCCGAGAGACATGGCCAAAATACTGCAGTATGCGCGACTGTAATACGGCCGACAGACGCTGCGTGATGCCGAGCTTCTTGAGTATTGACACGTTGGTGCGGAACTCCGTCCAGCACCACATCTCCAGAGCATCTATCTTCCCTTTTTCTAACTCACGCACTGTCCACGTCTTTGCCGCGTAAAGAAAAATAGGGAATACGAGTGTTCGCATGAGCCTGATTTTGGTGGACTTAGTAATGCTGCGATTCCTCCATACCTTCCTCAGCATCTGCATCGCATTTCTGGTTATGGCCATACGTCGTTTCACTTCATCTACGTGGCCACCGTTGTTTGAGATTAAGGCTCTAAGGTATACGTAAGCCTGAACCACGCCACAGTTCGCAATCTGTGTCACCTCGGGCGAGTTGTCGGTGGCGCGATCCACGATCATAGTCCTGGTCTTAGATTGGTTTATCTGCTATCCAAACGTAAGACTTTCGCGCTCCATTTTGAGAAGTAATTCCTCCATAAAGCCAGCATTACTCGCAAATAAGGTGGTGTCATCTGTGTACCGCAAGTTCGAAATTTTGTAGCCACCAATCACAACACCATCGGTCCAGTCTTCGAGAGTAATTCGCATAACAAGCTCGGTGTAAGCGTTAAATATTAACGGTGATATTATGTAGCCCAGTCGCATACTTGGGTGGAAACTATCTGGCAGGAGTTCATCTATCCGTACTGTAGCTATTCCCCCTTCGTATAGATTCTAAAGCAGGTGCACGAGGTGTAGTGGTGTGCCCATATCTAGTAGTGTTTTCCACAACGTTGGCCATTTCACCGAGTCAAACGCTTTGGAGAAATCAACTAAGCATATGTATGCTACCCATCATCCCAACATCTGCTACCCGACTAAGATGTTCCATAAGTCGAAATATGTCCATGTCGCCATATTATGGTAGACGTAGGCGTAGACACGGCTATGAGAGCCCAACTCGACGTGTACCACAAGAAGGGAAAAGGAAGGGTCCTCCAGACAGCGCAGACGGCGACAGAAAACATCTTTCCAGACGAGCAAGTAAACTCCGGCTTTGGCTTTGAAGGATTCTTCAAGCACAAAGCCCGGATAGTGCAGGTAGCTGGTATCGGCCGGACAGATTATTTGCGTCTCCGTCAAAAACAACATTGCTGGCCGTGCCGTCTCAAGATAGTAGTGGACGGCATTGAGGTTTGCATTGATGTTAGCGAACACGTCCTCAAACAGTATGGTTGTGGTGGGGGTGTGCACCGCTGTAGAACCAGTTTTAATGTAAGGCGCTGTCATGGTGGAGAAAAGAAGGGAGACGTGAATCGTAGAAATGATACCGCGATACAAATAGTCAAAGTGCAGCGGCCTGTTTCACCAGGGATCTGCCTACAGATGAGTATCATTAACCCGCCGAACGGAAGGGCCCCCGAACCTCCCCGGGAATGGCTGCCGGGACCCCACCTTCAGGTCACCAACCGGCACGACGGACCACCCGAGATTATGCTCGGCATGGTGAGGCAGCCTCACGAGCTGGTTAGGCTCGCTTTCTGTACTGTGCCACAGGTGGTTAGCGGGACAGCCGTTTCTATGGGTCTCCCTGGCCAGCGGGTTAACAAGGTCCTCCTGGCACTGATTCGACGGAAGCCTCCACAGACGAAATGCATCGCAGCACCATCCACTCGAGCTCTGGTTATACGCTGGCTGATCCCGAAACACGAACGATAAGCGGTCACTTGACGGGTTTCACACCATGCGTACGTAACTATTAAGTAATCTGTGGTAATACGGTGGTCACTAACCGGATGGGCAAGCCCTACCACACAGTGGAGCATTTGGAAGCTCGAAAATCCGTTAGTCGCCTCTTACGACACCCACCGGAGAAGAGGGGCGGAGAATAGTATTCTTTCTCCGTCTCCGCACGGATGGAACTTTGATTTGAGTGGGGCGTATGGCTTGCTTGTACTTGCTGAGTACTGTTTAAAGTAATTTGTATTACACATATTATTATGTACTAACGCGAACTTACTCGATTGTACCCATAGGTACAACAGATACATGTAATCTGAGGAGTTCCACCATCAGAAACTACTCCGTCAGACTGGTCAAGTGGTCACCATCACCACACATAAAAATGTCGACTAATATTTTTACTTCCTATTAATTCGTTTTGCTGTCTGTACACTACCTACTCGAAGCGGGGCGCGCGCAAGACATACCGCGAGCAGAGGTATAACGAAAAAGCGGTAGATAGGTATGCCGATATTCCGAAGCACGGAGGAGTTCGAGATGAAATTTGTTTTGGTCACCCATCCGATGACCGGCCTTTGCGAAAGTTACAACTGCGCCATCGAGCTCTTCGTCCATCGCACAAAATTCGCACGTCATTATTGTTATCTTTATACCTTCGAAGGTAGGTACACATTTGTTTATTACGGAGCAGAGATAAGAGTCAATCAATACTCATATGATAGGCATGTCATTTATTTATGAACACTTCGCATTGAAGAAATCGTACGAGAACGAACGTGTGTGCGTGCGTATGCCTCGCGTCCGCTGTCGCCTGCCCGCGTCCGCCCGCTTCTACCGAAACTATTGTTTTTGTGTTTTATTCATTTAAATATCGTGCATGAAAACGGCACAAATTTACAAAGTCGATTTTTCGTGCATATAAGATATTGAATATGTGAACTCCAATCATTGTAATATTTTTTTAAAGCGTTTGTAGCTTGAAAAAGCAAAATAATAAAAATTCTTAAATCTGCGTGGCCTAATTTGGCACAAAATTATTTAATGGGCTTATGTAAGTGATCTGAGATAGGAAATAGATATTTAATCAATTATAATTTTTTTTTGCACTGTTTTTACATACTGACCCTAAGTCAGTTTGCACTGGGCGAAGATGACACAAACTGTGTTTGCACACTCCGCAGGCTATCCTAGATATGATACCATCATTATTTTAAACTTTAAATTTATTTAGCCACTTTTAATTTAAATAAAAAAAATCAACCACTAAACATCGAATTGCTGAAAATGCAAGTGACAGATGTGACACAAAACGCAATAATAAGCTTTATAGGTACGACTGTATCCACAAGCAAAAAAAAAATAACTTTAGAATTTTTTAAACTTATGACCTCAAAATAGCCTAGCGCTATCGGTCTATAATACTAATAATAATAATTAGTTATAGTTCTGAGTACTTAGGCAAACAACTTTAGATAAGCAGCTACGAGTATAAAGACAATTAAGTGGCTTAATAAGGTACAATACACTAGAGTAAGTGAATAACACAAAATAATAAAGTTACAAATAGAATGACTGAAGTGCGTCATATTATTATACCATGTCGGATAGAAAATGGAATTGCCTGTCATCGCAGGCTAGTTTCTAATTTGCAACATACAAAATTAGGCGTTGTATAACATATTGTTTGCGACGTCAACCCAACGCTATGAAGGCTAACATAACTATGTTATATAATACACTAGCGGCTACCCGCGACTTTGTCTACGTATATATCTTTAGAAATTATGTCTAATTCTGTTGTATGAGTTAGAATCATATTTTTTAGTCATCTATTTACTGCAATATACTCCTATAGACTATTGTAAAGGATTTTTTTAGATACCCGTGAGCTACGTAGAGCTGACCGTAGGAAAAACATGGCGTGCTCAAATGTATTTCTGCTACCTTCAAGGTTTGACCCTGCGACTTTTGATAGATATTGAAAATGAAACTCTTTTTGTGGAAACTGTTGACTTTTAAAAACCCGTAAGCAAGCTACGTAGAGCTGACCGTAGGAAAAACATGGCGTGCCCAAATGTATTCTTGCTACGTTCAAGGTTTGACCCTGCGACTTTTGATAGATATTGAAAATGAAACTTTTTTTGTGGAAACTGTTGACTTTTAAAAATACATGGTATGTTAGTTATTATATGGTTTAATTGAGATGAGTGGTAAAGCACATTGTTTCCCTTGGTTTCCCCAGTTAAGATTGTAGGTAACTCGCTACCGAGTACCGTTGCACAACTATTTTAACGGGTATAACTAATTTAATTCCAGCTTAAGGATGGCACCCCGGATAACTCCAAATAATAACTAGCCCTGAATCCACTCAGCACATTGCTGAAGGATTCAGGGTTAGGTTGCCGGCTTCAGAGAGAGGGTGAGGTCATTTCTCATCTTCTGTATATGGACGACCTCAAGGTATTCGCACCGAACGAGCAACATTTGCTGACCCTACTCAAAATAACACATGTTTTCAGTAGTGCCATCAAAATGGAGTTCGGTGTTGATAAATGTGCGGTCGTGCATGTGCAGCGGGGAAAGTGTAGATTCACCAAATTTACAACTTTCTGAGACAATGTTCCTCAAGTCGATCTCTGAAGCAGAAACCTACAAGTACCTTGGTATGTCACAGTCTTTGGGTTTTGAGGAAGGGCGCATTAAACAGACGGTGAAGGAGCGTTTCTGCTGTCGCTTGACAAAAGTGCTTAAGGCGACGCACCGCTAAACAATAAATCTCATACGTTTTGATACAAGCGTTTGCGCGCCGTTTGCATAAGAAAAACTGTTTTTTTTCCTTCAAAATGAACTACAATTTTGAAGTGTGTGTTAAGACTAATCTTCTAAGAAAATTTAGATGCTTAAATCGGTCTAGTTAGCCTGTAAAGTGCGAATCTATGTTTTAAAAGAGGTTACTTTGATATTAAGATAAGTAAGCAAGAGCAGACAGTGCGAATCTATGTTTTAAAAGAGGTTACTTTGATATTAAGATAAGTAAGCAAGAGCAGACCAGCCTCCACAAGCGGCACCCGTTCACGAGTATGACATATGAATCCGACCCGACGCATTTTTTAACATGACGAAGGTGTCAACCCTAGGATCATCCTTAAAGGTCAGCCTTACCCGTCCTTATTATAAGCGCTATTAAAGTAACTCCATCACAAAATTTACCAATATCAATAAATCCCAAATATACGATATTCTCTAACGTTAAATTCTCCACCTATATTGAAACTGAGCCCGAATAGATAGGTACAGTCAGCATAAAAATTTTGGAAACACCATATTGGTCTAAAATTAAAGAAAACAAAAGAGCGAGCCTTACAGTAGTCGCATATGATGTGTAACATTTGATATCTCACCTTTGTAATAAGCAATTTTAAATGCAGTATATACTCATTAGACATTTGACATATCAAAATGACCTTTGATAGTCAAATGACACAATATGTCACATATAATAATAATATGTCATGTTCATAATATCGATTTTAAATCTACAAAATGGCGCGCGCTTGCACGCTCTCCCGACTTCCTGTTACACATACTTCCGTCCCATTTCACGAAATCACTCCCACAAATTGTTTATATAGAAAGCGTGTAAATTTAAGTAGTTTACGCAAAAGAAGTCGAGAGCAGACTGCTAGTTATATATAATGCATAAGAAGCATATAAAAAGCAAATCAAATTCAATTTGTTTGAGTAGATATTAAACCAACTGGTTATCCCAATCTAATCCTCATCCTAATCCTAACCAACCACAACATTAAATTATTTCAAAGCTCGCAACTAGTAGATAAGCTTTGAATAGAATCCAATGTTCCCTTGAGCTAAACAATCAAACTCAACGGCTTTGTGGAGAGGAGACGCTGACGGTGACACTACGCGATAGTAACCCTATTGGATTTCAATCGAGATATCCGAGAGTCGCATTGTTATTCAACCGGCGGGCGTGAGGTGCAACGCGAAACGTTTGATGTAAAGTCAAAGGCCGACCGACACGTGTAGGTACTCACTATATACTACCAAACTACTACTTACTACTTTTATATACCTACTACTAAGTAGGTATATAAAAAGGAAAGTAAAGAAAAGTTTAAGCGTTTAAGTTTGTCGTTTAGGCGAACGATAAATGCTCATACCTCCGGATATAATGTATATATTTTTTAAATAATCACAAAATTAATAATTTTTATTTATAAAATGTTAATATGATTTTTAACGCAAATTTTGTTGCGAACAAATTACAAAAACACAAATGTTGAAAAAATTTCCACGAGCAGGATTTGAACCCGCACCCTTCTGACATACCGGGTCAGGTGCTCTCCCAATTGAGCTATCGTGGTTCTAACCAGCCCGCCGAGAACCACGATAGCTCAATTGGGAGAGCACCTGACCCGGAGGGTGCGGGTTCAAATCCTGCTCGTGGAAATTTTTTCAACATTTGTGTTTTTGTAATTTTTATTTATTTTATTTTATATATGTATATACTCCTCCGTCCTTTGGAAGGCACGTAAAGGCATTGGTCCCGGCTGCATTAGCAGTCGTTAACAACCACCAAACCGCACTGGGCCCGCGCGGTGGTTTATGGCCCGTTCTCCCTCTCCATCCAGGAAGGCTCGTGCCCCAGCAGCGGGGACACAAAATGAGTTGGTTATGTGATGATATACAATAAGATAAAGTAAACTATCGGGCTTTAATATAATGCTAACATTAATACTAACATTGACGTTATGGCGAAAACTTGGATCAGGGACCATTTCCACCTTTTCTAATTTGATAGTGGTCAACTGGGACCACAGTCATTTAAGTTTTGAGACGAGTGCACTACTGAATATTCTCTAGGCGATATATTTAGATAAGAGGGTGGTAACTAACCAGGATGACTCAAAATAAGCCCTGCCACCAAACAAACCCAGTACAAACGCGTACCTCACTCTGGGAATAGAACCCGGGACCTCCGGGTGTGAGACCGGTGGTCATAACCACTAGCCACAGAGGTGGTTAAAGTAAAGAAAATAAATTAAAAGTTAAAAACCTTTAAAAAAAAAACAAGCTTTTATTTAAATGCGCTAAAAAGAAAAAGATTTAGAGTGACTTCACTTTATTTTTCGAGTAGTTCTCAGCAAGCCCTTTCATTTGATACCCTTATTATAGGAATGCGTTAAAAATAATTAGTCCGCCATCTTGAGTGTGCCGCCATGTGGAATTTAGAATGACGTCACACAGTTAACCATGCATTGTGCTCCAAACTGAACATGTATGCAAAATTTTAGCTCAATCGGTTGAAGATATCTGCTTCAAAATTGAGTTGCAAGATTTCACCCGAACAAATTACAGACATTGCAAGCTAAATCAAAGCATGTAAAAAAGTAACAAAACGTACGGAGAATTGCTTGGGTTTATTGCGAGGAATCGTTCAATCTCTAAAGCTCCATTAGAGTCGTTATAAAACGTATACCCTAACCCAAGTTTACTGGAAATCGGGTAGATATTTGGATATGCCCCGGTCTGCGATTGCTAAGGTGAAGCAACTTTTGCAAAGGCTGGTCATCGGATAGGCGACCAAAAATTATAATCTTGAGCTCCTTCGTGCTTCGGAATGCATGTAAGGCCATTACCGGCTGCATTAACAGCCGTGAACAACTACTAATCCGCACTGGGCCCGCGTAGGGGTTTATAGCCCGTTATCCCTTTCCAACCATAAGAAAGGGTCGTGCCCTAGCAGTGAGGACGAATAATGAGCTGATGATGTGATGTATAAAAAATATCATACAACTTGGATTGGGGACAGTTGCAAAGGCTGGTTTCCTCACTATTCAGGACACTGTTTTGTGTTGATGATGATGATAAAGCAATTAATAAAAAAACGAGCGAGCCTTACAGTAGTCGCATCATCATCATCATCATCATCTCAGCCAAAAGACGTCCACTGTTGGACAAAGGCCTCCCCCAAATAATCATGGGGGGTATTTGCCGTAATCGCCACGCTTGGCAGGCGGGTTGGCGATCGCAGTAGGTTGAGGGTAACCTCAGAGAGATGCTGCTGCCCATCCTCTGGAATGGTCCCTTAGTCGGCTTTTACGACACCCACGGGAAGAGATGGGGCATGTCCGATGGGGGAGATGGGGCAGTAGTCGCATATGATGTGTAAATATTTGACATCTCACCTTAGTAATACGCAATTTAAACATCATATTCTGGAAAAAAGGGGCAGGTAGGTATTACATCATTTTATAACTATAAAATAAATGCTTACTGCAGTTATAATATACTCATTAGAAGACATTTGACATGTCAAAATGACCTTTGATAGTCAAATGACACAATATGTCTTTCTCATATCGATTTTAAATCTACTCGCTTCCCCAACTTCCTGTTACACTGTTACACATACTTCCGTCCCATTTCACGAAATCACTCCCACAAATTGCTTATATAGAAAGCGAGCGGAAAGTAACACCAAAAATAATAAGTATATATCAGCAACATTGGCTTGCCCTGTTCCCAGTTTTATTTGGGGTAGACGCATTATTTTATTTATTTTATTTAATAGGACAACCAACAAAATTAACACTAAATTAAATTAAAGTTGTTTTTGTACAAAAAGGACTTAAGCTAAGTGTGTAAATACTTATAGGCTGCCACGGCATGCAATGTGGACTAAAATATACTATTTAAATACTATTCTTATTCAAAACAAGTATACAATTAAGTAAGAAAAGTTATTAGTCTATATACTGTCCACTACTGGACAAAAGCGTCCATCATTAAAATCAGGACATCGCTACAATCGTTGTGTATAATGGCTTAACCACCACATTTGCCGAAAATGCGCATTACTGTTGCTTCGAAACACACATTGCTCGATCTAGGAATTGAACCCAAGACCTCCAAATATCGGCCCGAGCGCTTTACTATCCGGCCACCAAGGCGTAAGTAAACTAAAAGTATTATATCTAATAGGTCCTTACCTATGAAATTGATGATTTTTTCTCACTTATTAATAGGTGTATTACTTCTAAAAGTCAATACCGGTTATTAATATTATTATACACCTTTAATCAGGACTATGTTACTTAGGCTTCAGTAAACATTGATTCGCCTAATATTTTTTTTTAATTGACTTCTTTTTTTGTTCGCTGCATTGACCCTTTGTTTCATTGTAGCTTTGAAGAAACTTGATTTTTTTTCTTATTAATGTCTGCTATATTTAGCTATTATACGGCAAATACCCCTCATATCCTTGGGGGAGGCCTTTGTCCAGCAGTGGACGTCTTTTGGCTGAGATGATGATGATGATGATGATATTTAGCTAGTGAAACAAACACACTACTCTACAATTTTTATAGTGTTAACATAAATAGATGCTAAGAAAAATAAAAAAAACGTTAGTATGAAAAATATAAATTTATAAAAAATCTTCATACAAAACGTCAATTTCATAGATAAGGACCTAATATATCCATACTAAAATTATAAAGCTGAAGAGTTTGTTCGGGTGAACGCGCTAATCTCAGGAACTACTGGTTCGAATTGAAAAAATATTTTTGTGTTGAATAGTCCATTTGTTGAGGAAGGCTATAGGCTATATTACACCACGCTATGACTAATAGAACGCGGGTGAAACCGCAGTGCTAAGCTAGTAAGTAAATAGAAAACGCGGTCACACCCACCACATGTAGGCGTTCAATGATTATAGATTCCGCACCTACTGAAAGGCTATCATTATGAATGTACACAACATAATTAACATAATATCCATAATAAAGGTGATATAAATATCATTGAAACAGATTGAGTAGGCTAATGCGTAGGCTATCCTAGCCCGTGACGTCACACGACCTGTTGACAACTTGTTTGTTTCAAGACGCATATTCGATGAATACTTTATTTTTAAGACATTGAATATTTCATTAAGGCATATATATAGAACCTTAAGGTTAAACACGTCTTGTTTAGAGGTTGAACGTCATGAAGATAATGCTTGAATCAACTTTGTATATATTTGTCGTGGTGAAATGATTTCAATATTATTAATGTTGTTATATGTTTTAGGCTGACGTACAGCAGGGCGATATATATTTATAACTTAATAACGTTAACCTTAAATGTCAGGCATGTCCTTTTGAGCCTTCTAAAACTAAATGCCGGAACACTGGTATAAATAGATTGCACCAAAAACTAACAGCAGGAATATATTTACCAGATAAAATTTTACTGGATCAAGCAGCCAATTTTTGCTAATAAAATTTTAACCTGTAACTATACATAGCATTGTGAATGCAAAAATTCAAATAATAAAAAAGTTAAAACCTTTTTAAAAAACAAGCTTTTATTTAAATGCGCTAAAAAGAAAAAAATAAACTTTTACTATCAGTTCAAAGCACAACAACGTCATTACATAATTTATATCATTAAGGTTGTTGCGAGATTTAAGTAGTCGTATTTACTTAGATTGAAAATTTTAATCATCATCATCATCATCATCTCAGCCAAAAGACGTCCACTGCTGGACAAAGGCCTCCCCCAAGGATCTCCACAACGAGCGGTTTTGCGCTGCTCGCATCCAGCGGCCTCCCGCGACTTCACCACATCATCGGTCCACTTTGTATAAAAGTTAAAATCAATCACATCAAGTTATTTAATTTACTTGTTTATACTAGATCATACAAGATCAAGTAGGTAAAGTTTACATTATATAAAATATACATAATAAGTATCTATATATTTGTATTATTTCATATATGAGTCGACCTGATATATACCTACATCTCATAATACATGACCCTACATCCTATTGACAAGTTACGGACAGCGCTGCCAGCGCTGCTGCGTTCTAACGTCACTCCTAAGACACTTTAGGCTCTTCATTGTCTAATACTCCGCACGGCCGCTGACGCTTAGGTAGGTAAATATAATTGCTATAAATAATTAGGTAAAATGTTTACAATAAACTTTTAAACTTCTGCGTTTCATTCTTAACAAAGTATCTACTTAATATATGTATCAAAGGCATACTACATTCATACCTTTATACCCGGTTTCCACCGAGTCGCACCGGCCGGCCGTGGTCGGCATTGAAACCCCGTTAAAAACCTTTTTTTCAATGGTTAACAAAACAAAATTTAATACTAATGCTATCGTGTCGCAATTTGATATATAACTGCAACCCTCCAGTTCATGATAATTAAATAAAAAGTTTTGAAAAAAGAAAAGTTCCATTACGTAATGTGGTCGGGCGTTAGCTCTGTGATTAAGTTAAAACCGGACTACGGTCGTGCGGTCGCGTAAGCCAGACGAATTCTAGAATTACTGGGCACAACTCGAGTAATTAAGTAAATTGGATAACACGTAGAGTTAATATCTTATCTTGTCTCTAGCAAAGATGATTAATGGAACGCATTAAACCTAGAAGAAAGAACTACTTTAATTTCTTTAAGACCGACTGTTGTTTACGAGATAAACTTTGATTGAAAACAGAGAAGTAACATTTTTTTCGCAACTATGATAGTATTGTATAGTACTCCTAGAATATTCGCTGGTAATTGATCTACCAAAGTGATTGCAAGAGCGAAAGTACGGACCACAGCAATATAGTGAAGCGCTCCATCAATTAGTACCATAAAGTGAATATACCATTGGTATACCATTAGTATATTAACTTTATGATTAGTACACGCCTGTATATTGGTAATTGAATAGCAATTCTAATACTAATTATATTTGACACCTGTATATCTTTGCAAATAAAATACTTTGACTTTGACACAACAATGCTACAAACATTGATGTTATGGCGAAATATTTAGATAAGATGGTGGTAGCTAGCCAGGCGTGCAAACAAGCCCTACCACCAACCAAACCGAGTACACAAACATGTACCCCCCGCTAGGAATCGAACCCGGGACCTCTGGGTCTAAACCGGTGGTCTTAGCCACTAGACCACAGAGGCGGATGGATAGTTTTCTGCTCATACACACGCTGACACACCCCAACTCATTTTATGTCCTCACTGCTAAGGCAAGAGCTTTCCCTATAATGACATATACGTATGTAACCTACATGTGAGAGAAAATATTTTTTTTTTTATTTTTTTTTAATTTTCAATGACAACTTTAATAGACCTTCTTTAACCCTTTATAGGTCTCTGTCCATTTTTTGGACAACATAATTTTAATTTTATTACCTTAATATAAGGTCGAAAATCAATGAAAAATTTAAACATGCTCTGCCCATTAAAGGGTTAAAACTTATATGCGTAACTAGGTAATTAATAATATGATTTCAATATTATTTCTTGCTTTTTAGAGCTGTTTTTACTTTTTAGTTTCCTGCTTTTTGAAGTCGGTTTTTTTTTGTTAAAAAATACCTATACTATCTAATAATAATACTACCTAGTTGTATTCCTATGTAAAACTTCAATCTTAATTAGGTATTATTTTTGTACGAACAGAACATTTGGCATACTGAACCGTATGAAGTAAGCCCAATAAAAGGTAACTGCTGTAAATAGTTGAGGAATTCCCTCGACTATCTATGGTCTCACTTATAACCCATATGGGTAAAGTTCTCATCAATAGAAATGAATTAAGCCCAAACACAAGGTAGCTACTGTAAAACGTTGAGGAGTTCCCTCGACTGTCTTTCAGCTCCATCATCAGATTGACTCCAGACCTTCATCAAATAGTAGTGCTTTAAAATAAATAATGAAAAAATTAACAAACGCACTAAATAGTCAACACTACGATTTTCGAAGGTTCCCCTCGATTTCTCTAGGATGCCATCATCAGATTCTGGTTTCCTTATCATGGTACCACACTTGGGATATCTCCTTTCCAACAAAAAAATCATCTAAATCGGTTTATAAACGACGAAGTTATCTGCGAACACACATAAAATATAAATATGTGTATATACTAGCTGACCGGCGGACTACGTAACGCTTTGACAATTCCATGACAACAAAACAAACAAATCATTCGTCCTCTTAAGAACACCCGTATCCCATGATGGACCCCTATAGCAGCGCCACCCACCGGGTCCAATTGTAAATCTAAACCATTCTCGAATCAATTTGAACACACACAGAAAATTTCATCAAAATCGGTCCAGCCGTTTAGAAGGAGTTCAATAACATACACACGCACAAAAGATTTATCACACTAATTTATTATAAATGCGAAAGTTTATGTGTATATATGTCTGTATATTTGTTCCTTCTTCATACTGCAACGGATGAATGGATTTGGATGAAATTCGGCATACAGATAGTTTATAATTTGGATTAACACATAGGATAGTTTTTATCCCGATATTCCTACGGGAATCACACTATACATATATTATAAAAGACAATTTAATTTTCCAATACAAAATGATTTGTTTGTTTTGTTGTCATGGAAACCAAAAAGAATTTAATCACTTGATGGAAACTGTCAAAGCAGTAGGTACGAAGTCCGCCGGGTCCACTAGTATTTATATAAAGATACTAGCCGTCACCCGCCCGCTTCGCTGTGCGAAAATAATGGGTCAATGAATGCTAATCAAAATAATTATTAGGTTTACCAACATCATATATAGCCTATCAAATGATGTGCAAATGCACAATCTCATGTTCTTACTACATACAAATTTTCATCAAGAGCCGTCACTCGCCCGCTTCTTCTATACTTCAGCCCGTCGCCACCCAATGCTAAGTGTAGGCCTCTCCCTTTGCACGCCATCTCTCTCTGTTGGTAGCCATCCCAAACCAGTTCAAACTCGCCCGCTTCGCTGAGCGTAAGCTTGTGAAAAAAAAATATTTTTTTATAGCCTATCTTTTGCACAATCTCATGTTCTTACTACATACAAATTACATACAGTAAAAGGTTAAATTGATCTCAACCGAGACAGAATAATGAATATTAAGATGAAACGGTAAACAAATATTAACTTAAACTAATATTTTAAAAGGTAAAACTTGTTTGTTTGTTTGTTGTGGGTTATTCTCTAGACGAACTAAAGTAATCCTCTAAATCCTTAGTTTTGTAGATAGCAACACTATCCCTGAGTAATATAGACTATATAACGTGTAACACTATTTAACACGCTAGAGAGCTACATTCGCATGTCCGCAAAAAATCATGCTATTATGCTTAATTAGGAGATATCTACTTATTACCGTACTTTTATCAGATTCAAAAGTTTTTTGTTCACTTCTAAAATTTGGCGTTCTAATGTAATTAAAAAGTTCAAATTGGGTTAACAAGTGAAGCTATTCATGGCTTACTTTTAAATAGTCGACGTTTCGGCTGAGTCACCGGCTGACCGATCCGCCGAACATGACAGCTGTTCTCTTTATGAATACGGTTGGTACGGCGACCGGGACGTTAATTCACCTTATTACAAAAACAAAAAACTTTTTAAAATTCACGACAAATGACAGGCGACACCTGAACAAACAAAAAATACGTCGGGAAGCCGCTAAGGAGTTTTTTTTTACAAAATACTCGTTGAAAAGTTATCCAAGACTTTGTTCGCTGACACAAAAACCTCAGTTAGTTCGTTCTGTTTGCTCCCGCGAAAGTTTGTTCAAATTAAACGAAAACTTTGAAAGGAAAATAATGATGAATGAATAAACGTAACGTTTATAATGTAGGTACTGGCAACTCCGCAGCTTTATACAAATATTATGTGTTATTGTTAATTTATGCTACTGAGCAAATCGGGTGGGTGAGCGGTTAGGGTGCCTAGTGCGATTTTTATTTGCCATTGGCTCACGTTAACGAATACCTACATGACCATTTCAAGATAAGAGATTTTAGCTTTGTAAGCCCTGCCCTCCCTTTTTTACAAACAAACGACAAACGTAAGAAAGGCCAATTGAGCTTTTACAGCACCTCCCTCAAAACGGAAAACATTTTCAGGAAATAATTTTAATTAATTTTTACTTTTAATATTTCAAAATGCTAGTACAATGTTGAGAAATTAATCATCATCATCTCAGCCAAAAGACGTCCACTGCTGGACAAAGGCCTCCCCCAAGGAAATGAGGGGTAATTGTCGTAATCGCCACGCTTGGCAGGCGGGTTGGCGATCGCAGTAGGTTGAGGGTAACCTCAGAGAGATGCTGCTGCCCATCCCCTGGAATAGTCCCTTAGTCGGCTTTTACGACACCCACGGGAAGAGAGGGGGTGGTGCAATTCTTTATCCCCGGCACCACACAGGTAACGTAGAGAAATTAGTATGACAGGAAAAGCAATTAAGTGGTTAGAAAACATAGGCCTAAACGAGGTTTGCGGTTAAAAAATATTGTGACCGTTTACCTGTGTTAATTAAATATATATATATTTTAATATTAATATTTTTGTCAAAAAAATATCCTTACAGCGAAACAGTCTTTGTAAACGTACCATTTTTGAGAATGAGAAATAATTTTACAAAAATGAAAACTGGCTCAGTATAGTTTCTCACGAAAAATGTTTTGAAGAGATATGTAAGTACCATTTAAAACTTTGATGGGACCTTAGACATAGAGAGAAGGGTGTTTCTTCTCTCTATGTCTATCATGTATGTATCAACATCTCAGTCGAAAGACGTCCACTTCAGGACAAAGGCCAAAGACAATTCTTTGTAATTAAAATGTACGTTAAACTAGCGGCCCGTCCCGGCTTTGC
The DNA here is from genome assembly GCA_947562085.1 of Eudonia lacustrata. NCBI lineage: Eukaryota > Metazoa > Arthropoda > Insecta > Lepidoptera > Crambidae > Eudonia > Eudonia lacustrata. Next base: position 7,127,722 of record OX387326.1, on the reverse strand, counting down.
ACGGGTGGACATTTTGTTTTGACAAGCCTATCTTACTCAGCGCTAATGTAGCATTCGAATGGTTAAAGAATTTATTAAATCGGTTTAGTAGTTTTTGAGTTTATCTGTTGCAAACATACAAAAATACAAAGCTTTCCTCTTTATAATATTAGTATGATAAATAAACCATCAGACAATACTCGTTTCAGTATCGGAAAGCCTAATTGACGTTGAATATCAGGCTATTATGGCTAACCGAAGCTAATCATGCTTCGGTTTAGTTAATTAGTGAGACTAATGCATTTAAGCTCGGCAATTTGGAGTGCACTATACGCTTGTCCATTTTGACATCGTAATAATATGGTCATGTAAATTATTATCTGTTTAGGTATCCAGATCCCAGATGCATGAGCTCAGTTGTGGGCTGCTGAGCTCATAGATGACACATGATGAGATTGGGCTGCAACCCTCAACATTGGCCTAATGCAGACCAACCCCACTACTCTAATGCCAGATAAAACTTGACTAGGCTTAGCCAAAGTAACATTAAGAAAACGATAGCGAAATTCGAAGTTCGTTTACGCAGGCCGTCATGAATAGGTGCGCTTGTTACCGTGCTTGTTCCACGGTGGAAGCGCTCTCATTATTTTGGACTGCATCGGCTGCTTACCATCAGGCAGGATGTAGTCACTATGACGTGCCAATATAAAAAAAAATATAAAAAAATAATAAAATGTTGACATAAACCGTTTATGTCAATCCCATACATTTTATTCTTTTCGAACTTCGCTATCGTTTTCTTAATGTTATTTTGGCTCAGGATCAGGTCAACGCGATTCCACCTACGGCCTTACTTACCTATAACAGATGAAATTAAAGCTATATCATCACTACAACTGATGGATATTGGCTTTATCACGACCCTTGCCAAAATGCGGGTTGGTAATCACAAACCCAGGCTATGCATCGATCACTGACGGGGTTGTGGAAGTGTCCGAAAGGGTTCCCATGACCTCGTCAGGCTCTACCATGCCGGCGTTCGATGCGTCCTTCTCAGATGAGGACGACGCGATGATCGCCGGTCTGCTGGTTCCAAGGTGACGAGAGGATATCGGAGTGGTTTTTACCGAGTCGGCTTCGACTCGCTTTCTCTAGGGCTTCGGCCCTGGAACAGAGTCTAGGCCATCCTCGGACAGCCAGCGGGACCCGTCATGCCCGCTGATGCGCCTGTTTGCAGGTTTTCCACTCCATATCAAAAAAAAGACTATGCATCGAAAAATTCGTGACACACTTTGTCGACCTGGGAATTCCAGAGAACCCCAGAGCGCTTTGCCAATCGGCCATTAAAAAAACAGCTGACTATCACTACGAGCACTATTTATAAGTTTTGTTTTGCATTCGTTGTTCAATAGTTTCTTATTTCCTAATTATTTCGCTGAGTCGCTTAATGGATTTCAAGGAGCTATCGCTATTATCGCCGCGGGGCACTAAAACGGCACTGTCGCTGGGTTGTCGGATAAGCTATTAATAATAATGGCTCTATAAAGAGTTCGCATTTAATATTATTTTCATTATCGTAACGCGAACAGAACTAATAATGGCAAGCCAAAGTACTGTACCATCTCCAATTTTAAAAAGGAGGAAATTTACGTGAATTGTAATATATTTCAATAGAGACTTCTCTTCTCTTCACTCGAAGAGATGTTCATAATGTGGCTCGTCAGCTTCTGTGTCCTAAATAAGGATATATTTATATATACATTATAGGTACACCGTCAATAAAAGTCGTTGTTTTACATAAGACTGATTTGTCAATCGTCCTTTAATGTTTATTCATTGAATAACTTGACATAATGACAGATTCTCTTTAGAAAATATATCACAATGACAATCTTATTCTTTAGTTAGACTATCTGAGGATTGAAAAATCGGTTGAAATGAAACTGCTGATAGTTTTTAAAGATTTTAGATTTCTTATGAGTACTATTACCTGCTTAAGGAAAAACAACGACTAAAAACTCACATTGTACACACGGCGGCAGATCAACCTACCCAAAACTGTCAAATTTCTACAATCAATTTTGAACTTTAGCGTTTGGTAATAAGGATCAATATTCATTGGAGAAATTTGACAGATGTCGGTAGGTTGATCTGCCGCCTACTGTACCTACAAGTGCTCGTAGAAAGAGGTGCATATATATATAGAAGAGTGCTCTCTCCTCTTTTACCACCACCTATTAGCAGACGATTTTCAATGCTAATACGATTTATAGTTTCGCAGAAGCATTTCTAACTACCAACGCATATATCAAGCGAGGCGATACATTGATTGTTGTCGACTTTAGAGTTACACCTACCACATTTACACCAAAAGGTCAAGCTTGCAAAAACGCACGCTTTGTCAATTGGCAGCTTTAAGTTGCTCTTTGAAGTAGATCTGGAAACCTTCCCTAATATTATAGGGTGATGTGCTCTTCCAACTTCGGCCTTATCATCACCTAAAATCAGGTGAGACGAAGGCACAGAAGAAATTAAGGTAAACTGCTTACCCGTAAGAAATAATATTTAGAAAAAGTTTGTGGAGTAGACATTCTTTTCTAGGCCGGCAGTAAAGAATTTGAGGAAGTAGTCATCGACAGTTCCTTTAGTTAAGAGCTGCAGCTGTCGCGGTGGTGGCTGAGGTGTGGTAATGGACGAGCCTCCATGGGTACACGGGAGCCAAGGTTGACCCGTGGTTTAATTTCCTAGTGTTCCTAGGAGTTTGGTCCACTAGAGGTTAGTGGGAATCCCACTCCGTGAGACGGAGTGGGATCCCCACTTCCCGATCTTTCTCTTTCCAAGCTTCACTCTTGACAGCCGATTGGAGACATTGGCGTTTCCTAATGTCGGTGGGTTTTGGAAAGGCGCACGGGTGACTCTCACATAACCGTCAGGCCTCCTCAAGGTCGGGTTATCTTAAGGAGATCCCCTGGCTAGCATCTTCAAAACTCTTAATTGGGTAATTTTATGCTCACTGCCAATGAAATTGCGCTAGCTTAATTTCTGCTACTTCAAGTTCTAGACTTACCTAACTGCTATCTAGACATCTCATAGGAGCAGCTGAATAATCTTGAGTGCCTTACCCTTAACGTCTATATTCAATAAATATTAAGCTTACGGGAAACATGATCCAGTTTCTGAATACCTATCTAAGCTTATGTGCCTTCCGTTGACAAAAAGCTTCGCCGGCACACTCATTCCCGTTCGTTTCTCTAAAACACGTAATTACTCGGTATTTGGAAAGAAAGCCTTCAGTCTCCGCCATTGTTCGAATACGCTCACATTACGGTCATTAGAAAACTTAAGCCTTAAAACGCCTCCACACAGCACCGTCTTTTATGTTCGTTACGTTTCTCGTGATTTTTTTTTTACTCTTCCTACTTTCATTCGGTTGAATGATTAATCTTAACAGAGAAACAGAAGCTTGAACGAGCGAGATGTCATTAGCTGCTTCACCGTAGTATAGAAAGAGATACATGATGGGGGGTTATAAAGCCTGTTAAAACTGTTACCTCTTTTAAAGGAAACGTGATGCTGCTATAATTATCTACATTTATAGGTACGGCTCTTATAAAGCTCTTGTAGGACCTGTCTCAAAACTGTATGCATAACTACACATGGTAGACCAACGCAATATGAGGAATCGTTTTTATTTTCTTTATTTGACAACAAACACAGTACATTTGCTGATTACAATGTTATATCGTTTTACAAGACATATCCCAATATACGTAAATATATTCAGAATGCTTTCAATATCAACATGTTGCTTTTATTGTTACTCATCGAAACAATCATGGAAGCAGTATATAGCCTATAATACTATCCCACTGCTGGGCAAAGGCAGGTTATGATTGATAGGCATTGGATTAATCACCACGCTTGCCAAATGCGGCTTGGTGATCCCAAACGAGCCGAGCGCTTCACGATGAGACGTTCATACAATCTTGTAACCCTTAAATTTTGATTGAACACTGTACGGTCACACCTAAAGCCTAAACTAACATCAATTAGTCTAACAAATTACTATCAGCGTTTAGACTCCCACGTCTCGTGTCTACCGGTATACATTACAAACACAGACCATATAGCCCATATAGCTGTATGGTCTGTGATTACAAAGTATCATGAATAATTGGGTTAGTCGTGCAAAGGGTGAAGGGTGAGAAGACCTAGTAAAACAACGCTGTATATAACGTTAAAGTCATTAAATATAAACAAAGATTACCAATTTTATCATGAAATGTTTCATGCCGAAATTATGTTGTAATAAAACTTAATCTGGCTTACAGTGTTAGTGGATACTGTTGATTTTTGCAAGGGTCCCATGCAACCACGATGGCTTAAGCACCTGTAATGCCATAAGGTAACTCTTAGGATCCTTTATAGTACATCTCAGCACTAGTTAGCATTAATAGTAAAAAATACAAAGTGTCAAAATATAAGTACAAACAAATTCTCCTTTCCTCATATGTCCATGGAGCCAGTAAAACTGTTGTAGCTATTGTGTTATAAAATAAAAACATTGTTCTGTTCTATTTTTATTCTGTAAGCCTATTGTATCTACCAATATACTCAAAGCCTAAAGTATATACGTGCTTACGAATCAATCAATCACATAATAAAGCAATGACGACAAAAGATTCAACTCAATGTTTTTCTTATTGTAGAAAATTCGCCTTTCCAATGACCATTCATTCGATTATATTCCTTCAGTTTTCGGTAACCATATTTACAGTCGGGCAACGTAGAGACCCTCTGACATTTAGCGACTTTCATCCCCTTCGTGAAAGACAGCTTTTCAACCGAGCCCTCTCCAAACCATAATAACAAAGAAAACATATACATATATGTACCTACTGTGACAATGGAGTGCCTTCTCAGGTTTAGATGTCTTCTCAATGTAAAAGGAATTATACAGGCCTACTAAATTATTAGGTAATTCGGGCAAAAAAACCCCTAAACTTGGGGGAAACCTTTGCCCAGCAATGGGACAGCTTAAGCTAACGAAAAAAAGATATTTTTTTCTTACAAAGCTATTTATGTGAAAAAAGTCTTAAATAGTGACAGTACCTATTTAGTTTAATAATACTGACTATTCAAGAGCTTAATGGATGGAAAGGATGGAAGGAATGGATTATTATTAATATTATTATCCATTCCTTTATAACGTAATACTTTACCCATATAATATTTAGATTATATGTAGGTATGTATTAAATTTATGTAGATGTATGTAGGTATATACATTGTATGTATGAAAATTAAGTATTTTTTTATATTGTGTGTTAGTACACGTCAATTAATATTTCGGAAAACACCTGGTTGCCGAAAGAAATTGCTTTTTAGCGATAAGGCCGCCATTTGTACATCTTCTTGTATTGTCCTCTCTGAGTCTTTTGTATGGTGTGCAATAAAGAATATTTTCATTTCATTTCATTCATTCATTTCATTTCAATGGCGCAGTTGATAACGCGCTTCGTCTGCAATTGCTGAATATAAGCTACTTTCGCTAAATCATCTAAGGCTCCACCGTGTTTCGGAAGGCACGGAAAAACCGTTGGTCCCGGCTAAATTAGCAGTCGTTAACCACCGCCAATCCGCACTGGGCCCGAGTGATGGATTTAGGACATTAGGACTATGTTACTTAGGCTTCAGTAATAACAATGATTATTTATTTTGTGTCTTTATTGCCCAATTATTATTTTTAAGTTGACTTTTTTTTTTGTTCGCGAATTTGACCTTTTGTTTCATTGTAGCTTTGAAGGGTCTTGATTTTTTTTCTTTTAATGTATGCTACATTTAGCTAGTCAAACAAACAAAAGGTGCTGGAACTACTTGCATAGCTTTAATTTTTGCATAGGGTTCGTTGGAATATTTTTGTTACCTATATATATATTATTTTTTTATTTAAGTTTTAAATTTTTTATTCTTTAAATTGTAGCTTTAAACTTAACTTAATTTGAAAATCTTGTTAGAAGAAATTAATGGTAAATGTTGTGCGTACCTATTATAGGTGTACATATACTTGTCCTCTGTGTATGTAATCATATCAATAAGTAGTAAATAATATGTACACTGTTGGTATGTATAATTAATAAATAAATGTAAGATGAAGACTAAAAGGTGCAACGAGGTAGAATGAAAAAAATGTCCGTGGCAAAGGCAATGGCAGTGAAGTACTTTAGATCACAACTTGTGATGACTGATAACGAGTATTACGACAGGCGTGTGATGCGGGCAGTTCAACGGACAAACGTGTGTTGCTAAGCCATTGCCGTAGCTTAAAGAGATGCTGGCTCAAACGTCATTGTTTTGTTCTTAGAGCGGTCGCTAAAATTAAGCTGCTTTGGATGTGTACAGTAACCGGATGGGAGAGCAAAAGCAATTTTTTTAAATATAAGGGATACTTAACCGAGAATAGAAGATCTCCTGATGGTAAGCGGCTTGTGTGGACCATGGACCCTTGCAACATCAAAAATGTTAAGGATATCAGGGGCTGACGTGTCTGTCTGTATTTGGTTTCTCCTTATTGTAATCGACGGGAAACTGTATATAGGCACAGACTCCATGTAAATGTAAAGGTATTTCATGTAAATTTTTTATGTTCGTTCGAGCACCGCGCACCGACAGGCCCCGCCAGAATATCAGCGTTGTTGTGACACCCTCCTTCGCAACAACACAAGCTGAGGCGGGTTCTTTGTTTTTTTTTTTTTTTATTTATTTGTCAATAAATGTCTCTCTCTCTTTCTGTCCCTATTAAAACGTTGTGACGCGCATGTTATCGAACGTAAACCTTCTTCTATATGTACTCGTGATCGCCCAGTGGTCGGAAGTTTACAGAATGTAATGTACATACACCATTATTTTTTATTGGTTTTGGACCCGCAGGTGGGTAGATCAGACCATGAAACTGAATAACCTTCCCCAAAAGACGTAGGTCAAAAAACGAGATATTTTTTAACATAGGTCAAAAAACGAGATATTTTTTAACATAGGTCAAAAAACGAGATATTTTTTAACATAGGTCAAAAAACGAGATATTTTTTAACATAGGTCAAAAAACGAGATATTTTTTAACATAGGTCAAAAAACGAGATATTTTTTTACTTTCCCCTAAAACCGATGCTCGGTCAATAGAGGCTTTGTATTATAGAAAAGTAAAAAAATATCCCGTTTTTTGACTTATGTTTCTTGGGGAAAGTTGTTCAGTTTCATGGTCTGATCTACCCACCTGCGGGTCCGAAACTAATAAAAGTGCATGTCTTAGGTTAACCAAGGTTTCCGAAGTTTTAATAAGTTACAATAGTTATTTGATATGCAAGACTGGAAAGTTGTTATTTCGCGCGAGTGCTTGTGTTGAAACCCGAGCAAGCGAAGTGTTCTAGGATTGAACACCAGCGAAGCGAGCGGTTCAAAAAAAGAATCCTGAGCGTAGCGAGGGTTTCAAGGCACGAGACGCAAAACAACTTTGCTGCCGAGCAAAACACAAAACTTTTCACCTCACTACCGCGAGAAAATGGTGGATGCAAGAAAAATAGTTGAGCTTTTAGTTTAACAGTTTTAACAGTTGTAGGTGCTAAGTAGTCATTAATGATAATTGACGTCTATGAGTGCAGCAGTATAAGACAAATGTCAGAATCAGGCTATTGAAACACGATTGTAGATGTTTATAAAAGCAGCATCAGAATCGTTTATAATGGCCCAGATGAAATGAAGGTTACTTAACTGTTATGGAACTTAGAAAAATCCTCAACAAAGCACTGAAAGTATTATTGCAATGCATGTGAAGGGGGCTCCGGGATTATTGAAAGGTAAGGAGTCCAAGTGAAGTACGCTACCTTCGGCCTAATCATCACCTAACATCAGTTGCGATAATGACCGATTGCTTACCCTTACGTAATAATTAAAAAAATATATATTTACACAATTACTAAATGCTACTTTGATCTTCTTTCGCTGAACCCCACAAATAGTGTAAGAATAAATAACGCTTAGTTGAACGGAATCTCTAAACGTGTTGACATCCGGGAACAAGGAAATGTGCCTGGTCCGAAAGACTCCATTACATCCAGAATATATTTGATTGGACAAAGGGACGCTCGCTAAGTAAATATACAGTGTAGATACGTTGAAAGTTGCACTGTTCGTCTCTAAAGTGAGAACTGGGTGTAATTTCTAGCACATTAGGTCATATGTCAGCGAAGGAAGCGATGTTGGATGCTTGGGGTATCAAGGACTGGGTTTCGCACAAGTGTCTATAAAGTCTATAAACAAGATCTCGGCATCAAGCGGCGTCTTTCCCCTATGGTCCAAAATCGTATACTCACATTCTTTGGGCACATATCTCGGCGTGATAGTGCATCAACTGAACATCTTGTGGTTTATGGCAAAGTTGAGGGCATCTGAGCGAACAGTAGTTCGCCAATGAGATGGTATGGCCAAATAAAGGGAACCGAAGAGAACTGTTTACCTGCTTACTTGTGCACAAGGATGGCATCCGTCAGGGGGGAATGGCGACAGCTAGTTAAATGGACCACTGCGACTGAAGTGTAGACCTCGACCACTCTACCAAGAGTGTTTTTTTTTCATATCTTAAAGGGTCAGCACAGTGCCTTCATCTCTGATGTTAAGTGATGATAAGGCCAGTGGTGGTAGCGCACTTTACCTGGAGTCATCAACTAATGAAGCACTGTCTATCTTATCTCTAGCTGCCGGAACACAACAATGCCACAAACATTGATGTTATGGCGGCATATTTAGATAAGATGGTAGTAGCTAGCTAGGCGGACACACAAGCCCACCAACCAAACCGAGTACACAAACATGTACCCCCTACTGGGAACCTGGGACTTTTGGGTCTGAAACTGGTGGTCTTAGCCACTAAGCCACAGAGGCGTGTAACGACAAAGAAGTAGATGTCAGTCAGTTAAATCGTCACATTTGCCGGCACTTCGCTCTCTACATTCATGACACCCTGTAGAATCATACTTTATTATAATTTTTGATGTGTAACATCTTTTCACTCGTCTTCTATTTAGGTATACAATTTGTGGGAGTGATTTCGTAGAAATGCGACTTACATACAGCAGTAACTGGTAACAGTGGTAGAAATGCGACGGATATACAACAGTAACAGTGAGACTGAAGCTTACCTTCAGCAGTCTCCATATTTTTGAAGTAAGCCAGTGCATGAAATATATATATGTATATCTCAGTCAGTAATTCGTTTGCGAACTTGCTAAAAAAAAAAAAAAAATTTACGTCATTGTTCATTCAATATTCTATTTTCTATCTTCTATGTCAAATGTTACACATCATAATATGCGACTACTGTAATGCTCGTACAATTTTTTTTCATAATTATTTTGTCACAAATTGCAATCTTCTAAAGAATTAAAGTAGGGTAGTGGCGCTGTGTCCGACAGGGCCCAATGATCGTAATTTTTTCCTTTATTCAATAAAAAAAAGATTCAGACACTGATTATAGTCCTTAATACCGATCACCTACTTCCTAGCCCATAGTCATCTCCTAAACTTTCAACAGCAACAATATTATTTTTTGGCAACCATTAATGTGTCGAACATTGGTCTTAAAGATCGAATACTGCCATTACCCTACTTTGAGCCAGTGTACTACGAGTATGTCAAGTTCCTGTTTGAAGGGTGTACACATGCACACAAACCCTAATGTGAGGCCGTTATTCGTACGCTGCGTAATGTGATGGAAATAACGAGGCTCCTCGGCGCGACTTCGGTTTATCTTTGCGTTTAAACAAAACATAATTTATTGTAGAAGAGTCTATGCTGTAGAAAAGAAGCATTGTTGGCAGAGTCAAAGTCAGACTTAAATCGTTCAGAAGATAACATTTTACTAGAAAAAAAATCAATCAGCCTTAGGAAGCTCGAATGGGAATCGAACCCACTATTTAAATCGTTCATTCAATATAAGTCTTTACAGGCACTTATTGACGTCAAAACTAAGTATAAAAAATCAAATAATCTTATATATATAAAATTCTCGTGTCACATGTTAGTTGCCATACTCCTCCGAAACGGCTCGATCGATTTTTATGAAATTTTATATATTCCGTAGGTCTGACAATTTTTTATACCCCTAAGTGATACCACTCTACCCTAAACATTTTTTTAGTTTTTGTATTTTTTTCCAATACAAAATGATTTGTTTGTTTTGTTGTCATGGGAACTGCCAAAGCGGTACGAAGTCCGCCGGGTCAGCTAGTACCGCTAAACAATTAATCTAATACGGAGCGTTTGCGCCCCGTACCATATGTTGCGTGCGCGCACCCTTCCGGGACGGTCGCTTATGGTGAACGTCATAATGATGAACGTGTTAAAGTGTGACAAATGCAATATAGTGATCGACGAAATGTTGTCTTTCATTCAAAATAAGCTATCCATCATGGATGATGTTAGCCTGATTCGGATTTGTGCGTCCTCTTTTACGAGTGAAGAAATAAAGAAGTCGAAGATGCTACTTTTTGAGTCGGTACCGACCGTTAAGCTAAACATTTTGCGAAAACAAAAAGGAAAAGAAAATCGCGACATCGCTGACATCGTGACACTGCTGAAAGCGATTGATCCTGATGTGACTCCGATTTTTGTGGCCAGACAGCTTGAGAAACTCCCTCCTGTGACCTTCGACAGCTTGGACGTCACGAAGCTATTAAAGGACTTGAACTTACTTAGAAGCCAAGTGGATACCATAAGCGCATCATACGTGTCTCAAGAACAGCTTAAACAGGAATTAAATAATATGAAGCACGATTCAATACTTTGTGTAGTGATACTCATAACAAATATGTAAATACGAGACGCGGGGGTGCCAAATATCAAGACAGTGGACTCATAGGACTATCGTACTTGAGTATTTCCAACTCAAATTCGCAAAATGCAAGTGTTGAGAATACGCGTCAATCACCTACATTAAAAAATTCGCAATTGTCCCATGAATCGTGCACTGTGTAGGAAGCTGATGGCAGGGTAGAACGTCGCAGTGAGGAAGGCCAAAGGGAAGATCTTCCTCCGAGCTGGGTGGTATAGCTCGGGGACCGAAGTCCAACGGATGTTAGTTGGAGGTGCTATACATAGCGAAGGAGATGGTGAAACTTCGCTACCGCGATGCAGGCTTCCCATACTATTTTACGTCGTGGTATGGCGACGTCGTTGATTTGCGTCTGTGGCGCCATCTGCTGACACGGTTGAGAAGGTGTTTGTTTCGTGTCGAATAATGTGCGGCGTATGCGGTAGGTGGAGCCGCCACATCTGTTTTTTTTTCCTTTAAATTAAAACTACAAATTATTTTAAAAAAATGAACTAGCATATTGAAGTGTGTGTTAAGACTAATCTACTAAGAAAATTTAGATGCTTAAATCGGTCTGGTTTGCCTGTAAAATGTAAATCTATGTTTTAAAAGAGGTTACTTTGATATTTTTTTATCTGTTATAAAAGTTGACAAATCGTGTCTCTGCAACTAGCAAAATGAAGTCAATTAGATGAAGAATCATGAATGTCATCAAATATCACTTCCATATGTTTTGTAATTGTTGGGAAAAATCAAGATCCCCGCAAAGTAAATTTCCAATGCGTCGCCTTAAGCGGGAAGCCGCTCGATGCGAGCAGCACAAAACTGGTCGTTGTGGAGATCCTTGGGGGACGCCTTTGTCCAGCAGTGAACGCCTTTCGGCTGAGATGATGATGATGACGAAAAAAGCCTTAGGGCAAAGGTCCCTTATTAGGTATGTTTAAGTAAAGTATTGAAAAATTCTACATTTGAAAACCACTAACAAAATAATATACTTATACTTTTATATACACTTTACTGTACCTAGTACACACCGCTATTCACTTTCCTCGTTAACGATTTGGGCGTATAACGAGCGTTCGAAAAGTTATTAGTTGTTTGTACTAGGATGCTATCATGTTAAGGATATTACCAGAGGTCGGAACACATGATACACATGATATGTATACATATATCTAGTCATGTGGTCGGAATTAGGTACAATTATATACAAGATAACGATTTGATTTGAAACAAAAACATCTCATAACGTGTCCCATTAAGACTCCGCCCATAACCGAAATTCGTCAAAACCTTTATGGCTGATTCGGTTACAGTTTCGGATATTTGTTTTATTTCTGGGTGCCTAGTGCTACTTTCATTCGCCATTCTATAGAAAACGAAATATTTGTATGGCTAAATTTTAATTCTACTCGTGGCGCTGATACTTAAATACCATTAAAAAAATGTTTTCGTTAACGCGTTTCAATGGCGAATGAAACTCGCATTAAGCAACCAGATATCCGATAGTTTCGGTTATTTTTACGGAGCTCCATAACATCCTTGTTTTGAACGGTCAGCAGTAACAACCCGGCAGCCTACCTACGCCTATGGAAATACCGCATACCTAGCTTTTCTAGCGTAGCTATTATACGAAATCGAGCATCCTCCTTTGGGAAATATGATCCTTACTCACATAGATTGTTATGGCCCAAACATAACATAACCTTATTATGGAGCTGTCGAGTTGGAAAGTGTTTTGCACCGAGGAGGGTTGCTTTCCTTATAATAAACATATATAAAATACAGAGAGCAAATAAGTTAGACCTTAAAGAAGACATGGAATAACAAGAATGGATAAAGTAAGAAATGAGTAGTTATATTCATCATCCGCTCATTTTTATGTCCTCACTGCTGGGGCACGACGGGGCCTTCCCTATGGATGTATAGGAAAATCGGGCCATAAACCACCACGCGGGCCCAGTGCGGATTGGTGGTTGTTAACGACCGCTAATGCAGCCGGGACCAACGGCTTTACGTGCCTTCGTGCCTTCTAAAGCACGGAGAGCTCAAGATGACAACTTTTTGGTCACCCATCCGATGACTGGCCTATGCGAAAGTTGCTTAACCTTTGCAATACCATTCAGGACGTCTATTTTTTAGCTATAGAGAAGAATGGGCGCAAGAAGAAAAATGAAGAAAGAAGAAAGAATGGAAGAAACGGATAATTTGCGTAACATGGGACCGGGGCAAGAAGAAAAAGTAGAAAAATATAAAAAATATATTAGACAATATCACATACATTGTTCTGATCCCAAGGTAAGTAGCTAAAGCACTCGTATTATGAAAATGAGAAAAAAAAACGGAACCAAAACCACCCAGACCCAATACAATATCGAAAAGTTCGTTTTCGACATTGATCCCGATCGGGAATCGAAAACGGGACCTCAGAGTTAGAGCCGCCCAAAGTTCGGCGTGCAAGCCACTCGGCTACGGAGGTCACCAAGTAGAGTCCTGATTAAGTATATACAACAAAATGTTATATCAAAACAGAAAATAATGTACCGAAAACCATCGAGAGCCATAAGTATTGACGAAGCTACTAAACTTTTAACTTTAACTTTTAACTAAACCCCGTGTGGTGCCGGGGATAAAGAATTGCACCACCGCATCTCTTCCCGTGGGTGTCGTAAAAGCCGACTAAGGGACCATTCCAGAGGATGGGCAGCAGCATCTCTCTGAGGTAACCCTCAACCTACTGCGATCGCCAACCCGCCTGCCAAGCGTGGCGATTACGGCAAATACCCCTCATATCCTTGGGGGAGGCCTTTGTCCAGCAGTGGACGCCTTTTGGCTGAGATGATGATGACTAAACTTTTAGCCCACTACAAATAAACAAAGAATAAGAGTCCATGTAGTAGCTCAATGGAAAAACCAATGGTAGCTCATTTCACAGTTATAAAATAAAAAAAATAAAAATAATTCAGTTTGTCAGTTAAGTATTAGAAGATATTAACTAAATATATTGAGTTCATTCCCTATGGTTATTTGATCGTCACATACACATATCATAGATGTACGAGTACAATCGATACACTATATGGTATCGTCATTACATAAAGATTTCGTTTACCTGGCCACCTCATTCAATACGGGGGTGGTGGTGGGTGCCTAAACAAAAGGAAATCGCCAATAGACGAAGGGTGGACGAAGGTGTAGGAATACAAAAGTATTCGTACACTTGTTGCCATAGTTACTATTTTAGTTACATGTTTCGTCACAGTTATGACAAGACCCGTCTCAATATACTTTCGGATCCCACGTTCGAAGAAGCGTCGATAGAAGCGTAGGTTCACGGCGCAAATGTATGTGTATTAATTAGATTACACTTCAATTCAGCAATTTCATACATATATCTAGGTATTTACTTAGCTTTTAATTATATACAAATGTATGTTATCGCCCTCAGACTAGGTGGAGCGACGATCTCCGCAAGGTGGCTGGCAAGAGCTGGATGAGAGTAGCCGCGGATCGTGCTTGGTGGCGTTCACTTGAGAGGCCTATGTCCAGCAGTGGACTAGTATAGGCTGATGATGATGATGATGATGATGTATGTTATTGTAGTGGCATCAACGTTTGACTGCCCAGTGTTCGTTTTCGTCGCCAAAAATTATATAGATTTTCACATGTGGAGTTTCTTGCGCCCATTCTTCTCTATAGCTAAAAAATAGACGTCCTGAATGGTATTGCTAAAGTTAAGCAACTTTCGCATAGGCCGGTCATCGGATGGGTGACCAAAAAGTTGTCATCTCGAGCTCCTCCGCGCTTCGGAAGGCACGTAAAGCCGTTGATCCCGGCTGCATTAGCGTTCGTCAACAACCACCAATCCAACTGGGCCCGCGTGGTGGTTTTTGGCCCGTTCTCCCTATCCATTCATAAGGAAGGCTTGTACCCCAGCAGTGGGGACATAAAAATGAACTGATGATGAAACTTATTATTTGAATAAAAAAAATTACTTTGTCATTCAATGGTTAGAATTAAATAATTTAATATTAAACTTATCAAAAACAAAAATTGTCCAATTTCAAACATATAATAGCATATCAATGCGAGTAAGCGTTAGGTTAAACAATAGTCCAATAGAAGCGTACTCGACGATTTCGCCTTCTTAGGTATCACAGTTGATCAGTACTGTAATTGGAAATCACATGTGGAAAAATTAGTTAACAAAATAAATAGGTACGTATACGTAATTTACCGACTGAGACAGGTGGCAACTAAAGAAGCGGCACGCTCATCTTATCATGCTTTCGTTTCATCAAATATAAGATATGAAATAGTCCTGTGGGGAAACTCAGTGGATGTAAACAGAGTTTTTATAGCACAGAAAAAGTGCGTTAGAGCGTTGTGTGGTGCTAAATTTGATGAAAGCTGTAAACCTTTATTCGTAAAGGAAAACATACTTCCTTTGCCATCACTATACTTATTTGAAATCTGCCTACTTGTTCATAAACAACCAAAATTGTTTTTAAAGCAAAATGAGATTATACAAAGAATTTGGAGACCTCAACGTGACAACGCTCTGTTCATACCTGATCAAAAACTGAAAGTTCACAGTAGTAACTCGTATTGTATGGCAGTAAGGCTATATATATAATAACCTTTCAGACAATCTTAAAAAACTTAATCTGAACGGCTTTAGAAAACATTTGTATAAGTACCTTGTCCAGAAGTGGTATTATTCAGTGTCTGATTTTATTAAGGATAAGTAAATAAACCTAGCATAAATATATATATTTTTTTTTATATTAATTAATAATGTGTCTTATTATAATGTAATTTTGAAAAATGGAACTATATTGACTAGTGATGCAATGGATTAATTAATAATAATGATTTTAATAATAATAATACCAATATACCTATTTATACACTTTATAAATACAAATTGTAAATACCGATTGTGAATTTTATGAACCGTATTGTAAATTTTGAATGTCTACATGGCAGAATATGTGAAACTATAAAAATATGACCAACTTCTTGTAATACCAACCATATTCTTAGCAAATAAAACAATCTATTCATTCTATTCTATTCATAATTTTATTATGCATAACAGCGGAAAGCATAAACTTCATTTCGCAAAAAATCATTTGGTACACACTCATTAATCATACATTCAAAACCCATAATTTTATAAGTCAGAATCATCTTTAGGCATTTATTTATTATCCATAATAATCAAGAGGTAGAACTATCATATCGCAGAAAGTTTACATTCAGAATCATGTTTATGCACGTTCATGTTTACGCTGCGCTTCGCGATTGTCTTAAAGTTCTAACCTATCACGTGACCTACAGGAGTAGGGCAGGTACCTAAGTATGTAAAGTGACAATTTCAGCAAATATTTTTTTGGAATATAATATTTTCCAATATAAAACATTTGTTATATTAACATGAGGGATACCATAAATATTCATTAGAAATAAAATTATTCCAAACGAAAATCCTCCATCATCGTAGTATGCCAAGTGAAATTATACCGAGTAATCGTCGCACTAAATAAGTGTTATGCTAAACGAAATTATGCGTAATGAAATTTTGCATAATGTAATTTTGCCTAGTGAAAATCTGCCATCTTAAAAGTATGCCATTGGGAATTCGGACATTATAAACATTCGACTAAATAATAATTATACTAAATGATTTTTATGCATTGAACATATTCATATGTTATGCCAAATAAAATTCGGAACAACAAAATTCTGCCAGATAGAAGGAACCCATGGGTACCCACATGGGTAAAGGAAGCTAGTAAAGCGTCAATCAAACTACTTTTATCAAATAGGAAAACGTTACGATAGCGAAGACTCTTTTTGCGCGGCAAATTAAATGGCGCAACCACAATTGTTGTTATAATCAGTTGCAGACCCCTATGTTTATTGATTACTGGAAAAAGTGCCGATCGCTATATAGTTCCAGTCGAATACTGGAGCCACTGCCCTACTTGAACTTGCAAAGTTAGCCCCGATAAAGTTGTTTTCTCGATTAAAAGTCGTCGTTACCACAGAGAAAGCTGCCATCTAAATCTGCGAAAGTTTTTAATGGAAAATGCTGTAAGGCCTTTGAAAGCTACGAGTGTAGTACACGCGCAGGCAACGGATGGCCGATGAAAATACATAGTTGCTGCGATGAAATCTCTATATTAACACTTAGATTATAATGAACACCTACGTAAGGAGAAAACTGTTTACCCTTTTTTAAGCTCATTGAGCGGACTGATGAGTATCAGATTAGACACAGTTAAAGTTTATGTGCAGGTGTGGGGAATGATAATATGTAATATGTAGTAGTAACAATAAGTGTCTATATCTTTTTTATTTTTATTTTTTTATTTGGGCAAACAAACAGTGTAACAATGAACATTTATAATAAAATAGTTACATCAATTTATAAATGTACACCAACACCGTTTACCGCAGAACACTAAAACTTACAAGAAAAAAAACTAGCTTAAAGAATACAAGCCACCGCAATGAAATTGTGAAATTATTATAACTAGTGGTCGATTACGTAGTTTACAGAATATACAACACTAAAAGCGTGTAAAGAGTGTAATGTAACACAGTTAACACACATACATCAATTTCTTACATAAATTTCATATTTTATATTTCGTGACTCCCTCTCTTTAAAGTCTTCAACTATACCAAATCACACATTATATACGGGAACGTAACGACCCGACGCACACGCTACCACCGCAGAGACAATAAAGAGAGCATGACACACTCAAGATACTCTAAATAAAAACTTAATGATCTATTTAACGCAACGCTGTTTGTATATAAATAAAGAGATTAGATTAGAGATTACTTCTTTATTAATAGTATAGATATATATATATCTATACTGTTAATAACGAGGTAACGATTGTGACTCTGTTTGTTTGTTTGTATGTCGGGGATAATCTCTGGAACTACTGTTTCAATTACAAAAAAACTTTCATTGATATAGTGCTATATACCTTGCGGGTAACATACGCTATATTTTAATTTGATTAATAGTTTAGTCCTACAGATAACAAACAGCGTTGTGTTAAAAAGATCATTAAGTTTTTATTTAGAGTATCTTGAGTGTGTCATGCTCTCTTTATTGTCTCTGCGGTGGTGGCGTGTGCTACGTCGGGTCATTACGTTCCCTAAAATATGGTTGAGCGAAGCGATGGCTGATTCATATGTCATACTCGTGAACGGGTGCCGCCTGTGGAGGCTGGTCTGCTCTTGCATACTTATCTTATTGTTAGTATTAATTACTATAGTTTGACTTTGTTTTTTTTAAACAATTTTTGACTTTTATTGGAGTACTGTAGTGATACTGTATGACATTATGGAAATTTAAACTTTTACCAGATGTAAATTTGATAACTTAGATTTTATTATTTTGTTTTTTTTACATGTTGTGGTTGTCTTATATATTTCTTGCTATGGGGCATTTTCCAACATTTTTGACGCTTTAAAGGAGAAAAGAGCTGGACACTTGCTGAGTTTCTTGCCGGTTCTTCTCAATACAAGATCTCCCGCCCAGAATAGACTTACCGAACCGATGGCATAGCGACATTCACAAGAGCTACATGTAGCCTAAACTGAATAAATGATTTTTGAATTTGAATTTGAGTGTCTTAAATCTACGCGGACGAAGACGCGAGTAAAATGCCTACCTAGTGTGTTATAAATTTATTAAATTAAATTAAATAAAATTAAATTAAATTGAATTAAATTAAATTAAATTAAATTAAATTAAATTAAATTAAATTATAGGAACTATCCTATAATTCGTTCAGCGTCATTCGACCAGCGTTCGAAAGGACCCAGTGATGATTTTTTTCCTTTAATCATTATAAATAGTATTCAGCAACTGATTTTAGTATTTAGCAACAGTCGAATACAGTCCAGCAGCTTCCTTGATGTCATCCCGTAAAATTCCAATGAAAATCTATGTCAGTCTTTGGCGACGAAAGTTGTGTCGAACACTGGCTTTAAGGCGACGCATCGCTAAACAACAAATCTCATACAGAGCGTTTGCGCCCCGTACCAAATACTATACCATACCAAATACCATATACTACAAATTATTTAAAAAAAATGAACTACAATATTGAAGTGTGTGTTAAGACTAATTTACTAAAAAAATTTAGATGCTTAAATCGGTCTAGTTTGCCTGTAAAATGTAAATCCATGTTTTAAAGAGGATACTTTGATATTTTTTTCTCTGTTATAAAAGTTGACAAATCGTGTTTCTGCAACTAGCAAAATGAAGTCAATTAAATGAAAAATCATGTCATCAAATATCACTATCATATGTTTTGTAAGTGTTTGGAAAAATCAAGATCCCGCTACGTAAATTTGCAATGCGTCGCCTTAAGGTTACCCGAAGGTTCCGGGTTCAATTCCCAGGTCGGGCAAAATGTATTTCGGATTTTTCGATGCATAGCCCGGGTTTGTGATCACCAACCCGCATTTGGCAAGCATGTTGATTAAGCCATTACCCATCAATTGTAGCGATGACTTGATTTCAATGATGGAGCCTTTGCCTAGTAGTGGGACAATTATAGGCTGTTTACTTCCTGGCTCTAAATTGTCGAACACTGGTGCACATTACCCTTCATTGTTTCAAAAAATTGCAGAGTAAATCTGACAATGTCAAACACATATACCTACTTAAGTATGTTTTTTTTTATCTTTTGATGCCCTTAGGTATAGTACATAAACCCATCAGCGGGAATTCTAAACCCATACAAATTGTTACCGTAAAGTGAAAAACGACGTTCAAAACTGGTCGACCACTGGGCCTACCACTAGTAGCTATGTCTTATTGCGTAAGCGGTCTATGTTATTTTTTTTCTTAACAAAGCTCCCGTACGAAGGCAGAACAAAAGTTGATGCAAACTTTTTCTTTGTACGTCACTTAACACCTGTGACTAACACGCAAAGTTTTTTTTTTTCTTTCTTTACACGAGGTGTTGAGTTTACACAATAGAAAATACTGAAAAGACTATTATGTAGTAGGATAGCAAAGCAGTGATTGTGACTGCACTGTTACTTTTTTGTTAATAATGTATGTTTGTATAAAAAAAATTAAAAAAAAAACGTTTGTTTGAAAAGAGTTGGCTGTGGGTAAGGGCAAGATGCACATGTACGAAATTTATTTCAGATCGGGCTCGACCGCGAAATGAGCGAGGTCATTAATGAGCCCTCTTAACTCGCAACGATAATTTTCATAGTTGAGGCTCTCCGTTTCCCTTAACGGTATCGGGGTTAATGCAACGTGCCCTGGGTTTGCTGGAGGAATGGTGCAATGCCCATCACCTCTCTGTAAACCCGGCGAAAACAACAGCTACCCCCTTTACAAGAATGAGAAACACTACGGGACTGGGTAACCTAACACTCTATGGTACCTAGCTTTCTTGCTCCAAAGAAGTGGAATATCTAGGCTTAACGCTGGATAGGGAACTTACTAGGAAACAGCATATGGACACGACCGTAGCCAAGGCTTACAGAGTCTTTAGCATGTGTCGGTCTACTTATGGCCAGATGTGGGGAATCAACCCTAAAATCAATAGGTGGATCTACATGACGATGGTGAGACCGATCCTCACACATGGCAGCATCATCTGGTGGCCCAGAACCAGGCTGAAGATCGGTAAAAATGCTTTTAGCAAACTTCAGAGAACAGCTTGTCTGGCAATCACTGAGAACCACTCCAACGGCAGGGCTGGAGGTCCTCACAGACCTTTCACCCTGCACATTGTAATAGAAACAGAGGCAAAGAAAGCGTTACATAGATTAAAGGTAGCCGGACTGTGGGACGCATCTAAACCTCTAACTAGACACACAAAATGGGAACCAAGTGACATTCCTGACAGGATCATGGAAATGGGGTGTGATAAAATATCCTCTATATTCATGTTCGAAAAGAAAATTAAAGTTTATTTTCTAACCAGGGACGAATGGAAACGAGGGCTACCGTCTCCGGAGAAAGACAGCCTAATCTGGTATACCGACGGATCAAAAATGTAGTCGGGCAAAGGGGCAGGCGTCTTTAATAACGACTTCAAGCATAGTCAACGCATGGGAAAATTTGCCACTATTACACTAGCAGAAACTTTCGCAATTCTCCTATGCGCAAAGCAGAATATAGAATTAGCTATGAAGAAAAGCGTAAATATTCATTCCGAGTGACAGCTAAGCTGCGCTCAAGTCACTCATATCGCCCCGGATCGACTCTGGCCTTGTTCTAGAAACCACCAAAGCTCTAAACAAGCTAGGTGGACATAACAAGGTGAGACTGATGGGGTCCCAGGCCATATGGGAATCCGTGGCAACGAGATGGTGGATGCACTTGCCAGGGAGGGCTCGGAGACCCAGCTCATTGATCCTGAGCCGTTCGTGGCAAAGCACCAAGTACCATTAACAGGGCCTCAAATAATTTTTATATATATATTTTACGGGTAAGTACAGTGCCTTGATCTCACCTGATGGGCCTACTGTGTAACTGCCACTCTCTGGCTAGGAAAAGAATGGGACTCCTGGGGTCGGCATACCCGAAACCGGAGGACTTCAGGCTCTTCGCTCTTAAGGACGTTGCCAAGCTTATGGCATCTATCTTTATAGAGGAAGAAGAGTGAAAGGATGGGGTTGCACAAAAGATCCCGATGGGTCGAATCAAATCTTGTAGTTTGCTACTTTACAATGAAATCTCATCTACTTATCTTATCAATCACCGTCAAAGTTGTAGTCGAAATAGTATAAAGCCATAAATATTTTTCTTTGTATAAACCTTTTTGTATTTAACCTTTTGTGATTTATAAATAAGAGGTTCAGAGCCGGTTCTTTGATGATAAGGTTAGTTCGCGGATCATTTAACAATTACGGTATACTTATATCGCTGTCTATCAAAAATAGACGCCTAACTCAAAAACCAAGTTTTTACAGTACAGCCATTTTTAAAAAGGTATCTATGATTTGTGCCATATATTTTAAGTAAAATTGACGAAACAAACTTTTTTTCTTTGAACTTTTTAACAGATAATCGAATTTGTGTCTTATTCACAATAAACTTTGAAATGCTACGAGTACCTACGATTTTATAATAAACTAGCTGTGCTCGCGACTTCGTCCGCGTGGAATAGTGACTTACGGCAGCATTTTTAATTTTTTAGGCTCTTTTCCCGTTTTTGCAACATTTTTCACTGATGCTTCGCTCCTATTGGTCGCAACGTGATGTTATATAGCCTAAAGCCTTCCTCGATAAATGGACTATCCAACACAAAAAGAATTATTCAATTCGAACCAGTAGTTCCTGAGATTAGCGCGTTCAAACAAACAAACAAACAAACAAACAAACAAACAAACTCTTCAGCTTTATAATATTAGTATAGATTGAAAAATGAAACATTTTGAAATATGCCGGTATTCATTATAGTCAGCGTTATGTACAAAATACGAGTATATAAAAACAGTAACAGCTACGAAGACGAGTCCAAGCAAAAGCGCCTTTTTTTCTAGATTGTGACTGAAATTTTAGACTTATTTTAGACTTATAAAATCATCAATCAAAAAAAAAGAGTATAATCAAGAACAGATAAAATAGTCATAAACCAAATAACGAGACTACGTACAAACGTATAACAACGTCATAATGGAAAACTAAACCCAACGAAAAACAAAAGAAGCGAGTAACAATTCGTAAAGGTCATGTTATCAGCTTAACGACCAAAGTTTTTCAGCCGTGCGCGTTGCTACGACCACTCAACGCGTACATCTCCAGCTGCAAACTTCTGGGCAATACGACTAATGATGGCATTAATTCGCAGCATCGTTTTACAGTAATCCGACACTGTGCTAAATTCGGCCCAAAGTGGCATCGACTTGTGCGGTTTATATGATCCAATGTATGTTTACTTATCGTCACGTGTACTCACCGGGCCGAGACTGTCGAAGCCGTGAAGGGAGGCGAGGTCATGGGCCTCCTCGTGCCGCAGGGACCGCTTGAACCGCACCAAGAAGGAGTTGGTGAAGACCTCCTTGGAAGCCGCCGCCGCAATCAGCAACGTTGCTGCCAAACATTTTAGCCACATGTTCGCGCAGTGGCCGGCGGTGGCAGACTGAGGCCTGATTCCAGATGACGTCACCACATATCGACCGGGCAGCCGCGCATGCGCCACACCCATTCACAGTGGAACCTCCATGGATTATGAAACGTAACATGACCATTGTTTGGAACCAGCAACCGAGAGATAGTCCAGTCTCCGTGGTCATCAGTGCTATCCTTCAGTGAAGGAACTATAGTTTTAAAACCAGTTTGGCTGAAATAGACCAGTTCGTTCGATCCCTCGTAAAAAGAACAATCGTTATGGAACAGCGATTCAAATACTAAACTAGATAGACTTAGCTTCATAGGAAATGTTATTTTGATCTCATATGAAACTAGTCATGTTGTGTCATTTGTCAAAGGTTACAGATATATGTGGACAGTTTTGACAGAAAATAATGCATGGGGAATTGATCTCCAATGAGATATTGAATAGGAACTACTAAGTACTTGGAAACTGGAATGCTTTTGATCATAAGATTTTAAGTCTGCTTTTTTACGAAAACAAAAAACAATTAGGTACGTATATCAAAGTACGGTTGTTAATGTTTCTAAATTCGGCATACCTACAATTGAGTTGAGATGGGTCACATCCAAACTTATTCATATACATAGGTAAGTGACAAAGGTATTTTCTGCCTGACCTTTCGGTCCCTATACGGGGTCTGTAGTTACAGACAGTCTCTATACGAAAGTTAGCAAAAAAAAAACTTGAATAATATGTACTTCCTTCGCCTCGGTGGAGGAGCCCGATACCCTACGGTCCCAGGTTCCATTCCTAGGTCGGGCAAGTATGTTTTGGATTTTTCGAAGCACAGCTCGGGTTTGTGATCACCAACACACATTTGGCAAGCGTGGTGATTAAGCCATTGTCCATCAATTGTAGCGATGCTTGATTTGCTCTCAATGATGGAGGCCTTTTCTCAGCAGTGGGACAGCGACTATTTACTAATATGTTCTTACACGAAGAAAACAATGCGGAGATCATTGTCGTAATAAATAGCGCATTTGAATTGCGATCACTTAAGTTAAGCAACATTTCATCAGCGGGTGGTTGGGTCTGGGTGGTTCTCGTCCTTCCTAGCAGAGGGTTAAAAGGCCGATATTATCTGCCTTTTAACCCTCTGCTAGATGATAATACAATAAATTAATACAAAACACACAAATAACAAAGTTCTTTAAACTGTTGATTATTGATGACGTTAGCTTAACTAATTTAATTTAGTAAATATTGTTTTCTAAAGTTTACGCGAACACTACACATTGAAATGAAACAACTTTTACGGATCTACTCGCTACCATCTATCTATGAGATGACCAACACCTCAGTGTTATGACCACGGACCCTGCAAAGGGTTCGAAACGTCAGGATAAACATTAAATAAGTAACGTGTAAAATAAACGCGAGTATATCCGTAAAAGTTGTTTCATTTTAATTTAGTAAGTTTATAATTAATGTAAATTTATTATGTAAACATGTACCACAACCAAACTGGGAATCGAGCCATAACCATAACCACTAGACCACAAAGGCGGTTCAAACCTATTTCGAAAAATTTGTAGCTTTGAGTCTCTTTACAGATAAAGAAATCAGTTAAGTAGGTACACAATCTTGTTGTTGCTCTCGTAAAAACAAGAATCGTTAATGTGGGCAGAGTTAGTCTTATCGTTAAAAAGCACGTCTAACTTTAGTCCACTTTTGGAATAAGTGCAAAGTACCTCTTGATAAAGTTGAATTCTGGAAAGTATAAGAAAAAACGTTGGTTAATTTATTTATCTCAAAACTACTTAACTCAAATCAGCCTTATACCTTATTTACCGAAAGGACATTTTTGCACTTTTAATACGAATTTCTATATACAAAGTGTTAATTAAATAGCGCAAAACCTCAGACGCCCCAACCAGCCTCAACTATTTTTATTGTAAAAGAATTAAAAAAAATATTTTTTCGCGGATTACATAGGAAGATCGTTATTTGTTGTTTTTTTTGTTTTCTTGCAATTTAGAAACTCTATTTTATTTTAAAACTGTGAGTGAAACTTTGTCACTTGGCGCCGTCGTAATGCTCCGAACTGAACATGTATACAAAATTTTAGCTCAATCGGTTGAAGATATACTGCTTTAAAATTGAGTTGCAAGATTCCACCCGTACAAACATACATACATTGCAAGTTAAATAAAAGCTTGTAAAAAGCGATAAATTATATTTAAAAACCGGCTAAGGTGAAAATATACTTTTTTATAAAATCTAACTCATAAGTATTTTTTATCTTTTCTACTCTTGATTCTGAACAAACTATTGAATTTTACTCTTGATACTGAACTAATTCCAAGTTTTGCACTGTTTTTGTTTGTCTTTGTATACGATTAAAAATTTATAAGAAACGCAATGTCCTCTATATCAGTTTACCAATGTTCAAATATCATACTTCAATAAAGATTGCACATGACGTTGAAGAACTAAAGTGCGTTGTAAATACGAATTATAATAGCGCTATAAAACGCTTAATCAAAGAACGAATTAAAAGAATAATGCTTTCGATAAAAAACCGTTTTGATATACCTTTAATTATGATGAATATGGACTCGTTGAAATGTGAAATGAAAAAAAAAATGTTAGGATTACGGAAAATTAAAAATATCTATTGTGTCATTCAGTTTAGACTACAATAATTAGCTCTATTATCCGTTCATTCATACGTTAAAAAGGTATTAATAATTCAACTCAACTCAATTGATTGAATAGTGACGTCATAGTAATAATTAATAATTCCCCTACAATTTCTGTTTAATAAAGTCGTTTTGACAGTTGCAGGTTTCTCTATTGACTAACCAGTTAGTTACCTACCCAATACTAAAGGTCTTAGTAAGTTATAGGTAAATACACAAACAATAAGCTCCGAATAGTTATTAACTAACCGATATTTGTAACTATATTTTTGTTGATAAATAAATAAATCATCATCATCATCATCATCAGCCTATATTAGTCCACTGCTGGACATAGGCCTCCCCTAATAAGCGCCATAGCATAATAAATAAATAATAAATAACAATTAATTAATGTCCAGTTGGAAATATAGCAAAACACGTAAAGAGAAAAACTCTACCCGTAAATGGTAAAGTAAAAAAACATTAAATAATTAAATAACTACTTTACGAATATTTACGTTACAGTGGTGGTGATATTATAATGTAAAAAGACACTAGGAATATAAAATTACAGTTTGCCAAGTGGTCTCCCGGCAAGCAGTTTGCATCATCAAGGGCTGTGGCTCCAATCAGCTGTGTTCAATTAATTATTTTTACTTTTCTAAGTATCTGTCACGTTAACTTCATAAAGTATGTAAGAGTGTCATTAATTTTCGTAAGAAGAAAAAGCGAGCCATTATTTCCTAATTCTAATTACAATTAAACGTACAAACTTTCGATTGAAATCATAATTAAAATCATTGGCGTTAAATACGTCAATCATTTTCATAATGTTTTTCATGAAAAGGTCTCACGGCTTTTTTGTTATAGTTCTATTAATAACAACTTTAAAGAATTCTTCTTGCAAATTTCATGGAAAAATTGTGGGTGGCTCAGAAACTACAATAAAAAAATTTCCGCACGCAATTTTCTTGGGCGCAGATTGTGGAGGCTTAGAATGGATATGCGGTTCCTCAGTTTTAAATCAAAAAATTCTGTTGACAGCGTCCATGTGTGTTAACGATTGCGACTTAAAGCAGAACGACACCATAGACGCCATCGGAGGAGATGAAGATATAAGAAAGGCAAGTGTAACCACGTAGGCAAGTGTGTGTAAGTGTACGATCAATAAGCGTAGAGCAAAAAAGGAAAAGAACAATGAAGTGTGTAATGTTTGAAATATGTGAAGGGATAGCGGAAAATTAAATATACAGGAACATAAAAACAGTCTATCTATATATAAATAAAAATGAATCGCTAAATGTGTTGCTAATCGCAAAACTCGAGAACGGCTGAACCGATTTGGCTGATTTCTTTTTTGTTGTGTTTGATGAAGTCTGAGGAAGGTTCTTATGGAGAGAAAAAACGGAAAAAAATACGAGGAATACGATAGTAAAAACAACAATATTCTTTTCCCATACAAACCACTCTGTCCCTAGCTGTCAAACATTTGACGTCAATTAAAACAAAACAAAGGCGCGTTAGGATTATCTTTGGTATGCCTTCAAGTTGATTAGAGGTCAGATTTATTTATTTACGCGCCAAGTAATCAAACAAAAAATATCGTGTACCATAAACCATGGCATTACAATAAAAATATCATCACATTATATAGCTATTTCTATTAGACTGCGACAGGCCAATAACTTTTGACAGAACGAAATCTGTCGGGGCAGCTATTAACATAAAAAAATCAATGTAACTTTGTTTTAGAGAAACAGGACAGAACAAGGTCTGCCGGGACAGCTAGTAAAAAATAAAAAAACAATTTTCAGATTTCACGCTAATTGAATTTATGAGCGTCGTCGTCGACATGGTGCTCACCACCATAGCACCTCCACCACATCGATATAGGAAGTAGAACACTACTCTCTTCACCAGTCACTCAAAAGGGTCGTCCAGTGTTGCTGGGGTAAACTCCGGTAATTACCAATAACGGTCCTGAATTACCATGGCTGTAAGTGAAGAGAAGTACAGGAATTTTCAGCGGGAGTCCTTCCCTTGAGAGGCCCGACCTCCCAAGGCAAAGAACGCAAGGAACGCAAGAGAGTCCTACGCTTCTATTTACGTCTCCCTGGGGCGCGAGTGTACGCCTACTGCATTTTCTCCTGCATAAAAAAGGGTTGGCTTGTTTCGCGATCATATTGTGATCTTTTTCATTTACTATATTCGGTCGAAGTGAAGTGAAACGAGTAAATCTTGTCATTGAGCTCAATCGGGTATTGGACCTCATATCTAAATGGGGCTCCAATAATCTTGTTGAGTTCAATGCCAAGAAAACACAGGTTTGAACGCGCGTTCACGGCAAAAAAACTCGCCATTCCTACCCCTTCCCTCCTTTAAGGCACATCACTCGCTGCAGAGCAGAGAACCAGAGGGACTATATCGAAGCCGTGATAAAATCAGCGTCATGTAAACTCGGTGTCCTGAACAGAGTGCGGCGATTATTCACACCAGATCAGTTGTGCCTTTTGTACAAGACACAGGTGCGGTCTTGCGTGGAGTATTAATTGTTCGCACCTCTGGGACGGTTCCGCTAAGTACCTTCTCGATGCCTTGGACAGATTGCAGCGGCGCGCTATACGCATTATCGGCAATGCAGAGGTCACTAATGAGCTCGAGCCCCTGCAATTGCGTAGATATAACGTCACTCAGCGTCTTCTACCGCTTATACCACGGCGAGTGCTCTGAAGAATTTTTAGACCTTATCCCACCCTCTTCCTTCCTCCATAGGAGTACGCATGCTGCTCTCCGGAGTCACCGCTGTACTGTGTCCCTATCTACTGACCCTGATAGGTAGGGTATGGCAGCTGGAACTACGGGTCCGGCTGTCTTTTCAAGGGTACCACGGGAGTTCCGGATCCTAGGCCCCCTGCCGGTTATGCCTTTGCGGGCGTCTCCGGCAGGCCCCGGACATGGGTTGGACTCGTGGTGGCATGTGGTTAGCTATAGAAGTGGGAATGTTCGTCTGCCTGGTTGGTCTGGCCAGGCTTCCATTTCGTGCACAGCGAGCGGGTCTTAGTAGCGGTCCGGTGGGGGCCTGAAGCGAAAAGATCTGCGGGGTACGTGAGTTACCCTTAGTTGGGGTGCTGCTCGATGGTTTTCATTGAGTAGTTACTCCAACATCTCCGGTACTAGTCTGGAGAACTAGTAGAGGTGCCCGCTAGATGCAAAGACCTCCGGTTTAATCAGCGGCGTAGGAATTTAGAATTGATCACGTGCCTGGATGGGTACCGAGCAGTGAGTGTGCTTACAACTCCGCCACCTCTTTGGTGGCGGATTTGGTAGTCGACTTTAGAGTTGACGGCCCGAGCAGTGGTATACTGCGAGTTGTGCTCTAAGTGCAACGAGAAGTGAGCGAGCTTACAGCTCCGGTGACCTATCTGGATATTAGGTAGTGAACTATACGTGTCCACGGGGCGACTAGCTTGAGACACTAGTTTTAAAAGTACTGGATGAAGGATGCGTACCGGCGTGTTCTGATCTGGCGTTAAGACCTAACGTAGATGGTCCCTTGCGCTTGCGTAAGGATGTCTGACACCTACTTTGTAACCGATAGGTTGGTAGGGGGTGTCAGTATAAACTTTTAAAGTAGTGTATAGCGGGTTGTATTGTCTCGAATATTCCATCGCGCACAAAGAAATTTGGTGACTCGTTTCTTTGTCGCACTTCCAAAAGATGGAATAGTCTACCAGCACACGTTTTCCCTCCTTCCTATGACATGAGGTCCTTCAAACGAGGCGTGAAGAGGCACCTTGTGGGCCGGCAGGGTGAGGGTGACTAATGCTGGTTGTTTTCCTCTGTCTTATCTCCCATTCCACTTAACATCAGGTGAAGTGGAGTCATTTGCCGAGCTGTGTATAAAAAAAAATATATACTCGCTTTATACAAGAAGGTGCCCTGCCACCGGTTAAACCGAACTAGGCATTACTCTACTTACCTGTTTTTTTTTTTCTAGAAAGCGGTCACAAGGAAAGTTATTGAAAAAAAAGTTCACAAAAAATTTAATGAAGTGCTCTTCTTGAACGACATCGCTCTTTTGAAAGTAGATCGAGACTTTCCCCTAAATGACAATATTAAGAGGGTGATCATACCAATAAGCCAGTATCCGAGGCCTAAAACAGGGATAGTCACCGGGTGGGGGGTTATCTCCGAAGTAAGTAAAATCGTAATTTTAAGAAATCTAGCTGAATTTGTGACACCTTGAAAACTGTAAGATAACTAATAAGTATTATATATCCGCGTATCGTGATCTGTGGCGTACACTTGGAGAGGCCTATGTCCAGCAATGGACTTTTATAGGCTGATACTGATGATGATGATAATATATCTGAAAGTATGTTAGCCTTTTTGTTTGTTCTTCATTGACGTCACAACGAAGCCACAACAAGTCGTCGCTATTTTTGAACAGACAAAGTCGGACGGTCTCAGAGTATGCCATGCTACTTTTTGTTAATCCTCGTCAAATACAATGTTTGTGGGTTCCCGCGAAAAAGAATTTCGTGATAGCCGAAAATCACGGGCTTTATGTAACACAGGTTAGTGAGATTAGAGAAGAGCCCTTTTGAAGAAGATTTGCTGTCGTCCCCATCATCACTAGCTTCTTTTTATGTCCCCACTGCTGGGGCACGAGCCTTCCCTATGGGTAGAGAGGGAGAACGGGCCATAAACCACCACGCGGGCCCAGTGCGGATTGGTGATTGTTAACGACTGCTAATGCAAACGGGATCAATGGCTTTACGTGCTTTGCCAGCACAGTGGAGCTCGAGATGATAAACTATTGGTTATCCATCCAATTACCGGCCTTTGCGACTGCGTCAAAAGGAGGGTTGTTTTTCGAGTGTATGTATGTATGTATGTATGTTTGTATGTATGTGTGTACGTATGTATGTATGTATGTATGAATGTATGTATGTATGTATGTATGTAGGTAAAGGATATGGCCAATTTTTCTATGGACGTAGATGTAGTTAATAATTTTCATTTACAGCAATATTTTATGGTGTTTTGTTTTCGGG
Organism: Eudonia lacustrata; assembly: GCA_947562085.1. Lineage (NCBI taxonomy): Eukaryota > Metazoa > Arthropoda > Insecta > Lepidoptera > Crambidae > Eudonia > Eudonia lacustrata. Next base: position 7,097,034 of record OX387326.1, on the reverse strand, counting down.
AATAATAGTAGATTTTATGTCCATATTTAAAAATCTCAAAGAACTTGTCAGTCTGAAGTACTAGACCTCAAAAGTTTCGTTTTTACGCCTTAATCAGATTATTGACAATTGTTGTACGCGCTATGACTTTGCTATTTAAAAGAGTAAGGCGTTTCAATATAATTGTTTTATGTAGGTTTTAAAATTGCTTGGTTATTTACTTTACAAAACTAAAAAGTTTAAAATAAACCAAATTTAAAATATAAAATAAAACAAAAAAAACCGACAGCTAAAACAACTATATAAAATACAATTACATACTCGTAAACCGAACTAACATAAAAAATAACTGCAAAGAGAAAAAAATGGAAAGAAAAAAACAAGCTCTACGATCCCAGAATTCAATTTGAGCAATGTTGAATGCAATGTGAAATATTTCCTTATCCGATACCCATTCTGGGATCGTAGAGCTTGTTTTTTTTTTCAGTTTTTTCTCTTTGCAGTTATTTTTTATGTTAGTCCGGTTTTTACGAGTATATAGTTGTGTTAGCAGTCGGGTTTTTTTAAAATCTTTCATGCCGTTACATTTAAAATATAATTTTGTTATGTTATAGGACACATCGGCAGAAAATTCTAACGTATTAAAGTCAGTGAAGCAAATTGTGAGGGATAAGCAAATGTGCAAAATTATCGGCCGACTACATCCTGGCATGTTCTGCGCGGGAAGCACTGTGGCGACCGACTCACATCCTTCATAGTAAGTAATGATCACACTGTTGTTGATATAGTTTTTTTCAGGAAAGGATTTGTCCTATGTTCTATACCACCTTTTCTTTGGTAACCGGGATTATGGGCGGCGTGAAACTCGTCAGGTCTCCGACCGAAATATCGTCAGAGGTTTAAAATGGAAGTTCAAATTTACTCACAGACAGACAGATTTGAAAAAGTGTTGAAAAGTTGTGATTCGAACCCGCACCATGTATAAAAATATATAAGAATTGCTGACGTAAGACATTTTTATGAAAATATTTTTTTTTAAGTCTACCAATCGATAGAGCGCAAAATTTCCAGTCGATCTCTATATTAATTTTGAGTTGTATTTTAGGTGTCGATTTGGTCTATGTTCGTATGGTATGTAGTACATACCCTGAATTAACGTACAGAGCAATTTATATACCGGTTAAACTTCATTACTGTACACTCGAGACTTAACAATTTGTCTCAGACGACTGAATATCCGTTATCTATCATTTGATAATGGCGGACCATATTTTAAATATATATTTATTTATTTTTTTGTTTTTAATTTCGAGAAGCCCGATTACGCTGTGGCTAGCGCGTTAATCCAGGTCACCACCCGGTTGCAGTTGCTTATTGACAAGATGTTGCATGGGGATAGATAGGTTAAGGAATAATATTATTATTTTTTTATTTCAAGCGAAATAATAAGTCTTTGTCTTTGTCTTTAGGATACTTCATGCTTTGTCGGGTACCTACGTAGCCGTTGGTCCCGGTTGGTTTTTAGGAAGCACTGTGGGTTATCTATCACCCAATATACTCATGTGCAAAGGCCAGCAGCAGAAGGTTTATCGGCTGAACTTTCATACCAGAGCTCGGAACCGGTTCGAATATTGTCGGTTAATACAGGTTTTGAACGGTGTCGCCTTACATTTTTGTTTCGAACAAAACCGAAAGCCACATCGATAACTACCGGTTTACTTGTGTGCGTATTGGAGAATGGCTTACCCACATATACATAAGACCTCTTTCCGCATTGATGAAAAGTAAGTAAAATGATTATTACGGGAGCCTAACCATGTTTTTTATTATTAATATACGATGATATTTCGGCACAGTTGTATGCGCCTTGACCACGGATGTACGGAACATCAGATTCTCAATAATGAAAAACATGGTAAAGATTCTGTTAATAGTTACACTAATGCATGATTATCGATCAAACATGTAGGTGACCATGATAGTTTAAACAATTCATCATCATCAGCTCATTTTATGTCCCCACTGTTGGGGCACGAGCCTTCCCTATGGATGGATAGGGAGAACGGGCCATAAACCACCACGCGGGCCCAGTGCGGATTGGTGGTTGTTAACGACTGCTAATGCAGCCGGGACCAAAGGCTTTACGTGCCTTCCGAAGCACGGAGAAGCTCGAGATGATACGTTTTTGGTCACCCATCCGATGACCAGCCTTTGCGAAAGTTGCTTAACCTCAGCACTCGCAGACCGGGCGCGTTAACCACTGCGCCATAGAGCTCCTCGTTTAAACAATTATATAGATAAAATAAATGTTAAGAATGAGGAACTAAGGTTAAAGAACGCTAACCACAACAAAAACTATATTTCAATATATCGTTTCATTCGAAACCGAATATTTTGAACGAAAAAAACAAAATGTCTTACTACATTCACCTAGTGTTAAGGTATGATTCCGAACTCCGCTGCACGCAGCATTGCTGCCCGCAGTACTACTGGTCCCGCATTGCTGCCGCGACATTGCTGCGTAGCTCGGAATGTAATCTCATATAAACTTATAGAGAATATATTATGGGAACCAGTAGTGCTGCGGCAACACTGCTGCGGCAACACTACTGCGTGCAGCGGAGTTCGGAATCATACCTTTATAGTCTGGATACTATGCTTTATTACATGACGTAATTTTGTTTCCTTTTAGTGGTGACACCGGCAACGCATTCATCACTTTAAGCCACACTCAGATAGGTGTGGCATCCTTCAGTGTGAAGGACGCACCAGCTCTGATGGTTTATACTAATGTTACTTACTACTACGAGTGGATTGTAAAATATTCCAGAGATATGTTCTGTGAATAAAAAGATAGTGGCTAAAATTAGTTTTTACAATGTCTAGCATGATAAAACTGTTAAAAATGTGTTTAAAAATTATATTTGACGCTGACATTAAATAAAATTATACTGTTGAAACATTAAAGAAATGTCTGTATTACAAATAGATGGCATTATTAAAATATTATGATTTAATTTTAAGTCAAACTATCACCTATTAAGTGCGTCAATCCAATTATTGATTGATTGGTCTACACTTCTGTACTATGATCTATTAGCATACTTATTATTGAAATAAAAGGCTTGTTATATGTATTATTTTATTAAATTAAACATCCATTGTCCAAATTGATTGCTAAGCCATATTACCTAGGGTCCCAGCCTTACTCGATGCTGTACAGTCACGACCATTAAGATGTATACACTTTTGACTCTTAAGCTCATGATTGTAAATTTTTTTTCCACTGCCAATCAGACTGAAATTCTTGGCTTAAAATAATCTCGCTTAAGTACCTTTTCAGCTGGTAATCCAGTATGCCTAACATAATATAAGCCATTAATTTGAACTTTGAGTTTCAATATCTCTTCAGCCTGAATTTGAATGTCCGGTAGCTTGTCCCCTAACACTTCCGGACGGTTGATGGATCTTATTCGTAAATTAGGAAGAGCGTGCCCTAAGGAGGTCATACAAAACCAACCACTCTGGTTTTCCGTATAGTATCGTAAATACCAAGCCCAGCAGTTACATTCCCGCCTGGCGAGTATGTACAAGTGCACAGGTTTCTTACTAGATTCTGATTGAAGAAACAGCAGTTAAGTTATTACTTATGAACTTACATCTTCATTTTTGTAATCGTTTATAGTAGAATTTCATTGAGTATGTCAACGTGTCATTAATTTTTGTAAGAGGAGATAACGAACATCATTCTTTCTTAATCCAATTAAACGTACTCACTTTCGCATGAAATCATAATTAAAACCATTGGCGTTGAATCCGTCAATCATTTACATAATGTTTGTCACGAATAGGTCACACGGCCTATTCGTTGTAGTTCTATTAATAAGAACTTTGAAATTTTCTAATTGCGAATTTGGTGGTAATGTTGTGGGTGGCGCAGCGACAACGTCTATAAAATATCCGCACGCAGTTTATTTGAAAGCACTCTGTGGAGGCGAGGATTGGGTATGCGGTTCCTCTGTGTTAAACCAAAAAATTCTGTTAACGGCGGCCCATTGTGTTAATGAGTGTCACTTTAGTAAAAAGGACACTATACATAGTCTCGGAGGAAATGAAGACATAACAAAGGCAAGTACCGTCAACGTCAATAACAGTGACAAAATACAGGACGAGCAAAAAACAAAAATCAAAACGTAAATACATTGAAGTGTTAAAGGATTAAATCCTTGCATGTAAAGGGACAGTCGAAAATCAAATATGCAGGAAGATAAAAATAATGTTGATGTCATTCTTATTTGATTTATGACCGTTGTCCTCGACGTGGTGACCAGCATACCACTCCACCAATTCACCATAGGAAGTAGTACAGACATAGGCAATCATTTTATTTACTTCTATGCAAATAATTTCATGTACACACGCCTGCAGCACAACAACCTACCACAAACTGTCAAATTTCCTCAATAGACTCTGAACTTTATGGCTAAGATATACGGTGTAATATAATAACCTTATCGGCAATTATATTTTCGAGCCGTTTGGGGTTGAAACCCTCGGGCCGTGGGGTACTCATGTTTTATTTAATGACATCTCCAAACAGCTGGTTGACTCTTCCCATGACCCAAAGGTTGGCTTTTACCTTGGACAGAAGCTAAGCATTGCCATATAACGAGGTAATGCCGCCAGTCAACCAGTCAGCCAGTTTGGTTCAACTTTCTTAGGGAATGGAACGCGCTGCCTGCGAGTGTGTTCCCTGAAAGGTATGATCTGGACCTCTTCAAGGCTAGAGTGAATAGGCTATTTCTAGGCAGGCATGTTCCATCCTCGACTGCACCGTCACTTAATATCAGGTGAGGTGTGGTCAAATGCCTGCCTATAACCAATAAAAAAAAAATTAAAAAAAGTCTCTTGGGTACATTTTCAGTCGACAGCGACGCGGAGGAATTTTTTTTTTTTTTTTTATACTTAGCTCGGCAAATGACTCCATCCCACCTGATGTTAAGTGGAAATGAAGTCCAGACGCGAAGACAACTGTTGCAGCGTGGAAACAAACGTAGCATCAGTTAACTTCACTCTGCCGGCCCACAAGGTGCTTCTTCACGCCTCTCTTGAAGGACCCCATATCATAGGAAGGAGGGAAAACGTGTGCTGGTAGACTATTCCATCTTTTGGAGGTGCGACAAAGAAACGAGTCACTAAATTTCTTTGTGCGTGATGGGACACTTGAGACAGTGAATCGGTGACTCCGAAGAGCAGCACGTGTACTCCTATGAAGAAAGGGAGAAGGTGGGATGAGGTCAAAGAGCTCTTCAGAGCACTCGCCATGGTATAAGCGGTAAAACACGCTGAGTGACGCAACGTCTCTACGCAATTGCAGAGATTCGAGAGTATTTACCACTTCTGCATTGCCGATAATGCGTTCAGCGCGACGCTGCAATCTGTCCAAGGCATCGAGAAGGTACTTAGCGGAACCGTCCCAGATGTGCGAGCAATACTCCACGCAAGACCGTACCTGTGTCTTGTACAAAAGGCACAACTGATGATGCCATATTTTAGTTTAGTAATAGTTTTAGTTACTTAAGTTTCTTATCAAATTGTTTTATTTCTTATTTTAGATATATGGTTGAAAAAGTTTTGAAGAAATTTGACAGCTTTGGATTGGTAGATGTACAGGCGTCTTACATAAGTCTGTACATAAGTTAAATAAAAGTTAACCTATACAAACAACTTACCGCAGCGAAAGATACGAATACTTACAACAACAACATAAAACTGTAGATGATGCAAGGATGATATTATGTGCAAAATAGGAAAAAGGAAATAGGACACAATTCAGCATTACACCTCTCCTCTCCGCCAACGAGCGAATTTTGCCTCTACACTGCTAAGCATTGCTGAGACAGCCACCCGTTGGCCTTGCACTTCATAGTTTTTTTTCTACTAACATTTTTGTTTTGTGTAAATGTGTTAAATGTTCAAGACGTTTCTGTTCATTGTGTTAGTTGTTTAATGGTGTTCTTTTTTTATCTTTTTTTTTTTTTCATCTTTGTATCCTCTTTGTTTTTTTTTGTGGTCAATAAATATTATTAAATTGCAAATAAAATTAGAACTAAAATTAGATATAACATTATTATTACCCAATGATCTATTACCTACATGATTAAATAACAGATAATACGGATACAACTTTTACCCATCCATGTGTATACACATCGCAGGTAAGACGGGGAAAGGAGGAATTAATGTATTTGTATAGTACTGTCTGCACATATTACACAAAATTACAGAAGTACAAGAGTATTAGTGGGTAACAGTGGTATGCCGTCCTACCCTTGGGAATTCATGGGGAGAGTCCCATCCCATATAATGATATAACCATTAGCGTCTCTCCGGGCTTAGGGAATACCTAATAAAATTTCTCGTATACAACATGTAGGTAACAGAAAGGTGTAGTGATGTATCCGATCTAAATCTTGTATTGTAAAATCCATATGTCGCTGGTTCATATCCGGCTCGAAGGACCATAAATGTGGGATGAATTCCTACACTTGATGATATATGATAAAATTATTACATATTTGGATGATAAGTGAAACAACCTTCTGATACGATTGCCTGTAACGCACTGTTCGATATGTATCGAGCTACAAAGTAGAACGCTACGTTAACAAAAATTAAATGTAAATTAAATTGCGAAATATGTACGTTTCACCGTACATGTTGTGTTGTTACTAAGACATAATTATTAACTGTAATTTGTCATGCAAAAAATTGCACAAAGTGCAGTTGCTAATTGCACAAAGGCAACGCGACTACTACTAAAGTTGCGTTTGCTACAATCGGTCGGTCTAGTCTAAGTGTAGGAACACACTATGCCGAAATTACGCGACCGAAGTTCGGCATGATTACGCCTACAATGCTATTTGAATTACTGACGACACATAATACCGAAATTATGTTGCGTTATAGCGTACAGCCGAACTTCGGTCGGGCGTAAGTTCAGCGGCAATACGCGACCGAAGTTCGTTTCGATTGCCTACGAAGATCCGGGGGCGGGGCGTAAGTTCGGCACTTATGGTGTGTCATATCAGCCGAATATGCGCTATGCGTTCCTACACTAAAGCGCCGGCCGCGCCGCGCCACCGCGGCGTCATAAGGGCGTCTTGCACTTTTAGTTCGTCAATCGCTCGCTCGTGGCGCTACCGTAGCGTTCTACGTTCCGTAATACGAATATATGTTTTGGCAGCAATAAATTGAAATTTGTAGCGACTGCGACTGTCACTTAAAGATCGCTGCGGGTTATGTAACAGCCCGTTCACACAACGGTCTCCGTATTTACAGTAGCCTTTTTAACGGATACGACAAAAAATTATGCTCTGTTCACACGTAGGCACCGTATTACGTTCAACGTATCCGTTGTTACTGAATGTGACAGTATGTAGCCGGTAAAGTTGTATGGATACGTAATATTTTTAATGTTCCGTCATCCAGTATTTGATGACAAAACTGAATGAATCATAATTTATCGGACCAATATTTCTTACTGTATACAGAATACTGTGTCATGATGTATGAAGTCGCTCATACAACTTCATACGCCATCAATGAAAAAAAACGTATCCGATAAAACGGACCAGTAAAACGGAAACCATGTGTGAACGGGGTGTAAGGCTGCTCCGTTCCTAGCTTTAACGCTGGTCAAACCAAACTAGCGGTTATGTTAATCTAAACTAGAATTCACTACCTCCTTGTTTTATTTTCTAGAGAGCAGTCTCAAGGAAAGTCGTTAGGAAATCTGTCCACAAACAATATGATGAACTTCTCATTTTGAACGACATTGCTGTTGTGGCAACAAATTTAGACTTGCCCTTGAATGTCAATATTAAGAGGGTGATTATACCACTAAGACAGTATCCGAGACCTAGATCAGGGTCAGTCGCCGGGTGGGGTATCACCGATGTAAGTAAACCGATAATTTAAAAAAATTCTCTGAAATTGCGATGCCTTTGAAACTGTATGTAATTCTAAACTATTTACGTCAAAATTATCTAATTATTTTTGACTTGTTGACGAAACTCGGCCGGATGGCACGAAATAATGTAATAACAATAGAAAATAAGTAATTATATATTTTTTTATATTAGTTGACATTAACATGGTTTTTACCCGACTGCGTCAGAAGGAGGGTTATGTTTTTCGAGTGTATGTATTTAGGTATGTATGTATGTCTGTTTCTTTGGCACGCCCTACAGCCCAAACGGCATGGTGGATTTTAACATAGGTGTCGTTAGATTTTTCGAGTGTATGTATGTATGTATGTATGTCTGTTTCTTTGGCACGCCCTGCAGCCCAAACGGCATGGTGGATTTTAACATATGAGGTGTCGTTAGATTTGTTTTGACTGTGTGAGTGACATAGGCCATAAAAAAAAAACAAAAAAAAAAGTAAAAACATTGGCCGGGTTAGCAATTAGTAGTCTTGACCCCAAAACACTGTTAGATCGACCACACGATCAAAATTCTTTAAACGAAATACAACGTCTACGAAATTTAAAGGATATGGACATTTTTTCTATGGACGTAGATGTAGTTAATATTTTTTATTTGGGTAAAAAATATTAACTACATCTTAAATAACATATATTATCATAAAGATTGTTTTTAAAGCGTTCCAGACGACCTGCAGTTTTTGGTACAACAGTGATATTCTGTTTCTTCACTTGCTTACACTGATGTGGAAGTCTTACCATTTGGCCACAATGATCAGAGTCTAGTTTACTAATAATGAATTTAGACAGTGGTATTAGATTGGTATATATGTTATCGATACAAATGGCCAAAGTGGCAGTTATTCTAGTCGGCTCCAAAAATAAATTATTCAAATTATACGATTGAAATAAATTTTTAATTTTGATAGATTCTGTAGACTTTTCTAACAAATTAATATTAAAATCACCGCAAACAACTATCTTTTTACCTACATTGCAGATTTTATATAATGCTTCATCCATTACTTTTTCAAAATAATCATACAATGCTGACGGAGGCCTGTATACACTTAATACAACAAGTCGCTCCAGCTCCACACAAGCTATTTCTATTGTTCGCTCAACCGAGAGGCTCACTATGTCTTTTCGTTCCTTTAATTTTGGAGCCAACATGAATTGAATTTACTCGACTGAACGAACTACCTACCAAATGATTATTAAAATTGATCATGAACTGATGATTTTTAAGCCAGTGTTCAGTAATACATAAAATATCAACTTTATTATCGTTCATGAACAATTCAATCTCCAGATCTTTGCTCGTCATTCCTTGAATGTTCTGGTGAACCATATTAATTAAGTGGACATTTTTAATACTAGGGTATTTGACTACAATGAAAATATTGATCAAACTGTTGTTAACATAATAGTAAACATGTTTTTAAACTAATTTAGCCAGCACATAATTTTAAAATAAGTATGATTTTTATAAAAAATCATTAATAACATGATAAATTTTTTTATGATTGACCACGTGATCAAAAACGCACGGGATGACACTGAATCTGGAGTGACGTCACCAGCTTGTTTACAGTAAATGTCAATCAAAGTTTTGTACGTTTAATTTGACAGCTAAAAGTTTGCTTACAAGCAGGTGACGTCACGACATCACGTGACCTGCATTCAGCGTTTTGGCGGCTATTTTATTAATTTGAATTTTAATGGCGATTTTCATAAAAAATAAAGAAATTCATAACGAATTAATCAAATTGCAAATATATTATGCTATAATGAACCATTAGACATATTTTTATAAAAACCTGTCAAATACCCCATTGTAGGTTGGGACGGGCTTTTCTCAGTAGAAACACTACTGACATTTATGTCTATTAAACATTGCTCAATAGGAGCAACTTGTTTAGCCAAGTTTTTGGCTGAGATGTGTATAAAATATGATAGCGATGAAGCTATTTGTCGCTTAAAATAAATTGGCAGATAATAACTATCTCTTGTCAAATAAAAATTACTAACATAATTGTTAGTGTCAATTGAATGCAAATTTTTATTGTTGCAAAATGTATGTAATGTCAAATTAAGCTTACATCTAGCAGAATTTCCTGTGGCAAGCTATTACCATAGAGTAAAGTAAACAGTATAATTTTCCCCACACTTGATTTGTTCAATTTACCCCTATTTCCAACAAAAATTAATAAATAATATTAGGTTTATATTTATAATCAATTACTTTTGTTAAAATATCTTGATAAGAAGCACCAGGCATACAGTAATTGATAATTGAATGTCCTAAGTCAAATAACAAGCGGCCCATGTTTTTACCAAATTCATCGCTAAATATAGCAATGTCACTAATATTATTATCTAAATTTAAATCCGCTTGATTGATATTTTTTACTAAGTGTGGTGTATTTATAATTTAACACTGGCTAAGGGAACCTTTAGGTAAATTAGTAGTAACAAATTTTATTGGAGAGGAAGAATCACATGTCACCGATAAACGACCTGGTAATTGCTTACATTTACAAGTGTGGTTACTAGTAAGTGAATTAAATCTCTCATTATTATCATTACACATTTCTACCAGCTCATTCATAGCCAACATGTGTTCTTTTATTTGTCCTTGTGAAAGTTCATATTTTTTGGTTATGGAAAGAAGAGAGTCCTGTAATTGTTCTAAACTATTTTGTAAAAGTTGTGTGTCCTTTTTATACTGCAAATTTTTGTTATGCAGTTACGATGAATAAGTAGGTATATAATTTGTCTATTAGGTTTAATTTTTCTCTATTTAATTTTACATTTTTGATGAAAAATTTATGTTTTTTAACTAACTTTTGTATTTTTGTAATATATTTATTAATTTTTATATTTTTATTTAACTTTGTTTTTGCTACAGCCAGCAATCTTCACATAGTTGTTGCTATCTACTTTCATCACATGTCAGATTTACTGTGACAATGGGATGACTGCTAGCTATCGCAGAAACCAAGAAGGGGGCACAGACTACCAATTCATCGAACAGGCTTTGATTTAACGAGGCAGTTGTATTGTGTTTGGATGTATCTAAGAATATTATTTTGTTGTGTATTGTTCATGTAATTGAATTATCTCATTTTTAAGACTTTGATGCTTCTCTAATGATTCTAAAAGTTCCCTCTCATTGTCATCTCTCTCTCTCTGTTTAATTGATCACACAATTCCTTCGAAATCTTGAGTTCACTCAAAGCCAGTTGGAGTTTGGACTCTTCCAGACGAGACAAGGCCTTGCGAGTCATCTTATTGATATAATTTGAAGAACAAAAGAAAGTTAAAACAAATCTGATTTAGAACCAAAGTTTTGAATTAAGAATTGTCAAAGTAGCAGCGTAACCAACCAACAGAGGTTATAAGTTTTATAAAGTGTAAGTTTTTATTTAAATAAATACGTAATAAGGCAACTATGGTTATATAATTAGCAATAAAATTATTCCAATTAATTAGGTAAATGAAAACCAGGGGTACCTTGAAAGATGACAATGATTCACTTATGTGCCGGCGGTGCCGGTAACTGTCACTTTATAGATTTACTTGTAATTGCAAAATACACTTAAATTACACTGTAAACAATACGTACACCACTGATTTATAACTTAATTTAACGAATGAAGCCGATTTTATTTCCATGTTTAAAAAACTCAAAGAACTTGTGAGCCAAAAGTACTAGACGTCAAGAGTTTCGTTTTTACGCCAATTGGTGTATGCGCTATGACTTTGCTATTTAAAAGAGTAAGGCGTTTTAATATAATTATTTATGTAGGTTTTAAATAAATGTTTATATAATTTTTAACGCAAATTTTGTTGCGAACAAATTACAAAAACACAAATGTTGAAAAAATTTCCACGAGCAGGGTTTGAACCTGCACCCTTCTGACATACCGGGTCAGGTGCTCTTCCAATTGAGCTATCGTGGTTCTAACCAACCCGCCGAAATTATTCAACACTATTTACTTTTTACTTTGAAAGCCAAAGGCACCCATTCAATGTTAACAACTACCGTCATTAACATCCGATCATAATATTTTTACAAATACTAAAGATCGGTTAAGAAGTAGGCAAGCTATTTATAAATGTTTATATAATTTTTAACACAAATTTTGTTGCAAACAAATTACAAAAACACAAATGTTGAAAAAATTTCCACGAGCAGGGTTTGAACCTGCACCCTTCTGACATACCAGGTCAGGTGCTCTTCTAATTGAGCTATCGTGGTTCTAACCAACCCGCCGAAATTATTCAACACTATTTACTTTACCACGATAGCTCAATTGGAAGAGCACCTGACCCGGTATGTCAGAAGGGTGCAGGTTCAAACCCTGCTCGTGGAAATTTTTTCAACATTTGTGTTTTTGTAATTTGTTCGCAACAAAATTTGCGTTAAAAATTATATAAACATTTATAAATAGCTTGCCTACTTCTTAACTGATCTTTAGTATTTGTAAAAATATTATGATCGGATGTTAATGACGGTAGTTGTTAACATTGAATGGGCGCCTTTGGCTTTCAAAGTAAAAAGTAAATAGTGTTGAATAATTTCGGCGGGTTGGTTAGAACCACGATAGCTCAATTGGAAGAGCACCTGACCCGGTATGTCAGAAGGGTGCAGGTTCAAACCCTGCTCGTGGAAATTTTTTCAACATTTGTGTTTTTAGGTTTTTAAATGCTTTACAAAACTAAACAGTTTAAAATAAACCAAATTATGATCTCTTTTAGAGATAAGTCCACCTTTGCTCACCATTGTTTGTAAACTGTTCTCTGTATGCGTGTTTTTGTGCAATAAAGAATATATATATAATTATTAAAATAAAACAAAAAACTCGACTGCTCAAAGCGGCTAGCTTAATTAAATCCGCACTCTCTTTGGTTGGTGATTGTCCCCGCCGGCGACAACTATCAATATTCAATGTATTTAGAAATATTTCACGTTGCGTTCAACATTGCTCAAATAGAATTCTGGGATCGTAGAGCTTGTTTTTTTCTTTTCAGTTTTTTCTCTTTGCAGTTATTTTTTATATGTTATGTAAGTTATGTAAGTTGATTTAGCAGTCGGGTTTTTTGTTTGATTTTGTTTTAGCGTCTTGCGGATTAAATCACACACTCACACCCACTCACACCAATTATCTAGCCAAAGAGAAGCTTCGTTATGAAACTCGTTAAATGGTTACTAGACAACGGATAAACATATTTAAAATACATACATAATATACGTAGAAAACATCCAGACCCGAGACAATTTAGCAAAACAACAATTTCTAAATTGACCCGACCGGGGATCGAACCCGGGACCTCAGAGATGGCGACACCATGAAAACCGGTGTACAAAACACTCGACTAAGGAGGTCGTCAAATTAAATGTGAAACGGAGAGTTTACTTAAACTTGGTGACTTTTCTAATTTTCTTTTTTTATAGGAAGGATCGTTGCAAGTTTCTGATGTATTAAAGGTCGTGCGGCAAATAGTGAGAGATAAGAAGACGTGCTCTCTGATCGGCGAACTACATCCTGGTATGTTCTGCGCAGGAAGCACTAAGTCAACCGACTCACATCCTGCAGCGTAAGTTCGTTATTTGTGTAATTTTTTTTTGGGAAATAATTTGGCCTCTGACCTTTACAACAATAACGATTATGGGTGGCGTCAAACTTTGTTCCTCAGGCCTTAGACCTGTAGATATTTGTTTCTTTTTGTAGCAACACGTCGAAACGGCTGAACGGATATTTGTTGGCAGTTAAGCTCTTCCATGCTTTGTTAGGCACGTGACCGTTGGTCCCGAAATCAGTCGCTATAACCCACCTACCCGCTTCTGGCCCGCGTCCGCGTGGTACCCAGTATCATCTAATCTCCGTATCTAAGAATGTAGGAAGGCTGATGAAGAAGTTATTAACTTTCACAGTGCTACATTCACCAGCCAAATGTTTTTATGTTTATTCGTTGTTACGGGTAAGCACATTTCCTTTATCTCACCTAAACCGGATGTTAAGTGAAGATAACGTCAAAGTTGGAAGCGTAATCATGAACCTACTAAGGAACTAGCTATCTTATCGCTAACTGTCGAACCACAACAATGCTATCAACATTAATATTATGGCGATATTTTAGATAATATGGTGGTAGCGTCAGCGGACATAAGACAAACCCTACCACCAGCCAAACCAAGCACAAACATTTACTCGCCGCTGGAAAACGAACCTGAGTCTGAGGCCAGTGGTTTTAATCACTAGACAACAGAGTCTCAATAACATGATGTAATTTTGTTTCCTTCTAGTGGTGATTCAGGTAGTGGTTTGATTACATCAAACTACCAACAGATAGGGCTGGTCTCCTACAGATTGCGAAGCATACCAGCTCTGATGGTTTATACTAATGTTACCTACTACTATACGTGGATTTTAGACAATTCTGTAAATATATATTGTAAACCATAAGTACTACAATGTCTTGGATGATTGGAATTGTTTAATAATGACATTTGACGCTAACAGTAAGTGATAATAGAAATTACACATTGTTCAAAAACAAAGACATGTCTGTTTTATAAACAGCAAGCATTAATAAAATATGATTTAGTTTTAGGGCAACCAATTACCTATTAAGTGCGTCAATCCAATTATTGATTGGTCTACACTTCTACACTATAATCACTAATTTATTGTCATACTTATTTTTGAAATAAAAAGCTTGTTAGTAATCAAAACTGTATTATTTTGTTAAATTTAACATCATTTGTCCAAATTGATTACTAAGCTATATTTCCTGGGGTTCCAGCCCTACTTAATACTGCATACTACATGCTACTACTGCATACTTCTTTATACTACATCTAATGCAATGTATATTCCTATACATTGCATTAGATGCTCCAAAATATTGTCAATGTCTTGGCTTCCATGAAACAAGAACATGTGTGTGGTGACATGAAATAATCTTGCTCCATTGAATTTTGTACTTGAGCTTTGAGCTTGTAATCCAGTACGCATAACATGGTAAGTCAATAATTTGAGCTTATTGAGTTTCAATATCTCTTCAGCCTGAATTTGAATGTCTGTAGCTTGTAGCCCTTACACCTCTGAACGGTTGATGGACCGTTATTTATTCCTATAGGTACACAAACAGATTACAATCAATGCATGAGTACAGTAACATATTTGGTTAACCTTACTAGCTAGACGGTATCCAAAAGGAGTGTACACAGCATGAGATTTTGAGTATAGTGTGAAACGCAACAATGCTGGTCCTAAATAAATTAATACTATAATAATACGTTATTCGTGAATTGGGAAGTGCTCTGCAGTATAGTCTGCTGCAAATGTCGTAAATACCAAGCCCAGCTCAGCAGCCACACCCCGATCCGATCCGAACCCTTCGGAGACTCTGGGAGGGCACGGGGACGCGCACTTTTAAGTGTGCGATGCCGTACCCCTCTAGAAATCCTCCGAAGATGATTCGTTTCAACACGGCTTGAGGTACCCTTTACCTCGCCGCCCCTAAAACAAGCCCGGTGAAGCTGAAAATGCCCCTCGGCAATCAGTAGTCTCACTCCAAAAAAAAAAAAAAAAAGCAGCCACATTCCCGCCTGGCGAGTTTTTGCACAAGTGAACAGGTTTCTTACTTGATTCTGATAGCAGAAACAGCAGTTGAGCTACTACTAATAAACTTATATCGTCATGTGTTCATTTATAAAAATTTTAAAAGCATATCAGCGTGTCATTAATTTTGATAATAGGACATTACGAAAGTCATTATTTCCTAATCCTAATTGCAATCAAACGTAAGTACATACTTTCGCATGAAATCGTAATAAAAATAATTGGAGTTGAATCGGACAATAAATTACATAATGTTTTTCATTAATAGGTTACACGGATTTTACATTTTAGTTCTTATTAAAAGAACTTTAGAATTGTCTTATAGCGAATCAGAAGGAAAAATTGTGGGTAAATTCTGTTAACGGCGGCCCATTGTGTTGATGAGTGCAACTTTAGAAAGAACGACACCATACATACCGTCGGAGGAAATGAAGATATAAGATAAGAAAGGCAAGTACTGTCAACGTCAATTTATGCACCGAAGATCAACCGGTGTAAGTGACAAAGTACAGGTTGGGGAAAAGCAAAAAAAATAAACGTAAAACCAATGAAGTATTAAAGGATTAAATCCTAACATGTGAAGAAATATCCGACAATTGAATATACAGGAGGATAAAAAGACAAAGGTGCATTCCCCAACCTTCCCAACATTTCCATACCTTGATATTGCCGCCCCCGTGCTTGACTATGCTTCTAGTATATTTATAAATAAAAGCATGGTTTATTGGACGTCTAACGTAGCGCTTGCCGTCTAAATTTACTATGTGTATTTTAGTTTCATCTTAGAATAAGACTTTTTTCCAATCTCGCACCGTCCAATTGACATACTTTTTAGCGAATAATAATCGATTCTCTTGATGTTACTTGGTCAGAAGTGGTACCTTTTGAGAAACCCTCCCAAACAATCTTGCTTTCAATAATCTACGGCGTACCAGTCTTGACAAGACGTTTCTAGGGTCATCAGGCGAAAAAACTTCATTTTTAATCTTGTTGGAGCCTTTAAATGGGTCTTGTTTAGCAATAAGTCATCATCATCATCATCATCATCGGCCTATCTTAGTCCACTGCTGGACATAGGCCTCCCCTAATGAGCGCCATAGCACCCTGTCCTCAGCTTGACGCATCCAGCATCTGCCTGCAGTCTTTCGCAGGTCGTCATCCCACCTGGCCGGAGGGCGTCCCACACTACGTTTACCGAGTCGTGGTCTCCACTCAAGAACACGTTTACCCCAGCGGTTGTCGGTTCTTCGCCAGATATGGCCGGCCCACTGCCACTTCAACTTGCTAATTCTTAGAGCTATGTCGATGACTTTGGTTCTCTGTCGGATGTATTCGTTACGAATCCTATCCTTCAGAGAAACTCCGAGCATAGCTCTTTCCATAGCTCGCTGAGCGACTTTAAACTGGTGGACCAGCCCTACCGTGAGTGTCCACGTCTCAGCTCCGTAGGTCATGACGGGTAGGACGCACTGATTGAAAACTTTCGTTTTCAAGCATTGCGGTATGGATGACGAGAAGACTCGACGCAGTTTCCCAAACGCTGCCCAGCCCAGCTGGATCCTCCTCTTGGCCTCCCTCTCAAAATTGTTTTTACCTAACTGCAGAATCTGCCCGAGGTAAGTATATTCAGAAACGATTTCAAGAAGGTGGCCATGTACGACGACCGGTATCGGATCAATGTGGCCATTGATCATGACTTTGGTTTTGTCCAAATTCATGCCAAGACCGATGCGTCGCGAGGCTGAAGCTAGGCCGTCCAGCATCTAGTTCAGCTCCTCTAGCGACTCCGCCATTAGGACTATGTCATCAGCGAATCGCAGGTGTGAGATGTAGTCACCGTTTATGTTAATGCCCTTCCCTTTCCAGTCCAGCGTCTTAAACATATCTTCCAACGCGCTTGTGAACAGTTTCGGGGATATGACATCCCCCTGTCTCACTCCTCTGCGCAATTGGATGGGTTTGGACTGCTGGCCCTGTACTTGGACATTCATGGTGGCGCATTCGTAAAGACATCTCAACACCTCGATATAACGACAGTCCACTTGGCATCGCTGTAAGGATTCCAGAACAGCCCAGGTTTCGACAGAGTCAAAGGCCTTCTCATAGTCCACAAAAGCCAGACACAGGGGCTGATTATACTCTTCAGACTTCTGTATAATCTGCCTCACTGTGTGAATGTGGTCTATGGTACCATATCCTCCGCGAAACCCGGCCTGTTCCGGTGGCTGGAACTCGTCGAGTCTCCTGGCGAGACGATTCGTGACCACTCGTGAGAAAAGCTTATAGACATGGCTCAGGAGCGAGATGGGTCTGTAATTTTTAAGCAGAGTTTTATCGCCCTTCTTAAAAAAGAGCACCACCAAGCTCCCGCTCCACGCCTTTGGAGTTCTCCCACTGTGAAGGACGGCGTTGAAGAGCTTCTGCAATTCCTGTATAACAGGGGCTCCTCCAGCTTTCAAAAGCTCTGATGTAATTCCGTCCTCACCGGGGGCTTTTCCATTTTTAAGCTGTCTCAGAGCTAACACGATTTCGTCTTGACTGATGTCTGGCAGTTCGTCGGTGTAGTGGCGTGTCAAGGTGGCTCTGGAATCGTGGTCGTCTCGTCGGGGACGAGGGGCATGTGCAGCGTATAATCGGCCATAGAAATCCTCTATCTCGGCGGAGATCTCCGGCTTCGACAATACGGTCCTCCCGTCGTGCGTTTTAAGCTTCGTCAGGTGGCTCCTGCCAAGCTGCTGAGTGAATACTTTGGACCCTCGGTTTCGCTCTATCGCCTCTTCAATGAGGCGTGTGTTGGAGCTCCGAAGGTCGCGCCGTACCATCTTCGCAATTCGCTTGTTCAGGTCTGACCTCTCCGACGAAGTCGCTTGGGTGGTTTTCCGTCTTCTTGTCATCAGCCCGAGAGTCTCAGCCGAGAGTTTGGATTTCTTGCCAGTACGCTGTTTTTTGCAGAACTGAATGCCCTCGTCCCTCAACGTTTCGACCAGATTGTGTAGGGTCTCGTTAGCGTCATCAGTGGGTTCCAAAGCAACAAATCTGTCCCCGAGAAGCTGCTGGAATTTCTCGGTGCCCGCCATGATTTGGATTGGGTTAGGACGGAGCGTGGACTTCATCAGACGGTTTCTTTCAAGCTTTAAGTTGATATTCAGAGAGCCTCGGAGCAGTCGGTGATCAGATCCGGTATTGAACCTGTTGATCACTGAGACATCTCTGAATATGTGCTTGCTATCCGTCATGATGAAGTCGATCTCATTTTTGGTCACAGTATCGGGACTTTGCCATGTCCACTTCCTTTGAGGCTGTTTTTTAAAGAAGGAGTTCATTAAGAACAGCCCCTCTTTCTCGAGGAAGTTGACAAGCATTTGCCCCCTGTGATTCCTAACTCCATAACCATGCGGTCCTATCCGGGATTCGTTGCCAGTCTGGGTTCCCACCTTGCCGTTAAAGTCTCCCATAACAACGTTGAAATGAGCCTTAGTGGTGTTATGCAAGGCTTTGGATATGTCTACGTACATATCCTCCACTTCATCATCTGAGTGTGCCGAGGTCGGTGAGTATACCTGAATGACCTTCATGCTGTAACGCTTTGACAGCCGAATGATCAGGTACGCTACCCTGGTCGACACACTGGAGATTTCTTCGACGTTGTTAGAGAGGACCTTATTGACGAGGAAGCCTACGCCGCCCTGGGATGTTTTATCACCCTCGCGAAAGTAGAGAAGATGGCCCGAGTCTAGGGTTACGGTGTCCTCCCCCTCTCTACGAACTTCACATAACCCTAGAACATGCCATTTAATGTTCTCTAACTCCACTTCCAACTGCGCTAGATGGTGGTCAAGCCTCAGAGTGCGTCCGTTAAACGTTGCCAGGGTCAGTTGTTTGTGGCAGCCTGAGGTAGCCCGGTGATTGTTAGCACCCCCTGCCCCGCCGTTACCATGGCCGCTGCCATGGCCAGGAATAGCGAGGCGGCCGGGAACTAGGGGCCGTTTCCTTTTTCGTACGATCATCATAAGGGGGGTAGTGCCCATAATCCCCACGCTGGGCATGCGGGTTGGGGATCGCAGTTCAGTGTGTGGTGATGGAGTTGTTCTACAGGGGGCGCTGCTGCCCGCCCCCCGGTTTTGTCCCTTTGTCGCCTCTTACGACACCCACGGGAAGAGTTGGGGTGGTGCAATTCTAGGTCGGCACCACACGGCGGGTGCAATAAGCAAGGTTAGCAATAAGTACGATTAGCATATCTTCTCTGGTCGAAGTTTTCCTCGGTCGAGTCTTTCTAAGAACATTTTCAATATTTCCGTGTTTTTTATAATCATCATTATTATCATCATCATCATCATCATCATCATCATCATCTGAGCCAAAAGACGTCCACTGCTGGACAAAGGCCTCCCCCAAGGATCTCCACAACGACCGGTTTTGTGCTGTTCGAATCCAGCGGCTTCCCGCGACCTTTACCAGATCGTCGTTCCACCTTATTGGAGGCTTGCCCACACTGCGCTTTCCGGTACGCGATCGCCACTCAAGGGCTATTCCGCCCCAGCAGCCATCAGTCCTGCGAGCAATGTGCCCTGCCCACTGCCACTTGAGCTTAGCAACTCTTCGGGCTACGTCGGTTACCTTTGTTCTTCTGCGGATCTCCTCATTTCTGATTCGATCACGCAGAAAAACCCCGAGCATAGCCCTCTCCATTGCTCTTTAAGTGACCTTGAGCCATCTGATAAGGCCCATAGTGAGCGACCGCGTCTCAGTCTCGTATGTCATCACTGGCAACAAATACTGGTCAAAGACTTTCGTCTTGAGACACTGCGGTATATCGGACGAAAAGATATTTCGTAGCTTACCGTCTTTTATAATGGTCAATAGCATTAAAAACTTTCTTTACGAAACATTTTAAATGATCAGCTATTCTCCTGTACGTCCATTTTTGGTCGATGTGCAAATTAACAATTATTTGCCTAGTTGACGCGTCGTAACTTTTATTTTTGACAATTCTGATATCTTAACCCGGTCCCGACGCGACGCCACCTGGTGGTGTTCGTGGCGGACAATCGGGGGATGTTCCGAATGACCTTGATCGCGCCCGAGGATCGAAGTTATCAGCTGATACTCTGGCGAGAGGATCCTGAGCAGCCGATCCGACTGTACGAGCTCAACACCAACACTTATGGGTAAAAATGTAGTCCTTATGTCGCCATTAGGTCGTTATTGGAGCTGGAGGAGCGGGAGCGTGTTAGCTATCCCCGCGCAGCCGCCATTGTGGAGCAGAATGTCTACGTAGATGACATCTGCTCGGGAGCCCCCAGCGAAGCCGCTGCGATGAAGCTCCAGGATGAGTTGATTGGTATCTTGAGTTCGGCGGGTTATGAGTTGAGGAAATGGTTGTCCAACTCACCTACATTATTGGCTGGCCTGCCGTAAGATCATCAACAGGATCCTCATCTCTTTGAGAACGTTGGTAACCCGACTTCCTCGGCTGTACTTAGAGTACAGTATAATCCCGTCCAGGACGTGTTTACTTACCTGGTTGCTTTGGAACACCTCCCGGTCTGGTCGAAGCGTCGTGTCTTGCCGACGGTGGCCTTTGACCCGAATGGGTGGATTGGCCCAGTGATTTTCTGGGCCTAGTGCTTCCTGCAGAAGCTTTGTGCTGCCCAATTGACTTGGGATCAGCCGCTTACCGGGGACTTGTTGAGAGAGTGGACTTTGTTCTTTGCCGCCCTCCCAGATATTGATAGAGTTGCTCTGCTCCGGTGATTCCTCCCCTCGGGCTGATACATTGTCACCCTGCATGGGTTTTGTGACGCGTCAGAACGCGGATTTGCCGCAGTTGTGTTTCTGCGCGTCGTTGGTTCTCAAGGGGCTGCAACTGTGCACCTGGTCATGTCCAAGACGAAGGTCGCCACCCTGAGAACGTGGTTGACTATCCCCAAGTTAGAGTTGAGTGGTGCCGCTTTGGTTACTCGCTTGTTGAACCACGTTGCCTCCCTCTTGTAACCGGATATGGATGTCCGTGAGTATTTTGCCTGGACCGACAGCGCGATTGTTTTGTCTTGACTCAAGCTACCGGCCCACACTCTTGAGGTCTTTGTGGCGCATCGGATCTCCCAAATGCAAAACTCTGAGATTCCTTTGATCTGGAGGCATGTTCCTGGAGAGATGAACCCTGCCGATTGTGCTTTTCGAAACTGCAGTGCCCCAGCCTTTTGCAGCAGGATCTGTGGTGGGGTCCAGTGTGGTTGATCGCTTCGGAGCTGTCCTGGCCTCCCACTGCGATCCGCTTGGTTGACCCGAGTCCGTGTGTGCGGATCACGGCCGTGGAGACACGGCCGTCTTCGACGAGGACTTTCTCCTGAACCTGTACAGCTCTTTGAGCAAGCTGATTGGTGTAACCGGCTGGATTAAGCGATGTGCACTTTGATAGTGAGATCGACATCTTGCGTGAGGGACGCTCACGATTGAAGGGTTCGGTAGCCCGCTTGAATCCCTTCCTTGATGACTCCGGGTTGATCCGAGTCGGGGGACGGCTCCGAAACTCAAAGTTGCCTTTTGACTCTCGCCATCCCTTGTTGTCGCCCGAAGGGGGCCACCTTGTGGAACTGCTTGTTACGGATGAAGATCCGCGATGTGAGGATTTAATGAGAAGTCATTAAATCCTCACATCGCGGATGCAATGCATTATTGGCTATATTGCAACGGGTGTTATGGATCCTGTCCGCGCGGCGGATCATCCGCAGCGTCCTTTTCCGTTGTATTCCGTGCTACCGACTTAATGCCGCCACGATGCAGCCCCAAATTTGCCTGCCGATCGTGTGTCTACTACCCGGCCGTTTGGTGTAGTCGGCATTGATTTTGCTGGACCGTTCCGCGTGAACCCTTCACGCCTCCGTAACGCCCATCGCTCCGTTTCGCATCGCGGCTTGCCAGCTCTAATGCGCTTCGATTGCGGTACTAACTTTAAGGGCACTCAAAATTATTTGCATGATGTAATATACAAGGTGGCCGGAAGATTGACGTCCAAAAGAAAAAATTAGGTCTCTCGTGTAGTGGGGTATCCGAATCACCCCCATGTATGTTCCGCGATTTTTCACGGTTTTCGAGTTATGAATTTTTTTCTAAATTTTTGAGAATTTTCGAGCGATCAACTTAAAAAATTTCTAGAAAAAAAAGTAGAAGACTTTTTTGTATTTTTTTTTTTGCAACGAAATCTTCATAAGTTGTACTTTTATGCATAAAACAATTAGCTTCGTAACTTTGATGAAAATTTGGAACATTAAGATTAAAATTAAAAATCTAAACAGATGACTGCATGGTTTTTTAGTGATCCTAAAACATGCGACATACTCTCAGCTTTCATAATCATTAAAAAAAAGTAGTACTTAATGAGCTACTTTTCCTAGAATCGGCCTTCAAAGACAGCCACGTGGCATTTAAAACAAAAATCCATGTGATTAAAACAAAAAGTCTTGCTATTTTATGGTTCCTAATGTTAAATTGGTTTGTTGACTAACCAAAAATTGCCGCAAAAAAGCTAGGTGGTTTTGTCAATAAATCAGAGATGGTAATCAGAAAGAAAATTTCTTTTTTAAATTCACAAAAGGTTTTCAAAGTGGCCACCTCCAGCAGCAATGCACATTCTACACCTTCGTAAAAAATTGCCTTTTAATCGTCTAAAAGCTTCCCTATTCTCTCTCACAACACGTTCGGCTTCTGTAATCTTTTCTCTAAGTTCTTGTTCACTCGAACATTCTCGGGCGTAAGCGATTTCCTTGTAATAGCCCCACACAAAGAAGTCGATTGGGTTAAGGTCAGGTGACCGTGGAGGCCATCTGATTGGTCCGCTGCGTCCGATCCATCTGTTGGGGTAAGTTTCATTTAAGTGGTTTCGGACTTGCGTTGCGTAGTGACACGGGGCGTCATCATTTTGAAAAACCATGGTGCGTCGAAGCTGAAGATTCACATCTAGCAGCAGCAATGGTAGTTCATTTTCTAAAAAGTTTTTGTAAATTTCTCCATTAAGTCTGGATGGCAATTCAAACGGGCCAATAAGTTCGCCGTTGAGGATACCCGACCACATGTTAACACTAAACCGGTGTTGAAAAGATGAATCTCTCGTTTCGTGTGGATTCTCGATTGCCCACGAGTGGTAATTATGAATATTGAATATTCCAAATCGCTCAAATCGTGACTCATCGGTCCACAAAACTTTATCGAAATATCCAGGATCTTCTTGCTGTTTTCGTAACATGGTTTGGCAAAATTCAACGCGCAATGGGTAGTCTGCAGGTAGCAAAGCTTGAACTCGTCGGATATGGAAAGGGTGATATCCTTCATCGTGAAGTATGGCTTGAATAGACGTTCTTGGGATGCCCAGAGCACGAGCCATTCTTCTCGTACTCGTGGACGGATTTCGCTGAACTTCTTCGAGCACTCTTTCTCTGCGATCTGGATCGACTCGAGGGATTCCTTCACGACCACCGCGTTGACCAGGAATGTGGCCTGCCATCAACGTGTTGTGCGTGTTAATAAAAACACGATGGTCGGGATAATGTGCAGGTTGCGGCCCACCACGTCGTTGAAGTTGTTCGCGATACAATCGCGCTGCTTCACGGCCGTTGCCTTGTGCAACTCCATAAAAATAATGCATTTCTGCATATTCACTTAATGTGTAACTCATCTCTTTCACTTCCAAGTAAACAAAGTCCAAATCAGAAGGCAAAACAGTCCAGTAAACGAGCAAAGTAGTCAAAAAAGTAGGGCAAGCAAATTTGGGGTGAGCGATGGCGACACGAGTAGCAGTAAACACAAAGTGAGTACGACTGAGATAACATTTTGGCGTTGGCTTGGGTTGTCGCCCGCGCTACTGAGAGTGAGAGAGATGGCAATTATTCCGTCTCTATCCTCGCGGTCGACCTATTGTTATTGCAGGTAAAATAATCGCGTTTACTTTTACACCCCATGATTCGCAAGAATGCAACGCGCAGAATTGATAAAATTTAAAACTAAAATTAATCAAAATGTCAATTTTTTAGGCAGTTTTTGGTTAGTTAACAAACCAATTTAACATTAGGAACCATAAAATAGCAAGACTTTTTGTTTTAATCACATGGATTATTTAAAAAAAATACCACGTGGCTGTCTTTGAAGGCCGATTCTAGGAAAACTAGCTCATTAAGTACTACTTTTTTTAATGATTATGAAAGCTGAGAGTATGTCGCATGTTTTAGGATCACTAAAAAATCATGCAGTCATCTGTTTAGATTTTTAATTTTAATCTTAATGTTCTAGTCATAATTCAATAATCGTATTTTTTATTCTTGAGACCTGCATTTCCAAATTTTCATCAAAGTTACGAAGCTAATTGTTTTATGCATAAAAGTACAACTTATGAAGATTTCGTTGCAAAAAAAAAATACAAAAAAGTCTTCTACTTTTTTTTCTAGAAATTTTTTAAGTTGATCGCTCGAAAATTCTCAAAAATTTAGAAAAAAATTCATAACTCGAAAACCGTGAAAAATCGCGGAACATACATGGGGGTGATTCGGATACCCCACGACACGAGAGACCTAATTTATTCTTTTGGACGTCAATCTTCCGGCCACCTTGTATGTAGAATATCTTGACTATTGCTTTCTAGAAAGCATTGGAACTGCTTTGTCTAGGCAAGGTATTAAGTGGCTTTTCTACCCTCCTTCCTGCCCACATTGGGATCTTTGAAAGCGTTGTTAAGATCGCGAAAACCCACCTGCGCCGGGTAATTGGAGAAACTGTGTTGTCGTATAAGGAATTGGACACCGTATTTAGTAAAATTGTCCTCAATTCACATCCGGGAGGTATTGACTCCAGGCCATTTCTTGATTGGACAGCTCCTTAACGCCCTGCCGGAATATTTGTTCGTGGACGTTAGTCCGAACAGATTGTCACGTTTTGATGCCTTGCAGTTGCAGAGGATGACCCAGACTTTCTGGCATCGTGTTATTTTATTTGACAAGTTAGTCAAGTTATTTTTAATTTACTGAATGTGTAATTAGGTTCAAAATGTTGAGTTTTACGGTTATCACCAACTAAATTTGTGAGTACATTAAATTTTACGCAAATTATGTTGCGTAAAAGTTAAAAAAAAACAATTTTTAACACTTTTTCAGAAACTAAATTAAATAGATTTTTAGTCAAAATTTTCAAAATGGCAACTCGACTAACGACACGTGCGTAACGATATGTGCTAATTACAACGTCGCGTCAGAAGACGCCATAAAAAATGGCCGTTGGTAATATTTTACTGCATTCCCAACGTTGCTGGTATCTATGCATAGGTTATTCATAAAAACAAATTCACATTCGAAATATCGAGAAGGGATATTCTCTTGCAGTTGATTTAACAAATAAACAATTTATCACCAACAAACTCGATTAACAATACCGTAACTGCCACGAGTCATACAAAAACGTCAAGTTCAATGGTGAAGTTCAAGATGCTGGCTTCACGTTCAGAGGCACTCCATCTTCAATTTATAAATTATGCCATATATGTCTAAGATCGAATTATAAAAATATAACTTTTCTGAGTGCTAAATACCACCAGCAGTGGTGCGAGCACGGATTTTACCGATCGATACATTTATCGGTCGACAAAACCATTTATCTATCGAATTTTATCTACATCGGCTAGCACGCGACTCGGATATTTTAGCGATATTTAAAAATGGCAACACGGCAATTTTATCGTCCCAATCGTTCCATTCATTCGATTCTTATATTTTTTAATCTGTTATTGTTTCTCCTGTTTTGTGTTAGTAATAAAATTCTCTATTTCTCTTTGTTTTGTGTTCTGTTTCTTATCGTGTAGGGTTTTAAAAGGAATTTTAATAGGTATTATCCATTTATTTCTTTAATAATATTTTACTATGTTGGAACCACCAAAGTAAGTATCACATTTTCTAAGTCGTTTAAAAAACATCGTAACTTTTACTTATTTGTTAGTGGATTATAACTTGCTCCATGCTTTTATAAAAAGCTGTCAGCAATTAGGGCCCTATCAGCAGCGGTGCTGGGATATCGAATGTAGACGGGCAAAAGACGACGCACAATAGCTTCAGAGACGTCCTTCACAACTTTGCTAACTGTGCGTTGTCCCAACGCCAAGTTATATTCTTGCCCAATGCACCGCTGAAAACTACCGACGGCATAAAACCGCACAGCGGTGAGGACCTGCAAAAAGTAGATTGTTAAGGTTAGAATAAAAATATGAAGTAGGAAAAGAAAAAAAATAATTTCTTCTACTTACAACAACATGGATGGACAATCCGTTTGCGACAATCTAATCCGTCGGATATCGCCCCAAATGCTCTCGTAAACCACAAATGCTATTTCTCGGGATATGCGAAACAACCTCATGAAATCAGAATCTTTTAAATCCATGGGGTTGTTTCTCTCCCTGATGGCGCCGGACAATGTTACTTTCTTCGCGACGTCGCCATTGCGTCTCTTCTGCAACCAGCACAAGGTGCCCGAAATCCATTTTTTTTCACGACCACCCAAGAAAAGTGTAATATTTAGTAACTTTCCAATGGCGTCGAAAGCGTCGATAACATTATCTACTTACCAACTTTTAGATGCTGATAAATTTATCTACATATCGATATAATTTATTCACAAGAAATGTCAATTTCGAGTCGCATGCTAGCTTTTAAACAAAATATACTGGCCTGCAAAAATAAGTACTACACTTTTAATATTTATTTATTTTCTAAACTATAGAAGTTAGAGATTTTTAAATAAAAAACGTTTTGCAGCAATTTTTATCAGCTTTCTTTGAAACTTAAGTAAATTATACATTAGTAACATTTTTCCTTTTTGTTTCGAAAGTATATCTTGTGTACTTAAAAAGTTATTGCAATTGCAAAAAAAAAAAAAAAAATGACGGTAGTTGTTAACATTGAATGGGCGCCTTTGGCTTTCAAAGTAAAAAAGTAAATAGTGTTGAATAATTTCGGCGGGCTGGTTAGAACCACGATAGCTCAATTGGAAGAGCACCTGACCCGGTATGTCAGAAGGGTGCAGGTTCAAACCCTGCTCGTGGAAATTTTTTCAACATTTGTGTTTTAGTAATTTGTTCGCAACAAAATTTGCGTTAAAAATTATATAAACATTTATAAATAGCTTGCCTACTTCTTAACTGATCTTTAGTATTTGTAAAAATATTATGATCGGATGTTAATGACGGTAGTTGTTAACATTGAATGGGCGCCTTTGGCTTTCAAAGTAAAAAAGTAAATAGTGTTGAATAATTTCGGCGGGCTGATTAGAACCACGATAGCTCAATTGGAAGAGCACCTGACCCGGTATGTCAGAAGGGTGCAGGTTCAAACCCTGCTCGTGGAAATTTTTTCAACATTTGTGTTTTTGTAATTTGTTCGCAACAAAATTTGCGTTAAAAATTATATAAACATTTTGTGTGATACTTAATTTTGCAGGCCAGTGTAGATAAAATTTACCGATTATATCTACGGGTCTATAAAGCAATTTCCATACTGGCGATATTAATTTGTCGACTTGAACTGTCAAATTTTATCGTCTAATGTCACTTTATCAGTCGATAAAAGATCCGTGTTCGCGGTACAGGTCTGTCATGGCTACTCCATCATGACATGTGATTAATGTACTGTTTAAAAAGTGCCTAGATGTATGGATTTATATTTTTATTAGTTTAACATAAATGTTGATAATGAATACTGTTTTCATTTGGTTTAAAGTAGCTTCTGTATGATTGTTATCATAAACTTTGTGAAAAGTTGTTAAAAGTGAAATGAAACAACTTTTACGGATCTACTCCCGTTTATTTTACACATTACTTTTTAATAATGTTTATCCTGACGTTTCAAACCCTTTGCAGGGTGGTCACAAGTGGTTAAAAGTGTTTTTAATTTACCATTGAAATTGGGGTTAATATACCACGCGAGTACAGGTGTAACTTTAATCTCGCGGGGGTTAATCCTAATCACAATTAAACGTACTCACTTTCGCATGAAATGATAATTAAAACCATTGGCGTTGAATCCGTCAATCATTTACAGAATGTTTTTCACGAGTAGGTCACACGGCCTATTCGTTGTAGTTCTATTAATAAGAACTTTGAAATTTTCTTATTGCGAATTTGGTGGTAATATTGTGGGTGGCGCAGTGACATCGACTACAAAATATCCGCACGCAGTTTTTTTACAAGCACGCTGTGGAGGCTACGATTGGATATGCGGTTCCTCTGTGTTAAACCAAAAAATTCTGTTAACAGCGGGCCATTGTGTTACTGATTGCAGCTTAAGGAAAAAGGACACTATACATACCCTCGGAGGAAATGAAGACATAACAAAGGCAAGTACCGTCAACGTCAATTCATACAACGACGATCAATTGGTGTCAGTGACAAAATACAGGATTAAAGGACGAGCAAAAAACAAAAGTCAAAATGTAAATACATTGAAGTGTTAAAGGATTAAATCCTTGCATGTAAAGGGACAGCCGAAAATTAAATATGCAGGAAGACAAAAATGATTTTGATGTAATTCTAATTTGATTTTTGACCGTTGCCTTCGACGTGGTGAACAGCATACCACTACCACAAATTCACCATAGGAAGTAGTATAGACATAGACAATCATTTTATTTACTTCTATGCAAATAATATTTTCATGTACATAAGTTAAATTTTAGTTTTGTTTGTAGTTAAAAGTTTTGTTGTTTTTTGTTTTTAGTTTTTTAGTTAAAAGTTAACCAATAAAAACAACTAACCGCAGCGAAAGATACAAATACAACAACAACGTAAAACTGTAGATGAAGCAAGCAAGGCTCGGAACCGGATTGAAAAATAACGGTTAATAATGTGATTCAACCTTAAGAAACGGCGTGTGTTTTGTAAAACTAAATGTACTTACCGTAAATATGAACAAAAACCTTAACTCATACAATGTAAACAAACGAACTAGGTGACAGATGTGTTTGACAGCCATTCCGTTCGGGAATTGAACGTCTACGTTTCGTTCAGTAATGCCTCTTACAAGGGTACTGTAGTAATTCCGAATATAGGGATTCATAAAATATATAATAAAATTAATTAATATAATATAACAAGTACACATAAATACACTGCTCCTTTTTGTATTAATTAGAATTGAATTTACTTATAATGTATTGGTGGTTGAGTGAAGCCATAGCTTATTTGGTTCGCTCTTCTTGTCTGTGGTTTTTTCGCCTATGGTCAATGCGAGTTGTTCGAGAACATACTACTGGCTTTTTTTTGAAAATCATATAAAAAGGATGTAGGTGGGGGTGATGGTCTCTTTTGATCACCACCACATCAACAAGTCAGTCTTCAGGCTTTCAGTTGTGCAATTTTGAAATCAATATTTAAATATACTACAACCCCAACCTCGGGGTTCCCTCTACCGGGCAACGGATACTCTGGTCTAGTGCTAATCGCCGGCATCTCCGGAGCCAGCTCTCTGTACGCGCCTACCCGCCTGCACCTCCGGAGGCAGCTACTACTGCGGTCCAGCTTCGGTTCCCGAGTCCACCGGCGCAGTCTACGGCCCGGGTCTAGGCTGACCTAGGAGCCGAACTGCGCACGCGTCAAGACTTACCCCTAGAAGCTAAGTCCCCGCGACTAATTAATCGGAATTAATTAATCGGAACCGCGGATTTCATCATCATCATCATCTCAGCCAAAAGACGTCCACTGCTGGACAAGGCCTCCCCCAAGGGTATGAGGGGTATTTGCCGTAATCGCCACGCTCGGCAGGCGGGTTGACGATCGCAGTAGGTTGAGGGTAACCTCAGAGAAATGCTGCTGCCCATCCTCTGGAATGGTCCCTTAGTCGGCTTTAACGACACCCACGGGAGAACCACGGGGAAGAGATGGGGTGGTGCAATTCTCTATCCCCGGCACTACACAGGGATTTAACCGCGGATTTAATCCTAATTAAATCCGCGCGACAGTACTGAGTTGTAAGCGACCGACGATACTCACCCCTGGGGAATAAATTGTTTGTAAAAGTTTACACTCTTTTTATATTTATCTCTCTTCTGAACCTGTGGTTGACTAAACACCCAAGCGTTTCAAATGTTCTATAAAGTTTCAATACTCAATACTCAATATTTTATTGCACACCATAATGTTACAGAGTTGTTATAGTATAGGTACAGGTTCATTATGAGCCCTGTCGGGCACAGCAATTTGAAGAGGGAAGACCTTTTCCAATAAATTTTGAAGTAAAATTAGCTTATATTCTATTTTTATTTTTTAAAATAAAATAAATATGTATAAATAATTATAATTATGATATTGAGTTTTATATTTTTCCGGAATAACGTTCCGTTCGGAGCGAAACCGAAATAAACCGGTTTACGCCCCGCGCGCGCGACCCGGCCGGCGTCAGCCTTAAACCTGCAGTGACAAGTATGAATGCGCGGGTACTTGCCGCTGTTTAGTTCCCTCTCCACTCGATATAAACCAGTATTAACCGGTAAAGAACGCAAACGTAACCGAAATCTTTATTTTGAAAATAACGTTCTCGAAACCGGTTTCAAGGAACGGAAACGAAATTATTTTGCTCTTATTACTTAGATGGCGATAACGGTTTGAAAATTTAACTGGTTTTCGAGCCTTGGATGCAAGCAAGGCTCGAAAAGGGTTTGAAAAATAACGGCTAATAATGTTCTCTAACGTTGTTCACGTCAAGACGTGACGATCAATGAATGAACGAAGTGCAGCGCCCGCGCGTTCATTCCTATAGGACCGCGCGGCACTCAGCTCAACAGCCACCCCAGTTGCCTATGAACAGTCGTCTATGACGTTGCCTATTGAACGGCCGCCCCGTGACGTCCGTCGTCTGCACAACCGCGCGCGCGCACCACCGGAAGCGACACGTATGTCGCGAATCAACCAAACCGCCATATCAAATTGGCATAGTGCGTTAAACGTGCTACAATCAGCTCACGCCGTGACCGGCGAAACACCACATCACCGCCCGATCCATTCAGCCGCAGAGACACATCTCCAGTAAGTCCTCCACAGCACATCCACGCCCCCTCAGCTTCCGTCGCTGTACCGGCATTGCCTTCCGGGCAGCCGTTACAAACGTTTTCCGCAATAACGTTCCGTTCGGAGCGAAACCGAAATCCATTTCATTCTTTAACCGAAATAAACCGGTTTATGCCCCGCGCGCACGGCCCGCCCGCGTCAGCCTCTAACCTGCAACGGCAAGTATGAATGCGCGGGTACTTGCCGCTGTTTACTTCCCACTCCACACGATATAAACCGGTATTAACCGGTGTAAAGAATGCAAACGTGACCGAAATCTTTATTGTGAAAACAACGTTCTCGAAATCGGTTTCAAGGAACGGAAACGAAATTATTTGTTCTTATGTACTTAGGGCGATAACGGTTTGAAAATTTAACCGGTTTCCGAGCCTTGGATGTAAGGAATCAAGGATGATATTATGTGCAAAATAGGAAAAAGCAAATAGGACACAACTCAGCATTATAAATTATAAATACCTCTCCGCCAACGAGCGAATATTTCCTCTACACTGCTTGCTGAGACAACTACCCGTTGGCCTTGCACTTCATAGTTTTTTTCTTCTAATTTTTGTTTTGTGTAATTGTGTTTAATGTTCGAACTGTTTCTGTTCATTGTATTAGTTGTTTAATATTGTTTTTTTTTTCTTATTTTTTTTTTCTGTGTATCCTTTTTGTTTTTTTTTGTACAGTGTTTCTTATTCTTTTTTTTATAAATACTTTACAACTTAAAAAACAATACATAGACTCCCCATACATTCTACATACAGTTACATTATTATTCTATAATAAATTATTTATTTATTTAATTAAATAACACGGTTAAATTACAAATTTTAATAAAAAATAATTTTAAATTATACAAATTGCAAATAATATTAGAACTAACATTATTAATACCCAATGATCTACATAATGGATAATTTGGATACTATTTCCACCCATCCATCTGTAAACACATCACAGGTAGGACAGAGAAAGGAGGAATTCATGTATTTTTATAGTACTGTGTGCACAAATTACACAAAATTACAGAAGTACAAGAGTATTAGTGGGTAATGGTGAGTATGCAGTCCTACCCTTGTGAATTCATGGGGAGAGTCCCATATAACCATCAGCGTCTCTCCGGGCGTAGGGAATACCTAATAAAATTTCTAGTATACTACCATCGATTTAGATATATTCTAAATCGATGTAGACAACGTGTAACAGAAATGTGTGGTCAAAATGAAAAGATCCAAAGTGTGTCCGATTAGATCTTGTATGTGTTGTTACTAAGACACTAATTATTAACTTTTATTTGTCATGCAAAAAGTCCAACCAGTTGCTAATTGCACAAAGGCAACGCGACTGTTACTAGTTGCGTTTGCTACAATCGGTCGGTTTATTTCAAAGCGCCGCCGCCGGCGCCGCCGATATGCACTTTTAGTTCGTCAATCGCTCGCTTGTGGCGCTATCGTAGCGTTCTACGTTCTGTAAGAGCGTTTACGCCGCACACAAATATGGCGTTATAGTTAAAAGTGGCCGTAACGTCTTATTTAACTAAACCATAACATGTGAGGTGTTCATTAGGTGACGTAAAATTGCTAAATTACTTCATTCAGATAGTTTGTTGAGTATAATTTGATTTTCTATCTCTAATTACTAGATATGTTTTATTTTTCATTGGCGGCGCTAGTGTGCGGCGTAAACGCTCTTAATACGAATGTGTTTTGGCAACGATAAATTGTAAATTGTAGCGACTGCGACTGTCACTTGAAGATCGGTAATAAGCCTGCGGGTTATGTAAGGCTGCTCCGTTCCTAGCTTTAACGCTGGTCAAACCAAACTAGCGGTTATATTAATATAAACTAGAATTTACTACCTCCTTTTTTATTTTCTAGGTAGCAGTCTCAAGGAAAGTCATTAGGATATCTATCCACAAACAATATGATGAACCTCTCATTTTGAATGACATTGCTGTTGTGGCAACAAATAGAAACTTGCCTTTGAATGACAATATTAAGAGGGTGATTTTACCACTATCACAGTATCCGAGGCCTAAATTAGGGTCAGTCGCCGGGTGGGGTGTCATCGATGTAAGTAAACTGATATTTTCAAAAGAAATGCTAAAATTTTATTTTTATTTTATTTTATTTATTATCTTAGGAAGACTATCGACTTATGCAATAAATGAATAGCTGCAAACTTATAAGTAAGACAGAAAAGTCATTAAAAAGTCTCCACTGTTAGAAACAACTTAAACAACAAAGGAGCAATACTTGAACCAAAGCACAGTTACAAAAAATGCTTAACGCTAAAGCTAACTACAATCACATCAGTAAATTTCGGGTATTTACTCATGTGCTCTGTATTTAATTATATTTTTATACTTAGTCTTATACAAAAAAAAAGTAGCATTGAATTTTCTTTTTTTATCCTTATTTACATACTAAATAAATTAACTTAAGAAGAAGCCTTTGCTAAGTTGCCTTCTTAATGAAGGTAAGCTGCGACACTTTTGAGACTGTACGTAATTCATACACTATTTACGTCAAAATTATCCAATTATTTTTGAGTTGTTGACGAAACTCGGCCGAACGGCACGAAATAATGTAATAACAATAGAAAATAAGTATTAGGTATTTTTTATTTTATTAGTAGTCATTAACATAAAACAGACAAACCACAGAAATTCAAGCGTCAAATACTGCAGTCCCTTGAAGTAACGCCTAATAATTATTGAGCAGTAGCAATCAATTGTATTTTTTCAAATTGTAATTTATTGCAATAATATTTGCATAAAACTATATTTAAGTAGGTAATCATAAATTATATTTGTTTTTTTCGTTAATTGTATACTTGTTTTGAATAAGAATAGTTTTTAAATAGTATATTTTAGTCCACATTGCATGCCGTGGCAGCCTATAAGTAAGATGACACTTAGCTTAAGTCCTTTTTGTACAAAAACAACTTTAATTTAATTTAGTGTTAATTTTGTTGGTTGTTGGTTGTTTGTGTAATAAAATAAATAAATAAACATGGTTTTTTAAGCGTTTTGCGAATGACTACTTTGCATTGACTATTAATGTGAAACGGAAAGTTTACTCAAAGTTGGTGATTTTCATGCTCTGACTTTTCTAATTTTCTTATTTTATAGGAAAGAACGTTGCAAGCTTCTGATGTATTAAAGGTCGTCCAGCAAAAAGTGAGAAATAAGAAGACGTGCTCTCTGATCGGCAAACTACGTCCTGGTATGTTCTGCGCAGGAAGCACTAAGTCAACCGACTCACATCCTGCATCGTAAGTTCATTATTTGTAAATCGTTATTTGTGTATATTTTTTTTAGGAAATAATTTGGCCTCTAGCCTTTACAACAATAACGATTATGGGTGGCGTCAAACTTTGTTCCTCAGGCCTTAGACACAGAGTAGAAAAAACGTGCCTTATACCTGTAGATATTTGTTTCTTTTTGTAGCAACATGCCAAAACTGCTGAACGGATATTTGTTTGCAGTTGAGCTCTTCCATGCTTTGTTGGGCACGTGACCGTTGGTCCCGATTGTTATTAAGAACGTTTACGCCGCACACTAGCGCCACTAATGAAAAAAAAACATATCTAGTAATTAGAGATAGAAAATCAAATTATGCTCAACAAACTATTTGAATGAAGTAATTTAGCATTTTTACGTCACCTAATGAAACACCTCACATGTTTAGGTTTAGTTAAATAAGACGTTACGGCCACTTTTAACTATAACGCCATATATATAACAAAATGCTAAATTACTTCATTCAGATAGTTTGTTGAGCGTAATTTGATTTTCTATCTCTAATTACTAGATATGTTGTTTTTTTTTCATTGGCGGCGCGCGCTAGTGTGCTGCGTAAACGATCTTAAATAACAGTCGCTATAACCCACCTACCCGCTTCTGGCCCGCGTCCGCATGGTACCCAGTATCATCTAATCTCCGTATCTATGCATAAATAGGCTCCGATAACGTTGGAGGTAGAAAAAAAAATCTCCGTATCTAAGCATTTAGGAAGGCTGATGAAGAAGTTATTAACTTTCACAGTGCTACATTTACCAGCCAAATGATTTTTATGTTTATTCGTTGTTACGGGTAAGCACTATTCCTTTATCTCACCTAAACCGGATGTTAAGTGAAAATAACGTCAAAGTTAAAAGCGTAATCCTGAACTACCTACTGAGGAACTACCTATCTTATCGCTAACTGGCGAATCCACAACAATGCTATCAACATTGATATTATGGTGACATTTTAGATAATATGGTGGTAGCGTCAGCGGACATAAGAAAAGCCCTACCACCAGCCAAACCGAGCACAAACATTTACTCGCTGCTGGAAATCGAACCCGGGTCTGAGGCCAGTGGTTTTAATCACTAGACAACAGAGGCTCAATAACATGACGTAATTTTGTTTTCTTCTAGTGGTGATTCAGGCAGTGCATTGATCACATCAAACTATCAACAGATAGGGTTGGTCTCCTATATGGTGCCAAACTTACCAGCTCTGATAGTTTATACTAATGTTACCTTCTACTACAATTGGATTTCAGCAAACTCTGTAGAAATATTCTGTAAGAGGAGAAGGAAAGGCCTTAAAAAAAGTCTTTACAATGTCTCGGATGATTGAAATTGTTAAAAATATTTTTAAAAAATATATTTGCCTATTTTACACTGTTAAAAAATTAAAGACATGTCTGTTTTATAGACAGAGGGAATTATTAAAGTTCGTTTTCATTTTAGGGCAACCTATTAAAACCTATTATTTAATTAGATTTTTGATTAGTCTATATACTAATAAAACTACTTTTACGGATCTTTACGGAAACGTCAAAATAAAATAAAATTAAATCAAAAAAATGTAATTTAAATAATATGTAGTGTTAATTCCGCTAACTCACTCGTTTATACAGCTTGGATGCAGTACGCATGCACCGCCCTCCCGCCCGCAAAAAGTATGCACATGCAGGAGATACAATGCTTGCAAGCGAAAATGCACACCAACACCGATACCCGACACGTGTTTCGCCCCTCCACGGGGCATCCTCAGGAGCTGTTGACTGGTCGAGAGCTGCGCACCGACTGTTACGGCTACGCAGCTCCCGGCCCCTTTTATAAAGCGCCATCGTTTGACATTTGTGACGTACTACCCGCGACAATACGTAATAATGGGGATGGAACTAAATTTGTTTGGTCATTCAACAGCGCATGACTGTCATTATTATGTTTCATTATTTCTAATTGCTCCAACACACACAACCGAAAACTTTTATTACAAACATGCAAAATATTATAGCTGTTATTGTCGCACAAAGAATGGCCGGTATCAATTAGATTTTTTGCGAAATGTGATTTATCTGGATGGCCATTCCTATACGCGGCAATATGTTCCTTATATCTAATGTCAAAATTTCGGCCTGTCTGACCTACATAGACCCCATCACAGTCGTTACAAATTAATTTATAAACACCGGAAATTAATTTATAAACAGTCGTTACAAATTAAACCGGGAATTTAATTTGTAAGTTTTCGGTTGTGTGTGTTGGAGCAATTAGAAATAATGAAACATAATAATGACAGTCATGCGCTGTTGAATGACCAAACAAATTTAGTTCCATCCCCATTATTACGTATTGTCGCGGGTAGTACGTCACAAATGTCAAACGATGGCGCTTTATAAAAGGGGCCGGGAGCTGCGTAGCCGTAACAGTCGGTGCGCAGCTCTCGACCAGTCAACAGCTCCTGAGGATGCCCCGTGGAGGGGCGAAACACGTGTCGGGTATCGGTGTTGGTGTGCATTTTCGCTTGCACGCATTGTATCTCCTGCATGTGCATACTTTTTGCGGGCGGGAGGGCGGTGCATGCGTACTGCATCTAAGCTGTATAAACGAGTGAGTTAGCGGAATTAACACTACATATTATTTAAATTACATTTTTTGTACTATGGATTTCCGCAAAATAACGCCTGATTCCATTAATTAAAATTAAATCAATGTGTGTACGCGAGTAGATCCGTAAAAGGAGTTTTAGTTCAAGGTTATTATTATTGTTTCATTTTTTATTTATTTTACTGGTGGTATGATACGAATGGTATTTAAATTTTTGTGTTTTATATTTGCAATACCCTAACAGGGTCATGTGCCTGCATTTTTGTATATGTAGCAAATAAATGAATTAATGTGAATAATAAAACTGTATTATTTTACTAATATTAAACGTCCAATATTTATCTTATCTTATCTTATCTTAGTGGGGCCTGCCGAGGTTTCCACCTCCCAGTAACACTTCGACCCATTGGGATCTTTTGTGCAACCCCATCCTTTCACTCTTCCTCCTCTGTAAAGATAGATGCCATAAGTCTGGCAACGTCCTTAAGAGCGAAGAGCCTGAAGTCCTCCGGTTTCGGATAGGCCGACCCCAGGAGTCCCATTCTTTTCCTAGCCAGAGAGTCGCAGTCACACAGTAGGTGCTGCATTGACTCGGATTGCTCTCCACATGCCCTACACAAACTATTTGTTGAAAGGTGCATTCCGTGAAGCTTTTGTTTTGTGGCATAGTGCCCTGTCAAGGCACCAATGGTTAATCGGGCCTGCCTTCTGCTGCCTCCGCATATGAACTATGTCCTAAGGCGTTTTCGCCTAGGAAGGATTTGGAGTGTATCATACCCGGCTGCTCTTTCCATTCGATGCCGTGCCTGTTTTTGATGTAATCTTTTAAGGCCTTGTTGATGGTACTTTGTGCAAGTGCCACGAACGGCTCAGGACCAATAAGCTGGGTCTCTGAGACCTCCCTGGCAAGTGTATCCGCCATCTCGTTGCCGTGGATTCCCATATGGCCTGGGACCCAGATCAATCGCACCTTGTTATGTCCACCTAGCTTGTTTAGAGCTTTTGTGGTTTCCAGAACAAGGCCAGAGTCGATTCGGGGCGATATGAGTGACTTGAGCGCGGCTTGGCTGTCACTCAAGATGAATATATTGCGCTTTTTAATAGCTAACTCTATATTCTGCTTTGCGCACAGGAGAATTGCGAAAGTTTCTGCTTGGTAAACAGTAGCAAATTTTCCCATGCTTTGACTATGCTTGAAGTCGTTATTATAGACGCCTGCCCCTGTGCCCGACTTCATTTTTGATCCGTCGGTGTACCAGATTAGGCTGTCTTTTTCCGGAGACGGTGGCCCTCGTTTCCATTCGTCCCTGGTTGGAACATAAACTTTAAATTTCTTTTCGAACACGAATATGGGGGATATTTTATCGCACCCCATTTCCATGATCGTATCAGGAATGTCACTTGGTTCCCATTTTGTGTGTCTGGTCAGAGGTTTAGATGCGTCCCATAATCCGGCCACCTTTAGTCTATGTAACGCTTTCTTTGCCTCTGTTTCTATTACAATGTGCAGGGGTGGAAGGTCTGTGAGGACCTCCAGCGCTGCCGTTGGAGTGGTTCTAAAGGCACCAGTGCTTGCTAGACAAGCTGTTCTCTGAAGTTTGCTAAGAGCATTCTTACAGATCTTCAGCCTAGTTCTGGGCCACCAGACGATGCTGCCATATGTGAGGATCGGTCTCACCATCGTCATGTAGATCCACCTGATAATTTTGGGGTTGAGTCCCCAAGTCTTGCCGTATGTAGACCGACACATGCCAAAGACTCTGTAAGCCTTGGCTACGGTTGTGTCCACATGCTGTTTCCAAGTAAGTTGCCTATCCAGCGTTAAGCCTAGATATTTCACTTCTTTGGACCAAGAGAGCTGGGTGCCATAGAGTGTTAGGTTACCCAGTCCCGTAATGTTCCTCATTCTTGTAAAGGGGATAGCTGTTGTTTTCCCCGGGTTTACAGAGAGGTGATGGGCATTGCACGATTCCTCCAGCAGACCTAGGGCACGTTGCATTAACCCCGATACCGTAGAGGGAAATTTCCCACTGACTGAGATGACCAAATCATCCGCATAATCCACCGTATGGAATGGTCCTTTATTCAGCCTTACTACAATTGAATCAACTACAAGGCTCCACAGAAGAGGCGAGAGAACCCCTCCTTGTGGGCATCCTCTAGTTGTTCGCGCAATTAGACTGTCACCTAGCAGTTCAGAGTTAATAATTCTACCCTTTAACATGCATTCAATCCAATTACAGATCGGTTGTGGCACACCATGGTTCTTGGCTGCAACCTTGATGGATTCAAAGGTAGTGCGATCAAATGCACCTTCGATATCTACGAAAGTGCAAACGCAAATCTCCTTGTTTTCCAGCGCAGATTCCGCTCGACTCACCACATGATGAAGAGCAGTTTCGGTTGACTTCCCCGCCTGATATGCACACTGAAGTCCATGGAGTGGGAATCTTTTCAGAGGTCCCACTCTGATATATTTGTCTACCATCTTCTCCAGGGTCTTCAGGAGAAAAGATTGTAGACTTATAGGCCTAAAGGCTTTGGGTTCTTCGTAATCTGGTTTTCCTGTTTTGGGTATGAAGATTACCTTAACACGCCTCCATGTTCTGGGAATATGTCCGAAAGCTATGCATGCTTTATACAGCCTGCAGAGATGAGGTCCCAGGATGGAGGCGCCCTGTTGTAGTAGAATGGGATAAATGTTGTCAGGTCCTGGCGCCTTAAACGGTTGAAAGCTCCCAAGAGCCCATCTAACCTTACATTCATCCACTACCCTTTTCGCTGTTATCCAGTCATATTTGGAAGTTCTCCTCTGCTGTTCCTTCCAGCTGATTGGATCATGATCGTCCTGGATGACTTCTGATCCAGGGAAATGAGTGTCAAACATGGCCTTCAATGTGTCACTCCCTGTCTCTGTACGTACTCCATCTTCCTTCCTTAACGTGGTTAATGGAATCGCCTTTGTTGTAGAGATAGCCTTGGATAATCTCATTGCTTCCGGAACAGATTGTATCTGGTCACAATGTTTCCTCCAGGCAGATCTCTTTGCCTTACGTACCGCACTACTGTACCGTGTTAAGGCCTCCTTGTAGTCGCTGAAGTCGTTCCTCGCTTTCGCTTCGTTGAACGCCTGTCGTGTAGCTCTTCTAATGCGAGCCAGTTCCGGGTTCCACCATGGTACCCTCCTTGTCACTGATTTCGTCTCTGGACAGTTATTTTGCCATGCCGTCATCAGTGCTTCTGTAATTCTGTCAGCTTCAAACTCTCTCAAAACG
Organism: Eudonia lacustrata; assembly: GCA_947562085.1. Classification (NCBI taxonomy): domain Eukaryota; kingdom Metazoa; phylum Arthropoda; class Insecta; order Lepidoptera; family Crambidae; genus Eudonia; species Eudonia lacustrata. The sequence goes on along the minus strand of OX387326.1, from coordinate 7,056,198 downwards.
TCCAATATTTACTTAGTTATGGTTACTTAGTAATGGTTACTTAGCTATAATGCCTAGGGTTCCACAGTCCCACTTGATGCTGTAGGTTTCTACAGGTTCCTTTCTTTTCCATTGCATGAGATCATTATTATCGAAAAGATCAAGTCTTAGCTTCTGTAGGTGACATGAAATAATCGCGCTTCTTTGTTTTTTGTGCCTTTTCTGCTGGTAATCCATATGCCTAACTAATAAGCCATTAATTTGAGCTTAAAGTTTTAACATCTCTTCAGCCTGACTTTGAATGTCGGTAGCTTACTTCCAACATCTCGACGATGGGGTCATAGGCACGACAGTAAGACGAAGCGAGCATATGCCTCTAATAATAGGTAATAAGGCCTTGAAAAGCAAGGATTCAGCCCAGCTTCTTACTTTTTATGGTTAATAAATAGAGAGTGCCTTCGATAGTGCCTGGTGGGCAACGGTTAGACTGGTTAGTCTGGTTGAGGAAAGCTGCTCGGTCAACATCCAGAGGCTGCATGGGAACTACCACGACGACAGAACAGTAGAAAAAAAGTACGCCGGTAAAACATATGCCAAGCAAACTGACAAAGGATATGTACCCCCTGTACACTGTCTTTTGGCGGCTCCATACTATGGAACCTTCGTCTCGACCCATCCCCATCCTTAAACTCCTCCTCGACACCCATGACGTATTCGCCTAGGCTTTCGCAGACCATGTGTGGCATTGGTCTTTAACAGTAGCAATGCGGCTTAGATCAAGTGGCAAGCCTCAGTCCTCGAATATATTCAGGATTGGGGCATCAAATAATAGGTTGGGGAAAAAAATTCTTCGCATTTTTTAAGAAAATTCAAAACATTTTTTAATATAGTTTATTTACATTTAACTAAAATATGTAGGTGCCATTTTGTTCGATAACTTTTTGCCATCTTGTAGGTAGGGACATGATCCCATTGCTATAGAAATTTTGGGGCTTCTGATCAAAATACCGCGACAAATGGTTTTGGCAGTCTTCTCATGATGTTAACCTGACACTGCCTAAAGAATTCTGAAGAGACCGAAACAGGTGGAAATCTGAAGGTGCAAGGTCAAGACTATACGGCGGATGCATTAACACCTCCCAGTCAAACTCTCTTAGTTTTTGCTGATTGGCTAAAGCGAGTGTGTGAGGTCTAGCGTTATCATGATGAAAAACCACATCCCTTCTTTTGATTAATTCCGGCCGCTTTCTCTCAACTTCTTGCTTTAAATGTTTTTTCTTGCTTTAATCGCATCAGTTGTTCGCAGTAGGATCAATGGTCCTGCTTGGTGGTAACAGCTCATAATGAATAATGCCCTTCCAATCCTATAACACACAGCATCACATTGTTGCGAGTTAACCCGGGTTTCGCCACAGTCTGTGAAGTCTGACCGGCCTTTGACCACGACCTTTTTCGCACGTTCTTGTCGTACGTGATCCACTTTTCATCACAGTTATCAGTTTCTTCAAAAATGGTTCGGTTTCAATACGTCGTAATAAAGAATCACAAATAGTACACGGTTCATTAGGTTTCTTTCAGTGAGCTCGTGAGGTACCCAAATATCGAGCTTTTTTGTGTACCCAGTTTTTTTCAAATGGGCCAAAACAGTTTTGTAATCAATTCCTAGTTCTTCAGCTACGTCGTAACTACTGATATGCCGATCTTGCTCAACTTTTTCAAAATTGGCATCCATTTTATCCGTCCGCAACTTTAACATCAATATTTTCGGATTAAAACGCTTAAATCAATTTGTGCTACTCTCACAGACACTGCATTAGGTCCATAAATATCGCCATATTATGTCCATAATTATATATATATATATATATATATATAATTATGGATATATATATATATATATATATATATATATATATATATAGATCCCTTTACGGTAAATGTTGATCAGACGGGACTTCACGCGAGCACTTTGTTGATCCGAAAATGCATGTTGATCCGGCGCCTTTTGTTGATCCAATATGCATCTCTGGTAACTAATGTGGCTCCGACCGGATCAACATCTACACTCACGGGACTGCTTACTAACATTCGCCGAAGTTGATCCGATATACAAATCCACCTTGCAATAGTTACGGAAAATGTTGATCCGATTTAAATGAGCCAATCAGAGCACAGCAAACGATCGGATTGGCTGAAAGCAGCCGCGACGTTGCCGTTTCGTATCTTTGGCCACAAAATAAGAATAAAAGCTTCATACAATGTGCGCTCCGACAACCGCTCACGGACACGTAGTCTGTCGGAATCAAAGGCGGTTTCTGGGTAATGCGAGCGCGAGTGCCGCCCGCTGCATTGTAAGTCAATTGTGAACTAGTAGTTTACGTTATCGGAATAAGCTGACATTTTGTACACTTAAGTAATCTTGATGACAATGCAATAATATGGTGACCTGGACCTGATGCTGCAGCCAGGATCGTCTCTCACAAGGGAACTCCTCAATGGTTAAGCGTATAGAGTTGAAATTTAGACATTTATGTACACCCGATGACAATGCAATAATGTGGTGACCTTGACCTGATGCTGCAGCCAGGATTGTCTTTCACAAGAGAACTCCTCTATGTATATATATATATGCAGCCAGGATCGTCTCTCACAAGGGAACTTCTCAATGGTTAAGCTTATAGAGTTGAAATTTGGACATTTATGTACACCCGATGACAATGCAATAATGTGGTGACCTTGAGCTGATGCTGCAGTCAGGATCGTCTCTCACAAGGGAACTCCTCAATGGTTAAGCGTATAGAGTTGAAATTTGGTACACATATATACACCCGATGACAATGCAATAATGTGGTGACCTTGACTTGATGCTGCAGCCAGGATCGTCTCTCACAAGGGAACTCCTCATCTGTTAAGCGTCTAAAGTTGAAATTTGGTAAACGTATGTACATCCGATGACAATGCAATAATAAGGTGGCCTTGACCTGATGCTGCAGCCAGGATCGTCTTCTCATGAACAACTGTTAACTGTCTCGAGTTCAAATTTTACAGAACGCTGATTATGGCTTGTATTCACTACACAGTTTGGACCTGCCAAACTGGCGGATGTCCAACAGTGGACTTCAAATGTTTCTTGAGCTATAGTTTGTCAAAACAGTTTCAATAAGCACAAACACGACGAGGATATCCTCGTTTGCTTAGTTGAAGAGTTCCTATGGCCAACTTTCGGCTTCCATCATCAGACCAGCTCCATGGTACCATATTATTGCATTTTCACCCAAGATGAAATCATCATCATAAGCCCAAACTAGTCCACTGCTGGACATAGGCCTCCCAACAAGGCGCGCTACTGAACCCAATCCTCGGTTCTCCGATTCAGTCGCTGCCAGCCACCTTACACAAGATACCTAGGTATGCCAAATTTTATCTCAATCAGGCACCGGAAAGTAGGTCAAAATTAATTTACTTGATTTGAACCGGAAAGACATACAGACATACGAACGAAACTAGTTAATTAATAAAAGCTAGTATTAGGCAATCCATACTTTCATATTGCATACTTAAATTATAAAATCAAAAGTAACTAACTATGTCTTTCTGTTTGTCTGTCTGTCTTCATGAAATTTGAAATGAAACAACTTTTACGGATCTACTCGCGTTTATTTTACACATTACTTTTAGTTACTGTTTATCCTGACATTTTGAACCCTAAAATAAACGTGAGTAAAAGTTGTTTTATTTCAATGTGTAGTGTTCACGTAAACTTTAGAAAACATATCGTCAAATTTGTTTATTTTGTTTTGTGTAAACCTGTTTTAAAGGATAGCGACATGAGTAAATAAAATAAAAAAACAGTGCCTCAAGCTTTTAAAATTGAAATGTTCGTGCTCACCTTGGCATTGGGTCATCCATCCAATCCATCTAATCAAAGACATCTAGTCAAGACTCGAACTGAATGCGGATTCTGTCTTGTCTTGTCTTTCGAGATCTTGAGTTCGATTTCGAGTTCGAGTTCGAGTTCGAGTTCGAGTTCGAGTTCGAGTTCGAGTTCGAGTTCGAGTTCGAGTTCGAGTTCGAGTTCGAGTTCGAGTTTGAGTTCGAGTTCGAGTTCGAGTTCATAGTTTTCGGGTGCGCCGATTTTGAATACAACACATCTATTTCGAGATCCAACATTGGCGGCGTGACTTTTTATGTAAAATCAATATGGGTATTCCATGGTTTTCGGGGGTGCCGATTTCGAATACAACTATTTATTTATTTATTTATAGAAACCAACAGCTTATTACAATGTGTGCTTATTCTACTGATGATTACAATATCATAAGAGTCACTGGAGCAACGGAGATGATAATTAAGATGATAATTTGATGAATACTTTTTGAATATTTCTTATACTTGTTTTTTTTATTTATTTTTTTTACTTTTTTTTTACTCTTTTTTATTTTTTAAGTTCTAGTTCGAGTTTGAGTTCGAGTTCGAGTTCAAGTTCAAGCTCGAGTTCAAGCTCGAGTTCGAGTTAGAGCCTGAGTTCGAGTTCGAGTTCGAGTTCGAGTTCGAGTTCGAGTTCGAGTTCGAGTTCGAGTACGAGTTCGAGTTCGAGTTCGAGTTCGAGTTCGAGTTCGAGTTCGAGTTCGAGTTCGAGTTCGAGTTCGAGTTCGAGTTCGAGTTCGAGTTCGAGTTCGAGTTCGAGTTCGAGTTCGAGTTCGAGTTCGAGTTCGAGTTCGAGTTCGAGTTCGAGTTCGAGTTCGAGTTCGAGTTCGAGTCCGAGTCCGAGTCCGAGTCCGAGTCCGAGTCCGAGTCCGAGTCCGAGTCCGAGTCCGAGTCCGAGTCCGAGTCCGAGTCCGAGTCCGAGTCCGAGTCCGAGTCCGAGTCCGAGTCCGAGTCCGAGTCCGAGTCCGAGTCCGAGTTCGAGTCCGAGTTCGAGTTCGAGTTCGAGTTCGAGTTCGAGTTCGAGTCCGAGTCCGAGTCCGAGTATTTCTTATACTTGTTTTTTTTATTTATTTTTTTTACTTTATTTTACTCTTTTTTATTTTTTAAGTTCTAGTTTGAGTTCGAGTTCGAGTTCAAGTTCAAGCTCGAGTTCAAGCTCGAGTTCGAGTTAGAGCCTGAGTTCGAGTTCAAGTTCGAGTTCGAGTTTTGAGTTCGAGTTCGAGTTCGAGTTCGAGTTCGAATTCGAGTTCGAGTTCGAGTTCGAGTTCGAGTTCGAGTTCGAGTTCGAGTTCGAGTTCGAGTTCGAGTTCGAGTTCGAGTTCGAGTTCGAGTTCGAGTTCGAGTTCGAGTTCGAGTTCGAGTTCGAGTTCGAGTTCGAGTTCGAGTTCGAGTTCGAGTTCGAGTTCGAGTTCGAGTTCGAGTTCGAGTTCGAGTTCGAGTTCGAGTTCGAGTTCGAGTTCGAGTTCGAGTTCGAGTTCGAGTTCGAGTTCGAGTTCGAGTTCGAGTTCGAGTTCGAGTTCGAGTTCGAGTCCGAGTCCGAGTCCGAGTCCCGAGTCCCAGTCCGAGTTCGAGTTCGAGTTCGAGTTCGTGGCAACCAATCCAACATTGGCGGACGTGACTTTTTATGTAAAATCAATTATGGGTATTATTTCCATGGTTTTCGGGGGTGCCGATTTCGAATACTTTATTTTTTATTTATTTATTTATAGAAACCAACAGCTTATTACTATGTGTGCCTTATCTACTGATGCTTATTACTATAACTTTATATATGGCTTTACTAAGCCTACAGGTTTCTGCATTTACATTTTTTTATTATTTGTAATAAAATCTTAATATTTTGTGAATATTTTGTTTCTCTATTGAGAAATAAAAATAAAACGCTATAAACGGAACACTAACCAACTTTTAACAAAATAAACTTTTCCTTACCTAGAACTTAATTCTAAACCCATTACCTAAGAATTAAGCCTTATTAAGAATTTAACCTTGCAATGAGCGTAAGTGAGTCATTGAATGCTGCTCTTTAAATGAGAAAAAATACTGAATATATTTAATAATTATATAATGTGTAGACCACCACCTGATTACTTTGTATTTTCTGCACTACTTAATTATCGCACTTGATAGCTTCGATTGTTTTTTTAAAGGTAAATTTGCACAGGAAGAAAACATCTTCCTTGCATTTTTAGCATTTGCAGTTGTCCATGGTTTTCGGGGGTGCCAATTTCGAATACAACATCTATTTCGAGATTGCATAACGCTGGCTGAACCCTACGAGATAGATCAAAATAATATACTAGGTACAGTATTGTACACCTTAACTACAAAAAAGTCCGCGATGGTATATATATGTCTATCTCTTAGGGATAACCTACAATAATTATTTTGTATCATTTACTTTTTACGAGAAATAATGGCTTATTTACGAAGCAATTTTAAACAATACAGCATTAATCCTAATCCTTAAATAGATTCATAGATAGAATAATGGTCCTTAAATAAATTACCTTAAATAGATTGTGCATTTAATATAGATCAATATGTATACCTTTACGGTAAATGTTGATCAGGCGCGACTTCACGCGAGCACTTTGTTGATCCGAAAATGTATGTTGATCCGGCGCCTTTTGTTGATCCAATATGCATCTCTGGTAACTAATGTGGCTCCGACCGGATCAACATCTACACTCACGGGACTTCTTACTAACGTTCGCCGAAGTTGATCCGATATACAAATCCACCTTGCGATAGCTACGGAAAATGTTAATCCGATTCAAATGAGCCAATCAGAGCACAGGAAACGATCGGATTGGCTGAAAGCAGCCGCGACGTTGCCGTTTAAAGATACGAATATCTTTAGCCACAAAATACAGAATTAAAGCTTCATACAATGTGCGCTCCGACAACCGCTCACGGACACGTAGTCAGTCGGAATCAAAGGCGGTTTCTGGGTAATGCGAGCGCGAGTGCCGCCCGCTGCATTGTAAGTCAATTGTGAACTAGTAGTTTACGTTATCGGAATAAGCTGACATTTTGTACACTTAAGTAATCTTGATGACAATGCAATAATATGGTGACCTGGACCTGATGCTGCAGCCAGGATCGTCTCTCACAAGGGAACTCCTCAATGGTTAAGCGTATAGAGTTGAAATTTAGACATTTATGTACACCCGATGACAATGCAATAATGTGGTGACCTTGACCTGATGCTGCAGCCAGGATTGTCTTTCACAAGAGAACTCCTCTATGTATATATATATATATGCAGCCAGGATCGTCTCTCACAAGGGAACTCCTCATTGGTTAAGCTTATAGAGTTAAAATTTGGACATTTATGTACACCCGATGACAATGCAATAATGTGGTGACCTTGAGCTGATGCTGCAGTCAGGATCGTCTCTCACAAGGGAACTCCTCAATGGTTAAGCGTATAGAGTTGAAATTTGGTACACATATATACACCCGATGACAATGCAATAATGTGGTGACCTTGACTTGATGCTGCAGCCAGGATCGTCTCTCACAAGGGAACTCCTCAATGGTTAAGCGTATAGAGTTGAAATTTTGGTACACATATGTACACCCGATGACAATGCAATAATGTGGTGACCTTGACCTGATGCTGCAGCCAGGATCGTCTCTCACAAAGGAACTCCTCAACTGTTAAGCGTATAGAGTTGAAATTTGGTACACATATGTACACCCGATAACAATGCAATAATGTGGTGACCTTGACCTGATGCTGCAGCCAGGATCGTCTCTCAGAAGGGAACTCCTCAATGGTTAAGCGTATAGAGTTGAAATTTAGACATTTATGTACACCCGATGACAATGCAATAATGTGGTGACCTTGACCTGATGCTGCAGCCAGGATTGTCTTTCACAAGAGAACTCCTCTATGTATATATATATATGCAGCCAAGATCGTCTCTCACAAGGGAACTTCTCAATGGTTAAGCTTATATAGTTAAAATTTGGACATTTATGTACACCCGATGACAATGCAATAATGTGGTGACCTTGAGCTGATGCTGCAGTCAGGATCGTCTCTCACAAGGGAACTCCTCAATGGTTAAGCGTATAGAATTGAAATTTGGTACACATATAAACACCCGATGACAATGCAATAATGTGGTGACCTTGACTTGATGCTGCAGCCAGGATCGTCTCTCACAAGGGAACTCCTCAATGGTTAAGCGTATAGAGTTGAAATTTTGGTACACATATGTACACCCGGTGACAATGCAATAATGTGGTGACCTTGACCTGATGCTGCAGCCAGGATCGTCTCTCACAAAGGAACTCCTCAACTGTTAAGCGTATAGAGTTGAAATTTGGTACACATATGTACACCCGATAACAATGCAATAATGTGGTGACCTTGACCTGATGCTGCAGCCAGGATCGTCTCTCACAAGGGAACTCCTCAATGGTTAAGCGTATAGAGTTGAAATTTAGACATTTATGTACACCCGATGACAATGCAATAATGTGGTGACCTTGACCTGATGCTGCAGCCAGGATTGTCTTTCACAAGAGAACTCCTCTATGTATATATATATATATGCAGCCAGGATCGTCTCTCACAAGGGAACTCCTCATTGGTTAAGCTTATAGAGTTAAAATTTGGACATTTATGTACACCCGATGACAATGCAATAATGTGGTGACCTTGAGCTGATGCTGCAGTCAGGATCGTCTCTCACAAGGGAACTCCTCAATGGTTAAGCGTATAGAGTTGAAATTTGGTACACATATATACACCCGATGACAATGCAATAATGTGGTGACCTTGACTTGATGCTGCAGCCAGGATCGTCTCTCACAAGGGAACTCCTCAATGGTTAAGCGTATAGAGTTGAAATTTTGGTACACATATGTACACCCGATGACAATGCAATAATGTGGTGACCTTGACCTGATGCTGCAGCCAGGATCGTCTCTCACAAAGGAACTCCTCAACTGTTAAGCGTATAGAGTTGAAATTTGGTACACATATGTACACCCGATAACAATGCAATAATGTGGTGACCTTGACCTGATGCTGCAGCCAGGATCGTCTCTCAGAAGGGAACTCCTCAATGGTTAAGCGTATAGAGTTGAAATTTAGACATTTATGTACACCCGATGACAATGCAATAATGTGGTGACCTTGACCTGATGCTGCAGCCAGGATTGTCTTTCACAAGAGAACTCCTCTATGTATATATATATATGCAGCCAAGATCGTCTCTCACAAGGGAACTTCTCAATGGTTAAGCTTATATAGTTAAAATTTGGACATTTATGTACACCCGATGACAATGCAATAATGTGGTGACCTTGAGCTGATGCTGCAGTCAGGATCGTCTCTCACAAGGGAACTCCTCAATGGTTAAGCGTATAGAGTTGAAATTTGGTACACATATAAACACCCGATGACAATGCAATAATGTGGTGACCTTGACTTGATGCTGCAGCCAGGATCGTCTCTCACAAGGGAACTCCTCAATGGTTAAGCGTATAGAGTTGAAATTTTGGTACACATATGTACACCCGATGACAATGCAATAATGTGGTGACCTTGACCTGATGCTGCAGCCAGGATCGTCTCTCACAAAGGAACTCCTCAACTGTTAAGCGTATAGAGTTGAAATTTGGTACACATATGTACACCCGATAACAATGCAATAATGTGGTGACCTTGACCTGATGCTGCAGCCAGGATCGTCTCTCACAAGGGAACTCCTCAATAGTTAAGCGTATAGAGTTGAAATTTGGTAAACGTATGTACATCCGATGACAATGCAATAATAAGGTGACCTGATGCTGCAGCCAGGATCGTCTTCTCATGAACAACTGTTAACTGTCTCGAGTTCAAATTTCACAGAACGCTGATTATGGCTTGTATTCACTACACAGTTTGGACCTGCCAAACTGGCGGATGTCCAACAGTGGACTTCAAATGTTTCTTGAGCTATAGTTTGTCAAAACAATTTTAATAAGCACAAACACGACGAGGATATCCTCGTTTGCTTAGTTGAAGAGTTCCTATGGCCAACTTTCGGCTTCCATCATCAGACCAGCTCCATGGTATCATATTATTGCATTTTCACCCAAGATGAAATCATCATCATAAGCCCAAACTAGTCCACTGCTGGACATAGGCCTCCCAACAAGGCGCGCTACTGAACCCAATCCTCGGTTCTCCGATTCAGTCGCTGCCAGCCACCTTACACAAGATACCTAGGTATGCCAAATTTTATCTCAATCAGGCACCGGAAAGTAGGTCAAAATTAATTTACTTGATTTGAACCGGAAAGACATACAGACATACGAACGAAACTAGTTAATTAATAAAAGCTTGTATTAGGCAATCCATAATTTCATATTGCATACCTACTTATATTATAAAAGCAAAAGTACTATGTCTTTCTGTTTGTCTGTTACCTCTTCACGACTAAACCGCTGAACCGATCTTCATGAAATTTAAAATGAAACAACTTTTACGGATCTACTCGCGTATATTTTACACATTCATCATCATCATCACCATCAGCTCATTTTTGTCCCCACTGCTGGAGCACGAGCCTTCCCTATGGATGGATAGGGAGAACGGGTCATAAACCACCACGCGGGCCCAGTGCGGATTGGTGGTTGTTAACGACTGCTAATGCAGCCGGGACCAACGGCTTTACGTGCCTTCCGAAGCACGGAGAAGCTCGAGATGATAAATTTTTGGTCACCCATCCGATGACCGGCCTTTGCGAAAGTTGCTTAACCTCAACACTCGCAGACCGGGCGCGTTAACCACTGCGCCATCGAGCACATTACACATTACTTTTAGTTAATGTTTATACTGACGTTTCGAACCCTAAAATAAATGCGAGTAGATCCGTAAAAGTTGTTTTATTTCAATGTGTAGTGTTCACGTAAACTTTAGAAAACTATTCATAAGTTTAATTTGTTTTGTGTAAGCCTGTTTTAAAGGATAGCGACATGAGTAAATAAAATAAAAAAAATGAATGCCTCAAGCTTTTAAAATTGAAATGTTCGTGCTCACCTTGGCATTGCGTCATCCATCTTATTCATCTAATCAAAGACAGAATCCACATTCATAACAAACTGAACGTACGAACGTACGAACTTATTTTCCCGAGTTTCCTATGGCCATCTTCCAGCATCATCAGACTCTGGTTACCATCTAGCACCAAAGTACTCGTCAAGACGAATCATACGAGCCCAAACTCGATGGGATTGTGTCGTTTAATTACCGAGTTCCTATGGCCATCTTCCAGCTCCATCATCAGACCCTGGTTACCATCTAGCATCAAAGTATTCGTCAAGACGAATCATACGAGCCCAAACTCGATGGGGTTGTGTCGTTTAATTACCGAATTCCTATGGCCATTTTCCAGCTCCATCATTAGACCCTGGTTACCATCTAGCACCAAAGTACTCGTCAAGACGAATCATACGAGCCCAAACTCGATGGGATTGTGTCGTTTAATTACCGAGTTCCTATGGCCATCTTCCAGCTCCATCATCAGACCCTGGTTACCATCTAGCATCAAAGTACTCATCAAGACGAATCATACGAGCCCAAACTCGATGGGGTTGTGTCATTTAACTACCGAGTTCCTATGGCCACCTTCCGGTTCTATCATCAGATCAGCTCCATGTCATAATAATTTTGCATTGTCGTCCGATTCACACATGCATGCAAAATTTCATTTCAATCGATAACCGGGAAGTGGATCAAATTTAACTTGCCAGATTTAATTACAGACGAACAAACAACGGGGCAGGTGAAACTAAATAAAAGCTTGTATTGTAAAATAACACAAATTCACTCTATATTCTAACTGGGTTCTCTCTCTGTCACACGCAGAACGCGACGTTGCCGCTTTGTGTTCAAGTACCTATTCGTCCATTTTGGCTCCGGATCAACTTAGTCTAAGTAAATGTCGCATATAAGTTAAATATATTCTGGATCTAAGAAATCATATTCAGTATGAGTTTTTCGAACGTTGCTGGAACAACAAATGTTGGTCAAATCGCTGACGAGTATGTTGAAAACCTGTAAGTGCAGCTCCACCGACGTCACACGCGCATCAAGGACGGGTCAAAGTATATCAGTTTGCGCTACGGGGAGCCGAGTATACACGTAAAATAGGTGGATCAACAATTGTTCTAACTTCACACTTGATCAACATTTACCGTGAAAGGTTCATTATATATATATATATATATATATATATATATATATATATATATATATAAATAATTTTTCGCGGCTTGCGTTGCATTTTTACCTTTTTTGTAGTAAAATTTTAAAATGTATCGAATTTTGTCATTAGACTCACTCATCTTGACAGTAAGAAAAACAAATGAAAATCACACATTTTCCTAATTTAAATTTGGAATTATCTTCTTTAACATTTAAACTTTTAATGATACCAAAATCAGCCAGATACAAATAGTAAAGCCAAAGAGATTTTATTTTATTACAAGTTCATACATACTATATGCGAAAAGACTTTTTCCCCAACCTAATATAAGTTGCAGTTTGCACCACAAAGGACCTGTGCCATGGGAAAATTGAAGTATGACACACCATCACTGAATATGGGCGGGGTCAACATCGAAATGTCGCGGAGTACTAATCTACTTGGTCTCACTATAGACGACAAGCTCGTATTTCCGCACACATCGCAACTATACCTATGCAACAAGGCACTCTAACTCTTTAGGCAATTGGCTAGACCAGCCAAAATTAACTGAGGGAGCTTCACACCGCGATAGTCCGCTTCATCTACACAGCCTCCATTGACCCAGTGATCACATACGCTGCATGTGTGTGGGCTCCTGCGGCAAACAAAATAGGTGCGCGTAGGTTAGGTAGCCTATGGATGCGAGCAGCACAAAATTGATCGTTGTGGATATCCCTGGGGAGGCCTTTCTCCAGCAGTGTGTGCAGTGTGATGATGATGGCTATGATGATGATGATGATGATGACGAGTAGGTTTCTAGACTCAGTCCAGAGAGGTTCAGTGGAACCAACGTTGCAAAGCTTCTGAGTGCAGAAGCTCTGCAAATCCTACCGCACAGTTTCGCTGAAATAAGTTGTGGTTTTGTCAGGGTTAATTTCTCTAGACCTTCGTATACATACCGTATACATATACATACCCAGTATACATACCGAGTATACATTAAGCAGCCGCCCTGTATGCAGCGAGGAGAATGTCAACCCCATACATACCAAGAGTCAGGGAAGAAGAGCGCGTGAATCGCGTGATAGGATTTAATAAAAGGTAATTCATTATGCTTTGGATGTTTTTAAAGAGTTTGATGATGCCTTCAAACGACCTTTTCAACGTTACTGTAACGCTGACGATGTCGTCAGCCTCTTAATTCCACCTGATGTTAAGTGGAAACTGATTCCAGATGCAATGACGACTGGTCATCATCATCAGCTCATCCTTACTGCTGAGGCATGAGCCTTCACTATGGATGGATAGGGAGAACGGGCCTTAAACCACCACGTGAGCCCAGTGTGAAGACAACTGATGCAGCGTAAAAACAACGCTGCATCAGTCAGCCTTACTCTGCCGGCCCCTAGATGCCCTTTCACGCCTCGTTTGAAGGACCCCATATCATAGAAAGGAGGGAAATGTGTGTTGATAGACAAGTCCATCTTTTGGAAGTGCGACAAGGAAACGAGTCATCAAATTTTGTGCGCGATGAAATGTTTGAGACAGTACAGCAGAACACCGAGCACTAAGCACTGTAACTAGGAATACGAGTATAAGAAAAGCCATAGCACCTTGTATCTGTAGATTGGTCATTGAACCCAAGCTAGCAGATATGCATACTTAAAGTACAAACAATTGAGAAAAAAAGGCGAAGGAAAATAGGGCGGCGTCTGGTGACCCTGGGATCTTGGTGTTATAGAATGTATGTATTATTTTTGTATTTGTTATTGTTATATGTTGTGCAGGTCAATGAATGTTTCTTATTCCTAAAGCTTTGTAGCTTTACGCTTGTGCGTAATCCTTGAAATCTTTTCGGCATCTACACTGGTGACCCTAGAATGACACTTGAGACAGTCACCAATATTAAGTCAAAAGACTTGACTTGCCAGGGGATGTCCTCATCCCCTGGCAAGTCAAGTCTCTTGAGAGATAAGGTGAACCCTAAGAACAAGGATGTTTTTGTTCTGGATGAAGGCACATGCGTTGAATGAGCCGTGAAATCTGCCGTGGAATGAGCGCGCCGACGAACGAGCAAAAGAGGCGGCCCTAGGTTTGGGGAAAAAGTAAAATTATTACCGGAGCCCAGTTTCATATATCAAGAGATGGTTTCGTCAAGCATCTTTTGACTTATGGAACGAATGGTACCGCACCCAAAACACTGCTTGCACCACTAAATTTTTCCCGGATGCCAAGGAAGCTTATATAAGAGTTAGGACAATAAGCCACACTAACCACACGAGTTTATGTACAAAAGAACAGGTTTCTTACTAGACTCTGATTTAAGAGTTGAGCTACTACCAATGAACTATTTTGTGATTAGTTGGATAATTTGTGAATTTCATAAAGTACCTATGTTACATACACGTTTACACGTGTCTTTAATTTTCGTAACAGGTCATTACGAAAATCATTATTTCTTAATTCTAATCATAATCAAATGTAAGTACATACTTTCGCCTAAAATCATAATAAAAAGCATAAGCGTTGAATACGTCAATCATTCACATAATGTTTTTCATGATTAAGTTACACGGCCTATTCGTTATAATTATTTTTATAAGAACGTTTAAATTTTCCAATTGCCAATTTAAAGGAAACATTGTGGGTGGCTCACCGACTACAGCCAGAAAATATCCGCACTCAATTTTTTTGAACGCCAACTGCCAGGGCTCGGGTTGGATATGCGGTTCCTCTGTTTTAAACCAAAAAGTTCTATTGACAGCGGCCCATTGTGTGGCTCAGTGCAACTTTAGGAGAAAGGACACTATACATACCATTGGAGGAAATGAACATTTAAAACAGGCAAGTACTACCAAGTCTACCGACGACATTTCATTCATCGACGGTCAATTAGGAAGTTTCAGGAAGGAGCAGTTTTCATGCCTATTGATTTTATGACCGTGTCGACAAGGTGCTTACAATACCACCAACATTTCATCATAGCAAGCAGTGTAACTACTCTGCACCAATCACTCAAAAGGGTTGCCTCGAGTAGCCTAGGTGGTTCCTTGTGGCTTAATATGGCTTATGGCAGTTCCGTATCACCTGGTGGTGGCAGTACCTACAGCAGTTTTTCGTGACTATGCCGTCCTGCCCTTGGGGTGTTCGGAGGTCGAGTCCCACATAACCAACTGCGTCTCTTCGGACGTAGGGTATACCTAATGCATTTTGTCCTGAATAAAAAGGAGTCACCTTTATGTAAAGCTGATCTGGTCATAGGTTTCACACTGGTCGAACTAAACTAGAGTTTATGCTAACCTAACCTTGGCATTAATATCGCATACTGGTTACATTTTCTAGAGAGCAGTCTCAAGGAAAATCATTGCGAGAAATGTCCACAATAATTATAATGCACAACGCGTCTTGAACGATATTGCTGTTGTAAAACTAGACAGAAACTTGCCCCTGAATGCCAATATTAAGAGGGTGATTATACCACTGAGACAGTATCCGAGACCTAATTCAGCATCAGTCGCCGGGTGGGGTATCACCAATGTAAGTGAAAACCGTGAAACTTTCAAATACAAATACAACTACAAATATATTTATTGCATATTAAGTGTACATAAAGATCTTACTCTAGGTAAAATGTAGGTGGCTTATAAACTGAATTACCCTTTTCAGGTATTGCAATTTACTTAAATTAACATAAACAATTCAAATTATGAAAAGTCTAAACATTGCGTGAAATATGGGTCAAAATATTCTGTTAAATTATAGAAGGCTTTTCCCATCAACCAGGTTTTTAATTTTATTTTAAACAATTTGGAGTTTAATCATTTATTAAATAACAAATTTTGTGTGTTTATTTGTGATGGAAAGTGTCCTTTTATGATGGGGCACTTTCCAATATTTTTGACGCTGTAAGGGAGAAAAGAGCTAGACACTTGCTGAGATTCTTGCCGGTTCTTCTCAGTAGCTACAAGATCTCCCGCCCAAAGTAGACTTACGAACCGATGGCATAATGACGTTCATAAGAGCTATGTGTGTGTAGCCTAAACTGAATAAATGATTTAGAATTTTTTGAATTTTAAATCCTATCAGTTCTAAGGGTAGATGATTAAGAGCGTTTACGCCGCACACTAGCGCCGCCAATGAAAAAAAAAGCATATCTAGTAATTAGAGATAGAAAATCAAATTATGCTCAACAAACTATTTGAATGAAGTAATTTAGCATTTTTACATCACCTATTGAACACCTCACATGCTATGGTTTAGTTAAATAAGACGTTACGGCCACTTTTAACTATAACGTCATATTTAACTAAACCATAACAACTCAGGTGTTCATTAGGTGACGTAAAAATGCTAAATTACTTCATTCAGATAGTTTGTTGAGCATAATTTGATTTTCTATCTCTAATTACTAGATATGTTTTTTTTTTCATTAGTGGCGCTAGTGTGCGGCGTAAACGCTCTTAAAAACTTTTATTCCTGTAACAAATGCACTTTTGTAATACATCATTGGTATACATAAATGATGTCTTTAGCTGCTACGAGCATTTGGACGACCAGACACCTTATTTTTAAAATACTCCATATTATTCTTAATAAAGCTAGATATTTCTAAAATATAAATACTAACTAAAGTAAGATAACCTAGTCAAGTTTTGGGAGTGACTTAACGATTTTTTAAAAACTATAATTAATTAAAACTAGAGTGTTGCCGATTCGGAGGCCTATTTAATAATGAATAACTCTTAGTAACCAGACATACAGGAAGCTGCTCCGTTGAGCTAGACTAAGCAATTATATTTCTTAGAACTAAAGAAGAAATGACTATGTAAGCCCTCTTAATCTAATACAGAGGGGCGAGGGGGTACGTATTTATTTCAGAATAATTTCATAGATTGTTAGTAATTACAATAGACCTTATACCTTACCTTATGAAATTATGTTTAGTGTAATTGTTGTTTTTTTTATTTACGATTGTATATTGTGTGTGTCTATAGTGTCCAAATAAAGACGTTATCTATCTATCTATCTATCTACCATAACTACCTTTTTCTCTAAAAATATTTCGAACAGTTTCATCGGAAAACAAGCTATACATATATAATGCGCAAACATCTTTTCTGCAAAATAAATGCTGTCTCAACATCTACAGAGTACCCCAAAAAGTAATAACGTATGTCAGAAGCGGGTAAACTTGACCAAGTACGAAGCTCGTGCTACTTGTTCTGAAGTGGTTTTAACGAGTATAGATAAAGCATAGCAGCAACTAGACTTTTTTTTTTATTTTAGTTTTATGGGATTTCCAATTTAGATTGGCATCTATTGTAACACCAAGAAAGTTTATTTAATTGACTTCGTTTATTTCAGTGCTTGATTCAGAGATATTTAAATTATACTTATGAATTTGTTTTATAATTTCTGAATTGAATAATTTTGTTTTTTTTACGATTTACATTTAAGTTAATGGATTTTAACCAATCAACAGTTTTTTTTTTAATTTTGTTAATTTCACTTTCAAAGGCAGCTCTGTCACTGTGAGTGTCCGATATAAAAATTGTTGCATCATCAGAAAACATTACACATGATCCAAGTATTTTGGAAGTTCATTAACGTAAATGAGAAAAAGGAGCCCAGTATACTCCCTTAAGGTACACCTAGAGTCATTTTATTTGAATCTGAAATTGCTTCTCCAAAGGTTTTATTAGTCTTATTAAACGTGTCAATAACAGTATATTGTTCTCTGTTCTTTAAGTAGTTTTCTAATAGTTTTTGTGCTACGCCGCGTATACCTAAATATTCCAGCTGAATCAAAAGTGTGTCATGTACGACGTAGTCAAATGCTCTTGACATATCAACAAACACGCCAATGTTCGGCATCTTAACATTTGAAGCTTCCCATATTTGCTTCAGCACTTTAAATATAGCAAGTGTCGTGGACTTTTTCTTCTAAAAAACCAAATTGATTTTTGTTAAGTATTTCATTTTTATTTAAAAATTGGAGAAGTCTATTAAAAATTATTTTCTTAAATATTTTAGAAAAACTAGTTAACAAAGCTATGGGTCGGCAGTCTGAAATGTTATTTTTGAGCCTTTTTTAAATAATGGTTGAACTTTAGCTTTTTTTAGTTAATTCGGAAAATCGCCAGTTTCAATCATTAAATTCAATATGAGTACAAGGGGTTCATTTATATATTGCAGGGAATGCTTGATTACTTGAATAGGTATATTATCAAAACCAGAGCTTTCAAACGTCAAAACGTCACAATCTCACCAAGAAATCTAGCTGAAATTATGACGCTCTTAAAACTGTAAAATGCTAATAAATTTATAAATTCAAAAGTACGTTTACCTGTTTGTTTGCTCTTCGTTCACGGCACAACAGAGCGACGAACGGGTCAATGCCAATTGTGAACGGGCAATATTTGGAAAGCCTCAGAGTATATATATCACGCGATAAATAACTTCGTGATAGACTAAATATCAGAGCTATAATGTAACACAGATTAGTGAGATTATAGAACACCCTTTTGTTGTCGTTCCCGAACATTAATAGAAACCTCTCGGAGAATCTAGTAGGGAAAAGGTGATAAACAGGCTTGTGTGATATGCCATTTCTGCTGATGGTGTTTTGATCATACAGCTTCTCCTGCCCAACAGCCCTTTAAGTTTCTCTCCACCCCCAAAAAAGTTTATTTTAGTCAAGTTCCGAATTTATTATTTTACCGTTTAGTACATAAAATACTAGAAGCTAAAAATGTGTCAATCGTTTTTTGGCGTTCATTCATCAACATTTTTAAAATACTTCCGATTATCCGATTATCATTTAATTTCGAAATTGTTAACAATTTGTTATTTTATAGGAGCAAACGCTGAGACCTTCTCAAGTATTAAAAGTTGTGCAGCAAAAACTGAGAGATAGGAAGACGTGCTCTCAACTCGGCGAACTACATTCGGGCATGTTTTGCGCGGGGAGCCTTAGCCGTGATGCGAAACAATCATATCCTTCTCGGTACGTAGAAATAGAAATAATCTTTATTAAATATTAAAACTAACATACCTACTATTTGACAATGACGTGAACAAATAACATATTAAAAAAACAAGAGTATACATGCCAAAATATATCTTCCAGCGGTTTCCACACTAGGACGAATCTGACTTGTGGCAAACCAAAACGTAAACATGATGCGACTTTTTAAATAAACTAAAGATTGAAATTAAAATATAAAAAATAAAAAATATATGTAAAGTTAGTGTAGTTTTTTTCCAGAAAAGAACGTGGTCTAATAATGGTCTTTACCACGTCACCGGGATTATGTGCGGCGTAAAACTTTGTTCCTCTGGGCCTCAGAGCGAAAGATCCTTAGATAACAGATTGTAATGTGTCACTGTTTTTTCTAGCAGCACCCCGAAACGGCTGAACGGATATTTGGATGACGGGGTGGGACTGCGAGTCATGAATCTTAAATGCCACCCTCAGTGGGACTTGTAGTGGGACCACGAACCCTAACTTGGTGGGGCTATGAGTCCGGTGGGACAAAATTGGTAGGAACACGAGTCAACAATCGAAATTGAATTGCACTTGCAGTCTTGCAGAACATACCCTTCTTTTTTTTTAAGAGTGGAAAACTCGTCATTCCCACCGCGCCCAGGGAAGCGCGGATGATATAGCGTGGGATTTGGTAGGAGTTGCCTACCAGCTAAAAGAACCACTATACAATCCTTCACGAGCCACTAAGGTGACTGGCACCACCGGTATGGCAATCACAAGTAGCTATTCACCCTAGCGGCAAAGAGTACTCTTTCTTTTTTTAAATTTGCGCCCAAATCATTCTGCAGAGTTGGGCGATGATCTGACTACTAAACCACACGACGCCCGTCAACATTTATCTTATGACAACATATTACTCTCAAATAAAATGGCAGTACTTAAGACAAGTCTACCACCAAACTAACTGGTTACAAATTTATAGCCCCTGCCGGGAATCACGATCACAGAGGCCTCAATAACATGACGTTATTATGTTTCATTCTAGTGGTGATTCAGGCAGTGCATTGATCACTTCAAACTACCAACAGATAGGGCTGGTCTCCTTCAAAACGCCAAGCTTTCCAGCACTGGTGTTTTATACTAATGTTACCTACTACTACAAGTGGATTTCAGCAAACTCTGTAAATATATTCTGTAATGGATAGGTAGGTACTAAAATAAATATCTACAATGTCTTGAATGATTGAAATTGTTAAAAATAATTTCAGAATAATATTTGACACCAACATTAAATGATGAATGATCTATACTATGATCACAAATTTATTGACATATTTATTTTTGAAATAAAAAGCTTGTTAATAATAAAAACTGTTTTATTTTAAAAATGTTAGTTAAATATCCATCATCTAATTTGACTATTAAGCTATGTTACTTGGAGTTCCAGCCCCACTCGATGCCGTACATTCCTTTTCCATTGCATGAGATGGAGGATGCTCCAAAACATTATCAATCAGACCAAAAGTCTTGGCTTCCGTTGGTGACATGAAATAATCTCGCTCCATTGAGTTTTGTACCTTTTCAACTGGTAATCCAGTATGCCTAACATATAAGCCATTAATTTGTGCTTTGAGTTTCAATATCTCTTCGGCCTGAATTTGAATGTCCGTAGCTTGTCCCCTAACACCTCCGGACGGTTGATGGATCATTATTCGAGAATTGGGGAGAGCGTGCCTCATGCCAGATGCTCCAGCTGCCAACAGTAAGGAGGCCATACTACACGCTTGTCCAACACACCAAGTCGCCACCGGTGGTGTTATATACTGCATAGTGTCGTAAATACCAAGCCCAGCAGTCACATTCCCGCCTGGCGAGTTTATGTACAAGTGAACAGGTTTCTTACTAGATTCAGATTGGAGAAACAGCAGTTGAGCTACTACTAATGAACTTATATCGTCATTGATGGGACCCATGAGGCATATGATTCGCTCGCGAAGTAATCTTGAATAAATATCGTAGGCTCGTTCACCTCTTCCAGTCTGTTCTACGACAATGGGTATCATTCCAAGGCACGTCGGAGGACTCGTGTATATGTTTCTCTGGAGACTGCTCGATGTTATTGCGCCCACTCTAAAAGTAGTTTTCGAAAATTGACGAATGTAATTAAATGCCATTTTTGCAAGGTAATAAAATACAACTGTAATTTTTTTTAGGTTGGATATTGATTGATAAAGTCAATGAATAATAAAATAATAGGAAGGACAAGCTGCTCTCAAAAGTTATTTAGCGTGAATCTTTGCCTATTCATTACACAAATAAAATATATTTATTTCAAAACAAATTATTGGAACTTTCTGTTGTGTCATTTTCACTTCACTGACTGACGTGACGTCTGACGTGACCAGTGTTGCCAACCCCAATCTAAACTAAAACTGCAAACAAGCTTTTAAAAAGCTGTAGAAAACTGTAAACTACTTACAGAACTGTAAATCTACAGCTTTTCTTATTTTGTATTATTTAATAGCAGTAATCAATACTAAAAAAAAAAACAACTTTAAATCTTTTTAAATATTTCTACTAAAACTGCCTCGTTTTCAATCTGCACATCCTCTTCATTTTCAGTTTAATTTTTATTCTTGAAAACGTACATACTTTATATTATATCTCTTAAAATGGTCATTGGTAGCATTAAACTCGAAACAATTTTTAATTTCTGATTTTGTATGTAAAGTGCCTTTTATGGTGGTGATAGACAGTTTATTCCTAAGTTTGGTTTCATAAGATTTAAACTGTCATTTTTACTTACTTTTTTACATACTCTCACGGGTATCAAGTTAACAGCCTATAACTATAACTAACGCCTAGCAAACTGTACCGTAGACGTTGAAAAACCGAGTTGTACGGGTTACGCAGCGAATAAAATAGATGGCGCCAGCATTATAAAGAAAAAACGGTAGATTTGGAGGTCTGAACTAAAAACTGTGACGATAATATGGAAAAAACTGTAAATCTACAGTTAAAATTGTAGAGCTGGCTTCACCATGACTAGATGAGTAAGTTTTTTTTTGTGGATTGTTTTACGGCTCCGGATGAAATCCATCAAGCCTATTCGTTCGTTCTAGACACTTCTCGTCTGTCTAGTTTTTTAATTTCATTAGTATTTTTCCCTTCATGTATGATGGATGATGCTGATGATGATGAATGATGAATGAGAAGTGAGAAGTGATAGACCCTCCAACCCCTCGAGTATCTCAGTAAAGATGTGTGGATTTGTTTTGACTGTGGGAGTGACATAGGCTATCCGGAATGTGAAAAGGGGAATAAGCTATGTGACGGCGCTCACAAAATATGACACGTAAGTACGGTACCGACGCCATCGCCATCGTGTACAACGTAGCGATCGGGCAAAAAAATCCCGTCCCTCTATGTATAAGCCCAATTAAATAGGTACCTACCTACATTGACTGGGTTAGAAGAAATCTCCTATTTTATTTCTATCAAAATTTAATATATTTACAATGAGTTTATAATTTAATAAAGTAAACCTACTTATTTCTTAAACATAATCGGGTTCAGAGGGGTGATTCTTCCATACATTGAATAATTACAAAAATTTTATGTACGGCAGCGCCATCTTCCGTAAGAGGAACCTCAAGTTACTAACTGGTTATCCATTTAATGTCACTAGATGGCGGTAGTATAGACAGCATTTTAAATTAATGTCATGTTTAGTTATTTTCTAGTAACTTTCTTATAACCACAACTTTCGTCACTTTCACCTACTATAGCTCATTAGCCGAGCAGCTACGACGACGCAACGTGCTATATATGATAGAGAAATCTTAGGTTTTGATTTTTATGTTAATTTATAAGTTTTTAAGGGCCCTATTACATTTTGACCGTGATTTTTGCGTAAAATGGCCAATTTTGGCGTTCTCCATCTCAGAAACGAAAATACATTAACAATTTTGACTTATTGAATAGTGGAGAATAGCTATTGGCATACTTCGTAGCGGCCTCACTTTTTGTAAATTTTGCTTAACTTTTTAATGAAAACCAAAATAACAGAGAAAGATTTTCAAAAAATGCGCGAAGGCACGTTTTGAGCTCCTAAATTGAACTACTGTTTTAAACAAATGAAATAAAAAAATAGAATCTTATCTTTTATATAGGTAGGTAATCGAATAGTTCGTAGCGGCCGGCCTCGGAATTTTTAGATAATCATTGATTTTACATAGAAAAAAAATCTTATTCTAAACCAAAAAACTTCGAAAATCGCTTTAAGATCGCTGTGAATTTCTCCTATCTACGATAATATTATTAAGCAAAATTTATACCAGAATAATTGTTACTTCATGAGGAATAAATATTTTAAAATGAATTTATTATCCTATTTCGATAAAAACGATAAATAAAACTGGAAAATTACTACAAAATGTGAAAATGGGCATTTTACGCAAAAATCACAGTCGAGATGTAATAGGCATCTTTACAATTAATATTATACTACTACCTACATCTAATTGTACAGGGAACCTTGTTTCTCATCTTATTTTCTATGAGAGGCAAATCTATAATCTATGATCGAATTAGCTATTAGTAATCTTGAAGCAAAAAAACTGTTAGATCGACCACACGATCAAAATTCTTTAGACGAATTACAACTGAAATAGTGTCAAAGGAATCAAGAACATTAAAATTCACCGCACAGATAGAGCGCGATCTGCTATCAATTCAGATGAATTGAACTGTATCAATCGCAACTTGAATCGTTATTTGGCGAGACTTTAACCAGACACAAACGAATAATTGGTAATTTGTATTGCCATGAAATGAAAAAATAATTGTAAAATTTAAATTCTTACTCAATACTTATATTTAAATATACCTTGCTTTTTCGCTAGTGGTGACTGGTAACGCAGGTTTAATTCAAAAGATATCCAGTAATGTACATTTAAAAAATAAGATAATAGTTTGTGAGAAAGCAAATAATAAAATACATGCAGATAACAAGCTTTAATTTAACAAAATATGATTATTCTAGTTAGCAGCATCTTAGTATAATAAGTAGGTAAATTAGATAAAACTCGAACTTGATTATTAAAAATCATTTAAAACATTATCACAAGATAGAGAATATTTTTTCAGTACTACCCAGACGAAAACTTGATATATATGATGAATAGTCTTATTAGAACTTATGTGACATAATTTAAGTTTAAGTTCCGCTAAGACTGTACCATTTCAGCGAAATAGGTCCACAGCTGGCGAATTCGCTACAGAGCGGAGCGCATGGATGTGCATGGAACTAGTTTTTACTGACCAAATGCAGCTTATGGGCAAACGCAGAAACGCGAGCATTTTTAAAAGGTTAAGTATACCAGGGAGCTCGATGGTGGCGCAGTGGTTCACGCGCCGGTCTGCGATTGCTAAGGTTAAGTATAAGTACAGTCGACGGCAGATCAACCTACCCAAATCTGTCAAATTTCTCCAATGAATATTGATCCTTATAGCCAAACAATAAAGTTCAAAATTGATTGTAGAAATTTGACAGTTTTGGGTAGGTTGATCTGCCGCCGTGTGTACTTATAAAAATAATGTTTCTTAACGATACCATGGACTAATTGGTCCATGACGATACTTATAGCGTGAATTTGATATCAAGCCCTGCGCTTAACCGCACGTTGTAAGTGTAAGGGCTAGTTTTAAGGTGTCATTATAGCAGTGTCTATGTGCCATGTGCGTTTTTCCTGCAGCGATTCGCTATGGGAAAAACGTCAAGCTAGCCTTGTTATGCGGGCGACAACTCGCAGCATGCTTCATCTTTATAATTCGCTTTATAAATAATACGTGAAGAAAAAACTATGAACCCCATTTTAAGCACATGAGAGTAAGTTCTGAAAAGTAATGCAGAAAGATAAAAGTTATGTAGGTACAATATTGTTATTTGTGTTTACAAATACATTAAATTGATTAAATTAAAGAAACAAAATCATCAACGTGAAATACAAAATGCAATTGGTATTGACAATGTTAATACATATTAGTCTGATTTAAAAAACAAATTATGGCCTTGGATAAAAGCTTTTCTGCCGAAATATTAAACAAAACTATTTCATAGAACTTCAATAAAGTTCAAACTTAAAAATTGTAAGTTACGGTCCAATTTCTACCAGTAGGTCCAACTTTATACATTCGTTCAGGTCTTTGTCGCTTAAACCATAGCTGGCACTCATAACGACGCGGCCGTAAACACAAAGCTACTACTGCTACAGCTACACTAGGTACTACTGTACGCTCCGATCCGAACTTCTCGGAGAATCTAGAAGGGGAAGAGACACGTTTGCGTTATGCTATCCCCTCTAGAAACCCTCTTTGATCACTCAGCTTGAGGAACGCTTTAGGTTCTCGCCGCAGTTAAAAAAAACTACTATTGCTGTTGCTACTAATGCTATAGACATGCTTGTGTAGGGTATGTGGAAACGGAGTCAATGCAGCACCTACTGTGTGACTGCCACTCTCTGGCTAGGAAATAAATGGGACTCCTCCGATTTCGGATAGGCCGACCCCAGGACTTCAGGCTCTTCGCTCTTAAAGACGTTGCCAAGCTTATGGCATCTATCTTTACAGAGGAAGAAGAGTGAAAGGATGGGGTTGCACAAAAGATCCCGATGGGTCGAAGTGTTACTGCGAGAGGGAAACCTCGGCAGGCCCCACTAAGATAAGATAAGATAATGCTATAGACACCTCAAAACTAGCCTTCGGACACCCACAGAAGATATGCTTAATACAGACGCGCTCAAACAACGCACACAAACAACCTCTCACGGACACTAACACCCGTTTGCACTAAACTTATAAATCGCCTAAGTCTTTGCCTATCTACTACCCGGTTAAGTTAACTCGGCACCTGAGTGTAAGCGACGTTTTCGAGCCAGGTGCTTGAGTTAGTGAGTTAACTTGACCGAATAGTAGTCAAAGACGTGCCTAGGGGGGGCTCCAAGGGAAAGTGTTATACCTACAAAATAAAATAAATCCCTAAATACAGCAATTCCGATGTGCGGGATGGGCGGGTGGCAGGACGTCTTGACGGCTATCGCACCTTCCGACCAAGACGGTCAAATTTAATACTGTAACATTGTGTCATTTTATATTTTACAAGCTTTTATTTAGTTTCACCTGTCCCGATGTTTGTAATCAAATCTTGCAAGTTAAATTTGATCCACTTCCTGGATACCGATTGAGCTGAAATTTTGCATGCATGTGTAAATCGGATGACAATGCATTTTTGCATAAAGCCTATAAAATAAATAATATAA
This sequence comes from Eudonia lacustrata, assembly GCA_947562085.1. Lineage (NCBI taxonomy): Eukaryota > Metazoa > Arthropoda > Insecta > Lepidoptera > Crambidae > Eudonia > Eudonia lacustrata. The sequence continues at coordinate 7,029,790 of OX387326.1, read as the reverse complement.
ACCTATAAAGCATATATTGTGATTGCAAAAGAAAAATAATGAAGGTGTAATATAATATGATAAATGTTCTTTAATGTTCCATCAAAATGTAACACGCTTTTAATTATTAAAAAAATTGGGTCTGTGATAAAACGCAAATTTTTTTCTTCCTATTATCAGGTTTAAATTATATTTAACTTTTTAGTTCTTTTTATTACTATGTGAAAATTTATTTGCTATTTATTTCCGAGCTTTTACGTGTCATTTAGGTACTTTAATCATTTACCCAAACGGACCGACAAAAAATTCTGGGTACGAGCTTGGTAGTAGATAAGTCAAGACTTAGGCGATTCATAAGTTTAGTGCAAACGGGTGGGAATCTCACAACAGTTGCGCTCAACGCTGTTCCAAATACTGTCCCCGAGGGTCTAAGTGGGCGTTGCTCGAGCGCGGTTTGTGCCTACATTCAGTACCGCAACTTTCGATAACCACCTTCGCGTCCCGCTACAACGAATTCGCCTTACATTTCACACAAGTCATTTCGGCTGTCGACGTCGCAATTTCATCAGCGCTTCTTGTCTTTTCTTTTCTATGAGTAACTTTATATCTGGAGCTGTGTTTGTCTTCTTTTGCACATTGATAGTGGTGGGGAGATCTATATTAGTTTTCTCAGTGGCAGAGCTCGGTATTTTCGGTTGAAATTTGGTGTTTCTCGTTTGCTGCACCGGCTCAGACAGCGATTGTGTGCACCTTTGTGACGATGTGAATGGGAGCTGTCGTTTCGCTAATAATTTCTCTCTAGCCTGCTGATGCTTCTTCTTGATTTCTTCTGGTGTACATCTAATGGGAGAATCTCCATTAACTGAAATTAGTTAAATTAATTAAGTTAGCTACTGTAGTGTTATTTGTCTGAAAGTTGAATGTCCGAGGAAGAATTAGTAGTCTAGCTTGTTAAAAACTCCAAGGGCAGTGTTTCAAATGATGAATATATTTTAGTTCTTTTGTTAGTTAGGCAAACAAAGACAAAACAATTCATAACAAACAAGACTGAAAGTGTGTAAACTGTTTTGTGTCAGCACCACAAGTCTGAATGAAATATATATTTTTTTTTTTATTCATAGCTCGGCAAATGACTCCACTCCACCTGATGTTAAGTGGAAACGGAGTCCAGACGCAAGGACAACTGGTGCAGCGTGAAAACAACGCAGCATCAGTCACCCTCACCCTGCCGGCCCACAAGGTGCCTCTTCCTTCACGCCTCGTTTGAAGGACCCCATGTCATAGGAAGGAGGGAAAACGTGTGCTGGTAGACTATTCTATCTTTTGGAAGTGCGACAAAGAAACGAGTCACCAAATTTCTTTGTGCGCGATGAAATGTTCGAGACAGTACAGCGGCGACTCCGGAGAGCAGCACGCGTACTCCTATGGAGAAAGGGAGAAGGTGGGATGAAGTCAAAGAGCTTTCAGAGCACTCGCCATGGTAAAAGCGGTAGAAGACGCTGAGTGACGCTATATCTCTACGCAATTGCAGGGGCTCGAAAGCATTAGTGATCTCTGCATTGCCGATAATGCGTATAGCGCGCCGCTGCAATCTGTCCAAGGCATCGAGAAGGTACTTTGCGGAACCGTCCCAGAGGTGCGAGCAATACTCCACGCAAGATCGCACCTGTGTCTTGTACAAAAGGCACAACTGATCCGGCGTGTAAGTATATGTGATTTATTTACTTTTTCATTTTAATTATATAATTTACATGTGTTTTCATGAGTTGTCATTAACAAAACAGTATTTAAACACCAACCTGATAAATTATCTGCATTTTTGTCATATGGCATAGAGTTGTATCTACCAAAGGACATGCCACTTGTGGAAGGCTTGTTGTTTTCTACAACAGAGGGGGACTCAGGCATTGAACTGTGTCGACCAAACAGTATTTTAGAAAAAGGACTACTGTCATGAACCACAAACTCTTTTAACGTCCAATCTGATGATTCATTGAGTTTTGATTTAAATTTCCTTGCTGACATATCATTTTTAATTGGCATCTGTGTCAGTTGTTCTAGTACGCTATCATTCATATTGCCAACAAAACTATCAAATGAGTCATTAACAAGTTTAGGTGAATCAAATTTTTTGGCTTTACTTATAGCTGGAGAATTAAACTTGATACTATTCAATATGGCATCCATTGAATCTTGGTCCATTTTAAAATCAACATTTGACTTTAATTCCTTTATACCATTGTTGTAGTGTGCTTCATGACATGGCCTTTTTGGTGAGGAAGGCTTGCAATTAACAAACTTTTCTTCAACTATCTGACTGGCTTTGAGTAAACATTCATTCATTGAATCGTCGGATTCCAATGCTGTCTCTGAGTCGGGTTTTGGAAATTTTGAACTTAACACATTTTTTCTAAGACATTGCGATGGATTTCTTATGCAACTCTTTATAGAAAATTCTGGTGATTCATTAAAAATATCATCCTCACTTCCCGACTGTACTCTATCTGTACCTTCTTTCTGATTTTTCTTTGCTAACAACTCTGGTAGTTTCTGATTAAGATCCATAAGTTCTTGGAACAGCTCAGTATTTTTGTGCGCTACTCTTAGCGCTCTGCGTTTCGGTACCTGTCTTTCAATAACTTTTGGCCTAATTGATTTTTTAGATTTTCTGCTAAGAGGTGTAGAGTTTTTAGACTGTGTGTGTCTTTTGTTATCTGCTTTTGGTGTGTAATAATTCCAAATAACATCTGTGTCACCCTCAACACCATCTTGAGTGCATAGAAAAGGGACTGGACTAGCTGCGTCTGAATCATAAATTGAATCACTGTCCCTTGACGGTGAGTCTGCCTGATGTTCAGGAGTGGAGCATGTTATAACTGTAAATGAAATTTTAAAAAATTATTCTGTAATGCAATAATGTTATGTTGGCTGATTATGATGACGATGGTGATGAATATTTCTTGTTAACACTACCAATATATTTAATGGAATTTAACCATAATCTTTGATAAAATATTACTTCAACCTAAAATTAAACTCTCAGTTTCAAATTCAAAAATTCTGTGAGTTAAGACTAAACACATTTTGCCAAATTTGTTCCAGTTTGTATTGTTGGGTCAGCATATGGGTGGCTTTTAGGCGCTGCGCAAACGCAGACACTTACCGACCGTTATTATTGTTGTTACCGACACGGTACACCATACAAGGAAACTGAGTTGCTGTATCAGTGTCAGGTGGAAGTAACTGGACACAAAAAGTGTCTACGTCTGCGCAGGGAGGGCTGATTTAATATTCACTGGTAGCTTGTATCCCACACAAGACACAAAAGTGTCTACATTTGGGCAGCTTCTTACTGACAATCCATCCATCAAATCCATCCAATCCATTTCAAAGAAGAGAGATATTAATGTTTTAAGACTATTAAGAGAGTAAAAGTAAACAGTCTATAACTGTCCTAAGGCTGGGCAAAGGCCTCCATCATTGAAATCAAGTCACTGCTACAATTAATGGGTAATGGCTTAAGACTATAATTAATTAGACATTAATGAAGAATAGATATTTTACAAATTAAATGTCAAAAATTTTAATTTAATTTTTTTCTTTAGCTCATAAATGTAATAAGTTAAATATATATAAAATTATATCTATGGTTTGTTGCTGGCTGTTATTCGATTTTAAATATTTAAAAGTAAAGATTGTTAGGAATGTATTCAAATTGTTTTCATGGTATTGTCAAAAAGAAAAGTGTATCAGTATTGATTTGTCATTGTGTTATTTTGGTTGAAGATTTATAGCTATGAAGTTTTGAGAGTGGTGTACTATAAATGATATTTTAATATAATTAATATGTTTTATGACGAATAAATTCTAGTAATCATAAATCAATGATTTTGATTTTTATGGTTCCCAAAGATCAACGAAGGTGTAGTTGAGAAATTTCCAATAATAAATTCTTAGAAAAAGCATAGACTCAGCAAAAATAACATTTAACCGAACTAAGTTGGGCATTTTATCCCTTCAGGCAAGCCATATGGTTACTTAAAAGTAAGAGTACGATTAACCATACGTTTGGAATACGGCCCAGTACCAATAAATGAACACCTAATTAAAAATGCTTTAATTTATTTGAAGTACATAGTTAGACCATGGCTAGCGCCTTCAAAGAATAATATTGTGTTAAAGAAAAACTGCTGTACCTTTGTTTTTGTTTTTAGTTGCAACCATTTTCATCGAAATAGCTTTATTTTTACTCATAAGTAAGCCGTGCCTGTGTACTTCTTGATGTTGTAAGGCAACCATGTAGAATGAACTTGCAATTACAACTGTTATCGCAGAGAAGCTTAAAAAATTATAATAACTGCTAAAACTGTTCGCTATATAAATTTAATAATTCATACAAGCAAGTGTGTGTAACATGTATATTTATATTGACGTTTGACTTTATTTTATAACATTCAACATCATTTCATTTGACGACAAATCGACAAAATTGGAGTGACGTCAGTGACGTTTAAGTATAGTGATGTGAAGAGCATTCCCCAATTGAACTATACTTAGTGAAATACGATATTTCAAATAAAAAAATTAACTGAAAAGCTACTTATTATTAAATTATTTATTTGTAAAATCATCAAATATAATAATGAGTACCTATTAAGGTGTAAAAGTACTTTTAGAACGAAATAAAAACTATTACCACATGAAATACGGCCAAAATGCTGCTTAGTAATTTTATTAGGGACAAATGAAGAACAGAGAACGACCAACGTTAACCAACCAGCTATAAGCTAATAGTTTCTTTAACAACTTCATCTCAGCTCCCGCACTAAAAACAGATGGCATGGCAGTTTATCCACGCAAACAGGGTACCTAGTGCAAATTTTATAATTGCTATTTGAACACATTAACAAAAACGATAATAAAGTATACACGTAGTAAACTTTTATTAAACATAGCACCAAGTGGTTCTTATTCAAAGCAATATAGAGTCGTAACATCGTGGTCGGTCACTTAAAAATAGACTATACGGTTGGAGTAATTTGTTTGATTGTTGTTGAAGCCTTGATTGGAAGATTGTTACAATAACTTTATAACTGCTAATATTAATTTACATTACTAATTGAGTAGGAAGTAGAGAATATCAGTGGCACATCACTTTAATTTCTTTATATTTCGATAAACTATTTACAGACGGACAACCTCACTTCAGGACTTCTTGGCGGGAAAGTAAAGAGTCATGTCTGCGGTTTTGTTTTATTTTCTAAAATTTGTGCTAAGTCGAATAATGTGAAATAATGGTGGATTATTAGCCGTTAAGTGTTCGTGAGTGAGCATGAGTGTTGGCAAATGAAACAAAACAATGCAACGTCACTTTTCAAATTCTCTCAAGAAGTACGCCCGAGGACTTAGTAAAGCCCCACATCTTTACTGATATACTCAAGGGGTTGGGGAGTATATAATTTTCACTTCTCATTTCATCATCATCATACAGGAAGGAAATAATGTTTAAGTATTGTAAGAAAATTACTTTGACACTAACTAAATATGCTAATCGCACAAAGCCATCAACTAAAAAAAAAACTTCGCTTCAGTCAGTTCCATAGACTATGTATAATAATAATGTCAGTTTAGTCAGTCTAAAAAAGCAGGCCGTAAGTTTCGGACGTGCTTACTGAATCGTGTGATCGCGATGTGCCTTCGGAAGTGACTTTTTAGTGGAAAGTGTGCATAAAACCCGTGCAAAATGTTGGCGGATGGCGAGATAGTTGGTGACGGATCATGGAACCTCACGATCTACGTGACGGACTTGAACGAGAAACGCACCATGGTCGTGAAAGGTGACATGCATATCGGCGGGGTTATGCTGAAATTGACGGAAAGCTTTGGTAAAGATGTGTTTTTTTATTTATTTTGTCATAGTTAATTGGGCAGTTTTAATTAAACGTGAGCGAGTGACATCATTATTATTTTTGTACTAAAATTAAATAATTATTAAGGCACCATTCCGTTCCAACATTGAAATCATAATGCGTAAAGCCGTAAATCTATTGTTTTAAGCCCTCAAATTCCTTAAAATAATATTGGATAATGTTCAAATTAACCTCTATCCATATAATTTATGCGAGGTCGATATTTTAGATATAAAATAAAATTTTAAAGGGTTTTTTTATATTCAATAAATTCTTGGCCTCCCATAGTGCCCTGAAGGCTATAACTCCAACTTGCCCTCAAGGAGACACTCTGACCAATTTGTATTTGTCTCTTTATTGTTTCTTCTTTTTTCTCTGTTTGTTTATAAAAAAAATTACATCTAAAGAATAGATTAAGAATAGATTTAATTTTATGCATCAAGTAACTTAGAATCAACTTCCAGTTCCTCAGTTGATGAGTTAATCATTCAATTAAAAACTTATGTAGGTAGACATTTTATGTACAAGGTAGGCAAATATTATTATTAGATATTTGTTATTTTGTATAGAATTATTAATAAGTTGGCAACGATTTTTTTTCTAGTTCCTTCTCTCTTCTTCCCTCCAAATAGGTTGAATGCGCTAATTCTCAAAGGTATTCATTCGTATTAGGTAAGAGTTCATTATATCTATCATAGAGATAGAGCCTTAGGGAAGGGCAAGTGGAGCAGTCTCTTTAGGCGCCCAGGGGCAAAGAGCGCCAATATTCCAAATGTGAAAAACCACTATATCAGAGTTTAGATAGGCAACTGGAGCGATTGGATAAGACAACCAAAGGGTGTAAATAAAATCACGCTTTACACTGATCAAGAGCTGCCGGCACTCGCTATGGGGATTGAACCATAATTTCTCTCTTTATACTGAGCATATTCCCAAGCAGCTAAGAGCAAAAGTATTAAAAAATATATGATTTTGGTAGTTATGCTAACCCACTTAGTCCGACCAGGCGTTTGTGTGTTGTAAATAAAACTTAAAAAGTATTACATTAAGGTACATCTATAATACTTTTAGGGGTGTACCTGTGTACCCTGTCTGACCAAGTGGGTTAAGGCAAAATAAAGTTTATCCAATTACAATACCCTTTATTTGTTTTGTTCTTTCTATTTTTTGCACAATGGTTCAGCTCAATGTATTTGGTTATCTCGTCAATTAAGATTTTCTGAGAGGCATGTTATAAAGACTTATGTGGCAGATCAAATTTCATATGTTCGAAGTTGTGGAAGGAAGCTAGTAAACAATAATCCACAGTTGTTTTGTTTAACATAAAGCATAATACCACAGATAAGATAATAGTTCCATGTCTGTACCCACATAATTTGTATTATTTGTTTGTGAGACTTTCCCTCATGGAAACATGGATAGATTTTATATAAAGTTTTTTTGACCCAATTTTTTAATAATGTTGCTTGTAGTATACATCTGATTCCATTAATAACACAGAAGTTACAGGAGTTCTCTAAAACATACAGTTCCAAAAAAAATACTTTTGCAAAATATAATACAAGATATTAACCTTAAGCATGAAATAATGTGATGTTACCAACAAACAATCGAATTTCTGTTGTGTCTATGCCCAGCAGTGGTCAGCCCTTTCAAGTATTTAATTCATTGACTCAATATTTTATTGCCTACCTCTATAATCTAATGGATAGATTAATGTAAGTAGATACATACAACACACTATCTAAAGTGTGTATTAGTAAATAACCAATAACTGTCCTCCTGGGCAAAGGCCTCCACCATTGAAATCAAGTCATCTCTACAATGATGGGTAATGGCTTAATCACCACGCTTGCCATATGCGGGTTGGTGATCACTGACCACAAACCCGGGCTATGCATCAAAAATCTTCGAAACACATTAGTTCATTGGTAACTTGTAACTAGTAGTTAGGTTTAGAGAATGTTTATTGTCTCAAGAAATTACAATTTCAATTTTTAGTTACTTGTACATCTAAATAACAAACATCAACATAAAAACATTCCACATGAAACACAATAATGCAGGTACAGTCAGGAGCATTAACATACTATATACAATTTTGATTAGGTTTGTCTCTTATTCCATTGTATGAAGAGCTACAATGTTTAGATGTTAATGCTCTGTACACTGGTAAAATTTGTATAAGTAATTGTAGACACCTGATATTTATTTATACCTACAAAACGTGTTCCTATTATAATTGTGTAGGTACCAACCAACACATCTAGTTAGAAGCATTCCATCGCCATATTAAGAGCAAATCGCAATATTAGCATTTTATCAATATTCATATTCATCATTCTACTGAAGTCGACCCAGCTTGCCAACTGGTCCTGCCTGTTGCAATAAAAGAAGTCTTGATTTAAAAGAGCAAGGGAAAGAGACATTATAATTAGTGTGAGGGAGATGGACGATGCGCGTACGCAGGCACGCGTCCTTCGCGGCCGATGAGCCTCGCGAGGTAGTTTTTTTTGTTTAACCCGAATACAAAGTGACTACGTTACCACAAATAACTCAAAAAAACATGATACTTTTACACACTTTCGTCCTAAAAACAACTGAACTCAGTAATTATTTGTAGATAAGTATTCTTTGTACATTTTTTTTTATACCTACCTACTTGTTGTTATTACCTATCTACCTTCCTTCCGTTAATGTTGACGACTAATCGTAATTTATACCTATTTCAAGTTGAAATAAATGCCTTATAAGCGTATTGTATCAATCCAAAGAAACCTACGCGAATTCGTCGCCATGAATGACTTTCAAAATGGCTCTCTCAATAATCGCCCACATCATTCCCAAAACTTGTTTATAGCTATTCAAAATTCAAATTGTATTTCGCCTGTATGTTCAGTATTAGATTACTGTTAAGTTCTCGGTAGCAGGGACTTAAACTATTTTGGTAGATAGGTAGAGTGAACAATCGCATATTATAGTGTATGTAAGCTTGCAAGACTTTTTTGAATAAATAAACTATAAATGCTTAAGTATGTCAAAAGATTGTGGTGTTCATATTACAGTGGTCATGCGCTGTACAACAATTCTGACGTGAACCAATAGGTAGGTACACTCTCAATTTACAGTATTAGGCAAAAAGCGTAATAAGACAATATGCTGTTAGACAAATTCTTTTTAGACCAAAAGCGATTAAATCAACTTGCTTGAAGGCAAATCACCTATATGATAAAATACGGTCCTATACATAAAGCATATATGACAAAACACGATCGTGGCAAAATGCGATTAGGGCAAAACCTTACTGGTAAAAAATGCGTTCTAGGCATCCATCTAACAAATCGTACACACGCCTGCATATCTGCTACAAACTGCCAAATTTCCTCATTAGATTTTGAACTTTATGAAGATGGCATATGGTTGAACATTTATTGAAGAAATTTGACAATTTTGGATAGGTTGATGAGTAGGCGTCTGTACTAATATAAGTCTATTAGCTTTCTGGATGGGTAACAGGACTATAATTAATGTGTAAATGGCGCATTAATATTAATCTCCAAAAAAATCTAACAAAACTACCTAAAGGGATTGAGTTCAACCTAAGCATCTATCCATTTGGTTACCGACGACGACATCTGTGTTAACCACGTGAAGCAATTAACAAATGAATAATGGAGTTGTTGAGGATCCGGTTGACCTTAGGCCATAACATCAGTTAAGATCAGGTGAGGTGACGGTAAATGGTTACCCGTTATGAATAACATAAAAGAATAAACCCAATTTTAGTTATGCAGATCAATAAGGTAAATAAAATCCAAAGAAACATAAAGAATCGCACAGAATGTTTAAAATGTACAAAGAACACTAGACTATATCCATTTCCAAAGTCCTGGAACAAGATATTATGGAAAAAAATTCCTTGAGCACAACTTGTGTTGATTTAATATGCGGACGACCGTTGCCCTTTCGAATTAAAACGAAGTAACATAGTGTGTGCAAGCACAGAGATAAAGCGTAATTAACGTTTGTTAAAGCACACGACGTGCCTTGAGATGTTGAGCCATCGTTTTACATCAATAACTTCCCGTCATTGCTCAGTGCTCAACTCACTGACAAACTTGCCGGTTCATCCTTGAATAAGAAAGAAGATCGTGAAACAAATTTGTCTTGTTAGCCAGTTCCTACCTATGGACACATTAGAGTAATTTATTAATTGTGAACGGGGTCGATAGCCTGTATGAATCCCGTTAACGACTCTTACTTAATGTAAGTGAACAGTCAAATAAACTGTCCCTTTGCATTTAAACGTTTGGCAAAACTCCTACGTCACTGAAACGTTAAGGCCTATCTCGAATACCCTGGAAAATCTAGACACGTAGGTAATGCCGATTGCCGACTACGAGAATACTACACTTGAATTGTTCAATAAAATTTCTATGGGTTATGAATCATCAGCAGATTCTGTCCAAAAGCCACTCCCTGTTGGGACTCAAATCCCTAATCTTTCGCAATCGCTACGCTCTTTCTAGCTATCAAGACGGATCCCCTCCCCTGTGACTTTCCTGGAAATGCGCGTTATATTTTATTACCTTATCAACACTTTAGCTTGTATAGTTAAAAGGTTTTTGTTATGGATTAAACTATGTATAACCTGTTTTATCTGTTATCTTTACTATACCATAGTACACACACAATCCACGCTTAGCTTGTAGTTAGATAATTCGCTAGTTATTATCTACAAAAGTCTGCCTACACGTTCAATAAATTGCGACCTTCGCGACTTCGGTTCTACAATGTTGTTTGGAAATGATTTCATTTGTAAAATCAGTGATAAAGCTATTATGTATAGGCTAAAGCGTTGATAAGATAGCTTGAGCGTAACTTGCTAACGTAGTTACTAGTTATACCTGCCCTGCGATTACATAACGATGTGCAGTAACTACCGTTGCTTCATATTGACAAAGATAATATTCTGATAAGGTAGCGGGAATTGTAAATTGTTTTTGTCATTATTATATACTATGATGCTTTCTATGCACGGTATAAACGTATATGATTTGTGAAGTGTAGTTACGCCAGCATGTCCCGAAGAGCTGTTATTATTGTCATAAATTTCCGGCGCCCCCCACTCCTGTCTGCAGATAACGTGTTATCTTTCGCTCATTGTTCCTCTACTGATGAATTGCTTGACCCATCATACAGTTTGTAGTTCGTTAACCTTACGATATTTTTAGTATATCAAGCAAACGCATAAAACTCCACAGTACTTCTCTATAAAGTGACGAAAACTTTATTAGTATGCACGAAACATCATATCATTAGGAATGTTTCCAAGGATTTCTTCCATCGATGAGCATATATTGAAGCGAAATAATCCAAATTAGTAAGCTCGTCTACGAATATGGCGATTACTGAGGCATTGTACGCCGTCGCTTTAGGATATAACATTAATTCTGGTGAAGCACCATTGGATCGCGGCGAACATGGCCATGTACGGAAGATTTCCACCAACTATAATCGTGCTGAGGCAAACGTTATTGCTATCAGGAATTCAACTGTAACCGGCGAGGGTGCGTGTGCTATCTCTAAACGTGGGGAGATAAGTGCGACATACTAGCTCGTAATAATGGAACTCTTGTTCCAATATGTCCTTGTTATTGATAGGACCCGCATTGCAGGTCTGACGCTTGTTAGGATGATGAATAAAATGTATTGTTTATTGAAATACAACATTGCGAAGTGTCGAAATGTACAACTTAATCCCATAGCGAGTTTGGATGTACAATCAAAAACCCTTTCGTTAAGTTAAAAGTTACGTTTCTAGTTTCCCTTTGGTTTCCTTGTTTTTTATTTAAATTTATCTGTAATTACTTTCATTTATAAGATGTGTAAAACTAAACGATGCATCTACCTGTGCCGCTGCCTCCCTAGATGTTGTCGTAAAGAGTGCCACCAACTATGGGTCGTGGCAGCCGGACACTAACGGTTGTGCGCATTCCACCATTCTGCACCAGGCTCAAGCTAATTGCTGTGCTCTTTACACATCAGTTTCACCACCACAATATCGTATACGCAAAACCCTGATGAAGATATATGCAACTGGTTTGTTGACTATCGTTTGGTAACGTAGTTGAAGTTGAAATCAAAAGATTATTTTCTTTACGTCTGGCTCTCAATTCTATCTTGAAACATCGACAAACGTGTCTCAGTAATCTCATTCTGACATTAGAGATTATCATCATCATCATCAGCCTATAGTGGTCCACTGCTGGACATAGAGATTATATAAATGGGGAAAAAAGGAAAAATAGGGAAATGGTCCGAATCTAGTGACTGCTAAGATAAGATTGTAGGAGGTTTTTAAATAGCAGAAATCTTGATGGGAATACAGCCCTGTATTGAAGAACAGCCACGTCAAGGGTGACCTAAATATTTCAGGTCCAATCATGTGTGCAGTGTGGAAGACCACTTGTCCTGTCACACGCCATTTTTTTTTGTTTTCGGCTTGTAATTGTACTTATTTGTCATTTGTAATGTAAAAAAAGAGTGTTTTGTGTGTGAGACCCAACCCAGAGGAAGTAAGTAGCTCGATGTTTGCTCCTTTTAAAGCATAAATACTATCAATACCGAACTTAAAAATTAGTACCTCTAGTAAAGTAAAAGTTGTAATAAAAACCGCAACAAGCTAGTGTCTAACCTAAACTATTTTTTTTTTAATTTTGGACCAAGCTATTATCCATTACACTTTGCATACTCAACATCTACTCAATTTCTCTGCATTAAATTTTAGCTATAAATTAATATTTTATTCGAATAATATGCAGAACAACAGCTAACATTGTTGAAATATAACGGGGCCGACTAAAGAGACGCACACAAAATAAAAATATAATACCTACGTTTAATACAATATAACGCAAGTATACAACTCCGAGACGTCAGACTAAACAGACCCTTTATTCGTTGCTTCCACGATCTCATGATATATTTATGCGTTTGTTATTTTAATGACATTCCTTCACGGTGACTAATGAGAATGGCATCACATTTCTTAAGCAGCGCTAGAAATATAGGCTTTATGATTGTTAATAAATGTATACATTTTACACTATGAAGTTAAATGTAGGCTAGGTATGTTATAAATGAGTAAATTGTGATCCTCTGAATCTCGTGTGTCTCCACTACGCCTTAGCAAATCGGAACACGGCTCTTTGTTGTCCATTGTTATGCTAAGTTGACACGCGCTCCGGTAGTTTACTCTTCAATTCTGTATGACACATAATGTAAACCACAGTCCACGCTACATCGTCTAGGGAATTTTAATATTCAAGACAAAAAAAAGTTTTCCTTACTTTCAGAATTTTCATTGAAAATGTGTAAAGACCAAGACTTAAGATGTTTAAACAGTTATGAACCATTGTTTTGACGCTTCGTTATGTATCTTTCTAGTGTTCTGTGTTGCTCGGTATTGTTACGTTTGTCATTCATTCATACCTAGTAATATTCAATTGCTAGTATCCAACCACATCGATCAGTGATTCAAATTGCCAAATGACTCTCAGCGGCGGTCATGCATGATTGAAACTGGTTTTTCTGTTGCGGCTTCGAGTGACGTCACGAATACAACCAGAATGGCAATTTCTTGTATGGCCACAAAGAATCATTTTATATCTCGTGTTTGTTAATGATTTATTTGGAAACCGGTTGTGTTTTAAAGACTTATTCTAACTGTAACTTTATTTAGGTTCACAAGATACCAGATTGGATACCAAGCTCTCCCACTTACGTTACAGGTACGATGATACAGTTGTTATAATATTAAAACTTTTACACCAAATACATAAGTAACGTTGCTTCTGTGACCGAGTACAAAGCCCTCGGCCTGATATCAGGCCTGGAATTAATAACCTTAATTCACAGGTCGGACAAAGTAGATCTTTCGGGATTTCGAAACATCGCCAGGGTTTGTGATCGCCAAACTGCATTTAACATGTGTTTACCTAAATAAATAGTAAATAACCATTGCAACTCTGCTCAGTTGTTTCTAGAAATTGAAAGCACGCAACGTTTCCACGTAATAAATCCAGCGGCATTATTGCCGTTTCACAATCGGCCCATGATGTGGAAATCGAATCCCTTCGCGTTTTATTTAGACCGTAGGTACTGCAACCGTAAATCTAGAGTCGTGCCGTGAAAATACAAATTCAAATTGCGGTGCCGATTCAGTCTTCTATTTATAATAGTCTGACTTCATTCCCGTTGGTAGCAGAACGCGCAACATTCGCACGCTTGTGCGTTTGCTAATGATGCCAAACATTTGTTATAGTAACAATGATGCATGGGCTCTAATAAAATTTATTTTGTGTGCCTTTATTATTTTAACAATAATATATTTCTCTTATTTTTTAAGAACCAAACCAAGCGTCCGATTTAACTGGCCCGTGTGCAGACAGTTCCAGTAAGGATTTCCTGGTACAGATATAAACGACTAGGTACCTTAGATTAATATTTCTGTAACATGCTTGATTTTAGACATTAAAATTATCTACAAAAAATGCCTTTTATCACATAGTTTCGATACGTTATGTAATATGTTATAATGTTTGTACTATCTATAAACGTCAATACCTCTACCAATACCTTATAGCGTTAGATCCAGTTTCATCATACAATGTTAGTTAGTTAACACCCCTGTTAAATCATTTAACAGACTGTTAAGGTTATTGAGTGTCCCATCATGTTTTAACGAATGTCAAATATCCGTAATTCGATGTTAAGGCCCAGTTTTACAATACTCTGTTAGTTATTCTCTAAATGAGGCATTACCTAATCAATAATTAAAATTGACAGGGATGCTAACGGCACTGTTAAATTTTTATGTCCCATGGTAATAATTTAACAGACCATTACGAAATCAACCATTAGGTGAATGACTCTCAAATCATTCACTCACATTCTAAACCAACCAAAACAAAATGTCATTGTATGTAATGTCATTGCTTCGAAAACGAGCACTATTTTCTCTAGTCGTATAATAGTTTTGTTATATGTAAGGCGACTGATTTAAATACCATGTATTTTGTAGAATTCATTAGAAATCGGGTTGCATTTCATTTTGCTGGTTGAATGAATTTCAAATCTTTTGTTGTTGAGTTTGAGGTTATCTTGTGTTTCGCATTGCTGTTTCGATTTTTTGATTCCAGCACATCCAAAACAGATTCTTTCGATAGTCGAAATCTTGTGCGAAAATCAACATCGTCATATTCTTCGAAATAATGACGCCGTTCTTTGAAAGTTTTAGGACGTCGTACTATGTGTGTCGTGTACGCGATGCGGATCGGTGCAGGCAAACGCATCATATTCAAATAAATAATATTACGCGTAGCGCGAACAAGCCAGAACCGTTGCGGTACCGCATCGACAGGGCCCAACCTCCTGCTGCGTGCTGCGACACCGACCACGGCCATGTACCTGTCCCGCCTGCATCACACCACCACATCGCAGGAGGTAGCACAGTTCATACGAATGAAGTCTAACTTTAATTTGAGGACTGGACCGCTGGAGTCGCGCCATAATACAAGCTTCAAAGCGTTTGTGGTGCGAGTCCCGACATCAAAGCTGGACGTCTTCATGAAGGAGGACTTCTGGCCGAAGGGTGTAGTCTACAGGCGCTTCCATGGAAAGTTGCCTGTTGCTACCAAGTTGGTACAGTAGGTGCCAATCAAATAATACTAACATAGTTATTAAGGTTTTTTTTAAATATACTACCAAAAATTGTTTTTATTTTGTATGTAAGTATGTTAGTCTGTAAGGTATTTATTATATGGGCCGCTCTGTATTTATTATATGGGCCGCTCTGTATTTTTACCATCTGTTACATTGTTTGTTGTCTGAAATAAAGATTTATTATTGTTATTCTCTTTATTTATCTTTTTTCTTAGCCTAGGTTTGTTATAATATTAATATAAAAGTAAAATACAAAAGCACATACAAAACATAAAAATATCATAAAAAACCTAGCCTAGGGTAGCCGCCGGCAACGGGGCAGGTCTCAAGCTGCTGTTGGTTAGGGCTGCAGAGACAGGAACCTTCGGACTATCCGCGCCGTGTCCAAGAGTACCGCCTTCTCTATCTGACCCTTGATCCAACCATTGAGCGAGAGATTCTTAAGGTGTTGGTCGAGACTCTTCGCTACCAGACCGTTCGCAGGTGCCTGCGAACGGTCGTGTGTGAACGGTAGTCGTGTGATTATCGGCACAATGATTGTCGAGTCAATATCTCACATGGCGGTTACCTCGTGAGCCAAGTCATGGTACTTGCTGGCCTTGTCCTTCTCGGCCTTTACAAGGTTTTCGTCATGTAGGATGGTGACGTTGACAAGCACATACTCTTTATTTATTTTCTTTCTTAAAACTAGATTTTTACAATATTTTAATATAAAAACAATAAAACATTATAAAAACCTAATCCTAGAGTACCGCCAGCAGCGGGGCAGTGCCCAAGCTACCGGTGGTCAGGGCTGCAGAGTGAGGAACCTCCTGACAATACGGGCCGTATCAAGCCTTTTGCCTCTGACCCTTGACCCAACTTATTATAATTATGTAGTCCAAATTGTCCATTTCCAAAAGATCCTCTCGTTTTCGTAAATAAAATTGTACGCCATGGCCATCTTGTGCCTGTGTGGCAGTAAACTAACAGCCTGTTACCTATTTAACGGACCTAAGTAGCAGCAATTAAGTTTAACATCGAATTACGGATATTTGACATTCGTTAAAACATGATGGGACACTCAATAACCTTAACAGTCTGTTAAATGATTTAACGGGGGTGTTAACTAACTAACATTGTATGATGAAACTGGATCTAAACTTAATTGCTGCTACTTAGGTCCGTCAAATGGGTAACAGGCTGTTAGTTTACTGCCACACAGGAACAAGATGGCCATGGCGTACAATTTTATTTACGAAAACGAGAGGATCATTTGGAAGTAGAGAATTTGGACTACATAATAATAATAAGTTGGGTCAAGGGTCAAAGGCAGTACTCCTTGACACGTCCCTTATTGTCAGGAGGTTCCTCACTCTGCAGCCCTGACCACCGGCACCGGTAGCTTGGGCCCCGCTGCTGGCGGTACTCTAGGATTAGGTTTTTATAATGTTTTATTGTTTTTATATTAAAATATTGTAAAAATCTAGTTTTAAGAAAGAAAATAAATAAAGAGTATGTGCATGTCAACGTCACCATCCCACATGACGAGAACCTTGTAAAGGCCGAGAAGGACAAGGCCAGCAAGTACCTTGACTTGGCTCACGAGGTAACCGCCATGTGGGATATGACTCGACAATCATTGTGCCGATAGTCGTGTCTGCGAACGGTCTGGTAGCGAAGAGTCTCGACCAACACCTTAATAATCTCTCGCTCAATGGTTGGATCAAGGGTCAGATAGAGAAGGCGGTACTCTTGGACACGGCGCGGATAATCCAAAGTTTCTGTCTCTGCAGCCCTAACCAACGGCAGCTTGAGCCCTGCCCCGTTCCCGGCGGCACCCTAGGCTAGGTTTTTTATAATATTTTTATGTTTTATATGTGCTTTTGTATTTTACATTAATATTAATATTATAACAAACCTAGGCTAAGAAAAAAGAAAAATAAAGAGAATAACGATAATAAATCTTTATTTCAGACAACAAACAATGTAACAGATGGTAAAAATACAGAGCGGCCCATATAATAAATACCTTACAGACTAATATACTTACATTAAAAAAAAAAAATTCTTAGTATATTAAAAAAAAACTTAATAACTATGTTAGTATTATTTGATTGGCATCTACTGTACCAACTTGGTAGCAACAGGCAACTTTCCATGGAAACGCCTGTAGACTACACCCTTCGGCCAGAAGTCTTCCTTTATGAAGATGTCCAGCTTTGATGTCGGGACTCACACCACAAACGCTTTGAAGCTTGTATTATGGCGCGACTCCAGCAGTCCAATCCTCAAGTTAAAGTTAGACTTCATTCGTATGAATTCTGCTACCTCCTGCGATGTGGTGGTGTGATGCAGGCGGGACAGGTACATGGCCGTGGTCGGTGTCGCAGCACGCAGCAGGAGATTGGGCCTTGTCGGTGCGGTACCGCAACGGTTCTGGCTTGCTCGCTGACGACATCGCTTCTTGTTTCGAACCATGAAACCTCTCGCTTGAAACCTCTCGCCACAAACGTCGGCATGTCATCTGGATCGGTTCCTTTGATCAGTGTTATGATCTCCTGTAGGCTCTTCTGCGTCCCGACTCGTCTCCGAGACACCATCTGGTCGCTCTTGCCGACAGGCTCGTAGAGCAGCTTCTTCGCAGACGCCACCTCATCTTCACTGAAGCTGGACTTGCAAATTTGCACTGCGCTCACCTCGTCCATGACGTCCAGCTTTTGTTGTAGAAACGCCAGGAGTTCATTTGCCGAGTTTGTCACTCATGACGCTAATCGAGCAGCGGCTTGCGCCGCGTTACGCGTAATATTATTTATTTGAATATGATGCGTTTGCCTGCACCGATCCGCATCGCGTACACGACACACATAGTACGACGTCCTAAAACTTTCAAAGAACGGCGTCATTATTTCGAAGAATATGACGATGTTGATTTTCGCACAAGATTTCGACTATCGAAAGAATCTGTTTTAGATGCGCTGGAATCAAAAAAATCAAAACAACAATGCGAAACACAAGATAACCTCAAACTCAACAATAAAATATTTGACATTCATTCAACCAGCAAAATGAAATGCAACCCGATTTCTAATGAATTCTACGAAATACATGGTACTTAAATCAGTCGCCTTACATATAACAAAACTATTATACGACTAGAGAAAATAGTGCTCGTTTTCGAAGCAATGACATTACATACAATGACATTTTGTTTTGGTTGGTTTAGAATGTGAGTGAATGATTTGAGAGTCATTCACCTAATGGTTGATTTCGTAATGGTCTGTTAAAGTCTTACCATGGGACATAAAAAATTAACAGTGCCGTTAGCATCCCTGTTAAATTTAATCATTGATTAAGTAATGCCTCATTTAGAGAATAACTAACAGAGTATTGTAAAACTGGGCCTTAGCCTATCAAGTTGAGATAAGTCAATGGTCTTATCTTTCCAATTAAGAGCGTTTACGCCGCACACTAGCGCCGCCAATGTAAAAAAAACATATCTAGTAGGTAATTAGAGATAGAAAATCAAATTATGCTCAACAAACTATCTGAATGAAGTAATTTAGCATTTTTACGTCACCTAATGAACACCTGACATGTTATGGTTTAATTAAATATGGCGTTATAGTTAAAAGTGGCCGTACCGTCTTATTTAACTAAACCATAACATGTGAGGTGTTCATTAGGTGACGTAAAAATGCTAAATTACTTCATTCAAATAGTTTATTGAGCATAATTTGATTTTCTATCTCTAATTACTAGATATGTTTATTTTTTCATTAGTGGCGCTAGTGTGCGGCGTAAACGCTCTTAAGCGCAACAATTAACGCAAATAGCTTCGCCGTAACAAGTACTGCAACGTTCGGCAGTGTCGGTCGAGTCGAGCCCATCGCAATTTTTATTCTTACCGGATAAACACCAGCTGTGACTTCAATTGTTTTGATTGTTTGTAACTACGACTATAGTTGGATGTGTACAAATTGTTCGCCCATATGGTCGGTCGGTATCTTCAGGTCAAGGTCTTCGGACGGGTGCGTCGTCGCTCCTTTTATTTACCGATCCATTAGGCGTCATTGTTTTCGTCTCTACTACTTTAGGACACGTTTTTAAATTACCTTTAAAATATCACACAAGCACAGAATAGATAATAGTAGGTATTCATAGTTATGACTATTACGCGTCGTTTTATAAGTCGGCTTTTGACTTTTTTGTAATACGAAGTAGTCGAATTCTTGATTCGTTTATTATTGAAATGAAACATTTCATATCGTTCTAGTGTCTTGTTTATATTGAATTTTATTTTAGATTACCGTTTAGTTTTGGAAGGTGATCTTTGTGGGCACGTGCTCACATGGAGACTGAGGTACTGGTCTTCTATTAATAGATTTATAGTTACTGCCAAATTATTTTTATCAGTTGTGTTCAGTTAAACGTAAAAAGATCTTACGAATTTACCATATCTTTGATCTTACAGTGTGGTATCGGTATTTATTTACATGCTTAACTGGATTATAGACAGGTGGTACACATTCCAAATTCCAACCATCTTGTTTCTATTAAAGTCTAATGGTTTTTTATTAAAATAGCACCTCGTATCATCCTAGGGAGGAATCGTTGTTTTCTAGCATGTATCAGGAGGGGCTTATCATGTCTTATTATAATAGTTGGGTGGTGCCTTCAATCCAGGGCAGGTTCTCACACTGCAGGTTAATTTTTGCGACTATGTTTGACTTAGCGTCCGTACTCTTATTTTAACTGAATTTCTGTAACTTTCTGTATTTACCCAATGTAGGATAGCCCACAGCAGCAGTCCAGTTTTCCATATTTTCAAACTAAAATAACATTTCTTAATTTTTATCAGTAGAAAAAAAAACACAAATGTTGAAAAAATTCCACGAGCAGGATTTGAACCCGCACCTGAACCACGATAGCTCAATTGGGAGAGCACCTGACCCGGTATGTCAGAAGGGTGCGGGTTCAAATCTTGCTCGTGGAAATTTTTTCAACATTTGTGTTTTTGTAATTTGTTCGCAACAAAATTTGCGTTAAAAATTATATAAACATTTTATCAGTGGATTTGTATTTGGTAAAGTTTCACGCTCTCAAGTGGTATTTTTCTGAACTGTTTGTTACTTAATTAGATCTGTATACTTACAGTGTTTCATACCATTTTTTAGTTTTCGCGTAATTTCGGAAAACTATTGTTTTTAAAAATGGGTATTGTTTGCACACCTACTTACCTACTTGTACTACATTTAAAGAGGTTTGAGCCACTTTTTTTCCTTGTCACTCATCGACATTTTCCTTTACCTAATAATTAATGACATCACGTTATGTTGTGTATTGTGTTATCGTTTTCTATTCGCTGAATCTCGTTAATAATACCGGGGTGGCATGCATGAGGTCATTTTCGCGCGATTTATCGTTTCGGACCACCTTGCAACCTTGGTTTATACAATTTACCTGCTAAGTTATTTTATTTCTATGTGTTAAGCGTGCCACGTGTGTTGTTGTTTTGTAGTGGGTACACATATTTTGTCAACGCTAGTTAGGTTGGGGAATTTGTGGCAAGTGTAACATTATATGGCGACATTAAAACTGTAAACTGTAAGGGCCTTACAAATAAACATAGAATAAGCTGTTTATATAATTTTTAACGCAAATTTTGTTGCGCATAAATTACAAAAACACAAATGTTGAAAAAAATTCCACGAGCAGGATTTCAACCCGCACCCTTCTGACATACCGGGTCAGGTGCTCTCCCAATTGAGCTATCGTGGTTCTAACCAGCTTTTTTTTTTTATTTTTTTTTTAATAGAATAAGCGACGACGTCGACGACGTCAGACGAGCGTCTATAGCTAATCTACCTGTAAAGAGTAATGGCGTACCTAAATGCGTACCTATAACGAATCTTGAGTTATAAAGGTGATTTGAATGGACATTTCGTTTTTAGCACCGTACCAGTGTAGTAGCAGAGACAATAATTATGTTGCGACCGAGACTAGAGACTGCCACGTGTCGCAATGCAAATGGCGTTCCGGGTGCCTAGTGTGAGTTTTGTTTACTATCCGTATTCATTCGATTACGTTTACGAAAACGAAAATTAGTATGGCATTGAAGCAGCGCCTCCTGGCGACATACGAGAAGAGCTAAAATTTTGACATACAAATTCTCGTTTTCGTTAACGTGATAGAATGGCGAATGAAACTCGCACTAGGCAACCCGAACCTCTTTGAATTTCAGCTGATGTTTAACAGCTGTTATACTCTTTCATATAATATACAGGTTGTCTCATTTAAATCGGTCAGTATGGGAAAGTTTGAAACTATAAGACATACGAAGATCTGTTCTTAGTAACCATGTCATCGATTTTAATAAGAAGTAAAACTGCATTCATACATTTAAAAAAAACCTGTACTCAGCTCGGAAATCGCACCTGGTTATTTTAAAAAAAAAAACTTACACTAGGTATTTTTATTTAGATATCGATTGTGTAGGTCTTAAGCAGTAAATTGCTCTATGAAACATGATGTCTCAAATTAATAAAATACAACCATAGAGACAATTTTACGCACCTAAACGAGTTGAAATAGAAATAGAAATAGAAAAAATCTTTATTTGGTATAACTACACATGCACATTCAAAACACAGGAACATCACTTTTGCATATACCAAATTGGTAAAAAAAAAATGAAAGTCATTTCGAACACCTATTAAAATAAATGAAAGGATATGAAAACAATGCATTTTATTAATTTTAGACATCATGTTTCATAGAGCCATTTACTGTTTAAGACCTACACAATCGATATCTAAATAGAAATAGTGTCAGTTTATTTATTTCAAAACAACCTGGTTCGATTACCGAGCTGAGTACAGGTTTTTTTTAAATGAATGAATGCAGTTTTTCTTCTTATTAAAATCGCTGACATGGTTCCTAAGAACAGATCTTCGTATGTCTTATAGTTTCAGACTTTCCCATACTGACCGATTTAAATGAGACACCCTGTATATTTCTATGTATTGTGTATTTAAGAGCTAAATGAGAGTAGCCGCGGATCGTGCTCGGTGGCGTGCACTTGGAGAGGCCTATGTCCCAGCCTTATCTCATTTACTTTGTTCTCGGTTGATATTTTTTGTACAACCGGAATAGGAATATATGCAATTATTTTTCTAATAACTACACGAGTCAATTAAATAAAACTATTTGCTATCAACTTCTATAGTATATTTATGACTCAGTATAGGTAATGAACCATTTCCTGGCAATTTCTGTGTTAGTCACTATTATGGTGTTAAAATGCACGAACACATCAGCTATTCCCTATTTTTTTCTGAATTTGCTGAAGCTGAGATTTTTTTTTATATTAACGGGTTAGCACAGTGCCTATATCTCACCTGATGTTAAGTGATGATAAGGCCAATGATGGAAGCGTACTTCACCCGGGATCCTCAACTAGTGGGGCACTGGCTATCTTATCTCTAGCTGCCGGAACACAACAATGCTACAAACGTTGATGTTATGGCGACATATTTAGATAAGATGGTGGTAGCTAGCCAGGCGGACAAACAAGCCCTACCACCAACCAAACCGAGTACACAAACATGTACCCCCGCTGGGAATCGAACCCGGGACCTCTATGTCTAAACCGGTGGTCTAAGCCACTAGACCACAAGAATAATTAAGTTAATTAATTAATTAAGAATTTCGTTTCCATTAACGTGGTTCAATGGCAAACTGGGTTTATCAGAATTTACCCCGCTCTCAATTTGTTTTTCCGTCAGTATTTTATTTTTATTAATTTTATTTGTGTTCTATCTAGCCGTATCTAGCCGCGACGCGTCGCAATCGCGACTAATATATTATGACCATAAAACCCAAAAAACTAGGCACTCGGGACTCTGTGTGCCTTACAAATAAACAAAGTAAGGTAAAAAAAGTAAGTAAATAAAAAAAGAAAAAAAGAGGTCCGAATAGTTATTCCGTGTTTTGTTCCTGTCATGTAAACGTCATTTTAAATTAGAGTGAAAGAGACAAAACACGGATGTAATGGATTTGTAAGACCCTGTGACTCTGGTCTCCGTACACTCATCGGCGACAAGGAGGTAGGTAGGTTGTCTTGGAACTAAAGAGTTGCGAAGAGTGGGGGAACTCTGATGAGTGTAGTAAGAGTAGGTACCTGTTGCCAATACTATGTTGCAATTCTCTGTTACCAATTTAGATTTGCTAAAGCTTGTTCATAGTTTTTGTTGCGGCCATCCGAGATCCAGTAGATGTTAATATCATATCTCAGTGATTTATGTCGCTTACATATCAGGAATCTTGAATAGCAACATGGCTGATGTACTATTTAATGTTTGCCTGATGGGACTACTATATAACCATGGTGAATTAATGACTGGATATAAAAAACCCAACACATATCAAGTAGTGATTCGTTTAAAGTTATTGGTATTTTTTGTGGCAGATAAATAAAAATTTTGATTTGGAATTAGGTAACCATGGTGAATTAATGACTGGATATGAAAAATCCAACACATATCAAGTAGTGATTCGTTTAAAGTTATTGGTATTTTTGTGGCAGATAAATAAAATTTTTGATTTGGAACTAGGGTCGGCTTCTATAGTACTCTGAAGTAGTATTTCTATTAGGTTTTTACAGAGTCGGCAACGCTGATTGATACCTCTGGGTGGTACAACGTTCATAGACTACCATAACAACGCCACCAAGACTTCTTAAATAAAATAAAAATTAGCAGAATGTCAATTTTCTAATGACATTATTGATATAACTAACAATCAAAGAAATGTATTTACAGAACGAGCAAAATGTAAGAGAAAACCAACAACTAAAGTCATAATTGCAAATAGTAAGACGCTTTTAAACGACAAAGGGAAACTTAGTCAATTAAAACGGGTCGCAAGGGAATGCAAATTGCCACCTCAGGTTCAAAGACACGCAGGGCAATGTACAGAGTTTGAAACGCATTTAAAAGCGAGACAAGTTGATCTCTTGTGACACTGGCCAAATGTTACAGGGTAAATGTTTGTCTGACGAAAGATGTTCAAATAAATAATGTATAACAGGACAAATAGTAGTCCCAATTGCCCAAAGTGGCAAAGGCCACCGTCATCAAAATCATGTCATCCCTACAATTAATTTAATTCTCAGGTCGAGCAAAGTGCGTTTCGAAGTTTTCGGTGCAAAGTCCGGGTTTATGATCACCTACCCGCTTTTGGCAAACGTGGTGGTGTTTGAGGATAAATGTAGGAAATATAAAACATATTTTATTCTATGCTTAAGTATTAACAAGTTCCTTACGAAAACTCATGTTATCTTCGTTTAGTTATAAGATCCAAGACAAAGAAGAATAAAGGATATTTTAGTAGTTAGGATTCTTAAAATCATATACGAAATGGTTCAGGTAAATGTAGTTATGCCATGTATCATTGTATGTTTGATAAGGTCTGTCAACAAAAGCCATATTAGCTTATAAATTACGGACCTACATGTAATCAAGTTCTGGCACTTATTACATTATTGACATTATATGTCGTAAACTTGTCGATTATTTCATTCTATAACAGGAGCCATGCATAACCGAAAAGAATCCAGGATGACCCCTTTATTCCTTCACCCGCATATTCAGCCGCATTGATTACATGAAAATGGATGAAACATGACTTCACAGAATTTGACTAATGGTCTTGGTTGGCGGGTGCTTAGTCGTTTTACTAAAATTGTATATGAAATACAGAACGTTTATAATAAACTATTGCTATCTACCACCAAAATTTTTACCAATCTTAAAGCACTACTAGCTACAATCATCTTTAAAAACATCTCGACGACATTTACTCAAATCATAGGATTCTACGAAAATGAAAGTTGTCTGACAAGATATTCATAGAAGTGCTAAACTTTGTAGACATCATGAGTCTGGGAAAGAAACAACGCGTCGTCCAGAAGAATGCAATGCTGCAGATGCATAATAATATTCAACTCTAAACGCATTGGAGCAGGGTTCAAGCGTCCTGTTGTTTACCTTTAAATTTTGTTGTACGAACTATGGGTTCCCACGCGAAATGTAATCGTGTGGTGGAAACTGGAGAGATAAATATTTGTAAACTGCATTCAGAGTCCCTGACCTTGCGATGTGTACTGACGAGTGACACTTTGATAGACGTAAAGAGACCACGTCGTTCTGGAGTAATAATAAAATAGTCAAGAGTAGATCCACTGCGCCTACGAACTAACTGAATGAATTGACGTAATATCCATGAGTACTGTAGTAAACATGTTTATTTTATTTTATTTAATAGGACAACCAACAAATACAAATAAATAAAGGAGTACAAATACAAGCAAAATTGTTGTTATAGCACAGAATAACTAATAGTATCAGTTGCCACGGCATGCAATGTTATTGTCGAAAATATATGAATTCCCGATGAATCACAATAACCGTTTGTCGTTTATCCTAAGGTAACAACAATATTATTATAATTTCAAATTCTGTCGACATTGTTGTCACGTTTTCATTAAATCCCTGCCGGGGAATAACATACATAGAGGACATACAACAAATGTGACTCAGTATGCTATGAATTTAATTAGTTTTAACAGAAAGCAGAGTCCCAGACGACGGCTATGGCACATGGCAGGCGCCTGGTGCTGCGTTCGACGAAAATAGACGTCCGGCTATTTATAATGGACGCGTATCCGCCCTGCGCACGCGTTGCGTCCGCGTATTGGAGCCGGTCATGTAAATATGGCCAGCTACTGAGGTTGTGCGTTGTGTAAACTAATATTCTAATAGTAGCTAAGGTTCAGAATGGTTGTGTATTCTCGTACGCTTCGCAACTACTGTTGCAGTGAAAGTTTTATGTCAACAGGATTGGCCCGAACCTTTGAAGTCTGCATACGAAACTCGTTAAATATTAAATTTAATGATTCTTGAGAATGTAATATTTGTATGGTATGTATATGAAATTTGTCGATAATCGAAGCATCAAATCTTGTGAATTCTCCGTCAGTTGTAAATATAGCTGTCGAGAGGCTTTCAACGTTACTAGTTAAATATCATCAATCACGGTTGAACTACAGTCGCGATGCGTACCTAGCTAATAATTCATCGCTGACCCACCCTTCGACACCGTTTATATCACAATAACTACCGATAAAATAGTATCAATATCCTGAGTTCCTGACAACGTCTCGGTAACGCAAGCCACTATTTCTGATAAAATACCATTAACCTTTAACATAACTAATTCTTATTTTGCGTTTCAAGTACTGGTAACTGGTCACATACACAAATTTAGTGCTGACGGAGACAGAATAATTAATTGTCAGAAGTCATTGAATAACAAATTCGTAATCCGTACAAACCTGTAATCCGTTCACGGTCATCCATAACAATCTCAAGAATATCTGAGGACTTGTAACATTGGCTTCAAGGCATCGCATCTTGTATATATTTCTCACAATTATGGCAAAATAAACAGACAAGACGCGCCCAGTCGCCGTGATGTAACTGGTGACGCTATCTGCTGTGCGCGCCTATTTATAATGTTGCTCTAAAAACTCAATACCGTTTTAATTGGTGTTGACATTGACATTATTCCGACTATCAACTGTTTATATATTATTAGTGAAGCTTTTTTGTTTATATTGGAAAGATAAATGTTGATAACACTTTTTGCCAATTCACATATTTCTAAAACGAATCATCTCTCGAAATGTTGTTTACACTTTGAATTTTCATAGTCGTACACATATTTAATTTATTGCAGTAGCAATGAAAGCTATTTCTATTAAAAACATTTTCCATATTACTTTTTGCCAGAAAACATCCATTCATTTTGGTCGCACTCATGATTCGGACAAATAAAACGTCATTTAGGTCATGGTCCTTCTCGAACCTTAATGCTTTCGATTTCGTCGCACGGGCGTTATTTCTGTTGTATACAGTTTTTAGTTTCTCCTCTTTATAATAAATGTTGGTATTTATAAAAATTGCATCTGAAGTAAATTATGTATGAGTTGTTCACTTCGATGCGCACAATTGCGTGCAAACTATCCTTAATTGAGATAAACATAACTAATTGATTGTGACAGTTCCATTTGAATGCACTCTGGATATTAAATGATAATATGCATAACATGCATTCATTAGGTATATGATGTAAAATATTACCAATCACGGTACTCCTTTCGTCGGGCGGTCCATATTTTTCTGATAGCCTTAATCGTTTTATAATACATTTGTTGTGACAACGTGATTGTCTTGTTGTGTAACAATGTTGACCTTTTCATTGACGCATTCTTTGTATTGTTTATTTTTCTATAGTATACTCTGATGCATGCATTGACGAAATGTCTTTAAAACTTCATGTTTTTACTTTTACTGTTAGTTTTTCATTAAGTCTATCGAACTTTCTCAAAAGTAAGCTAAGGTATCTGGTTACAGGTATCTGTGTTCCAGTAAAACCTGTTCTACACGTATCCACTGGTTTTGCTTAAAGGACAGTTAAAGTCTGCTTTGCATTTAATTTAGTAAAGGCGTGATTTAGTGTTTCGTTTTAGTTTGTGTATAAGCCTTTACTAATGTTACTTTTCTAATGTTTTGAGTGCAAAAGTATGAATGTTCGTTTTTCAATCATTCTGAAATAGGAAAAGAAAAAATAATTTTATTTTGTACAGTCATAGGTAGAGCATAATTATCTTGGATTACCACATAAGGTAGGAACTTTTACTTCCCTAAGGAGTTGGCATTCTGTGATACACCGAAGTTCACGTAAGCAAGGCCGCAGGTGGAGCTTGTTTTTCATAAAACGCTGCCATATGGGACACAATTACCAATATCTGTCACCCACTGGAATTGAATTACTATAGCAATTGCAAGCATCGGCCATCTTGTTTTAATACCATAATATTCCAAGAACGTTTACAGCTCATAATCAAGTGACATATTTGCAATTTATCAATTTATGTTACGTTGCACTATGGTTATGGTTCTATCGCTATATTTGCTCTCCAGTCGCTATTTCAATATCTCAGGCGCCGTTATTAAGTCCAATATCTTAATTACCGTTATACATTAAACGTTGAGACATTTAGCTGTCTATGTACCGTTTTCCCTAGGAGTGTTTGAACTAAATTCATTACACGTATATCCATTTGCAAATTGCCGTCTGGCAATCTCGATCAATCGTCGCAAATTACCCACTAAAGTCAAATGATGTTAACGCAACGTTTGGAAAATTACTTAAATCGTATGCACTACTCGACTTGTCGTATAATTTCGCGTTGTGATTACCAACGTAATTAGTTTTCGTAAGCTCTTAAAGTTATAATGGTGGATGTCATAACGTCTGGTCGCCATGTATGTGATCGAATATAGTCTCCATGACGTAATACAGAGTGCACATGTGTCGTGTGAAATGCAACGACATTCTTCTACATATATACGAGTATAATAAACATGTGATAAAACTTAGTATTTGAAATCATAAAAAAAACTCAGCGGAAGAAAAACCGATATAATCACATCTATTTGAAATAATCGAACAGAGTTTTTGCCCTACTTTTAAGAGGCTCTGAAGTTTTTAGGTACATCTTTCTATAGTAAGTGCTTAGTCAGAGGTTAACGACATGATAGCCAAGATGGCGATTCGCAACGTGCTAAGTGGATGATAGCTTCTTCGGGATGTCCCTACTAATTTTAGGAGTACATTCAACCAATGAGAGCTTAGAACCACTCAGTTGATGTTGGAGGAAATCTTGAAAGAACTTAGGAGTCTCTCCAACTTTGACCCGGTGCAGAAACGTGATGAATAGTGCCATGAGAATTTTGTTTGCATGTACCGTAGGCAAGATAAGATACCATTTATCGACGTTGAAAAGTGGCGAGCTGTACTACTTTCTACCCACACTTTGCTTAGCGTTTTATCTCCTGTTAAACATTTGCCTAACCGAGATTTCCTGTAACATTGCATCAACTGTAATGAACAAACACATAAAGTTCTTAATAACGTAGTAGAGAACGTCGAAATTGTGTTGCTAAATTCGTTTCATGTTTTACACATCTTCTAGGAATGCTTTTAAGAATCATGCGAGGTAATTGTTGGCCTGATACTGATTATTTAGGAGGCACCTGTGAATGATTCAGGCAGAACATCTCGCCTCTATAATTGTTGCTATGCTGTTAATTGTAGAGCTTCATGGTCGGCATCTAATTCATGCCACGGCCTGACCTGCCCAGAAGCGTTAATGGAGAAATTTATTGCTGGTAGTCGGTACCCAGTTGCCGGTAGCCGCTACTGACAATCTAGTGGAGTAATTATAGGGTATCAAATCTTGTAGATTTCTAGCGGTCGTAAGTGGTCCTTTTATCGCTCTGCTGGTCGCTTCTCTCATTAATATCCTGTCTATAATATAAGCAACTTTATTGTTAAGAGAACCGAGAAACATTATATCTGCCTTCGTGGTATTCTAGAACCATAACTTACCTGTCGGTGATTAGAACTCCAACGCCTTTCTAATGTGTTTTGTGTTTTAATTTGTAGTTAAATTGTATGTTTTTTTTTAATTATGCCTATAAATGCGTTTAGAACCAGAAGTTTCTTTTGCATGTACAATACTTCCTTATTTTATTTTCATTATCTATCATTGACGTAGTAATGTACTTATACAGTTATTTTATATATTAACTGCTTTGAATATACCTATTGTTGAAAATTAATTGTTTTAATTGCATTGATGTAACATGACCTATTATAATTTGCTGGGACTAGTTCCCAATATTACGATATTCAATTACGTTGCGTCTGTGTGACCACTTTCACTATTCGCCCACATTCGGATGTGCCCACACGGTGGGCAATTGAAAAGTATTGTAGAAATTCGATACCATCTCAAGTGCGAAATAAAATGTGTAAATACTCTTAGATTCCATTCTATACTGTTGAGAATTAGACTGTAGCTTAGTATTTTTTAAGAATAGACACTTTAAGTCTTCTTAACTCATTCATTACTTGTACTAATAATATGTTTTGTTTAATATTTGATTGTACAATTAACATTTAATATTTTGTTTTTCAGGTAAAGGTGAGCAGTCAAACCACAAAACTAAGGGTAAATTGTATAAAACTTGAATCAGGATCAGATAGAACAAAAACAAATAGGTACCTACTTAATGACATTTTTAACTTTCTTCTATATCAATAACGACACTTATTTACCCACACAAATAAAGCCCCATATATACAGAACTATTTTTCTCGTCCATCACCCGTAGTAATAGAGTTCACTTTTAAATTGAAAACTTAACATATCAATTCCGGCCGTTGCTCCGTAGAAGGTATTCTTGTAGATTTAGTTCATTGGAGTTGGTCATTAATTTTGGAAGCTGAGGTGTTGAAAAATTGTTATGGAGGCTCGACGATAGATTGTTAGCCATTGTGAATTGACTGTTGAAAGGTAACCTTTGATTGATGCTCCAATATCTCTAAGACTTAAAAACTAAATGATGTGTGCATCCGGTTTTTTCGGTTAACATTGTCAAAATTAATATGATAAAAAAAAGATTCTTATTAATAAGAATATCTTAGAACAGTCACGGAATGCCCAAAAATTACAAAATAATACTTAGGTTCGGGTGTTGGAATAATTACCTTCGTACCATGCAGAAATAATGAATGAATGTGTAAATAATTTACATTTTAATAGTAAAACCATGTTTTATTCTAACGATTATTTTTTAATAACATATTAAACTTTAATAACACGTTTATTCTTCTTAAAAACACGGATGCGATATGATCTGATCTTATCGTTGCTCTACTTGTTCATGTGGAAGTCCTACCACCGAACCATATGCTCAATGGCTGCTTTATGAGTTAAATGGCAGTATTCAGTCCTAGATCGTTATCTTCATCAATTGAATTCAAGACCTATACAATAGTAGTTTTAGTCAGTAGTGTTATATTTTTTAAGTAGATTCGTTTATACATCTTTTATTTTAGTCAATAATTGTAACATTTATTTCATTCCTATACCAAGTAGATTTTAAAAGGCATTTTCCTGTCATTAAACAGTTGTATAATCGAAACAACAGTTAAGCTATTAACCGTAACTGTTACAATGTTCTCACAATGATAAATGACATTTTAAATGTCGTGTCTACCAATCATTAATGCCCACGATGTTTTACATGACATTTCGGTATCAAAAATCAGTTACATGATACCTCATTTGGGGACCATCATTTTTGTACCCCCCCAAAAGTAACTTGAGCACGCGAAGCTTTAATAATGATATTCATCCTGTTATTTCAGACGAGTTTCCTGTTATTAGTGAAGTGTAACTGAAATAATTTGTTATGCTATTTCGACACACTGGCACGGTGGCACCGTACCACGTGTAGTTTCTTTCAAGCCTTTGTTCTTTTACTCTCATGTGTTTTTTTTAATAATGCTTTCTTGCGCAATTATGTTATTTCGTAATGTGCTTTCCTTTTCACTAACGACAATAGGAGAATGAAAACAATACGAGTCATTGTTCAATCTATTGACATTATCCGAATTGCTTATATGAGGCAATTTAAATTCGATACGGCATTTGGTTCGCATTCAATTTGACCCTTGTGCATAATTGGTTTAAACGTGGGCTGGACCGGTCAATGCAACTTAGGTTCAAAATTTACTAACAAAACAATTAAATTAATCGTAACTCAACTCTGAACTCAAGTGCCAGTATAAAATTGCATTAGTTTGGAAACCGGTACTCACGTCGACCATGCCGTATCGTATCGTATCATTGAGGGCAACCTTCGTTGAAATGTTTTACTCGGACGCCGGATATTCGGTCTTGAAGCTAGTGCAATAAAACTCTAAATGTATTACTGACATCAAAAATATGTAGTGCGATTGTATCTACGTCGCGTGTGTGGACAAATGTGAATCTAAACGATTAAGGGATAGATTTCTTTCTCAAGTCACCATAAGTGAGATGTGCTACGTCGATAATTTAAATTTATTTATGCCGTGATTACCGCTCAATGTAGTTCGTATTATTGCTGTCAGTTATCGATTTGTCGTTTTGTGCTTTTCATGTAAAGTGATTATCTTTCTTAGGACGTGTGGCCCTGTTTGCGGCGATATATCAACTTAACCTCAACCATTAAAAACATTTTTGTTAAATTTGTTTTCAAAATATACTTTGTTGTAAGTATCGTTAATATTAATTCGTGTAATCTTGTCAACGGAATTTTACATTTTGTAGCTTTTTAGCTTTGTAGCTTCCAAGATTATGTGTTTGTTTGAAAACACTTTAATAAAATCGAAGTACCTATTGCATTTTCCTTTGCGCTGTGATTAATGTAATTGACGCAATAATAGTTTAGTATGTATGAGGAAAATCAAACATTCCTGTCTCTTAAGGTAATTTGCAGACGTATTAACTAACCTCAACAGGCGCATGATGATGGATTATTGTATTTATTCTGACTAAGGTTCAACTTAACTACTGTAGTAATGACTAACTGTGAAACAGTACCGTATATATTTATAATGCGCTTTGATTACCTATGTTGATGATTAACGCAAATTCGATGGTAAACATTGTCATAATAATATGAAGTTTGAATATTGATCAATAGGTAATTATTAGTTTCATTCTTTGCATTTAGTACCATAATGCTTTCGCTGGAAATTCCCAAGTTGAAGATGACATGATGAATGACTATCAACAATGCTCCCCTACGCTACGACATCGACATGATGCCGGTCTGTGGCTTTGGAATTGAAAGATTCAGAGTCCCATTTATTTATATATGCCAGAGCCATGTTATAAATGGTATGCCTTAACAACAGCAGCCAGGCTTAGTTTGATGTATTTTGCGGATTTTTTTGAATCAACAGGGGAAAAAAGGCATTCTTTACCAAAATTATTATTATTTTAGCCGTCCTTTGAGGTGAGCTATATCACTGTTGTATACAATAGTGTCCTCATCTGTTACCTGAGCAATTTCTGTGGCAGAGATTGCCTCACTATCAGGTGGCAGGCCGCCTCCGCGACGGAAGCGGTGGGCGGCGACTGGGGCGTGCGCCCACGCAACCGTGATTATGTCACCTATACTATGCCTTCTATTCTAATCATATAAGGACAGCTGCGGATTCTTTATATCGTCGACCGTACTACGCAACGCAATATCCATTGAATGATTTTAAGTCTCAATGATACGCGGATACCTTTTAGATTAACTAATTTTATTTTATTATTCTATACTAGTGATATAAAATAAAAGAATTTGAATTGAAGATTTTACTGTGATAAAAGGAAGAGAATCCGAGTTACGGTACACAACAAAATGTTATTTTTAAATGTAAACGTGTTCCCAGAAGAGGTTAATAAATATATTTGTTACGGCCCACAGTTCACTGCTGATTAAAGCCGCATTCCCGCTCTTAGTTTACAAGGCAGTTACTGTCAGTTGTATTCTTAATTTTTAACACCTGCCGACAGAACGCGTATTTACGACGAAGACCATTGCTATTCTTGTTTACTAAGTAACAACGCTTCATAAATTAAACAAAGCTAACGGTGTATACCAAAGCAAAACATACCATCAAACTCATAGGATTTATAGAAGGCTTAATATATCTATCACATATTATCATGTTTTAATAAGATTTAATATCAGTGCGCCTTGTAAGGTGTATAATTGTATTAGTCGTGTCGTGAGTTGAATAAGCTTGTGATCGTAATCCGAAAGCGGATCTCTGTATGGGCGCAGTGCACCCATCGAGGCATCATTATCAAAAGGTGTGCCGCAGGGAGCGGGTTAGTACCGCTACTCCTCTTTGATAATACAACAATAATTGACCGGTGATGATACTGAACAGTAAAGGTTGTATTTTACTAAAAAGCTTTTTTAATATTGAATTAGTTATCATTGACTTTTGTAAAGTTGTCTGTTTGTTAAAGTAAATATTTCAATAGCACAGTCAGTTCTTGTCTCCGCTTGTTGTTTTAAAAGACTCGCTTCCTATTTTACGTACATTTATTTACAATCGGCAAAGATAACGGCTACTTTAATTACTTTGCCCATTCTACGTTTTACGCCAGTGTTATGCGTGTCAACAGCTAAGTTTATACTACAAACTCCGCTACAGTAGTTAAACTGCTTTTTGTTATGTAGCGTCGCCTAGAATAGCAAGTACAAAGCTTTATAGTTGCTTTGCGAGCTCCTGAGTGGTTGGTTTTGTAACTTTTTACTAGTTTGCTAGGTTGGTTGATAGTCTTTTTTGTTTGTAGTATTTTTTATAAACAATATATCACCTTAAACCTGAAAAAAAATCACTTTTGCTTAGTCTCTGTGTTGTTATTATTATACTTTAGGTGCCTTACAAATTAACAAAGTATAAGGTCCGAAGAGTTATTCCGTGTTTTGTCTCTTTTACTCTAATTTGAAATGACGTTTACATGACTTGAACAAAACACGGAATAACTATTCGGACCTTATTCTTTGTTTATTTGTAAGACACTATGTGTTTTTAATTTGTATAGTATAATTCTTATTGTAGTGCCATTCATGTGTCATTTGCGTATGGCAAACGATTTTGTTCTTGTTTATTTTACATGTAAGTGCATAATAAAATTATTACAGATTTAAATAACACCATTATTTTAATCGCATTATATAAGCTACCTATATATAAGCGGTTTCATTTCAATAGTAGTACCGTAGTAGTGTTCGCGTAAACTTCAGAAAACAACAATTATATAAGCTTACACAAGTAATTTATAAAATTACGCACAGAATACACGTTATAATAGTAACTTTGGTATCTTTTCATAATTTAATAATGAACAATGGTTGTCTTGTCATGAGTTGATGATATTTCATGAATCAAGCGCACACATCTCACTCATTAATTCCGGTATCAGATATTCAATACTTAGATTAT
This sequence comes from Eudonia lacustrata, assembly GCA_947562085.1. Classification (NCBI taxonomy): domain Eukaryota; kingdom Metazoa; phylum Arthropoda; class Insecta; order Lepidoptera; family Crambidae; genus Eudonia; species Eudonia lacustrata. The sequence continues at coordinate 6,994,220 of OX387326.1, read as the reverse complement.
GCAGAATTGCAAATTGTGCACTTTATTGTGTAGCAGAGTCCATTACTCGAATGGCCCAGTTCCAATGGTTGCACTGACTTCCTGTGAAGCTCACTTCGCTCTTTTAAAATAGGTCAACCAACCCACAAATGTTATGGATTGTCTGTCGCTACATATTCCGAATTTAATCCAATTATGTTTGAACCAAAGGTTAACAAGTAACCTGATCTGTTTATTTCGTTGAGTTTAAGAACCGCTGCCTTGAGTACAGCGGGTTCTTGGATGGGTTACCCAACAAATTGTTTAGTTTATCAGTAGTTCGGAAAACGACATAAACCATTTGTTGGTTGGCGGTGGTTATAGTTGGTTAGCTACCGTCGTTTTATTGAAAACTGTCGCCATTATAATTGCATTGTTGTGTTTTGGCTGATAGTTGATAGCCAGTTCCTCTGTTGTTGTAGATTCCGGGTTGAGTGCCTTTCCAGCTTTGACCTTATCATTAACTTCATTACAGGACATTTCACATCAAATGTAATGAAGGCCAGACGCTACCCCGTTATGGAAATAGAATAAGCACTCAATATTACAATAACTTAAATTGTTGAAGAGGAAACTGACATCCAAACCACGACGTTGTACTATAAATTGGCATCATCTGCCGCTAAATGTAATTTGCCTGATGTTATCATCGACCATCGCCGCTTGTCTGAAATACAACCGCAGCGAATATATCGTAAGGCCGTCAACCGTGGCCAATAAAGCTCGAGAGGCGACCTACATTTGTAATTTATAATTTAGCAGAAGCGATCAACCCGGATTTCTGGACCACCACAGATTGAATCATATTCGTGTGTAAACATATTCTTGCACCTTTTGAAGTCAGAAATGATCGCACATTTCGCCCGAAAAGGTATTCTGACGGTCGTCACGAAGGTTATATTAAAGAATAAAGTTTTTTAATGTTATTCTTAATCGTTGTCGTTACCGAGTTTGGTAACCGTTTCTTATTGGGTACCACAATGCCGTTTGATCTTTCGACTCGACTCATGTGTCACTTGGACTTTACAGTTACGCTGTCCCTTACAAGACTTTGTTAAAAGTTTTTAAATGATCAGCGACATTTGTAATAAAACTTTAGCAGACAAGATTAATCAACTTTAGTCAAGATAGCTTTAGTAAGAACAATTTTTTCTGCTTTTGCAAATATTGTTTTTGCCCTGAATTCATCGTGTGTTAAGGTGTCATACCTTAACACACGATGAATTCAGGGTCTATACGTCTTAGTGTAATTTATCGTGTAGTTTGTTTTGAATGATCATGTGTTAATAAATGTTAAATAAAGGTCAGAAGATAACATTTCAGTTGGAAAAGCGACTGCCTCAAACCTTAACGTTGCTGAAACAATTCTGGCCAGATAACGTAAGAAAGAAACAAATATTTGAAAAATTGGACGGGGAAACAAATGTCTCCATTACTCAATTAAAAGCGTCGTCGCCCCAAATGCGAAAGGTTCATGTCCCACCCAAGAGACACTCGCCGTCTTCTATTGTATTATATTTTTCAATGTGAAATATAGTAAGTTAACAACTTTAAATAAGAATCGAAGAATCTTAAGTTTTACTAACGACTTATAAGGTAACTACCAAATCACCACCAGCAACCGCTAATTGGCTGCTAGCGCTATCACACCAGTTCTAAGAATGTCTGAGGGAACAACACTGAGGTGTCGACACAGAAGCTAATCTCTTCTATAATGAGCGCAGGAAACGGCTGACGCCAGAAATAGTCTGTCTTGTCCCACATTATTGTCGATGGTCAGACCAAAACATTAAAGCTCAAGAAGAACTCCGCAGGTTACGAAACAATCGGTTGAGTAACTATGAACGGTCGTTAATAATACTACCGTGAAACAATTTTAACGCGTTGAGACATTACAACATCCAATGGCATGCCACCATTTTGTTGGCACAACTGTTTTTCGAATTCTATGGTTTTAAATGTCTATGGTGTTCATCGTGCCAGTTAAATGATACATAGCCTTTTATTCCATGGAGAACATCAAAACTGACGCTCTGCCTCTATCTGCATTTATTTCATAACATGAATGTAAAAAAATATCGTCAGTTGAGACAGGATTCATCCCTAGTTTTGGCATTAAAGGTATATTGTGTACAACAATAACTGGCTACTACTGTTTTAATTGTATTCTTAACCAATGGTCATAAAGAACGATTACTAAGTGATGTGCTATAGACCATACCTACCAATACATAAATATATTCACTGCGTCTACTCTTGGCGCCCTGACATAGCTTATAATCGGCCATATAAGGCTTAAACCGAGAAGCTAATGGAATACTTAATTATTATTTAAGTCTTTGCACACGTCATTAAACAAGTCCTCATTAAAATATTTTATTGTAGCGAGTATGTTACAGGCTGACATTTCTTACAGTATGTAGTATGACCTTTACGGATTTTTTAATCATTTTCTTATCGTTCGTAGGTTTATCTGGTTGCAATGGAGGTGATATTCTAGCTGCAATCATGTTTTGCATTGTTTTGTTTGGGTTTTGATATCTTTATGTCAAGGATTGATCGTAAATTGTATTTTTATCGTACATTTAGTATTACAGCTACAAGCTTATCTGTAAAATATACTTAGCACTAGCATCTCGCTACATCCATGCAATTATCATCATCAACCTATAAACGTCTGACTGCTAGGCACAGGCCCTTCTACATAAACAAAAGCACAATAGGAAACCTACCACACAGACCCAACTCGAGTTAGTGGGTTATACTTTTAACCTTTTCTCCGCCCAACTATCCTGCACGCGATGTCCCGCTGTACGCCAACGTTTAAATGTATTTTAATAAAGTAGGTACAAAGAAGAACTTCTATAGAAGTGCTGGCGTGGACGGCACGAAAATCTCGGAACTTCTATAGAAGTTGTTGGCGGTAAAAAGGTTAATAAAGGAACGAGATATACTTTTAATTTGGTAATCCAGCTAGTGCCTGGCATTGCGAAAGTTGCTTGCCTAGACAGATCGCAAATTCACAATACTAACGCGGAATCTGCCGCACCTTCAAACTCTCCACATCCATGTAAACACCGATGCAAACGTGTCACACACATAACAGATTTTCAACAAAGGCATTTTAGAACCTCCAAGTATTTCTTGGACAAGAAATCGCGGTACGTGATCGGGGTGGCGGTGTCGCTTGGCTTCAGATACCAAATGCGTCTATGCGGCGACCGATATGGGCATAGCGGCAGGAGTCGAGCTGGCTGTCGGTCGACTCGTGCGCATTGTTACCAATATGCGCTATAATGACGGTGGTGGAAACAAGAAAAACGATGCGGCTTCCTATGTGAAGTTCATATTTTTGTAGCTGCGATTCAGGTTCCTCCTTGCTAACGAGCGATTGCGCTATTTTTTTGAAGCTGTATAGCTTCAAAAAAATAGCGCTATCGCTCGTATAGCTCGTATAGCGCGTATAGCTCGTCGAGCTGTATAGCTCGGAGGTGTCTGCTTTCAGTTTCGTGTTTTTGTTTGAGAAGTTTCTCTATGTGGCAATAAGGGATATGGTACAAATCTGGTATATACAGTATTTGTTTGTTCGTAAGTTCAAAAGCTTATCTTTAATCCAGCTTCCAGTTTTTAAGATCACTAAGACTGGAATTTACGATTTAGTCTTATGTCTTATTCAAATTTGACCTAGGTTAGTTTGTTTTGGCCTTCTTGTATAAAATAATGGTTTGTATTCGAGCCAAAGTGAACATTATTGTAAAAATTTATGAGGCCATCAGTTGAAAACCTATTAAAAATCAAAATATCTGTCCTACTTACGTTGAAGATATATTTTACGGTGATGAAGATGGATTTTATTTGCAATACTTATATTTTCTCGAAAAGTTTTCCCGTGTGGGTAGTCGCTGTTGTTCGAAATACAAAACAAATTTATTTACGAGCGGCTTACAATATATTGCACTGCATTGAATTGTATATTTGCGCACGCTGCGTTTGTTCTATGAGTCAGAGTCGGGTCACGCAGAGGCTATCTTTGGGGCATGATGACGTCATCGATGTAATAAAAAAATTATCACAAGCAACTCCAACAGTTGTTGATTGTCTTTGTAAGAGGGATACAAAGAATAATCTTATCGCGCTGCTGTATACCAGCACTTATACGTTTCGATTAGAGCCAGAAGGTCATCATGTCAAATTCGGTAATTATGTAAGTGTTTATCTGCTCAGTACAAAAAGAGCCTAAAAAAACGCCTACCATAACTCGAAACTGCCTTTTTCAATCTGGGTAACTGACTATTCCAATTGGATTGGATTGGATTAGACTCCGAGACATTGATTTCTAGTCCATTCATCTAGAGACCTTACTGAGTAGTTATCATAATGCTTTTACCTAGTTGTTGAATTTACAAATCCCGCACCCTACAGGCTATCGACACACTATTGAGACGTTATCGAATTAACAGACTTGAGGCGCTATTGTTGAGTTGAAAGTTCGTCGCGTTGCATTGGTCCGCGTTGGTGGTCGCTGACGACTCGAATGTTTTTATAACCGTGAAAGCTGTCTGGCACCAACAGTGTGTTCAATTTATAGCTCGAAAGTGTACGTCAGCTTTATTTATGTTCTAAGCGCTATAGAGTGGTCAATGCAAGTTTTATTTGCGATTCGATAATGTTTACGAAAACGGGAATTTGTATGGCATTAAATAACGCTTCCTGTTGACAAACGAGGACAGTTGTAATTTTGCCATACAAATTCTCGTTCCGAATTCCTTGCTGCGCCATTGACGTAAATATGAAAAACTGAATTCCGATTATTTTTATCACATTTTTTTAAATACTTACCGATTTCTAAATTCCTAACCCAACCTCACCGGTACAGCAGTAAAACTTTTAGTAATTCGGATTTATGAAGTAAGCATTGACAAAAATCGGAATATCCTTATTCGGAATTAATTATTTAGAAATGTCTAGGTTTCCCTGCGCCGACGACGTGCTGCTAAACTAAATGTCGTGGCGAGTTTATGTTGCGCCATCGTTATGCTTATTTTGTATAGTAGCTTAGCTTAGCTTTATGGGATGTTTGTCCTCCAACAATAAATATTATTTCAATGATGGCTTTAATATTTTGATAAGTTACATGGCGCCGTAGCTAGCGCATCCGGGTTGCGATCTTGCAAGTAACCAACTTAACATCACGAGCTGTTCCGCTCTTTGGAAGGCACGCAAAGCTTGTTGTTCTTTGTTGGTCCCGGCTGCTTTAGCAGTCATAACAACCACTCATTAGGTGCACGCACTGGGCCCGCATTGTGGTTTATAACCAGTTCTCCCTTTCCATCTATAGGGAAGACTCGTGCCCCAGCAGTGGAGACATAAAAAAGTGCTGGTAGTAATAAAGCTATTGGTCCTGGTTGCTGTCGAAAGATGGCATTTTGGCAAAAACCTACCAAACCCCATTGGGCCTTCGCTTCATTGTGGGTAATGGCTCAATCTCCCCTATGAGCCCAGCAGTGGGCTAAACGCGACGATAAACATTTCCCGACAATAAAAAAATTGTCAAGGAAATATTTCTCAATAAAATCTTCTACTGTAGCCTCATAAAGGCTATTTTCAACAGCTGACAATATACGTTTGTCAAAAGATTTGCAAATGCTATACTTTAATATATTATATTATTAAATAAAAATTCAACCAGAAGTCAATTTTGATTATTAAAGTACTTACATTTATACTAGTTATTGTGTTTTATTGGCTATGACTACTAAGGTTCAGCTATTCGTATTCGTATTCGCCGAATAGTAAAATAATTATTCGTATTCGTAAAAGTAGTATTCGTTGCATCACTAGTTGAAAGTGTAAAACTCTAGAATTTAATAACTATTTTGTGTTATTATGTGTGATTGATGAGTCATCCATCACATCACACATAATAACACAAAATATATAATAAATTGATGACCTCTTTGGTCGAGTGATTTGTACACCGGTTTTCATGGTGTCGCCATCTCGAAAGTCCCGAGTTCGATCCCCGTTCGGGAAAATTTAGAAATTATTGTTTTTCTAAATTGTCTCGGGTCTGGGTGTTTTCTATGTATAATAAGTATGTATTTAAGTATTTTAAGTATGTTTATCCGTTGTCTAGTAACCATATAACGAGTTTCATAACGAAGCTTCTCTTGGGTGTAATAATTATAATTGATGTAAGTGTAGGAAAAATTATTTATTTATTGTTATTAATGTAACAAGTTGTAATAATGAATTTTAATCACTAATACCTACATCCACCATTATAAATAAACTTATTACTGCAATAGGAAGTAAAAACTATAACATTCCTATTTGATTACTCACATCACACATCACATCGCACTAAAACATATTTGTTTAATATAATGTGTTTGTTATGATGACTAATAATTACACAAAAGAGAGAAACAAGTTATTTTGTGCTTATATATTTTAGAAGTTTGGTATGTAGAAAATAGTTTAAAAAAAAAGTATTTTCTAAAAAAGTCGCAAAGCCGACGTAATTCGTAATACTCAACCATGTCATGCCATAGATATGGCATTATAAACTCCTAATGATCCGACTCAAAAAATAAATTACAATAGAAAAGCCACAAAGAGAAATAGATAGATTGTCAGTCGACAGTTCTCTCCAACACGAGTATAATTATTACTTTCTGGAGATGCCTCGACCCAAACAAGTTGTATAAAATACTTTTTTTTTCCTTTAGTTGATGGCTTCGTACGATCAGCACATTTAGCCAGTGTCATAGTAATTTTTCTCATGATAATAGAAATGAGAAGTGAGAAATGATATACCCCCAACCCCTTGAGTATCTCAGTAAAGATGAAAGGCTTTACTAGACCTCACGCAGGCTTCTTGAGAGAATTTGAAAAGTGACGTTGCACTGTTTTGTTTCATTTGCCAACACTCATGCACGCTCACGACACATGACTCTTTACTTTCCCCGCCAAGAAATCCGTGTCAAATACTTTTATCGGAAAATTAAAAAAAAAAACAATTTTATAGTTGCTATGACAAAATACAGTCGATGAGCAGTTTAGTAAGCTCATCGACTGTCGTCTTAACCAACTGTACTATCATTAATGATACGTCATCATACTTTTTACGGCCTGACTCATTCATACCGTGTAATAAGATGTTCCTATAACTCAACCCTGTGGTTGGTTAACTTTGAGAACATGACTCATAACTGAGCGGCAGCAAAACGAATACGCTTGCACAAAACGTCCGAACTCCTCTGAGCCCCCCCGATTTAAAAGTGGCTCCATAACGTTTCAAAGATAGAAGCGTAATGGGCAAAGCAAGAGCTCAACTAATTTTGGTTACTATGACGTCATGGTGTGTCTGAATCTTCCAACCACTTTGATTTAGGAATCCGTAATGGTGGATGTCAAATAGTGACGCAGTTGTACAAAGAGTTGAGAACTGCCATATGTTCTAGCTAAGATATGCCGTGCAGAAGGCGCCCGCCAAGTAGCTGTTTTGTTTGTCTCATAAAAATTCAGATCCAGATATAGATCAGAGATCAGTAAAGTTACTGAAAAAGGCGTTTATAGGTCGCTGGCTGTGACACTTCCCATTAGACAGACTGTATCCTTTTTCACCAATTCTGTCAAAGAAAAACTTTTCTCAATCAAACATTTCTTTATTCTTCGTTTTTAACTCCGGAACCCATAGACTGTTGTTATATTGGAGTGAGTGTATCATATTTTTTTGTTGTTATAACAGTATTAGTGTGTCAGTTTGTTCAGATATATTTTTTAGGACTGTTTTTGTGGTTAGACGCACGTTTCCTTACTTTTAAAGTGACATAAGTTCACTGGGCTTGTTAGAAAAACCATAATCTATCTATATAAATAAAAATGAATCGCTAAATGTGTTGCTAATCGCAAAACTCGAACTACTACCTACGGCTGAACCGATTTGGCTGATTTCTTTTTTGTTATGTTTGATGAAGTCTGAGGAAGGTTCTTATGGAGAGAAAAATGTAAAAAAATACGTGGAAAATAGTAAAAACAACAATTTTCTTTTCTCATACAAACCACTCTCTACTGAACCGATTTAATAAATTCTTTCACCATTAGAATGCTACATTAGCGCAGAGTAACATAGGCTATATATATATATATATATATATATATATATATATATATATATATATCAAAAATGTCCACCCGTGCGAAGCGGGGACGGGCCGCTAGTTAGTTATAAAACTTATTAATTTTTTTTAAATTATATAAGTAGTACCTATGTAAAGATATGAATAATTAATATAATTTCTAGAAGCACAGAAGTAGCAAGACTGATGATCATTGTCTTGGTTATGAGTAGTAAGCTAGAATATATTTGTTCTGTGGTACTAAGTAATTAATCTGTGAAAACCGAAACTTTGTACAGTCTTCACTACTATAGTAACGCAAACTAAATGCTATGTCCACTACGCCAATGATCCCCGAAAATATAATTGAAACTTGTCATTAACCAACTAATTCTTTTGCAGAATTCAAGAAGGACTGGTCGGACCACGCACTCTGGTGGCCCACTCGCAACAAATGGCTGTCGCGGCCCAAGCACACGCTGGACCAGTATGGCGTGCACGCCGACGCCGCACTCCACTTCACGCCCATGCACAAGGCGCTGCGGATCCAGCTGCCGGACCTGCGGCATATCGACTGCAAGATCGACTTCTCCATTGACACGTTCAGTGCGGTCATGCAGCTCTGTAAAAGTCTTGGTGAGTAGCAGTTAACACAATGGCTGTCGTCCAAGCACACACTGGGCCAGTATGGCGTGCACGCCGACGCCGCACTCCACTTCACGCCCATGCACAAGGCGCTGCGGATCCAGCTGCCGGACCTGCGGCATATCGACTGCAAGATCGACTTCTCCATTGACACGTTCAGTGCGGTCATGCAGCTCTGTAAAAGTCTTGGTGAGTAGCAGTTAACACAATGGCTGTCGTCCAAGCACACACTGGGCCAGTATGGCGTGCACGCCGACGCCGCACTCCACTTCACGCCCATGCACAAGGCGCTGCGGATCCAGCTGCCCTACCTGCGGCATATCGACTGCAAGATCGACTTCTCCATTGACACGTTCAGTGCGGTCATGCAGCTCTGTAAAAGTCTTGGTGAGTAGCAGTTAACACAATGGCTGTCGTCCAAGCACACACTGGACCACACAACCCGCTATACACTACTTTAAAGTTTATACTGACACCCCCTACCAACCTTCCGGTTACAAAGTAGGTGTCAGAATAACCTTGCGCAAGCACAAGGGACCATCTACGTCAGGTCATAACGCCAGATCAGAACACGCCGGTACGCATCCTTCATCCAGTACTTTTAAGACTAACACACTGGACCAGTATGGCGTGCACGCCGACGCCGGCGCCGCCGCGCCGCGCCGAACTCCATTTTATATCAATGCACAAGCCGCTCGGTTCCATCTGCCGGACCTGCGGCACACCGACTGCAAGAATGACTTCTCCATTGACACGATCAACGCGGTCATGCAGTTGGTTGGTGAGTAGCTGTTAAAACAAATGACTGTCGCGGCCAAATCGAACCGTCTCGCTCATTGACACGTTCATCGGTCTTCCAGCTCCTGTGCGTACCCCACCACACAAATTCTGTTGCGGATCCCGCTACCGGCCGGCCTGAGATAAATTGACTGTCATATATTTTTTATACATTTTTTGCGTCAGTAGAGCTGCCAGACGGATCGTGATTAAATCGATTAATCTTTCAATTGTATCTGTCACTACTAAGTATCTTGCACCACTAATCATAACTATTAACAGTCAATAAAAAAATCTCTCTCTTTTAAACGTTTATCTCAATGTGACAGTGAAAATAACTCACATCCAAAATCATTTTTTCTGGATAGTTATTTAAAAAATAGTGCCCTATGTATGATATTATGCAACATCACATTACCGATGTACTGCAAAAAAAGTAAGTTCTAGTTAAAAGCAGCAGATCAATAGGTCAAAACGAAACATTTCATCTAATTTTATTTCAGTAGTCGCGTCGAGGCATCCAGCCAATAGGACGGTAACAATGCGTTTTATAGGCGCGCACAACACTTCAAAAAGTTTTTATAGCCCCATCTGTTTTACGACTCAAATGTCTTATACGGTGGCAATAATCCTTGAAGCAACACTAGGGAGATCGGCTAACGAAGTTGTAATAGCACTGCACTGACGGACGTGAACGACGGCAGTAAGTTAAGGCAACAACATTATTGATCCTTGTAAAGTGTTCGACACTGATGTTTTTTTATCTTATTTCCCTAATCCAAATACGGTTTATGGGCATGTTGGGGAAACATCGTTTTTTCCTGCCTTCCTTGTGGCCGTTTGTCTTTTAAAGTCGAGAGTAAATAATGATATGTTTCCTTCGAAACCTATTTTTAGCTTGATCTAGTTTTGTCCAGAAAAAATGCGGTATGTCAGCTTAGTAGGTACCTGAACTCCTTGCTCAGGTTACGTTTACACACGTTTACACTCACAACTAAACTTTATCAATGGTCTAAAATTGAAATTTGATTGTCATACATGGTACATTATACCGAAGCGTAGTCAGTAACAAATCTCAATTCTTCCAGGCATAAGGCATCCGGAGGAGCTGTCGTTGTGCTACCCGCTCGACCCGTCACATCTAAAGCAGAATTACCAAAATCTCAAAGAAGCAAAGAGGATAAAGTCCGCACCTGACACGAACACCTTCATAGCTGCCACGAGGGGGTCTTCGAATAGCCTGGACCGGTCGAATGGGCAGTGCCCCGCGACCCCACCACCTCCAAGATCCCTGTCTGCAACCCCGGTGACGTCACAACACGTGAGTCATTTGTCAAGAATATTGAATTAACTACCTTTTAGTACTAGCGTTATCAAATTTGTTTGGACTGGTCGAATGGTCAGTGTCTCGTGAACGTCCTCCTAGATCCCTGTGTACGACCCCAGTGACGTCACAACACATTAGTCACATTGACGAGAAGATTAAATTAACTGCCCTTTAGTACCTAATAGACTCATTATTTAGACGTAATTTTAATACCAGACATTCTTACAATTTCTGTGCGTCATTTTCTGTGGATGTTGAGCCCTTATTTGGAGATTTATTGTTTGTTGTGTACCTCTTTGTGAAAAAAAATATTTTTGGTTTAATTTAAGATTGAAATTATTGAAACACTTAATATACGATTTCTAATCAATAAATGGTATAGCGATAACCTAATATAAATAAATAAATTATCGTAAATACGAGTAGGAAACACTTTTAAAAAAGTCTATTTTACAGTTTAGCAGTCTTAAGAAACAACCACCAAACCGCAATAATAATAATAATAATAAATAATAATAATAATAATGGGTCCGCGTGGTGTTTTATTGTCCGTTCTTGTTGTGGTGTTTCCATCTATACAGTAGGCTCGCGCCCTAGCAGTGGGAACATAAAATGAGTTGGTGAAGACGATGATAATTAAATTATGATAAATGTTCCAGAATGGTACACTCCGCCGGTATGGAGGGCATATCTACAGCACACAGAGCGACGGTTCCAGTGATGGCGGGTACTGCGGCACTCCGCCAAGGGCTGCCTCACTCGACGCCTTGGACTCCCTCGCTGATCTATCACTAGCAGACTCGCCCATGGAGCCCGACAGTCAGTCCAGGGACTCGCTACTCACGCCCAAGTCGCTTATGGAGCGCGCCAGGATGAACGTTGGGTGAGTAGAGAACTGAAGTCTCTTACGCAGAGTTAGGACTGGTATCCAACCTGGTAATGCTTGAGACTGGCAAACGGTGGCGCAAATCGTAAGAAGTAGCGGAAATGGAGAGAGGTCTTTGCCCAACAATGGAACGATACAGGCTAAGCTGTAACTGTGTAATCCTTGAAGTAAAGTAAACAGCCTCTAACTGTCCCACTGCTGGGCAAAGGCCTCCATCATTGAAATCAAGTCATCGCTACAATTGATAGGTAATGGCTTAATCACCACGCTTGCCATATGCGGGTTGGTGATCACAAACCCAGGCTATGCATCGAAAAATCCGAAATACATTTTGCCCGACCTGGAAATAGAACCCGTCCCGTCGTCCGTGGTACCTTCGGGTATCGGGCCGAGCACTCTGCCACTGAGGCGTGTCCATAATTGAGTATTTGACCTAAATTCTAATCGCATAATCTCTTCCAGCTGGCTGGATTCCTCCCTCTCCATAATGGAGCAGTACGTCCGCGAATGGGACACGCTGCAGCTCCGCTTCAAGTTCTACTCGTTCTTTGACCTAACGCCGCGAGCGCAGGACGCGTCCCGTCTCAACCAGCTGTACCAGCAGGCGCGCTGGCAGATCCTCAACCAGGAAGTGCACTGTACTGAGGAGGAGATGCTGCTGTTCGCCGCTTTGCAGGTAAATATTAGTTCTAAGGAGTTAGGGGCTCTATGGCAAAAGCTATCGCATTTTAGGTTATAATCGTGATTGGTTAGCATTCAACCAAGAAGTACATTGTACTGTGGACAAAATGCTGCTGTTCACTGCTCTTCAAATAAATAGTCTTTGGAGTAATACTGGGGCAATATTTCCGCGTATGGGACTCGCTGCAGCTCTACTTCAAGTTCTACTTGTTCTTCGACCTGATGCAGGACGCGTCCCGACTCAACCAGCCGAACCAGCTGATCCTCTACCAGGAGGTGGATTGTACTGAAGAGGAATAGTAGTTCTTAAGAGTTATGGGCTAAAATAAGTTAAGCTGATTATTTCTTGAGATTTCTTTTAACTACCAATTCTTGATAATAAAATCAAATTAATCATGATAAACCTTTAAGAGGGAAATAGTAAATATAGGATTAACACTACAACAATCACACTACTACAATCCTGTAAACTCAATTAAATGATTTTTATTCTGATCCAATGTTGATTGGATGCCATCGAATTTGTACATTTATAGGCCGTGTTTATATTGTAATACAGAAAATGTTTAATTTTCCTTGTTTGAACCTTGATATTTGTGTTAATGTTAAGATCGGACGTCGATGACGTAGTTTTCGACATTGAATATGACTCACCTTTACGTACAAAGAAAGGGGATAGTGTCGAGTAAAAATGCGCGGGTCGGATACAAGTTCAAAAAGCACTCTAGTGCACGCCTGCACATCGGACTACAACAAACTGTCATCAATTGACTATATACTATACTATTGACGATGTTTATACATTGCAGGGCAGTCGTCCATACTGTATTTAGCCATGTCCTTTTATAGTTTTGAATAGTCTTATTAGACGTCTGTATTTTGACAAAGTGCGAAAGTGCTAGCTACTTTTGTTACAGACTGTACGTTTCAAGTTTACGTTTACAATACTGTTTCGCTACTAAAATATATTTGCAATAATAATTGAAAACAATTATTTTGTTCTAGCGGCCGCTCGCGGTTTCACCCGCGTGGTTCCCGTTCCCATGGGAATATCGGGATAAAAGTATCCTATGTGTTAATCCAGGTTATAAATATCTGTATGCCGAATTTCATCCAAATCCATTCTGTAGTTTTTACGTGAAAGAGTAACAAACATCCATCCATACTTACAAACTTTCGCGTTTATAATATTAGTAGGATTCATATTCAGGGGCCTACTGCATAATTTGATCATCGAAGATGTATTTTCATTGTACAGTCAGCAACGGAAGTGGCTTTAGTACCATGTCATTATTTATTTGTTGAAAAAAATCTACTTACAGAATTTATTATTAATAATAATTAGCACGTGTGACGCTCGCTGGTAAATAAAACGCCACATAAATAATTAACGATGTAATGAACTGTTTTTCTAGGTTTATAAAAGGTAATAACAAGGTAGGCCTACGTGCCACGGTGTCTGACGTACAACTGGTTTAGAGCTACCTTAGAGCCTACAATCGCCTGGCAACAGCGTCATTCTTATGTGTGATTCATACATAAATTGGGGACAACAACAAAAAGGTTAATTGTCGCCTTACTTTGTAAACAAAATACAATGCTAATTCCTTTAATACATAAGCTAATTTAATAAGTGAAGTAAGGTAAGCTAGTTTTTCTGAAAGTTACAAAATCTATTCTTAATCTATTTTATGTTTTCAAGATGCCTGGCCGTTTACCTATTTATATTTTAATGAACATTAAATAATATTGTAACACATATTCTAGTTTTACATTACTATGCCCTAACCTTTAACAAAGTAAACAAAATTAGCCACTTTACTCCTGTGGTAAGTTGTTACAAATGCTTGCTGTGTAACAAAAACAATATTAACTTAAATTACCAATACCTATATTAGTTTAAACTTAAAGTCTAGTCACTGTACTCCTGTGACAATCGAGACCAACACAAAAATAGTTGAAATCACAAAAAAAAACTATCAACTAAAGCACAATAGGTACTTACTAAAAAAATACATAGACCTAGCAACTTCATTGCAGGTTATCTGTTAAATAAACGAAAACTTATACATCTATCTTCGTTTTTACTAAGTAAGCATAACAAAAAATTAAATGCTTTTTCTTATTTGATGTAGCATTGCATATGAAGCTACTTATAGTTAGTTACATAAAATTTATATTAATTACTAAGTTTTACTAAATATACTTATATTAATAACCTTGTTAGTTACATAAAATTTATATTAATTACTAAGTTTTACTAAATATACTTATATTAATAACATTGTTGACAACAATATGTGGTTGTAAACTGTGACCCATGCCACCTTCCAGACCAAGGGTGATAAATTGTCATCTTTTAGTAGAATTAAGGTACCCTTTTGAATATTAGGAAGGGACTTATGCCACTTGGGACGGTTTTGAAGTTGGGTCAAGTATTGCTTTGACCATGTTTTCCAAAAACACTGTACCATGTGTGTACACTGTTTCCAGAACGACAAACGATTAATTGGCATTTGTGTTATGTTTTGCTCTGGATATGAGGTTAGTGATGCACCTGTTAGAAAATGTGCTGGAGTTAGGTATGCCATGTCATCTGTATCTACATTATTAAGAGACAATAGTGGCCTTGAGTTTAAAATACCTTCAATTTGAATGACTACTGAATTTAACTCTTCATAAGTGAAAACTTGCATACCTACCACTCTTTTAAGATGGTATTTCGCGCTTTTGATACCCGATTCCCATAAGCCTCCGAACACCGGACTATAGCTAGGAATAAAGCTGAAGCGAATACCTGAATTTTCTGCAAACTTTGTGACTTTGTCTTGGTGTCCTTGTTTGGAATGAAATTGGTACAATTCGTGTAGCTGATTATTAGCACCTTTGAAAGTTGAGGCATTGTCGCAGTAAATTACTGAAGGTTTATTTCTGCGCGCTATAAATCTTTTCAAACACTGCAAAAAGCACTCTGTTGTCATATTGGACACCAGCTCAATATGGATTGCCTTAGTGACAAAGCATACAAAAGGCACTATATAAGCCTTGTAGATAATTGGTTTTCTAACACGGTGTAATTTCACTGAAAATGGACCACCGAAATCAATACCTACTTTTTCAAATGGTCTACTAGGAGTCACCCTATCTGCAGGCAGGGAACCCATTAACTGCTGCCTTGGCCTTTAATTTGAAGCAAGTTATGCATTTATAAATTATACTTTTTATGATCCTAAGCCCATCTATAATGTAATACATTTGACTTAAACTTGCAAACAATAACTTTGGACCAGCATGCAATAAACATTTATGTGCATAATTAATGATTGCCATTGTAATTATCGATTTTTTAGGTAAAATTATTGGGTGTTTCTGAGAGAAAGACATGTTTGCATTCTGTAGCCTTCCCCCAACGCGAAGGATGCCTGTTCCATCAACGAATGGATTTAATGACTTTAACTTTGATTTAATTGGCATATTTGACTTTAAATTCTTAAGTTCTTCAGAAAAATAATGAGCTTGTTCTTTCTTGATTATCATTTTTAAAGCAAGCTCCATTTCATTGCAAGTTAAATTACCAAATACTCTGTTCGCCTTTATCTGTTTACAATTGTTAATAAATCTGTAAACATAAGCTGCTATTCGTTTCATATTAATTAAATCAGAGTATTTTGCAAATATATTATCACTTTCTGAACTGATAGCAATGACCTTACAGACTTTAAAATGAGAAATTTCACATACATTTTTGCAGGAGTAAGATTTATGAAGATAATCTGCACTGTGTAAAAACTGTGGACCCTGCCACCATAACATATTCTCTTGCAGTAAATGAGCATCTACCCCTCTTGATAATAGATCTGCAGGGTTTTCATTGGTGTTAACATAAGACCAAGAAAAATTATTAGTGAGTTTTTGACTTGACCTAACTCTGTTTGCAACATAAACTGGTAACTTTGTAGGTTGTGTATTTAACCATGCTAAAACCACCTGTGAGTCAAGATAGAGATACACCTTTGAATAAAAACCTGCCTGACACAATTGGTCATAGACCTTTTTTGTTAATTGTGACAGTAATAACGCACTATTTAACTCTAGTTGAGGAATAGTTAAAGGTTTTATAGGATTAATTCTAGATTTTGAGCATAATAAGCTAACTTTTGCCTTTCCTTCCTTGTCAATGATTCTCAAGTACAAACAGCACCCATATGCCTTCTTTGAGGCATCTGCGAACCCAATTAACTCAATAAGCCTTGTATTTAATGTATCTATGTTTCTTTTTGCCTTTATTGTATTCATTTTAGACAAATTGGAAACAAATGACTTAAATTCATTATTAAGCTTGACAGGGAGAAGAGCATCCCAATCAACTTTTGCTAACCATGCTTGTTGCATAATTATTTTTGCAGCTACAATTATTGGCCCTGCTAAACCTAATGGGTCAAACAATCTGCTTATAAAGCTTAATACTTGACGCTTGGTATAGTGTTCCAGTGGGCTCTGAGGAGGACTAGTGATGTTAAGTGTGTCTGATTGAATATCATAAGTAACACCTAAAGTCTTGACACTTGTATACTCATCTTTACATAAATCTATTTCTTTTGTATTGTTTTTTGTACTAGTTGTATCACTCAACAGAATATCGCTGTTAGCCCGCCATTTATGTAATGTGAACCCACCAAGCTTGAGTAAATCAATTAGCTGTCTTTTAGTCTCAATTAATAACTTAATGTTATTATTATTAACAATAATATCATCAACATATGTGTTATTTAATAATGCAGCACTTGCCAAAGGATATTGATCCTTAAAACGGTTGGCTAATTCAACTAAACACCTAGTTGCTAAAAAGGTTGAGCACTTCAGCCCATAAGTTACAGTTTGTAACTGAATACACTGTATTTTTTCATGTGGTGAATTTCTCCACAAAATATTTTGCAATTTACAATGGGAAGTATTTAACTGTACCTCTCTGAACATACGCCTGATATCACTGATTAGGACATATTTCTGTAATCTAAATAAGATTAAGATATTGAATAATTCATTCTGCACACATGGTCCATTTAACAGCATGTTGTTTAGTGAAAAACCTAAATTTGTATTCATAGAACCGTCGAATACCACCCTTAACTTGGTAGTTTCGCTGTTTTCATTAATAACCGGGTGATGAGGCAAAAAATAAACCTCACCACTCTCTAATTCACAAGATTCAATATCTATAACCTTGGCATGACCTAATGCAACATATTCATCAATAAAGGCTTTGTATTTTTGGAAAAGAATAGGATCTTTTTGAAACCTTTTTTCTAAATTTGTAAAACGCTGCAATGCGCGTGAAAGTGAGCTGCCCATGTTTAAATGGTTAATGTCTTGTTTTAAAAGCAAATCTACTTGAAACTTGTTATTTTTTAACACTACCGATTTACTAAATGTCTTTTCAGCAAGCTCATGTTCTGAGGCAGCTTCTTTGAAAACCTCAGACACCTGTTCACACTTCCAAAATTGCTGAATAGTATTTTCTAATGAAGCTAAACTATCACTATTGCTAACATGTGCGCTTACCTGTTTATTAACAATATTTTGCCGTCTACTGTGTAATAGCTTGCCAGCAACAACAAAACCAAACTTGGTATTATGTATATATAAGCCGCTAGATAGGATAGGTAATTGCTCCCGCAGTAATATTTTAAAGAAAATATCGCAACCTAAAAGTATACTTATTTTCTCTGTCTTATAAAACTCAGGATCGGCTAACTTTGTATGTGAAGGTATGTTTAGGCCTTCTGTTTTTATTTCGCATTGTGGTAAATCACTAGTAATGTTAGGAACAATACAACATTCCACCTTCAACTTGTAATCATTTGAAGATGAAAAGATCTGTATGGTTGCATTTTTCTTCACTGTGTTAATGACACTGTCCCTACCAATACCCGAAAAGGATGTGTATTTATCAAAGATATTGCATTTAATTATTTGTGCCAAGTCTGATAGAATAAAAGAGACTTGACTTCCAGAATCACAAAGTGCTCTGACATAAATATCGTTGTTGTGTTTATCAACTAACCTCACCTTAATAGTAGGTAATACAATTTCACCACCCTTACTACTTGAAAGTGCCACTTGTTTCAACTCTCCTGATGGCTTGCTTTGATGTAATAAAGTATTATGTTTTTCTTTGCAAATTGAACATTTGAAATTAAACCTACACTTTTTATCATGCCTTTTAAGACACAGCTGACATAATTTATTAGAATTTATAAACTTAATACGTTCGGATAGCAAGGCTAACCTAAATTTCTCACATTGATGGAGTTGGTGATTCTTGGAATCACAAAAATGACACGATGCAGGTTGTGCAGCTGCAGCTGTGGTTAATAAGCTTGCCCTGCGCCCGCTGCTCCATGAGGTGCTTGCCTGAGCCCGGCCAACATCAGCAACAGTCTCCAGTGCAGCCGCTCGTTGTTCTAGGAAATGCAAAAATAAATCTAAGTCAGGCAAACTATCCCCTTGCTCCAAATGAAAGCACCTTATAGTATATTGGTCCAGCTTGCGTTGTAAAATGCATATTAGCATTAAGCCCCAATGTTGGACAGGCACTTCCAGATTATTTAAGGCTCCTATGTGTTGGCGTGTCAAAGAAATAATTTCTCTTAAGGCTGAAGCAGTGCATTTGGTGATGGGTTTCAGATCTAATAAAGAAGTAATATGGTGATTAATTAATTTATTTTTATTATTATATCTGTCTTCCAACAGCTGGAGTGCGGTGATATAACTATCTGCGCTTAAACTTAAATGCTTTAATAAAGCAGCAGCCTCCCCCTCTAGGAAAGTCTTTAAATAATAAAGCTTATCGCATTGCGATAATTTGCAGCTGGAGTCAATGACACTTTTGAATAAATTTATAAAATCGTGGTAACCACCTACCTCGCCACTAAACTTGGGGATGTTGATACACGGTAACCTGCTTGCGCTAATTGCATCCTGGGTTGGCTCAGTACCAGATCCACCTTTAGAAACGTTTGCCATGGCTTGCTCCTCGAGAAGAGCCAACGTGCTCATGTACTTCTCTTCCGTTTCGGTGAAGTCTTCATTGTTCTTAGGATCTAGAACTAAAACATCTATATTTAGATCACAGTACTCCCTAAATGTTGACACTAAGCGGTCTTTTTTTATTGTAATTTCTATCAACGTACAATCACGTGTTGTATCACCCTTAGCGAAATTATAAAGTCTTGTGATGGACCCCTTGGCTTGGCCGCGAGCCGCAACCAAGCGCCTAAGTTCTTCACCCATTCTTGCTCTAAATGTTACAATTACAATGTTTATAGAACGTAGCTAATAAATACGGAGCGTTAAAAATCACAAAATGGTTAGCCGTAATGGCCGTCTTAAATTGCACAGGACGCGGATTCACAGAAAGTGAATAGTACGTAGCGGCAGCGCAGCACAGGAAGAGGCGCGCAGATCGCCTCACAGTCGCGACGACGTCACGCAGCGAATGTTCTAGATGCGCCGCGCTCTCTCGCTCGCACTCCGTTGTGAACGCTCCCGGGGCGACGCCCTTCTCCCTTCCGCACTGCGCTAGGCGGCCGGCTTGCCGACAATCTCCGACCCCGACCGAGATAACACGGCGAGGGGCGCCACGCTGGCTGCGATGCGACTGCGACGAACGGGAACGCGGCAACGCCGCTAGCTGTCTTCCTCTGGCCTGGTTGATCCCACGCCTTGTCTCGTTCGCACACGAACGAAAAAAAGTTTTTGTATGATAATTTTAGATTAAACAAAATGCGATCTCACAAATTGAGAGTAATTAATTTAACACACGCGGCGGCATAGACGACGTAAAATAACAAAATTAACAAATTGTTCGTGTCTTGCACTTCACACGCGCTCGCTTAAAACCTCGGAATTGTCCGACGTAATGGCGGATCCACGGGATCGCCCTCAAAATGAGTTGCACTGCACACGCCTAACACACGCAGTCCTTTTTCGCGAAGGACCAAATTATGTGACGCTCGCTGGTAAATAAAACGCCACATAAATAATTAACGATGTAATGAACTGTTTTTCTAGGTTTATAAAAGGTAATAACAAGGTAGGCCTACGTGCCACGGTGTCTGACGTACAACTGGTTTAGAGCTACCTTAGAGCCTACAATCGCCTGGCAACAGCGTCATTCTTATGTGTGATTCATACAGCACGAACTACTTTGTAATGGTATCACAGGCATACCTTTATACCCGAGACGTTTCCTCGTTTTAAACCTTTAATTTGATAAAATACAACGCGAATGTTTATAGTAGTTTATGCAACTGTCATATAATGAAGGGTATTAAAACACGAGTGTGAGTTTCATAATAGTAACGAGTGTTTTAATACCCGTGTTATATGCAGTTGCATACACTACTTTATCTTCACTAATGCAATTAGTCAAACAACAAGAGTAAAAGCTGACAATAGTTTATTTATAATAATTGTTAAAATTTTGGATGGTACAATTTTGAAAGTTAATGTTAATTATTGATCCAGCAGCTGTAGCGGTCGCGGGGCAAGCAGTAGAGCTCGTAGACGGAGTTGGAATATTTATAATTACTTCATTCGTCTTGTTTTCTATTCTGTTCAAGATCGTATTTGAGACTTGAATTTTATTCATTAAAGACTCATCAATGTAGCTTTCAGCCACAGTAGAAGACTTCCACCCCCCGTGTCGTTTCAGTGCGGTCAAATCACCACCGCTATCTATGAGAAGGGTCGCCGAGGTGCGCCGGAAGCAATGCCCCGTGTACAACGCTGGGTTAGGCAGATTCAAAAAACTTGCGATAGTTTTTCCCAGAGCACCAAATTTATTAATACCAGTTCTTTGATCGACGCACTTCCCCGATCTATAGCTCAAGAAAAAGGCAGGGTTTCGACAGGGGGTGGGTCGAAGTTCCATGTATTTTTTACATACGGCATAGCAGTTGCCCGTCACAACGAAAGAACGATCTATTTTCGTTTTTGTTTTCGAAACTTTCACCATGATTGTACTGTCGTCTATGTTAGAGACTTCATCGAACTGGATGTTGTATAGCTCTTGCCTTCGGCATGCCCCCATTATGCCGAAGATTAGTGCAACCTGTAACAATAAACGATATAATAAGCTTGAGGTACATAGCCAAGGCAAAAACTATGATTTATGAAGTAGTAAAGTGTAGGTACCTACTACCTAATTTATACACAAAGCGCTTAAACGGAGTGTCTAGATAACTTGCGTGTGTAGTACGTAAGTACTAGGTAGATTAAATAACAGAACTAAAATACACTTACCTTTTCAAAAAGATACAAAATATCTGGTGAATCTTTCAGGAACATCTTAATTTGACCTGATGTAAACGTCAAGGACTTTTTTTCCTTGTGTCCTTCTGAACTGCGTTTCAGGAACGCTATGACTTTTGAATACTTCGTGATATCAATATTGTTGTAGATACTCAGTGTGGACTTGAGCATAGAATATTTAGCCCACATAGAAGATGGCTTGAATTTGTCGGAGAGGTCTTTGAGATACACAAGAATGACATTTTCAGAAAATGATGTAGTTTTCTTTTCGATCTTCCATGCCAAAAAGTTATTATATTCTTTTTCATATAATTTTCTAGATTTTTCTGGCAAAAGATTGTGAGTTACTTTTGTTGCCAATTCTAGAATATCCCGAGGCGTACAAATATCATCGTCGCTGTCCATTTTTAACTTTTAATTTGTATTTTAAAAACAAAACACATTGCGAAACATTAAATTCACGCGTACGTGTATTGTCACAGTGAACTTGCCGCCATTAAAATCTAACCAATAAGAGCGCAGCTGCGCGCGCAGGGCCAATCAGGAGCGTGCGCGCGCTGTTCTTTTTTTATTTAATTGGCACAAGATCTTACCAAAGAGTTTTGTGTATGTAAGTTTAGTAGTTTCGACGAAGTTTTCACGTATAACCCAACTGTTTTCAAAAGCCAGCCTAATATCAAAATTTTATACAACTTGTATGAGGATTTTGACATAAGGCTCGCCAGGTTAATTGGTCGCGTTTTATTGATGTTATAATGAGATTTTACGATATCGATGTGGATATTATACCATCGTGTGAAATTGCTTAAATTGAGTGTTTTGTTGTCTGCGCTATAACTAGTAATTATAAGTCAAGTATTGGAAACATAAGTAGAATGTTACAACATTAGTGTAGATAAAATGTATTATAAAATTATCCAGATTTAACTTAGTAACTAAACATATCATCTCCCAATTCCAGCTCCAAATCGAGTTACAAACCCTAGCGGGGGGCAGTGTGGACGTCGCGGACGGTGCTCAAACCACGCCCAACGTGTCCGCTCCAGAGGACGAGATAGAAGCAGCTCTGAGCGAGCTACAGGAGCAGTTGGAAGGAGGTCCGCCCGCGAGGCAAGACATCACTCATGTGCCAGAACTGGCTGGATACTTGAAGTACCTGAGGTAAGTTTAGTGTTATTTTTTTATTATCGCACCTGATACAGTTAAGGTCGAATGTGGAACTGCAATTTTATTTTTTAATTATAACACAGATGAATAGCGCGTAACGATAAGGTCGAAAGTAGAATCAACTACTGAAAGACTGGTTATTATATCTGTCTATTCGAACAATGCTTTAGCTTTGTTGTTTTGTGTTTTCCGGAACTTAAAATAAGCAAGCTATCGACATTTCTGTCATAGTGTGGTAGACTTGGGTAAGATCATATGAATTAGCCAGGCCGGTCCGTTAAGTACCGTTATAGATTTAGTTTTTTGTACCGCAAGAAGTTTCATATTTTATTCTTTAATTATTTAGCATATTAATATGATCATATTTTATTTTATATACCGAAAATGTTTATATAATTTTTAACGCAAATTTTGTTGCGAAAATTTGTTGTTACAAAAACAAATGTTGAAAAAATTTCCACGAGCAGGATTTGAACCCGCACCCTTCTGACATACCGGGTCAGGTGCTCTCCCAATTGAGCTATCGTGGTTCTAACCAGCCAGCATTTTTTTTTTATATACCTTTCACTTAAATGTTAACAATTGATTTCTCTTGCGTATGAATTATCTATTTATCAGCTCAGACATATATATTTACATTTCAGCTAGAACTTACTATTTCATATATAAATTGAAAAATATTTATACACTTAGACCTAACGATTATGAGTAAGTATACTTAACAATTCACATTCAACATTTTTATTTTTGATTTATTGATTTCTGCATTAATTTTAATATTTCTTTCTAAATGCATTGAGACAGACCATAATATTAATAGCAAAGAATTTTCTTTTCTAAGCACTTTAAATTTATTCTCTAGTTATACTACATGCCTCTTACAAATAAACCAAGAATAAGGTCAGAATAGTTATTCCGTGTTTTGTTCCTGTCACGTTAACGTCATTTTAAATTAGAGTAAGGGCTGATTTTTCAATCCTCAGATAAGTCTTATCTAAAGAATAAGGTTGTCATTGTGACATATTTTCTAAATAGAATCTGTCATTATGTCAAATTATTCAATAAATAAACATTAACTGACGATTGAAAAATCAGCCCTAAAAGAGACAAAACACGGTATAACTATTCGAAGCTTATTCTTTGTTTATTTGTAAGGGAGCATATCGTCGGGGATAGTTCAAAACCGCGTAAGTAGCATTAGTGGATTCCGCACAAACTCTCTTAAATGTGGATAAAGCTAAAGAGCGTAAGTGCTATTATCTTATGATTTACGTAGTTCTTTTAGAAAATAACTTCATTATTACATATTATAGGAGCCAAAACAATTGCTATGTTCTGATTGGTATGTAAAACTACTAAGTAAATAATTAAATATTTAGTTTTCTATCCTAGCCGTTCTTTAAAAAAACAGTTGTTTGACGCTTACGCGGTATTCGCCAAATACTACTTACGCGCTTTTGAACTATCCCCAACGATATGTGTTTCAATGATTATGTTTATGTCAATCCCATAAAATAATAATTATATTTAATTTCTGTTCTATTAGCGTTTTGCCACTTGTCTAGGGGGGCTGAACGCTTAACGGCACTTCTATTATCTATGCGGTTTTTAACTAGAAGCATTGCTATATATTATATCATCATTACATTAATCTAACTTGTGGATGTTTTCTTCCATCATCGCGTGGCGTGGCGCTGCGCAGAAAATGCCACGGCAACTGTACTGTCGCGTAAGAACACTGTTTTACCCCAACCGTTGACCCGCGTAAACCAGTAATGTTCAGGGTTCCATATGCTAGTTTTGTTGACCATTCGAACCTTTCAGCCGCCACATAACACATCAGCTAAAATGGATAAGAGATAGCGTGCCCTTTACGCCAGCGACAGCAGTGATCGACAATACTTCACCAGCTCATTGTATGTCCCCACTGCTGGGGCACGAGCCTTCTTTATGGATGGGTAGGGAGAACGGGCCATAAACCACCACGCGGGCCCAGTGCGGTGCGGTGATTGTCGATGACTGCTAGTGCAGCCGGGGCCAACGGCTTTACGTGCCTTCCGAAGCACGGAGGAGCTCGAGATGGTACATTTTTGGTCACCCATCCGATGACCGGCCTTTCCAAAAGTTCCTTAACTTCAGCAATCGCAGACCGGGCGCGTTAACCACAGCGCCATCCAGCTCCTTCAACAATACTTATGATTAATAAAAATAAAATAAAGATACTTGCATATTTTGAAGATTTTCGCCGTGCGCTGTACGGTGTGGCGGCCAAATGGTCAAAACGAAAACGAGATTTTGTGTGGTAATGTCTCTTAATATGACACCAGGAGGCTGCTTCAATGCCATACAAATTTTCATTTTCGCTATCTGGATCGGATGGTGAATTAAACTCGCCCTAGGCACCCCGATGTTGACTTAACATAGCACGCAATGTACAGTACTCAATGCAGCTTTAACGCCAACCAAGTCCGTAACACTATGGAAGCGCGGTTTCTTTATGCGGCTTTCGCTGCGTTAAACGCATTGCGTTTGATGCGTAAAAAATTTCAAGATTAAAGATTATAATTAGTGACCGGATTATATTATGTAAGTCTCTTTCATTTTACAATCATAAGTACCAAAACAAAGACGCGTGCTGCTGCTAAGTGCGCTGCGCTCAGAAAATATTGTATTGATAATATGCATCGTGACTAGATCTTAGGTAAAATATGCTATTGTCGCTGAGGATGACTTAAATATGCAAATATGCAAATGCCTAAAATTCTGTCACTAATTATAACTAATTATAATGAAAGTCCTATTTGCACATTGTTAAGGCTGCGTTTCCACCAGAGCTGTGCGAGGTAGCTAGAAAGTGAGTGGGGAAAAAATCTACCAATAGGATTACTCCAATTTACACCGCATGAAAAGGACTTTTAATTTACAATAAGTATACAAAACGCAAAAACCAATGTGTAGTCATAACTTTATAACTATCAAATCATGCGCGTCAAACGCAGCGAATGCCGCATAAAGGAATCAAGTCCTTATGATCAGCGGGAGAAGGCTACTTTAACATTGAGTGCACGATTCGATCTACCAAGACTCTCGCCCTCTCCCTTCCGATTATAAAAATATAATAATATTATAGCTAACCGAAAAATAATAAGTAAAGAAAATTATTAACATTTGTTTTCCTTAACTTCTTTGTAATATTAATATTACGTAAAAATATGTAAAATTAAATTAAATATGTAATTTGAATTTGTAAATAACTTTGTATTTAATGTTATTTTTATTTACTACTTTTTATATCTATTAACAGGTTCACTGTCCCGCAGACCACATGTGGTCTGTAACAATTGATTTAACCATTGTAATAAGTTTTGGACAGTGAACCTGTTAATATTATTATTATTATGTATAGTATTATTTTTTAAATGAAAAATAAAGAAATTCTCAATTTCAATACTGAAATATATTTAAATCGTCATCATCATCATTATCATCATATTTCAGGCGTGCGAAATCCATTCACTTATTTAAAGAGCTCGTGAAAAAATTCTATCTTTCCGATTAACCCTGTCTTGCTGCAAAACTGCCATATCCGCTACTTTCCTACCTGGTATTCCTTTAAGGTATTTATATATTATGTATATATGTTTATCATTATTATCATTACCATTATTATTATTATTTTGCTTTATTTATAAAATACACATTATTCTAGTATGTTTTCATAGTTTCATTTCTGATCTTAAAGTTTATTAGCTCTCTCCATCCGACTGGTTGTCTGGAAGACATCGCTTGAAAGCGACAAGACCGCCAAATTCTAACTTTGTTTTTTTATTTTTTCTTTTGTTCATGTTTATGTTTTATAGTGTTGCAATAAAAGTATTATCTATCTATCTATTATCATCATAAGCAGCGGGTTCACGAAGGCAACACTCGTATGAGGGATGGACGGACGGATGAGGGATGGATGGACGGATGAAGGATTATGACTAAATCAAAATATGTAAAACTCCTCCATACTTTCTTTCGTCCCTTTTCTTCTATGTCTCACCCATATAATCCTAAAACCTCTCAAAACAATTGAATATTATTGAAGTATTTTTGTTTTTATATTTTTCTTTGATAGTATAATATTTGGCACGAAGGACCAAATATAAGAAAATGCATTGTCACTGTTCTATACTACTACTACTACTACACAGACAGAGAATGACTGATGCTGTTTTCACAAAGCACCAGTTGTCTTCGCATTTCGGACTCCGTTTCCGTGAAAATTATAAATTAAAAAATTTTAACAAAAAAAAACCGACTCCAAAAAATTTGACTGATAAAATTGCACTAAAAAGTAAAAAATAAGCGTTAGACTTATATAGACAATAACTTTATTAAGAAAATATATAGGTACAATTATTGTTACTTTTGGGGCCGGTGCCAGCCAACGAAGTTTTTGAAGCCGGTGCCAGTCCGCGTTTGTAGTCAAAATTTCCTGCATAAGATTGAATGTACTATTATGATTATAATATAGTATGTCGTTAAATGTTTATATAAAGTTACCTTGGCTGGCACCTACTCCCAAAAGTAACGATAATTGTACCTATATATTTTCTTAATAAAGTTATTGTCTATATAAGTAGTCTAACGCTTATTTTTTACTTTTTAGTGCAATTTTATCAGTCAAATTTTTTGGAGTCGGTTTTTTTTTTGTTAAAATTTTTGTTTATTTTTCGCTTTTTAGTGATTCGTTTCGATCTATTTATCAAAAGCGAATATAGGTAGACCTACTAAACACGCTGCTCGTATGAGACAGCGCCGTTTAAATGAGACAAGCGAATCAAGAACTGAGTTCCGGTGCCTGTCTTCTTTTGCTTCGTCATAGTCGCTTAACAATCTTAATCAAGATATTTTATCGCCACCCGTGAAATACTTATCATTGAGGAGTTCCGATGGCAATCTGTGGTCTTTTTCATAAGTTACACTTCATCAAATGATACTTTCTGAATGCAAATGCTTGACTTATTTCTGAAAATACCAAAATCGCGATAGGTATGCCTACAATATTGGAGGAGTTCCCTCAATTCCTTGAGGATCCCATCATCAGAACTGGACCGGTTCACAATCGGTTCAAAATCGGTTCACTCAGTTGAAAGTTCTGAGGTAACAAACATAAAAAAAAATAAAAAAAATACAGTCGAATTGATAACCTCCTCCTTTTTTTGAAGTCGGTTAAAAAGAAGAAACAGTTTTGGTTTCGCAAAATATAGTGATTATTTTCCAATAAATAGAAATACGTGTGTTAGTATTCTACATTAGGTACCTGTTTCTTTTTAGTTTTCATTTCCTGATAACAACAACTTGATACACAAGTTTTCCCTGTAATAGTGATTCCCTGTAGTAGTAGATTTGAGTAACTAATAAAATTAATATGTGCAAATGTACAAATTGTAACTGAGGCTAATTAATTACATCTCAATCTCACTTAATAATGCATTAATGACGATTATCGTTGCTTAGGCCGAAGCGCTTCACCCTGAAGGCGTACAAGCGTGGTTGGGTGTCTTGCCGCGACGGCGTGCTGCGAATCCACGCGTCGCCCGAAGCGGCGCAAGCGCAGCCGCCTTCTTACGCCGTCGAGCTGAGGGGCGCCGAGGTGATTAACTTTTATTGATCATTTTTTTTATTTAATTAATGACTTTGTCCTGTTTGCATTTGTACGTTTAGCTAGTATCGAAGTTCGGCCTTTTTTTTTGTTTTTAATTATAATAATAATTTTGTTTATTTTGACTTCACAGGCTCATATTTTGTTAATAATTATAATCTACGTTACGTAAAGTATAAGAAAGTATAGTTTAATTTTTTTTTTAAATTATTAATACATAATTTTTATAGTGATAAAAGAAACGTAAACGCAAGCCAAGAAATTTTAAAAATGAGTGTTACCAGACAAAAACGGACACTTAGGTCAAGCAAGTTAATTTTATTTTTTTCTACTGTTCAACATAGGTCTGACTGTAATTTGCTGTATATTTTATTGAAAAAAAAAAAACCAGTATAAAAATACTTGGTGTAAATTCAGTAGCCGATTTTGAACTTTCGGGTATAGATACGTTTAATAGGTAATTGTTTATGTTTTTTATATATTGTACCTTTTCTGGTTCAGGTCACCCCCGATGCGCACCCCGCCTCCGGCAGATACAGCATCAAGCTCGAAGTGCCGGCCGACGATGCGATGCACGAGATGTGGCTCAAATGCGAAAATGTAAGTGTGCCTTTATAATTGACGAACAAAAATGAACCTTAAGCTTTTATGCATACGATTGCCAACGACCGACCCAGTGATCGATATCAAGCCAGCGATAAAATAATCGTATTGACATTGCATAAGGTCCACTGTAGCAGAGGGCAGTGTAATAGGGGACTATTATATTCACCGAGGCGTTTCAAAATCAAAGTCAAAGTGTTTTTTATTTATTTAAGTAAACTTAAGAAAAGTGATTTTGAATTGTATAAACATTTTTTTACGTACTACCCATTCAGGACGTCTATTTTTTAGCTGTGAATAGGCGCAAGAAACTCCATAGCTTTAATAGAAGAAAGACATTTGTCCCGGCTGCATTAGCAGTCGTTAACAACCATCAACCCGCAGTGGGCCCGCGTGGTGGTTTATGGCCCGTTCTCCCTGTCCATCCATAGGGAAGGCTCGTGCCCCAGCAGTGGAGACATAAATGAGATGATGATAATAATGATGACGGTGTGTTGGTCATATTCTAGTGTCCATTGTGTAGTTTATCTAGTGTTCAGAGTCGGGACGGGGGAGTTCGAAGGTGTGATGATGTGATCATTGGGGTCATCAAGGACGTGTGATGATGGGATCATCGGGGTCATCAAGGATGTCCAGGACGTTTACAAATGTACTGTCTTGGTGTGTGAATTTAATAGTAACGTCAAGAGACGTTTCTCATAATTATTACGTGCCATGAGTATGTTTTGACTGTACAAGCGGGTCGGAACGGATGGTGGGGGGCAATATCGAGAGCAGGGCTTTGAATACCGTTAAACAATTGGTATCGATACTATCAGACTATAGATTCTATCGAACGAAGACACCGGTAAACTAAGTACCGGTAAGCTTGGTATCGTTACCTGGGTGACATTTTTACCGGTAAATCAACTAACCGCTCGCGCTCTACGCGGATTGGCTAAAACGCAATATTAAACGAAAAAAGTAGCGATACTTTTCTGAATAACGTTACCTACATTACCGGTACCAAATTACCTTTACAGAAATAACGGTACTTACCGCCACTTATAGTGGGAATTCTTTTCGAATTTCGCTATCGTTTTCTTAATGTTACTTTGGCTGTCGCCAAATCGAGAGACGTCCTTCATGAAGTCGTTCACGTTTCAAGAGTGTGTATACTTTGTGTACAGGAGGAGCAGTACGCCCAATGGGTAGCCGCCTGCCGTCTCGGCGCCCGCGGCCGCTCGCTCGCGGACGCGTCGTTCGCGCTGGAGGCGGGCGGCGTGCGGCGGCTGCTCGCACTGCAGCGGCCGCGCGTCGGCGAGGCCACGCCGCCCGCCAGCCTGCCGCACCTGCACCACCTGCAGCCGGACAACTTCCTCGCGCCGCGGTACCTCAAGAAGCTCAAGGGCAAGGTTGGTGTACTGATTTCACTATTTGACTATAGGAACTGTCTTACTGCGGCCCCCCCCCCTGCTCTACTTGCAGTCAGATATGAAGTGAAGATGAGTGACATCGACAAAGAGTAGGAAGGAATGCATCATTCTATAGCTGTCTTACAGCGGAACGCCCCTGTACCACCTTCGGACAGGTAACTTCTGGCACCGCGGTACCTCAAGAAACTCAAGGGCAAGGTTGGTGTACTGACGTGACTATAGGAACTGTCTTACTGCTGGACGCAATTGCACTATCTGGAGACGGTCTTCGCACCCATGGCCCATGGCTAGAAAGGTAAAGGGGAAGGTAAGTGTCAATTTACGACTGTAATGGAAGGCATCTGCCTATGTCACTGATGGCCTGCAGCGGCCGCGCGTAGTTGGTGAAGGTTAGTGTATGACACTACTAATAGAAACTGTCTTACTGCTGGACGCCTCTGCAAGTAGTTGCAGGCTGACAACTTCAACGCGCCGTGGCTAGGTAGCTGGAAATTGGTAGCATGGATAGGACTGTAGGAAAGAAGGTATCAGCCGATGTCACTGTCGAGTGGATGCGGCGCGAAATCCGACTCAATAGGAAGTTTGGTAGCTTAATCTGTGGTAGCATCAATAGGACTAGGAGCAAAGGCATTAGCCTATAGCTGCCTGCGCAACTGCTGCGTGGATGCAGCGAGAAGGCGACGCTGGGCAAGGTTGGCGTCCCGGCAGCACTGTAGGAGGATAGCATTAGCCTATATGTCACTGCCGCCTGACATCTCGGCGCCCGCGGTACCCTAAGAAACTCAAGGGCGAGGTTGGCGTACCGGCATGACAGTAGGAGGGTAGCATCAGTCTATATCCAGCCATTGCCTCCGTGGTGCTCGCTCGCCGAAGCCTCGCTCGCGTTGGAAGCAGGCGGCGTGCGGCGGCTGCTCGCACTGCAGCGGCCGCGCGTCGGCGAGGCCACGCCGCCCGCCAGCCTGCCGCACCTGCACCACCTGCAGCCAGACAACTTCCTCGCGCCGCGTTACCTCAAGAAGCTCAAGGGCAAGGTTGGTGTTCTTATTTGACTATAGGAACTGTCTTACTGCTCCCCCCCCCCCTACCCCTCCCCGTTCTATTAGACATGGTCCTCGCGCCGCGGTACCTTATCAAGCTAACTGGTGTAACACTAGGCATGAAGGCATCGCCGCAGCTTCATACCATCTCGCTGTCTTACTGCTGGACGAAGCAGCTCCAGTGAAGATGAGTGACATCCACAAAGAGTAGGAAGGAATGCATCATTCTATAGCTGTCTTACAGCGGAACGCCCCTGTACCATCTTCGAACAGGTAACTTCTTGCGCCGCGGTACCTAAGAAGCTCAAGGGAAGGTTGGTGTACTGACGTGACTATGGGAACTGTCTTACTGCTGGACGCAATTGCACTATCTGGAGACGGTCTTCGCGCCCATGGCCCATGGCTAGAAAGGTAAAGGGGAAGGTAAGTGTCAATTTACGACTGTAATGGAAGGCATCTGCCTATGTCACTGATGGCCTGCAGCGGCCGCGCGTAGTTGGTGAAGGTTAGTGTATGACACTACTAATAGGAACTGTCTTACTGCTGGACGCCTCTGCAAGTAATTGCAGGCTGACAACTTCCTGGCGTCGCGGTACCTTAAGAAGCTCAAGGGCAAGGTTGGTGTACTTTCTTACTGCTGGACGTCTTTGCACTATTTACAGGCAGAAACCATTCTAGAGGGCCGCCGCAGCTAAGATCAAGAGGAATGTAGGCGGCATCCACAGGATTTTAGGAAGGCATCAGCATATAACTGTTACTGCTGAACACGCCTGTACCTCAAGAACGGACCGGAACCGGCGCGTTCTGATCTGGAATTATGACCTAACGTAGATGGTCCATATCAATTCAATTCATTTATTCCTGAACAAAATCAAATCCCATGTGCTTGCGCAAGGATGTCTGACACTTAACTTTATAACCGTAAGGTTGGTGGGGGGTGTCAGTATAAACTTTAAAGTCGTGTGCGGGGTGTACCTCAAGAAGCTCAAGGGGAAGGTTTGTGTATGACATGAGTATAGGAACTGTCTTACTGCTGGACGCCCCTGCACCATCTGCAGGCAGATTAACACGTTTCGCCGTGGTACCTTAAGAAGCTAAACCAAAAAGTTATTACAATAACTCTTCTCGTTTAGCTTCTTAAACTGTTTTGAATATAAGAACTGTCTAACTGCTGGACGCTTCTGCACCATTCGCATATGGACATCTTCGGAAGCTTCAAGTTAGTACCATCGATAGGACTGTAGAAAGGAATGGAGCAGCTTATGTTGCTGCTAGGTGGATGCTGGAAACCGTTACCTCAAAAACTCAATAGGATTTTTGGTAGCTTAATAGTAGATCTGTGGTAGCATAAATAGGACTAGGATTCCTCCTAGGCAGCAGCTGATAGCTGCGCAACTTCTGCGTGGATGCAGCGAGAAAGCCACGCCGCCCGCCAGCCCGCTGCATCTGCATTACCTCCAGCTAGATAACTTCCTAGAGCCTCAAGACGTTCAATGGAAATTTTAGTGACATCCACAAGACCAGGGATGGGCAAACTACGGCCCGCGGGCGATCTCCGGCCCGTGAATGACCAAAGTCCGGCTCGCGACCATCAAACAAAAATTCAAGTGCGTGTGTTTCAAAAAATGCATACCTAATTTTTATATTTTTATTTCACAAAAAAAATATATTGAAAAAATCCAGCAAAAAATTCAATAGCCTGGCCCGCCATAGATTTTGTTAGTAAATATTGTCACGCGAATGAAAAAGTTTGCCCATCCCTGCACAAGACTGTAGGGAGGAAGGCCTAACTGTCTTACTGCTAGATGGTGCTGCACTATCTTGATTTAAATACTGTGATCCATAAAATCTGCATTATCTCTTGCTTGTAATATAAATGTGTATATCTTACCATACGACCCTTCTACCACCAGTTCACGCAACGCCTCCTCGAGAGCCACGCGAACGTGAAAGACCTCCCACTCCTCGAGGCGAAGCTGCAGTACATCCGCACCTGGCAGAACTTACCCGACTACGGGCAGACGCTGTTCGTGGTGCGGTTCATGGGCCACCGCAAGGACGAGCTCATCAGCATCGCGAACAACCGGCTGATGCGGCTCGACCCGCACACCGGCGACCACATCAAGACCTGGCGCTTTAGTACCATGAAGGTAATTGTGACAGCCACGGCACAATAATGTTTTCGATCCATTGTCTTTCATAAAAACCAATAACAAGTGAACCAGCTGAAGAGCCTTATAGGGCTCTATGTTTTGTTTTATGTTTGCTCTATGTCTTGCAGACTTATGTTTCTCGGTCGGTCGGAGGCAATGATCATTTGTTCCTATTTTTTACTGAATACAATGTCACCGTTACGGCTATCGATACCTACCACTCTTACGATGCGTATCATACCGAGCAAACTGGTACCTACCTAGCACATATATCACCCATAACGATGACCACTTCATGGTTTTTTGTGATATTTAATAAGGTGTCAATATTTTTAAATAAGTCTTTTATTTCGGCTAAGGGTCCTCTAGCCTGATAAGCATGGCACAGCTGAACAAAAGAACAAAATTTGTGACTGACTTGGAGATTTATTTTGTGAGAAGAAGTCCCACACAGTATCGTTCTGTTGATTGGTCACTTTCTGAGTAGTAGAGGACACAGCCATCAGGTGTGTAAACTGATCCTTGACCTGGCATTTTGGTATCACTGATACCAAGAATGTCAACGTTTAAGCGTTTCATTTCTTTTACCACATTGGGGAGCTTTCCGTATTGTTTTAAACTGCTTACGTTCCAAGTTCCTATTCTAAGTGTTTTCCGCCCGGAGATTCTTAGCACTCCTGTCCCATTTATGGGGCGCCGGGTACTCGTGGCCGTGACTATATGTGGCGGCGCCGGGTACTCGGAACCGTGACTATTTGTGACTTTTTCATTGAAGCTTACTACTAGGGAATATAAGACACGTAGATACTTCTGCCGTTATAAGGAAAAAGGGCACAACTAACATTTTTTTAAATTTGAGTTAGATACACATTTGGAATCAGAAGAAAAAGGCCTATCTTTTCAAACCCGTTTTTCTCCTGATTTGAAAAATGTTAGATGTGCCTTTTTTAATTATGACGGCAGACTTGGACGCCCAATGTAACCACAGTGCCATAAAACAATTGAATTTCTATTGTGTCTGGTTTAAGAACAACTGAGTGGAAATATTTGAATAGTCACTAGCACTAAAGAGGAAGGCTACTAGATTTTTACCCTTATTATTCTAGTTTATAAAGATGAAAATAAAAATGAACAATCTAAAATCATTAACACTTACAGGCGTGGAACGTGAACTGGGAAATCAAACACATGATGGTGCAATTCGAGGAAGGCAACATCATCTTTTCCGTCCAGTCAGCTGACTGCAAAGTGGTCCACGAGTTCATCGGAGGCTACATCTTCCTGTCCATGCGCTCCAAGGATGCCAACCAACAGCTAGACGAAGAATCATTCCACAAGCTCACCGGTGGATGGACGTAAAGTACAACTAACTTTATTACAAGTGAACTAATGTTGAAAATGTAATAGTTCTTTGTCAGGAACGTTGTTGGTGGGATTGATGTTTTTTTTTAAATTAAATTATTATCAGAGTATTTTGTATAATATACTAGACTAGACTATATTATGTGTTATCTAATATTTTTTTTGGATTTATTCGTACTTTATGATCTGTCTGACTGGACACTTATAAGTTGTCTTCTCAATGTATACCGCGATAGGTATAACTTTCAATTTATATTGAAATATTATACATTTTTTGAAGATATATAATGTAAAAATATTATTCTAAATGGACATGGCTTATGAAATGTGCCTTCAAATTTGATTATTACGAGTTTTAATGAACTCGTTTCTAAGATGGGTTCGGAGAGTGATAGAAACGCGTATTTTTGTACCAGGACACAATTTAAGATACATTTACTGACATCATTTACTTAAGTAATATGTGTAGTGCTTCCATAATTATTTACATAGCCAACTTTTAAGAAATGCCAAATATAATTTTGACATAACAAAATGCTTCTTTATACATCACTTTAATCACGTAATCTGGATTAGCGAATTGTGTTTGATGTTATAAAAGCTGATATAAATATAACAATTAAGTTTGTAGTTATAATCATGTTTCTGTAGGATTAGTTATTAATTTAATTGTATGTTTTACGATATTCAAACAAACATGAAGTGCCATTGAGTAACAATAACTTTGCACACGTGCCTTGGTGCTTTACTGAAATATGCGTAGGACGTTAGGAATTTAGAATTATTGGAGTGGCCTTAAAACTTTTATTTAAGTAGATTATTTGCCTGATTTTTAATTTTCTTTATGTAAATAATATTATGATAAAATATGCTATGCATGCGTTAGGATAACTTATACCTTAATACAGAACAAGTATAAAGTAAAATTTCGCTTCAAGAATAATATTGTTGTTTTCATGAATTCAAAGATTTAATATTATTATTGTGGACTCCTAGTCTAACGAAGTCGCGCATAAAATGCTGTCACATATAAGTATAGTTATTAAATGAGTATTAACAAATTTGCCTTATTTTTATGTAGGTATATATTGTACAAAATTTATGTACACAATAATTTGTGTCTGTTGTAAATGAATGTCGGAATAAATGTAAATGAATAACAAATTAAAAAACATGCTTTTTATTTAATTTTCACTTAAAAATATAATATTTAACATTTAAAATGTTTCAGTCTCGAGTTCTTGTAGATCAAGTTTAATTTTGAAAGTAATACAACATGACGCATTGTATGCTAAAATTTTAAAATCAATTGGATGGAGTGTTTAAAATCAGATAAAAATTTTACCAAATAGAAAGAAATATATATTAGTCTAGGGGTTGACCCCCTATTAATTCCACAGGCTTTCCCATATAGACAGAATTTCATGGATCACGCCATAAGTCCCATACTGGTCATATACACATGAATGGGTATACTAAAGTACTATCTTACATGCCAGTTATACATGTTGTCTGCATCAAATTCATCAAAAATCATTAATGCTCAAAAAGATCTTTAAATTTAAGTAAAAACTTAACATGATGGTTTGAGTGTACTCGTATTTTTGTTTGAACTTATGCATAACATCA
This sequence comes from Eudonia lacustrata, assembly GCA_947562085.1. Lineage (NCBI taxonomy): Eukaryota > Metazoa > Arthropoda > Insecta > Lepidoptera > Crambidae > Eudonia > Eudonia lacustrata. Next base: position 6,957,432 of record OX387326.1, on the reverse strand, counting down.
ACTTGATGCTGACTCTTACCCCCGTTTTAATAAACAAAGTGTAAACTTGGAGTAGTTACTCCGTGTTTTGTTCCCGTCATGTAAACTTCATTTCATATTAGAGTAAAAGAGACAAAACACAGTAACTATCTACTCCAAGCTTACACTTTGTTTATTAATAAGCTCCTTAGAGCATAAGGTACTGACTTAGATTACTTTTCACTATATATCTTTACAACAGGGACCTAGCTTAATTTTCTTTGATAGATATCAATGCATTCTTCAATGTTTGGTGATTAAATAGCACAAGTGAAATGAAATTAAATGAAAATAAGTCTCTGTTATAACAGCTAGAACCTGGGTTACCTGCCTTGAAAGCACTACATAATACATCAAGAAACATTATGACAGGTCTGTATATGGTGTAAGGTAGCGTTTGTGGTACTGCGACGGCTCCGGGTACACTGGGGGGATGGTCATGACGAGTTTGCACGAGCCAGCCACGTCGTTGACCTTCATCTCCGTATCCGACTCTGACCAGAGCACCCGAGGGCGCTCGTCCGCACTGACCCCAGTGAACTCCTCCACTGCTAGTATGTCTGCTTGGCCGCACATGGTTCGCGTGAATACAACAAGGCGGTTACCTGCAAACAATGTAGGGTTTGATCGTGTTTCTCAATGAAGTTACTATAAGGGCGTCCACTGCGTCAAGCGGGCGTCCACGTGGCATGCGGTTTCATGTACCTGCGCCGCGTGCGACGAGCGACCTGCCTCCAGGGACCGGAAAACCCCTTTTTTTGATTAAGCCGATTGTTAGGGAAACCGTATCAATACGGTAAGCTTTTCGTCACTTACTGCATCGAAAGGCTAACCAAATTGATTCAGTTAATTAGGGTAAGCACTAATCGCATCCAAAAACTGTTGAGGCTAACCCTATAAAAAGGGTTTTAACGCGCACAATCAATTCGCAAGCTTCTATGTGTAATGCATTAGACTTATTATTGCATTACCGTTTACGTGTCTTATCGACACAGACCGGTAAATACCGGTATGTTAGTAAAATTCACCAAAATGCGCGAAAACGAGATAGGACACGTAAACGGTAATGCAATAATAAGATGTCCGTGACCCCAGCGGGATAACCCCTCCAGATCGGCTTCAAATTTCGCCATGATTTAGTTGATATTATGTTCAAATTTGTTAGCAAATATCAAAATTTGTTGACCAATAGTTATCGAGATATCCCATGTTAAAGGGTATCCCGCTGGGGTCACGCTCGTCAAAATTATTTGACCTAAAACGAGCAGGAACGAGACTTGCTACTGATATAGTTTTTGTGCTAAGATTTTGTTGATTCAATTATGAATCCATCAATGAAAATTCCGGGATTCTACCTTCTGTAGTTACCGAGTAATCAAATACCTACTTTTCGTCAAAATTCCTCCGAAAAGTAAGTTCTAGTTGAGGTGTAAGACAAAAGGCTACATTCGTGAAATCCAGGGAAGATTTTGTTGACTCTGAAAGAAAATTTGTTAGACAAAACCGAGAACTCTAGCTACAGTACATCCTGAGATATAACGTTAATATTGTTATCCCGCTGGGGTCACGGTGTTGATACCTAAACATGGTTTTTCCACAGGAATGGAGCAAATAGCGAGTTTATGACTATAGCCAAGATTTTGTGGGTGTAAAAATCTAACCAGTTCCTACTTTTCAGTTTCTTAGGTACAGTATTTTAGGAGAAATTAAAGTTTATAACTTTTTCATACTAAAAGTACGCGTATTAGCCGACAAAATTAAGTTGGTTCTTTAAAAAGACTAAGATGGTGGCCAATTTTAGTTTCATCGGAATCGGCCCTTAAACAAAAAAATTGGCCGCCATCTTGGCCTTTTAAGGAACCAACTTAATTTGGTCGGCTTATACGCGTACTTTTAGTATGAAAAAGTTATAAATTACGCTACTTGCTCCATTCCTGTGGAAAAACCATGTTTAGGTATCAACACCGTGACCCCAGCGGGATAACCATATTAGCATTATATCTCAGGATGTACTGTAGCTAGAGTTCTCGGTTTTGTCTAACAAATTTTCTCTCAGAGTCAACAAAATCTTCCCTGGATTTCACGAATGTAGCCTTTTGTCTTACACCTCAACTAGAACTTACTTTTCGGAGGAATTTTGACGAAAAGTAGGTATTTGATTACTCGGTAACTACAGAAGGTAGAATCCTGGAATTTTCACTGATGGATTCATAATTGAATCAACAAAATCTTAGCACAAAAACTATATCAGTAGCAAGTCTCGTTCCTGCTCGTTTTAGGTCAAATAGTTTTGACGAGCGTGACCCCAGCAGGATACCCTTTAACATGGGATATCTCGATAACTATTAGTCAACAAATTTTGATATTTGCTAACAAATTTAAACATAATATCAACTAAATCATGGCGAAATTTGAAGCCGATCTGAAGGGGTTATCCCGCTGTAGTCACGGACATAATAATAAGTCTTATGCATTGCAGGTGGTAGAAGCTTGAATTGCTTGTGCGCATTAAAACCCTTTTTATAGGGTTAGCCTCAACAGGGTTTTTGGATGCGGTTAGTGCTTACCCTAATTAACTGTATCAATTTGCCTCTGTAGCCTTTTGATGCAGTAAGTCGATGAAATGCTTACCGCATTGATAGGGTTAGTGAAAACAAGTCTATAAATTACCCAATCAAAAACCCTTTTTAGGGAAAGCGGTTCCGTCCCTGCCTGCCTCACGCAGCGCTGCTCTATGAATTTACACGAAACAGGCACGCTCGCGCCGTGCGCACGCTTGACGAAGCGGACGCTCACAAATTGAATAAACAACAGAGAATTAATCAATACTACATGCATACATAAAAGGTGGGCATAATTATATTATTTCATTCATTAATAACATATCGAAACTGTGCTAGTAAGATGAAAAATAGAAGAGCTTTCGTCCGGATTGCTTAAAGCCCAGCCGTGAGTTCGAGTTCCAATATTGTGCCCAGTAATTTTTTTTCAAGTCATAAATATGTAAGTGACAAGTTAAAGTTACCTCATTCTTTGTCTAACAAATTAAAAGCACTTGCCTATTGACTAAAGTATCTTTCTTGATACTTTAGTTAGTATAGTTTTATAACTGTGTTAAAAATCTTACCCAGATGGCAAATTGTGGCAGGTGGATTAGTAAAATATGTAATCAGCTCCAACTTAGTATCAACATCTGGTTGAAACCTATAGAAATGACTGAAGTAGTTCTGTGTGCAATAGATGTATTTCCCAAATGACGTCATACAGCTAGTTCTTATGTCAGTGCCAATCACTGTGTTCCACCGATCTGTTTGTCCAGAGTCTTCATATCGGTAAATGTTCTTGTGGCCAGAAGCATAAACAACATTCTTATGTGTACACACAGCTGGATTTTGTATTGCATCTGGGAGCCTCGCAATTTTCCTGAAGCTTCTTTGTTTTAAATCATATATAACTGCCGTATCTAATGTTACCCTGAAAAAATATGAGACTATTAACTTCCTAGATTCACAATTGTTATTAATCTTAGCAATTTCAAATTACGAACATGAATTCAGTTTTTTCAATGCCATAGCTTTTATGTATTGAAATACTCAAAGAGTATTTTATATCTAGAAAGCAGACTGACCTAAACCCACCTACTCCTCCGACCATGTATAATTCATCACCAATAACTGCTACTCCACCGTGTCTGCGCGCCGGCAGTTCCACTCCATGCCTTGTCCATTCCTTTCTCAGGGTATCATAAACTTTAACATCCTTCATAAACAACCCAGTTCCTCTACGGTGTTCCCCACCCACAACCACCAGTCTCGTTGGTCCCCATTCCACGATACTCCAACCCCACAAATTCTTCTCAGCTACTTCTATCCACTTCTCGAATCCTTTCTCTTCAGTAAATGTGTACATAAAGTGGGGTATTACCTCGGGCTTTGTTTCCTTTACCATCCACACTGGTACTGACGGAGTATAAGTCAATTGCCTACTTCTACTTTCTTTTATTAAATTGAAAACCTCATTATACACCCTCTCAGTAAACATTTCACAAAAAATTGGCTTTTGACTAATAACAACTGAGATTGATAATTCATAGTCTCCGCTAGACAACTCATAGAGAAAATTTACAACTTTGGAAGCAAGGCTGTCAGTATAGTTGGCAACAAGCATTTTAATTTCTTTTAGCTCTGAGGTTGTGAGTCTTTTAACATCTAAACAACATAAAATCAATAGTAAGGCATCTGCCCCTGTCTCTGTGGTAGATATCCACTGAAGCCCAAATTTAAAGACATCTAATTCATTTGATGCATCTAAGTATGGATGAGACAAATACCAATAAAGCTTTTCTATTGATGGTACATATTCCGGTATCATTGCGTTGAATGATAATAAACCAAAAGCTGCAGATAGCTGCTTTAATTTCGAGTATGATGAAGTTTCTGCTATAGCCATAGTTTGCATCCAATTTGAGAGAGATAACTGAAGATCTAAGCAATACTCAATTTGTTTGATGAGCTCTGAAATTTGTAGGAAATTTGCAGCAACCGACAAGTCAGCTATTGCAGTAAGTGTATAATCTGATAAATCTATCAGGCCAATGTTCATGAACTGCAGTATTATTTCCATAGATTTAGCATCTACAACCTGTGAATAGGAACAATATGCATGGTTCATCATCATCATAATCATTATCATCAGCCTATACTAGTCCACAGCAAAAAGAAAAAGATTAAAAGATGATTATAGTAATGTTAGAAAACACTTTTAAGGATCTACTCAGAGATTTAAAATATTTGTATATAAAATAATTACAAAATGTTGCATAACATGTGTTTAAAAATAATCAATATAAAATATATACATGTATGATGATGTTTAAATTAAAGTTGTCTACCTATTTTTTTACAAATTCATCAAAACTGAAAACAATCCATTGAGCCAACTTGACAAACTTTACATAAAGGAAAACTTAGTTGCTTTTGAACAAAACCACAAATTGGTGTGTGTGTGTGCCACAAACATTCATTGTTTCTGCAACTAGCAAAATGAAGTCAATTAAATGAAAAATCATCTCATCAAATATCACTTTCATATGTTTTGTAATTGTTGGGAAAAATCAAGATCCCCGCCACGTAAATTTCCAATGCGTCGCCTTAAGTATATAGTCTGTCTATTGTAGGAGCTAAATGAATCTGTATGATAACATTAACACATCGTTGGCTGTAAATATAAGACACAATAGAATTTTATTGTTTGGCGCTTACATGTAAGCGCTCGGCCAACGATGGGTTATTTATTAAGCTTAAAAACAATGAGGTTTCAACTAATATTACACAAAGTTTTTTGAACTAGATACCAAAGATTTGAAGGTAGTTAACTAAAACTCAGGACAACTTGGTACATAAATTTAAAAATATGCTAGCTTAGTAAACGATATGATAAGAACTTACGTCGATTGTTATGTCTTGCTTTTCTTTTTCAACATAATTCCCGCTAAACATAGCGCGGAAATAGTCACTGTGCTCGCACAGAACATCTTTCTTTACTTTGAATATTTGATTTTCTATATGTAACGCAACTTCATCCATTTCGAAAACTTTACTATTAAGTCTTCTATTAGTTTATAGTATTTTACAAAATCTGTGATTTTAATGAAATAAAAGTAAACACTAAACCGGTTTGATTTCAGTGTCTAATTCTTCTTTTTTTTGTTTATGGCATGTTTTGTGTCTAACACAATTCCGCCAATGTCACGTAGGTAGCCAATACACGGAAGGATTCGTAGAATAATTATAATTATAATTTTGCGTTTTTAAGCAAATTTACCTAGAACAAGGACAACACAACATGCGATATTATAAATATTATACACACACACAAGAGTTATTTATAGCTTGATGTTGTTTACAGATAAGAATGATATTAAAATTTTTTAAAAAGGTGGAGTGGTGAACATTGTAAAATGATGTTGCCACATTTATTGTACTAGTGATGCGTTTAATGAGAAATGACAATTACCTAGGCAACTAGGGTTGCCGAGGACTTCTTGGCGGGAAAGTGAAGCGTCATGTTTGCGGTTTTGCTTTATTTTCCAAAATTTGTGTTATGTCGAATATTAATGTGAAATAATGGTGGATTATTAACCGTTAAGTGTTCGTGAGTGTGCATAAGTGTTGGCAAATGAAACAAAACAGTGCAACGTCACTTTTCAAATTCTCTCAAGAAGCTCGCGTGAGGACTTAGTAAAGCCCCACATCTTTACTGAGATACTCGAGGGGTTGGGGGGTCTATCATTTCTCACTTCCCAATTCTAATATCATTCATCATCATCATCATATATGAAAATATTGTTTATTTATGTATTACTTAAACTAATGACATGGCAGCATGGTCTATGACCTTAGCCGGTTCCTCAAGGAACAAACTACACTAAAAAAAAAAAAATAGGGTTGCCGACGTTTTCAAGACCAAATACAGTACTTTTGGATTATTTGGGTACTAATTAAAAAAATATAGTAAGTATAAATATAAATATTAAAAAATAAATAAAAATAAAAATAAATAAAATAAATAAAAGTAAATAATATAATAAGTAAATATTTATTTTATTTTAAGTTTTATTTGTGCAATGAGAGGGAAAGTTTGTTTGACTTTGACAGTTGTTGACTTGACTGACTGACACTGACTAGGTATCTGTTGAAACATGTTTGTTGAGCGGGTTTTCGACGATTTCGACAAATGAAATAAATTATTTCGAATTATCTTTTGTTTTGACAATTACCCCGCTCCTCCGATTTTCAATTCATGTTTTTACTATAAAGTTTAAAAAATATATGCATGTTTAGTTGGTATTGATAAAATAATGGCTGCAACAGCTTCAGCTATAACCGCTACTGTTGACGAAGATTTGGATGAATGTGGACCACAGCTGATCAATAAATTAGAGGTAAGGTTTAAAATAAATCATACTTAGCTTTATGATTTAATTTATGAAAGTTCAGGTTGCAAATGCATATAGGTTGCGTATGTTTATACTGAACATAAATATATGAGTTGTAAACAACAAAGTAAAAACTAGTAAGTTGCTACATATCGATACATGAAATTTTGGTTTGATCTTCCATTTTTTTAATCCTTTCCTCCTAAACCTTGCAGGGTAATGGCATTACATCTGGTGACATAAAAAAGTTAGAAGAAGCAGGATATCACACCGTAGAATCGGTAGCTTATGCTCCAAAAAAATGGCTTATCACTATAAAAGGCATTTCAGAAGCAAAAGCTGACAAAATATTGGCTGAAGCTTCAAAACTTGTGCCTATGGGGTTTACTACTGCCACTGAATTCCACCAGAAAAGGTAAATGAGGATTGTTTAATTTTTTATTGGAATTCAAGTAAAACAATTTTTTGTTGTTGTACTAATGGAGTGGACTTACTGTGGTAAAGTATTTTAGTACCTATTTTGAAAGTCAGACAGCTAATGTCTTAAACAGTTTGACACTCCACATAACATCAGGTTAAGAAGAGCTTTAATTTTGATTTGTGACAAATATTTCAGGTTGGCATTTGTAGTTGGCATTCCGAATTTGGAATTGATAAGGGTTGATTTTTATAGGGGTTGGTTACCCCTTTCAATCGACACCCCCCTTACCCAGCGGAGATGCGTGTTTTTTTTTATATGTGTTTAAAACTATGTATAACGTGTGTTTAAAACGATGCAGTCTCCATACAAGCACACTTGTTGTTTTTTCAACTCAGAATATTGTTGAATAGTTATAGTTCAAAATTAGTGACAGAACCAAATTAGTAAACCCCGACTTTATGTGGCACTTGTCTGCCCTATGCTAGTGTTTTTTATAAGCCGGAGGCGCGGAGGGAGTGCAGCCCCCGGGACTGCACTTCCGGAAGTGTTTACATTCAATGAGCCGACTTGTAATTTGTTACGACACAACACAACCTAAAAAAATTAATAAAAAAAGGAGGATTAAAAAAGTGGAGGGGGAGATGCCCCCACTCCCCCTCCCCCCACCCCCATAAAAATCGGGATGCAAATTTCAAATGCAACCCCACTAGGATACCTCTTGTTATTATATTTTGCTATAGTTGTATTTAAAGTGAATTGAGTACCTACTTTTTTATATTTTGTATTGTTTTTTAATTATTATGTGTAATGTTGTTCATATTTATAATGGTCATTGTTTTTCTATTATTCAGAGCTGAAATAATTCAACTCACCACAGGGTCTAAGGAATTAGACAGATTACTAGGGGGTGGTGTTGAAACTGGGTCAATAACTGAGATTTTTGGTGAGTTCCGGACTGGAAAAACTCAACTATGTCACACACTGGCTGTGACATGTCAGGTAATCATTCACAATATGAAATATAAAGAATATATCTACTTTAATAACTTGCCAGAATATTTAGACTGAATAAAATCTAAGTTTTACAGTAATTGCTTAAAAATACTAAGGCAATAAAATGATGTACTTGCACCTTGGAGAGTACAGATTCTTGATATTAATGTCCAACCATCTACCTTTAGCTATTTTTAAAGAAAAGAAAATGTTTAGCAAAATTTGATTAAAGGTAATTTAGGCAGGTAGTTGGAATATATGATAGTTGCCTGTATCCAATCTAAACTCAATTATTTGTATTGTTTTCTAACGTTTACGCGAACACTACACATTGAAATGAAACAACCTTTACGGATCTACTCACGTTTAATTTACACATTACTTTAATTAATGTTTATCCTGACGTTTCGAACCCTTTGCACGGTAGTCTATTTTAACACGCTTTTATTAGGTTGACCTGTATGTAACTAACTATGTAATGGAATCTAAGGTAACTAATTTAACCATCTTCCAAGGGTCGTAGCGTATTGAAAATTGGCAGCTGTATGTAGTTCTGATGACAATACAATAATATGGTACTGTCGAACTGATCTGATGATGGAGCCGGAAGATATGAACTGGAACTTCATGATGGAAAATCGTATCATAGCTGTTTTGGATTTCTTAGAAAAGTCTTGTAATGAACTTTGACCACGATTAGGTTTCAAGGTCTGATGATGAAGCCGGAAGATAGGCACTGGTATTCCATGATAGAATATCGTATCATAGTCGTGTTTGCACTTGTGAGAAAGGCCATGTAATGGACTTTGAACACGATCAGGTTTCAAGGTTATAACAAACCTATTATGTATTGAATAGTGTAAATATTGACATAGGTGCCTGTATAAAATGTATATAGACCTGTACATGTACATAAATATTAAAAATATTTCGTTATCAAAGACCAAAAAGTATAAAATAAATTCAATTAAAAGTTGTTTAAAAAACACTAGAAAAACACGCTTTTATAAATGCACGTAAAAACAAAAAATAAATTATGGATCGTTCAAGTTGTCTCTATTTCTGGGCTGAAGTGTAAACTATGTGCTTTTAATTATAATATTTGATTGTAATGTCGGTGAATGTCGTCTCTCCTCGCTGCTGGCGCATGTTTTGTCTGAGTTCGACAAACTGGTACTTTGAACAGACTGTTTAATGTAGAGCCACCTACTAGTCGTGCTGCAACTCTAGTTAGAGCGCCAATCTGTGTAACCTGCTTCCCGTAACATCGCTTAACTTGATTTCTCAGCAAGTTATACAAAAAGTCTTTCCTGTTCCAGCGCCCCACGCTTTTACAATCAAACATTATAATTAAAAGCACATAGTTTACACCTCAGCCCAGAAATAGAGACAACTTGAACGATCCATAATTTATTTTTTGTTTTTACGTGCATTTATAAAAGCGTGTTTTTCTAGTGTTTTTTAAACTATTAATTTATTTAAACTGGGTGACACATTGTACTGTTATTAGTCTTCTCAGGCAACCACTATGTCCCACTTGGCCCGACAGGCTATTTATTATCCATTAACACGTTGACTGCCGCAAAACCAGACACAATAGAAAATTTATTGTTCGTCGGTCACTGGTGACCACCACGGCGATTAAAGACTTAAAAGTATTATATAGATCAGCAAAGTTGTTTGGGCTATGACCAATCAAATACAAAATTTAACCATTACCAATATGAATAAAGGACTTTTCTAATAACAAAGTTTTCAAATAAAAACATACTAACCGCCCGGCCGTTGGCTCGGTCGGTTGGTGTGTCGTTCTACAGGCAGGGCCCACTCAATATTCGCTCGCGACCCATAGTTAGGGAAACCCTGATATAGATTATCCTAATTTAATACTTTTAGAGTTTTATGTTCAACAACACAAACGCCTGATTATACTAAATGGGTTAAAAAGTGCATTAGGTCTTAGCTTTCATATGCTTTCCCAGCTCCCAATCGAGCAGTCCGGCGGCGAAGGCAAGTGTATGTACATAGACACTGAAGGCACGTTCCGTCCAGAACGCCTGTTAGCCGTGGCGCAGCGCTATGGCATGGAGGGCGCCGCCGTGCTCGACAACGTGGCGTACGCGCGAGCCTACAACACGGACCACCAGACGCAGCTACTGGTGCAGGCCTGCGCCATGATGGCTGAGTCCAGGTAGGTCTTCGTCTTCTATTTTACCTTCAACATTCGATGAGCAGTTTGTGTAAGGTATGTGGAGAGAAAACGGGAGTCCAGAGTAAGTTTTTACGCGTTTTTATAGGATGACATCGTTGTTGGCCGCCGCCATAAGCGAACGTTTTGTAGGCGGCGAGCGAGAAACTTAAAGAGTTCCTTTGAAACATTCTCAGAGGGTTTCTATAGGGGATGACATCAAGCACGCTTGTCCTCCCCGTCCTCTACTCTAGACCTGTAATCCTCTACTATAGACTCTGCGAAGCGATCGGATCAAGAGTGGAACATTCCGAGGGCGTCTGTAAATGCTAGGACCTTGCTCCGGTTGACCAGGTTGTAGAAGTGAGAACAGCGCCCAAGCACATGTCTGTACCTGGACCAGCGCGCGTGTGAAACGGGTCTGCGTATTCTCGTTCTACGAGTATGGTGTCTTGGGTATATGGATGGACATATACACTAAAGGCACGTTCCGTCCTGAGCTGCTGCTGGCCTGGTACGTGCGCGCCTGCAACACGAACCACCAAACGACCAGGTAGGCTTGTAGCACACGTACCACGACCACAACCACATCAGAACCACAACACGTGGGCGGGCGCTAATTTGTATGAAAATTAATAGTTGAATTAACACGGGCCACATTTTGCCGTCATTATTGATCGCGTGTTTGATACCGACTACATCGCAGCCACGTCGCAACCACAACGCGACCACCAGCGATACCGCGAACTGGCCTGTAGCGACAATACAACCACGTCACATTTTGCAGGTAACACAACGCAACCGCAAGAAGCCGCAGCGACACTATTCACACGTAACCATAGCTTGACCACCTTTTGTCGCGACGGCGACGGTGTGGTGTGGTTGTGGTACATGTGAAACAAGCGGTAGTGTGGCCGAGGTATCCCCCACTCAATATCACGTTGACATACTACTGAGAGTAGGATGAGGATTTTTTATGCGACCAAGTACTACTATTTCCTTGCAGATCTTATGACTAGTTTAGGCTTAGACTTATTATAGAAAGTAGGAAAGACATTGACATTGGCTTATTAGAGGTATGGTCAACATCAAGTACCTACATCAAAACAACAAATTGGTCATCACAATATATTACAAAGTTCTCTAGTAAGCTACAGGTCTCTTCCTATGCATGTTACTGATCCCAATCATCCATTCTTTTCAACTGCTGCCAGCCACTCTGCATAATATGTATGTTTTGACTATTTAAGATACTTCAATGAATTGTATTTTCAGATACTCTTTAATAATAGTGGACAGCGCAACAGCTTTGTACAGAACAGACTACTCCGGACGAGGAGAACTGAATCCCAGACAGCAGCACCTGGGCCGGTTCATGAGGATGCTTCTGAGATTAGCGGACGAGGTTTGTACATTCATCAGGAATATAATCATTTTTTTCGCCTTTATAGAACAAAAGTACATAGTAATTGTATGTTTTAAAAATCTTAAAATTGTAAAAAATATATTAATAGCAACTGCAAGTTTACAACACAAACATTTGCAACATTGCAATATTTCGAAAACCTAAAGAAGCACATATTTTATTTTCGGCGCACATTTTTGCAGTAATGTAAGCTCTCTACCCATGCACAATTTTTCTCTCTCCGATCATTCGTTTAGAATTTTCCTGCTGAAACAACGTTTTTCGTTTTTCCCCGATAAGGACAACACGCACAATTTTTTTATGCGGCGCACATGCACAGCAGGTTACGAACTAATTATACGTTCCACTCATAACACTCTAGGCTAGGAGCTACTTTCCTGTTGTGGTATCGTACACGGATTCGAACCCACGAACATGCATTTTTGGAGTATTTGCACAATGCTAGCTTGAGCCTAGTAGTGAGACTTATGACGATGAAATTCGAAACCGCAATCTTCTCGCAGTTATGATTTTGAAATAACATAATCTTTAGCTTAATTTTCTATTCCAGTTCGGCGTAGCAGTCATAATAACGAACCAAGTAGTCGCCCAGGTGGATTCCGTTGGTGTTTTTAATGCGGACACCAAAAAGCCCATCGGTGGGCACATAATCGCCCACGCGTCCACCACTCGCCTCTACCTGCGCAAGGGCAGAGGCGACAATAGGGTCTGCAAGATTTACGACAGCCCTTGCTTGCCTGAGACTGAAGCTATGTTCGCGATCAGCAATGAGGGTATAACTGATGCTAAAGAATGATACCTACTGGCTGGCTTTAATATCGTTGATTCAGTGACAGTAAAACAAGAAGTTCCGTCTGTAAGTCAAGTCAGGCAAAAATTGGCCGAAGCATACTTAATGGTCCAAGAAGTCTATGCATAAGTAAAATAAGTTTTAATCAAAAATGTTGACAGTATTATTTAAAAATGAACTCTAAACATAAACAGTAAGGTATGTTTTACTTGAATTCTAAGATGTTTTTGGCCATGTAAGTTGCTTTGGCAATCAATTTGATCAAGTCACCTTTGCAATGGGGTAACAGTTGCTTACAAATGTTGGACATTTTGACAAAAGCTGAAGCTGTCGGTTCGCCTTCCCAGCAGCTTACACCTTACCTTGCTGGTGGCTTAGTTGGGATATCATCCTATCCTAGAGGCGTAGTTGGGATATCCTATCCTGGCGGTGTAGTTGGGTTAATCATCCTATCGCAGTGGCTTAGTTGGGAGTTGGGATATCATCCATTCCTACCAGCTTCTGATATCATCCTATCCTAGTGGCTTAGTTGGGATAAAATTCTATCCTACCAGCGTAGTTGTGATTTTGTCCCATCGTAGCTCACCTCGACTAGTAACTTCTAGGATAGCTCTGCGTAAACGCGACTGCTGGACCAAGAGACGCTTGTAACTGTTATTGAATGGACATATTATATTTTATCAATTATATCACCAATATTTTTGTAAATGGCAACTTAACTAATACAAAATGTAAGGACTCGACATTATCAATATCTACATTTCTATTTTTGTATGTCGAATATTGTAAATAACTAATCGATTATAGTTCTTAATTTTATTCTTAATAAAAAAACTATGCATTAATTTATATGAAAAATGTTTTATTTCTTCTATATTATTGTGGTTGTAAGTTTGTTGCTCGCGAAAAAGGCTTCAAATAATACAAGCATAAGTACTATTTTGTAATAAAAGATGGAGTGGACAATAATAGTTGCTATAAATTAAAAACTTCGATATATTTACCAAATAATTTATTATAATAAAACTCGTAGAACAAGCCTAATTAGGTGTATAACCAAGTGTATTCAAATGTTGTCTGGAGCAGCATTAAATTACGGAATGTATGGTAGTACATAATCAAATATTGATATAAGTTCAATGTTGAATTATTTGACTTCGAAGAGAAAACTAGAATGTGATAGTTCTACAAGGCTACTACTCTACCAATTATCTAAACTCCTTATAAAAATAAATAATTACTAAGAGCAATTTTACATATTGGATTTGATAACAACATGCTTTATCTAATTAAGTATACACATATCTGTATCATAAGAAACGTTATTGTTAGTAATTGTATTTATTTTTACCAAATCAATCTGTATTTAAAAAACAAAAAGCACACAAATTCATAATTAAACAATAAATAAATAAAATATTTTTTTTAACAATACAATTAGCGGGATCACAAATCTATATAATAATATTGATAGAGGGCAACACAACATAAATATAACTTAATTTTAGGACTATGCCCATATACTGGGACTAATATATTGACTTCATTAGAATAAAATAACTTAGTCATGCAAATAATGTCCATATTTTTTTTCAAAAAGCTTTTTTTCAACATTTTTCTGTGTTACATTGCTGAGTCAGACAACTGGTAGGTAAACGTTAGTATCTAGGTAGTAATATAGCCTCAGTGGTGGCTAGAACCTGTGTGGATATCTTGAATAAAATCTTGATATCTACCCACCCTCAAATACCTTCGACTAAGAAACAGTATTGCATCGTTCGTTGCTGTATTGGAAAGGTATCATTTTCAGAGATAAAAAACTAGTTAATTAATAATTATGTTTTAACTCAGAACAATAACTAAATCTATAGAAGGAAAGTTAAAATAAAAAACGTGCAACTATGTTTAGTCCCGTTCTATCTTATGGCTAGAAAAGGAGATTGGAGTGCGACAAATGGTTGACACTTAGTTTTTATTTTTTGTATTGTTATGTCATTCGGTCATCGGAAAAATAAAATCTCGAGTCCTTTTGCCCGGCCAAAATCATGCATTGATTTAAAAGCTGACAGTTTGTTTCACAAATCTGGTGACACCTTCGAAATAACGAAAGAAAAGGGACAATCGATCTCTTTCCAACACATCACCTAGGTTCATTAGTAAAATAGTGCGAACTGATGAATTTGTGTTGTTATTTTAGTCCGGTTTCTATAGCTTTAGTTATAGCTTTAGTTATTATTCCGAGTGTTTTAATGTCTACACCATAGACTATGTATGTCTACACTGTCTTCAGATTAACTCATATTTCAAACAAATAGAAAGTGTCCCTTAAAAGTTGTGCAATCACATGCAGCTATCAGCTATTTTTCACTTTTGTTAGTATACATTGATAGGTAATTAAGTATCGTTTCTCTAATGGTATTTCTTGTAATTTTCAAACAGAAGCGTTGGAAATCTTATTAAAAAGAAGTAAATTAATTCAATGACGCTGATGAACGACAATCCCAATAATATGCCAGCGAAGCCACCAACATTACCTGAAAAAGACCAACGTTTTTGTTTTGGACGACCTCCTTGGTCGAGTGGTTTGTACACCGGTTTTCATGGGAGTCGCCAACTCTGAGGTCCCGGGTTCGATCCCCGGTCGGGTCAATTTAGAAATTATTGTTTTTCTAAATTGTCTCGGGTCTGGGTCTTTTCTATGTATAATAAGTATGTTTATCCGTTGTCTAGTAACCATTTAACGAGTTTCATAACGAAGCTTCTCTTGGGCTAGACAATTGGTGTGGGTGTAGAAAATTTATTTTATTTTTATTTTTATTTTTTGTTTTATTTTAGTTACGTTTTTAAAAACACTTGGAGCAAAGCTATTTCCAGCCTGCTGCCTGCTGCTACCAATACTTATACTTAGAGGGCCTTACAAATAAACAAAGAATAAGCTTCGAATAGTTATTCCATGTTTTGTATCTTTTACTCTAACAGGAATTGAAGTTTACTTGAAGGGAACAAAACACATAATAACTATTCACAGCTCCTTCTTTGTTTATTTGTAAGGCCCATAAAATACAGACTTTTCAATCGTCATTTAAAAATGTTAAGTCTAAGTCCACCGGAAGTACTACCATTTCTTCTATGCCATCGGTCTCAGTCACAAAAGTCCCTGTGGGTTCGATTGGGGTACTTTCTTACCACCAGGTGACATGATGATGACAAATATGAGTTATCTTTTCTTGTATTACTTTTACAGGCAATGTCAGTGGCACCAGTAATCGACAAAATACAAATACAATACAAATAAATTTATTTGATAAATGCTTACTTACAAACTTAAAAATACAGTGGAATATAGTGTTACCTAAATATAGGCATTATTTTCAAGTAGGCTGAGATTTTCTATGACCCCACACTAGGCACTGCTAACCTGTGGCGGTCAAGTAAGACGTTTTCAAAAGTTAAATGGGTGCCAGCAGTAATTAATAAAATAATAGGTTAAGCAACTTTCGCAAATGCCGGTCATCGGATGGGTGACCAAAAATGTATCATCTCGAGCTCTTCCGTGCTTAGAAAGGCACGTAAAGCCTTTGGTCCCGGCTAGGCATTAGCAGTTAACAACCACCAACCCGCACTGAGCCCGCGTGGTGGTTTATGGCCCGTTCTCCCCATCCATCCATAGGGAAGGCTCGTGCTCCAGCAGTGGGGCCATAAAAATGAGCTGATGATGATGATGATTATGTAATTTGTTCGCAACAAAATTTGCTTAAAATTATATGTAAATAATCTTAAAAATCTATTAGGGTAACCATTTAATTTTTTCACTGTATTTTATAAATATTTAATTTAGCTTCAGTGCAGCAGATAAGCACTTAAAAAAAGAAAAAAAAAAGGAAAATTTACTATAGCGTTGTGTTATCAAATTTGTGGTATTTCATCTGCAAAGATGAATCTGCATAGCCATCGGTTGCAATGACCGCGTTGGATAGATGAAAAAGCAGTGTAAAAATTCAGTGCTTACGTCAGCCTTCCCGGTAGCATAATGGTCAGTGCAGCCGCCCGGATTGCGGAAGACAGGTTCGATTCTTGGCTGGGTCTGGTAGGCGTTTAATTTTTTACTGTATTTTATAAATATATAAAAATCTTTGTTATTTTTGGGGACGAAAACTGTGGTGGTCGAACACTGACGAAAACTTTTTCTGATGGACTAAAGGTCCGAATACTGAAAAAGTTCCAACAAAACAATGACCAACTTACTCAAAACTTCAAACCAATAGGAAATCACATCGAGACGGTCTAGAGTGCCATCGCTGGTCGACTGGTAGATGCTGAGCTGACACTTGTTAGTTAAGTTGATGTGGTTCCTGCGAAATGAAATAATTACTCGTCTATAGAATCTGTACCTACTCATCCATTTTAGATGTATATAATTACAGACCAACAATGTTATTTCTACCCTACCCTACCTTATGGCACTGCCTCAGGCTTTAAGTCTACCATGATATTGCTAGCACATTCAAAATAAAGGTAAAAAAGTATCTATTATAGTTACAGATTTCCAGCGTTTAAGCGGTCCGGTCGTGCTATGTTAGTATTGTTATTCATTATTTTTGGCATTTATTTTTCATCATCATCATCTCAGCCAAAAGTCGTCCACTGCTGGACAAAGGCCTCCCCCAAATAATCATGGGGGGTATTTGCCGTAATCGCCACTCTTGGCAGGCGGGTTGGCGATCGCAGTAGGTTGAGGGTAACCTCAGAGAGATGCTGCTGCCCATCCTCTGGAATGGTCCCTTAGTCGGCTTTTACGATACCCACGGGAAGAGCAAGGTGGTGCAATTCTTTATCCCCGGCACCACACAGGGAATTATTACACACATTTATTTTTGCTTTATTCTTATAAATAATATTTTTTACAACCTCATGTTTATATGTACTGTGTGTGTAATGTTATGGTTAATATTTTTTACAGCTGTCACTGTGTAAATTTAAATTTTCATGTCTGGAGCTGCGCCTCCCTCTGTTACTGGTTCCACAGAATATCAGCGCCAATGTCATGGCATAAGCTGAGTGGTGAACATTTCGGTTGCATCATGTTAAGTTCTCATAGATGCACCGAATAAATATTATTAATTTAATTTCATATTTATTGCAAAAATTCAAATATGACGGTCATTGATTAATTTATTTACAAGCAATAAGCAATTTCACAAGTACACTCAAAAAGGACATTAATTTTGTTTGTGTTAACAACTCCAAGGATCAGCAAGCTGAAGTGCCAGAGGGCTGGCTGGGACGTGTTCTGGAGTGGAGACCGATGACTCATGGCAAACGTTGTGTGTGTAGGAGTCCCCCGCATTTGCTGTCCCTGGTCCCGAACCACCCTCGTGATATGTGATAGATAGTAGGTACAAGGAGTTTTAGTGGGTCTCTGGAATCCCTATCGAAGCCTTCGTACCTGGACAGAGAGGCGGGAGCTTATGGGGAGCTATAATAAGGAGCATATCTGTAAGATTGATTTCTCCTTGTTTATAAAAAAGGATGCTCTTCGGCGCGGTAGAGCGACGATATCTATCTGTAGCAGCAGTTACACAAGATTCGAGTTAAATATTGGGCTCAGTAGTATGCATTAGGCAATAAGAGAGGCCTAAGTCCAGCAGTATCAGTTCACGTATCAGTATCGTATCAGTAGGTATCTTATTAGTATCGTATCGGTATCGTATCAGTATAGCTGATAATTATGATGATGATAATGTTAAAGTGGATGTACGACTACTTACTTAAACAGACTGAGCAGTCCCTTGACAGCGAACTACGGGTCTGTCTTGCCTATGATGAGGGGGTACTTGAACGCCTTAGTAAAGTGCTTGGTCAACTCGCAGTCCGGCAGGCTCTCCGGGCAGTATATGGAGTCCTGCATCTCCATCTCTAAGCCGACGTTGCTCTTAGCGTCTTGTGGGTTGAGTGAGAGTTGAATATTGGGCTCAGTGGTATACATTAGGCATTAAGAGAGGCCTAAGTCCAGCAGTATCAGTTCACGTATCAGTATCGTATCAGTATCGTATCAGTAGGTATCTTATTGGTATCGTATCAGTATCGTATATCAGTGTCGTATCAGTATAGCTGATAATTATGATGATGAAAATGTTGAAGTGGATGTACGACTACTTACTTGAACGGACTGAGCAGTCCCTTGATAGCGAACTGCGGGTCTGTTATGCCTATGGTGAGGGGGTACTTGAACGCCTTGGTGAAGTGCTTGGTGAACTCGCAGTCCGGCAGGCACTCCGGGCAGTACATGGAGTCCTGCATCTCCATCTCTAAGCCGACGTTGCTCTTAGCGTCTTGCGGGTAAAGGTAGAGAAGCTTTTCTGAAATCAGGAAGGTCAAATAACGATAACGCCTAACAATAAACGATTAACTGTATCTGTGGTCTAATGGTTATAAAACCGCCGCGCCGGTCTCAGACCCAGAGGTTCCGGGTTCAATTCCCAGCCCTTTTAACTTCACACTTTGTTTTTTTTATTATTTACTCTTTCTGTTTATCTATTTCTTTTTCTCTTTGTATACTGCCTGATACTTTTTTTTGTAGGGTGTGTTATTAATAAATGTTTTTCTTCTTTTTCCTCCGTCCATCTTCAGCTTTGATCAATTGTTCGAAGGTCTTCAGAACCAGTTGGTATTTTGAACGTCTACAAACGTGTGTCACTGGCCTGATTTTGACAATTATCCCATAGTCTTAATGGTCCCACCCACGACCTATCAACCTGAGCCGAGGTTCTAGCCTTCAGAGGCGCCCTCGGGTTGTTCTGCTCCCGATCCGATCCGAACCCCTCGGAGAATCTATCAGGAAACGGGGACACGCACTTTTTTATTTTTTTTATTTTTTATAGTTAACTCAGCAAATGACTCCATCCCACCTGATGTTAAGTGGAAATGGAGTCCAGACGCAAAGATAACTGGTGCAACGTGGAAACAAACGTAGCATCAGTTAACTTCACTCTGCCGGCCCACAAGGTGCTTCTTCACGCCTCTCTTGAAGGACCCCATATCATAGGAAGGAGGGAAAACGTGTGGTGGTAGACTATTCCATCTTTTCGAAGTGCGACAAAGAAACGAGTCACCAAATTTTTTTGTGCGCGATGGGATATTTGAGACAGTGAAGCGGTGACTCCGAAGAGCAGCACGTGTACTCCTATGAAGAAAGGGAGAAGGTGGGATGTGGTCAAAGAGCTCTTCAGAGCAC
Organism: Eudonia lacustrata; assembly: GCA_947562085.1. NCBI lineage: Eukaryota > Metazoa > Arthropoda > Insecta > Lepidoptera > Crambidae > Eudonia > Eudonia lacustrata. The sequence goes on along the minus strand of OX387326.1, from coordinate 6,937,425 downwards.
TCGCCATAGTAAGCGGTAAAACACGCTGAGTGACGCAACATCTCTACGCAATTTCAGAGATTCAAGCGTATTTGCCACTTCTGCATTGCCGATAATGCGTTCAGCACGACGCTGTAATCTGTCCAAGGCATCGAGACGGTACTTTACGGAACCGTCCCAGATGTGCGAGCAATACTCTACGCAAGACCGTACCTGTGTCTTGTACAAAAGGCACAAGTGGTCCGGCGTAAAGAATCGCCGCACTCTGTTCAGAATTCCGAGTTTTCGTGAGGCTGTTTTGATCACGGCTTCGATGTAGTCCCTTTGGTTCAGGTCGCAGCGTATCGTCATACCGAGCATGTTGATGCTGCTCTGCAGGCGTAGAGATGTACCCCGAAGAGTTGGAATGGGAAGGAATGGTGACTTTTATGCCGTGAACGCGCATACCTGTGTTTTCTTGACATTGAACTCAACCAGATTATTGGTGCCCCAATTAGATATGATATCCAATACTAATGCGTAATCCAATTAATTCTCTCTAGAAAATGTCTGACGGTGTTTCGTTTAACACAGCTTGAAATCCTTTAAATTTTCGTGGCCCAGAAAAAGCCAGGTGACATTGAGAATACCGCCTGAGCCCATCAGCAAACACTCTCCAAAAAACAAAAGAAAGCTGAAACTCTGTGTACCTGGGGCGAGTATTATTTGCCATTCAATCACGAATCTCGAGAACGCCTCGGTGGCCGAGCGGCCCGATACCCGAAGGTCCCGGGTTCAATTCCCAGGACGGGCAAAGTGTGTTTACGGATTTTTCGATGCATAGCCCTCGGGTTTGTGATCACCGACCCGTATTTGGTAAGCGTGGTGATTAAGCCAATACCCATAAATTGTAGCGATGCGATGCGATGACTTGATTTCAATGATGGACGCCTTTGCCTATACTCAACGCAAAGACTCGTGGCAGACGGTGCCATAAATCACTTTTGTAACAGAGATGCGCACGGCTTACAGGATTGTCGATAAAAAGCATTGTTTGTGAGTTATGTCGATAACTAACAATATGACAAATCACCTCATTATAGTATTGATCATAACTAATAGTTTATATACTATGACAAATTTATGTATTGAAGGTAGTTAGCAATAATTAAACTGTAGGTTACTTACCCTCTAGTTGAGCGTTAAATGTTTTGTAAAAAAGACAAAGTCGCTAAAACGTCACAGCCATTTCAATTGATAATTTCTTTCGAGATGGAGGTGTTTATTAAAAATAATATAACTAGTGTTCAGGGGAATATCCAACAACAAAGTAGTGTTATTATAAAAAAAAAAATTAAATTTCCTAACGGAGTTAAATGAAGATCCTGCCAAGTTAAAAGAACTCGACTTCAACAAGCCTCGCGATCTAACTGCAATGATTTGTGGAATTGGTTTAAAAACTCGATAGAATAAAGAAGGAGAGTGCTTTTGGCGATAATAACCCACTTAAAACTTATTATCATCGATAAACATAGTATACAAACAACGCGTATCACTACGTCTTTGTGACGTCACCCATAAACAGTGTAAGTGCGAGAGGGCACATGATGTGCGCTGTCTCATTTGCACGTTTTATTGCACCGTCTGCCACGAGTCTTTGCGTTGACTATAGCAGTGGGACAGTATATAAATATATGCTATTTTCTACAATCACGATAACGAAAATGTAATTTGGTAAGAAAAATATTTAAATTCCAATTATTTCGTTTTCGTTAACTTGATCAAATGCACAGCGTCTGTCCTCGATCTGCATGCAACGCGTGGTGCGATATTTTGGTCATGTTGCACGAAGAGGTGCAGATAACCTTGAGCGTCTGATGGTGACGGGAAAAATAGAAGGTAAAAGACCCAGAGGCCGGAGCCCAAAGCGCTGGTCAGATCAGATCAGAGAAAATCTGGAGATGCCCGTCAGCTCCGCACTCCATCAAGCAACTGAGCGCAACCGATGGAGACATCTGGTTGACCGGATGAAGCGGAGTCACGATCCTCAGCTGAGGGAACGATTGGGAACATAGAACTTGATCAAAAAGTGGCAAATAAAACTCGCACTAGCCAGTAGCCACTCTTTTGCCCTGGGTAGCAACAGCAAGTCATCGAAGGGCAATTAAGGATTGACAGAACATTCATATACCGACTCTTTGGCCCGAGGCGCTGGGTGGTACCCCGGTGGTAACTGCGTTTTTGAATGGCATTTTATGGACCCATTTCGGTTCGTGTTCGAAACAATTGCTAAGGTAATTACTTACGTAGGGGCATGATTTTGATTCACCTGTTTAGTTTGGGGTGACCAATTTATTATGTGACATACTGGACTGAGACGTGGTCGCTCACTATAGGTCTCATCAGAAGGCTCAAGGTCACTCAAAGAGCAATGGAGAGGGCTATGCTCAGGGTTTCTCTGCGTGATCGAATCAAAAATGACGAGATCCGCAGAAGAACAAAGGTAACCGACATAGCCCGAAGAGTTGCTAAGCTCAAGTGGCAGTGGGCAAGGCACATTGCTCGCAGGACTGATGGCCGCTGGGGCGGAATAGTCCTTAAGTGGCGACCGCGTACCAGAAAGTGCAGTGTGGGCAAGCCTCCAACAAGGAGGACCGACGATTTGGTGAAGGTCGCGGGAAGCCGCTGGACGAGCAGCTTTATGCTGTCGTTGTGGAGATCCTTGGGGGAGACCTTTATCCAGCACTGGACGTCTTTTGGCTGAGATGATGATGATCATGATGATGATGACCAATTTATAACTTAAGGATTTTTTTACCAGATAAGTAAAACCAAAAAAATAATTATGTAAAAATTGGATCTACCCGAGTTTATTTTACACATTGATCGATGCGAGTAGATCTGAGTAGATCAATAAAAGTTGTTGGTGTTCGCGTAAACTTTAGAAAACAATACGCAACATTTTTTTTACTACAATAAAATGCGTTAAATTGGATCATTACTAATAATATTGTCTAAGATGATAGTTTTTTTACACTTGTAGTAACAAGAAAGGATCTCATATTGTTTTCTAAAGTTTACGCGAACACTACACATTGAAATGAAACAACTTTTACGGATTCACTTGCGTTTATTTTACACATTACTTATTTAATATTTATCCTGACGTTTCGAACCCTTTGCAGGGTCCGTGGTCACAGGGAGACTAAGATGTTGGTCGTCTCATTTAGTTAGCAGCTTGTATACCATCATTTAAATTTAATCAGGTGCGTTCCGTTTTACGCAGAAAGAGCTTACTTTCAGTACTTATATCTTTTGATCTGGCAGTATGGTGTGGGGGTTGGGATTTAATATTTTGTATGATGAGATTCCAGGCTAGTGGTAGATTCCAACCATCTTCTCTATTAAAATTTAAAAAAAATTTTATTAAATTTCAACAACCTCGCGTATCATCCTAGGGATGAATCGTTGTTCTCTAGCGAGTATTTGTGGTTTATCAAATCTGATATAATGGTTGGTTTAGAAAGGGTTTCTTCACTGAAAGAAAACTTCCAAACGTTCTCAATGTGTTATTTAATTATATAAATATGGGTAAAATGGCATCAGTGTTCGACACAGTTTTCGTCGCAAAAAGTAGATTAAGAATTTGAAATTTTAATGGAGAACACCTTAGATGTCGATCACTAGTTCCTATCTACCACTGGTGGCTGCCACTACTCTATTTAATTTTTTTTTTTAATAAAAGTTGTAATAAAAATAAAAGTCTGTACAAATCATATGGCGCACTGTGCCGCTATTAGCACTCAAAAATTAAAAAGCAGTGACAAAATTCAGCGCTTACGTCAAGCCTTTCCGGTAGCGTAGCGTTTGGTGCAGCAAAAACTTTGTACCCCTTTTTTACGAAAATTGCGCGGACGGAGGAGTATGAAATTTCGCACACTTATAGTTTATTTATAGAAGGTTATCCGAATGTTATTTTTTTTTATTATGCATAAAAATACATTAAATTAATAAAACAAACATTACACACACTACCATGTATTTGACACACACGCATATACATACTCTTTTCAAAAATTTCAAAAATGGAGCTGAAGAGCGGCTGGATTCTGTCAACGCCAATCCAAACTCATATTCTATTTTTTTAAATTTTTCATTGCTTAGGATACAATCCGTGCAGCCTTAATAAAATAACGGTTGAATTTCGTCCACTGGGTGACCACTAGTATTAATTTATTACGTAACCGCGTAATGATTGGAGACCGCGTGCATCTTTAAAATGCTTGGAATTACCTATGTAGTAAAGCGTGGCGCATTTTCGGAATGTGAGCGATTCGCATGGCGCGCTCGTGACCGGTACGGAATCAGGATAAAGACCACAAGTGGTATAATATTATATTTTATGTTGCTACTTTGGCAACTTATTTTGTATTTGTGACAATCGCCGCTACGAACTTTTCATATGACTGAGGTTTTCCAACGTAAATAAACTGATTATTGTTCGCAAGCGTAACAAATTATACAGCTACATCTATACCACCTTATTTTTAGTTTCTACGAAAACCGAAACACGGTGTCAAATATTTTCATTTAAAGAATCCGTACCTACAAATAAAATTAAAATAATATCTTGAAAACTCACGAAGTTACAAGCTTTTTGTGCTGCCCCGTTGTGTGTTTTTAGTAGGGAATAATTTATTTGAGATTTTGTAAATATTATTTGGTCAAAATGTAACATGGTATAAAAAATATTGAAATCGATTCTATTACTGATTCTGAACAAACAGTTTTCAGGTTTCGTATAAACTAAAAATAACGTTGATATTAAAACGTGAAGCAAAAACTTTGTACCCCTTTTTACGAAAATTGCGCTGACGGAGGAGTATGAAATGTCGCACTCTTATAGTTTATATAGAGAAGGAGTAGGTACAGAATGTTATTATTTTTTAAATTATGCATAAAAATATGTCGGAGACGTGGCGCTAGCATCGCTTAGAAACGACAAGTATAGTCTATACTTAGTGTGGTCTGCGCAGCCTATGCTCTATGGTGCGCGAAACGTCAACGTCAGTTGGCTTGGCGCGACAACGGACTAGAAACATTCGAACGGGAGCGGTCGGAGAGTACGCACGCGCAGAACTCACTTCGTTTCTAAAATCCATTTGCATCGGGCAACTATAACTAAATATTGTAATTGTGATATTAAAATAACATTAAAGTGACTGTAAGGAATACGACTGCGTCTTTATTTTGAAGATCCAAGATGAACTGTGTTATCGACGAATCCGAGTTTGCTCGACCGTCCTACTACAAACCAGCCTCGCCGCCGACAAATACATTAAATCAATAAAACAAACATTACACACACTACCATGTATTTGACACACACGCTTAAATAATCTTTTCAAAAATTTCAAAAATGGAAATCTGTCAATGCCTTATTATTATTAGTGTAGTTTGTTCCTTGAGGAACCGGCTAAGGTCATAGACCATGCTGCCATGTCATTAGTTTAAGTAATACATAAATAAACAATATTTTCATATATGATGATGATGATGAATGATATTAGAATTGGGAAGTGAGAAATGATATACCCCCCAACCCCTCGAGTATCTCAGTAAAGATGTGGGGCTTTACTAAGTCCTCACGCGAGCTTCTTGAGAGAATTTGAAAAGTGACGTTGCACTGTTTTGTTTCATTTGCCAACACTTATGCACACTCACGAACACTTAACGGTTAATAATCCACCATTATTTCACATTAATATTCGACATAACACAAATTTTGGAAAATAAAGCAAAACCGCAAACATGACGCTTCACTTTCCCGCCAAGAAGCCCTCTGTCAATGCCAATCCATCCAATCTCTCATTCTATTTTTTTAAATTTTTCATCGCTTAGGATACAATCCGTGCAGCCTTAATAAAATTACAGTCGAATTTCGACCACTGGGCCACCACTAGTAAATATAAAGTCCGGTGACGCTGATGCCCAATGGCAATCATAAAACACAAAAAAACATGTAGGTTCGTGTTCGTTAACGAGATCGAATGGCGAATGGAACTCGCACTAGCTAGGCAGCTAGGCACTCACAACACCCAGTAATCAGTGTAAAAACATAATTTATGGCCAAATTTTAACTCTCCTCGTATTCCACTAGGCGCTGTTTTAATGCCATATACATTTTCGTTATTAGTTGACGTGATCGAATATTGAATAAAACTCGCGCTAGGCACTCTGCTCCGGTGCGTTGTAGTGACGGTTAAGTTATACAACTATACTATCGATATATAGGTAAATACAGAGTGGAAGATCGTGTTCTAGTGCAGTGGCATTTAGGTATTAAGAAAGGCCTATGACCGTCCGGCAGTACACTGGTACCTACGGGGTTGATCAACTTGATGATAATGATGATGATACTATCAATTATGTCACAGTTACAGTTAGCCAGTACCACCCCATTGTTGGACAAGACTCCTCAATTATGTATGACGATCAAAGCGGGATACGAGCAGTACAAAACCGGTCGTTATGGAGATCGTTGGGAGAGGATGATGGTTTATTTATGGAGCATCAACAGATTTACATGAAAAAATACAAACTATTAATACAAAGTTATTAGATACTATAACTCTAATTGTAGACGGCCTCACCGTGCACCTAATACTTATTTATTAACATAATTATACATTTATACCTACACATCTAAATAAAACAGCGGTTTCTATGCCATGTATTGAACCTAACTAATTACTAAATATAATAAAATTACAAAAACAAAATAAGTATACTTAAATAACGGGGTTTTAACATTTTAACATTTTTAAAATTATGCCCTTGAAAGCTAGTAAATTATCGTGGAATATATCCACTGTAAAGTCCTTTTTTACAAACTCCTCAATTAGCCTACTCAACCTAGGAATAGTGAGTGGTGACCCAAAATACCAAATTGATCAAATATTACATACCTTTGTACTTATTAAGACAGCTCAAGTCTCCAATGGTGCAGATCCGCCCTTTCTCCAAGCTAATGGGCAGGAAGTAAGGGGTGCACTTGCATAAGGACTGAACCGTCCTGATCCTGCAACTCACGATGCAGGCGCTGTACGAGTACATGTCACCGAAATCGCTCTGCTTCTCATCGTGGAAGAGGCATTTTCTCTGGAAGAAGATTGCGCTAAATGAATAGCCAATAAACAGAACCAAATTACTTAACAATTTAATATTAGGTCCTTACCTATGAAATTGACGTTTTGTATGAGGATTTTTTATAAAATTTTGTTTTTCATACTAATGTTTTTTTTAATTTTCTTACCATCTATTTATGTTAACATTATAAAAATTGTAGAGTAGTGGGTTTGTTTCACTAGCCAAATATAGCAGACATTAAAAAGAAAAAAAATTAAGTCCCTTCAAAGCTACAATGAAACAAAAGGACAATTCCGCAAACAAAAAAAGTAGTCAATTAAAAAAAAAATTGGGCGATAAATACACAAAATTAATAATCATTGTTATTACTGAAGCCTAAGTAACGTAGTCCTAATTAAAGGTGTTAATAACATTAACAACCGGTATTGACTTTTAGCAGTAATAAACCTATTAATAAGTGAGAAAACAACGTCAATTTCATAGGTAAGGACAAAATATTATACATAGTGGTCAATTATTGTGATTACCAGTCAGCCCGTGACCACGGTCGGTGTAGCTCAGTCGAAACATCGGGTATAAAAAAAGGTATGATACCTACTTTTACATAGTTTGCACGGCTAAGTATTGTGATTTCCCTAAAAACTCTATGTAACCTTGAGTTTGAGATGTGATTTATGTTCCCACGTACCTATCTTTTTTTAAACAATCATGGACATACATGTGTAACTATACAAAAACCGCAAAAAACATAAAAAACCATTAGAATGGTACTTTTGTTATTTTGTTTAGTAATATTATATTATAAATATGACAAGCGCAAAAATGACTAAGAAAGAGGGTAGATCGTTTGTCTGCTATTAACATTCACCCGCAGTACCTCAGTAGGTGCGATTATACTTTATGGTAGGTGCATTTACGATCATGGCGCCATGCAACTGTCGAAATATCGGATACACAAAGACATCAAAAGCAATAAAACTGTTATTGAATCCTTTGCTCTGGGTGTGCACGATGCCTGTTAAAATAGTGTGAAAATAGTTGTGATAGTGATTCCAATGGTTGGTTTTCAAGCATAAGACTCGCGGAACGTCCTTACCGTCGAGAGCGGGTACTTGCGGACCTCGTTGGTGGCGACCTGCTTGACCGACTGCAGCTCCAGCAGCATCGTTTTGTCCGGCTCCACGAGACGGTGGATGACCCGGCCGCCGCTAGGGTCTGCGAAGTGAGTCGGATCGAACAGGAACACCTGGAACCCCTGCTATTATGAAACTTCCATAATCGTATGTATCGGACCTGGTTGTCTATTTTTCTATAGTTCTATTTATTTATTTTTGAAGAGAACTAAATGTTTTAGAAATAGATACCTACAATTCAAACTACCTAATTCTGCAATACACGGTACGACTTACTACTTAATGTTCGTCCATGGTCCCGATCCATCCCCATGACAGAACAAGCGATCATACTTGTAAACTCAACTAAATGTAAATTTCTTGACTATTTTTAGGCTTAAGTGGCGTGCTTTAGATTCAATGCCATCCTATATACGAGTACTAGAAAGAAAGCACAAGAAAATGCAGTTGAATTCATATTTAGTGTTAATTCCGCTAACTCACTCACTCATGCATCAAGCTTGGATGCAGTATCTATTGATTCTTCGGTATGCTGCATATTTTTGCGGGCAGAGGGCGGTTGCGTAACTTCATTTTTGTATGCCATGGATTTCCGCAAAGTAACGCCAGATTCATTAATTATACAAAAGAAAGCCTCACGTCAAATCCCTGTAGGTTGCTCAATGGGTAGCTGTAGTCGTCGAGCAGTGGGTCCAGAAACACGTTCAGACCTCTCAAGTAGCCAGCGCTGGTCTGCCTCTTCGCAGATGCAATGGTTTGGTTCGGTCTGAACACACGCAAAATATATGATTATGTTTTCATTAATATGAAATGTATATGTGTGTTATGTATGTGTTTCCACATTTCACTTGATCAACATTAATGCTGAAACTGCAATTATTGATATGCGCAGTGTCAGTTTTATCAGTTGAGAGTAGAGGTGGGCGAAGGATATTGCCCATCTTGTGTGGAGGACCTACGCTGGATCTTAGTTAATATTTAGTTGATATTAATACTAGAACTCGCTCTAAATACTCAATTTAGTGCATAAAGAATCATAGGTATAAAATAATCCTAAAGACCTTTAAAACAATTACCTGTGTTTAAAACTTTCTTTAACCTTTTCACCGCCCAACTATCCTGCACGCGATGGCCCGCTGTATGTACGCCAACGTATAAATGTATTTCACTGTATTTTGAAAATTTTATAAATATTTAATTTAGCTTCAGTGCAGCAATTAGCACTTGAAAATAAAAAGTAAAAAAAAGTATAAATGTATTTTAATAAAGTAGGTACAAAAAAGAACTTCTATAGAAGTGCTGGCGTGGACGGCACGAAAATCTCGAACTTCTATAGAAGTTGTTGGCGGTAAAAAGGTTAAAGAATTCCTAGTTGGTTTTGAAAATAAATGGCTAGAGCTATAGTACGGTGCCAGGAATCCAGCGCAGGTACTCCCAGTCCATGTGCAACAAAGTTGAAGTTGGGCAATCTCCTTTAATCCAAATGTTAACCAACCTAATTTATCCGAAGATATCTTACGTGCCAGCCGAGTCGTAATCCAAGATGTAGTTGAACGCGCAGCAATGGCCCCTGACAGTGCGCCGCACTGTGAAGATGCTCATGCAGTCCACCAGCACGCCGGCCCACGCGCACTTCATCAACATCTCCTCGCAGCTGGGAGACAACTAAACAAACAGGTTAACAATTACATTTTACAAAGTCAAAGTCAACATTTTTTATTCAAATAAACTTAAAAATAAGTACTTTTGAATCGTCCAAACATTTTTTACTTACTTACTACTTAAATTATTCAGGACGTCTATTTTTTGGCTGTGGAAAAGAAGAATGCACAGCTTTTATAGTCGCCGGTCTGATCCTCTAAATGCTACTAGGTATATACACACTTACGGAATACACTAAACATGCTGACTAGTATATGCCCAAGACACCGTACTCGTAGAACAATACATCGAGCCGGTTCACACGCGCTCTATACCAGGTACAGACATGTATACTTGGGCGCTTCTCCCCACCACCACGGCCCGGTTAACGCGAGCCGGGGTCCGAGCCTTTAGAGGCGCCCTCGGGTTGTTCCGCTCCCCGATCCGATCCAAACCCCTCGGAGAATCTAGTAGGGCACGGGGACACGCACTAGTGCGTGATGCCGTTCCCTCTAGAAAACCTCGTGCGGTGCTTTGTTTTACACGGCTTGAGGAACCGTTTACGTTTCTCGCCGCCCCCAAAAGGCCGGTGAAGCTGAAAATTCCCATCGGCAATTAGCAAATGCTCTCAAAAAAAGCTTTTATAGTAACGATAATAACAAAAACAAAATTACGTCGTACTCTAATTGTAAGTATCTGTACTGGCGGCGCGGCGGTCTGGCACCATTGCCTACCGTTAAATTACATGAAATGTGAACGTCGTGCGCATGGGCACCACGGTAATATGGTGCGCAATTAAATAGGTAATACCATCATCAGCTCATTTGATGTCCCCACTGCTGGGGCACGAGCCTTCCACCACACCACAGGAAGAACGGGCCATAAGCCATCACGCGGGCCCAATGTAAATTTGACTTTGTAACGACTGCTAATGCAGCCGGGACCAACGGCTTTACGTGCCTGTTGTATATTTAGCGCCATCTGGTACCGACAAAGGGAAACTAATTATGTTGCAATCAATCTAGACAATGTATCACATGAGTAGTTCCTATTTTTCCCGCAAACAGCGACAGTGCGCCAATATATAAGGGCCTGCGCGCCCGCCACTCTTTCTCTTTTCACGGCTGCAACAAGGTTGAGCACAATAAATGTACCTTATAGTTACAGGTGGTTTCACTCACCCAAGCTCCTTACAGTGCCTTTCGAAGCAGGGAGGAGCTCAAGATGAAAATTTTTGGTCATATATTCGATGACACGCCTTTACGAAAGTTGCCAGACCAAGCACGTAAACTAAACCATTGCGCCATCGAACTCTTGTGTAAATATATACCTTACTAGAATCTCCGAGGTGTTCCAACTCAAACAGATAGGTAAGTACTTTATATTTTGTTTCGGCCAGCAGAGCTTTCAATTACAAAATTTAATAGATATTAGAAAAACTCACTAATTTCATTCTTGCTATTATTTTGCGAGAATCGAATTTTAAATTAGCTGTTTCGTCTAGGAACGGGTGGTTTCTCAAAAATTCGACCCAAGAGTAGTCGAGAAGCCGACCGATCTGCAGGCAGAAGTGTTGCACCATCTCCATCGTTTCGTTGCGTTTCGCGAGCACAGGATAACTGTAACAAATAAAAATGTTGGGATCTGACAAGAACCAGTGATTTATTTATTCATTTATCTTGCATATAAATTATGGTTTATGCGGTCCAAGCTAAATTATTGAGTACAAGACATGTGATACCCATACCCTGTAAGGAAACCGCAAAGAGTTCTTTTTCCTTTATTCATTAAAAATAGGGGTCAGCAAGTGATTGTTTACTTTAATTGAATTCGGACCACATGCTATCTCGCTGTCATACGGCCCAGAACACACGGCGAAACGTAAAAGTAATGAAACTGCAACTCTAGTTACTTTGAGTTTCATTTGAGTTTATGTTATAGAGCCCTATAGAAAACCACACACGATGCAACAAGTGTGAAGCCAGATGAATGATGAACTGATTTGAAACGCTGAAACGCGTTTCAAATCAATTTCATTGAAACCGGCGTGCAGTAACTAGGTACGTGTTGCGTTTCATTGATTTTGGTTCTATCAACAAAATGGCCGAGGACGAAAATAAAAATATTAATCCTTGTCTATACAATACATGTTTATCAAGCTGTTATAACAGCCGTTCCTCTCGACCCACACGTTCCCCATGTTAGTATTTTGTTATTGTAGTTGAGATGTCATTATTTCTAGTAGTCCAAGGGTTTGTATATTATTCTGTGCCCAAGGTAAGTATTTTTGCTCTACGGTAACAATCCATAAGTTTTCTATTATTTGTTGTATAGTCCGGTCAATTTAGACATTCAAAGGTAGGTACATAAATTCGCATCAAGCTGAAAATTGGTAGAATTGTTAAAAATGTGATTATAAATAAAACTTAAAAGTTCCCCATCATTCCCGTGTATGGAAAAAATTTTACTCGAGGTCAAAGGTCAAAAAAATGAGTTTTTTTGCGATTTTCAGCGAAACGGTAAGTCTTATCATAAAAATATATAAGACAAAAATTGTAGGTCATCATATTATCTATCAAAAATGTATCAGTGCTTTTTTTTCTACGAGCCACCCTTTTTGGGATATAACGGTTCAAAAAGTGGTTCAAGTTGTTATGGGCATAATATGCACACGTTTCCACGCCGCCTATGAGGTAGTGTACTTAGCGCGTTTTTTTTAACGTGGTTTCCCCAGTAGGCCTACTTCACGGGTCAGTTGTGATCCGGTTTAATTTAAAACTATTGCAAAATTACGGAAATTTGTAAATATTGTCTTGTATTCCGTCGTACCAGGGGGCAGAACGCCAGAGACGTGGCACGAAGGTATGGTGGTACTGTTCTTCAAAAAGGGCGACAAAACCCTGCTGAAGAACTACAAGCCCATCTCACTTCTAAGCCACGTCTACAAGCTGTTTTCGAGAGTCATAACGAATCGTCTCGCACGCAGGTTTGATTACTTCCAGCCTATCGAACAAGCCGGTTTCCGAAAAGGCTTCAGCACCATAGACCACATACATACGATGCGGCAGGTTATACAGAAGACCGAAGAGTGTAACCAGCCTCTTTATAACTAACTATGAAAAAGCCTTCGATTCGATTGAGACATGGGCCGTGCTACAGTCTCTCCAGCGGTGCCAAATTGACTATCGGTACATCGAAGTGTTGAGGTGTTTGTATGAAAGCGCCACTATGTCAGTCCGTCTTCAGGACCAGAGCTCGAAACCTATCCAGTTGCCGCGAGGAGTGAGACAGGGAGATGTGATTTCTCCGAAACTGTTCACTGCTGCACTGGAAGATGTTTTCAAGCTTCTGGACTGGAAAGGAATCGGCATCAACGTCAATGCTCGGTGACCTCAACAGAGTCTCTCAAGTGGGCCTTAAAATGAACATGGAGAAGACGAAAGTTATGTCGAACTCACGTGTCCTACCCACTCCTCTGAAGGTTGAGGACTCTGCCCTTGAAGTTGTAAACAATTATGTTTACCTGGGACAAACGGTCCAGCTAGGTAGGTCCAACTTCAGCAAAGAGGTCAATCGTCGAATCCAATTAGGCTGGGCAGCGTTCGGTAAGCTACGAAATATCTTCTCGTCCGATATATCGCAGTGTCTCAAGACGAAAGTCTTTGACCAGTGTGTAGTGCCAGTGATGACATACGGGACTGAGACCTGGTCGCTCACTATGAGCCTCATAAAAAGGCTCAAGGTCACTCAAAGAGCAATGGAAAGGGTTATGCTCGGGGTTTCTCTGCGTGATCGAATCAGAAATGAGGAGATCCGCAGAAGAACAAAGGTAACCGACATCGCCCGAAGAGTTGCTAAGCTCAAGTGGCAGTGGGCAGGTCACATTGCTCGCAGGACTGATGGCCGCTGGGGCGGGATAGTCCTGGAGTGGCGACCGCGTACCGGAAAGCGCAGTGTGGGCAGGCCTCCAACAAGGTGGACCGACGATCTGGTGAAGGTCGCGGGAAGCCGCTGGATGCGAGCAGCACAAAACCGGTCGTTGTGGAGGTCCTTGGGGGAGGCCTTTGTCCAGCACTGGACGTCTTTTGGCTGAGATGATGATGATAATGATGATGTAAATATTGTAAAAGATAAAAAGCGATGTAAATTAAAAAAGTGGTGAATTTTATTCGTCTGAATTGTAACCGTCAAACTCTTCTCGTTCTTCTTGTTCTTGTTCTTGTTCTTGTTCTTGTTCTTGTTCTTGTTCTCGTTCTTCTTCTTCTTCTTCTTCTTCTTCTTCTTTTTCTTGTTCTTGTTCTTCTTCATCTTCATTCTGCGTGCAAGTTAATTGCGTCAATAGTGATGTATCCTCGTTGGAATCAAACGAATCCTCTTCTGTTAGTGATTCAACATTGGAGCACGACCGGCCTTGACAGTTTGTACATGCCAAAGAGCAGAACAGTCCGACTTTTTGCAACCACATTTAGCACTGCATCCCTTTTTGCAGTTGCAAAAAATGGTGTTTAGCAGTTTTTCCGGTGCAGGTGGGAGTAAAATTTGAACTGCCTCCAATGTATTGTCGACCAACTTCTAACCCCAGTCTGTAGGGTCTAGCTGATAACCAAGCCACACTTGAACTTGGTAATATACTCGAAGAAAATGTTAAGAGATAATGATAATAATAATAATGTTATGACAAGAGATGTATATACGTGGCGCACTCATGCATATTATGCCCATAACAACTTGAACAACATTTTGAATCGTTATATCCCAGAAAGGGTGGCTCGTAGAAAAAAAAGCACTGATATATTTTTGATAGATAATATGATGACCTACAATTTTTGTATAATATATTTTTATAATAAGACTTACCGTTTCGCTGAAAATCGCGAAAAACTCATTTTTTTGACCTTTGACCTCGAGTAAAACTTTTTCCATACACGGGAATGATGGGGAACTTTTAAGTTTTATTTATAATCACATTTTTAACAATTCTACCAATTTTCAGCTTGATGCGAATTTATGTACCTTCGCTCTCATTCTTATGTCTAGATTGACCGGACTAGTACTTCTTTGGCAGCCATAAACATACGACAGTTAATATTCTTCTCAATGTAAGGAAGATCCACATTGTTCTTCTTTTAACAATATCTTCATCACTTGAACTCGACATATTGAAACAAACGCCTGCTCTCAGATAAAACTATAATTATTGTAAGATAATTTCATCACATTTATGTTGCGCCGTATGTGGAAATAGTCTGAATCTGGTTTCAATCCAAGAGTTTCAAATGGGTTTCGTTGCAGTTGCTTTTCACCATGTGTTCTGGGCCTTAAAGTTTTAATGAAATTCAAAATTATTATTTATTATCAAACCACCACGCGTGTCTAGTGCGGATTGGTGGTTGTTAAAAACTGCTAGCAGCCGGGACGTGCCTTCCGAAGCACGGAGGAGCTCAAGATGATAAACTTTTAGTCACCCATCCGATGACCGGCCTTGGCGAAAGTTCATACCAGCCGCGTGAACCACTGCGCCATCGAGCTCCTCAATACGTATGTAAGTAAAATACAAAAGTTATTTTTATTTTTTATTTTACTGAACGGCTTACCTGACGGAAAGTCTTCGCGCCCAGTAACCCAGTCCCTTCCCAGGTTTTCGTCCCGGCCCCGAACAGACTCGAGTCGGGGCAAAAACCTAAGGCCATCAGCACACCCTCTCCTCCAAACCCGACTCTTGGTCAAGCGGTTATGCTTCTCCAATTGACTTACAGTATTTCAGCATATTCAGCGAGAGCCTTCTTGCTGATCCTATTGATATTGCAGATCGCCACAGCTGGGAAGTCGATCTCCTCGATGGGGTAGGTAGAAGACTCCATGGTGACGATCAAAGGCTTGGTGAGGGTCGCCACCCACAAGTAGAATAGAAAGTAGCACGTGATGCCGACCATCACAGAGAATATGGCTATCCATAATAACCTGTTCAAAGTGAAGACAAGAGAAGGTTAGTAAGCATGCTCTGACCATCATAATCACAGTCAACATGTGGCTTTTAGTCGTTCTAGTCGATTTTGGGCGGTAGTGATCACACTGCTTAACGATTAATTGTTGACTCGATGAAGATTAATTAATTTTGTTGTTAGTAACTATAATATTGATATTTATTATCACCTCATACAGAATAACGGTTATTGCTACGTACTGAATAATTGTAATGTCGAACAAACTATATGTAAGGTTTTCCTTACAGATCCAGGAGTCCAGGCGTTCACCCTACATCCCCTACAGTGGTCTCAGGTCCAAGGAATGTATTTACGCTAAGCAAAACATGTTATAATGCCATTTCGTTTTGCGTCAAACATGTCTTTCGATAATTTTAATTTAATTTTTAAGGTAAATAGCTATTTATACAAGATTAAATTATGTAAAAAAAGTAAGTAAACAGCCTATAATTGTCCCACTGCTGGGCAAAGGCCTCCATCATTGAAATCAAGTCATCGTTACAATTGATGGGCTTAATCACCACGCTTGCCAAATGCGGGTTGGCGATCACAAACCCGGGCTATGCATCGAAAATCCGAAATGCATTTTGCCCGACCTGGGAATTGAACCCGGGACCTTCGGGTATCGGGCCGAGCGCTCTGCCACTCGGCCACCGAGGCGTTAAATTATGTAAAAGGTAAAGACCCCTACAAGTAAATGAATCTACAATTAGAAAGTGTCATGCCTTTTTTTAAACAGCTATAAAATGCATTTACATATGATATTCTCGGATCTGGGCAAGCCGCGAGTCATTTAGGACACTCAACACTGCGCGCGCCCCGTCGAACTTCTTGAAGCTCGTAAACATAAAAGTTCTCGGAGAGTCATAAATCTAAAAACGCAGTAGGTACCAAACACTTGCAGAGGTGTCAAGGTACCACGAGCAGCAAGCACTGAGTATCACACCGCTCCAGTTCGCCAACGAAAAATGCTCGGGATAGTTTGGCGACACACAAACCACAGTTTTAGTAATACTGTGCCCAAACCACAAGATAAGAAGACTGCAGAAAGATAAGCTTCACCCACATAGCAACAACATAACAGCTCGCAACAGGTTGACTGATGCTGCGTTGTTTTCACGCTGCACCAGTCGTCTTCGCGTCTGGACTCCATTTCCATTAACATCAGGTGGTATGGAGTAATTTGTCATGCTAGGTATAAAAACATTAAAAAAAAGTCCTAGCGCAGCTGGTTGCTGCGAGTTTCCTTATCCGTAACAGGGTTGCCAAGCCTACAATATAATATAGTATGTATCCTACTATTTTAGGTGTCTAACTACCATTATTTTAAAACTATATTATAGTAGGCGCAACAGAGCCAGTATCTGATAAAAGCAGATATTAATGGTGTTTTTAACTTAAAATTAGATTGAATAGTTACGAAGCGTTACTTAAAAATAAAAACCTATTAAAAAAAGCTCAAAGCAGCAAACATTTTTCATTTAATTATAGGAATAAAATAAATATTTTTCAATACTTATACTATATTTTTTCAATTAATTCCCTATCTACTATATTTTTATGGGTACTGAATCCAAAAATACTTTATTTGGTCTAAAAAAAAAAGCTTACCTTATGCTTCTACAGTCTCCTTATGTTATGACGGGATCTGTTATCTTATCAAGCGCCAATAATATGATTACCTGTACTTATATCCGATGTTTGATTCGCATATCTCCTTCACCCCCGCTATAGAGCAGTGGCGCACGTATTCTTTGATTGTGTCCACGAAACTCTTGCGCACGACCATTTCTAAGTTCAACCTCTCCCGTTTGTACTGTCTCTTTCTGTATGTCTTCCACCATGCTTCCTTGATGGGGTACATTATCTGGAATATTGACCAAAAGATAATTGAAATCTTCCAATAAACGGAATCAGGGTCAAATCCCTACTTATTATGATTATTATTAAGATTGCAAGTTCTGGTACTATTATTTCTTCTGTCCGGGTTGTCAAGGGCGCGCTTTCAAATTCTGCGTGTGGAAAATTTTGTTTTCATACCTTTAGCCAAGATCTCCCTCTGTGACCACAGTTAATGGAAAACACCCCCTTTGACTAAGGAGCCTATCTGAAATAAGTATTAATCTAAAAGATAAAAAGAAAAAATATAAAAAGTAAAAAGAAGTAGGTATTCTGAAATGCAATAAATTATATTAGAAAAAAAAATATTACGTTTAGCTGTTTGACCGCCACAGACCCACAGTATTTATACTAGAGTGCCGATGCCGTGCTATCTTTACGGGCACATAATTACAGTAAAATTCAGTTTTGTATCATCGTCAGTGACTAATGATAAATTTTGGGTTCCGTATATACTTGTAGAATTGGGCTTAGGAATTCCCTTTTTAGGGTTCCGTAGTCAACAAGGAACTCTTATAGTTTCGCCATGTCTGTCTGTCCGTCCCCAGCCTAGCTCATAGACTCTTAGTAAGTACTTGAAAACTGTAATTTGGCATGGATATACATATTAATCACGCCGACAAAGTGGTGAAGTAAAATATTGAAAAATATTTTTTTAGGTTCCCTCCCCTAGACGTGAAGTGGGGATGTAATTTTTTTTCTTGTCTATAGTGTGGGGTGTCGTTGGATAGCAATTTCAAAAATATTGCGGGTTTGTGGAAACAGTTTTTTGATTGAGGCATCCGTTTGTGAACTATTAAGCTTTAAAGTGCAAAATTTTGTTAGAGTCAAGTGTTTTTGGATACGTGAAAAAATTTACGGTAGTTGTATATATAACGAAGTTAAAAGGAAAACTATCACAGCTAAGTAGGCTTTACAAGTTTACGAGTAACAATCGACCAACTTATAAAATGTACCTACTTGGCGCAGTACAAATTCCTCATTGGGAACTGATTAAATAACGTTGTCAGGTGTGTAAAACCGGTAGTATCTACATTAAAGAAATGTTTATAAAAGCCTTCTTCGCAGAGTCCGCATTATTGAGATGGGCTACGGAACCCTACACCACGCGTGGCCCGACACGCACTTGGCCGGTTTTTGATTATTGAGTAACACTCGGCGCGCAAAACAAGCAAGTGGGACTTCTTGGCGGGAAAGTGAAGCGTCATGTCTGCGGTTTTGTCTTATTTTCCAAAATTTGTGTTATGTCGAATATTAATGTGAAATAATGGTGGATTATTAACCGTTAAGTGTTCGTGAGTGTGCATACGTGTTGGCAAATGAAACAAAACAGTGCAACGTCACTTTTCAAATTCTCTCAAGAAGCTCGCGTGAGGACTTAGGAAAGCCCCACATCTTTACTGAAATACTCGAGGGGTTGGGGGGTATATCATTTCTCACTTCCCATTTCTAATATCATTCATCATCATTTATGGAAATATTGTTTATTTATGTATTACTTGTACGAAAAATTACTTTGACACTGGCTAAATGTGCTAATCGCACGAAGCCATCAACTAAAAAAAAAAAAAAAACAAGCAAGTGCCATGTAAAAGGAAATTAATCAATGTAGGATGGCCGACCTCATCTATAGATAAGCTCACCGTTGTGTGTCTTGTGTAACGTGTGTGTTTTTATATGTACAATAAAGGATCAAATAAAGATTTTTCTATTTCAAATTTATTAAACTACTTACATTCACTTTTTAAACTTTAGCGTTCCATAGTTTAAAAAGCTGTCAGCCCGTGACCACCGCCGTTGTAACTCGGTCGAAACGTCGAATATAAAGAAGGTACGAAACCTTTTACTTTATAGATATTAGTTTGCGTTAATCCCCGTTTAAATTTTTTGTTAAACTATATTATTAACGAGTTCAACCGCAAGCTTATTCGATAAGATATCTTTTTCTTCTTCTTCTTCTTAGGTATCATCATCATCATCATCATCTCAGCCAAAAGACGTCCACTGCTGGACAAAGGCCTCCCCCAAGGATCTCCACAACGACCGGTTTTGTGCTGCTCGCATCCAGCGGTATCCTCTCTTAGGTATACCTTTTAAAATAAGTAGGTAACCTACATTTCGGTCCAATTGTATTCGCGGGCTGACATTTATAATAAAAGAAACGCGAAAGGTCGTGTCGCGAAGTTTTAAATCGTATTTCTGTATTATTTATTAATACCGTTGACCCCCAATCGTAACTGTACTGCGTGTTTGCAGTAACTGGTGAATATTTTATTAGGTCGTGTTGATTTCAACTCGTTTTTATGATTTATGTAAAAAAAGTATTTTTATTAAAGGTATAGTGTAAAAAAAATATTTGTTGCTTTGCTTTAATCTGGTTAATTATCAATGTTTCAGTAATTGAGAGGCCCGCTGCTGGTGTAAGGTAGCCCACATCAGGCCAGCATAGTGGGTTATGTTATGGCCTTATGGCCCAATCTTGGTTTTTTTCGGAGAGAGGTTTGCTCAGGATCAGCAAGCTGAAGTGGCAGTGGGCCGGCCATATTAGCCGCAGAACCGATAACCGATGGGGTAAACGAGTTCTTGAGTGAAGACCGCGTATCGGCAAACGTAGTGTAGGACGCCCTCAGACTAGGTGGAACGACGATCTTCGCAAAGTGGCTGGCAAGAGCTGGATGAGAGTAGACGCGGATCGTGCTCAGTGGCGTGCACTTGGAGAGGCCTATGTCCAGCAGTGGACGTGTGTAGGCTGATGATGATGATGATGATGTTTGCTCATGGCCACTGGCGCTCTTTTCAGCGTTATCGAACTTTTTTGGGGGCGTTGGGAAACTTAAGCCGTAATCGAAACACCGGCAGAGGGTCTTTAAAGGGAATGGCAGCACACAACCGCGACCTCTTTCACTACTACATTGTCCGAAGGGTTTGAATCAGGTCGGCGCATCATTTAGTGCTATGTGGCAAGACCCTGGACTGTGGCCGTACCTCAGAGGCTAGAATCTGACATCCTTATAGTCCCAATGACGAAATAAGGCCACTGAGGCACGAAAAAGATTATTAGTACTGATCATGTACTGACATGCTTGCGCAAGGATGTCTGACACCTAACTTTATGACCTAACAGTTAGTGGGGTGTCAGTACAAACTTAAAGGCTGGTTTTAGAGTCGCGCTGACCGAACGCTGACAGTCGGCGCTGACCGCACGCTGACCGTCGGCGCTGTCAGCCGAAATGTATGAACTTCTAGCGTATGTCAGCGCTGAGCCATCAGCTCACGCTGATGTTGACTCAGTAACGTTTTTTTTTTTTTTTATTGTGGCACGCCAAAATGGCCTCACCCTGCCTGATGAAAAGCAGCCAGTGAAGCCCAAGAAGTTGCTTTAATTACATACATATTGATCTGTCAGCGCCGACGATCAGCGTGACTGTAAAACCAGCCTAAAGTCGTGCGTAGCGGGGCTGACCATGTACTGAACCATTTTTTTTTTTTATACTTTATAGCACGACATTAATGACTCCTTTCACCTGATGCTAAGTGAATATGAAGTCCAGACGCGATGTTTTAAAATTACTAGGCTGATGATGATGATGGTCTACCTATGAAATAGCAAGCGGTTAACTGACACTAATTCGAGTATATTCCAAAAGTAATATTTATAACAATCTAGCTGACCCGGCGGACTTCGTACCACTTTGACAGTTTGCATGACAACAAAACAAACAAATAATTTTGTATTGGAAAATTAAATTGTCGTTTTTAGTTTTTCCGTTACTTATTATTTATGTTTCTCACCGTTTAAACCTTCCCTGAACTTCCACAAATATTTCAAAATCAAAAGCCGAATCGGTCCAGCCATTCTCGAATTTTAGCGACTCAAACGAACAGCAATTGGTTTTTATATATGTATGTATAGATGAAAAGGTTAAAGACAAAGACTTTTTATTATTGTATTTATTATTATTTTTCTAAATGTTTTTTAATCTACTGTTCAAGCTACAATCTAAACAGTTTGCAAACTGTAACACACTTTTCGGGTAGATGGCGCTAAGTTATAGCCGAAGTCTACATCCATCGTGCTTTCGGTCGTAGCACATCTACGTAGCTGCTGCTACGGCACGAGTGCTACGGCTTGCGTGTAGCTTCATTTTAACTCCATAGATGTCGCTACCAGCAACGTTCTAAGTGAAAAGGGAGTTATTGCAATATAAAATTAAATGTGAGCTCTATTGGTCTGTTTGTTCTCTTCTCTGTACATATATTTTGAAAGTCTTGGAATTTGATATGCATATTTTATTACCCTTGCTGGGAATGCAAACCGAGGCATCTGGGTATGAGAAGTGTGAGTTAATCACTAGATCAAACGGCCAAACTATAAAGAAGTGATACCGAGTGACGTAGTGCCAGTTAGACCTCTGGCACATTCTATTATATTATTACGCTTTTTTATCGCCTCCTTCCACCGAGGCGGTAAAAGCGCTCCGACCGATACCTGAGATCCTGGGCTGGACTTCCAGGTCGGGTAATTTTTTTTCGGATTTATTGATGCATATAGCCCGGGTTTGTAATCACCAACCCGCATTTGGGAAGCGTGGTGAATAAGCCAATACCCATCAATTTTAGCGATGACTTGATATCAATGATGGAGGCCCTTGCCCAGTAGTGGTGTAGTCGTGAACAGCCTATAACTGTCCCACTGCTGGGCAAAAGCCTCCATCATTGATAGCGTTAGTGGTGGTGGTATATAGGCTATTTACTACTAGTACTTACCTTTTTCGAAACTAGCTAAAATGCTTTGCTAGATAACTAGCCTCTAGAGGCGATTCTGGGTTAAGTGGTACTCTCCTCTTTCCAGGGAGGATCTGGGACAATCAGTAAATACTCACTTTAAATAAAACGGGAATAACTCGGAATCACGTACGGCAAGCACCAAGTCCCCCCCCCCCTCTCCATCCCCCCCAATTAATTGTTACCCTCACATAACGTTTGAAACCTTCGAAGCGTCCTTATTATAATGTAAGTACCCATTATTTAGCTGTCCGCCGACAGGAAATAAAACGCTAAATTACGATGGCAACAACATCAAAACGCTTTGCGCACGGTAATTGATTGCGCTTTCGTCAATACCAAAATTACAACTTGTGAAATCCTTGCTTCAATTATAGTTTTCAATGAGAAATTAAATTACGTTAGATCCATTCCATATGGCGTATTTTTTTTATATAATGGCGTAAGTATGTGGCTTGTTTATTGTTTAATTAAAATGGTTGGCAATGTGGAAGCGATTCTTCTAGTTATTATCAATCTATATTACTATATAAATCTGTAGGCTCTGTGTGTACTTGCAATATTTCTGACAAATTTTGGGATAAATATTCATTTTATGACTCACTGACACCAATGCTTCGATTTTTGACATTTTTATCTGTCTGTTTGTCTGTCTGTCTGCCTGTATGTCCACATTTAACTCAAGAACGGCTTGACCGATCTTGATGAAAATTTGTATGTAGTAAGAACATGCGATTGTGCAAATGATAGGCTATAAAAAAAAGAAAAAAGTTTATGCTTGTAGTAAGAACATGCGATTGTGCAAATTATAGGCTATACAAAAAAGAAAAAAAAGTTTACGCTTAAATTAACTCCCCCAGATCAACAAAACACCATAACAATTTTGTTAGAGTTTAAGAGCTGCCAATAATCTGGTAATCTGTTTACAGCCTAACTAAAATAATAACATTTGTACAATATTTAATCATTATTTTAAATGTTTATTGGCAATGGTTAATGTAAAACAATGATGATCACTTGTATCACTCATTATTAATCAAAGAACCTTTGATTTAAAAGTATATTTCCCTTTGACATAGGCTATACAAACCGGCACCAAGCCATCAAAAAAGTAATCTCATGTTTTTAACGACATTATAATGTAGCAACGTTGGTCTACATTCACGCTGAACTTTAGGCCGCGTGCGATAAAAACCTTTGCGTTTTTACCAAAACCAATTTATAAAAAAAACAATGCGTAATCTCTGGTCTCCCGGGCTTTCGCGCTTTTCTGTCAACAGTTAATTTGTCATCGTCAGGGTTATTGTTTTTACACAAGCGGGCGGTAGCTTGTTGAGATTGAATAATATAATAGAGAAGTAGGATGACAATGAAGCAGTTTTTATAAGGCCATTTTCTAAATAGATTTTTATAAACCCAACTTAAGTATGTGTGTAATAAACCTTTGTCCTTGTATTTAAGGACAAAATATGTTTGTTTGTTAGAGCCTGTATAGAGTTAAGAAACTGCCTATCTAAATAAATAAATAATTAATAAAAAAGATGCATAGCTAGGCAGTCTGTGTCATAGCGCGGGGCAGTTAAAACGCGCGCGTTTGGTCCAAACCCTTACTTACTTTTCTTTTCTCTTTCTTATTGAAAAAAAATCAAAAAATACATGTTTGAATCATGCATTTTCGAACAAATCGAGTCAAGTGTACATCCAATCGTCTTATCTATCCTGGCTTTGTCCGACCTATGCTTATTTATCATGGACGGTGGAAAAATATTGGGAGAATTAAAGGTTCGTAAAAGGCCTACGACCAGCAATTCCTATTGCTATTTTATATTCAAATTTCTATGTTTTTGGACTTTAAATTTTATTATATCATTTGTTTAGCTGTATGTTAGCTAACCTCCACCTGCGTCAGTAGCTTGCAGTCTCAGGATTAACGTACGAATGGTCACCCCAACCGCGGAATACACTTGTCGGCCAACCTGCCAACCTTTTTGCGTCACCCTGCGTTCGCGCAGCGTCTGTCACGTCTCATATTTACTGAAATGGTTTTGTAAGCGGCCTGTTTTGCTGTGGCACCGCAAGAAAACCTCTTTGACACCTCCCGCTCGTGCGAATCGACCGTTTTTTTCATACAACCGCTGTTACGTATGTTAATTGAGTGAATTGATCAACTCGAGAGAGCTTTAGAGATTTTATACATTTCGATATACAAACTTCATGGATGCTACATGGAACCGCAGGAAGTTTTGTGTAGTACTACTTGATCTCTTAACAGTACTTATGAAGATGGCAATAAATGTTGATAATAATGATAAATAAATTTCAAAGATCCAATTCTTTAAACCAATAAATCAATTTTAATAAAACTTTCTAAGCTTAAAGTAAAAACAGATCTTCATAATACCTATATTATAGCGATTTAATCAAAGTCCACTATGGTAAATTTCAAATTGGACTTTTACAGTATAACTTTTTTTCTTTTAACCCTTTAAATGTCTCTATTCTCTGTATTTTCCGCATAGAAAATTTGATTTAAAAAGCTTATTGGTTTGAACTGTCATCGACCCTAAATTTTAACTCCTACTACATAGAATCGAAGTCACAACTTGCCGCAAAAAAGCTGAGTATCCTCTCAAAGGTGAGAAGGTACTTCACACCGGGACAGCTGCTTACTCTATATCAAACACGAGTCCAGTCGTGTATGGAGTATTGTTCTCACCTTTGGGATGTTTCCGCCAAATACCAACTTGGAGCACTCGAATCGATTGACAGGAGAGCCAGAAGGGTCATTGACGATGACGAACTGTGTCACGCCAAGCTGCAGAGCTTAGAACATCGGCGCCAGGTCGCAAGTATTTCGATTTTTTATCGGATTCACTTTGGAGAGTGTGCTATGGAATTGTTCAATTTGATACCTCCATCACCTTTCTATCACAGGACAACCAGGCAAACTGCGCGACGCCATAGTTACACAGTAGAGGTTCCACCCATGCGTACGAAGAGTTTTGCGTCCACGTTTTTCTTACGTACCGCAAAGATGTGGAACTCCTTGCCTCAGTCTGTGTTTCCTATCAAATATAATATTGGGGTCTTCAAATCATGAGTGAATCAGTACCTTCTAGGCAAGCATGTTACATCGTAGGCTACATCATCACTTACCATCAGATGAGATAGTAGTCAAATGCAAGCTTATCGAATTATATAAAAAATATATAAATATAAAAAAAAAACTTCGAAGGTTTGCTGAATATCGAAATGTATAAATAAAGACTCTCAAGCCTGGAGGATAAAGTTTCCACATAAAATTCCTATACTTAAATATCTATAATTTCCGTCAAATGAAATATCGTCTTGCCTGTTTCGTTTGTAAATTTCTTCTATAAATTATTAGACGATTGAATCGTGTTGAGATATTACCATTTAATATAGGAGTAATTGACTGTTACGATGCTGCAGAAAAACGGGGCATGAAAATGTTTTATTGCTCGTAATTCTCGTAATATGAGTAGATAATATGTTTTTTGCTTTATCAGGGATATTTAGAGACTTTTAAAATAGCTAACATAATATAAAACCATTCCTTTCTAAGCAGTTTGCATCTTGTGACAAACAGAATTGCACGCTATCTGCGTAAACTTTTTTTTTTATATTTAATATATTAACAACTATGTAACATTTAACAATTAAAAGTTAAAAATAATAATAGTACTTACATATATTTAATGTAATTACACGACGATCAGGTTCACTAATAAGGTCTAAGTCCCCAACTTACTACCAACTGAAATACAGTGAGTGAACAGCAAAAGTCGATGATTCAAATCAGAATATTTATAATAAAACCAAAGATCAATTACTAAATAAAATATGTATTGAACACTAAATGAAACAACTTTTAGAGATCTACCTACTTGCGTTCATTTTATACATCCTGCCGTTTCGAACCCTTTCCAAAGCCAAAATGGGTTTGAACAAACGTCAGTATAAAATTAATTAAAACTAATGTACCTATAAAAAAACGCGAGTAGATCCGCAAAAGTTGTTTTATTTCAATGTGTAGTGTTAGCGTAAACTTTAGTTTACCATATATATTTTTTATTAAATTACGTGTAGGTTTCTTTGTGGATTAGAATCTGTTTTATTTCTTTTGGCTTTAAGGACCGGCGCCCGGCCGGCGGGCGTGAAGATGGATCCTTACCACAGATTAGGTAAGACTTGTATACTAAATACTTTTTACATTCTCCAACACTATTCAAAACTGTTCATTCTATTACGGTATTGATGCACATATTCAGATTTAAAGTTGGGCTAACCCTTGTTAGTTTCTGTAATAGTCACCAGCTCATTTTTTTTTGGTCTTACTGCTGGGGCACGAGCCTATCCTATGGATAGATAGGGATAATGGGCAATAAACTTTTGCGTTAACCTTAGCAGTCGCACGCTGGACACGTTAACCAGTGCACCATCGAACTCCTTAGTCTCCTTAGTTTCTATAGTAACGTTCTTCTATCTCATTAAGTTGATTACATCCTGAAACTCGCACATGACAGGGTTAATCCGAGCTGATCAGCTGATATCCTAGGCTTTAGAGCCCGTTCCTCGGTTCGCCCTCGGTACCCGGTTCGATGCCTCAGAGAATTTAATGAGATATAGAGTAGTGATGCTAGCCCAAAAAAAATTACTTCCATCGAGATTCTCATTAATCTATAATGGTGACGCTTTAGAAAAGGCCATAAGTATAGAGTGGCAACTGGCAATGTCAACATTGCAGAAACATAAACAAGACTCCTTTCATTACAACTCCTCCGTTTCAAAACTTTCGAACGCCATACGTAACGTGGTTACTCTGTGGTAACAGACAAGACAACTGTTGATTCGTACATTATGCAAAATCATAGATATACCACTAAATCGGCACATTTGAATATCGAACATTCATTGTGCGACGCCATTAAACGGCGTCAGACTCAGATGCGCATACACTGCCATTATTACCAGCGTACCGAAGAGATCGTAAAATTTGAATAAAACCTCCGCAGAATGCACAACGTGAAACTTTTTAAAACTAACTATTAACATGTTTATAATGCATTTTACGATTCCAGATTGGCTAGGGTGCACGATGAAACTTAAATAATGTTCACATTAAAGGCGGAAACTTAAATTATGTTCGCGATGGAAACGGAGTAGTTCGTTATGGCTTTATTTTATTAAAGAGTCTGCGAAGCGAAGAGATTTAGTTTCTTAGCGCATGCTGCGTCTACAAAAGTTAATACATGCAAGAGTTATTACATATAAGGCTTGTTGCCTATATCACTTAGAGTAGCGAAACTGAACATCGCTTTTGAACATTAACCGCAGGTTGGTTATAAGTACTTACCTATGTGTTGTATTAACCGCCTATGTCATAGTGGCTATGATTACTGGTCTCAGACTTAGAGGTCACGCGTTCGATTCCCAGCGGATGGTACATGTTTGTGTAATCGGTCTGGTTGGTGTAGAGCTTGTTTGTCCGCCAGGCTAGCTACCACCGTTTTATCTAAACATGTCGCCACAACATCAATGATTGTAGCATTGTGTTCCGGCAGCTAGAGGTAAGATAACCAATACTTCAGCAGTTGAGGGTTCCGGGTGAAGTGCGCTTCCACCCTCGGCCATATCGTCACTTACATTCAGGTGAGATGAAGGGCAAGTGCCTACCCATAGGTAATAAACGAAAAAAAAACAGTTAATCTATCTATTCAAAGTAACTGACAACAATCGGCATCAAATAGACTAGCGATGGCAGCGTCCATAAAAAAAGGTTGCGTTCATGAAGAAAAGAACGAATGAAAAGCTATGGAAAGGAATGAAAACCGTTTTAATGAAGTAAAAGTCTCTAAACGGTAACATTGGTTTATCGGATCGACAAGCCGATGTCATGACGTGATATTTCTCTGTCGTGGTGTACATGTTAGGGTAAACAACAAATGAATCGAAGTCGACAAAATTTCTGCCGCACAATTTATGAACGCAGTAAGTACCACTTACTGTGTTTATGATTGTGACATTTGAGGTGCTGACATTACGATCTATTTCTCGAAACTTTTCACATGTTCTTTACTGCGTTCATAAATTGCGCGGCAGTTTTCTCGTCTCGTCCACGAAATATGTCGCGGCGTTCATCTTAGCCCTGCATTGTCATTAATTCTCTTGTCAATTTGAAGCTAAAAATCAAGAGAAAATTATTGTTTCAGGTTTACATATGGTCCCAGATCATCCTGGCGGCACAGATGGGTAGTAAAGGAGTTCAAACCCTCCTTTCCGTCTCCCTTAAGGGGGTCGGGGGGAGAGTCTAACATAACCATCTGCGTCTCCCGGGCGCAGTGGTATGCCTAATGCCCTTTCTCCTCTATTGAAAAATAGTTTACATTTTATGACGCCTCTATAGCCGAGTAGCAAAGCACTCGGTCCAAAACCCGAAGGTCCCGGGTTCAATTCACAGTTCGGGCAATGTATAATATGTTTCGGATTTTTCGATGCATAGCCCGGGTTTGTGATCACCAACCCGCATTTGGCAAGCGTGGTGATTAAGTCATTACCCATCAATTGTAGTTATGACTTGATTTCAATGATGGAGGCCTTAGCCCAAAAAGTGGGACAGTTATAAGCTATTTACTTACTATTTATATTTGATGAAAATAATAAGTTTTCTGTAAAAGTAATAAATATTATTATTATGCTCAGCGTCATATTTTTCCTTTCTTTCTTTGTTTTATGGATCCTAATGTGCTTTTGCATATAATAATATAATAAGTGACGTCAAAGCTTTTTTCGTTGTTTTTAATATTTGGCTTTTTGTGGTTTGTAGTAGGTACACTTGCCAGTGACAAAGTTAAAATTATCATTGGATTCCTTTAAATGTAATAATAGACGGTAGTTAATGAATAATAGATTTTGAATGATAAACAATATTCCCCCGAACCCCTTTTAGTTTATAATATAGATGTGGGACTTTAATAAGATCCCATGTAGACTTTTTGAGCGAATTTGAAAAGTGAGTGATTTTGCCAACACTTCGCCTACACTCATGTTGTCATGTTTACGTAAGTACACTTATAACGGATAATAATCCACCGTTATTTCACATTAATGTTAGACAAAATATATTTTTTTTAAAGTAATTTAAGCTTTTCGCTATATGAACACTGCGAAGGGTCGAGCAAAAAATTTATATTGAAAAGAATATCGTTTTGATAGCCGCTAGGCGCCATAAAGTTTCTCATTGGCTTACTGTCGTAACCACATCGTACAAAATGGGACAAACAAACAAAAATACATAATACAAATACAAACAAACTACTTAATAATATTAATAAATAAATAGTAATGGCGTAATCCAAAAAATAATAACTATTTTGTATAATAAATGTTATGTATTAAATATGATCTATAGAAATAAAAGGTAGAGCATACAAATATAAATAATAACATATTGATTAATCTTCTAGGTAAAGGTTTTTTCAATAGGGACGCTCGAACTTTGACAGCATATAGCGGCCATCTTGGTAAAGCGATAGCTGTCAAATTTGACATGAATATAATATTCAGTGGTGACAATTCACCATGGTACGCTACACGCTTCAACAACGCGTAAAAATTGTTAAAAACGTATTAAAATTAAAATTAATTAATTTATTAAACATTCAATTTATTGAATGAGAAGTTCGAGGGCTTCGTAATCTCGCGTATATAGTGGCGACATCAACTGGCCACCAAGATCATGTAACTTAACTCCGCTCGACTACTTTCTGTGGGGCTACGTAAAATCTCTGGTTTATGCAGACAAACCACAGTCAATTGCCGCCCTGAAGGCCAACATAACTCGCGTCCTGAAGGACGAATTTCACGAATGAATTGAACCACATTTATGCGAAGATGTCATTCAAAATTAGTCCGCCGGGATACACCGCCTACGGCGGAGTCTCGGCGGCCATTTGGCTGAAATTATATTCCATACTTAATGTCATCGAATATCCTTTAAAATAAAATAAAAGTTGAGGCAATATCACTTACACAGGTTGTTTTATTTCAGTTCAAACTGTTCAAAGTTCGAGCGCTCTTAATGAAAAACCCTTTAAATATTTATTATCTTTAAAAATAAACCAAGTTCCTGAAAACCAAATCGAAATAGAAATACATGTTTTTTATAATGTACTTATTAAGTACTTATATTATGACGAAAATTACATTATTACTTGAAAAGCACGAGTGCCTCAGATGGGACTCAAACCCACGACTTTACGCAACCCGGGCGACAGCTCTTCCATAATATGAGCTACGAAGGCGTAATAGCGATGCCGTGACACATGCTGAGCCGGAGACTTTTTTGCCACTGTTTTACTCACCTTATGCTTTTTTGTAACCCTTTTATAGGTATGTAACATTGTGCAAAATTAATAATTTGATTTGTTTTGAGACATTTTGGTTTCGCTTTAAAACTCTGTAGGTTCTTGATTTTAATCAGCAACTGTTACTTTAGGCATGAAAATAACAGTTGCTCATCTAAAATCATAGTAAAAGCATTCACATAATTATGTTTCTGTAAACTCTCAATATTAAGTAACTCTCCTGTCGTTGTGAAGATCCTGGGGGAGGCCTTTGTCCAGCTGTGGACGTCTTTTGGCTGAGATGATGACGATGATGATGAAAGTCTTAAAAGTTTTTTTATAATCGATTAAAAGAATCGTATGAAAAATTATGAAATCTAACTAGTTATAAATAATATATTTTAATGAATATAAGAAAAATATATTTAAGTCTATTTATTTTTTTATTTATTGCATATCACATCACATTAGACGAGGTGTTAAAACACAAGTCATTTATTAATTATGCATTAGGCATTATAGTGACAATCCTGTAATGCCAAAAGTTGAAAGGTTGTTTTGGCAAAGTCAAAGTCAAAAGACAAAGTCAAAGTCAAAATCTTTTATTTAAATAAACTTAAGATAATTGCTTTTGAATCGCCTAAACATTAGGCTTGAAATAGGCTTATTCTCTATTAGTGTTCTAGTTATTTGATGAAATACTAGCAAAACATTGAAATAGACTAAAGAAATATTTTTTCTTTTTTCTTTTTTCTGTGCTTAATGAATGAGTTGATAAATTTATTATTTCTAAAAAAAGTCAAATCATTTATTGAATATTGAAGCTCTTTTTCAACGGTTTTATTTAGCTTGTTATTTATTTAAATATCAACAGTCTGCAAACGAGCACCGCCGCCCATGGAGATATCCATCCAGGGATGTTGCTTTTGTGTTGCCGACCTGAAGAAAACCTCACATTCTTACTCTTTGACGTAAAAACCAACTAAAACAAAAGTTTGAAGTAGACTATCTAGGTACTGAATGATGGTAATATCAGTGCGGACTTTGGGAGAGCCTTTAACCGAATCATCATAATCAGCCCACATCAGTCCACAGGACAGCTGGACATAGGCCTATCCTATTCCATGCCACTGAGCCCGATCTTCGGCTATTCTGCAATACCGCTGCCAGCCAATTTGCGTATATCGTCCCTCCACCGGAGGGCGTCCTACACTACGTCTGCCGAGTCGTGGTCTCCACTCTAGAACACGTCTACCCCAACGGTTATCGGTCCTGCGGCCTAAATGACTCAACCGAATAGAGCTGCAAAAACTCCTTGCACAAACTACTTACTGGTTTTTTTTAACGTCCGCTGGACATTGTCGATTAAACTAAGTACATAAAATTGACGGAAAAAAATAGTGACGACACAGTTTCAAATCCCATACAATTTCAATTAAAAAAAAAGTTTTGACAGTTGTTGCTAAAAAGTTTATCTATTTTGACCCTATTGTATCTTTCGTTAAAAAGCTTAAGTAATGAAACTCTACATTTCAATAATGCGAAGAAAAGAAAAAAATACGCAAAGTTTCTTTCTTTGACGGAGTATTCGTAGTGGCGTAAAATGTCATGCACACACAGACGCCATTTTACGCGGCACGCACACGCGCGAACTCCACACCGATGCCACACTAGCGCGGATTGGCAACGTCACTACGTGTTTTACAAACGTGTGCTGTCTGTGTCAGCATGCGATCGTATGAAGTCTCACCGCACGCATTGGCGGGCATTTATTAGTGTACTCCGGTGCATATCGGTTGAATGATTTAATAATTTTCACCATCTTAAAAAATATTTTTAAACCTGGTTTCCTTCTACGGAAGCAACATGATATATTATTTTTATAAAATCTTCAATGCAAGTTTGTCAAATGAAATATTGCAAAAGCGTTGAAAACTAAGATTGCAACTTTCTTATTTTTTCATAAAACCTCTAAAAAAAATTTAGAATGTCGTGTATTTATTTTTAAATAACGACGCCAACGATTATGAAGGTTAATTATGTTTAAACAGAGAAATTAATGATATGGATTCTGTTGTCCTACGATAATAAATATAATCTAATCAAATGGAAACTCTTACTTGATAGGTAGTTTGAAATGAATGATGAATTAATTATGCACTTTCAATGAATCGTTAACGTCGCGTGTCGTAGTTTTATTGCTCTACCAATGTCAAAACAATAAAATTCTGATCACCATTTTCTAAAGGTAAAATTTTACTATTATACCATAACAGTAAACTTTCAGTGCCTTACAAATAAACAAAGAATAAGGTCCGAATAGTTATTCCGTGTTTTGTTCATGGCATGTAAACGTCATTTCAAATTAGAGTAAGAGACAAAACACGGAATAACTGGAACTGGAATAACGGACTTAGTTCTTTGTTTATTTGTAAGGCACTCAGTTTTCTTACAAACATGAACTTGAGTTCTGATGACTCTGACGTCTTAAATTATTGGAATATAATTAAGGTCGAAGATATCGCAAAACTTTTCTTATTTTTACGTCTTCCTTTTAAGATGTTACAGTAAACCAATTTTATTTGGGTCACGTCCAATTCGTGTTTAAGCTGAAAACTCAGCAATGAAACATGTTGACATTTTACTGCCGGCAAATTCATTACAGATAGAACACACAGCGTAAAGATAAAACTAAAGTGCAAGGAATTGCACACTTGCATGCACGGCAATAAATGCAGTAGCGGCAAGGGGCGAAGCGCGGGGCGGGGCGGCGGCGCGGCCAGTCGCATCGTGACCGCACGACGCGTCGGACGTGTGCCCGGGCCGTGCGCGCGCGATCACGGCTGACTACGAGAGTATCATGGTGTCCGTGGGCGCGTGGAGGCGCCGCGCGCCCGACGACTGTGACGAGCGCTCGGAGCCCGGTGCCTCAAGCTCGGGTGTGCCTCGCGCTCCACCCAACTGCGCCCGCTGCCGCAACCACCGGCTGAAGGTTGAGCTGAAGGGCCACAAGCGGTACTGCAAATACCGCTACTGCACGTGCGAGAAGTGCCGGTTGACGGCTGACAGGCAGCGCGTGATGGCGTTACAGACTGCGTTGAGACGTGCGCAGGCGCAGGATGATGCAAGAGCGCGGGCTTTGGAGTCCGGTCTGCAGCCTCCTGGACTAGAGTTGGAGAGGCCCGAGCCGCCGATAGTGAAGGCCCCGAGGAGCCCCGCGGTGCCGCCGCCGGTGCCCCGTTCGCTGGGCTCCCCCAGTTGTGACTCGGTGCCGGACTCGCCCGGGGTGTCGCCGTACGCGCCGCCCCCGCCGCCGACGTCGGCGCCGCCTCCGCCCAACATGCCGCCGCTGCTGCCTCCTCAGCAACCTGGTTAGTTGAAACAGTGTTTACTTTTGCTTCCTCAATTTAAATTGTTACTACGTGTTTGTCATCGTGACAGGATGATATACCTAAGCTATACAATAGTATCGACACATGTGGAAGTAGTGGAGGATATACGTAGTTTAGAGTTATTATGAACGGTTGGGATTGGGACCCTAGAGAGTGGTGCAATTTATCAGGACAGTAGGTCCGTGTAATTGTGTAGAGCTGCGTCTTGATATGTCTCAATTTATTGAGAAGTTCACGGCACGGCACGAATAAACTAGACATCAAAGTTTTCTAAGTAGGTAGGTAGGTGAAACAATATTTTATTTTTATTTTTCGTAGAATGCGCTGAGGCAGGTAGAGCTCAATCGCTCTTGACTGTCTGTAAAACTTATTTAATTTTGTTTTTATTTAACTGTGATAGATATCACCTAAAATATACTTATTAGCACCACCATACCTGGTCTGTGTTAGCGCCTAGGTATATATTTGTGGTTTATGCCAATTAATAACAAACAAAAACACTTGTTTTAAAGAAAAAATTTCAGGTTACATAATAAATCTAAGTACTTAAGTAATTAACCCCCTTACAAATAAACACTATTTAAGCATTTATTTAGTTAATCATTGTTTTGTCTCTTTTTCTCAAATTGAGAACGACGTTTGTGTGACGTTGACAAAACAATGATTAACTAAGTAAATGCTTGAATAGTGTTTATTTGTAAGGGGGTATATGTGTAAACAGTAGGTACCTATTCCAATTAAAAATCCTAATAAATAATTAAAGCCTTCCTGTAAATTACTGAAACTCTTTTGTTCTTCGGAGGGCATGTTAAGCCATTGGTTGCTGTAAAATGGTACTGGTTAAAAGTAACCGGCCCACATTAGTACAACGTGAAGGGTTAAAGATTCTGTGGTTAAAGCCCGATCTCCCCATATTATGTACAGTATATGAACTGGCGAGGTACCCGGAACCCCTATGGGTGCTGAGAAGTGAGTGCGCTTACAACTTCGCCTCCAAAGAGGACATTAATTTGGTTCCTAGTCAACTTTAGAGTCGATAACCTGAGTAGTGGAAACTGCGAGTTGTGCTCTCAGCGCGCTTGACAGCTCCAGTCACCTATCTGGAGAATAGGAAGTTGACTATACGTGTGGACACAGGGCAACTCTCTTGAGACACTAGTCTTAGGCATGAGATCCAGATGAAGAATGCGCTTTTCGCGCGTCCTGATCTGGCGTTATGACCTGACACAGACGGTCCCTTGTACGAGTTGGTATAGTTACTTGCACAAGTACATCTGGCGCCTCGCGTATAACCTTTAAAAGTTACCTAGTCGAAGGTGCCAGTATAAAACTCAAAGCAGTGTAGTATAGAAGCGTGTTCATAATAATAGTAGGAAGAACTGAGCCCAGCTGTGGGACGATTATAGTCTGATGATACCTATAAAGCAACAGTAACATTTAACCGACTTAATTTATCAGACAAATTCAGCAACAAGCTAGAACTACCAAAATCTAAGAATGCCTTCAAGAAAGTCATTGTTTAAAATAAACAAACAGTGTAAATCATTAACTAGTTTCGTCAATTTTTTTGAATTAGGTATTTATTTTCTAAACAACATCAGAATCCTAACTCTTCCTAATTTTTGTTTTGTAATCTCGCTTGTTTTGTTTCTCTATTACATACCTACCTACCTTTATTGTGCTATTTCTAATACCTTATTCCTACCTAATCTGTATTCTAGTTCTGTTACCAAGTCATATTTATCACTAATCACATCACACTTAATCACACTAATATTATTAGGTCCGTACCTATGAAATAGCCGTTTTGTTTAAGATTTTTTTTAAATTATATTTTTCATACTAACGTTTTTTTAACTTTCTTAGCATCTATTTATGTTAACACTATAAATTGTAGAGTAGGTAGTGTGTTTGTTTCACTAGCCAAATATAGCAGACATTAAAAAGAAAAAAAATCTAGACCCTTCAAAGCTACAATGAAACAAAAGGTCAATTCCGCGAACAAAAAAAGAAGTCAATTTAAAAACAAAAATTGAGCGATAAAGACACAAAATGAATAATCATTGTTATTACTGAAGCCTAAGTAACATAGTCCTAATTAAAGGTGTATAATAATATTAACAACCGGTATTGACTTTTAGAAGTAATACACCTACCTATTTAGTAAGTGAGAAAAATATAGCAATTTCATAGGTAAGAACCTATTATTATAAATGCGAAAGTTTGTGTGTATGTATGTGTGTATATTTGTTGCTTCTTCACGCTGCAACGAATGGATGGATTTGGATGAAATTCGGCATACAGATAGTATATAACCTGGATTAAAACATAGGATACTTTTTATCCCGATATTCCCACGAGAACGGGAACCACGCGGGAGAAACCGCGAGAGGCCGCTAGTTATGTAATACCTATTACATATGAAAACCAAAAAAATATTTTTAAAAAGTTATTGGTTTCAGTTATCAAAATATGCAGCAATCAAATTAAGGATAATTATGTTATCAATATACACTGGCCTGCAAAACTAAGTACTACACTTTTAATATTTTTTATTTTTCTAAACTTTAGAAGTTAGAGATTTTTAAATAAAAAACGTTTTGCAGCAATTTTTATCAGCTTTCTTTGAAAATAAAGTAAATTATACATTAGTAACATTTTTACTTTTTGTTTCGAAAGTATATCTTGTGTACTTAAAAAGTTATTGCAATTTTAAAAGTGTGATACTTAATTTTGCAGGCCAGTGTATTTGAGTGATTTCAAAACATATAGATTAAGTCATTTCATTGTAATTTTAGCATTAACGATTTTTTAGAGGTGTTTTTGTAAAGAATTACGATCGAGTCAAAATTGCACAATCGTGTTTTTGAGTAAGGGTTTTAAAGACAAAGGCATGAAGTTATCTATATCAAAATTTCAGATACGTTGGTCTTGTCATACTCCTACAACATTCGATGAAAGTTGTTGTATTTTTTCCAAGTGCCTTTTGCCTTACAGAAAACCTACTTAAGGCGACGCATCGCTAAACAATAAATCTCATACAGAGAGAGCGTTTGCGCCCCGGACCATAAGAAAGACTGTTTTTTTTTCCTTCAAATTAAAACTACAAATTATTTAAAAAAAAATGAACTACAATATTGAAGTGTGTGTTAAGACTAATCTACTAAGAAAATTTAGATGCCTAAATCGGTCTGGTTAGCCTGTAAAATGCAAATCTGTTTTAAAAGAGGTTACTTTGATATTTTTTCTCTGTTGTAAAAGTTGACAAATCGTGTTTCTGCAACTAGCAAAATAAAGTCAATTAAATGAAAAATCATGTCATCAAATATCACTTTCATATGTTTTGTAATTGTTGGGAAAAATCAAGATCCCCGCCACGTAAATTTCCAATGCGTCGCCTTAAACTTTCCTTCTAGGTCTCCTTATTTTATGGTATGTAGGGTTGCCACCCGTACTCTAAATTAGAGTATTATCCTCTTTTTCATGTACTTTATAATCTACGACACACATAAGTACCTACGCTAAAATACTCTATTTACGTAAAACTGATTGTTACTGGCACGTTACTGGTTATGAGTATGACACTAAATAAACTGGTATCTACAGGCACAAAATGTTTGTTTAATGTCGCAAAGAGCAACAAAAAATACGTTTTTAAGGACAAATAAATATTTATTTTTTTATGCTATGTACTTTATTTTTGTTTTAACATAATGAAAAAATACTTTATTCGTCCTGAAAGAAAGTGGCAACCCTATATGGATCATCTTTCGAGTATAACGCTCAACTTCCTAATCAACATACCTAACACAATATTAGTTGCATTTAACGGCATTCTTAATTTGCCAGACTGCACTGACGAATGAATGTTCATCATTCCAATGCACGGGGTAACTTTTTTTTATCTTCGCGTTTCCTACTGGTTATTTTGCTCTTGTTAACTGGATGTTATTTGGAATTTATTACCCATTTACTCGTATAATAATAAAATTATGCTTCCCGTTTCGTAAAACTTACATGTAGTGTTTCTCTTGTTTGTGTGTTTGTTTTTTTGTGTTTATTTATTAATAAATGTGTTAGTTGTGTTTCTCTTTATAGTTTTATGTTTAATTTTTGTTGTTACTGATGTGAAATTGGAAATGAATTTTGCGGAAATGTTACAAATGCCTATAGATCTATATACAAATTATCTATTTGCAATAATGAAAAGGGTAATAGTCGCTTTATATAAAAGCACAAAATATTGAATAGTACATACAACTTGCGGATGATGGAAGATAGCTAAATGATATACCTAACTTGCTTAATATTTATAGTTACCAACCAATGTTATCTAAATAAATGAATTTG
This sequence comes from Eudonia lacustrata, assembly GCA_947562085.1. Lineage (NCBI taxonomy): Eukaryota > Metazoa > Arthropoda > Insecta > Lepidoptera > Crambidae > Eudonia > Eudonia lacustrata. The sequence goes on along the minus strand of OX387326.1, from coordinate 6,898,768 downwards.
AATTTATCTACATCTATCGCCAATAGTTAAAGATAAGGCAGTAAATTTCTTAGATGTATTCCGGAACGCTGAAGAACGCTTTCTTTGGCCTTATTGTTTTGGATAAAAATAAAACATTATCTAACTAACGCTTGATTCGGCGCATGCGGTGCATATCAAGACGATATCAAATCGAATAAAAAGTTTTAGAGTATTTGGAACGCGCCGGGGCATAACATTAAATAATAACAATGTTTAAATATTTGTAATACAAACAATAAAGATGAAATACCTGTTAAACGTAAATAAAGTGGTCGGCCTTAGCATCACTGACCATTAGGTAAATGAATAAAAAGAGACTAGTTTAATCATCAAAATAATCGTTCCAGTTGTATGTCATTCATTAGTCGTGGCTATAAAGGAATTATTAAAGTTGCAACAAATCAATTGACGGCTAATTGCTCTAAAAACATTCATGCTACAGTCTTACAGTACACTATTAAAAAGAATACTGGAAATCCATCGAGTTCTGTTAAAATGCTCAATTTTCTTAAAACGTGATTATTAAGGAAGGTTATATGGTCTAGTTCTGGTTCCCTTCCCTATAATGTGGCTGCGAAACACTGTTCTGCCAACTATGTGTCGATGTCTTCGTAATGCGACGCATTGTTTTTGCGATGTATTTAACATTGTAGCATTTTTTGTACGATACGACGAAAAGGAATGTTGAATGGAAAAGAAATAAGAATTATGCCTTTAAATTGAAGTTTCTAGTTTTGATATTCTTTTAAATAAGTATAGTTTTCCTAGCTTGCCCAAGTATATATTTTTTTAAAGCAATAAGGATAACAATACAGAACAGTTAAAAACTCGACGCGAAATTTGATCACAATCCCGGGCTCCGCATCGAAAAATAGGAAACAAATTTTGCTTGTCCAGGGACTTAAATCTAGGACGTTCTGATATCACACCGAGAGGTTTACCACTCTACCACCGTTGACGTTGAAAATAAAAACGAGAAATACCTACTGCTCGTGGAAAATTAATGTACACGATAAAGTATATTCCTTAAAAAAATCTTTACAACTTAAAGGCGGTCCTTTAAAAAGATAATGGCAGGACTCCCAGTTTACCAAAAACATGTGAAGCCTCTATAATTGACGTGGGAAGACTGCTCAATGACATATCGCAAAATAATTACCGATTATCTTATAGGTAGGTGGCATTTGCGATTATTCGACCGACAGCTATGTGGGTACTGAATGGATAACCATGTTCTGTATATGGAAAGGCTCATTTACGTATTAATTTCGAACTGTACCGAAATGAGAAATGTATTCTTAAGCACGCTGTAAGATTACAAATTAAATCGTTTGATGGGAAGGTAGGTGTTGTGTAGAAAAATATTAATTAGATAATATATATTATGGTTTTTGCATGGTAGATTCTATGCATTCATTCTGCTATTTTAAAACATAGTCAAACTGTAGAGAAAAGTTTAGAATCAGGTCATAGACAGGATGTGGACGTCGAAGAATAGAGAATAGTTTGCCGTTAAGGTACTTCTGATTTGACACTTTTAAAATACATTTTAATTCAATTAAATGTGTAATTGACATTGAATAGTTAACGAATAACCATAATTCACTGTAATCTACTAACAAAACTTCGACTCTCTTCGACTCATGGTAGGGCCACGGGCATTGTTCAGTGATTATCGCAAAGTATTCCCACGAGTGTTAGAATGCCAATTAAAGTTGCTTATATATATGTTTTTCCACTAGGTTTTTATTGACACTTTTTCCTAGCTGGAAAGTCAATTTAGCTGTTATTGTCATCAACCGATTGCTCGATTGATTTTTTATTAAAATTACAACAAGTGATACGTACGACTAACACCACAGACTGACACCGTGATATGATAATGATCAAGGTTTCACTTCTATATTTAATTGTAATTAAATAAATATTAGAAGATTTTTTTAATCATTATTATTATTATATCAGCCATAGCCGTCCCACTCCTGGGCAAAGACCATATATATATTTATATATTATTATATAAAAAAATAATAAATATTTTTAATTTGATTTCATTTATTATGTCATACCAACGCTACTCCAGGAGGCATAAAGAAATCCGAAGAGCAGAAGAGCCTGATTGATGTATTGCAATTTTGTCACCTAATTAGTGGCCCGGCATTGAGAAAGATCTATCAATTAGTTTCATAAATACCTTTACTAATTGGTAACAAATCGGGCCAACAGCTATCCACTCCATACATTATTCAGTTGAGCGAACATGTATAGCAGGTACTTACTTAAATGGACTTAAAAAACGTAAGTTGCTTAATTTACAAGATTGCAAGCCACTGCTCCATCAAGCTCCTCTTATTTAACAACCGTAAATTAAATGTCGTAATTGAAGTATAAGCGATTGTCCCACTGTTGGGTAAAAGCCTACATTGTCGAAATCAAGTCGTCGCTACAATTGATAGGTATTGATTTAAATCACCTCGCTTGCCAAATGCGGGGGTTGGTGATCTGATCACAAACCCGGGCTATGCATCGAAAAATTTTGCTTTACTTGACCTGGGTATCGAACCCAGAACCTCCGTATATAAGCTCCTCTATTATATTATAAACAATCATAAAATAAATATAACTACATAAGTTTATTAGCAGGCTATAAGCGCAGGTTAATAAAATAACGCAAGCCCAGAGGGTGCGACTCCGAATTGCTTTTGTCTGAACTTTAAACGTGAGATCAGGGTCTGACAGTGATTCTGTCTGTTTATCGAAAATGTTGTATTTGAAGTTCTGTAATGAGTTGGCTTTCACGTTTTTTTATTATGTTCTTTATTGTCCACAAAATACACATACAAAGACAATTGACTCGTACAATGGTGAGCAAAGGTGGAATAAAATGTAATATCTGAATTTGTATGTAAGTATCTTACTGTCTATCATACTCATTAACTGACCAATCATGAATCTCGAAAACTATATTGACTAATTGCCTACAACCCTTATATTTGACCGATGGTAAGTACTATATCCTATTATTAATATTATAAACGCGAAAGTTTGTTTGGATGTTTGTTACTCTTTCACGTAAAAACTACTGAATAGATTCGGATGAAATTCGGCATACAGATAGTTTATAACCGGGAATAACACATAGGATACTTTTTATCCCGATATTCCCACGGGAACGGGAACCACGCGGGAGAAACTGCGAGCGGCCATTAGTATAAGATATTTTATAACTTTTGATGTGGTCTTGTGGATGACGTAGTTGTTGATATTGAATATGGCTTATAAAGTCGGGTCGGACATGGCCACTTGGAGGGGCCTATGTCTAGTATAGACTGATGATGATGATGATGAAGTTTCTTATCTTTTTTTAAAGAGTTTGGTGTTTTTGGCATTTTCAGGGTTATCAGACTTTTTTTGGGTGCGGCAAGAGTCTTATAGTAAACTTAAAGTTTCTCACGCCGTATGATCGATACACCGTCAGAGATTCCTAAAGGGGAGACGCCATCACACATTAGTGCGTGTCGTTCGGATCGGAGTTCTTAACGGTGTCATATTGTTACCGAAGAAGTTCCGAAGTGATTCGGAGTTGTTACCTCATTTCGATATGTAGCAACCACTCAAAACGCTCCGAACCACGTCTGTTCAACGTCAAACCGATCTTAAGTCAACCGAATAAGGATACCTCCGAAATCCTGTTATCCTTAACCCGTCATTGTACCGCGCTCCCGCTTGGTAACACGCAACGAATGATCGATGTAATAATTATACAGCCGTCTCCGCAAACTCGTTCGTAATCGCGTTTGGCACTGATAACGCATGTCACTTGAGGTGATATGATAACATTTGCATGTTTATGTTTGTGTTAACTGCATTGCTTTGTGTGGGGATTTGGTTGTTTGGACTAGAGATTTGTTCGGGTTTGCGTTGATACTTTTTGGGGTTCCGTATAGCAGTTGAAGTACTTTTGTTTTGGGGTACTTTGTGGCTTGAAGATGCAGTTTGTGCCACACATATTGTAATATTATTTTTATTTTAGAAAAAGTCTTTAATATATTTACAATAACGGAGTTAAAATCGTTTTACGACGATACTGGTCAAGTGGCCATGGTGGTGACATAATATTTAGAAGCAGGTTTATATCCTGCTTCAGTAAAATAAAATAATAAAAACAGTAAAAAAATATATACTTATTTTTTTTAAGAAAATAGGTTTAATTAAATATTATCATATATTTTCATAGTTTTGTTTAGGATGGAAAAAAATATAGTAAGTGAGTAAATTTAACCTTTTCACCGCCCAACTATCCTGCACGCGATGTCCCGCTGTACGCCAACGTATAAATGTATTTTAATAAAGTAGGTACAAAGAAGAACTTCTATAGAAGTGCTGGCGTGGACGGCACGAAAATCTCGAACTTCTATAGAAGTTGTTGGCGGTAAAAAGGTTAAAAAAATCAAGAGACCTTTTAGACCAATGAAAGCAAACTTCTTTTGCCGTGTTCAATGTCTAACACTTTCATTGTTTCAATTCATTTAAACTAGGTCTAGATTGCTTGATATGACACAGGAGTATTACATCGATAAAACATCGATAAACAAGTACTACACTTGAAGAACTAGTAAATCGAAACTATCCGATTATGGGCAAAAAAATTGCTACTTTAAAGAAATATACCTACATCAATTTAATTTTTATAAAACAAGACATAGTTACGTTATTAACAACGCATTCAAACTGATTTTTCAGAGGATATGTGGGTTGATAAGTAAACTCCTTATTATTAATAGTGTCTTACTAAGTTATCTGCATCCGCCTGGTTGTCTATTAAAGATAGCTTTAAAGTGATAAGTAAGACCTAACTTGTCTAGTGTTGCTATCTATTAGTGTGTTAACTATTGCTATACTTACATCAAACTTAACACTATTCTTCAAAAAAAAAGTTGAATATAAAGTTCACAAGCGAGACTTAAAAGGTGCGCTACCAATTAGGCTACCGTGGCCAAGTCCGACCCAACTTTATAAGCGAAAGGAGCCATATTCAAAATCAACAACTACGTCATCCACAAGACCACATAACATCTTAATGTTATAAATATCTTATAATTATGGCAATACATTTTTGCGTAAATGTTGCCTTAACATCCATTTTTAACAGACTTCAAAAAAAAGGAGGAGGTTCTTAATTCGACTGTTTTTTTATGTTTGTTACCTCAGAACTTTCGACTGGGTGAACCGATTTTAATGACTCTTTCTTTTTGTAGCATATTGTCACAGAATATTGTTGTGTTCCGGCAGATAGAGATAAGATAGCCAGTGCCTCAGTGGTAAAGAATTCCGGTTGAAGTGCGCCTCCACCTGCTGACTTATCATCACGAGATGGAGGACAAATGCTTGTAACCTTGATGCGTTCACATTACAATTGGATGAGTGTCGATTTGTTCAACACGTTTCCAAAAAACAACTTATATGAGTTTGAACTGACCCGCTATGTCATAAAGTGTAAAATAATATATTAAATATAAGCCTTCACATGCACTTATAAAACTCCGATCCGATCCGAACCCTTCAGAGACTCTGGGAGGGCACGGGGACGCGCACTTTTAAGTGTGCGATGCCGTACCCTCTAGAAATCTTCCGAAGGTGATTCGTTTCAACACGGCTTGAGGTACCCTTTACGTACCTCGCCGCCCCTAAAAAAGCCCGGTGAAGCTGAAAATGCCGTCTGAGGCAATCAGCAGTCTCTCTCCAAAAAAAAAACTTATAAAATCCAAATTTTAATAAAAAAGTAGTTTAGACCAAACTACTGAACCACCACCAGTTCGGATTTTGGGAGAGCCTTCGACCGATCAGAGCTGGCAAGAAACTCAGGAGGCTATTTCTTTTTCTCTTTCTAAATAGCGAAGCTAATATAAAAGCAATAGAAAAAAAGAGGTTAGAACGGCACCGCCCTTTTTGCTCAACGTCCGTTTCTATCCTTTACAACTGCGTTACATTATACCGCTATCTCTTTCGCTCCTAAGCACACATTTAACTGCTCAATAGGGGTTCAGGACCGCTACGATAGGTCGTTGAGGTGGGAAGCTCTGAGGGGTGGGATGTAATAAAAACTTATGCCTAGTGGGGGTGGGTTCTAACGTAAATGGATAATGTCTATGTAGTGACGGGATGGGTCAAATCTGGGGCATGTGGGTTAAATAGGTAACCGACATCGAATCGGCTACTGAATTCTAACTAATATTATAAATGCGAAAGTGACTGTGTGTTGGTCTGTCTGCTAAGTAATCATGCCTACACCATTGAACCGATTTTTATATTTTTTTTTCGATTGGATTTCGGGAAAGGATTTGGCACATTTTTATTTATTATTATTTTTCGTTTTGAATATTGGTTGGAGAAGTAAAGAGAGCTATGTTTTAGAACGCCTAATTTGTTGTGGCCCTAACTGGCATTGGCACAAAAACTATACTTACGCCTAAAAAAATTTGCACAATTTTTACCCTTTATTGTTTTTACTTAGCCTAATTTTTTCGCCGTTTTTAAACAGCAACATTTTATTATTCCTAATACTAACATTTACTAAATTACGATTAGCCTAAAAGTGTGATAATTTTTATATTTAGCAAAAAAACAAGACAAAAGCAAACATGTCTGCCAGCGTGCAAGCAGGCATGTAGTTAGTAGGTATGCACCAAGAAGTAGCAAGCATTGTTTTGCTCCGCTCGCTTCGCTTGCTTTTTTTCGCGTGGTCACAAGTTTAACAGAACCTAACCGACAGCTGTAACTTTCTTACTCTCGGCTTTTCTAATTACGGGATTGCACTACAATTTCTCGCATTCAATGTTGCGCGGGTTTTGGTATTGGGTCGGTTTACGCTCTGAATGTTTATTACCATTGGTTCGAAGAAAATTTGCTATTTAAGAAATAAAGTTTGCCTATTCTAAACTATGCGTTGAATAAGGTTAAGGTTGGATGTCATTGATATAGTTGTTATCGAGAAGCTCAATGGCGCAACGACTTGCGAGTTGAGTTGCAATATACTAAGTTAAGCCTCTTCCTCCATTTTGGATCATGATGATGAGATGGGTGACCAAACAACAATATCTTTAGCTCTACCATGCTTCGGAATACCTTTGCTATACTACATAGCAAAGGTGTAATGTAATGTGTTCATGTGAACTTCAGAAATCAATTTTAAATCCAATCAGGGTATTGGTTTACTATACATACCTATAGTATATTAATTTCTATCAATATTTTTGAATTTCAATAAAACGTTAAAACTAATAACATAATTAAAACAATAGCTATTTACATTTTCAATGAACGGAAACTGTTTTTATTTTAGTTTGAGTTCAGCTCAGTTAAATACAATAAGACAATTCATTTGTTTCCCTAAGATTTTAAATTATACTTTCATTTTATTGTTTACATGATTTACCACAATTAGACTATTGTTGGTGTTTATTAGTATAAAAATCGTAATTATTATAAGCATATAAGAGTAAACTTTTTATTTCCTTTAAAAGATTCATAGGTATAAGAATAAGAAAAAATTATTGACCTGCACAAGAACAAATACAAACAGATGAGAAAAAATAAAAAAGAAGAACATCATATTACATATCTTGTAAGTGTTATTAATACTTACCTCATTATCACATCATCACCAGCTTTTATGTGCCCACTGCTGGAGCACGAGCCTGCCAAGGACGGAACGGGTCAAAAATTACCACGCGGGCCCAGTGCGGTGCGGTGGTTGTCGACGACTGCTAATGCAACCGGGACCAATGGCTTTACGTGCCTTCTGAAATACAGAGGGGTGCTGATGCTTGCCTATTTTAAAAAAATGCAGGTCCTCGTGATAACCGGAAAGAGTTATTTGCCATACGAACCTTCAGTCTTCGTTGACATGATCGAATGGCGGTTTGAATTGGCACAAAGCATCCGGACTGAGTATTCAAAAAATTCAAAATTCAAAATTATTTATTCAGTTTAGGCTACAAGTAGATCTTGTGAATGTCACTATGCCAACTCTGCCGCACAATTTAAGAACGCAGTAAGTACAACTTACTATGTTTGTTAATGTGATATTTGAGGTGCTGACATTACGATCTATTTTCTCGAAACTGTTCACATGTTCTTTACTGCGTTCATAAATTGCGCGGCAGAACTCTGGGCGGGCGATCTTGTACTGAGAAGAACCGGCAAGAAACTCAGCAAGTGTCCAGCTCTTTTCTCTCTTACATAACGCCTACTAGAGTAATAATAACTCAGTAGGCGTTATGGCTAATATTTATTCTGTGAAATTTCTTAAGGCGACGCACCGCTAAACAATAAATCTCATACGGAGCGTTTGCGCCCCGTACCATAAGAAAGACTGGTTTTTTTTCCTTCAAATTAAAACTACAAATTATTTAAAAAAAATGAACTACAATATTGAAGTGTGTGTTAAGACTAATCTACTAAGAAAATTTGGATGCTTAAATCGTCTGGTTAGCCTGTAAAATGCAAATCTATGTTTTAAAAGAGGTACTTTGATATTTTTTCTCTGTTATAAAAATTCACAAATCGTGTTTCTGCCACTAGCAAAATGAAGTCAATTAAATGAAAAATCATGTCGTCAAATATCACTTTCATATGTTTTGTCATTGTTGGGAAAAATCAAGATCCCCGCCACGTAAATTTCCAATGCGTCGCCTTAAACTAAATTTCATTCACCTTGTGTTCACGTTTGCGAAATTAAATGCCGTTATAGAGTAATGGCACCAACCTTCGATAGGGTAGTGATCAACACTGTTTACTTTAATCACGAAAAATAGGGGTCGGTAACTAATTATTGACTTTAGCAACAGTAGTACAGACCACCTTGCTGTCATTTTGTAAAATTTCAATGAAATTCTTTATATTTTTTTGGAAACGAAAAGTCGAAAACTGCCCCCCGACCGCCTAACCGATCGCTTTGACTTCGTGTGTGGTTTATGACGCCATCTTGTCGTTTCGTGCCGCCTATGAAGGCAATATCGAAAGCTAAGTATAGCTTTTGATATTGCTTTCATAGGCGGTGCGAGGTGGCAAGATGACGTCATAAACTATACGCGTAGTCAAAGCGATCGGTTAGGCGGTCGGGGGGCTGGTGTCGATGACTAGGTTACTGTGGCAAACACTAATGACAATGCGATAGATAGAGTTAGACTTATATGTTGAAATATATTATTTGTAGTAAGAACGAATCTTATTAAAAAGGACTTTCCCAAACTATTCTTGAACACAAATCGCTAAAAGTTCGTTGCATCTTTTTCACAAGACCTTGAACTTTATACCGTTGTGATAAGGTTGTAGTAAGACGAGGGGGAATCGATAGGAATGGACTGGAAGTTTGCGCGAAAGTCAAGTGAGCGTCTTGCTCAGTTTGATGGAACGTGGACATGCAACCCTTGTTGTATTGTATACAGGGTGTATGTCAGCACGTAGGGCTGTCATCATTTTCATTTAATTATTTAAAGAAAATGACGAAGAAAACGGTTTACAATTTTATCGCTTTGGATTAATTTAGTTGCCTTGCCACAAGACGAGTTCATTTATATATCGACAAATAAATCTAACTAAAAACTGTAAAATACTTTTAATTTGTTTTTATTTTTTTATATTATTATATTTATTGTAAATTATTGTTTAATGTTAAAAGTAACACCTCTGATGTTGCTGATGTCTATGGGCGGTGGTGACTTCCCACTATCAGGCGGCCCGCCTGCCCGTGTGCAGACTTTTAATATAAAAAAGGAAATACTATAATGAACTCATAATATTAAGTGCCTTCCATTCATTTCGGTAACCCATACCTACCAACGTTATTATTTTTCAAACCAGTAACTCAATTGTAGTGAAATTTTCTAAGCTTAATGGACATAGAGATCTAGAAGCGATTGAAAGCAGTCTAAGGAAAGTTTAAAATTACATAATGTCAGTTGATTAAACCTATTTTTAAAATGTTGTTCATGAGTTATCTAGAAAACTTGATATATGGAATTGTCATTTTCAAGTGATCCCTATTTTCAACCCTGTGTGCTTTGCTATGCATTTCATATAGGGTATAAGTCAGTAGGGCTAATACCAAATTTTGTAGTTTTATTATATATGTGTTTTAGGGATGGCATCTAAAAGTTATGATTAAACAAATCATTTGCTTCAAATTGTAGTGCAAATATATACTTATTAAGTATTGACATTTAGAAAATGCATTATAATACGGTTTAAAATAAACGAAATAAAATAATAAATAAATGAAATAAATGTTTATTGCTTAATATGTGACTTGAACGTGACAGAAAAACAAAAGGCACAGTTACTTAAAAATAAGTAAAACATGAGTATGTTATACTTCTCCCTATTTTTGCTACCTTGGGATGAGCAGGATGAAAAGCCTTGCGATTGAGGAGTTTCGTGACGCAGAAAAGTGCTTTAAACGTCCAGGCAACGATGGAATCCAAGCGAAGCTCATTAAATCAGGATAGGCTTCTAGGCAATCCTCCGGTTATGTTAATATAATAAATAACGGCGGAGGCAGACCGAGCTCGATCAATAGTTTGAATTGTTAACTGGCTCATTCTGAACGGTTGTAAAATATTTCGGCCTGGGGCTAGTTCCTAAGATAAGTATACTCACAATGATGATATTTTTTATTTCTTTAAGATTTTAGGTACTCGGAAACTTTGTTTTTACTATGCCATAGCTCAATAATTATTTAAAATTTAGAAGAAATAATGTTTTATTTGCTAACAAAATACGTCATAAACAATAAAATTAAAGCAAAAAAAATATATTTATCGTTAATCCGCCTCCGGAGTCTAGTGGTTAAAGACTCAAGAGGTGACGGGTTCAATTCCTAACAGGGGTACCATACAATACCTATATCTATATATATATACACCTACATATTATTACACTCGGTATAGTTTGTGGAAGGTCTTGTACCTACTAAGCTCGTCTGGCTAGCTACCACTAGCATATTTAAGTATTTCCATAACAACATTGTTAGAAAAATTTATGTGTTCCGATAGTTAGATATAAGGTAACCAGTGCTTTCCTGGCGCAGCACTTTCGGCAAGTAGTAATAAAAATTGTCCTTGAAATTCATTCAAAGTCATTGAAAAACAATAAAAATTGTAATTAAGTACATCTATGTGAACCGTGTCGCCGCTGCAACACAAAGAAAAGCTTCAAACTGAATACTATAATTTGAAACTTGGAGAAGTTGCCTCGAATTTTAATTTACGTAACTGTCGTGAGAAGCAGTAAAAAATAAATAAACCGTGAAAAGCTGTTTAAAATTCAAGTTGCCAACCCTGGGGCGAGACGTTTGATGTTTTACGAGCTCACCGCTCGTCATCAAAGCTTCCCAGCTCCAGACGGGGTGTCAAGGTTGTCTACGACGACTTTAAATTTTTGTAATAATATTAATTAATGACATTGTATTAAATTTTATTTTATGATAAAGCTTTACGATGCTAGACGTTTTGTTTGAAATCTGTACTCTGCTTGGATGTTACTTACCATTTTTTTTCATTATTGGCAAATAATTGAAGGGATTTAATAACTCTAAGCTTGCCTTCCGAAGCGCAGAGTAATTCCATCCTCTAAGCAGGCATAAGCAAAGTTACTTAACTTACATAACATAGAGATCGCAACCTGAACTCGCTGAAGTAAATGCTGTAAAAGCTTTTCATAATTATTTAATATTTATTTTTAATTAAGTTGACAACCCTAGCATTGGGGTTCAACTTAACTCACATTTCGGGCAGTAGCGATACGGGCAAGGTCGCTGCGGAACCCACTGACCCCACAATGCAGACGGAAGCTCGGTATTGACGAAATGAGCAAATAAAGTGCCCTGCCTGTATATTGAGTCTAAGTAAAGAGTAATTATTCAAAGTTAGTTGTAGTTTCTCTGGAGTGGAGTTTTAATGTGTTTTAGGAATAAACTTACTAATAAAAAGCCTTTTTTTCTCTTTAAACATTCCTATTTATTTCTATGAAAACAATCAAATATGACAAATCAAAAAGTATCAGCGTTAAGTTATTGGGAAAAAATAAAAGAATTTAATGCGGCGGTAAACCTGCTTTATAAACAAACCAATATGAAAAACAATATAGTTTTTAGTTAGGCTAGTTATAAACTAAGATACCTTTTGAAAAAACAAAATAATATTCAAAAGCGATGAGAAGTTATGACAATTGATAAGTACGATCAAAGAAATCAATAGACCCACTTTGAAGCTTTGAATAATATCGTTTTAAAATTGTACCACTTTGAATGTGAATGCGTATTTTTGTCATATTTTTTCTATTTTCGAATTTTCAAATAAGTAGTTTATATGATTGCAAATGGTCTTACGTCGAATTATCAAAACTGGGATATCAGGTATTTTATAAATTAAGTGATATGAGTACCTATCTGGAGTACGACGACATTGCTGATTGCCTCAGGCGGCATTATTAGCATCACCGGACTTTTTGAGGGCGTGTGAAACGATACACCGTCATAGGTTTTCTAGAGAGAACGGCATCACTCACTAATGCGTCCCCTTGGCCTACTAGATTCTCCGAGAAGTTTAGATAGGATCGGTAAAAAAAAACGAAATTTGAAGATGTCAAATATGGAACAACACACAGAAGATTACCCTTTAGTTTGTTCAATATTAACCCATGCTTTGTTACAAACACACAGACAAAGGTCGTGCCACCAGACTCTGTTGCCGCCATAGTTGCCACATATCACCAGATTATTTCGTGACATAATTAAACTATGTTCTTGATTGTAGCGTTGTTTATGCTGTAGAAGCATCTTCCGTCTTGGCTCAAGCTGGAAATGCTGTCTAGAATTTCTCTATTTCAATTAAGCTCCCATTCCGGCACCGGTTCCGGGTGTTTTCGCCGGATCCGGCGAACAATGTCGATGCAAATGCGAGATGCAGCTTTCAAGGTTTTATTTGTTTTTGCAGCTACATTGTGTGTAGCGGCTAAGGTTTTCGTGGCCAGTTTCATTCAAGACAAATATTTGTGAAAGATGTAGGTAATTGAAAAAAAAATTGCTTGATATTAGAGAAAATTTTCGAAAAATATTTAACAATTATCCACAACGGGGTTTTGTATCTTTAAGATTTAGAAATTGTTTGTCCGCCTGGATAGATACCACTAAAATGTGTCGCCATAATATAAATGTTTGTAGCATTGTTGTGTTCCAGCTAGGGTTGCCAACTATTTTTCTGGAAATTAGAGTAAACCTATCACTAACTAGCATAAAAAGAAAGGATTTGAAGAAAAAATAAAGTATTTTCCACACCTACATTATATTAATAATTTCTTATGTAAGTGACTGTATAGTTTTTTAATAAGAAATAAATATTATTTAACCCTAAATGTATTTCAGCGTTGCGTTTCGTTTCACTTCACCGAGTCTGAGTATCATTCAGTTGTTCAGAAATTAAGTCTACAGGAATATTCCGTTCAAACGCATGCATTAGTCGGAAATAAAGTAATAAAGTATGGGGATGGGAAATAACGTAGGATACGTTATTTCAAAGTATCGTTGGCAATCCTAGTTTCAGCAGCTAATAAACTAATAATAAATAAGTTTGAGGGGGATGTACAGTGGTTTTTTTGTGGGTAGGCCCCTCCTCCTTCAAATCCCTGTCGAGACCCTCGGGTCTGGGCAGGGAGGCGGGAGCTGGAGGGGAGAACCCTACATAACCATCCGCGCCTCCCCAAGCGCGGTGGTACTCGACCGACAAGTTTTCCACTGTCAAAGAAAAGGCTAGTTTAAAAGATAAGATAGCCAGTGCCTCAGTGCAACTTGCGGATATGCAAGGTGAGGACGGCTAAAGAAGCAGAATTCTGCTGCACTAGCTCTGCCCCCGTTGTCATAATTACAGTAAGTCGTAAGTACTGTACTTACGACTTACTGTAATTATGACAACGGGGGCAGAGCTGTCCTCGCATCTGGACTCTGCGTTTGCTTAACATAAGGAAAAGCAGACACATTTGCTTCTTCTTCTCACGGTGGCACTCCATTACTAGAGGTCTGCCGTCAGCTTTCTGAGTTTGCCTTTCATCATCATCTTCATCGGCCTTTCTCAGTCTACTGATGGACATAAGCCTCCCCTAATGAGCGCCAAAGCGCCCTCGGCTTGACGCATCCAGCATCTGCCTGCAGTCTTTCGCAGGTCATCATCCCACCTGGCCGGAGGCCGGCGTTTGCCTTTATCCCTCGCCAAGTCAGTGTTGCCAGATCCAATTTTTAAAAATCCGTAGAAGTCCGTAAATTGCCTATACAAAATCCGTAGATCTACAGACATTTTTTAAAGCTAAACCTGACTATTTAGAGATGGACTGACCTTAAACCAAGTTCCTTGCCGGTAAAGAAATTGAAAAAATTCTAGGAAAATCGCCAAGACAAAGCAAAAGACATCGCCATTCGGAACAGTTCTTCTACGCTGGTGATTCCGGTCCATTCCTGAATGTTTCTAAGCCAAGATTTCTTCCGTCTACCAACGCCTCTTTTCCCTTCTATTTTGCCCATCATAATCAGTTGAAGCAGTTGGTCCCTATCATGTCTTAAAATATAACCCAGATATCCAATTTTTGTCTTCTTGATGGTATGCAACAACTCTCGGGTCTTCTGGACGCGCTGGAGAGCTCTCTCGTTAGAAACCTTCTGCACCCAACTAATGCGAAGCATACGGCAGCGGTATCACCACATTTCAGACAGTCAGGCAGACTTTTTCTAACTTTTTGTAAAAAGATTAGGACTAGGTGCTCTATCAATTATGCTACCGTGGCACTGTATGACTTGTGCGAAATTAATCAACACTATCTACTCTTACTTTGTAAGAAGCCAAAACAGCATATTGTCAAGAACTAAGTTATTCGTGGAAATTTTTTCATCACTTTTCCGAATTGTAATTTTTCGCAAGAAAATTACGTATAAATTTGTTGTATAACCTATGTATTATGATAGAATATTTTTACGCCAATATTGGTGTTTTGATAAATCGCATTAAAATTGGTCGTGCCCTTTTAAATATAATTCACAAAAGCACATCTATAATCACACATACTGGCACACTAATAAGAGTTTTATAAGCCATAGATGACTATGTCTAGTCTAGACTAGACTATGATTAAAATTGTACTAGAAATATATATGAAAGCTTCCATTATACTGATTTGTGACATAGGATTCTGGTATACCCGTGGTTAATAGTTTTGGCTCGGGAATGTCTATAAACACTTTCTACGATCAGGATTTATGCATTCGAGATAAATATTTGATTTGGAAATGGAGTCCCATTTACTGAATCGGGAATATCGGATTAACGTCATAATTATTTATATGTATCCTTGCCTTATTGCGTCACATAAAGAACATAATTATGTTGCTGTAACCATATATTCCATTTTAGCCGCCTCTGTGGTCTAGTGGCTAAGACCACCGGTTTAGACCCAGAGGTCCCGGGTTCGATTGCCAGCGGGGGGTACATGTTTGTGTACTCGGTTTGGTTGGTGGTAGGGCTTGTTTGTCCGCCTGGCTAGCTGCCACCATCTTATCTAAACATGTCGCCATAACATCAATGTTTGTAGCATTGTTGTGCTAGCTAGAGCTAGAGAGCTAGAGATAAGATAGCCAGTACCTCACTAGTTGAGGATCCCGGGTGAAGTGTGCTTCCAGCATTGGCCTTATCATCACTTAACATCAAGTGAGATCAAGGCACTGTGCTTACCCGTTAATATAAAAAAAAAGTCGTAAGTCCGAACGAAAAGTGTTGAGCAGACTTCTTGGCGGGAAAGTGAAGAGTCATGTCTGCGATTTTGTTTTATTTTCTAAAATTAGTGTTATGTCGAATATTAATGTGAAATAATGGTGGATTATTAACCGTTAAGTCTTCGTGAGTGTGCATGAGTGTTGGCAAATGAAACAAAACAGTGCAACTTTACTTTTCAAATTCTCTCAAGAAGTACGCCCGAGGACTTAGTAAAGCCCCACATCTTTACTGAGATACTCGAGGGGTTGGGGGTATATCATTTCTCACTTCTCATTTCTATTATCATTCATCATCATTATGTACGTACTGGAAGGATTTGTATATTTATGTATTACTTGTAAGAAAAATTACTTTAACACTGGCTAAATGTGCTAATCGCACGAAGCCATCAAATAAAGGAAAAAAAAAAGTGTTGAGCAGTTTTACCTTCCTCACTCATCATCATCATCACCACCATCAACATCATAATTTTTGTGGGCCGGCAGAGTGAGGGTAACTGATGCTGCTTTGTTTTCACGCTGCACCACTTGTCGTCGCATCTGGATTCTACATTCGCTCAACATTAGGTGAAATGGAGTCTTTTGCCGTGCTACGTATATCATCACCAGTTCTTTCATGTCCTTACAGCTGGAGCACAAGCCTTAATATGGATAGAAATAGAAACACTTCAAGAAGAACGGGCTATAAATCACCACGTGGGCCAGTGTGGATTGATAGTTGTTAAGAGCGTTAAAGCCGCACACTAGCGCCGCCAATGAAAAAAAAAACATATCTAGAAATTAGAGATAGTAAATCAAATTATGCTCAACAAACTATCTGAATGAAGTAATTTAGCATTTTTACGTCACCTAATGAACACCTCACATGTTATGGTTCAGTTAAATATGGCGTTATAGTTAAAAGTGGCCGTAACGTCTTATTTAACTAAACCATAACATGTGAGGTGTTCATGGTGGATGGAGGAGCTCGATGGCGCAGTAGTTAACGCGCCCGATCTGCGAGTGCTGAGGTTAAGCAACTTTCGCAAAGGCCGGTCATCGGATGGGTGACCAAAAGTGTATCATCTCGAGCTTCTCCGTGCTTCGGAAGGCACGTAAAGCCGTTGGTCCCGGTTGCATTAGCAGTCGTTAGCAATCACCAATCCGTACTGGGCCCGCGTGGTGGTTTAAAAGCCCGTTCTCCCTATCCATCCATAGGGAAGGCTCGTGCCCCAGCAGTGGGGACGTAAAATGAGCTGATGATGATGATGAATGTAGCATTCTAATGGTGAAATATTTTTTTAAATCGGTCCAGTAGTTTTTGAGTTTATTCGTTACAAACATACAAAAATACAACAATACAAAAACAAAGCTTTCCTCTTTATGATATTAGTGAGATGTATCACAAACGAACGGGGAATCTACTTATTACAGGGTTATACTAAAGCAGTCACTAAAAGTGTTGACTATAAATAGATTCTACTCGTAGTTAACTAAGTTACTAGGTTTCAAAAAGACTTATAAATTAACGTCTGTGTATGCCATACATGTGCATCATTAAAAATGTATCACTAGTCCTGGAAAACGCAAACGAATGGTCAATCTACTTGTTACAGAGTTATACTAAAACAGAATCGCAATAAAATCGCAAATATTGGCCATCCGCCAAAAGTTATCATTTTAATACCAAAAAAGACGCAAGCGACACCACCAGCTGACGAGATAATTTTATATCGTATTGCTACGATGAAATGTGCTATTTTCAATTGACTAACGGTGTCAAGTTTGCGAATACGTTTTGAAGTGTCAAATGCTTTTGCCCGGAGTAGTTAATTAATGGTGGAATATAATGTTGTGGCAGTTCGATTCTTGATCAAAGTAGTAGTTTGGTTAGTTTCCTGAAATGCTGATAGACGTGTTACCCATAATAGATCACGTCACTAATGTTTTTGTAGATGTATACCTAGAGTTACAAACTTCTAGAACAAGGCTCCTTATATTAGGTCTTTACCTATGAAATTGACGTTTTGTATGAAGATTATTATTATTATTATACAAAAAAAAATATTTTTCATTTACGTTCTTTTAATTTTCTTAGCATCTATTTATGTTAACACTATAAAAATTGTAGAGTAGTGTGTTTGTTTCACTAGCTAAATATAGCAGACATTAAAAAGAAAAAAAAATCAAGACTTCAAAGCTACAATGAAACAAAAGGTCAATTCCGCGAAACAAAAAGAAGTCAATTTAAAAAAAAAATTGGCGATAGACACAAAATTATTAATCATTGTTAGCCTTGAAGCCTAAGTAACATAGTCTTAATTAAAGGTGTATAATAATATTAACAACCGGTATTGACTTTTGAAGTAGGTATACACCTATTAATAAGTGAGAAAAAAAAGTCAATTTCATAGGTAAGGACCTATTAGTATAAACAAATGACTAATTTACTTCTAAGTTTAAAATTGACTCAGATTGAGACTTCCTCCACGGTTATAATTCATTACGTTATGACGTAATTAACAGAAAAAGCTCTACATACCTATTCCAACCTATGCTTAAAAGTAAAAAAAAAATTAAGTACTTAACACTAACATGTAGTCATGAACCAACTAAATAACTTGCGTCTTGGAAATCTAAATCGTCCAATAAACCAGTGGTGGGTTCAACAAATAAATCTCCGTTGTTAGTGGGCGATTAACGTATCATCCCTTTAATTATGGGATTGCACAAAATTGCCGCGTCTGAGCGGATACGTGGCGGTTACAACTTACAACTCAGCAGCCAACGAGCGGTAGGCAGGCCAACCGTAAATTCGATCGTGCAGACGTGTGCATCATCTGTGAGTGAGCTTTTAGCTTTTAAGCTCCAACGTCTTCGATAACGTACTAGCTAGATAAAGGATCCGGAACAAAAATGCATCTCGAGAGTGGTCCTGTTTGCTCGTACCTATACATTTGAATTTCGAATAACAAAATCTTAAAAAACTTTGGGTAGCATCAACAACTTCCAATTACTGTGAACCTTAAATCTTAATCATAAAGATTAAAATTAAGGTTACAAAATGTTTGTACTTCCTATACATTTGAATTTCGAATAACAATATCTGAAAAAACATTGGGTAGCATCAACAACTTCCAATTACTGTGAACCTTAAATCTTAAACATAAAGATTAAATTAAGGTTGCAAAATATTTGTACTTAATATTTACTGTCATCGCCACAAACGTCATTGTGGGGGTGGTTCTTGGCGGGAAAGTGAAGAGTCATGTCTGCGGTTTTGTTTTATTTTCTAAAATTCGTGTTATGTCGAATATTAATGTGAAATAATGGTGGGTTATTAACCGTTAAGTGTTCGTGAGTGTGCATGAGTGTTGGCAAATGAAACAAAACAGTGCAACGTCACTTTTCAAATTCTCTCAAGAAGTACGCCCGAGGACTTAGTAAAGCCCCACATCTTTACTGACATACTCTAAGGGTTGGGGGGTATATCATTTCTCACTTCTCATTTCTATTATCATTCATCATCATTACTGGAGGAAGAAGGAAATATTGTTTATTTATGTATTACTTAAAAGAAAAATTACTTTGACACTGGCTAAATGTGCTAATCGCACGAAGCCATCAACTAAAAGAAAAAAAAAACGTTATTGTGGCTCCGTGGCACCAAAGTCGCGTGCCGCTTTTCAAGCGCTCATCGGGAACCTAGTACAACGTAGAACGTTTACAACGACACTGCCACAATTGGCTCACTGATATGAAACTTTAAAATATTGTAACGTACCATTTACTACCAGGGACCGGAACCGCTTTCCATATAAGGGGTTTTTGATTGGGTAATTCATAGACTTGTTTTCATTAACCCTATCAATACGGTAAGCGTTTCGTCGACTTACTGCATCGAAAGGCTAACCATATTGATACAGTTAATTAGAGTAAGCACTAACCGCATCTAAAAACCCTGTTGAGGCTAACCCTATAAAAGGGGTTTAACGCGCACAAGCAATTCAAGCTTCTACGTGCAATGGGTTAGTCTTATTATTGCAAAACATGAAGAAAAAAAACAGGGCTTTTTTCTTCATGTTTTAAACGTTGTTTAAAATTTGTTTTAAACTGTGTTTTGAAACACTTAATAAAAAACATAGTTTTATTTCAAACTTTTTCAAACACTACTGTTTTAAACACGTGACACAAAACAACTTGTTTTAATCATGCCAACCCTGCTGCGATGTGCTGAGTGTCTAGTGCGATTTTTATTTGCCATTGCATCAAAATTTATCTTTAGTTTTTAGGTTTTGTAACATTTGAAAATTTGGCTATGGTTAAGTTTTTTTTTGTTATTTGAAGTTGTTTCTCAATTACTCCTTTTCCTACCCATTTTCTATTTTTGTTTTATTTTTAGTGTCTTCCGTTTTTTAATTCAATTTTCTTCACAAATTAGCTACATTCGACACTAAAATAATTTTTGAAGTGGATATTACTATATTGATGAACCTTTTTGGAAAATACTGTCTATAAAAAACTTCTCAAAAGCACTTCTCCACATAACACGAACGGAATGCAACCGTCAAAAGTTTATTTGTAATCGATAAATAACATCTTTAAAGGCTTAGTTACCGTCATGTCAAATAAATAATACATTTAACAAAAAAGAACATAATCACAGAGAACATAATATTATTCCACCATTTTCCAACCATCGTCCGGGAGTTACAAATCAAACGAAATATATTGGTTATAAAAATGCAACAAGTATGCGAAATGCACAGCCTGCGTGTGTGTGTATACTCCACTTGCTTTTATGGGCAATAAACGGTTTTTACGACTGCAAGGATAATACTATCCGGCTAAAAGGGTCCTGCGCCACAGCTATAGTCGGGTCACTAATTAAAAACGTCTGTGGAAAACAAATATGACTTCAAGGACACAGCTGAATCACGGCTTTCGATTTCTACAATTGATCGATACGAGCTTTGTACGAGTGAGCGCGAACAATCCATTATTAAGTAATGTTTTCATCAGGGCTTGATACCGTTACCAAATTCCCACTATAAGTACCGGTAAGTAACGTTATTTCTGTAAAGGTAATTTGGTACCGGTAATGCAGGTATCGTTATCTAGAAAATTATCGCTACTTCGTTACATATTACGCTTTATTTAGACAATCCGCGTAGAGCGGTTAGCTAATTTACCGGTAAAAATGCCCAGGTAAGTATACCAAGCATACCGGTATTTTTTACCGGTATCTTCGTTTGACAGTAGTATCGATACCAATTTTTTTACGGTATTCAAAGCCTTGGTTTTCATTGATATGTCACTCGTGGTGGATGATTAAGCGAATATATTTCATCATGTTATGGTTGCTACTGTCATCATTTTGTGTAATAATGTATTAATGAAAAAAAAACCTTTTTAAACAGGTATTTTAAAAACATAAATGTGAATTAATACTCCAGTTAATAAATAATACATAATTTATCATAGTGTATTTTGTTTCTGTTTGCTATCTTAAAAAAAAAATAAAAAAAAGTTTATTTAACAACATTAACATACAATGACATAAAGTGTTTTCAAATTACAATTACTGCTTATTAGATTTAATATGTTTAAAAGCAGCTCTGCTTGGAGCTAAACGAAGTCATCATTTGTGGTGGGCTATTTGTTTTCCCTTGCCACAACAATCGACTATTCGCATGTTTAATTATATGGTTTAGCATAAGCGTTTGTGAGTTAAGGCCAGCACAAACGCGACTTATACAGGTATAATAAGTCCTCGTTCTAACACTGGCCGCCCTTTGTAACTTGTGTTCCCTTCCACCCATTAAATTCATCGCTGCCACTCGGCGAAGCAGTAAAAGTTGAAAACCGCTCGGAAGTTTCCTCCAAGTTGCGTTCACGTCAAGGGGGGGCCCTTCCCCCCCGTAAAGCCGGTACGTTTGACGAGGTGTACCGTACGTAGTTTTAGGAGAGTTTTCCCCCCAGACGGTCGTAAACACCCCCCACCTGACGTGCAAAGCCAAAAATTCAGAAAACAAATAGCCTATACATAATTATACGAGTAATAAAACACACCGTTTATTACGAGCTCGGTTATACGGTTTATGACCCCCCGGGACCACTCCAGATAGACGTCAGTCTGTTGCCTAGACGTCGTAAATATGTATGAAATATGATAATTGCGAAATTCTTCAATATATTACGATTTGAACATTGATGATTCGTCTGACGTTTTGTGGGCCCATAACTCGGCGTTCGCGGAATCAACGCTGCGCCCGCGCACCTCGCTGCCTCCACAAAGCCCGATATTGTGTTTCACGCTCGCGTCCACCGACCACTCAGTCTTGTTTGCTTTTTAAGTTGTTAGAGTATTGTGTATCAAGTTATATTATTACCTTCATTTATTCATTCGTATGGGTGTAGTGGATGTCGCCGGATGTCGTAGTGTGGCCCGGCTTTAATGCTTTATTATTTACTATGAGCGGAGGCTGCCCACGATTTGTCCGTAAGCTGTTTTAGGTTTCATGAGCTTGAATGACGACTTCGGTAATATTAAGTTAATAATGGGCTCGTTTGTGTTTAAATAAATTAGTGAGTAAAATTACAAGCATACATTTTTACTATCCTGGCGCTCTGTAGCCCCAAGTGAGTTTATTTAAATTAGGTAACATAATACCTTTACGTTACCTTATCATCATCATCATCTCAGCCAAAGACGTCCACTGCTGGACAAAGGCCTCCCCTAAGGATATGAGGGGTATTTGCCGTAATTGCCACGCTTGGCAGGCGGGTTGGCGATCGCAGTAGGTTAAGGGTAACCTAAGAGAGATGCTGCTGCCCATCCTCTGGAAAGGTCCCTTAGTCGGCTTTTACGACACCCACGGGAAGAGATGGGGTGGTGCAATTTTTTATCCCCGGCACCACACAGGGAACGTTACCTTATATCCAACCCAATATGTTGTCATATATAGGTGTTAGGTAAATAAATTAAGATACTGACTGACTATTATTTCAACGCAAAGCTCAAACCGCTGCTAGAAACACAAAACTACTTTCCCCTAACACGTTTATTTGAACAATAAAATCAAGCTGCCGTTCCATGCTAAATAAGGCGTTTTAATGCACGGTTTTGTATGGAGGGCTAAGTGTTTGTCATATTATGGTGATCCTTGAAACTTTGTGCGCTGTTATTGGTTATGAACTTACCCTGTATGTGTACGTATTAGTTAAGTAAATAAATAAAAGGTCGCACCAAGATTCCTATAAAGTTTTCAAGCAGTTTTAAACAACCACCTCTGTGGTCTAGTGGAAGACCACCGGTGGCAGACGCAGAGGTCTCAGGTTCGGGTACCAGCGGGGGTATAGGTATTTTTGTGTACTCAATTTGGTTGGTGGTAGGGCTTGTTCTTATCTAACCCTTTAACAGACAATGGGAAGTATATTCCCACCACATTTTGAACTTTATGTCATTGAGATAAGATTGAAAACCAATGAAATATTCAAACATGTTATGCCTTTTTAAGGGCTAAATATGTCATCAATGTTACATAATAGCAAACGTGAGGAGCTCGATGGCGCAGTAGTTAACGCGCCCGATCTGCGAGTGCTGAGGTTAAGCAACTTTCGCAAAGGCCGGTCATCGGATGGGTGACCAAAAGTTTATCATCTCGAGCTCCTCCGTGCTTCGGAAGGCACGTAAAGCCGTTGGTCCCGGCTGCATTAGCAGTCGTTAACAATCACCGCACCGCACTGGGCTCGCGTAGTGGTTTATGGCCCGTTCTCCTTATCCATCCATAGGGAAGGCTCGTACCCCAGCAGTGGGGGACATAAAAATGAGCTGAAGAGGAAGAGGTACATAACATCAATGTACCTAAGTAGCATTGTTGTGTCCCGGCAGCCAGAGATATTATAGCCAAGGCCTCAGTGATTGAGGCTTCCGGGTGAAGAGCGCTCCACCTTCGGCCAAATCATCTCTTAACATCAGTTGAGATGAAGGCCTAGTGCCTATCCGTAAGATACCTATATATTTAAAATAACTAACTTTATGAAAATAACATAGCTATTGAACCTAATATACCTTAGTGCTCTATTTACCTTCACTTACAACTACAAGTTTTAATTAAGCGGCCGGCGGCGTCGTAATGCACTCCCGCGATACTCCATTTCGCAAAATTAAGGCATTACGATAACGTCTCATGTTAATTAATTTCTCATACTTTTGCACACAATTAGCACAGTCCACGGTAATCGATGTTTGCATACGGTTTAATATCGGAGCAAATTATGTGTGACGCTACAAAACGCTGCGGATTGATTAAAAACTTAGCTGTGTCTTTATGTTTAGTTTTTACCCGACTGCGTCAGAAGGAAGGTTTTTTTTTAACAATAATAATATTAGTAAATAATTTATTTCAGATTATACATCCATATTGAGTTCGTTACACAGAACTTAAAAAACGAATGTTAGCCTACTAATACATTGAAAATAAAAATAAAAATTGCCAATCGTATGCAAGCGCATCCAGTGTTCCAGTATTGGCGAATCCCAACGATGGGCCAGCATACTCAGGATGCTGTTGGGGCTCCCGCGCATGAGTGCTAGCAGCAAGGAGCAGCAATACCTAATGATTGCATAGATATCAAAAAAATCAATTCAAAAAAGAACAAAAATTTCAATCATGTAAAGAGCTTTTCTTTTCTTTACTTGCTATCTTATCTTATCTCTAACTGTCGGCACCTTAGCGGAACACATTACTACATTGTTGTTATGGTGACAGACTTAGATAAGATATACAGCATAACAGAATTTTTATCTTACCACCAGTGCATCTATCAAGGTTGTCTAAAGATAGACAACCTTGATAGATGCACTGGTTCCCGGATTCCTCCGGCTGACTCCGGATGAGTCCGGAAACTTGCTATGGCAACCTAACCAGCCTAACTTAGTTACCACTGCGGCGGTAAAATATATTACCTACCTATATTTTTGGGATAAATAGAATACATTTTTTTTGTTTGGCAATACATTTCTAGATATTGGTTTGGAAAAAATGCTTTAAACACCTACACATTTCTTTACACTTTGTATAAATGATTTAAAAAGAACAATCTTAATTGAGTTATAAAAAAATATTAGCGTTAAAAAATGTTAAAAATTATATTTAAAAAAAAAACTCGGGTTGATCTCGTCGTATAGGTGGGGAAAAGCGCCCGGGTACATGTCTGTACCTGGTATAGAGCGCTTGTGAACCGGGTCCTCGTACCCTTGTTCTAAGAGTTGGTCCTAAGCGAGTGCGCATGTTTAGTGTATTCTGTAAATATGTAGTGGCGTTTAGAGGAGCGGGCGGGGTTGAAAAAAATATAGCTAGCCTTGAGCGTCCCAACGTTGGGCGTAGATCTATTTCTCCCGTTTCCACTACCGATCGGGTGTTCATCCATGACTTTCATAATAATATCAAACATACTATGCACACAATACTTTCCGTTTACAATTTTACGTCGAAATAGAACGTAAGTACATAAAACTGATACTTAATGCACAATAATATCTTGACCTATTAAGAATTGTTTCAATGTAAAAGGCGAAGATACGCTATCAAACGTGGGTATTATGTGAGCAGATAAAATATCAAAGCCGCTTCTAAATATCAACACGTTGTATGTAACTGACCTTTATTTATAGTTAACGATTGGGCTGCGTGAAATTGAGGACTAGTGTTCGACACTTTAAGCCTATTGTTCAACACTAGTTTCCTATAAAAAAAACCTACTAAGTAATATTATAAACGCGAAAGTTTGTAAGTATGGATGGATGTTTGTTACTCTTTCACGTAAAAAAAAACTACTGAATGGATTTGGATGAAATTCGGCATACAGATAGTTTATAACCTGGATTAACACACAGGATACTTTTTATCCCGATATTCCCACGGGAGTGGGAACCACGCGGGTGAAACCGCGAGTGGCCGCTAGTATATTAATAAAAATATAGAGAATTTCATCGATTGATTTTTCTGATTACAGTTTTTGAATTTGTTTTTTTATTCCGTCCGTCCGTCCGTCCGTCTGTCCGGCTGTCACCAGGCTGTCTCATGAACCGTGATAGACAATTGAAATTTTCACAGATGATGTATTTCTGGAACCGCTATAACAACAAGTACTAAAAAACAGAATAAAATAAATATTTAAGGGAACTCCCATACAACAAACGTGATTTTTATAAATAATGGTACGGAACCCTTCGTGCGCGAGTCCGACTCGCACTTGGCCGGTTTTTTTTTCTGGATTACTATTACTATTAAGCACGGTGGTCTGTATTCAATTGACCCTTCAGTTGCTGACCCCTATTTCTAGTGATTAAAAAAAAACGCTGGGGTAAACGCGTTCTCGCAGTCTAGCTAGGGTTGCCAGCTTTTTTTAGCCCAAATATAGTATTTTTGGATTCAGTACCTATAAAAATATAGTAGATAGGGAATTAATTAAAAAAATTAAGTTTATTTTTACTTTTTATTTCAAGTGCTAATTGCTGCACTGAAGCTAAATTAAATATTTATAAAATTTATAAAATACAGTGAAAAATTAAACGCATTCCCGACCCAGCCAGGAATCGAACCTGGGTCTTCCGCAATCCGGGCGGCTGCACTGACCGCTATGCTACCGGGAAGGCTGACGTTAGCCCTGAATTTTGTCACTGCTTTTTAATTTTTTGAGTGCTAATAGCGGCACAGTACGCCATCTATCCAACGGTAGTTGCAACCGATAATGGCTATGCAGATGTACCACATATTATTTGATATTAAAAAACATTTATTTAATTTCTTAAATGAATGGTTTTTATTTTTAAGGAACGCTTCGTAACTATTATTTCTTACAATCTAATTTTAAGTTACAACACCATTAACTCTGCTTTTATCAGACCGATACTGGCTCTGTTGCGCTCATCTTTCCACTTTGTGTTCATCACAGAAAACTGTAGTAAAAATATCGTAGTTTTGCCTACTATAATATATTTTTAAAATAATAGTGGTTAGACGCCTACAATAGCAGGATACATACATATAATCACGCCTCTTTCCCGTAGTGGTAGGCAGAGACCACTTTTTTCCACTTGCTACGATCCATACATACTTGTTTCGCTTCGTCCACTTTCATTATTTCCTTCATACATACTCTTCGGTTTAGGGCACTCTTGACCTGGCCTTTTTCCAAGACGTCCCCGATTTGGTCTCGAAACGGGCCAACACTTCCATTCACACTCCCCTTATACACTTTTTTCGTCAATCGTTCTTCATTCATTCTCTCGACATGTCCAAACCATTTCAGCATACCTTTTTAAATTTTTGTCACTACATCTTCTTTCAGACCACAACGTTTCCTTATCTCTCTATTTAGTAAAATACTACCTATATTATAAAATAGGGTTGGTAACTCTAAGTCTAGCCGACTTTGTCTCGCCCATTATGTTCAGCTCGGCCACGAGCTCCTCTATCTCGGCATTCTTCCTCAGTCTCCAGGTCCCGTCTGCGCTGGCTCGGCCACGTTGAGAGAATGGAGTTGGATCGGGCTGGGAAGAGAGCATACCTGGACCGACCAACCGGGAAGCGGCCGGTGGGACACCCCACTCGGGTTGATCTCGTCGTATAGGTGGAGAAAAGCGCCCGGGTACATGTCTGTACCTGGTATAGAGCGCTTGTGAACCGGGTCCTCGTACCCTTGTTCTAAGAGTTGGTCCTAAGCGAGTGCGCATGTTTAGTGTATTCTGTAAATGTGTAGTGGCGTTTAGAGGAGCGGGCGGGGTTGAAAAAAATATAGCTAGCCTTGAGCGTCCCAACGTTGGGCGTAGATCTATTTCTCCCGTTTCCACTACCGATCATCTTCATTCTTCATCCATGACTTTCATAATAATATCAAACATACTATTGCACACAATACTTTCCGTTTACAATTTTACGTCGAAATAGAACGTAAGTACATAAAACTGATACTTAATGCACAATAATATCTTGACCTATTAAGAATTGTTTCAATGTAAAAGGCGAAGATACGCTATCAAACGTGGGTATTATGTGAGCAGATAAAATATCAAAGCCGCTTCTAAATATCAACACGTTGTATGTAACTGACCTTTATTTATAGTTAACGATTGGGCTGCGTGAAATTGAGGACTAGTGTTCGACACTTTAAGCCTATTGTTCAACACTAGTTTCCTATAAAAAAAACCTACTAAGTAATATTATAAACGCGAAAGTTTGTAAGTATGGATGGATGTTTGTTACTCTTTCACGTAAAAAAAAACTACTGAATGGATTTGGATGAAATTCGGCATACAGATAGTTTATAACCTGGATTAACACACAGGATACTTTTATCCCGATATTCCCACGGGAGTGGGAACCACGCGGGTGAAACCGCGAGTGGCCGCTAGTATATTAATAAAAATATAGAGAATTTCATCGATTGATTTTTCTGATTACAGTTTTGGAATTTGTTTTTTTATTCCGTCCGTCCGTCCGTCCGTCTGTCCGGCTGTCACCAGGCTGTCTCATGAACCGTGATAGACAATTGAAATTTTCACAGATGATGTATTTCTGGTGCCGCTATAACAACAAGTACTAAAAAACAGAATAAAATAAATATTTAAGGGAACTCCCATACAACAAACGTGATTTTTATAAATAATGGTACGGAACCCTTCGTGCGCGAGTCCGACTCGCACTTGGCCGGTTTTTTTTTCTGGATTACTATTACTATTAAGCACGGTGGTCTGTATTCAATTGACCCTTCAGTTGCTGACCCCTATTTCTAGTGATTAAAAAAAAACGCTGGGGTAAACGCGTTCTCGCAGTCTAGCTAGGGTTGCCAGCTTTTTTTAGCCCAAATATAGTATTTTTGGATTCAGTACCTATAAAAATATAGTAGATAGGGAATTAATTAAAAAAATTAAGTTTATTTTTACTTTTTATTTCAAGTGCTAATTGCTGCACTGAAGCTAAATTAAATATTTATAAAATTTATAAAATACAGTGAAAAATTAAACGCATTCCCGACCCAGCCAGGAATCGAACCTGGGTCTTCCGCAATCCGGGCGGCTGCACTGACCGCTATGCTACCGGGAAGGCTGACGTTAGCCCTGAATTTTGTCACTGCTTTTTAATTTTTTGAGTGCTAATAGCGGCACAGTACGCCATCTATCCAACGGTAGTTGCAACCGATAATGGCTATGCAGATGTACCACATATTATTTGATATTAAAAAACATTTATTTAATTTCTTAAATGAATGGTTTTTATTTTTAAGGAACGCTTCGTAACTATTATTTCTTACAATCTAATTTTAAGTTACAACACCATTAACTCTGCTTTTATCAGACCGATACTGGCTCTGTTGCGCTCATCTTTCCACTTTGTGTTCATCACAGAAAACTGTAGTAAAAATATCGTAGTTTTGCCTACTATAATATATTTTTAAAATAATAGTGGTTAGACGCCTACAATAGCAGGATACATACATATAATCACGCCTCTTTCCCGTAGTGGTAGGCAGAGACCACTTTTTTCCACTTGCTACGATCCATACATACTTGTTTCGCTTCGTCCACTTTCATTATTTCCTTCATACATACTCTTCGGTTTAGGGCACTCTTGACCTGGCCTTTTTCCAAGACGTCCCCGATTTGGTCTCGAAACGGGCCAACACTTCCATTCACACTCCCCTTATACACATTTTTCGTCAATCGTTCTTCATTCATTCTCTCGACATGTCCAAACCATTTCAGCATACCTTTTTAAATTTTTGTCACTACATCTTCTTTCAGACCACAACGTTTCCTTATCTCTCTATTTAGTAAAATACTACCTATATTATAAAATAGGGTTGGTAACTCTAAGTCTAGCCGACTTTGTCTCGCCCATTATGTTCAGCTCGGCCACGAGCTCCTCTATCTCGGCATTCTTCCTCAGTCTCCAGGTCCCGTCTGCGCTGGCTCGGCCACGTTGAGAGAATGGAGTTGGATCGGGCTGGGAAGAGAGCATACCTGGACCGACCAACCGGGAAGCGGCCGGTGGGACACCCCACTCGGGTTGATCTCGTCGTATAGGTGGAGAAAAGCGCCCGGGTACATGTCTGTACCTGGTATAGAGCGCTTGTGAACCGGGTCCTCGTACCCTTGTTCTAAGAGTTGGTCCTAAGCGAGTGCGCATGTTTAGTGTATTCTGTAAATGTGTAGTGGCGTTTAGAGGAGCGGGCGGGGTTGAAAAAAATATAGCTAGCCTTGAGCGTCCCAACGTTGGGCGTAGATCTATTTCTCCCGTTTCCACTACCGATCGGGTGTTCATCCATGACTTTCATAATAATATCAAACATACTATGCACACAATACTTTCCGTTTACAATTTTACGTCGAAATAGAACGTAAGTACATAAAACTGATACTTAATGCACAATAATATCTTGACCTATTAAGAATTGTTTCAATGTAAAAGGCGAAGATACGCTATCAAACGTGGGTATTATGTGAGCAGATAAAATATCAAAGCCGCTTCTAAATATCAACACGTTGTATGTAACTGACCTTTATTTATAGTTAACGATTGGGCTGCGTGAAATTGAGGACTAGTGTTCGACACTTTAAGCCTATTGTTCAACACTAGTTTCCTATAAAAAAAACCTACTAAGTAATATTATAAACGCGAAAGTTTGTAAGTATGGATGGATGTTTGTTACTCTTTCACGTAAAAAAAAACTACTGAATGGATTTGGATGAAATTCGGCATACAGATAGTTTATAACCTGGATTAACACACAGGATACTTTTTATCCCGATATTCCCACGGGAGTGGGAACCACGCGGGTGAAACCGCGAGTGGCCGCTAGTATATTAATAAAAATATAGAGAATTTCATCGATTGATTTTTCTGATTACAGTTTTGGAATTTGTTTTTTTATTCCGTCCGTCCGTCCGTCCGTCTGTCCGGCTGTCACCAGGCTGTCTCATGAACCGTGATAGACAATTGAAATTTTCACAGATGATGTATTTCTGGAACCGCTATAACAACAAGTACTAAAAAACAGAATAAAATAAATATTTAAGGGAACTCCCATACAACAAACGTGATTTTTATAAATAATGGTACGGAACCCTTCGTGCGCGAGTCCGACTCGCACTTGGCCGGTTTTTTTTTCTGGATTACTATTACTATTAAGCACGGTGGTCTGTATTCAATTGACCCTTCAGTTGCTGACCCCTATTTCTAGTGATTAAAAAAAAACGCTGGGGTAAACGCGTTCTCGCAGTCTAGCTAGGGTTGCCAGCTTTTTTTAGCCCAAATATAGTATTTTTGGATTCAGTACCTATAAAAATATAGTAGATAGGGAATTAATTAAAAAAATTAAGTTTATTTTTACTTTTTATTTCAAGTGCTAATTGCTGCACTGAAGCTAAATTAAATATTTATAAAATTTATAAAATACAGTGAAAAATTAAACGCATTCCCGACCCAGCCAGGAATCGAACCTGGGTCTTCCGCAATCCGGGCGGCTGCACTGACCGCTATGCTACCGGGAAGGCTGACGTTAGCCCTGAATTTTGTCACTGCTTTTTAATTTTTTGAGTGCTAATAGCGGCACAGTACGCCATCTATCCAACGGTAGTTGCAACCGATAATGGCTATGCAGATGTACCACATATTATTTGATATTAAAAAACATTTATTTAATTTCTTAAATGAATGGTTTTTATTTTTAAGGAACGCTTCGTAACTATTATTTCTTACAATCTAATTTTAAGTTACAACACCATTAACTCTGCTTTTATCAGACCGATACTGGCTCTGTTGCGCTCATCTTTCCACTTTGTGTTCATCACAGAAAACTGTAGTAAAAATATCGTAGTTTTGCCTACTATAATATATTTTTAAAATAATAGTGGTTAGACGCCTACAATAGCAGGATACATACATATAATCACGCCTCTTTTCCGTAGGGGTAGGCAGAGACCATTTTTTTCCACTTGCTACGATCCATACATACTTGTTTCGCTTCGTCCACTTTCATTATTTCCTTCATACATACTCTTCGGTTTAGGGCACTCTTGACCTGGCCTTTTTCCAAGACGTCCCCGATTTGGTCTCGAAACGGGCCAACACTTCCATTCACACTCCCCTTATACACATTTTTCGTCAATCGTTCTTCATTCATTCTCTCGACATGTCCAAACCATTTCAGCATACCTTTTTCAATTTTTGTCACTACATCTTCTTTCAGACCACAACGTTTCCTTATCTCTCTATTTAGTAAAATACTACCTATATTATAAAATAGGGTTGGTAACTCTAAGTCTAGCCGACTTTGTCTCGCCCATTATGTTCAGCTCGGCCACGAGCTCCTCTATCTCGGCATTCTTCCTTAGTCTCCAGGTCCCGTCTGCGCTGGCTCGACCACGTTGAGAGAATGGAGTCGGATCGGGCTGGGAAGAGAGCATACCTGGGCCGACCAACCGGGAAGCGGCCGGTGGGACGCTCCAGGTATCGCTGGATAGACCAGGCTGAGAAGGATCTTAGCCACCTCCAACGGCCGGACTGGCGAGAGGTGGCTGAGGACAGAGCAGAGTGGCGAAATCTCGTGTCGGAGGCCAAGATCCACTTCGGATCCCTGAGCCAGCGCAGTAAGTAAGTAAGTAAACGCGTTCTCGAGTGGAGACCGCGTATCGGCAAACGTAGTGTAGGACGCCCTCAGACTAGGTGGAGCGACGATTTTCGCAAGGTGGCTGGCAAGAGCTGGATGAGAGTAGCCGCGGATCGTGCTCGGTGGCGTGCACTTGGAGAGGCCTATGTCCAGCCGTGGACTAGTATAGGCTGATGATGATGATGATGATGATGATGATGATGATGATGATGCTGATGATGATGATGATGATGATGATGACGATGATGATGATGATGAAAGGAAAAAAGTGTAGAATACCTACTAGTTCTTGTCGAACATAGATGACACTACCCTGCTCTATAAACTGAACTGAAGAATGTCTATTATTCACATAGTTATAAGGAATTGTAAGTAACAATCTTTAGACAGTGTCTAAAATTAACGGTTTTTTTTAAATTAGTTTGTTTATTATTAAAAACTTTTATTCAAACAAATTATTGTGATTGTAAAGTCCAATACGGAAAGTTTCAAATCGCATTCACAATTTTCGTGATATTCCTCATTTGGAATTGATTAATTCTTATCTGTGGTGTTACATGCATATTTATCGTTCAGTTAGATTAAATTTTAACAAATTACGTCACACAAATTGTTGCAAGTTATTAAAAAGTCAAGAACATAGTATTGTTTATTTTTGTTTGGTAACAGTATGTTATGTCAGTCAGTCATATAACTGACGAATATAGGTATAACTTTGGCGCAAATTTTATTGCGTACAAATTTAAGTTCGGAAAAAACCAACAGGCGGGATTCAAACCTTCATCAGCCGCTTTATAATTAATTCTTTATTGTACAATTAAATTACATTTATACACACGTTACACAGGACATATACAAAGGTGAGCTTATCTCTAGAAGAGATCTCTTCCAGCCAACCCTAGCTGTGGTGTAATAAACAAGTAGGTATGCGGGACTAATAAATTGTATATAATACTATACTAACAAACATATATACACTAATTACCAAGGACATAACTAATTGAAAATAAAATATTATATTATAAATATATACATACATACATATTAAAATAAAAACTAATTATGTTACTGCAACGGTATGTCACTGATTAGCCGTTAGACAGATAATGCTCTTTGAGCTTGTGTTTGAAAGATTCTACCGATGAACTCTCACGAATGATGGCAAGCAGTCTATTCTATCAATCAGGCTATCGTATGTCCAACCCGTATTGAATCTACACTACTATTTAATTAATTTTTTTTATTGTGAGATGGGCTTGCTTTTGGCCTCATTCTAATCCCTAAGGCTAAGAACAGGCCGACAATGGAACAAGCTTGCCCAGAAATAGCCTATTCACTCGGGCTTTAAAAACTTTAGGGTTATATACACTCGGGAATACAGACGCCGGTAGGGAATTCCACTCTTTGGCTGTACGCATTATAAATGTAGAAGCAAAACGCTTGGTGCGCAAAAGTGGAATATCAACCAAGTAAGGGTGGTAGCCAGCCATACTTCTGGATTCCCGATTCTAAAATGGGGAAGGTGGAATGAGCTCATGCAGCTCAACAGCCTGTGAAAGACCGACAAGCGGGCAACTGTACGGCGGTAAGCGAAACTGTGAAGCTTAGTTTTAATAAGCTTATCGTTACCTATAATCTTCCTGGCTCTGCATTCCACTAAATCATGCGCGGCGAACTGGTATTTTGCTGAACCGTCCCAAAGGCAGCAGCAATACTCCATTGCCTTGCATTGCATTGACTTGCGCTTTATATAAAGTTAGAAGCTACAGGTACAGTCATACTTCGGAAATACCTCGACACTATTAATGTTTAAATAAAACACTTTAAGCCTTACAAATAAACAAAGAATAAGGTCTTGATGATGATGATTATCATCAGTCCACTGCTGGGCATAGGCCTCTCCAAGTGCACGCCACCGAGCACGATCCGCGGCTACTCTCATCCAGCTCTTGCCAGCCACCTTGCGAAGATCGTCGTTCCACCTAGTCTGAGGGCGTCCTACAGAACCATACTCAATTCATTTTATATATCAATATAATATTTTTAAACAAATATAAAGTGGTCAACTGATCATAAAGTTACAGAACACAAAAATGTGTGTTTATGAAGCGTAGTAAAATGAAAACACTCAATGCTTATTAGAGATTTCTTATCAGCAAAAAGCTATGGATTGGTTGTGAAATATAGTAATAACCAGTGACTTCGAATACAAGTGGAGAAACACCTTTTATCGACTATACCATGACGAGTGCTCCGAAGAACTTAGTTCCCTTTAGAACGAAGAGACCGACGAAGACGAAACCGATATTTTACTAACAGTTTTGCAACATAATTATATCATCATCAGCTCATTTTATGTCCCCACTGCTGGGGCGCGAACCTTCCCAATAGCCATAAACCACCACGCGGGCCCAGTGCGGATTGGTGGTTGTTAACGACTGCTAATGCAGCCGGGACCAACAGCTTTACGTGCCTTTCGGAGCACGGAGGAACTCGAGATAATAAATGTTTGGTCACCCATCCGATGACCAGCTTTTGCGAAGTTGCTTAGCAATCTGCTGCCATCGAGCTCCTGTTTATGTAATATGCTACATACACACAAAACTATAAGTAAAAGGGTGTTTTATTGACACTTATCGTTCACACTATAGCTAGACCGCTTAACTGAGCCCTCGCCTGCGGTAGGTACGCGGGACGGGAGGTACGAAGGGCCTCTGCCGCGAACACGAGCGACTTGCGACGCGGCGAACGAAATAAACATGCAAAATAAAAGGAACACTTTTTAATCAATAAATGTAATGTGAGAGTTATACTATTTGTCGCCTTTGTCTACCTATCAAAATGAGACTAGGTGTGTATGTATAACATGTATACCATTTAGTAAAAAAAGCCACCGGATGTCACAGAGTCATAGTAAAAAACATTATTAATGTGCACCTTAACATACAATTCGTTTCCTTACACGACCATAATTTAATTTAAAAAGAAAAACTACTGTTGTACGTGTGAAATTGCGCTCAATCAATTGCTATAACGCGAAAGTAATTATTCTACATTGATAAGCCGGGGGCGCAGCAGGTGCCCGCGTATTATGCGCCCGCGCAGCGAACGCCAAAAATTATCCCCCCAAGCTACAGGCCGGCCGGATAATAGATAATAGCGCTTATTGTGACCGTGCATAATGTCCAAAATACAATGGTGGTCACATCGAGATCCGCACGCGACACAATACCGTTGTTTGAAGACAATCGTGGTGTCTGCCGCGGCGGTGGAATTGTACAGTTTTATGTTTATATGTAAAAAAAAAAAAGAAAACTGTAAAGTTAAATATGGAGCTTGATTGACGCCCGGAGACTTGCGTCGGTATTTGGAGCAAAGACTTCAAGCAGAAACTTTTCGCTTTTTACACGTTGTATTGTGCAAAGTTAATGTCTTCAAAAGTTTACTTTTAAACTGTATAATTTTACCTATAAGCAACGCCTCTGTGGTTTTTTGGACCACCGGTCACGGGTAGAAATACGGGTTTGATTCCCAGTGAGAGTACCTACATAACAATATAGGATAGGTAACTCAGTTTAGTAAGATAGCCATTTCCTCCAGTAATTGGGGTTTCTGGGTGAAATGCGCTACTTACTTTTGAATCAATACAGTGTGATATTTGATCACAGTTGGTGTTCATTAGTTCTTCGCCCGATCATCTGAATGCCACTACACATTTACAGAATACTCTAAACATGCACACTAGTTTAGACCCGAGACACCGTACTCGTAGAACCGGTTCACACGCGCTCTATACCAGGTACAGACATGTACCTGGGCGCTTCTCCCCACCACCACGAGCCGGTCTCAACACCACCACGAGCCGGTCTCAACACGAGCCGAAGTTCGAGCCTTTAGAGGCGCCCTCTGGTTGTTCGGCTTCCCGATCCGATCCGAACCCCTCGGAGAACCTAGTAGTGTACGGGGACGCACTAGTGCGTGATGCCGTTCCCTCTAGAAAACCTCCGAAGGTGATTCGTTTTACACGGCTTGAGGAACCCTTTAAGTTTCTCGCCGCTCCCAAAAGCCCGGTAAAGCTGAAAATGCCGTCTGAGGCGATCAGCACTCTCTCCAAAAAAGACCATAAGTTAAAATCTGTGTCCCTAATTTTCTAGCCATCTCTACAACTTTAACCTTATACTGGGCAGAGTTTTTTTTTGTGGAATTATATTTTTTTGTATGAAATATGTTCTTTTTTCACAGCTCGAATTTTTTTGTAAGTTAAGGGTCTCAAAAATGCACTATGCCAAGAATAGGGTTAAAGAGATAGAAAATTATTATAAGAATTATAGCTTAGGTCACAGAATAAGTTGCTTAGATTCAGCTTAGATTTTAGTGATTAAATATTGATTCAATAGTAAACCCGTTTAACTGTAATCTAGCTGGTATTGTAAAAAAATAGAAGAGATTGCGCCACTGTTTACTGTTACATAGTATGATGTGGTATAGGTGAAATTGAATCAACTGCGAATTTACGTACAGGTTACTAACGCTTTAATAAAAAATAGCCCAATAATAAGTACAGTTTGTACGCTAGTTGACATGACATTTACGACTGCAAGTTAGTTACCGAATTACATAAATTATCATACTGCACCAGCTAATTGCACTTTTAACTCGAATGACTGATTTTTAACAAGTTTCCCATTGTCCACATGTCACATTGAGTTAGCAGCACGCAGTCGTTCGCTCTGACGCAGACTTAGGGCCCTCGCCCGCGGCGACTTTTTGTAGCGACGCAGTCGCGCGTTTACGAAATGCGCGACAGCATCGCTACTCCAATATCTCACATTAATGTTAGACTTAACACAAGGTTTAGAAAATAAAACAAAACTGCATGACATGTCTTCACTATCCCGCCAAGAAGTCCAAGCCCTATTTTATTTCAACCCTTTTTCTTCTTAAAAATATGTTTGTTGCTTTAATAATTCTGTCGCTGACTGTACATCAGCGGTCAAGAAACAAGAAACACGCCGGCCGGCCCTCGTCTAGTTTACAATGCAAGCGCCGATGTCGGCTCTGATGGAATTGGATGAACTCAATTTCCTTCCAAATAGGTTTATGCCGAACTGGGTCACGGGGATTGTGGTGGGACTGTCCGCGAGTCCCATGGCGGGGGGGCGATCGGAAACTAACCGTGAACACGAAGGTTAAGGTCGGAATTCAGTTGTCATGTCAATGCTATAATGAGGTCACGGAATAGTGAATGAGATAGGTTTTAAGTTGACTGTCCGTTTGGAAACGTATGGGTATACTCGAGTGTGAAGGTCCTTTCTAAATGCTGAAATGCTATTAAGGCCACCCCAGTACAATTTACTTTAAAAAAAATGCCGTTTACGGTCATTTTGCTTTAGAGTGATATTTTCCAGACAACTAGACAGATGGAGAGAACTTGCTGCCTAGCGATAGCTGGAAAATATTTTTATCAAAGAATCAAAAACATTAAAAAATGTTAATAAAAACATCTCAGCAATGCTACAAAGATGGTTTTTGTATCTTTTGAGCTATAATTGTCAAACCATAAATGAATGAATTGATTAAATGTCAATTTATCGGATGGATCAGTTTACCCAATGAAAATATCCCGAGATGTTTCACGCTTTAGTAGAGACGTTAAGCCATAGATCCTGGTCGCTATCGTAAAATAGCAGTCGTTAAAAACCACCAACCCTCTTTGGTCTAACTTTGTGAAAAATGGGTTGATTTTTTAAGACCTGAGCTTAGCTGTGGGACTTATAAATGGTGATGATGTTGACGAGGATAAACCTATTCTGTCTTATAATCGACGACCTTCTTGGTCAAGTGGTTTGTACACCGGTTTTCATGGTGTCGCCATCTCTGAGGTCCCAGTGGCGGTAGCCAAAGTAACATTAAGAGCGTTTACGCCGCACACTAACGCCGCCAATGAAAAAAAAAACATATCTAGTAATTAGAGATAGAAAATCAAATTATGCTCAACAAACTATCTGAATGAAGTAATTTAGCATTTTTACGTCACATAATGAACACCTCACATGTTATGGTTTAGTTAAATATGGCGTTATAGTTAAAAGTGGCCGTACTTATTTAACTATAATAACTATAAAATATATATAACCTGTGCGGCGTAAACGCTCTTAAGAAAACGATAACGAAGTTCGAAAATAATAAAATGTATGGGATTGACATAATATTGACCACGTGATTTAGCGCGGCTTATGTCAGTCCCATACATTTTATTCTTTTCCAACATCGCTATCGTTTTCTTAATGTTACTTTATCTAAGCCTACGGGTTCGATCCCCGGACGGGTCAATTTAGAAATTATTGTTTTTCTAAACTGTCTCTGGTCTGGCTGTTTTCTATGTATAAATAAGTAGGTACTTTATTATTTTAAGTATGTTTATCCGTTGTCTAGTAACCATTTAACGAGTTTCATAACGAAGCTTCTCTTGGGCTAGATAATTGGTGTGAGTGTAGGAAAATTTTTATTTATTTGTTTATAATTTTTTGAATTCAAAATGATAATCTTTGTACCATTTTAGACGTTCCATCAACTCCTCATTAAAGCAGTACATAAATACCTTCACATATGCCATTGCGCATCTTTTGCCTCATTAAAAGTTTATGGCAATTAATTAATAAATACCCACGAGTGTTCGTTAATAACTACCGCAGATATTATGTATGCTCCACGAATCTGCGGTAGGTAGGTCTCGAGAACACCATAAAATCGTATCAGACCTGCTCCGAAGGCTTTAACGGATTTAACGACCGATAAATTTAACAAAATGTATCTTTTTTGCCTTTGACACTTTTCGAATGATGTCCCCCGACTCACTAAATCATCATACAATTTGGTTGAGCTTAATTGAGTGATTTCATTAGTCGTTTTAATTATATCGTTGGCGTTAAATTTATGATTTGGAGTTGGTCCAAAAATCAGTACAGTCGGCGGCAGATCAACCTACCCAAACCTGTCAAATTTCTCCAATGAATATTGATCCTTATAACTAACCCATAAGGTTCAAAATTGATTGTAAAAAAATGACAGTTTTGGGTAGGTT
The DNA here is from genome assembly GCA_947562085.1 of Eudonia lacustrata. NCBI lineage: Eukaryota > Metazoa > Arthropoda > Insecta > Lepidoptera > Crambidae > Eudonia > Eudonia lacustrata. The sequence goes on along the minus strand of OX387326.1, from coordinate 6,859,193 downwards.
GATCTGCCGCCGTGTGTACAATAAAGTGTATTTATCTTATCAGTGAGGATCAGTCTTATCTTATCTTATCTTAGTGGGGCCTGCTGAGGTTTCGCTCTTCCAGTGACACTTCGACCCATCGGGATCTTTTGTGCGACCCTACCCTTGCACTCTTCTTCATCTGTAAAGATAGATGCCATAAGTTCAGTCTTGTGTCTAAATGTGACACTGACTGAAATGTATGACACGCTCTACGAAATCATAAATACTTAGGATAAAAAAAGTATTTCAGTTTAAATTGTTATAAAAAAAATGTTAATAAAAAAATTGCCTAAATTTTTATTTAAAGTAAAACTTGAAAATACAGGTGTTTGCTGAACATAAAAATTTGCAGGTGCAGTGTTTTTTTATATCGTCGATATATTACAAAGACGTTAAAGGTTAAATACTACTTACATCGGTTATTGGTTACAAACAACTAACATAGTATGAGACTCCATTTCACCATATCTTGTAAGTTGTTTTCTAATCATTATCATAAACGACCCACTCATGGGCTCAGCTTTCCTACATTAACAATCATCATTATCAGCTCATTTTATGTCCCCACTGCTGGAGCACGAGCCTTCCCTATGGATGGATAGGGAGAACGGGCCGTAAACCACCACGCGGGCCCACTGCGGGTTGGTGGTTGTTAACGACTGCTAATGCAGCCGGGACCAACGGCTTTACGTGCCTTCCGAAGCACGCAGAAGCTCGAGGTGATACATTTTTGGTCACCAATCCGATGACCGGCCTTTGCGAAAGTTGCTTAAGATTGGTGTTTGTTGACTGCTAATGCAGCGTGATGCAGCTGGGACCAACTGCTTTACGTGCCTTCTGAAGCACCGAGAAGCTCGAGATGATAAGTTTTTGGTCACCCATCTGATGACCGGCGAAAGCTGCAATAGCAGATCGGGCGCGTCAACCAAAGAATTGTTGATTTTGTTGCTTGTATAGAGTCACAAGAAAGCTTTGCTACAATGTCCTCAGCGTAACAAAACCAAGAGTCTAGTTATCTTTCGTTCGGATTAATACATTTTAATGTCGTTCGCGTACTACTTTTATATCGCATTTGCATATTTTTATGGTTTTCTGGCGGTGAAATTAAAGTATTATAAAAGCGATGCAACTCCCCGCGATACAACCGGAGGGTCGTAAAATATCGTCGATCGTAAAATCGCGCGCGAAATAAAAACTGACCGAGCAAAAAAGTTGTCGGCTCATTTAACTTTATCGATACCCCATCACTATCTGCACCGCTACAATCTTAACTTCTTTCACATAAAGTTCAAATTTCCTTACAGGTTTCGGCGAATCGATTCTTTGTCTGCGGTTAACGTGGATCTATAGTTTTAAAATGTGACATTGTTAATTCCTTATATTCAGGCGAGTAGAGATCAGAATCGTAATACTGTTCATATTCATTCAATGCGCGTCTTTGAGCGCTTCTTGATTTGGATATTATTTTGAGTGATAAAGGAAATGATCTGTGAGTACTGGTCGTAAAATCTGTTTTTAATATGTTATCCTCCATTGCTTAATGATTATAAAACAAAACATGCATTATTATAATATGATAAAAATAAAATTGTGTTGATTTGATAATATTTTTATGGTCGGCAAAAGTTTATTAAACGAATTTTAAAGACAATGCATTAAAACTATAAATAATGAAAATTAGAATATGTTCAGTGTTTTTTTTTACAATAGAATATTAATAGAATAGAAAAAGATGACACAATAAAAATACCTATATCTACATAATCAGCCCACATTAATCCACTGCTGGACATAGGCCTCATAAATTATTGATCACTTATTGCCCCATGTAATATAAATATATATATATACTTAGTATTTGATAAATTTAATCTAAATAATAACTAATTAATAACCAACCAACCATGTTGAATGAGCGCACTTGCACAACCTAGGGTTATTTGCAGATGTGCACATTTAGCATATAATACCTACAATTTGTACTAATTAACTTTAAATTATGTTAACGATCTAGATTACAACCACTATTTTAATTGTATAACTTTGTAACAATTGTAATTTGTCTTGTGTATCATCATCATCAGCTCATTTTTATGTCCCCAATGCTGGGGCACGAGCCTTCCCTATGGATGGATAGGGAGAACGGGCCTTCAACCACCACGCGGGCCCAGTGCGGATTGGTGTTTGTTAACGAGTGCTAATGCAGCCGGGACCAACGGCTATACGTGCCTTCCGAAGCACAGAGGAGCTCGAGATGATACATTTTTGGTCACCCATCCGATGACCGGCCTTTGCGAAAGTTGCTTAACCTCAGCACTCGCAGACCGGGCGCGTTAACTACTGCGCCACCGAGCTCCTCGTCTTGTGTATGTAAATAAATAAATATATGATAATTATAAAAAATAAATCTTTATTGCTAATAATAACGTAACAAAGCCCAAACAAAAAAACGAATGTCTGCAATTTCATTTTACCGGTAAATAGAACATCAACACAAAAACAACAAAACTACGTCCAAACAAATTTAAATCTACCAACTAATCACTGAACCTTGGAAATACCTTTACAATCCCGACAAATATCCCTATAGGCCATCAAGCCACATAGCTCAGCAATTTTCCACGGTGGCATCAGATAAAGCTGTCAGTACACAACCAGCGGCGCATCACAGAGTAGACAACTCAATGCATCGCGAAGCAACTCGTAAACTTCGCAATTAGAGGAGCTTAATCCTTAAACGCTAAATAAGGAGACTGCAGAATGTAAGCTTCATACATGACGCACTCGAGTAACGCAACGCTCACATAGACTTACTTAAAGGTGCGCCGACCAAAAAATGACAAAAATACAGTCTCATACATGACGCGCTCGAGTAACGCAACGCTCACATAGACTTAAATAAAGGTGCGCCGACCAAAAAATGACAAAAATGCAGTCTCATACATGACGCGCTCGAGTAACGCAACGCTCACATAGACTTACTTAAAGGTGCGCCGACCAAAAAATGCCAAAAATGCAGTCTCATACATGACGCGCTCTAGTAACGCAACGCTCACATAGACTTACTTAAAGGTGCGCCGACCAAAAAATGACAAAAATGCAGTCTCATACATGACGCGCTCTAGTAACGCAACGCTCACATAGACTTACTTAAAGGTGCGCCGGCCAAAAAATGACAAAAATGCAGTCTCATACATGACGCACTCGAGTAACGCAACGCACACATAGACTTACTTAAAGGTGTGCCGACCAAAAAATGACAAAAATGCAGTATCATACATGACGCGCTCGAGTAACGCAACGCTCACATAGACTTACTTAAAGGTGCGCCGACCAAAAAATATGCAGTCTCATACATGACGCGCTCGAGTAACGCAACGCACACATAGACTTACTTAAAGGTGCGTCGACCAAAAAATGCCAAAAATGCAGTCTCATACATGACGAGCTCGAGTAACGCAACGCACACATAGACTTACTTAAAGGTGCGCCGACCAAAAAATGCCAAATATGCATTCTCATACATGACGCGCTCGAGTAACGCAACGCACACATAGACTTACTTAAAAGTGCGCCGACCCAAAAATGTCCAAAATGCAGTCACGGTTAAGTTGATATAATTGAAAATACTATCGTATTAAATAAACAAAAAATATATATATTTAGTATCAAAGACAACGTCTTTACAAATTATTAGTCAAACGAGTGGCGGCGTTTTAAACAATCACTAATGTTGTATGACACCTGTTGACCTGTCACTTACTAACGACGCACCCTTAGAGGGAATACTAAGGTCGACTGAATTTAAAAAGTATGAAAAGTAGACAAAATCAACGTTTCGTAGTCCCCTGATTCCTCCTTCAAATCTGGACCGATTTAATTACTTTTTTCAATAAAAATTAAAGAAAGGCTTTGGCTGTGTCCCTAAGTTTTTCCCTTTTTTATATAATCTCGTCAAATTTGGGAAACACAGCGGAATATCTGGCCAATTTTTAAGGTTTTTAATGGTTCTTTCTTAATAATTAATTTATGAAAAAAAGGAAAACATAAGGACACAGCCAAAGACTTTTTTAATTTTTTAATGAAAAAAGTAATTAAATCGGTTGAGTTTTAGAGGAGGAATCAGAACGAAACGTTGAATTTGTCTACTTTTCATACATATTTTTCTAATTCAGTCGACCTTAGTGTTTCCTCTTAAGAACACTGAATCTGGCAACAGCTACGCTCGGGCTGTTGCGAGCTGTCGCGAGAGTACGTGTCCGTGTGAGGTGTCTAGGCATTTAACACACTGCCACGCACCACGCAGCGTAGCGTGAACGCGTGTTCTAACGTTGCTTGTAAGTATCTCCGTTTATATAAAAAACAGGCACAGTCCAACACAGAAAATACATCCACGCGAGTCGCGTTTAGGTGCGTCGACACGCAACATGCAGCGTTATGCGTGGCAGTGTGTTAATTGCCTTATGCGTGCGTTGCGTAGCGTTACTCGAGCGCGTCATAATCCCAATCGGATCCGAAACTTTTTTTTTTGAGAGAGATTGCTAGTTGCCTCAAACGGCATTTTCAGCGTCACTTCGGGAGGTTTTCTAGAGGGAACGGCATCGCAAACTTAAAAGTGCGTGTCCCCGTGCCCTACTAGATACTCGGAAGGGTTCGGATCGGATCGGAGCGATCCGAACAGCTCGAAGAAACTAGTAGGTTATGGGGACACGTACTAGTGCCATACGTCGTTCCCTCTAGAAAACCTCTGACGGTGGTTCATTTCACACGGCTCAGCAAGTCCGGTGACGCTAAGAAAGCCCAGAAAAATAGAGCGCATCATGTCTAAAACTTAACTTCTGCGGTGTCCTTATGTTGTACGTTAGATAAGTGCGACACTCGGCTCCGAAGGATCGCGCGCTCGACTAACGACGCAACATATAATTGAGCAATTTCAAGCATACCACACAAAATTATCTTGAGCCGGTGACAATGTAGACAATTCAATGAGCAGCGCCGAATGAACTCGTAAACTTAGTAATTAGATGGCGATAGTTTTTTGCTGTGAACGTATACAGCTGAGGTAACGATAGAAAAGGCGAATCCTTAATATGGACAGGTTATAAAAACTGATAATATGGTTGAAATAATTGTGCGATAAAGTGTGATTGGAGGGCTGTAATACTTGGATAAGTGGCTGTCGATGTTAGTGAGAGGCTTTTTAAGGTTTCTGTTTAATCGACGTTAAACAGCAACCCAAATGAACAGTTAGGTAGGTACATGAATGGCTGTATTAGGCTATTTTCTTGGAAACTACTTAATGGATAGACTTGAAAGGACTTCAATTCGGACTCGGGCCAACAAAAAAAAAATAGTACGTATTGTTAGAACTAGCCATTTGGAGTAATAGTTAATACGGCACAAAAGTTGTAGGATTGCTCTGAGCCAAGTTATACAAGTTCGATGATTCATCATTTTCATACATTTATTGATTTATGAAAGTGCTAAGAAATATAAAATAATGATAGATATTGCTAGAACTAATGATCTGAAGCAATTGTTATTGTAGCGCAAAAGCTGTGGCGTCATTATCTGTTCTGTTTTACAAGTTAGAAAACCGTCATTTTCATATTTATACAAAAAAATAAGTACTCTAATTAATTATAATAACCGATTTTGTGACTGTTATTGTTCTGATTGTTTTGGACAGATGTCTGGCTGTTATTGTTGTATATAACAATGATGCTATGTGACATCCTATAACTTCTGTATTAGAACACCACCTTACGTGAAAAGAAAAAAGCAAAATACTGATTCTCATGTTGTTTATTAGTTGCAAAATGATCACTAGTGTTCTAATAATCATGTAATGTAACTATAACATCTTCCAAACCTTGTGCCGGGTACACGTATAAAATCCTCATGCCGTGCGAAACCCATATACCATAAAATAGTCATGGTGTGTGAACAACATCCTATTGTCCGTTTTCCTGTCGGACATGAACAATAATAATACGGAACAGCTTGTCTTCCACGAAGTGTCATCATCATTTCCAGTACCTTTGCTCCTCTCATAGTAAAAATCTCCGGTCCTCAAATAATCTTCTCCTTCTCTGTCCCTTCCATACATCTGGTTTTGTTCATTCTTCCTTTTACATTCAATCCATTCTCCTGTGGAACGCGCTGCCTCTCGAAATCAGGATGGCTACAAGTCGTGATGCTTTTAAAAAGAAAGTCCGCGAGCTCTTGTTTGATAGAATCATGGCAGAATCATCTCAATAGCGTCCTATTAGAATTGTGTATTTTATGTATGTTTATTTATTGTAGTTTACGTATTTACAATACACATAGTATGTTTATGTATACATATATAATATTTATGCATGTATTATATACTTACATTTAAATTATTTAGGTATAATATATCTTGATTGCACCTACCAATGTTATCTCAGCACTACCCTATGGTTGACTGGTAGAGAATGCCTCAGGCATTAAGTCCGCCATGTAATATTTATGTTGCAAAAGTTTAAATAAATAAATAAGTGTTGGATCAGCTGCAATGTAGACATAAAACGTTTTTGACGCAATATGCCTGCATTGTATACGGCTTCGTAATACTAGGAGATCTCGTCCAGCCATCTCCCGAACTTCTTCCACTGGGATATCTCCGGCGAGTTCTATGGTGAATGCACCATCCGCTCCGTCGGTCGTCCGACCCATATCGGTTGCTTGCCGCGTACCTACTATTGTAACGCCAGTCGTATCAACTTCAGAGCGGTCGCTTGACGCTTCACAATGACAATTGCTTCGAATCATTAGTTCTAACAATAACTATCATTATTTTATGTTTTCCAGCACTTTCAGGAATCAATAAGTATATGAAAATGATGAATCATCGAACTTGTATAACTTGGCTCAGAGCAATCCTACAACTTTTGTGCCGTATTAACTATTACTCCAAATGGTTAGTTCTAACAATACGTACCATTTTTTTTGTTGGCCGGCACTTTCAGAAATTGCCTAAAAGATGATGTCCTTTATTTAGACTTCATGAATAATCATTAAACTCAATTGAAATTTTGAGGGCAAAATGAAAAATGTATTTTGGTTTTAGTATCTAAACCGTATGAGGTATGAATGATGTATGAATATATAAATTTTGTTTTCATTATTTAAAAAGAAATAATAATATTAAAATAACTTATAAAATAAAATTAAGTGGTTCTTCTTCACATTTGTATTTTTTTAAAGGGTCAGCTATAATCTTTTTCGCCCCTGTATAATCTCGATAAAAGAAGTGCTGAAAGTCAGCTTTCTTAAATAAACACCCTTTTTTACAAAAGCAATAATAACTGACAATCTATGTCAATTCAATATATCAGGTATGGGATCTTTAACACAAACACATACGCTAGGAATCAAACTTACAACTAAGTAAGTGAAGCACAGCAAGCAAAAAAGCTAAGCGTTTTTTAAACACGCTTACTAATTTGTCCACATGTATGTTAGTCAATTCCACGATTCATCTACATTGTAAATATGGCAAGTAAGACATTAAACAAGACGGGAGAATTTCCCCACGACGGAGCATAAATGCCCAAAGAGAACCGGTTTCGGAAAACTGAAAAAGACAGATTCTCACAGTGTGTCACTGTTCATTCAAGAGGCCCAAAAGATGAGAGCAAAAGTTACGGCACTACCGAAAAGAGGGGCTGTCGGATAGCTTATCAGAATATGTCGGATGCTTTAATTTCTTTGCCATTAAAATTATCAATAAAAAAATATTTATATTGTTATTATTTGGTCTGTGGTTTATTATCGTTGATTATATTTTGTAGAATATAATTAGGTCCTTACCTATGAAATTGACGTTTTGTATGAAGATTTTTATAAAATTACTAGTGGACCCTGCGGACTTCGTACCTCTTTGACTGTTTCCATCAAGTGATTAAATTCTCTTTGGTTTCCATGACAACAAACAAACAAATCATTTTCTATTGGAAAATTTAATTGTCGTTTTTAGTATATTTATAGTGTGATTCCCGTGGGAATGTCTAAAGAAAAAGTATCCTGTGTGTTATTCCAGGTTATAAACTATAACACATGAACCTACATGCATACACATGAACTTTCGCATTTATAATATGTATTAGTAGGATATTTTTCATACTAACGTTTTTTTAATTTTCTTAGCATCTATTTATGTTAACACTATAAAAATTGTAGAGTAGTGTGTTTGTTTCACTAGCTAAATATAGCAGACATTAAAAAGAAAAAAATTCATGACCCCTCCAAAGCTACAATGAAACAAAAGGTCAATTCCGCGAACAAAAAAAGAAGTCAACTTAAAAAAAATATTGAGCGATAAATATACAAAATGAATAATCATTGTTATTTTATTACTGAAGCCTAAGTAACATAGTCCTAATTAAATGTGTACCTATAATAATATTAACAACCGGTAGTGACTTTTAGAAGTAATACACCTATTAATAAGTGAGAAAAAAACGTCAATTTCATAGGTCCCAATAATAGCCTTTACTAAACTGCCCCAATGCCAGGCAGAGGTCTCCATCATTAAAATGAAGTCATCACTAGAATTCAGGGTGCGAAAAAATCCGATTTTTATAATAAAAATCAAAAAATCGGATTTTTGATATATATTGGATATATATCAGATATATATCCAAATAATTATTTTTAATTTGTGTGCAGAAAGAAACCATTTTGCAAGCCTTTTACTACTATAATAGTTTTTATTTTAATATTGATTACATATTAGGCATTCCTTTTGTTTAAGATAGTAAAACAAGGCTGAATTAGGCCATTTTTTTCTTAAGTTTGTAATTATTACTCTTACAATAATCAAAAAAATACAACATACTTATAATAATTATCTTATCACTTAAAAAGAAATAAAAAGTTGACACATCACAAAACATCCTTAATGATTTTCATTAATTATTTATAACTATTATTTAAAAATCTTTTCTTAGTCTAAATTATATTAACTGAGATGGATCACTCTGTTTTGAATCGGTTGGTTCTTCTTTACAGTCTATAAATGCAGTTCGTACAGTTCTTAGACAGTTGTTTTTAGGGTTCCGTACACAAAGGGTAATACGGGACCCTATTACTAAGACTCCGCCGCCGTCCGTCCGTCTGTATGTCTGTATGTCTGTCCGGCTGTCACCAGTCTGTATCTCATGAATCGTGATAGTTAGACACTTGAAATTTTCACAGATGATGTATTTCTGTTGCCGCTATAACAACAAATACTAAAAAATAGAATAAAATAAATATTTAAGGGGGCTCCTACACAGCAAATGTGATTTTTTGCTCTTTTTTGCCCGATATTGATAACGGCAACAGGTAGACGCTTGAAATATTCACAGAATATTAAGTTATATATTCACTTTAAAAATAAATAATAAAAATTTAAATAAAACAAATATTTATGGGGGCCCCAATACAACAAACGTGATTTTTTTAAATTTTTTTTCTCGGTCTTAATAACGATAACAGGTAGAAATTTTGAATATTCTTATAGATAATGGTACGGAACCCTTCGCGCGCGAGTTCGACTCGAACTTGGCCGGTTTTTTAATTACTATCCTCTATTAATATATACTCTAAATCCTTACCTAACTAGTAAGGGACAGTATAAATCTAAAATCAATAATTCATTTCTTCAATTTACTTTATTTTTCCTGAAATTCCTTCATTCTAACTTTTTTATTTAGGTATAAGGCAAAGGAATCTAGCCCATTCAAACTTTGTCTTAAGAAAATAGTTAAGTTTTCTGAAACGTATAAAAATGGATATATATCAATGATTTTTATCAAAAAATCCATTGATATATATCGTGATATATATCATGATATATATCCATTGATATATATCCTCGCACCCTGCTAGAATTAATGAGTATTGCCACGCTTGCTAGATGCAGGTTTGTGATTACAAAACCGAGGTATAGATCGAAAAATACGAAACACTTTACCCGACCTGGGAGTTAAACCCAGGACCTCCAAATATCCTCCGAGGGCTTCACCACTCGGTCACCTAGAAATTTTGTTTGATCTTATGATCTAAGTAAGTAATTCATTGTACAACGCAAGGTATAAAATGTTTTTGTTTTGTTTATATAACTTTTAACGCAAATTTTGTTGCGAACAAATTACAAAAACACAAATGTTGAAAAAATTTCCACGAGCAGGATTTGAACCGCACCCTTCTGACATACCGGGTCAGGTGCTCTCCCAATTGAGCTATCGTGGTTCTAACCAGCCCGCCGAAATTAAGCAAGTTAGGTATATCAAAACATCATGTAGCCTTGAGTATGCAAGGTCCAATACATCAACCAAAAGATTCGATCCGCAAATATCGGCATACCTCTCCATACTACTTCACCATTAATTTGGCGACTTCTACAAAACGCAAACACGCTTTGCATACTCAATGCGGCTTAACGTTTAAATTATTTACAGCTAAACACACAGATGGGCCCAGTTTCCAGGATTTCCGTTTAAAGACTGTTGTAGCACTTCTAGTGTTTGAGATTCGATCCACGACGCAGGGACTTCAAGGGCGGATGTTGAATGTGACACTTTTAGTGCCATTTTAGTCCGTTATTAGCGTATTGTTTTGACACTATATCCTACATCTAGTTGTGTGTTGCTCACGCGATAAATTGTTGCGTTGTCTCGTTAGTATCCGGTGTCAAATATGTTTAATGGCTTCTTAAGAAACGCAAAGTACCGTGCAATGGGCTAGTGTTATGCGGTTAGTTAATAAAAGTTTCTTTGTTTATAATATGGGACGTTATTATAAACATTTTGTTTGTGTTAGGACGTTCCATATCCGCTATGGCTATGGTGTGTTGAAGGCTAATCGCGTTGTTCTTGACTGTGGGAAACAATTATTTAATAAGAAGTAACTTACTCTATAAGCGACTGCGGTGTTGATGCACCATTAGAGATAAGACATTGCTAAGTTTCCGTTTCCGAGAATACAAGGATATATAGGAATAAACGATTATAAATTTTGTTCTTTTATTATTTTGATAGCCAGTTCATCAAATGTTGAGAATTTCGGATGAAGTACGCGTCGGCTTTGTCCTTACTGTTAATTACCATCCGGTGAGATGATGGCCAAACGCTTAGAGAATTAAAAATAATGTCGTTCGCATTTTAAATTCGGAGAAGCGTTAAAGTTTACCGGCTACCTATTTACTTGTGTATTCCAAATTCAAAATAGTTTTTTCGCTTACTCTGTCCCAATGCACCTATTCGTCGATATTCGTATTCCAAATTCAAATTCCTTAGTTTGTTACATACATGCAATGCGCCATAGTTGTACATTTACTTATTTGCGTATTCCAAATTCCAATGAATTTAGCACATTACATGCTTTAGTAGGATGCACTGTTTCTCTTATGTATAAATTTATTGTATTTTCGTATTCCAAATACAAATTAGTTTAGTACACATGCGATGCGCCATAATTACACATTTATTTATGCGTTTTCCAAATTCGAATGAGTTTACTTGCTTTATTAGATGCACTGTTTCTCTTGTACATTTATTAACGTATTTTCGTATTCCAAATTCAAATGAGTTCGGTATATGCACTTTTAAAAGACGACTTGCGATTTGCGCTTGCGGCCCACCGTGTCGTCGCCCATATAAATTCTAGGCGCATCATTTCATTCCGATCCGCGGCGGTTAATCAGCGCGTATGTATATGCGCGCGGGCATGCGAATTATCATGCTGAACGGTTCCGAGAAAATTTTCGCTGCGAATAATACGAACATCTGTTTTGCCTTTGTGTCGCTTGGATTTGCTGCTTGTCGTTTTTTGAATGCGCCATTATGGATGCATTTATTATGCGATTGATTTTGGGAATTTTTTTTTTGGTAATTTGATTACTTATATTGCTGTGATTTGCTATTAGTGGTTTAAATATATACGCCATTATAGATGTATTATTTTGTAATTGATTTTGAGTTTTTTTTTGATAAAGTTAAGACTATATTTAAAATTGTATAAAAATTTGTGTCTACTTCATTTAATTTCTGATTGGATAAACTAAAACTACAGAGTTTTCTCTTACCTAAATGCCCAACAAATTTTGATGTTTATTTTTTTATTCTACGACGCGTCGACGACGATAAGGCCAAGAGTGCGTGTGCGTGCAAGAGTGTTAGAGGCACTTCACCCAGAATGTTCAACTACTCAGGGCTGTCCCATCCCTAACACAGTGTAACTGTCGGAACCACGGAATTAGAGATGTAAAATGACTGAATCTGACCAGTCACGATTATCAAAAACCGTATTTGACCGGTCATTTATTGTCAAATTCAATCAAATTGACTTAAATATATTAATAATTTTAACTGTTAAAGTGACTAAATATAACTAGTCACAAGTCACAACTATTTACATTACTGCCAATTCCGCCAACATCGCGACACAATTTCAGTTTATTTAAAAAAACAAAATTGTTATTCTGTGTTCATGGAGGAGTACCTACGTTTCTATGATGTTTATGTCACGTTTCCAAAAAAGTGTATTTTTTAGGTAAATAAAATTCAATTTACTCTTTGGTAACTCATACTGCGGTGGTGCAAGTCGTGACAAGTATCAACTGCGCGTGACGCGGCGTTATAAAAAGAATTTGAAACCTAAATCTAGCTAACCGCTTTTTTTTACAATTTTATTCACTAAAGATCTGATTGACCATTTATGACCCTTTTTGACAGTAAATGACCGTTTTTGACCAATTTGACCGTAATTGACAGTCAGTCAAATTCAGTCACTTTGGTCATTTTCATCTCTACACGGAATAGATATTTAACGTTTCTGTGGTAGGAACACAACAATCCCGCCACTGCTCCGCATTCCGGGTGAAGGGCGCTTCCGTTTTCACCCCTATAGTCAATTTCAGTCGAGTAAGATTAAGGCCAATCACTAACCTTTTGACCGCCCAACTATCCTGCACGCGATGTCCCGCTGTACGCCAACGTATAAATGTATTTTAATAAAGTAGGTACAAAGAAGAACTTCTATAGAAGTGCTGGCGTGGACGGCACGAAAATTTCGACTTTCTATAGAAGTTGCTGACGGTAAAAAGGTTAAGGGCGATCTATTCCAACCCAATACCACGAAACTAATACCAATGGTATTAGTTTGGCGACCTGCAGAATCTGTAAGTTAACAACTTTATCATAGTAACATGGGTTGAAATATGTCAAAAAGATTTCATACAAATCAGGCTAATCAAGTGTTTGATAAAGTATGGGAAGTCCAAAATTTTTTGCCATATTTCAATCCATGTTACTATAAGAAAGCTGTTTACTTACCGATTCTGAGTCGCTCTAGAAAATTTGCGAACTGTAAAAAAATTTATCCTGTATACCGAGTTGTGAGGTAAGACTGCAGAACAGCCTTAAAGTGCATCAAAGCTATGCGCCCTGAATATATATATCGACGACTTATATGTTTATGCATTATTACGCTGCGGTAGGTCACCTACGAGTGGAATACGAGATGCGGTTAAACTATCTGTCACACACATAAATATTATTTCAATCTGGAACACGAGAAATCAACATAGTATGTCATTCTTTGCTAATAATGTCTATTTAATAATTTCTTCGCTAAGACTACATCGTCATCATTCATCTCATCATCGACACTTGTAATAGATATGATAAATAAAAAAAAAATTAAACAAAAATCCTTATCAGAGACAACTAAAGACGAATAGAATACTTGTTTTTTGTGTGTACACACAAAAAACAAAAATACAGACACGTTGAAATAAAATAAACAAAACCGGGGATTTGCCGAAATTGTACGACTACGAAGGGCGGCCTTATCAATAAAAGCAATAACTTCCAGGCAACCTAGGAATGGAGAGGATAGATATAAAATAAGATGGAGGCGTTGAAAAAAGTTAGGTTGCTAACACAGTTGCCATTCTTGCAAAACGAGTAAAAATACAAAAAAATATATACCTAACAAATTTTAGGGTTCCGTATACATGAGTTAAAATAATGGGTGCGATTTTTTAGTTTGTGATAATAATTCGCACACTATGATATATCAATCACCAGTCATCATCATCATCATCCATCATCTTCACCACCGATGAAAAAACGAAACTTAAAGGAAACTATAAGCTCTATTATGTCTAAAAAAATGTAATTCAAATAATATGTAGTGTTAATTCCGCTAACTCGGAACTAGCGGAATTAACACTACATATTATTTAAATTACATTTTTTTGTATTATGGATTTCCGCAAAATAACGCCTGATTCCATTAATTATTTATTATGTCTGTTTAAGCGCCGTAGTGGTACTTGGTGACCGACAACAATAAAATTTCTATTGTGTCTGGTTTTGAAGCAGTCAATGTGTTAGTATAAACACATATTTGTAAATTGTAAATAATTCAAAAGTCTTTATTTTTTATATAATGAGAATCAAAAAATGCACCAAGAACAATTGATCACTTGTGCTGATGAAAACTTAAAGGTGCAATACAAAATTTCGTTTTCGAAAAAGTGCTCAAATTAATTCAAATAGTAAACAAAAGTCGCACCAGTCACACAACGCACCGATGTGTGAATGTGAATAGTTTGAATTTTGATTTAGGACCGTAGCCATTTATAATATTGTGATATACGATATGTCTATGTAAAACCAGCGAAATCTGTGAATATGCCGAATGTTATGACAGACAATATTCAAACAAGTTCCGTGTTTGAATAATATGTAACGTGTGGTGTGAGCAGAGCTGGTGGAAACCTAGAAACATGTGGAATTATGTGTCAACTACAACAATTCTACCACTCTCATCGTATACATCTATATTAAAATTATTTATTACAACAAAAAGAAACATAACTTAACTTAACTTGAAAATAAAACAGAAAAATAATTAGAAAATAAAAAACTAAAGACCTATAAATACAATATGTTCTCAAGCTGTGGCCTCATGGGAACAGTCCCAAGAATGCTGGCAACATTGCCCCTTTGAATTGCCAAGCTAATACGCTGGCAGAGGTACCTGCCAGCCCTCTTGTCAATAAATAATAATAATAATAATATTACAACAATATTTATGTTATACACATTTTTTTCTTTTTTCTTCACTTTTTTTATACTTAGCACGGCAAATGATTCCATCTGATATTAAGTGAATATGGAATCCAGATGCGACAACTGGTGCAGCGTGAAAACAACGCAGCATCAGTTACCCTCACTCTGCCGGCCACTTGGAGAGGCCCATGTCTAGCAGTGGACTAGTATAGGCTGATGATGATGATGTACTAGTGGCTTCGTGCGGTTTGAACATAGCCAGTGTCAAAGTTATTTTTTTTTACAAGTTACTTCACCAGTTTTTATGTTTTATGTCCCCACTGCTGGGACACGAGGCTTCCCTATGGATAGGGAGTAAGGGCCAAAAACTACACGCGGCCCGTGCGGATTGGTGGTTGTTAACAACTGCTAATGCAGACGAGACCAACGATTTTACGTGCCTTCCGAAGCACGGAAGAGCTCGAGATGATTCATTTTTGGTCACCCATTTGATGACCAGCCTTTGTGAAAGTGGTTTAATTTCAACAATCGCAGATAAGGGCACGTTAACCACTGCGCCATCGAGCTCTTCAACAACTATCTTCACAAGTTACTACTTACTTACTTACTCCGCAGGCACAGCGATTTTTAGTGGATCTTGGTTTCCGACAGAAGACCCTAATCATCCCTACTTAGACCCTCTCAGACCCCCGGTCAATCTGGAGCCCCTGTAGGTGTTTTCTTACTTTATTCCTCCAGCGGTACTTACTTGTTTTTATATTAACCTTTTCACCGCCCAACTATCCTGCACGCGATGTCCCGCTGTACGCCAACGTATAAATGTATTTTAATAAAGTAGGTACAAAGAAGAACTTCTATAGAAGTGCTGGCGTGGACGGCACGAAAATCTCGAACTTCTATAGAAGTTGTTGGCGGTAAAAAGGTAAATAAATAAATAAATATCTCAATAAATAAAAATCATTTATTACCATAAACATAGATTACTTACATCAAATATCCTAAGCTATGGTAAATACATGGCGACAGGCATTTAGGCATGCTCTCAGCATGTGCTGTGAGACAGCAGTAACTGACCGCACAGAGCTGGTTTTCAGAACACCCTTTTAGTAATGAGTACAACAGAGATGGTTGGAGATGGGTAGTCTGCTTATCATGACATTTAATTAATTAATTGCTGTTTAAATTTTTTTTTAAATTACTATAGGTAGACAATAAATACTAACTCATTATTTACTCTAAGCTAAGAAAGTGCATATTTAAAGAATGCCTTGATTTCGGCTGCACCATTGATTTGCTCATTTAAGGCGACGCACCGCTAAACAATAAATCTCATAAGTTTTGATACGAACGTTTGCGCCCCGTACCATAAGAAAAACCGGTTTTTTTCCCTTAAAATTAAAACAACAAATTATTTTTAAAAAATGAACTACTATTTTGAAGCGTGTGTTAAGACTAATTTACTAAGAAAATTTAGATGCTTAAATCGGTCTAGTTAGCCTGTAAAATGCGAATCTATGTTTTAAAAGAGGTTACTTTTATATTTTTTCTCTGTTATAAAAGTTGAAAAATCGTGTTTCTGCAACTAACAAAATGAAGTCAATTAAATGAAAAATCATGTCGTCAAATATCACTTTCATATGTTTTGTAATTGTTGGGAAAAATCAAGATCCCCGCCACGTAAATTACCAATGCGTCGTCTTAATAGATAGTTCCGGTATTTACATTTATAAGCGTTTTGGGACATAGCATATAGCAAAGGCAATGTCGTGTGGAATCTGTCGACCGGGTTGTTGTGATGGTCTGCCCGACCCACTAAACCTCATGGGAGACGTCACAATTGCGGGACTCTTAACACTAGGGCAGTATCTTCCTTTCTGCTACTAGTCTACTCAAGTTTTTACAAGTTATATTTTTTTAGCCCCGGTTGAAGTTTATGTGTACCTATACAACGTGTAACAGAAACGATAAAAAAAAAAGATACAAAATGAATCCGTTCTAGATCTTGTATGTGTTATTTATTACTAATAAACTAATAAATCAATTTAATTTGTCATGCAATTGTAAATTACGTCACACCGTCGGTGCGTAAGTACGTCAGTCGCGCTTGTCATACATATGAAAATTAATATAATTGTTTCCATAGCGCGTCGGTTAACCGACGACGGTCCTCGTACGCCGTGCGTAGCATTATACGATACAATGTGCGTACGGTCAGTCTAGCACTGTAACAATTTTTGAGTTTTCATATAATAATATGACAAGCGCGACTGACGTACGCACCGACGGTCGGTGAAGCACTGTAACCGGCCTAATGTACTTAGGCCGGCCGAGGTTACTAAACCACTAGGGCTGCGACTTGTTTATTTTTATGTGACGTCACAATATAAATATTTAATTAAAAATTGCATAACAAATTAAAAATGTTAATTATATATAAGTAACTCTGCGTACAAGATCGAGATCGGATATACTTTGGATCTATTCATTTTTATCACACATTTCTGTTTCACGTTGTATATCTACTTATATTTTTGTAATTACCATAATATATTATAATATTTTTTATTATTATCCTAATCTGTGGTTGCTCAATAAAGTATACAACCTTAAATTACGGTATAAGTAAACTGCGTCGTAAACTAAGTAAAAGCTATAAAATAAAAATAGCATACGTATATACGGGTATATTTCATTTTATAGGTACTTATAGCGCGTCGATAATTTTTATAGAATCGTTATCTGTTTAATCGACATTAGCTGGTGACATACCGGCTTCAAGACTTGTTGCTTCAGTAACTTTGTGTATATCGCCTGTCTTTCCGTCTGTCTGTCTTTCTTTAAACAAACAAAAAAGGCGTTATTGTTAACTACATGACATTAAAAACAATTCAATTTCATATTAATTCATCCAACATATTTGGTTACCTGGAAGAAATTGTGTTTTAGCCATAATAATGGCATTTTTAATAATCCTTGTATTGTCCAATGTATGTTTTTTTTGTATGTTGTACAAAAATATATTTATTCATTCATTAAATTTTACACAATTTTAATATTTGTATTTTTTTTTTAAACTAAGATTCTGCGAGATGGTCAGACGATATCGTCAGGGTGGCCGGAGGGCAGATGAGGCTCGCACGGGAGCGGATAAGTGGGCATGTATTCCCAGCAGTGGGTGCTTACGGGCTGAAATGATGATGATGATACTTTTATATATAGAATGGGAAGGAAGTAGATTGAGAATCCCTCTTGTCTGTCTTAATATATTTGTATTTTTTTTTTAAATTGTTTGTGTCTTGGAGGACCTCGATAGCGCATCGGCATCGGCTAGTTCATCTGTGTGTTGTGGCTTAGATAAATTGACGACCATTTTTGACTACCAGCTACCAAGCTGGCTAGCAAGTTATCCTTCAAACTGAGTATTTTTAGTATTTTTGTTACCACCGCCAGCCATCGAAACTCTCAGCTCGAGACCGCTGGTCTAACCAGTAGGCCCAATTTTTAATCCTCAGATAAGTTTTATCCAGCGAATTACATTGTCAATTTGACATATTTTCTAAAGAGAATCTGTCATTATGTGAAAAATATTCAATGAATAAACTCTATCTGACGATTGAAAAATAAGTATTGCAGTTGTGAAAACGAGACGCGTGTAGCGGCACATACACTCGCGTCTCTTTTCCACAACTGAAATAATACAGTTATAAGAGCTCATAGTCAGGGTCAGCCCTTAAGCGGCTAAATGTGCAAATAACCTAATACAGGCCCACCACCAAATATACCTTGTATAAATACGGGGAGTTTTAATACTCTGCCCCCTTTTTTAAATTACTGAGGAACAGAGGGCCTAATGTGAGTTATTTTTGACATCGATAATGAGAATTTGTATATGGCAAAATTTTCACTCTTCTCGTATGTCGCCAGCCCCCCGACCGCCTAACCGATCGCTTTGACTACGCGAATAGTTTATGACGTCATCTTGCCACCTCGCACCGCCTATGAAAGCAATATCAAAAGCTAAAGGATATAGCTTTCGATATTGCTTTCATAGGCGGCACGAAACGACAAGATGACGTTATAAACCACACACGAAGTCAAAGCGATCGGTTAGGCGGTCGGGCCCCTGATGGCGCTACTTCAATGCCATACATTTTTTTGTTTTCGTAAACGTAATCAAATGAATACGGACAGTAAACAAAACTCACAATAGGTACTCTGGCCATTTTGTCCAGTAAAAGTTAACTGTCGCTACCAAACAATCATCAAGAATACTCGCTAACGTTTCAGTCACATTATATTCGGACATAGTGTCCGAATTGACAATAAATTTTTAATTTTATTATTTTTTTCACTAACGATTCGGACACCAATAAAAATAGCTGCTTTGTACAGTCAGATAAAAAACTTTTAATGATTTCTTTACATTAATTTTAAGAAAATATAAAGAATGCTTCTTACTTTGTTGTCATTGTGACATAACTAGACGAGATGATGGTAGTCGGGCAGTCTTAAAACCAGCTCTACCACCAAATAAACCGAATACAATAGCACAAAGCGGAATCGATCAATTAGAGCTTTGGGTTTAGAAAACTGTTGGACCAACCACTAGACCACAGAGGTGGTTTAAATAGTTAGGTATTATGTCTTCTCTGAAAAGTTTTTTAAATTTTAGAATTTTTACACATGTTTTGTGAAAGTTTCTGTAAACATTTATTGACGTCATGTTAATGTGATGTAATTGCCTCGCATGCATATCGTCACTATGGAATATATCGGGTCGCCTAATTTTTTGTACCTACTTCTAATTGGCAATGGCACACAAACGGTTAGCATAATTTTTTTTCGCATAATTTCACTCTTCATAATCGTGTTTGGTCTAATTTCACTTCGCCTAACTTTTTATCGCCATATGCGACATTTGGCGGAACAATTCGAAATCCCTAAAGTTTGCAATTACTAAATATTAATTCACACAACATTAAAAATCACAAAGTATAAGAGCTATAAAAAAATATATTTTTGTATGGAGTTAGATTTCTGTAGTCTAATATAAAAAAATAACTTCGAAATTCAAGACAATCGCTACGCTGCGCTTCGAGATTGTCTTAAATTTCTAACCTATCCCATGACCTAGAGGAGTAGGGCAGCTAGTATTTTTGAAACTGAACAATAATAATTATTGTGTTATATTTTATATATTTTGGCACATTTAATATTAGATAATGATAAAATTCGAGCTTTTATATATTAAGCGAAATCGTCGTAATGCAAAAATAATGTTATGCCAATATATTTTAGTGTATTTCACATTATAGATCCTAAAATTAGGGCTTTCAATTCTTAGCCCAAATTATAATGGTGGCAAAACAATTGTTAGTCGAAACAATAATTGTTCGTTTTAAGTTTAGGCCAATACGGTTTAGCCATGTAATATTAGGACTAAAATTTTTAGGCGAACCGAAGGGCACCCCGTCACTATACGACGTAACAGTGTCTGTTTGAAACTAAATAAAATTATCATAGGTAATTATTATAATAACCCAGCTCTTATTAAGATAGTTGACAGAAGGACAGAATAGTAGGAAACCGTGTAAAGAATCGTAGTTTTCACTAAGAATGTGGAGACTTAGGTAATCGATTACATCATCGATTGTCTAAATCCAAAACATTCGATTCAACAATGGCCAGTTGCGACATCACCCACCCTGTTTGTAAATACCCGTGAGAGTATAGTATTCTACTATTATAGTATTCGTGTAATAAATAACCTTTTTATCTGTATTGAAACGGTGTTAAAAATAAACTGCTTGACACAATATGTTTTAAAAGAATACTATTGTGTGGTTAATGGTACAGTGCATAGATTTCCTTAACGTCTCTCGGCAAACGTGTTTTCAGCTGTCGTCGGATTTCTATCAGTCAAAGAGTATAATAAAATAATAGAGTTGCTACTACTTATTTATTTATTTCTAGGAAGATTTACAGACTCCTCTACTCCTTTTACTTATTATAAATTTATTTTAGAATGAGATGAAATTATATTGTGTCATACGTAATTCATATACGATTTTTAGTTTTACTACTATCACACGAAAATTAAAAAAAAGCAACAATAAAGTAAGTACATTGTTCTGAATTCAAATTGTTATTCGGCTATGTTTATCTATACTAATAATGAAGACTAGACCACATACATACGCTGCGGCAGGTTATACAGAAGACCGAAGAGTATAACCAGCCTCTTTGCTTAGCGTTTGTGGACTATGAAAAAGCCTTCGATTCGATTGAGACATGGGCCGTGCTACAGTCTCTCCAGCGGTGCCAAATTGACTATCGGTACATCGAAGTGTTGAGGTGTTTGTATGAAAGCGCCACTATGTCAGTCCGTCTTCAGGACCAGAGCTCGAAACCTATCCAGTTGCAGCGAGGAGTGAGACAGGGAGATGTGATTTCTCCGAAACTGTTCACTGCTGCACTGGAAGATGTTTTCAAGCTTCTGGACTGGAAAGGACTCGGCATCAACGTCAACGGCGTATACATCACTCACCTTCGGTTTGCTGACGATATAGTGGTCATGGCTGAGACCCTGGAAGACCTCGGCGCAATGCTCGGTGACCTCAACAGAGTCTCTCAACAAGTGGGCCTTAAAATGAACATGGAGAAGACGAAAAACTCACGTGTCGTACCCACTCCTCTGAAGGTTGGGGACTCTGCCCTTGAAGTTGTGGACAATTATGTTTATCTGGGACAAACGGTCCAGCTAGGTAGGTCCAACTTCAGCAAAGAGGTCAATCGTCGAATCCAATTAGGCTGGGCAGCGTTCGGTAAGCTTCGAAATATCTTCTCGTCCGATATACCGCAGTGTCTCAAGACGAAAGTCTTTGACCAGTGTGTGTTGCCAGTGATGACATACGGGACTGAGACGTGGTCGCTCACTATGGGCCTCGTAAAAAGGCTCAAGGTCACTCAAAGAGCAATGGAGAGGGCTATGCTCGGGGTTTCTCTGCGTGATCGAATCAGAAATGAAGAGATCCGCAGAAGAACAAAGGTAACCGACATCGCCCGAAGAGTTGCTAAGCTCAAGTGGCAGTGGGCAGGTCACATTGCTCGCAGGACTGATGGCCGCTGGGGCGGGATAGTCCTGGAGTGGCGACCACGTACCGGAAAGCGCAGTGTGGGCAGGCCTCCAACAAGGTGGACCGACGATCTGGTGAAGGTCGCGGGAAGCCGCTGGATGCGAGCAGCACAAAACCGGTCGTTGTGGAGATCCTTGGGGGAGGCCTTTGTCCAGCAGTGGACGTCTTTTGGCTGAGATGATGATGATGAATAATGAAGAGGTAAAATTTGTTTGTTTGCGGAGGGTAATCTCTGGAACGGGTTGTTTTTTCTTGGCGGGAAAGTGAAGAGTCATGTCTGCGGTTTTGTTTTATTTTCTAATATTTGTGTTATGTCGAATATTAATGTGAAATAATGGTGGATTATTAACCGTTAAGTGTTCGTGAGTGTGCATGAGTGTTGGCAAATTAAACAAAACAGTGCAACGTCACTTTTTAAATTCTCTCAAGAAGTACGCCCGAGGACTTAGTAAAGCCCCACATCTTTACTGAGATACTCTAGGGATTGGGGGGTATATCATTTCTCACTTCTCATTTCTATTATCATTCATCGTCATCATACAGGAAAGAAATATCGTTTATGTATTACTTGTACGAAAAATTACTTTGACACTGGCTAAATGTGCTAATCGCACGAAGCCATCAACTAAAAGAAAAAAAAATATCTGGAACTACTGGTCCAATACAAAAAAATTTTTCATAGATAGAGAGCTACATTCCTTGCGGATAACATAGGCTACATTCTACGTGGACGAAGTCGCAGGAGAACTGCTAGTGATAAATATAATGAACTAGCTGTGCTCGCGACTTCGTCCGCGTGGAATAGTGAGATTCGCATCATTTTTAATTTTTTAGGCTCTTGTTCCCGTTTTTGCAACATTTTTCACTGATGCTTTGCTCCTATTGGTCGCAGCGTGATGTTATATAGCCGAAAGCCTTCCTCGATAAATGGACTATCCAACACAAAAATAATTTTTCAATTCGAACCAGTAGTTCCTGAGATTAGCGCGTTCAAACAAACTCTTCAGCTTTATAATATTATTAATATAGGTATAATATATAATATAGATAATGGACATGGCAATGAGTATTCGGTTGCATTCGGAAATGCGATGATTACCGAGAGATATTAAGAAAATACATAAAAGCACTGTACGGGCGTTGGCAGTGGTCAGGGCACAGGAGCTCGATGGCGCAGTGGTTAACGCGCCCGGTCTGCGAGTTTAAGCAACTTTCGCAAAGGCCGGTCATCGGATGGGTGACCAAAACTTTATCATCTCGAGCTCCTCCGTGCTTCGGAAGGCACGTAAAGCCGTTGGTCCCGGCTGCATTAGCAGTCGTTAACAACCACCAATCTGCACTGGGCCCGCGTGGTGGTTTATGGCCCGTTCTCCCTATCCATCCATAGGGAAGGCTCGTGCCCCAGCAGTGGGGACATAAAATGAGCTGATGATGATGATGAGGGCACATCGCTCGTAGGACTGATGGCCTTGGGCGGGACAGCCCCCCTAGACAAGTGGCATAAAGCTAATAGACAGAAATCAATGACGTTTATGTTAATCCCATACAAATCATTCTATTTAATTTCTATTCTATTAAAGCGTTATGCCACTTGTCTGGGAGGGCAGTTCTCGAGTGGCGACAGCGCACCGGGAAACGCAGCGTGGGCAGGCCTCCAACAAGGTGGATCGACGATCTGGTGAAGGTCGCGGGTAGCCGCTGGATGCGAACAGCACAAAACCGGTCGTTGTGGAGATCTTTGGGGGAGGTCTTTGTCCATCAGTGGACGTGTTTTGCCTGAGATGATGATGACGGACGTCGAATGTTGACACGCTTAAAAATTACAAACCACCATATCAAAGGAAATATGACACTAACTCGGAGCGGGAAGATATTTCGACTGACGCTTCAAAGCGTCATCCATCATTCAATTTCCTAGACTGTTATTTTTATTGACTCTTAAATAAGTATGACATTGTGGAAATTGAAATTGGTACGAGATGGATTTTGCTAATTTAGATGTTCTTATTTCTTTAATTTCTTTTTAGGGTTTCGTTCCCAAAGGGTAAAACGGGACCCTATTACTAAGACTCCGCTGTCCGTCCGTCTATCCGTCTGTCACCAAGCTCTCATGATAGGTATCTCATGAACCGTTATAGTTAGACAGTTGAAATTTTTACATATGATGTATGTCTGTTGCCGCTATAACAACAAACACTAAAAAACAATAAAATAAATATTTAAGGGGGCTTACAACAAACGTGATTTTTTGCTCGATCTGCATGCAATAGGTAGACGTTTGAAATATTCACAGATATTGAGTAACATTATTCACTTTAAAAATAAATAGTTAAATTAAAATATATACGGTCGAATTAAGAAACCTCCTCCTTTTTTAAAGTCTGTTAAAAATAAAATTAATATTTAAGTGGGGCTTCCATACAACCCTTCGTGCGCGAGTGCGACTCGCACTTGACCCGTTTTTTACTTGCTGTGGTTGTCTTTTAAATTTTGTGTGTTCATTTGTAATAGAAAGAGAGTCTTTTTATTATAGTGCATTTTCCAATATTCTGACGCTGTAGGAAGAAAAGAAATGCTCTTGCCGGTTCTTCTCAGTACAGGATCCCTCCCGCCCTCCCTCCCGCCCTGTGTAGACTTAACTGAATTAATGATTTTGAATTTTGTGAATTTCAATTGAATTTGCAATGAGACAAGGAGTGCCCAAGAATTACTTATTTTTTAGAGTTATTCTAAGGTATTCCTAGTTTTATTTTTTTTCAAGTAGGTATTATTAGTACTTTACAGTTTTGACTATTCTAACCAAAGTAAAAATAACGATTTAAATAAAAATGCTGTCGAGGAAATTGAGTGATGGATGACTGTAACGTGACGTCACAATAATAAAGTACCTACTAATGAAGAAAATAAAGTAAATAGCCTATAACTGTCCCACTGCTGGGCAAAGGCCTCCGTTATTGAAATCAAGTCATCTCTACAATTGATGGGTATTGGCTCAATCACCACGCTTGCCAAATGCGGGTTGGTGATCACAAATGGTTTTTTTTTAATAAACTTGTATTGTAACAATACAGGAGTAAGGATCAGCCCTTGCCGAGTTTCTTGCGGCTTCTTCTCTGCACAAGGTCTCCACCGTAGAACTTACGAAGTCATGGCTTTGAATTGACGTTCAAAAAAAAGTTCACCTTGAATAAAAATTTTGAATTTCAAACCCGAATAAATCCGAAACACACTTTGCCCGACCTGCGAATTTGTACCCGGGACCTTCAGGTATCGGGCCGAGCGTTTTACCACTCGGCCACCGAGGCGCAATACATTTGCAATTTTTAATTGCTTTTCAATCTTATTACAAGTGTATAAAGTTCAATATTCGGTGGCAACATAGCTGCCATTGCCTTCGAAAGGGTTAATACCAAGAAAAGACTATACCACAGAGGCGAAAGTGTTGGGATTTTGAATCGTTGACATTTCAGTGTGGAATTTTAAGTAGGACGACGTACGACGACGGACGACGAATTTGGAGTAGCACGACGGCGCATTGGTCAACGCACCCGGTCTGCGATAACTAAAGATAGGCAACTTTCGCAAAGGCCGGTCATCGGATGGGTGACCGAAATGTAGGTATCTTCTCGAGCTGCTCCGTGCTTCGGAAGCCACGTAAAGCCATTGGTCGTGGCTGCATCAATTTGCCATTAAAACCACTAATCCGTACTTGGTCTGCATAGTGGTTTCATCCATAGAGGAGGCTCGTGCCCCAGCAGTGGGGACCTAAATTGGACGGGGGTGGGTGGTGATGATAATGACGGGTTGAGTATATCGTTAAAATTTTTCGTAATCATTAGCTTTTCTTGTGAAAAATAACTAGTATTTCTGTCCTATAATATAAAAAAAATAACTGTTTATCCGCCCTAAGATAAACTTAGATATAATTTATAACTAACTTTAGGCCCGGTGCGTCGGCACACACAATAACTTACTCTTAATAACCAAAATAACTTTCGCGTTAAGTATATGCTCCAAGTATTTCGAATATATCTTGCAATTATGTAGATAAGTTAGTTTTATAGAGGAAACTCGAGACTGCCAGACTCATGAGAAGTGCCTGACACTATTCCTGGGTTTACAGCTGGAAAAGGCACAATTTCCTCTTATCTTAGCATACAGTTAACCACAACACTTGCCTTGTGGGTACCAAGGGTTCTCATCAGTTAATCACTTAGCGAATTACAGATGAGTTTCGTTTCTATATTCTGACGAAGGCTGAAAAGTTTTATTTAGTTTATCTTCCGACTTTACTGAGTGTGTTTATTTTGAGTGTCTCAAGCAGATTTGACTATACTAGTGGTCGCCTAGTGGTCGAAATTCGACCGTAATTTTGTTAATGCTGCACGGATTGTATCAATAAGCAGCAACGAAAAATTAAAAAAGATGGAATGTGAGTTTGGATTGGCATTGACAGATTTCGGACACTCCTCTTCCATTTTTGAAATTTTTGTGGTGGTAGTGTGTGTAATGTTTGTTTATTTGATTTAATGTATTTTTTATGCATAATTAAAAAAAAATATTAACATTCTGTACTCCTTCTCTTTAAACTATAAGTGTGCGAAATTTCATACTCCTCCGTTCGCGCAATTTTCGTAAAAAGGGGTACAAAGTTTTTGCTTCACGTATTAATATATAGATTTGGAATCTACTAGCTCTATAAAAAATGCTTGATGATGATGATGTTCTGTTATTTTGATGTATTAAATAAAATTATAAATGTTTTTTTATTATTATACACCATCGATCAATTTACATTTACATAGTAATAAAATGTATTGATAAAAACTAGTTTTAAAAACATCAACATGTTAAAACGGCGGCAAATAGTTAACAAATCATAACAAACTTTATTTGTAATAGTAATAGTGCAAGTACGCCGCTGTTACGCAACGATGAGCAACATAATTCATAGATATATCATCATCATCGTCAGCCTATACACGTCCACTATGTATCATCTATTGAAAATTAAAAATATATATATATATATATATATTATACGACCCTCTTGCAGTTTAACCTCTATAGTATTTTGCCGTGGTATCGCCAAGTTCCAAGCTCTCATAGCCCCATTTCCAGAGTTCATTTCTTAGGTCGGACTGTGTTTCGGATTTTTTGACGATTAAACCTTCTTTTAACGAGTGTGATTCCCTACGAAATCGTCTTGATCGGGTTGTTGCTAGGACCCGGGAGGTGTGTGGGGTTGAGCAATGGTCTGCCCGACCCACTTTAACTCTCGGTACCCTATCTTCATTCAACATTTTAAGCATTCAACAGAGTCTATTGCGGTTCGCGCGGTGGCCCCTTCTGGGGCACTACAAATAAAAAATAAGCATTATCTAAATTTTTTCTTAAAATAATCATAAAAATGTGTTCGTCTCGCTTGCGAGTCTTCGCCATGATGTGTAGCGTGTGTAACAAATGGTAGGGGCTCATTGGCGCAGGCACTTTCATGGTGGCTATAAAAAGTTTTCATTGGCCCACGCCGTCGCGGGTTCGACTCAACTTTGCGTCGCTTTACGGCGTCCCCCGTTCTACGCGACTATCTCATTTGAATTGTTAAAACACCATTCAGTTTGATAACTTGAAACGTCTAAATTGAAGAGTTTAGGGCTTTAACAAACAAATTAAATTATTTTCAAAAATCTACCGGACATATTATATTAAGTAAGGCAAAATATTTACCCTTAACTTATATTATTCGCTCTAAGTATCTTTTATTTAATCGAATTTTAATAAGTTGTCATCGCTCCCTATAATTGAGTTGAAATCAAGTCCCGTAGAATCTACTGAGGTAGGTATGGATGGACCCCAATGGATGGACAACCATCCTCGCCTTCCTGGACTCAGATGAAGAGTTTTCCACAAAAAAAAATGTGGATAGACGTCACTCCCGCCAGAAAGCCTACAGGATTTTGATCAGTCACTCTACAAAAAGCTGCTATTTAAGACTTGACTGGACTTTTAATATATTATTGTTAGTATTTCTTGTTGTATACATTGTTTTTTTTGTGTTTTTCTATACACTTAGTAATGTTTCTGATGAATGAATTGTTTTTAAATATTAGGTACTTTTATCGTCAACACACTTTCCTTCAAACTCCATGAAACCGGTAACAGACGAAAACGCATAGTCGACGTATAGTCATGCATCAACAATAATTTAGATATACGCCGTCCCTTTTCGCGTATCATATCATACATCATTTTACGGGCAGTGGACAGCAAACAAAGGCCGCTTGCATTATTCTCAACCAACCTTCAGTAGAACCTTAACGGATGGCTGTAGAGTCTAAAATCGCGTGTTCAGCACCGCCGTAATGTAACAACGCAATGGGTGGAGTTACTTGACAGATATTAATGATTCCTAGACAGCTTTCGTATAATGTAGTACATGGCTTCGGATAGGTTCGCCAATGCCAGGTTGTGCTGCTAATTGTCTATTGGAGTTTCAAACTGATTTATGGTCCAGTCTTTATGTTATACTGATTTAGGATGATGATCAATAAGAATTTGATTTTGGTTTCGCGCGCCATTTTTGGGAGTCCATTGTTGAGTCGGCCGCCATGTTTAGAAATTATAATTGGTTTTTTTTAAATTATTTTTTGAGACTGCAAGGTCAAGGTCGATAAGTTTAGTGGTAGCTAATCGGTAATGCATTGTAGTTGTCTAATTAAATATCTGTAATAAGTAATAATAATAATAATAATAGGATAGGATTAGGTTTTTATAATGTTTTATTGCATTTAAAATAAAATATTGTAAAAATCTAGTTTTAAGGAAAAAAATGAATAAAGAGTATAATAATAATATAAAAACTTTTTGAGAACCTTTTAACAATATTACCTACCAATGGCGATAGGTAGCTATTTTCCACCATAATGAAGTATTAATACAATTTGGTATTAATTTTCAAACTATAAAATATACCTACCAATTTTTTTTTTAAAGACAAACGTAAGCTTTTCGACAACAAAACTGTTACAATCAACCCTATAATGTAAGAAGAGAAGAATTGTAATATACTTACTTAACATCGACAAAAGTTAAGAATTACCAGATTCAATTGATTTTGCTTGCATATCGTAGTTAAATCTACCTACCGCGATAGAAAGAAAAACCTTTACCTACTTAGTTTGTGTAAAAGATCTGTTTTCTATTATTGTAATGTTTAGTTAAAATAACAAAACCTACCAAAAACATCGTCTTCATCTCAGCCAAAAGACGTCCACTGCTGGACAAAGGCCTCCCCCAAGGATATGAGGGGTATTTGCCGTAATCGCCACGCTTGGCAGGCGGGTTGGCGATCGCAGTAGGTTGAGGGTAACCTCAGAGAGATGCTGCTGCCCATCCTCTGGAAATGGTCCCTTAGTCGCCTTTTACGACACCCACGGAAAGAGATGGGTTGGTGCAATTCTTTATCACCGGCACCACACAGGGAAACATCGTCTTAGTGGGTGTAAACCAAGACTTGATACAGTGCATCTATTTTCTTTAAGTCTGTCGACAAACTTTGTGTTTTGGTTGTCGTCGGATTTCTATCAGTTATAGAGTATACAGAGTTGTTACTACCCCTTTTACTTATTATTAATTTATTTAGGAATGTGAGGAAACACTATTGTGCCATACGTGGCCATACGTAGCGTAACAATTTATAGTATTTTTACTTATTATTAATTTATTTAGGAATGTGAGGAAACACTATTGTGCCATACGTGGCCATACGTAGCGTAACAATTTATAGTATTACCAGCTCTATAATAGTTCACATGAGACATCAAAACAAAACAACAATAAAGTACGTTGATCTGAATTCTAATTATAATCTATACTGATATTATAAAGAGGAAAGCTTTGTATTTTTGTATGTATGTTTGTAGCGAATAAACTCAAAAACGACTGGACCGATTTAAAAAAATCTTTCACCATTAGAATGCTACATTAGCGCTGAGTAACATAGGCTATATTAAAAACAAAATGTCCACCCGTGCGAAGCAGGGACGGGCCGCTAGTACATGATAAACCTAATAATGAATGGACATGGAAATAATTTTCGATTGCAATCGGGAATGCGATGAAGGCCGAGAGACATTAGGAAAATAGAAGCACTGTACAACGCCTGAACAACAACCTATCAAAAACTGACTTTCTTCAATAAATAATCAACCATAATAAAGTCTAATGAATAAATTTTACAGTTTGTGGTAGGCTTGTGTGCAGGCTCGTGTACATAAAGATAAGATAAAAGTACTTTATTGCCCCAAAAATTACAACTTGGTCCCTCGCCCACGGCGACTTTTTGTAGCGATGCAGTCGCGCGTTCGCATCGATACAGATGCGATGGTGTCACTAGCTGTTGCTCGCCCACATAACCACGATGCAGTCGCGATGCAACGCGATTCAGTCGCGATGCAAACGCTCGGTTCTCCACTCACGCGCCACCCTCCCTCCGTTCTCTCCCCGATGTCGTCCGACACGGTCGCGCGTTTGCATCGATACAGTCGCGATGCTGTAGCGCGTAGTAGCGCGTTGACATCGCGTTTGTCGCGCGCGTGATGTAACGCGCGTTAGTAGCGATGCGGTCGCGCGTTTGCATCGCTACAAAAAGTCGCCGTGGGCGAATGGCCCTTAGATGTTCAGTTTTTTTTTTAGAAAACTAAAACTAAAAATTTTGTGTATTTGTAAGCAAAGGGTACCAGTCTCAGCAAGATGCTGAGCTAGGCTCAGCGCTGATTTTCAGTCTGGCCCCTGGGATGGATGGTCGAAACGGGATAAATAAAGGAATATGGATGGATGCTTGTGAGGTTTATTTGAGTACGCGTATGCCTACATTTACTTCGCTGACAATGCATCTGTATACGCGGGTAAACCAATAAAAGGCTATACAATTAATCATAACTACTGATTATGGTTGAAACAATGCGTCCCGTGACGTATACGTCCGGTGGGCAGCTCAGAGGCCCATTGTGGAGGCACCAAGAGTTGTTACATTGTTCGGCACGACGGTACGTGACCGGGGCGGGGCCGCGG
Organism: Eudonia lacustrata; assembly: GCA_947562085.1. NCBI lineage: Eukaryota > Metazoa > Arthropoda > Insecta > Lepidoptera > Crambidae > Eudonia > Eudonia lacustrata. The sequence goes on along the minus strand of OX387326.1, from coordinate 6,827,872 downwards.
CGGAAGCGATAGCATTATCACCGGCTGCTGGGAACAACGGCCGTGTTTTGAGATGAGGCACGCTATGGAGTTGTGGTGGTACCGGGGCCCTTTACCGTTCCGTTAGGTTGGGATGGAACGAAAGCGAAGTGTTGCGGAGACACTAGGTTTTTAAGCACTAAGCATTGGTTTTTTCGCTTTCTGTATTTCGGTATCCTTTAAGCCTAGTGTTCGTCACCAGATTTCGTCGCCAAAAAATAGTATAGAATTTTGTTTTGTAATTTTACTAGATAACAGCTAGGAAAGAGGTTTATAATATAGTCTAAAGGAATGGATCTTAAAAAGTCACTAAAGTGTCAAATCAGTTGCTATCCCTTATTTATAATGGCTAGTGGTCGCCCAATGGTCGGAATTCGACCGTAATTTTATTAAGGCTGCATGGATTGTACCAAAGCAATGAAAAATTAAAAAAGATAGAACGTGAGTTTGGATTGGCATTGACATGACAGATTACGCAGATTTCGGCCGCTCCTCTTCCATTTTTGAAATTTTTGAAAAGAGTAGGTATTCAAGCGTGTGCGTCAAATACATGGTAATGTGTGTAATGTTTGTTTCATTGATTTAAAGTATTTTTTGTGCATAATTAAAATAAAAATTAACATTCTGTACTTCTTATCTATATATACTATACCTAATTGTGCGAAATTTCATACTCCTCCGTCCGCGCAATTTTCGTAAAAAGAGGTACAAAGTTTTTGCTTCACGAATTAATATAATAGGTAGATTAAAGACAAAAAGTGTGATCATTGGTTGAACACTGAACCTGTTGAACTCTGGTGCCAATACCGTATAGTGGTAAATTTTTAAGCATCAATAGTAGGTATCATCATCTCATCTCAGCTAAAAGACGCCCACTGCTGGACAAAGGCCTCCCCCAAGGATATGAGGGGTATTTGCCGTAATCGCCACGCTTGGCAGGCGGGTTGGCGATCGCAGTAGGTTGAGGGTAACCTCAGAGAGATGCTGCTGCCCATCCTCTGGAATGGTCCCTTAGTCGCCTTTTACGACACCCATGGGAAGAGATGGGTTGGTGCAATTCTTTATCCCCGGCACCACACAGGGGATTTAGTAGTAGTTAATAGTAGGTATACATCTAGGCAAAAAAATTTTTGGGGGAGTGCTGTTATTTATAACTTAGGTATTGTTTTATAGCAAGCAATATGTAGACTAGATCGTTAAGTGTAGGTTGTAAGAAATTTATTTTCTACTAAACCCAATGTCCTCAGTTTTTTTTTTCAGTCGATTTAATATAATAAACCTTCATTATCTTTTAATTTAATGTCTGTGTATAAAAACTTTTAGGGGCTTATTAATAAACAAAGTGTAAGCTTGGAGTAGTTACTCCGTGTCTCATTAACACTAATATGAAATGAAGTTTACATGACGGGAACATAACACGGAGTAACTACTCTTAGCTTACAGGAGTTTGGGTCTTACAAATAAACAAAGAATAACCTCCGAATAGTTATTCCGTGTTTTGTCTCTTTTACTCTAATTTGAAATGACGTTTACATGACAGGAACAAAACGCGGAGTAACTACTCGGACCTTATTCTATGTTTATTTGTAAGGCACTGAGCGTTTTACCTACAAATAAACAAAGAATAAGCTTCGAATAGGTATTCAGTGTTTTGTCTCTTTTACTCTAATTTGAAATGACGTTTGCATGACAGGAACAAAATACGGAATAACTATTTCGAGCTTAACCTTTGTTTATTTGTAAGGCACTTAAAATAAAACAAAATATATCAAATAAGTAAAGTCCACCTATTAAATGTAGTTTTACGACCCCACTCGAAAGGCATATCTGCTGTGTAAGGTACCAACTTTGCGGATAAAGATAAACCCATCAAAAACATAAATGTGAAATGAAAGCAAAGTTCAATATTATGTTATTATGATATATGCCTTGTCTTGTCTTGCCTTCAACGACAAAAGAAGTGAGACCTAAATAAGTGCCAAGTTGTATTGTTTTAGTTTAACTGTTTTAGTAGGTATATATAGATATAAAATATTTTATGTTGTTATTGATCAACATAAAATATTTTATATTACCTAACTTAAAATATAATTTCTTCTTTTAACTTAGGATAACCCGTCCGTGGTATTATTTTATTATTTATAACTAATGATCTTACACTATTGATGTGCGCTAATTATTGAAATAATAATTAGGTAATGCTAAATTCCAGTTCATAATAACGTAATAAATACGAAAGTCGTCTTTACTCTTAGTTATAAGTACATATAAGTACTAAAACTGATTTATGATTGGATTTAAAAAAAATAAGGGTGGTATTCCACTCGTTATATATTCACATGAAGACCTTAAAATCCACATAAAGACCGGCTGTCATCAATTTTGATTGCTTACATTACAGACATCGTTATGTAAGTGTTCCTAATAGAATCAATTAATTGAAAAACATAATAAAACTAGTTTCTGATTTATTCCTTTGTATTCGTCCAATTACCTATCTGGATGCCAAATTTGAACTTTCTAGGTCATCTGGAACTGGGTTAGAGTTTTGATCTATCTATAGATCAGTCATTCAGTAATAAAAATTTCGATTTTTGGACGTTAATATTTAAATAACCGTATGTATCCCGCAAGTCGACTGTGCAATTGCGAATACTAAAACTCTTTGACCATATATCCAGGAACGAGCACTCGATTGACAGACTGGTGGTGCAGGGCCATGTAGGAGGCAAAAGATCTAGAGGCCGATCACCCACCCGATGGACAGACCTAGTTAAATCATCCACGCAGACTACCATGACAGAATACTCTCGCAACGCAGCAAACCGGCGAAAATGGAGAGACATTGTCATGAAAGCAGTTCAAGCCGAAATGACCAACCAAGTTTAGTAATGTGCGCGTACCCCCAACCTCGTACGCCATCGAAACAACCACGACTTTTCTGTCAAGAGTGTACGACTGAGAAGATCTCGCAAGCCTCAATATATGAGCCAAATTTGACATGTTTATGTGAAATAGTTTTTGAGTTATGAGGGGATCAAAAGTGGCTCCTAATGGTTTGTGTAATTTTACACACGGTGCTGCTCGCCAGTTTGTTTTGTCGTGGTTTGACACGCTACGTAAACTACATTGAAGTACACGTACAAAGGGCGGTCTTATCACTAAGAGTGATCTTTTCCAGTCAACTTTTGAAATTTTATTGAATGACAGCTAAGAAGCAGATAGAAGAGGAAGAGGACATATGGATCATTAACAATTTATTAGATAGCTTAGCGTTAGATTAAGGGATGTCTGTTAGAGAAATCAATAAAACCAATATTTTTTATTTATTTCAGTCTTTATTCAATTGTTGCTTAAGTCGACTAGTTGACTTAAAAATAGGATTTTTTAATGATTAAAGGGAAAAGAAGTGTTCATTATAACTACTTACCTTATTAATTTAAGTATTTAAAAGATTTGCTCCGTAATTTAAGTGTAGCGCAGCGCCATCTAGTTACATAATTATTAACCTCTCGTTATCCATAAAACCAGACACAATAGAAATTCAATTCTTCTATAGCTCCATATGGAGTCACTGGGAGATAAAAGATTAATTAATTAAAAGTGTCTCATAAGTTTAGTGTTTGATCTAAAAGTACAATTTTCTATGCTGAATTTTTCTGCGGTAATTTTAATATTATAGTTGGCAACACTGCATATTTATCAGTAGGTACTTAAGTAAGTACACCAGTCGATGCCGTCGGGGTCGTTACAAATTGTGTGTCCTTGTACGCGAACCATAAATGGTGGTTTATGACTATTTCACGATGCAGCCTGTTCGCTTTTAATTATACATTACAATGTATGCGAAGTGCCCACGGAGTGTTTATTAAAATCATTTTATTACTTTTGCGGGCAAATAAAATATTTGCAACTACTTGTAGCAGTATGTAAAAAATTGTAAATACTCAAGCTGATAATTCGATAATAAAAATGGCGACGTAGTAAGGATCTTGGTGGCACTTTCGAATTAGTGCCAATTAATAATGAAATTAAACTGTTTTTTGTCGTATTTCTTTTTCTTCGTTTATTTTACGTGTTGTAGTGAATGCAAAATGTAGATAACCTTCTCAGTGCTCTAGACATTAATAGTAGTCTTGGTCTGTAAACTTCCCGTTTCTCTACGGTGGCTGAGTGGCAATGCGTTCTATACCTGGAGGTTTAAGGTTCAATTCCCAGGTCGAGAAAAGCGTGTTTCGGATAATTTGATGTATAGCCCGGGTTACTGTAAACCAAACCGCATTATGACAAGAATAGTGATTAAACCAATACCCATCTAGACTAGATTAGACTAAATTTTTCTACCAAAACTTATTAAAAAAAATGAGCGAGCCTTGCAGTAGTCGCATATGACGTGTAACATTTGACATCTCACCTTAGTAATAAGCAATTTTAACATTATATTCTGAAAAAAGTAAGTCAGGTATTACATAATTTTATAAATAAAATAAATGCTCCTAAGACCGTCGCGGCGAGACTGGACGTAGACAGTGCTATAATGCAGCACTGGACTCGCGTCCAGCTCGTCAAAGACAGTAAAATCACATTTAACCAATTTTTGTACTAACATAAAATTATTGTTACTAACACTATATGGACCCTGTCCGAAATAAATGTTTTTTTTTTAGTACTTTCCTAAATACTCATTAGAAGACATTTGACATATCAAAATGACCTTTGATAGTCAAATGACACAATATATAATAATATAAATATAATAATAATATGTCATGTTCATAATATCGATTTTAAAATTACAAAATGCCGCTCGCTCGCGCGTTTCCCCGACTTCCTGTTACACTGTTACACATACTTCCGTCCCATTTCACGAAATCACTCCCACAAATCATCATCATTATCACATCATCACTAGTTAATTTTGTGTCTCAACTGCTGGGCACGCACTTCCCCTATGCATTGACAGGGAGAACAGGCCATAAACCACCACGCTGCGCGGGCGCAGTGCGGATTCTTAGTTAACGACCACGAGTACTAATGCAGCCGGGACCAACCGCTTTACGTGCCTTTCGAAGCACGTAAGAGCTCGAAATGTTAAAATGATCACCTATCCGATGACCGGCCTTTGCGAAAGTTAAGTTGATTAACCTTAGCCGTTAGTAACAACTTTGCCATCGAGCTAGATTGTATGTATTAAAAAGATTAACAAGACATAGTTATGCCTAGCATAAAAAGTTTTATTTTTACACACATCTCTACTCCTTATGTAATCTAATCACTCAACATTTTATGTTCTGGGATGGGAATTGCCTTTGTAATAAAGAACTCATTTGATTATTACTGGCATTAAGAGCAAAATTGCATTATTGTATTTATAAAGTTTCTAGATTCTACATTATTGATAGTCGTTGGATAACGTAACAGGAAAAATCATTACTTTTATGCGGAAATAACAATAAAATGATAAAAAATAAGTATGCCTGAAAAAGTAATCATTGCAATCAAATGTGTAGTTAGTAGTTGGACCTACTCAATTTTATGCGCCAGAAAAGCCACGAAGAATCTAGTAAGAACGGGAGCAAGTTTGTTTTAAGCACGCCTGGAAAAGTGGTAATTGCAAACAATTGTTATAGTTAGTAGTAGGACCTTCCTAACAATAAGTACCTACTCAATTTTATGCGACACAAATGCCTCGAAGAATCTAGTAAGAACGCGAGCAAGTTTGTTTTAAACGCGCCTGAAAAAGTAGTAATTACAATCAATTCTTGTAGTTAGTAGTAGTTCCTATTCGTCATCATCATCATCATCATCAGCCTATACTAGTCCACTGCTGTACCTACATAGGCCTCTCCAATTGCACGCCACCGAGCACGATCCACGGCTACCAGCTCTAATGCTGTAGTTCCTAATGCTGATACTTAATTTAATCCGACACGAACGCCTCGGAGAATCTAGTAAGAACGGGGGCAAGTTGGCGTGGTGCCAGCTTCTAAAAATCCTCCGGTTTATGCTCCGACACTACGTTTGAGGTAACATAAGTGTTTTGCACTCCATCAACCCGGTAATGCTGTAAAGGTAGGTATTTTTTTTAATAAAAACACTTAAAAACGAATTTATTATATTTGTTTCTTCGTTAAATCTATCTTTGGCTGTCTAACTATGAGAAAATCGTAACAGTTTGAAACGAATGTTTTAAGTTAATACCTTTGTATGTAAAATTTTATTAATAAAATTCCATAAAGTTTAATCAACAACAATAATATATACCAATATAATAAAAATGATTTTATCTTCACCTTCATACAAAAATAGTTTTCCTATGGCGTTAAGACTATTTCGTCGGGGTGTCCATAAAAATGCGTAATCGATGAAATCGATAAATCAAAAATCTACATTTCCGAGACTCCTATAAAAAATAGCTAACCGATGTTGTGCGTTTTACCCTGTAAAAATAATATGTATTCGCTATCCCGCCAAGATGTAAAAGTGCGGAGAAAGGTTTTAGTTTTTTTTAAAAAAATGTGTTTTTCAAGTGTGAAGCTGTGAAATAATGGTTGGTTATTATTTAAAATATTCAGTTTACGTAAACGCGCAAGGATGTCAAAAATCACCACATTTTCAAGATTAAAAATCCGCTGAGATAGCGCGTGAGGTCTCAATAAAATCTAAACCTTTCCTGAAACTCAATTGTGTACCTATTGCATTGAATGAATCTTCACTTCTTTATCATTCTGCATCTAACTACAATTATCATACATTTACCCATTTGTTGGGCATTCGACGAGTATGTAGTATTCAAATTCAAATAATGTATTGAACACATGTGGTATAAAAGTTATAACAATATTTAGTAGAGCAAGACATTAGTTTAACATATGAAAAATACTAATACTGAATTGTCTGTTCCTAACTAGATGTAGGCTTTAAACAAACCAAACCTACTCATTGAATAAATAAATAAAATAAAAGTTACTACGTTGTTTAAGTTGTTGTATGGTTTTTCACAAACTAAATATTATGATAACGCTATGTAGGTAACGGAAAAGATATAATAATAATACCATGTCATTAAAGATTTTGCTAAGCAAATGTTTTTTTACGCAAATTTTTATTACTCTTTGTTAACAGAATAGGTAAGTTCTCGAAATGAGTTCTCGTGATGAATTGCTAATGCAAACTACAGCAGAACAACATCGGGTTTCAAAAAATTACATTATACCTTGCTGCTTTATAAGACGGTGAGCAGATGTTTTCCACTATAAAACGCTAGACAATAAGCCTATGATACAAAGATATTAAAAAAAAATTGCTATCAAAATTATTATATTTATATATTTATATTTTTATATTTATATTAAATTATTAAATTATTGTAGTTTTGATAGCAATTTTTTTTTTAGGAATTTGAAAAACGAGTACTGAAAAATGATATTCATGATAGCTACCACGTTGCTTAAGACTTTGGTGAGCAAATGTTTTTCGTAAACTATTAAAACGCTACGTTATCAGAATACTCGCTACGACAAGCCTTATAGAACACTCCGAGCTTATGCGCGTAGGCGTTAGAGAAAAAAGCGGTTCTATATTCAAAGTTGGCTCATCAGCCAATACCGTTCGAGGTAGGCGGGGCGGCGCTCCGATTGGCCGCCGGCCGCGCGCCCGTAGTGATGGATAGCTCGATTATAATGTTATTACGAGGCAACGCTTTCTCGAACGTTAACCGATTTTAAACATTAATCGATTCTTTCTTAGGTCCATATCGGATTTTATTTGTAACGGCGTTTGGTGTTTTAATTTTTCATAAGTTATGAAGACGAATGTATTTTTATATCAAGGTAATGAAATTATTTATTTAACGGCTTAGAATAATAACGTTTAACGGTATGTGTAGCTTGTAAAAAGCCAACATAAATTTAAGATAAGCTAGCATAAGGGATACCATTTAACACTGCAAGCCTTTGTTTTACACCTGATATTGAATAAGTTAAGGCAAATTTTATTACGGGATAGAAAAGAAAACGCGATACAGTAATTGTCAAACCATGTTTTACGCAACGTGAACTAAAGTTAATCTTTGGTGGTTTATAGTTTGCCTTTACTAAACAAAAACAACTCAGTATCGGTTAAAAATCTAAGTAACCTATTTATAATACCGACTTAGTATTCAGTACGTAGTTGATATTTTAAGAGATCCCTACACCGATAACCGATTTAGTATTTGTAAAAATATTATGATCAGATGTTAATGACGGTAGTTGTTGACATTGATTGGGCGCCTTTGGCTTTCAAAGTAAAAAGTAAATAGTGTTGAATAATTTCGGCGGGCTGGTTAGAACCATCATCATCATCGGCCTATCTTAGTCCACTGCTGGACATAGGCCTCCCCTAATGAGCGCCATAGCGCCCTGTCCTCAGCTTGACGCATCCAGCATCTGCCTGCAGTCTTTCGCAGGTCGTCATCCCACCTGGCCGGAGGGCGTCCTACACTACGTTTACCGAGTCGTGGTCTCCACTCAAGAACACGTTTACCCCAGCGGTTGTCGGTTCTTCGCCAGATATGGCCGGCCCACTGCCACTTCAACTTGCTAATTCTTAGAGCTATGTCGATGACTTTGGTTCTCTGTCGGATGTATTCGTTACGAATCCTATCCTTCAGAGAAACTCCGAGCATAGCTCTTTCCATAGCTCGCTGAGCGACTTTAAACTGGTGGACCAGCCCTACCGTGAGTGTCCACGTCTCAGCTCCGTAGGTCATGACGGGTAGGACGCACTGATTGAAAACTTTCGTTTTCAAGCATTGCGGTATGGATGACGAGAAGACTCGACGTAGTTTCCCAAACGCTGCCCAGCCCAGCTGGATCCTCCTCTTGGCCTCCTTCTCAAAATTGTTTTTACCTAATTGCAGAATCTGCCCGAGGTAAGTATATTCAGAAACGATTTCAAGAAGGTGGCCATGTACGACGACCGGTATCGGATCAATGTGGCCATTGATCATGACTTTGGTTTTGTCCAAATTCATGCCAAGACCGATGTGTCGCGAGGCTGAAGCTAGGCCGTCCAGCATCTGGTTCAGCTCCTCTAGCGACTCCGCCATTAGGACTATGTCATCAGCGAATCGCAGGTGTGAGACGTATACTATAAGGGATGCAAATAAAACTTCGAAAGTATGTTGCCAAAAACGATAGAAGGGTGCGAACAGCAAAATGGGATACTCAACTGATTTTTGAGTGACTGCCAAAAATAATATTAAAATTGCCACCCTCAACTACAAATAAAATTTATTTAATTTACTAAAGCCATAAGAAATGTCGCTAGTAGTATATTAATATAGTGATCGTGACAAATAATGACACACTTATTTGAGATGCGACAATAGTTGACTGGTAGAAATATACACTTAAAATAAGTCCCTGAACCAAAATGTAAAAACAAACCAAATGATAATGTTTACAAATAAATATAAAAAATATAAAATATCCTAAATAAATAAAACATTGCTATGTACCTAAGGGAAACAAGGAATGCGTCGCCTACAATCCCCCCCTTAGTGCTATTAATTAGCACTAGAGTCCGTTGGTGCTAATAAAGCGACGCGCGTCACTGGTCGCCGGAGCACGCCGGTGCGCGTGCGCACGTCCACCACGCGCACGCGCCCGTCGTCGCCGGCGTGGGTCGCCCTCACCACTCCGTGTCGCCAGCACCCTCGCTCAATATTTGGTTCTTCTAGTAAAACGTAGTCCCCGATGCCTAAGTTCCTCTCCTTCTTAAGCCATTTCTGCCTGGGTAGTAACGTGGGCAAATACTCCTTTACCCAGCGGCCCCAAAACATATCTGTCAACCTTTGAGCCACTCGCCATCTTTTCCTAAGACTCAGATCCGCATTATCATATTTCCCAAAACTAGGACTATTTGACGAAGAACCTATTAAAAAATGGTTAGGTGTCAAAGCCTCTGGGTAATTGGGATCGACCGATACATACATACATACAACGGACGACTGTTAACGAGAGCAGGTGTGAGATGTAGTCACCGTTTATGTTAATGCCCTTCCCTTTCCAGTCCAGCGTCTTAAACATATCTTCCAACGCGCTTGTGAACAGTTTCGGGGATATGACATCCCCCTGTCTCACTCCTCTGCGCAATTGGATGGGTTTGGACTGCTGGCCCTGTACTTGGACATTCATGGTGGCGCATTCGTAAAGACATCTCAACACCTCGATATAACGACAGTCCACTTGGCATCGCTGTAAGGATTCCAGAACAGCCCAGGTTTCGACAGAGTCAAAGGCCTTCTCATAGTCCACAAAAGCCAGACACAGGGGCTGATTATACTCTTCAGACTTCTGTATAATCTGCCTCACTGTGTGAATGTGGTCTATGGTACCATATCCTCCGCGAAACCCGGCCTGTTCCGGTGGCTGGAACTCGTCGAGTCTCCTGGCGAGACGATTCGTGACCACTCGTGAGAAAAGCTTATAGACATGGCTCAGGAGCGAGATGGGTCTGTAATTTTTAAGCAGAGTTTTATCGCCCTTCTTAAAAAAGAGCACCACCAAGCTCCCGCTCCACGCCTTTGGAGTTCTCCCACTGTGAAGGACGGCGTTGAAGAGCTTCTGCAATTCCTGTATAACAGGGGCTCCTCCAGCTTTCAAAAGCTCTGATGTAATTCCGTCCTCACCGGGGGCTTTTCCATTTTTAAGCTGTCTCAGAGCTAACACGATCTCGTCTTGACTGATGTCTGGCAGTTCGTCGGTGTAGTGGCGTGTCAAGGTGGCTCTGGAATCGTGGTCGTCTCGTCGGGGACGAGGGGCATGTGCAGCGTATAATCGGCCATAGAAATCCTCTATCTCGGCGAAGATCTCCGGCTTCGACAATACGGTCCTCCCGTCGTGCGTTTTAAGCTTCGTCAGGTGGCTCCTGCCAAGCTGCTGAGTGAATACTTTGGACCCTCGGTTTCGCTCTATCGCCTCTTCAATGAGGCGTGTGTTGGAGCTCCGAAGGTCGCGCCGTACCATCTTCGCAATTCGCTTGTTCAGGTCTGACCTCTCCGACGAAGTCGCTTGGGTGGTTTTCCGTCTTCTTGTCATCACCTCGAGAGTCTCAGCCGAGAGTTTGGATTTCTTGCCAGTACGCTGTTTTTTGCAGAACTGAATGCCCTCGTCCCTCAACGTTTCGACCAGATTGTGTAGGGTCTCGTTAGCGTCATCAGTGGGTTCCAAAGCAACAAATCTGTCCCCGAGAAGCTGCTGGAATTTCTCGGTGCCCGCCATGATTTGGATTGGGTTAGGACGGAGCGTGGACTTCATCAGACGGTTTCTTTCAAGCTTTAAGTTGATATTCAGAGAGCCTCGGAGGAGTCGGTGATCAGATCCGGTATTGAACCTGTTGATCACTGAGACATCTCTGAATATGTGCTTGCTATCCGTCATGATGAAGTCGATCTCATTTTTGGTCACAGTATCGGGACTTTGCCATGTCCACTTCCTTTGAGGCTGTTTTTTAAAGAAGGAGTTCATTAAGAACAGCCCCTCTTACTCGAGGAAGTTGACAAGCATTTGCCCCCTGTGATTCCTAACTCCATAACCATGCGGTCCTATCCGGGATTCGTTGCCAGTCTGGGTTCCCACCTTGCCGTTAAAGTCTCCCATAACAACGTTGAAATGAGCCTTAGTGGTGTTATGCAAGGCTTTGGATATGTCTTCGTACATATCCTCCACTTCATCATCTGAGTGTGCCGAGGTCGGTGCGTATACCTGAATGACCTTCATGCTGTAACGCTTTGACAGCCGAATGATCAGGTACGCTACCCTGGTCGACACACTGGAGATTTCTTCGACATTGTTAGAGAGGACCTTATTGACGAGGAAGCCTACGCCGCCCTGGGATGTTTTATCACCCTCGCGAAAGTAGAGAAGATGGCCCGAGTCTAGGGTTACGGTGTCCTCCCTCTCTCTACGAACTTCACATAACCCTAGAACATGCCATTTAATGTTCTCTAACTCCACTTCCAACTGCGCTAGATGGTGGTCAAGCCTCAGAGTGCGTCCGTTAAACGTTGCCAGGGTCAGTTGTTTGTGGCAGCCTGAGGTAGCCCGGTGATTGTTAGCACCCCCTGCCCCGCCGTTACCATGGCCGCTGCCATGACCAGGAATAGCGAGGCGGCCGTGAACTAGGGGCCGTTTCCTTTTTCGTACGATCATCATAAGGGGGGTAGTGCCCATAATCCCCACGCTGGGCATGCGGGTTGGGGATCGCAGTTCAGTGTGTGGTGATGGAGTTGTTCTACAGGGGGCGCTGCTGCCCGCCCCCCGGTTTTGTCCCTTTGTCGCCTCTTACGACACCCACGGGAAGAGTTGGGGTGGTGCAATTCTAGGCCGGCACCACACGGTGGTTAGAACCACGATAGCTCAATTGGAAGAGCACCTGACCCGGTAAGTCAGAAGGGTGCAGGTTCAAATCCTGCTCGTGAAAATTTTTTCAACATTTGTGTTTTTGTAATTTGTTCGCAACAAAATTTGCGTTAAAAATTATATAAACATTTCATCTTATTTAGTGTATGTTATGAACACAACAAATAATGGTGCTCACATTTTTGTTATAGTGACGAAATTATAAAAGAAAGGGAGACTAGCAAGGCGGACTTTAAAAAACCTTAGCGTCTGAGACCGAAAGTTGTAACCATTAAAATGCAAATACGGTTGAAATAATTATGTATAGTAACAAAGGAGTCCACGAGAATTCGCACTCCTGATTTCGTCGGGCACATAATGAATACCTACTTTTTAAGACTTGTCATAAAATATTCCGTGGTGCTTCACTTCCCCATCTGATTTATGTGTCGGTAATAACTGTTCATAAAACTAAGACGAGATTTACGTCTGTCGTTAATGCCGTGTGACGGCGTGACCTCGACGGTCAAAGTTCTGTCCTCCGCTGAAAATAATAAAACTCCTATCCGATAAAAGCCTTGCCCCTGCATTTTTTTTATATTGACTGCTAAACTGTGAAGGTAATGTTGATTAATGAGACAGATAATTGGCTACTTTATTTTTTATGGAAGACAAGTGTAAAAACAATGACAAATTGCTAAAATACCCAGTGAATATCATTGCTCACACTCACACTAGGCACTCTGTACAGCCAACGTCGATGGTATGCAAAGAAAACGTTTCGAATTCCGTGTATAGGTACGGATATGTACTTACCTTCGCCTTATCTCTGCAACTAACTTAACACGCGGGCCATAAAGCGGCCCGCCATTGTTTCCGAACCATTCACTGGAAAACTAGTAGATGGGCACATCATAAAACGCCCCCCATACATATTCGCTGACTTTGTCTAATGCCACGATTGCATCGTTTTTATGCGTCCTAATGCACACTTCGGTGAGCTGTCAAGCCGTTACAATAGCGTGTTTTATGTAAAAACGTGACTAGGTAATGGTCGTGCTGAATTTGTGTCACAAACTTCGAAATTAAACACTTTACCGCGGATCTACTCGCGTTTGTTGTACGTATTCTGACGTTACTCGTCTTTTCGTGGGCACAAATTAGACTTATTTACTTCTTGATAGGAAAATTATTTTTTGAAAAACGTCCATAGTCTTTAATTTATTAAAATAAAAAGGACAAGTCATCTTCTTCGGCGACAGATTAGTATCGATACAGCTAGTCTAGATTAATAGCTGCTCATAGAACATTGTAAAATACTTTGTTTTATAAGTTAAGTTAAATGCCAGTTGTTTAAAAAGCATGTTAAGCCTTTGGTATCTGTTGTTTCAGTGTTAAGTCTATATAATATAGTCTTTAAAAGGCCTAATAGTGTAGAGTCGATTTAGACTTTACAGTATTTTAAAGCTGACGAGAACGTTACAATTTTATTACTTGTGCCAAGTTTTGTTTTCCAAAAAAGGAACTAAAATATAGTTTTAAAACAGATCTTTAAGTACGCACTAAAAATACCGACCTAAGACTACTTTGAAATAGGGTAGCTTCTCCTTTAAGTAACAATTCCAAAGAAATAAAATTCATTTCATGCTTTACTGGACAGTCCTTATCTTTTCTTTCATAAATTTTGCGTCGATAAAAGTTTTATAGCCGCTTCGGACGGAGAAGCAAAATCGATTTTATATCGATTATTATCTTACACTGTTGCATCACTAATTGGTAACTTGGCGTGCGAATTATTAAATTGAAACTTGTCTTAATAGTTTAGGTAGAGTGAACGACTCTGGTTTAGGCCTTGATTTCTATTTCTTTGCAACAATTTTTTTTTATTAGACAATGATTATAAAAAATGATGACTTCATAAAAAAAACCTAATAATCCGTTTTTTCCTGCACATACAGTATCGTTAAAAACCGAATTAATGTTTCCTTTTTACATTTATTTTGGCACGGAACAGTCAATTTAATAGCACTTCTTGTACTAAAAATATACCAGATTAATTATATAATGAGTGGCCAAACATAACTTTGAATTACAGATACAGTTTCTTATCAGTATTTCAACAAAACTTTTCAACTTTAAACTTAACTTAAAAAAACTTAAAAAAACTTTAAAGTTCCAACAGGCCAAGCTAACCCGCATTCATCCTTTTGTTAATTTCTCTAGCTCGGGGCTAATGAAGTAATGCTCTACGCCATATTGAATCGTAAACTGAACAGTGGAAACCCATCCCCGTAAAACGGGCCGTAAACCACCACTCGGGCACGAGGTGATTTGGTGCCCGCTCTATAGACAACGCGCTGTATTTTTTATGTGATGGCTTCGCGCGGAGTGTGTATTTAGCCACTGTCAAGTTTAAATTATCGTGGAATACGGCTCAGTTGACGACTGGCATAGCGCTCGATTGGATATCCGAAGGTCTTGGGTTGAATTTTCAGATCGGGCATAGTGTGTTTTCGGATATTTCGATAAATAGCCCGAGTTTCTGATCACCAACTCGCAACTAACAAGCTAGTCGATCGATTATAAATTGTAATGATGACTTGACCGCAGTCACGGAGCCCTTTGCCTAGTTGTGGGATAGTATATAGGCCGTTATTCAAGTATACAATGATTTTGAGATATTTGAGGATTTCGCAAACGCTGTACCTACTTATCTCCCTTTTAGTCGAATGGTACATAGGTACGAGTATTCTCTTCGGTGTTGTCGGTGTTAGAACGTGACTGCGGTTACCTGGCTAGTTACCGCTATCTTGTCTTTGTCTGAAATAAATGTTTGAATTATTTATTTATGATTGATGTATGTAGGTATGCAAGCTTTTTTAGAGAAATAAATTTTATTTAATTAGTTTGTTTATATATATATATTTAGATGTCTTGTCATAACAATAATGTTTACAGCATGATAGTATATCGTCAGTTGGCTAAGATAGCCGCAGTTATTTATTATCGTCACTTACCATCAAGTGAGATGAAGATCTTTTTTTGTTGAATTTAATTTCAATGAAAACTATTTTAAGAACAATAATTAAAATTCGTCGTGGTTTATCGATAACAGCATATTGCCCAACTCTACAAGACAGAAGCCTAAGTAACCGTATAAAGGGATTTTTAGGAAAAAAAATTTCTAGCTACCTACTTATTTGCTGTCTGCTATTATGTACTCCTCTTTTGTACACAGTTGCCACACAAAATAACGAGATTGCAGAAAGTAAGCTTCATACAAACGCACTTAGACAACTTCTCACGGACACGGAATCTAGCAACAGTTGCGGTCGGGCTGTTCTCAGCTGTTCCGAAATTCCTTTTTTTTATTTTTTATAATTTGATAGGCTTGCATTTGACTACTATCTCACCTGATGGTAAGTGGTGATGTAGCCTACGATGTAACATGCTTGCCTAGAAGGTACCTTATTCACTCGTGATTTGAAGACCTCAATATTATATTTGATAGGAAACACAGACTAAGGCAAGGAGTTCCACAGCTTTGCGGTACGTAAGAAAAACGTGGACGCAAAACGCTTCGTACGCATGGGTGGATTCCGTGTCTGAGAGAGGGTCTGTGTGTGCGTCCCTCGAGCCCGTTTGTATGAAGCTATCCTTCTGCAGTCTCCTTATCTAATGGTTGCCACGTTATAAGTACTCAGGACGTGACCAAGCGTGCCCAAGTGTGACTTCGGAGCTGAATAGTTTCTTTTTATGTTCTACGGCTCCGTTGAGGACAAAGGGAAGTCGTAAAGACCTAAGTGTCTGCTTGATGTGACCTTCTAACTCGAGCTAGTGTTGTGCTGATTCGGATATTTCGTGTAGTATTCGCGTAAACTTTAGAAAACAAATATGAAATAATTAATAATAATAGCTACTACTATCAAATTATTTCAAATTGTAATTGTAAGTAAATCAATATTAGTAAAAATGTATAAAAGATAGCTGGCTAATAGCGTATGGAACCAAGCCACAGAATAACTATGACCAAGCACTAGATTTGAAAACTAATGGATCGACAGCTCAGTCGCTCGGACTGCAAAATCTTTGGGTTCAGAGTGCCACGTGGGGTTGTCATCTTTATTAAGTGTTGTTTTCAAAAGAAATGTGTTTTATCCGTGTGTTCGTACTATTAGACGTAAGTACTACAAATTCAATACAACAAATAATAACAAGTGCTAACATCGGCGTTACTTTTCAAGCCTATGAAGATTTCACACACTCCGCACAACTACGTTCACGTCAACCACATCACTACATTAGTTTATGTGCGCTAGTGACGTGCCGCGACGCTCGATTATGTTTCTTAATCCTTATTTATGGTTACGATCTCGATTGTGCTTCACGGCTGACGATTGTCGATTTTGTTGCGCGATGTGCCTTTGTCCCGTTCCCTGAGGCACCCATTGTGGTGTTGACGCTTACAGATAATAATGAAACGAGAGGCAGTTGGACCTTATAGCTATTATGTCTTTTTGTAGGATAAGAGTGGTGACATTTTCATTAAGCTTTTATGCGGAAATAGTTTGACCTCTATATTTGACCATTAAAGCTACTGAGCCGTAAAATGTGAATGGAAGGCATTTGAAAAACAGCGCTACTTTATGTTAACTCTTTCAAGAAGTAGCTGTGAAACATAGGTATATTGTATACTAGCGGCTGTTCGCGGTTTCACCCGCGTGGTTCCCGTTCCCGTGGGAATATCGGGATAAAAAGTATCCTATGTTTTAATCTAGGTTATAAACTATCTGTATGCTGAATTTCATCCAAATCCATCCATCCGTTGCAGCGTGAAGAAGCAACAAATATACAAAAACACAAATGTTGAAAAAATTTCCACGAGCAGGGTTTGAACCTGCACCCTTCTGACATACCGGGTCAGGTGCTCTTCCAATTGAGCTATCGTGGTTCTAACCAGCCCGCCGAAATTATTCAACACTATTTACTTTTTACTTTGAAAGCCAAAGGCGCCCATTCAATGTTAACAACTACCGTCATTAACATCCGATCATAATATTTTTACAAATACTAAAGATCAGTTCGGGCGCGGGTCGGGGGGCGTATCGACAAGACGACTGGAGTTAGTGAGCACGTGACACGACCTTACATACTTGATGGAAAGCATCGTATGTCCAAATTACTTGTGGAATATTATCACCGCCGAGCGTTCCATGGAGCCAACGAATTGGTAGTTAATGAGTTGCGTCAGCATTATTGGGTAATAAACCTACGACCCACCGTCCGAGACATAGCCAGTCGCTGTCTGTTCTGTAGGTATCGACGGGCGGCCCCCCAGCCTCAGCGCATGGCTGACTTGCCATCGGCTCGACTGCAGCATAACCGACGACCGTTTAACTGCACTGGTATTGATTACTTTGGCCCGATGGAGGTTACAATTGGTCGCAGAAGGCAAAAGCGTTATGGTGTAATATTTACATGTTTAACCATACGCGCTGTCCATATTGAACTCACCGATGATCTTACCACCGATGCAACGATCATGGCTCTAAGACGGATGATAGCACGTAGAGGACAACCTAACATTATCTACTCCGATAATGGTACAAACCTAAGAGGCGCCGCAACAGAACTGAAGCAATCCCTCGAGAGTTTGAACTCAGAAAAGTTGGCAGAAGATGGCTCCGTAAGGGGGATTGATTGGCGATTTATACCGCCTGGTGCTCCTGAGATGGGTGGCTCATGGGAGAGGATGGTCCGGACTGTAAAAACAGCTCTCAAGGCAGTGTTAAAGGAACGCGCACCACATCCAGAGACTCTGGCTACTATGTTAGTGGAAGTCGAGGCTCTCGTTAACAGTCGTCCGTTGACCCATGTATCGGTCGATCCCAATTACCCAGAGGCTTTGACACCTAACCATTTTTAATAGGTTCTTCGTCAAATAGTCCTAGTTTTGGGAAATATGATAATGCGGATCTGAGTCTTAGGAAAAGATGACGAGTGGCTCAAAGGTTGACAGATATGTTTTGGGGCCGCTGGGTAAAGGAGTATTTGCCCATGTTACTACCCAGGCAGAAATGGCTTAAGAAGGAGAGGAACTTAGGCATCGGGGACTACGTTTTACTAGAAGAACCAAATATTGAGCGAGGGTGCTGGCGACACGGAGTGGTGAGGGCGACCCACGCCGGCGACGACGGGCGCGTGCGCGTGGTGGACGTGCGCACGCGCACCGGCGTGCTCCGGCGACCAGTGACGCGCGTCGCTTTATTAGCACCAACGGACTCTAGTGCTAATTAATAGCACTAAGGGGGGATTGTAGGCGACGCATTCCTTGTTTCCCTTAGGTACATAGCAATGTTTTATTTATTTAGGATATTTTATATTTTTTATATTTATTTGTAAACATTATCATTTGGTTTGTTTTTACATTTTGGTTCAGGGACTTATTTTAAGTGTATATTTCTACCAGTCAACTATTGTCGCATCTCAAATAAGTGTGTCATTATTTGTCACGATCACTATATTAATATACTACTAGCGACATCTCTTATGGCTTTAGTAAATTAAATAAATTTTATTTGTAGTTGAGGGTGGCAATTTTAATATTATTTTTGGCAGTCACTCAAAAATCAGTTGAGTATCCCATTTTGCTGTTCGCACCCTTCTATCGTTTTTGGCAACATACTTTCGAAGTTTTATTTGCATCCCTTATAGTATACGTCTCACACCTGCGATTCGCTGATGACATAGTCCTAATGGCGGAGTCGCTAGAGGAGCTGAACCAGATGCTGGACGGCCTAGCTTCAGCCTCGCGACGTATCGGTCTTGGCATGAATTTGGACAAAACCAAAGTCATGATCAATGACCACATTGGTCCGATACCGGTCGTCGTACATGGCCACCTTCTTGAAATCGTTTCTGAATATACTTACCTCGGGCAGATTCTGCAATTAGGTAAAAACAATTTTGAGAAGGAGGCCAAGAGGAGGATTCAGCTGGGCTGGGCAGCGTTTGGGAAACTACGTCTAGTCTTCTCGTCATCCATACCGCAATGCTTGAAAACGAAAGTTTTCAAATCAGTGCGTCCTACCCGTCATGACCTACGGAGCTGAGACGTGGACACTCACGGTAGGGCTGGTCCACCAGTTTAAAGTCGCTCAGCGAGCTATGGAAAGAGCTATGCTCGGAGTTTCTCTGAAGGATAGGATTCGTAACGAATACATCCGACAGAGAACCAAAGTCATCGACATAGCTCTAAGAATTAGCAAGTTGAAGTGGCAGTGGGCCGGCCATATCTGGCGAAGAACCGACAATCGCTGGGGTAAACGTGTTCTTGAGTGGAGACCACGACTCGGTAAACGTAGTGTAGGACGCCCTCCGGCCAGGTGGGATGACGACCTGCGAAAGACTGCAGGCAGATGCTGGATGCGTCAAGCTGAGGACAGGGCGCTATGGCGCTCATTAGGGGAGGCCTATGTCCAGCAGTGGACTAAGATAGGCCGATGATGATGATGATAGTATACGTCGGAGATAGTGGTGGTGGTGCATAATCCGACAATTCACTGTCGCTTTGATTTAACATCGTAACGTATTTTTTAGAACATTAACTTTTTTATAAGAATAAATTAAAATAAACTTAACGTATATTATTTGAAGAAAACAAAAACGCGGCAAATTCCTAGACTAATATTTTTTTGTCGGAAAAGCAAAGGCATCAAGCTCATACGGACTCGTCGTTTTTCGTAATTTTATTTAATAATCTTATCTGCATAATAAACGCGTATTCCTTTTTCAAAAAGATGTATAACGCTTTATATACAAACTCAATGGTGTGAACACAGATGTAGTTCAGTATAAATTTCGGTAAGTATTCCAAATTTAAATCACATTCTCCCCCTAGAGGATGAATGAAATTCAGTACAATTTTTTTTCCCTGTTTTTAACAGATTAAAAATGACTATTGTTATTTTCGCTTTTTGTGGCATAGAATGTCACTTTTTTGAGCAAGTGGTACGAAAACGTTATTTTTTTCCAATTTTTTCTCGGTCTTATTAACGATAACAGGCAGAAACTTAAAATATTTTTATAGATAATGGTACGGAACTCTTCGTTGCGCGAGTCCGAGTCGCACTTGGCCTTTATTTTTAAATTACGAGCAATTTAAACCAACTTTTTAAATACCAGATCTCTGGGCGGGTGATTATATTAGAACAGTTTAGCTCATTCACGTTTTAAAAGGATCTTGAAGTTATTGATTCCGTTGTTATCGTAAGATGGCAGACGTGTGCACCTACCAACCCAAGCCAGCGTGGTATGTTATGATCCCATTTCCCCTTGTCGTTTCCCTCATGTCGTTTAACTCATACTTCTATAAAAGTCGTGCGGTTTCTTGTGCCTATTCTTCTCTACTGCTAAAAGACGCCCTGAATGGGAAATAGTTACAGTAGTAGGTACTTTGATAAGTACATGTAAAAGAATATCTTTGGACATTGACTTTCATATTTTGTTGTGAGGTGCATAACCTAATGACGTCGATCGCAGTTCTTGTAGTCAAACAGTCAACAAGACTGCTAGTTATAAAATCGTATTTTAACAAGAAAATTCTAATAAATAGTTCCTGTTTTAAATATTTAAAACCGGTATGCCGGTATCTACTTTTTATGACTCTGGTATAGTATATGTAGGCCAATTAGAGTTATACCTTCTGCGCATAGGATGTTTTTGCGCACATTGTTAATGAATTGACTTTTTTGTTAATGTTAACCAAAAGAAAACATATTACCATACTAAAACAAAAAAGCCTGAACACTAGCATGATCCGGCGAAATTGAAAAATAATGATTTGCCAACAGCAAAAACAAAAAGGACACCAATTCTAAAATACGTGTTTATTTTTGGCGTTTTTTTATGTTAATTATATTTGGATGGGTACATTTTTCTCTGTTTTCACGGCGAGGGCTACATTTTCCCGTTACATTTGAATTTCAAATTAAGTACAAATCCTGTTCCGCGGTTATTCAAATTTATATTCGGTTGAACGCCAATGTCGCAAAAATATGAGTGCGATCTTTCATTTAGCTACGTCAATTTACTTTGAATACTTTTGTATTCGACTGTACACTTTATGGTCTATATTGCTTTGATATGAACCCTTTCAGACGGTGGTATCATGATAATTATGCAACAATAATTATAGATATAAGATTCAAATGCCATTTAGTTATAATTTTAGGTAGGTACCTACTTTTGTTGTATTGTAAATTGTAACGGTATACTACATTTCATCTTTAAACTACTATTTTTATGGTTTTTACGTAAACTATTATTATTTATGACATACTACTTACTTACTACGCTGGCTCAGCGATCCGAAGTGGATCTTGGCCTCCGACATCAAAGTGCGCCATTCCTTCCTGTTTTGTGCCAAGTGAGACCAGTCTGGCACTTCCAGCTCTTTCAGGTCTTTGACAACGAAAGAAAGAAAAGAAAGAAAGATGAAGTTTTGACATAGAGTAGACTTTTTACATAGAAATCCAGTTCATAAAAACCGCAAAAAGTGCCGTTTTGCGTTTTGTTCCTGTGAGTGTAGTGTGCCGATAGCAACTTCGACTGAATAATGACTTAGGAAACACTGGTAAGATCTACAATATTCAATAAAATTTCGGCGGGCTGGTTAGAACCACGATAGCTCAATTGGAAGAGCACCTGACCCGGTATGTCAGAAGGGTGCAGGTTCAAACCCTGCTCATGGAAATTTTTTCAACATTTGTGTTTTTGTAATTTGTTCGCAACAAAATTTGCGTTAAAAATTATATAAACATTTATAAATAGCTTGCCTACTTCTTAACTGATCTTTAGTATTTGTAAAAATATTATGATCGGATGTTAATGACGGTAGTTGTTAACATTGAATGGGCGCCTTTGGCTTTCAAAGTAAAAAGTAAATAGTGTTGAATAATTTCGGCGGGCTGGTTAGAACCACGATAGCTCAATTGGAAGAGCACCTGACCCGGTATGTCAGAAGGGTGCAGGTTCAAACCCTGCTCGTGGAAATTTTTTCAACATTTGTGTTTTTGTTCGCAACAAAATTTGCGTTAAAAATTATATAAACATTAACAAATATACACACAAACTTTCGCATTTATAATTATTAGTGTGATTTAAAAAATATTAATATGCGTTATTGACACATTGATAACTTACTTACTGCTCTGGCTCAGGGACCCGAAGTGGGTCTTGGCCTCCGACAAAAGAGCACGCCATTCCTTCCTTCTTTGTGCCAACTAGCTAGCTCTGCAAGATCCTTAGTTACTTGATCGGCCCGTCGGTGTCACACATTAAATAAAATAAAATAAACTTTCCTACACTCACACCAATTATCTAGCCCAAGAGAAGCTTCGTTATGAAACTCGTTAAATGGTTACTAGACAACGAATAAACATACTTAAAATACTTAAATACATATTTATTATACATAGAAAACACCCATACCCGAGAAAATTAAGAAAAACAATAATTTCTAAATTGACCCGACCGGGGATCGAACCCGGGACCTCGGAGATAGCGACACCATGAAAACCGGTGTCCAAACCACTCGACCAAGGATGTCGTCAAATTACATTAATTTCACATTTTACATTACACGTTACATATTGTTATCAGTCCTATAATTCTTGTGTTATTACTACCAATACAATACTGGTGCAAGTCAAAATATACTGATATTTGAAATTGAACTGTACTGTTCTTCAATACGACAAAATTTCCAATGTCAGTATGTTTTGACTTGCACCAGTATTGTACTGGTAGTGCGATTATAGGCTTAAAGTATTAAACCAACATAGTTATGGGTTCACGTCAGTTAGTCTAACAGTACATTAGTTATTCTGTGGTCTAACAGAGCTATGAGATTACAACTAAGATTTCTCCTGGAACTGGAATTGGAACCTGGGCTTGGCTGCGATACAAAACAAGGAGGTTTCCTTGTTCTGGATCAAAGCACATGCGGGTCTGTCGGGTAATGAGGGCGCCGGCGAACTTGCGAAAGCAGCTGCCCTGTTGAGTAGATGGTCAAAATACGACCGGGGCCCAGTTTCATATATCAAGAGATGCATTTGTTGACATATGAAACGAATGGTGGCAAAAACAAATTCCAAAACATCGCTGGCACCAAAAAAGTCTTCTTTCCAGACGCCAAATAAGCCTATAACATAGTCAGAAAATTAGCCTAAACGGCCTCCTCACCCAAGCACTGGCAGGACAGGACACGACGGCAGGCTTATTATTACCGATC
Organism: Eudonia lacustrata; assembly: GCA_947562085.1. Classification (NCBI taxonomy): domain Eukaryota; kingdom Metazoa; phylum Arthropoda; class Insecta; order Lepidoptera; family Crambidae; genus Eudonia; species Eudonia lacustrata. Next base: position 6,804,175 of record OX387326.1, on the reverse strand, counting down.
TTTAAGTGACAGTCTCAATCGCAACAATTTGCAATTTATCGCTATCAAAACGCATGTTTTACGGAACGTAGAACGCTACGATAGCGCCTCAAGTGAGCGATTGACGAACTAAAAATGTATGAAAGCGCTCTAAAAAACCGACCGATTAGCGATTGTAGCAACCGCAACTAGTAGCAGTTCATCATCATCATCATTATCTCAGCCAAAAGAAGTCCACTGCTGGACAAAGGCCTCCCCCAAGGATCTCCACAACCACCGGTTTTGTGCTGCTCGCATCCAGCGGCTTCCCGCGACCTTCACCAGATCGTCGGTCCACTTTGTTGGAGGCCTGCCTTACCTTTCATCATCATCATCATCATCATCATCATCATCATCATAGCCAAAAGACAAAGACGTCCACTGCTGGACAAAGGCCTCCCCCAAGGATTTCCACAACGACCGGTTTTGTGCTGCTCGCATCCAGCGGCTTCCCGCGACCTTCACCAGGCGTCCGACCGCCTAACCGATCGCTTTGACTTGGTGTGTGGTTTATGACATCATGTTGTCGTTTCGTGCCGCCTATGAAAGCAATATCGAAAGCTATAGCCTTTAGCTTTTGATATTGCTTTCATAGGCGGTGCGAGGTGGCAAGATGACGTCATATACTATACGCGTAGTCAAAGCGATCGGTTAGGCGGTCGGGGGGCAGATCGTCGGTCCACGTTGTAGGAGGCCTGCCCACACTGCGCTTTCCGGTACGCGGTCACCACTCCAGGACTAGCAGCAGCAGCAGTCGCGTTGCCATTGTGCAATTAGCAACTGGTTGGTTTTTTTGCCCGATCCGATCCGAACCCTTTGGAGAATCTAGTTAAGGCACGGGGGCACGCACTGGTGCGTGATGCCATTCCCTCTAGAAAACCTCCGAAGGTGATTCGTTTCACACGGCTTGAGCAACCCTTTAAGTTTCTCGCCGCCCCCAAACAAGCCCGGTGAAGCTGAAAATGCCGTTTGAGGCTATCAGCAATCTCTCTCAAAAAACAAAAAAGAATGGTTGCTTTTTTTTCGGTAATAACCCTGCCGGTTCTCTGACTACTTACACCCGCTATAAGTGTAGGTAAGTAAAAAAACACGATTTCTCACATTCAACCCTAACATCTATCCGTTCAGCCACCAATGTTTCAAAATATAAAACCATATGTCAGGGGTCGCCAATTTTGTGCGGACCGCGAGAACACAGCAACTTGCACTACAGAGTACGTAATTTAATAAATATGTAAAAACACAAATGTTGAAAAAATTTCCACGAGCAGGGTTTGAACCTGCACCCTTCTGACATACCGGGTCAGGTGCTCTTCCAATTGAGCTAACGTGGTTCTAACCAGCCCGCCGAAATTATTCAACACGATTTACTTTGAAAGCCAAAGGCGCCCATTCAATGTTAACAACTACCGTCATTAACATCCGATCATAATATTTTTACAAATACTAAAGATCAGTTAAGAAGTAGGCAAGCTATTTATAAATGTTTATATAATTTTTAACGCAAATTTTGTTGACAACATTGAATGGGCGCCTTTGGCTTTCAAAGTAAATCGTGTTGAATAATTTCGGCGGGCTGGTTAGAACCACGTTAGCTCAATTGGAAGAGCACCTGACCCGGTATGTCAGAAGGGTGCAGGTTCAAACCCTGCTCGTGGAAATTTTTTCAACATTTGTGTTTTTGTAATTTGTTCGCAACAAAATTTGCGTTAAAAATTATATAAACATTTATAAATAGCTTGCCTACTTCTTAACTGATCTTTAGTATTTGTAAAAATATTATGATCGGATGTTAATGACGGTAGTTGTTAACATTGAATGGGCGCCTTTGGCTTTCAAAGTAAATCGTGTTGAATAATTTCGGCGGGCTGGTTAGAACCACGTTAGCTCAATTGGAAGAGCACCTGACCCGGTATGTCAGAAGGGTGCAGGTTCAAACCCTGCTCGTGGAAATTTTTTCAACATTTGTGTTTTTGTAATTTGTTCGCAACAAAATTTGCGTTAAAAATTATATAAACATTTATAAATAGCTTGCCTACTTCTTAACTGATCTTTAGTATTTGTAAAAATATTATGATCGGATGTTAATGACGGTAGTTGTTAACATTGAATGGGCGCCTTTGGCTTTCAAAGTAAATCGTGTTGAATAATTTCGGCGGGCTGGTTAGAACCACGTTAGCTCAATTGGAAGAGCACCTGACCCGGTATGTCAGAAGGGTGCAGGTTCAAACCCTGCTCGTGGAAATTTTTTCAACATTTGTGTTTTTGTAATTTGTTCGCAACAAAATTTGCGTTAAAAATTATATAAACATTTATAAATAGCTTGCCTACTTCTTAACTGATCTTTAGTATTTGTAAAAATATTATGATCGGATGTTAATGACGGTAGTTGTTAACATTGAATGGGCGCCTTTGGCTTTCAAAGTAAATCGTGTTGAATAATTTCGGCGGGCTGGTTAGAACCACGTTAGCTCAATTGGAAGAGCACCTGACCCGGTATGTCAGAAGGGTGCAGGTTCAAACCCTGCTCGTGGAAATTTTTTCAACATTTGTGTTTTTGTAATTTGTTCGCAACAAAATTTGCGTTAAAAATTATATAAACATTTATAAATAGCTTGCCTACTTCTTAACTGATCTTTAGTATTTGTAAAAATATTATGATCGGATGTTAATGACGGTAGTTGTTAACATTGAATGGGCGCCTTTGGCTTTCAAAGTAAATCGTGTTGAATAATTTCGGCGGGCTGGTTAGAACCACGTTAGCTCAATTGGAAGAGCACCTGACCCGGTATGTCAGAAGGGTGCAGGTTCAAACCCTGCTCGTGGAAATTTTTTCAACATTTGTGTTTTTGTAATTTGTTCGCAACAAAATTTGCGTTAAAAATTATATAAACATTTATAAATAGCTTGCCTACTTCTTAACTGATCTTTAGTATTTGTAAAAATATTATGATCGGATGTTAATGACGGTAGTTGTTAACATTGAATGGGCGCCTTTGGCTTTCAAAGTAAATCGTGTTGAATAATTTCGGCGGGCTGGTTAGAACCACGTTAGCTCAATTGGAAGAGCACCTGACCCGGTATGTCAGAAGGGTGCAGGTTCAAACCCTGCTCGTGGAAATTTTTTCAACATTTGTGTTTTTGTAATTTGTTCGCAACAAAATTTGCGTTAAAAATTATATAAACATTTATAAATAGCTTGCCTACTTCTTAACTGATCTTTAGTATTTGTAAAAATATTATGATCGGATGTTAATGACGGTAGTTGTTAACATTGAATGGGCGCCTTTGGCTTTCAAAGTAAATCGTGTTGAATAATTTCGGCGGGCTGGTTAGAACCACGTTAGCTCAATTGGAAGAGCACCTGACCCGGTATGTCAGAAGGGTGCAGGTTCAAACCCTGCTCGTGGAAATTTTTTCAACATTTGTGTTTTTGTAATTTGTTCGCAACAAAATTTGCGTTAAAAATTATATAAACATTTATAAATAGCTTGCCTACTTCTTAACTGATCTTTAGTATTTGTAAAAATATTATGATCGGATGTTAATGACGGTAGTTGTTAACATTGAATGGGCGCCTTTGGCTTTCAAAGTAAATCGTGTTGAATAATTTCGGCGGGCTGGTTAGAACCACGTTAGCTCAATTGGAAGAGCACCTGACCCGGTATGTCAGAAGGGTGCAGGTTCAAACCCTGCTCGTGGAAATTTTTTCAACATTTGTGTTTTTGTAATTTGTTCGCAACAAAATTTGCGTTAAAAATTATATAAACATTAATAAATATGTAATCATCATCATCATCATCATCAGCCTATACTAGTCCACAGCTGGATATAAGCCTGTCCAAGTGCACGCCACCGAGCACGATCCGCGGCTACTCTCATTCTGCTCTTGCCAGCCACCTTGCGAAGATCGTCGCTCCACCTAGTCTGAGGGCGTCCTACACTACGTTTGCCAATACGCGGTCTCCACTCGAGAACTCGTTTAGGTACCCCAACGATTGTCGGTTCTACGGCTAATATGACCGGCCCACTGCCACTTCAGCTTGCTGATCCGATGGGCTATGTCGATTACTTTCGTTCTCTGTCGGATCACCTCATTCCGAAATTGAACCTTCAGAGAAACTCCGAGCATAGCCCTATTAGCATATGCAATAGCTTGCACCAATTTTACTCCAAACTTCAGACATAAAGTCCGCAACAAAAAATTACATTTTTCTCATTGTATGTTGTGCGGACAGCGATGGTCATTTCATTTCTTAAAACAGACCCCGAGCGAAACTAATTTGTGACCCCTGCAATATGTATTGTACTTAGTCAATAGTTATTTAAGTAGAAATTACTCTTGACATTCCATGAAGCTGCCTTTGGTTGTGTTTATTTCTCTTTCAATTGAATGTTTATTTATGTTACGAGACTTATTGTCAACAGTTCCTCCTTCAATTCTCATTACCGTGTCTATGTTGTGTTTTAAGTACGTAGAAATCATTAAGGCGTTTTACCTACTATATTAAATTTCTTTGAAGGCGTTGAAGCTTAGATAATTATCTAAGCGTTTGAACACTCTGGAAGTACAGTCGGCGGCAGATCAACCTACCCAAATCTGTCAAATTTCTCCAATGAATATTGATCCTTATAACCAAATCATAAAGTTCAAAATTGATTGTAGAAATTTGACAGTTTTGGGTAGGTTGATCTGCCGCCGTGTGTACACACGCCTGCACATCAACCTATCCAAAAATGTCAAATTTCTAAAACAGCATCTATTTACATTTAGCTTTTACTTTTATATTTACTAACTAGCACTTTGCTCGTGACTTCGTCCACGTTGATTATAGTTTTTTTTAATACAATATTTTTTTTTTTATCAAAATAAAATGAAGCCTATATGTTACCCGCAAAGAATGTAGCATAATATCTGTGAAATAATTTTAAAATTTGATCAGTAGCTTCAGAGATTACCCTGCGCAAACAAACACAGTCACAAACTTTACCTCTTCGTAAATAGTATCGAAGTACGCCGCGCCGATGAAATTAACTATACGTGACTTATATGTAATACTTATTCTGAGAGCATACTTATTAGAAGGACACTATGATTTTATATTTATCTCTAATAAGTATTGTAAGGAGGTTATATGCAGCTCATAATAAAAGTTAGTTTAATTTATTTGTATGAAAGCCTCTTTAGTCTGGATGAGTATTTGAATCATCGAATATGTAATTAGAAAGGTTTGCAACGGTTTGACACAGTCGCGGACTGGCGTAGACAGGAGCTACGGCTAAGAGCCGAGGTGCTCGGAGATCGATTTAATTTTATACTGTAACATTTTTATGATAATACACAAAGTTAAGTGCGTAACTGGTGTTCATATAAAATGGCATTGACAACTTACTGTATGTATCATGTAACTTAGTGTCATCAAAAACACAAATGTTGAAAAAATTTCCACGAGCAGAATTCGATCCCGCACCCTTCTGACATACCGGGTCAGGTGCTCTCCCAATTGAGCTAACGTGGTTCTAACCAGCCCGCCGAAATTATTCAACACTATTTACTTTTTACTTTGAAAGCCAAAGGCGCCCATTCAATGTCAACAACTACCGTCATTAACATAATATTTTTACAAATTCTATAGATCAGGGAAGAAGTACTTAGGCAAGCTATTTATAAAATGTTTATATAATTTCCAACGCAAATTTTGTAGTTAATGGGCTGGTTAGAACCACGATAGCTCAATTGGGAGAGCACCTGACCCGGTATGTCAGAAGGGTGCGGGTTCGAATCCTGCTCGTGGAAATTTTTTTTCAACATTTGTGTTTTTGGTGTTCATATTTCACATCCACACCACAGTATATAGATCTAAAAAATTGTGATATCAAGTTTTTTGACTTGACTCCAGTAGAACACGCAATATTTGCATTCCTTGCTTGTATGCAGATCGACAGACAGCACTGTTTCATGGTTGCCGAGATTGCCGATGGAATGTTATTTGTTACTAACAACGGTTAAAATAGGACGTTAGTTGAGATAAACTAATTTGATATTTATTTATTACAGAGGCTATTGTTATGTTTAAAATCTTTTTTTGTATAACCTTTCCTTATTATTTTTCATCCACGAGCTCTTTTCGCCGCTACACGCGTCTCGTTTTCACAATTGCAATAATACTGTTATAAGCTCGTGGTTACCCCCCATCTCACTTGATAGGAAGTGACGTGACGGTACGATGAAAAACGGACTTCCCAGACATCACTATCACTGAACTCAACATTCTCAACCACTTTGGAACTTATCACACCTGTCACTGACCGAATATATCAATCAATCAATGCTTTTAATAACAATGGTGTTCAGTCGACAGACTTACTAGTATATTAGATGGTGTTGCTTAGCTGGGACAACTAAGAAAGCCACATCACTTAACAAAATGACTGTGCACTGTATGACAATATCTCCGTTGGAAATTAAACATTAGACAGTCCTCTACATAACCATTGAGCACAGGCGATCAACAATATTTATTTGAAAGAAATTATGATTATTTACATACAATTTTATATACATAGTAAGTACTTACTTACTTTTACCAGCCCATAATTGTCCCACTGCTGGGCAAAGGCCTCCATCATTGAAATCAAGTCATCGCTACAATTGATGGGTAATGACTTAATCACCACGCTTGCCAATTGCGGGTTGGTGATCATAAACATCGGAAAACCCGAAATACATTTTGCCCGACCTGGGAATTGAACCCGGGACGAGGCGTTATATATATATATCAAATTACAATTAATTAGTTTCGGCGAGTTGGATTGAGCCACGATAGCATAGTTGGTAGTGCACCTGACCCGGCATGTCATGGGGTGCTGGTTCGAATCTTGCTCGTGGAATTTTTTCAACGCTGTCTTTTTTCAAATTATATGGAACTAACTAACCAACCAAGTTATATTTCACCAACGATTTGTTTCTCGAATCTAAAAAATATTTTTTGCTTCAAAACTGCTTCAGTAGGCAAGTAAAGCCGTTGGTCCCGGGTGCATTAGCAGTCGTTAACAATCACTAATCCGCACTGGGCGTGGTTGTTTATGACCCGTTCTTCCAACAATGGTGTTTTCATCGATCCATCCATGAAAAAGCCTGATACCCCAGCAGTGGGGACATAAAATATCTTGCTAATGAATATTTTTTTAAAGCACCCTCTCTTTCCTTCTAGCTGTGTCACTGGAGACGCTAGTGGAAAACTGTCACAAACTCCTGGAGAAGTTCCACTACTCCTGGGAGATGATGCCCCTGGTGCTGGTGATCCTCAATTACGCGGGCAGCGACCTGGACGAGGCGTCGAGAAAGATAGACGAAGGTAAGCTGGCTGCTGGCATTTCCACCTAGTCATATGGTGCAAAACTGTATATTAGGGAATCCAACCTTGCAAACGCGACGACGACGGACTGAGACCTGCAAACCCGCAAACCCGCAAATCCCGGTGACGCGGGATTAGTGACTTCACTCCCGAACTCTTACGGGATTGAGATTTTAATGCGGGATTGGATTCCTTAGTACCAATACAAATGGAAGTTCAGTATTATTGTATGATTTTGACGTGGTCAGGCTAACACATGAGTTATCCAACTAATCACAGTACTAAAACAATTATGAGAAATCAGATGAAGTTGTAGTCAGTTCGATAGGGGATTTTGTTTTAGTGTGATACTTTAGGAAATTTTATAACCATACATTTTGGTTAGTATTAGTAATAGTAATGTACATAGTATCAACTAATGTAATAGAATTAAATGCCGCGATTGAACAAAAGGACATTAAGTGCTAGGGTGCTGCCGCCTGCTCGTTTGCTTCCTTCTTATATAAAAAAAAATATAGGGTCTATCAAGTTAACATTTATTTGCTTATAAATCTGGGGGCACGGCAGTGCCCCCGCCAAGACGAGCAAAAAAGCGGCACGGGGTGGCCGTACCATCCTTTTCTCGAAACAGTTCAAGCCATTTTCGACCCCCTATAACTTCGTTGTGTATAAAACTAGAAACCTGAGTTTTCAGTAACCAAGCAAGCATTGTATAAACATTGTATATTTCAAATTTCATTCAATTGGAACCAGTAGTTTAAGAATTATAACTAGTCAAAGTTTTTTAATTTTGACACTGACTGACTGAATGTAGAAGCTTCAAATTTAGAATACAATTAGTGTTTAGTGTTTAAATCAAGGAAAAACTAAAATATTTTGCAATTTCGGTCCAGTTTTCTAGATACATCAACTGCATAAAAAACTTTGTAATCCCATATAAATATATAGGATTACAAAGTTACATTTGCAGTGAATGAATCAGTGTACCTGTATATGTATAATATAATGGAATAATAGGTGTAGATAGGTACCTAGATGGTACCGGAAAGGAAAAAAAGTAGGACTATCTACAAAAAGAAATGAGATGCCATCAAGAACAAATTTATAAGAAAAACAAAGTCTCGCAACTCAGTTCTACTACCGTAAAAAGTTGTGAGATCCATGTGGCCATATCAATATTAAAAATATTTAATGTTCTAAATAAATAGATTGACTTGGCAGTCGCACTGCACTAAACAAACTAATTTAATATAATTATTTATTACTTGTGAGATACATTGTGTTTTCATGCGATGGCCAAGTCAATCTGTTTATTTAAAACATAAAAGGTTTTTAATATTGATATGGTCACTTTAAGATGTTGTTAGGTTAGCTAATTACGTATTAACTTAAGGCGACGCATCGCTAAACAATAAATCTCATACGTTTTGATACGAGCGTTTGCGCCCCGTACCATAAGAAAAACTGTTTTTTTTTTCCTTCAAATTAAAACTACAAATTATTTTTAAAAAATGAACTACAATTTTGAAGTGTGTGTTAAGACTAATCTACTAAGAAAATTTTGATGCTTAAATCGGTCTGGTTAGCCTGTAAAATGTGAATCTATGTTTTAAAGGTTTTTTTGGTTACTTTGATATTTTTTTCTCTGTTATAAAAGTTGAAAAATCGTGTTTCTGCAACTAACAAAATGAAGTCAATTAAATGAAAAATCATGTCATCAAATATCACTTTCATATGTTTTGTAATTGTTGAGAAAAATCAAGATCCCCGCCACGTAAATTACCAATGCGTCGTCTTAAGACAGAAGGTCCCTTATGTAGGGACTGAATAAACTAACCGACTTGGTATTACATGGATCTCACATGTATGATGGACTTTTTTACGGTAGTAGAACTGAGTTGCGAGACTAGGTTTTTTTTACAAGTTTGTTTTTGATGGCTTAGCCATTATTATTATTAGGAATCGAAGCCGGGACCTCGGAGTCGACCACAAGCGTGATGTCCTAAGGTCCGTAGGTCACAGCGATGGGCGCACTCCAACAATCTTGTTGTACACTCGATAGCAGGCTCAGTAACATATAAATAAAACTAAAATGTGTAGATTTTTTTAAACAAACCCTTTTTTTAAAGTGAATACAGTACAGTTATTATTATTATCTCTTTATTTCTTTTTTTTCTTAGCCTAGGTTTGTTATAATATTAATATAAAAGTAAAATACAAAAGCACATACAAAACATAAAAATATTATAAAAAACCTAGCCTAGGGTACCGCCGGCAACAGGGCAGGGCTCATGCTGCCGGTGGTTAGGGCTGCAGAGACAGGAACCTTCGGACTATTCGCGCCGTGTCCAAGAGTACCGCCTTCTGTATCTGACCCTTGATCCAACCATTGAGCGAGAGTTTCTTAAGGTGTTGGTCGAGACTCTTCGCTACCAGACCGTTCGCAGACACGACTATCGGCACAATGATTGTCGAGTCAATATCCCACATGGTGGTTACCTCGTGAGCCAAGTCAAGGTAGTTGCTGACCTTGTCCTTCTCGGCCTTTACAAGGTAGATGTTTTAAAACTTAACTACCGTTTGGGTATTTTGACAGACTATACAGCTAAGTTGGTTGGCTAGGCAACTAAGCTTGCCAAATAATGCATTTTACTGAAGAAGCAGCTCGAAATCTTTTCGTTATTTTAGTGAAGATAAACGCTTTTAAATATTAATTGAAACATGAGCCCATGTACCAATATCACAATGCTATTTTTAAAGTTGATTGTTATGTTTATAATAACTTATTTCTTACAAGTAGTGTTGTATAAAAGTCGAAATAGATAAGTAATGTGTGACGGTCGGGATGGTCTAGCGTTCTTGTCTGAGGTCGCGCGGATTATTGTTAAAGTAATATGAGATAGTTTGTTTTTCCTAAATAGGTTTTTTAATTAACAAAATAATATAATTTTAATATCACTGTGATTGTTGGATATTCTCATTTTGATACTTATAGATTTTTTCGCTATTTCTTAGTAAATTAATATGTTTTGCAGAGCCAAGCGAAAGAACACACAACGGCTATAGTTTAATTTATTGTTTTTTTTTAATATATTTTTGTTCAACCATATTTACTGAACTATTTGACAATAAAGATGAGCCACGATAGCATAGTTGCTAGTGCTCCTGACCCGGCATGTCATGGAGTGCGGGTTCGAATCCCGCTCGTGGAATTTTTTCAACAGTTTGTCTTTTTTCAATTTATTGACAATAAAGTTTTTATTTTTAATTGATCAGTGAACATTAATAATTAATTTTTCATCGAAACTAAAATGTTTGTGTAATTTAAAGTTCACTAAATATGATGTTTTTGAATATTGTCTAAAAACAATATTGTATGTAGTCCGTGTTTCTTTGACTTGTTTAATGCTTTTGAAGCACAAAATGAGTAAAGAAATATCGTGAAATATGTTTATGATGTTACTTTTAACAAAAATTTCGGTAGCTGCACCTAAGCATCGGTTTTCTTAAAAAAAAAAACGTATTTTTAGTAAGAAAATTTACTAAAAGCATTTGTTCAGTTTAAAATTAATGTGCAAAATAATATTAAATTAACCAAAAGCATCACAAATTAGTGTTACATTCTTCTTGCCACAACCTAACGATACATTTCTTTAATGGAAAAGAAAAGTGGCGGGAAAAACTTACAAGCATCACTTAAACTGCTTTTAAGACAGAACTTTTGATAAAAGTAATATTTGTGCTTTTTTAAACTGAAATTTTCATCTTGCTATTAAATAAACAAGCGTAAATTTTGCGTCAGTTGCAACATCTAAATATAACTTAAACTTTAACCACCGATTAGTAACTTGATTTAATATCGGTTAGTGTGAAAAGTATTGTTGAACTCAGTGCAACTCACGCTTAAACTACGATAAGAAATTTCAGTTATTACCACACAGGCGAATTACAAAAAATATATTTTGCTCTCAATAATAGGTACTTGACCAACTATTTATTAAAAAACAGTTTTTATAGAACTTATTTTTTTAATTAAAAAGACTATGAGGTTTTATTATTCCTTTTTAAGATTCAATTCAATAAAATCTGCAAATTATTGAGAGCAAAATATGATTATTACTATTTGTAAACGGAAAAATCTGCATAGCGCGCCAAAAAATATTTAAATAAACGTCCGATTGCTCAATCTACTATAAAATTTCAATGTCATGATTGTTCATGCATTGAAAAAAGGTAAATAGATTTCCTACTATTATTATTATTTCGATTGTGTAAAAAGGCGATAAGTCTGAAGGTCTAAGACACGTAGAAAAAAATACAACAACAAATTTTGATATAAATAACTACATGCCTTTGTCTTTAAAACCCTTGCTCAAAAACACGATTGTGCAATTTTGACTCGATCGTAATTCTTTACGAAAACAACTCTAAAAATCATTAATACTAAAATTACATTGAAATTACTTAATCTTTATGTTTTGAAATCACTCAAATAGATTGACAAAATCATTATTCTTTATTTGATTGCTGCATATTTTGATAACTGAATAACTTTTTAAAAATATTTTTTAGATTTCTGTCAATTTGCGGTCTCAATTGTCACAGGCGCTACGTGTTTTCGACCTTATGACAGCGACAGTAAGGATCATCCTTTTTGAATGTTCACAAATCGAGGTGTCGTCCTAAAGCTCACTTCACCCGGAATGAGGATACCATAATGAGAAACCAGAGGTGACGGACAGTCAGTGACTCGGACCGCAATTACAAAGCTAGTTTCTATCTATCTAATCTAGTTGATGTTGTAAGGGTACATTCGTCATATGCATTTAAAACATCGCAAGAAATGCTTCGAAATTTTTCGTTCGAATTTCAAGCACAGCTCCGAGCACAGATACTCATTTTTAATTTCAGTAAATATTAATTGCAACATATTTTCTTAATATGTAAAGTATTTAACTTTTTTACTTATATTGTTTTCTAAAGTTTACGCGAACACTACAGATTGAAATGAAACAACTTTTACGGATCTACTCGCGTTTATTTTAAACATTAATTAAAATTAATGTGTATAATAAACGCGAGTAAATCCGTAAAAGTTGTTTTTTTACTTATATTACGAGTATATCATTCATCAATCTAGTTAAAGAATCCAAACTTTTGTCGACCAACTATAATCGTTTCGTGTATTAGTGTTGACACTAATAAAGAAAGTTACTAAGAAAGTTATTAAAGCTATGAAGTTTATTTTGTATAAAAAAAAACTTGAATGCCCTAAAAAAAATGGTAAAATAAAAGTATAGTGTCAATAAGGGTTTTAACGAGCCACTTATTTGTAGTCCTAACGAAGAATGCATTATTCCCGATACCTTTGCGAAGTTATTTATAATTAAACTTAATTAACGACTTAGTTGTATGATAATGAAATTTGTGACTGACCACCAGCGAAAAATACACATCTGGTGAAAAAGTACTTGTTATATATTAAAAAAAAAGTTTATACTTAATATTAATTATATGATTACGAACCATGCACTTAAAATGATATTTTTGAGACACAATATAAAAATATTTACACGATATTAGTAGTCGTTTAGAGAATGAGCGCCTATTTTCTACGTATATACATTTAGGGCTGATTTTTCAATTTTCGTCGGTTAAAGTTTATTCATTGAATAATTTTGACTTAATGACAGATTATATCTTTAGAAAATACAATGTTATTCATTGGATAAAACTTATCTGAGGATCGAAAAATTGGGCCTTAATCTCTTAACTCTAATATAGAATAGTGCCTCCCATCAATTTCACGAGTCCACCACGGCTGCATTGTATATAAGCAGTTGTTGAGCAAACGGGTCTTTATTCGGGACATTCACGACAGACTTTGTGTCGACATAATATGTCGACGCACACTGTACTGCACACTACTGGCGCTGTCATTAACAATGCTATATTATAATAGTGACTAAAAAAAATCAACCAGCCTCAGGAAGTTCGGGTGAAAATGAAACCACCCTTTTGATTTACATTTTGACCTATTTTTGAAAAAAAAAATCTTCTAAAATTATTTCTTGTAAGTATATAACTATAGATTTTCAATAGGAAAAAAATTCGATTATTAGTTCCTGTCAAAGACTGGTGCCTCTACCCTAATTGGACATCCAAAATATTAATTTTTATGGATCTTGAAAACTTACCAAACAAGTAGAAACATTTAACAACATTTTGTTAAATCCAACATTATTCGATATTTACAATTTTCCAAGTAGGTACAAAAATTCTGCTTTTATCACTTTTTAGTAAATCTACTTCAAATTAATCAATATTTTAATTACTTAAAATACATAAAAGCATTGCTAAAACTTACCAAAACTTAGGAGAACGTAATCTAAAATATTTACGTAAAATATATCTCCCATTTTTAGATTTGAATCATCTAAATTTGTGTAGAAACAATTAGACACACAAACTAGACAAAATTATAAAATTCAATTCGCTCGTCACCTGCAGACAGCGTTATGTCAGTGCGTGTTAAAGATTTACCGTGAATGTCCAGTTTTAAAATATTTTGTTTTCTTCACACCTACTTATGAGCTTGTGGGTAATTTTGATGTATGCAGATTTTTCCTTTAATTTTTTTATGCGAAGCGCTGTGCAATGTTTTGTGTTTGTCAACAGGGAAGATGATAATCAACGAGTACGCGAGGAAACACAATTTGGGCATCTTCGACGGACTCGAGCTTAGGAACTCGACTCGCCAGTACGGACTTTAATAGTAATAATAGTTTTTCCAAAACGAACATACATACTAACAAACACTCATGCACACACACTCACACACGGTAGGTGCACATGCACTCACACATACACACACAAACACACACTTTCATTTGCAATAAAGTACGTACGACTTTCAACAAAATATACTTTACTTTAAACTAATAGTGATGTACGGTGTAAATAACAAAATTTCAAAAAGCAAATTTTTATCTCAAAACAAATTCTTCCAAAAATTTAAAATTTATTGATTTACGTTAACACGATATTTTGGTATCTAAAAAGTGGTTAATAAATATATATGGAACAATATTGTTGTCATAGATAGTCCGCTATTCCCATACGTATTGATTCCATATCGTTTTGATAGTTGCTAAAAGTTTCTTTATTCACTAACCAGGCAAATAGTAACCGATTGACCGTTGACGACAATATAGTGGTGTCACTGTTGCTGTCGACGTTTTTCGATGTATTCTTCGACGTTTTTTTTTCGATGTCTATTTCGAAATTTTCTTTGCCACTCTTATTGACATTACATTAACATTTTTTTTCGATAATTCCTATGTGATGGTAAAATACTTTACGAAAACTATAAAAGTCATGGAAAGCTTTTATGCAGTATACCCTTATGAATTAAAATTTATTTAGGCGCTATTAAAAATTTTACACATAAGAGAGAGTGTTTTCACACATATATGTATGTATATCCAACCTAGATGGTATATTATAGTATATACCATTCTAAACTGTTACGATTGGTTAAAAATAGCGCCAATACTCTATTCAACGTTTTAAACAGTGTTTCTAAATTAATAATGTTATCTTAACCAGTGTTACCTACGTCTCGTTTGACAAGAAGTAACAAAAACAAAAGGCACGTCGAAGGTTTTTAATAACATTAACGACATGTTTTGATAAATTAATTCTTGATTTCGTTTGATTTTTTAGCGTACACACGTCGCCTGCACATCAAAATAGCACAAACTGTCAAATTTTCTTAATAGACTTTGAACTGTATGACTATGGCATATGGTTGAAGATTAATTGAAGAAATTTTACAGTTCAAATTACAAGATAAAATTAAGACTCTTTTGCCTGCTTTAACTAGGCTAATTTCTAATATTTATTCAAAACGATAAACTACAAGTTTTGATAATATAAAAGCAAAAGGTAACAACAACACATTGAAGTATGTGACGTTAATATAATACTTTACTCACTAATTACCATTAATTTATTTAAACTTGTACGGGTCTATCGAAATACTTTAGTAAAATTTTGACAACACAATCCAAATAGGTATTCACTAAAGCCATTCTAACCACATACACATATGTATATATATGATCACTCTTAATATGTGAAATTAGATTAAAGAGCGTTATGAAATTTCATATGTTACCGACAGCATGTAAAACAAACTAGATATTTATTCATCACTGACACGTCACTAATGTCCACACACAATCGTACCGACGAATTGTAGATGAGACTATAAACTATGATTTGAGGGCGACTTGTTTTTTGTCTTTAACTTCAATCACTGTTATTAGTGGTAAACAACGAAAAATTTTAATTTTTTAAAATTTTCTTTAAATGTTCGTTGAAAACTTAAAATGCCTTATTCCTTTCAAATCTTATAAAAAATATAAGCAAAAAGAAAAAGTCCAGATTGCAAGCCACATTACAAGTTACGAAGTCATGGCTTTGAATTGACGTTCAAAAAACATCTGTTAAAGTTCATTTTTATAAAAAAAAATGCATTTAGTTTTTTTTTATTTTAGATAAAAGTAAATAATTATAGATGTGACTCCCTGCAAGGGCATAGCAAGGTCAAGCAAAGGGCTTTTCAACTATTTCATGAATTCTTTTCATTAAAACATTTTATACTCGTATATTGCACATTGCTAGTTGTCAAGTGTTCGTGTGCCATTCGAAGCGTTGGATTTTATATTTTCTTGCAAAGTACCTAATTATGTTATATTATTATTTCCTATTTGCTTACTTATTAAGTAACTAAAACCGGCAAGTATAAGCATCAACTACAAGTCCCGTTGGTTAATTTAACTTGCGTCTTCAATTTCGAAGGTCTATAACATGCATGGGAAACTAAATTTGCAATATTACTTTGTGATTTGCAATTTATGCGAAGAGGAAAAGCGAAAAAATAATTAATTATGAACATTATTAGTTATAAATAATTACTGTTTTTTTAACCTTTACTTAATCTAATACAGCTCCATAATAATAACATATGGAAAAACATTTTTAATTGAGTACTAAACTATAAAACAAGTGCAGTTTTTTCCTTCAAGTATCAAATCAGTTATCAAGGTTTCCAATCACTTTCATCAAATTGCAATTTATCTCCAGACACATCACTACAGATACAGTAATCAAATAATGTGTTACAGTTACCACAATAAAGTGTTACAGACGCCTCGAAAACAATGGACAAAGGTGATCCGTATCATGTAGCGAGCCATGACACGAGTCGAAGCCAGTCTCAACAGGCTTACTTAGTGGGCACAAAGTTGCAAGTTCAGTTTCCCACAATTAACACCATACATTGTACACAACGCTACACAATGTATACAATACATAACACATTTGCATTTCGATAAAAGTGGTCAAGTCAATCAGTCGTACAACACTAACCAGTAGTGATTTCCACTTTACAGCGACCGGACGAGGGTGGCGAAATTTGAAATCTAATGTTACGGAGTGACACCGGATAGTGTTGTGCAAGTGTTGTCGATGTTATTTTATTATTTTTTTGTTTTTTCGTAGGAAAATGCTGCAAAGCGAAATTAATAATATAAGTGGTGTACTATCGTCGTCGATGAAGTTGTTTTGCGAATAATACTATGTTGTACAAGTGCTGTGTGTGTGGACGTGCTGTGCGCCGTTGTGTGTCGCGTTACCGCTGGCGCTGGACTGTTGTGTTGCATCCACGGGCGATTTTAAGGTGAGTTTAGATAGTAATGCTGATTTAACTTTTTTTAAATATTTATATCAGTGGACATTTAATGAAAAGTTAAAGTATATCGATGTTAAATCTCCACTGTGTTCAACGAAATTCTTGTGAATATTGTGTAATGCTTTCAGGGTACGTTTTTTTGTCTCTACGCATTTACGCATACAACAAATGTCTTAAACAGTTTTTATATACCATAAAATACTGAATATAATTTTACCACAAGTTTTATATGCGTGTGAAACCGTATATAGTTTTAAAGTCCAGGTTCTCAACAAACAGAAAAGTTATATAAAGTAACATTAAACTGATGATTTATGCTATAAAAACTTTAAAACACACATAATTTAATTGCATATCTCTCGTTTTACACTCTCGTAGGTACTTCGTATTGCGGCGGTTGATATTTTATTACACCCTATAGGGTTCAAGTACCTATATGAAAATTATAGTTGCATCTATTCGACATTATTACGACATAAATTTTATATTCCTTGTAACTGCAAGTTTAAATTGTATGTAAAGGTATTCGACGTGAAGGCAATATTTTATTTCGCAATTTTAATGGTGTACACAATAACACTATATCTTTTTATAGCAAATGGTTAACTTGAGTACCATTGTAAATTAATTTTACAATTGGCGCTCTTTTTAAATATTGTTACGGAGTTCGATGAGAGGTGTCATTTTTATTTAAA
Source organism: Eudonia lacustrata (assembly GCA_947562085.1). Classification (NCBI taxonomy): domain Eukaryota; kingdom Metazoa; phylum Arthropoda; class Insecta; order Lepidoptera; family Crambidae; genus Eudonia; species Eudonia lacustrata. Next base: position 6,786,347 of record OX387326.1, on the reverse strand, counting down.
ACTAGCGGCCTAACCGGAATCAGTCTGCGTGGCGTTCTTGTCCTCTTACCAAAGTTTTATCACAAGCAGATAAATGGTATATGAACACATATGGATCGAACAAAGAGACTTTCTCTTTTATATACTAGAATCTAGTAGCTAAATAGATAACGTCACTCGTTAACGAGTTAACTGCACTTGATCAAAACTATAGAGTGCGTGTCGTGAAGGAATTGGAAACGTTCCTTGAGATAAGGCGGTGAGAGAGGATGAAACAAAATATTGTAAAGCAGGAAAACAATGTGTGCATTCCGGCGAAGGCGAATTGGCAACCACTTGAGCTTAGTACTAAATTCAGATATGTGATCGTATTTGCGTAGTCCATATATAAATCTTATACTAAAATTTTGGAGACGCTCATTTTATTCAGTGGCTCCTCAGTAAGCTAGATAGCTGACATCGGTATAGTCCAGGATGGGCAGGAGAAGGGATTGTGCTAGCGCAGTTTTAGTGGCAATAGGAAGGAAATTGCGTAACCTTTTCATGGATCCAGCTGCAGCAAACATTTTTCGACTCACTTGTAGTTGAGGCCCCCAATTGAGGTTTTTATCAAAGAGCGCGCCCAAATATTTCACTGTGTCACTGGGATTCACTGCACTGTCAACACCATCAAACGAAATAGCAGGTAAATGGGACCAGTCGATTCTATTTGTAAACGTAGAGCTGCCGATGATGATGATTTGGGTCTTGGAAAGGTTAACTATTAATTCATATGACCCGCTCCAATCGCTAATCATTGCTGAGTCAGTGTTTATGATATTGACTGCATGAGAAAGTGGGTCAACACTTCAACAGGCGCTTGAGTATATATTTGCGAGTCATCTGCATAAAGGTGGTAGGATGAAATTAATTGAGAGGAAATAGAATTTATACAAACAACGACAGACTTATTCTATAGCTAACAAGATTTAAATTTCTTCTAATGGTCAGTTAAGCTACAACGGCCATTTAAACTAGCAAAACCGAGCTAATTGCTTATTCGTAGTTTACTACAAAAGCTTCATCATCAGCTCATGCTTATGTCCCCACTGCTGTTATTGAGACGTTCTTCATTATCTCTTATTGTTTTCGAAAATCTTTTATTATTATTTCTTGTTTAAATTAGAAAACACGACGTGTTTTATCACTCACCCATTTTATAATATCCAACAACTGCTACAAGTCGGACTCGTTCACAGGTTTTATAATCTGCAATTACAGATTGTAAAAATGTTAAATCGGCCACGGTAATGGTGTGGGCTGTAAACGAAGCATGGGGCATGCAATATAGGCAAATTGTATATGTTAGCAGATTCGAAGAAACGCTGCAAAGTTAGTTATAATTTTCCCCCTTTTTTTTTTTGCTTGCAATTATGTTTTGAGTTTTATGTCTGGTTAGAGTATGTGCTTTATTAGGCAATAAGACAGTTGCCACTGAATATTGTACCCTATTCAATTGAAATTATATTGATAATAAAAAGTTACAACATATTGTGTCCGTTGAAGAGCTCAAGGGTTGGTTATATTATATATGCCGCCATGTTTTTATTGTGATGACGAGTGTTATATTTTAATTGTTAACTCGCATGTTGTCCTTGTTGTTACTTTTAAATTATTATTGTGACTTTTCAGTTATTCGCAATATCTTTTTAAAGCTTTTAAAAAAACGTATTTTACTTACATTAGAATAATTATTTAGGGGATTTTTACGACGGTTTTTGTTGTGTTATTATGTTTCGGTACAGTTGCTTGCTGTTATTACAGAACAGTAGACATGACAATAATTCCTTTAGTAATTATTCTTAACTTTAAGTATCTGAAGTAACTCGAGATACTATAGCTAGACCGCTTAACTTGAGTCCTCGCTTGCGGTAGTACGCGGGGCGGGAGGTATTTTGGGCCTCTGCCACGAGTACGGACGTTTTGCGACGCGGCGAACGGATTTCTAGTTCATTGCGCGTTATACTACGGCATTCATAGTCAGCAGTGATAGAATGAACTAGAAATCCGTTCGCCGCGTCGCAAGTCGCTCGTGTTCGTGGCAGAGGCCCTACGTACCTACCGCAGGCGAGGACTCAATTAAGCGGTCTTTGCTTCAAAAAATGGTCCCAACAAACGGAACTACTTGACTTTTCAATCGATGATTTAAAATACAAAATAAACACGTAATTTTCCACACGTCTTTTTTAAAAAGCATCTCACGCTCTGTGGTATTATTTAGTGATCATGTTATAAACACGCATATTGGTGTTCAAGGGTTATTTTAGAAGCGATTGTTGAACAATGTTTTGGATATATTGGGCATTCAGATTCCTCTGATTTTATTGTTTTTAGTTATTAGGATATATCTCTATTTGGCTAAAGCCAGTAAGCTGGTTTTACCACTATATAAATAAAATAAAATATATAAATTATTTAATGAGCTGTCGATCGACGATAGTCGATAAATATTATCGATAGACATCACTAGTCGGTTTTTTTTTCTGTGAGCTTTAACGATAGTTGAGTAGCAACATCCTGCGCTTTCTAGCCAGTGGTCAGCGATGCGAAATCTTTACAAAGGCTTCACTTGATTATCATACCGCAACAAGATAAGGTCGATGGCGGTAAGCCCTCGACCGGCGATGAAAAAAAAACACGACCTTAATCTACCGGTAGATGAAAATAAATAAATAAAGTTTCTCATAAAATTGGCGGTGAAATGTGAATTTAATGAATTACAAAAACAATATGTTTTTTAATTATGACTGGTTTTTAGTTACAAAAATCTCCCTATGCTCTAGAGATGTGCCGAATTACTGATACGTATAAGGATCAAATACTCTTTGTATTGAGAAGTTGTTAACTGCCTCTGTGGTCTAGTGATTAAGACCACCGGTGTAGACCCAGAGGTCCCAGGTTCGATTCCCAGCGGTTGTTTGTGTACTCGGTTTGGTTGTTGGTAGAGCTTGTTTGTCCGCCTGGCTACCACCATCATATCTCGCTATAACATCAATGTTTGTAGCATTGTTTGCACTCAGCAAATACTCCTTCTAGAAGGGTATTTTTTAGATACACAACAAAAAGAAACAATACTTATGGGTGCGCCGTCCGTAAGTGACAAGTGTCATATGTTTTATTTGAAACGTCGTCGTCCATATTTATTTGATGCCGCGCGGCCATACTAATTTTGTATGGGGAATTTAAGGTGCTTAATAAAAAAATATTATTTAAATAACCACTTGATGAATCAAAAATGTAGTCTAGCAATTTGTAGTTTATCCATTGATGATTGTTTAGACAAAATCAGAGGTACAAAAATTTAGATAAACTATAAGAAATCTACTAAACGCCGCCACTCGTTTTCATGATCTTTGCCCAACTTTAAATGATATTGTAGAAAAAACTATAACGTGTTATGAATTTATGGTTCTGACAAATTGTAAACACGTTCCCTATGATACTAAATATATATTATGTTCATTTAATACGATAGTATTTTCAATTATGTTTACTTAAACGTAACTGCATTTTTGGCATTTTTTGGTCGGCCCACCCTTAACTTAACTGGAAAAAAAACAGAAAAATGTTAGCATTGTTGTGTAGCAGCTAGAGATAAGACAGCCAGTGACTCAGTAGCTGAGGATTCCGGGTGAAGTGCGCTTCGACTCTCGGCCTTATCATCACTTAACATCAGGTGATGAAGGCCAAATGCTCATCCGTAAGATATAAAAAAGTGATATTTGATGACATGATTTTTTATTTAATTGACTTAATTTTGCTAGTTGCAGAAACACGATTTGTTAACTTTTATAACAGACTAGCTGTGCTCGCGACTTCGTCCGAATGGAATGGTGTCTTTCGGCAGCATTTTAATTTTTTAGGCTCTTGTTCCCGTTTTTGCAACATTTTTCGCTGATGCTTCGCTCTTATTGGTCGCAGCGTAACGTTATATAGCCTAAAGCCTTCCTCGATAAATGGACTATACAACACAAAAATATTTTTTCAATTCGAACCAGTACTTCCTGAGATGAGCGCGTTCAAACAAACAAACTCTTCAGATTTTTAATATTAATATAGATAAAAAAAATATCAAAGTAACCTCTTTTAAAACATAGATTGTATTTTACAGGCGAACCAGAACGATTTAAGCATCTAATTTTTTTTAGTAGATTAGTCTTAACACACACTTCAATATGATAGTACATTATTTAAAATTTAGGTACTTATTCGTAGTTTTAATTGGAATGAAAAAAAAAACAGTTTTTCTTATGGTACGGGGCGCAAACGCTCCGTATTAGATTAATTGTTTAGCGATGCGTCGCCTTATACGCTGTTGATACGTTGTAGTAGGCATAGTAGTCCGTGTCGTGTTACTTTCCGTGCCTGATGTGATGAGTAAATTGCTGTTATGTTCCTAGCACGGTCATGGTGTGATACGGTCTAATGGGCCTTAGATTCAATTTATTTGTTCAAACGTACCCACTTATCAATCATTTACTAAACTGTCAAATGAGTGTTTTTGCTAATAACTTTTTTTAAAAGATATTTGTTTTGTTTATGCTATTTTTATTCTCATGTAGGTAAGTGGCATTTGTTTATTTGGGAATAAACACTGTAAACATTAACTGTACTTATTTGTAAAGCAAAGTTAGGCATGCCAGCTGGGCCCACCGCTGGGCTTATTTTCAATTACGCCCGGCATCGTAAACTGGGTAACGTTTGTGAGGGCTCGTGATGATGCCCGTCCGGCCTGCCAACCGCAGGACAGATTACCCCTATCCCCTATGTTAGAATGTACACTTGATAACTTTGCTTGTAAGCCTTGGAGATCGGCATCGAAATTATTAAAGTTTCAGAACGGTGTTATACAACGTGACCTTTGTGACCTTACGCTTTGGACAAATATTGAAAATCCGTGTAACGCTACTTCTCAAAAATTTTATTAAGTATTTTTTATTTTTTTTATTTTTTTATTAATTAATGGAATCAGGCGTTATTTTGCGGAAATCCATAGTACAAAAAAATGTAATTTAAATAGTATGTAGTGTTAATTCCGCTAACTCACTCGTTTATACAGCTTGGATGCAGTACGCATGCACCGCCCTCCCGCCCGCAAAAAGTATGCACATGCAGGAGAAACAATGCGTGCAAGCGAAAATGCACACCAACACCGATAACCGACACGTGTTTCGCCCCTCCACGGGGCATCCTCAGGAGCTGTTGACTGGTCGAGAGCTGCGCACCGACTGTTACGGCTACGCAACTCCCGGCCGCTTTTATAAAGCGCCATCGTTTGACATTTGTGACGTACTACCCGCGACAATACGTAATAATGGGGATGGAACTCAATTTGTTTGGTCATTCAACAGCGCATGACTGTCACTATTATGTTTCATTATTTCTAATTGCTCCAACACACACAACCGAAAACTTTTATTACAAACATGCAAAATATTATAGCTGTTATTGTCGCACAAAGAATGGCCGGTATCAATTAGATGTTTTGCGAAATGTGATTTATCTGGATGGCCATTCCTATACATAATTATTAACTGTAGTTTGTCATGTAATTTGTAAATTAAATACTTAAATTAGTGAAGTCAGGCGCGCATAAGCAAGCAGCAGTGATCATAAATGTAAGTAGGTACACAGAGGTTACTAAACCACTAGGGCTGTGACTTGTTTATTTTGATTATAATAACCTTACAATACAAATATTTATATTTATTTTTCCCTGTGTGGTGCCGGGGATAAAGAATTGCACCACCCCATCTCAACCCGTGTGTGTCATAAATGGCGACTAAGGGACCATTCCAGAGGATGGGCAGCAGCATCTCTCTGAGGTTACTTTCAACCTACTGCGATCGCCAACCCGCCTGCCAAGCGTGGCGATTATGGCAAATACCCCCCATCTTGGGGGAGACCTTTGTCCAGCAGTGGGCGTCTTTTGGCTGAGATGAGATGATAATGATGACAAATATTTAATTAAAAATTGCATAATAAATTAAAGTTAATAATTATGTATAAGTAACCTTACATACAAGATCTAGAACGGATACACTTTAGACCTTTTCATTTTGGCCACACCTTTCTGTTACACGGTGTATAGTCTCATACAACATAAAATTTCCCCCTCGAGCTTCCTGAGGTTGGCTGAATGATTTTTTCTATTTAATTTTATCTTGAATTTTTTTTGTAATAAACGCGTAAAAAAATATGTCTATAGAATTTAACCGCACCTAAACGACAACAAATATATACTGTGTAATGATGACACTTAAAATTGTTTATATAATTTTTAACGCAAATTTTGTTGCGAACAAATTACAAAAACACAAATGTTTAAAAAAATACACACAAATAGACATAAATGTTAATAACGGTAGTTGTTGACATTGAATGGGCGCCTTTGGCTTTCAAAGTAAAAAGTAAATAGTGTTGAATAATTTCGGCGGGCTGGCTAGAACCACGATAGCTCAATTGGGAGAGCACCTGACCCGGTATGTCAGAAGGGTGCGGGTTCAAATCCTGCTCGTGGATTTTTTTTTAACATTTGTGTTTTTGATGACACTTAAGTTACATGATACATACAGTAAGTTGTCAATGCCAAAACGGTGTGTGGGTGTGTGTGTGTTAACAAAATTACAGCTTTAGAGCCCTCGCCCACGTCCGATAATCGGTGACCGCTTTTTAGTCGTATGGAATTCTATGTTGCAATTGCAACGTACAAGTCCCACAAAAGTCGGTCACAAAATCGGTACTAATACCTCGGCGAAGAAATCGGTCCGATTATCAGTCCTACAAAAGTCGGTCGTGGGCGAGAGCCGTCAGGAGTATAATTGCACATGAAACAAAATGATATATGCATTTAATGTCACTTAAAAGGTACATATACAAACAGGCTGCTCAAGTAATTATTTGAAAATTATTGTTTTTTATATATTAAATATCAATTTTAAATTTAAGTGCCCGTGAACGTGCGTAAGTGCTTAGGTACTAAGTAATACAGTTTATGAGACTAGACAGACAAATTATAAAAAATTCCCTCATAAAACTTTAAAAAAAATGATATGTCGAAAAATATTATTTAAAAAAAACGTACAGAACCCACATCCCAGTCCTGTCTAAACATTACAAGCTTAGTTAGCTTAGCGACTGCGGTAGGTCGCCCGTCAAGGCTTATTTTATGAACCCTACAAACAATGTCTTGTTTTAAAAACATCCTAACAAAGTTATGGTTAAGTTTGTTTGTATGTAGGTACAAACTTTTGTGGTCTAATGGTAACACCGCCGGTCTCGGATACAATGTTAAAAGTTCGATTTGCAGCGGATGTACATTAAGTTATCGGTTTGGGTAGTGGTTCTTCTAACATTGTTGCTAATATTGTCATAGCTAGCTACCACCATCTTGTCCAAACCTCCCGCTTTGGATAAGATGGTGGTAGCTAGCCAGATGGACTAGGCCCGTGACCCGTCCACAGTGTCCAGTGAACCCGGGATTTCTAGGTCTGAGGTCTGGAACTGGTAATCTAACCACTGCACTACGAATCTTAAATTTTATATTCAACTAGCTTTTTTTTTTTTATAAGGAGTGGAAAATCTGCAACTAGCTGACCCGAAAGAAGTTGTCCTTGTCCAAAGTGTCGATTCCCATACAAAATCACGATTTTTAATTATATTATTTCTGAGTCCTTTTATTGAATTTTTCCATTTTTTTTCCTTTATACCATCTTGGCATTAAAGAGAATAAAACCGAAAAAAACATATTCAAATCAGTCAAGCCGTTTTTGAGTTTTAGCGAGACTAGCGAGCAGCAATTGATTTTTATTTATATAGATTTTATTATGTTATTATATTAATATAATTACAAAAACACAATGTTGAAAAAATTTCCACGAGCAGGATTTCAATCTGCACCCTTCTGACATACCGGGTCAGGTGCTCTCCCAATTGAGCTATCGTGGTTCTAACCAGCCCGCCGAAATTATTCAACACTATTTACTTTGAAAGCACCTGACCCGATATGTCAGAAGGGTGCAAGTTCAAATCCTGCTCGTAGAATTTTTTTTCAACATTTGTGTTTTTGTAATTTGTTCGCAACAAAATTTGCGTTAAAAATTATATAAACAAAACAAAAACTTTTTATGTCTACAATTTTATATCGATGTTAATGGCGCTATATCGAATCGACTGCATTCAATATTACATTTTAATCTCATAATGTTTGCTTATTACAAAGTTTGTCGATATATACCCACACATTATCTAAATGCACTTTATCACATATGTGGATACCTATCCTACACGTGAAGCATAGATAATTAAATAAGTTATTGTGCCAATGTCAGCAATTAAGACTGCTCTCAGCGGCCTTTGATAAGCTGAGGCTGAGATTGATTGACCCCCACTTTGCATTGTACCGGGACGTCTATTTCTGGTTTCGATTCAGATTTATTTTGCCATAAGGGAATTTAACAAACGAATAGTTTAAGTTCTCGATCTCAGAAACGAAAATATATTAACAATTTTGACTTATTGAATAGTGTAGAATAGCTATTGGCATAGTTCGTAGCGGCCTCGCTTTTTGTAAATTTTGCTTAACTTTTTAATGAAACCCAAAATAGCAGAGAAAGATTTTTATAAAATGCGCGACGATGCGAAAAATAGAATGTTCGTAGCGGCCTCGGAATTTTTAGATATCATTGATTTTACATAGAATTTTTTTTTTATTCTAAACCAAAAACTTCAAAAAGCGTTTTAAGATCGCTGTGAATTTCTCCTATCTACGATAGTATTATTGAGCAAAATTTATACCAGAATAATTGTTGCTTCATGAGGAATAAATATATTATAATCAATTTATTATCCTATTTCGGTAAAAACGATAAATACAACGGCAAAATTACTACAAAATGCGATGCGCCGGCCGTCCGAACTCAGCTTTTTCTCGCAGAGTGGAAATTTGAAATACTAAGCATAAATGTATTATCCTATTTCGATAAAAACGATAAATACAACTGGAAAATTACTACAAAATGCGAAAATGGACATTTTACGCAAAAATCACAGTTGAGATGTAATAGGCCTCTTAAGAATAAAATTACGAAAGATAAATATACCTCGGTATATACTTTATTATATATTAGAAACCTAAAAATAAAACTACATTAAAGTACACGTATAAAGCTAATAACAGTGTAAAAAGTTTTTGTCGTATTTTTATTTGAATTTAGGAATATTTTTTAATGTAATTTAGGTTCATGATTCCATTATCCATCCTTAGCACAATTAAATCGTGTTATATAACTATATTTTAAATTTATCATGTTTAATATGATTGCTAATCTTGTCGTCAACCCAAATGTAGCAAGAACCATTAATTAACTTATCGAGTGCACTGAATCATAACTTAATGCTTGTTATTCATGTTGCAAATTGCTTCTAAATGTCTAAAATGTTGATAAGTAGGTCAAAACACGAGACCCCTTAAGGCAATGTAACCCAAAATATGTTTATCATTTCAAAATACATAATTTTATAGCTAAATCTATTTGGATTGCATGCAACGGTTAGGTACTAACGAATTGTTTTATTATAGTAGTAGAGTTTTTAATTCCATAAAATGTATAGGTATTTTTTTTCTGTTTTACAATTAGATAAAACATACTTTAGACAAATCTTTTTACCATAATTTTAGTTACTTTAGTTAGACCTACTGATTGGGCTAGGTCCCGGAGGTTTACTTATAATTTTTTTTTACTCAAGTGTGTAATTTCTTGTATCTCATTTTAAGTGAACTTCTGTAGTTTTTTTATGAGAAATAAAGTTCTTTAAACCTAATTGTTTGAGAGCTTTTGTGAAACTCTTCGATCAATAGTTTATTGATCAAAGGTAAAACTAGATAAGATCTTTATTTAAAACTAGATAAGATCTTTTTTTTTTCTTTTAGTTTTTAATTTTTTAATTTTGTTTTTTACTTCTTTTTAACCCATCAATTCAACCTTGCCGGCAACTTCACACCCTCAACACCACACTCCACACAGCTTACTCATTACACAAGCACTACACACCTACTTACGCGCACTTTACACCACTATTATCTCCACATGTTTTCACATAATGCTAACCTAGATTGTAAAAGCTAAAAGCTTCAGTATTATAATTTGATTATACCACATAATTTCCGCGGAGTGGGGCACTGGTGCTCTGTAATACGGGTTTTTTTTTTAAAAAAACCTATCTCAGGTACCAGTCTCTCACAAAACATACCAAAACATACTAAAATTGTTAAAATAGTTTAAGATTTACCATGTGAGAGAAAATAAATAAATTATGTATGTATGTATTTAGTGGTGTCAACATTAATGAACCTTTTTATTTTTAATTGCTAATTGCTGCACTGAAGCTGAATTATATATTTATAAAATACAGTAAAAAGATTAAATGCCTACCCGACCCAGCCTGGAATCGAACCTGGGTCTTACGCAATCCGCAGTTTAACTCAAAAATTAAAAAGCAGTGAAAAAAATCACGTCCAGCATTTCCGGTAGCATAATGGTCACCGGATTGCGGAAGACCCAGGTTCGATTCCTGGCTGGGTCGGGTAGGCAATTAATATTTAGTATTAAAATGTTTAATCAATGACACTGATACGTAAGGCGTAAATGTTTTAATTTTTGAATTAAGGCAATATGAATATCTCTTCGTTCGCACTAAATAGAGAATAATATTTTTTGTAAAACAATCAGGATAATTAATCTCTGCAAAAGTCAATCAAGTGACGAGAGGTGTCTCCGAAAACTTACAAGATATAATAAAACACGTTAGATTATGAATAAATTTACAAAAGTTTTTCGATCAAACATCGTTCCTAGATTTTTACATCACTACAAAGTATAAAACAAAGTCGCTTCCCGCTGTCCATGTGTATGTATGTATGCTTATATCTTTAAAACTACGCAACGGATTTTGATGCGGTTTTTTTTAAAAGATAGAGTGATTCAAGAGGAAGGTTTATATTATGTATAAATACATGCATGATGCATTATATAGTAGAGAAACACTGATAATTTTAGAGGTTTCACATTTTTGCGCTTACATTGCTAACGCTGGCTGAACCCTACGAGATAGATCAAAATAATGTACTTCAGTATTGTACACCTTAAAAAGGTCTACAAAAAAGTCCGCGATGGTATATGTCTATCTCTTAGGGATAACCCACAATAATAATTTTTTATCATTTACTTTTTACGAGAAATAATGGCTTATTTACGAAGCGATTTTTAACAATACACCATTAATCCTTATCCAATTAAGTACCTTAAATACATTGTGCATTTAATATAGATCAATATGGCTATTTACAGCATGTAATTTAAATTAATATTTTCGAAGATATTATAGATTTGAAATGCTCGGACATAGCGGTTGCGTGTAGCAGCATTGCATCCGTGCGAAGCCGGGGCGGGTCGCTAGTAATATATAAACAGTTTGCAGACTATTCGTATTAGACAACTCAGCCATAAATTATATTATATGATACAAAATTCAAAATCCTTAGTGCAGTGGTTAGATTACCAGGCCCAGTCCCAGAGGTCCCGGGTTCACTGGACATTGTTGGACGGGTCACTGGGCCTAGTCCACCTGGCTACTATCATCACTGTATTATAATGTTTATGATATATGTGCTCTTCAAAATAATTTAAATAAACAATTCAAACACTATCTTAATGTAAAAGAAAAAAACTTAATTCATATAATTTATATCAGTAGTATAATGCTGTATCGACATCCTATTAAACTACAATGTTGCACTAGTACACCTCCATTTCTGTTGCACTAAAGTCTTGTACGCCTGGCTAGAACGAGACAGCATACAATTTTTACGATTCTGGTTCGTAAGAGCTTTAGGGCTTAAAACAATTTTATTGCTTATTTGAGCTGTGACTAATTTTATACCAATAGCCGTTGAAGCAGCCAGCGTTCCGAGAAATTCTAGAAGGTTAAGAAATATAATTTCTAGAGTTAAATCGTAATATGTAAATAAATGTATCGTATTTCATATCCATATGCTGCATGTAAATGTTGACGCGCAAAAATTCTATGCGTTGCTGATATTTACTAGTTATGATAATAAACAATATGATTAGAATAGAGGAAAGCCTGGGTAGTATACTCGGGTATCCTACCTTTATGGCAACAATCAGAAAAAACTGAACTTTTATACTAAGCACATCTTAGGGCACGGTTTTTTATATGAGATATTTCTATAATTTTTCGGCCTATATTTTAGAAGAAAAGTTCAAAAAAATGTAATTTAAATAATATGTAGTGTTAATTCCGCTAACTTTGAGTTAGCGGAATTAACACTACATATTATTTAAATTACATTTTTTTGTACTATGGATTTCCGCAAAATAACGCCTGATTCCATTAATTATCAGAAGAAAAGTTGTTTAGTATCACGTTCCAACCAAATCCTTAAAAGAAAAACCAATACTATACCATCAATAATACATTCACGGTCTTGCTTGGCTATCTTATCTCATGTTACCGGAACACAAAAATGCTACAAACATTGTTGTCACGGCGACATGTTTAGATAAGATGGTGGTAGCTGGCCAAGCGCACAAACAAGCCCTACCACCACCCAAACCGAGTACATGTACACCACTGGGAATCGAACCTCGACCTCCGGGTCTGAGACGAGTGGTCGTAACCACTAGACCACAGAGGCGGTTTTCTTCATAAAAGATTTACCGCACTCACTACCGCAATTTAGACTTCGTGATTCGTATTATGAGATTATCAAAGAAACTCTTTCAAAATTAACTTCACTTTGTTCCGAAAAGTACGTTCGGTACGTTCAGGACAACTTGTATTGTACATTTGTGTATATTGTATAAATTTTGACAGCCCATACATATTGTGCCCTTTGTGATAAAAGTCACGAACCGGAAACGGTGCAAACATAATATTTCTGTATCTCTAAAGCAGAACGTGATCAATTTCGATATTCAATGAACTGCACCGTTTTCTTACACGCATCTTTACTCAGAAACCACAAAAGATTTGAATACATTTGGAGGCTTTAGGATAAGATATTAGTTTCTTTTTTATAACAAGGTGGGAAGTAGAATTCTTATATTTAATTAAACCATAAAAAAAAACAGAAAATCCAACACAACAAAAAACTCGTTATTAATAATAACCATAGATCGGATTAGGTAGAGCTTTTTGACATACCTTTGCAATGTAAGCATATAATGGATAATCTTAATTAAGCAAACTTAGTTTTTTCCAAAATTTGGATAAAACAAAGTATAAGATTTTTGAGAATAATCTCCGGTAACGATCACCTAAATCACACCTTGATAGTCTGACGTGCAAAAGAGTTAAAAGTGTATTTTCTCTTATTATTTTATCGGGTTATCCATATTATTGATAACGTTATGACGCAATTCACAGAAAAAACTCTACATATTCCGATTTATGATAATAACTCTAATCTTAGTGCCCATGATGTTTTAAAAAGCTGTAAAAAAAGCAAGAAAGTAGCAGCAGCTTCTTCACTGAGTGAACTTTAAAAAAAAAGAGACTTTCATAAACATACTAAGTCAGCCAGTAAGTGCAACTCTTAAAAGGTCGAGTACTTAAAAAAAAATATACACTGTAACTAGAATGCTTACACTAAGCAGTTAGCGTTTAACTCCATTAAACATTTAATTAACTTCTGTTAGCGTATAAAAATGTAGACTTTAAGGTAGTAAAAATAGCCTATATCCTACTGTCGCACTCCTGGTCAAAATACTCCATTATTGAAATCAAATATCCACATTTGCTGGGTAAATATAATAATATTATGTACAATAGACAGTCAGGGGATCAGAACGGAATAAAAAAATAATTAAAATATATCTGATCCACTAGGGTATCAGTTCTTGGGGATCCGAACGGAATAACTCGTATTGGCTTGCACCGTGTTTGCCAACTGCGTGTTGGTGATTAGAAACCTGGGATCTGCATCGAAATCCGAAACATACTTTACCCAACTTGGGAGTTCAACCCAGGACCTTCTTTATCAGGCCGAGCGCTTGGCTACTAGAACACCGATGCTTACTTAAGGGTGGGCCGACCAAAAAATGCCAAAAATGCAGTTACGGTTAAGTAAATGTAATTGAAAATACTATCGTATTAAATGAACAAAATATATATTTAGTATCATAGGGAACGTGTTTACAATTTTCAGAACCATAAATTCATAACACGCTATAGTTTTTTCTACAATATTATTTAAAGTTGGGCAAAGATCATGAAAACGAGTGGCGGCGTTTAGTAGATTTCTTATAAGTTTATCAAAATTATTGTACCTCTGATTTTGTCTAAACAATCATCAATGGATAAACTACAAATTGCTAGACTATATTTTTGATTCATCAAGTGGTTATTTAAATAATGATTTTTTATTAAGCACCTTAAATTCCCCATACAAAATTAGTATGGCCGCGCGGCATCAAATAAATATGGACGACGGCATTTCAAATAAAACATATGGCACTTGTCACTTACGGACGGTGCACCCTTAAGAGGGGGTATAAAAGTAAATCGCCAATCGTAGATTTGATTTTAACACTAGAAGATAAACCACGATTTACCCGAAAAAAATATCACAGATACTATAGCATACTGAAAAGGGACTGGTCTAAGTGAAAGCATAATATAATTAAATTTTATCGATAAAAAAAATCACGAACCTACGTCTACTTTTCAACTATTGTCAATTTATTTTCAATTTGATCCATATTACTGAGCCAATATTTTAACACATAATATCAAATTATATTACCAAGCGACCCTATTAGCGATTTGAAAAAATAATGTATATTTTACGAGTAATTAAACTAAAACTTATTTGGCGCTTACGACACTCTTATTCCGCGCAGAACGCTCCAGTCTGTCGCACTCGCACCTGACTGACCCGAGGTAACAGGCATGTTTTGTTTCATCTAACGTCGTGGTTTATCTTCTAGTGTTAAAATCAATCTACGATTTGATACCCCCTTTTAAAGTTAAAGTTCCCAAAAAATAGGGGGTCATATAATGTTTCCTTTACATAAAATATTTAAAAAAAAATCGTAAGGAGGTATATCATACCAGCCAGCTTTAGGCAACTGCTTGTTAGACGGTCAGTTGAAACTCCTTTTCACTTCCCATATAACATCAGGCGAGACAAGGTCAACAACCGAACTGACAACAAAAGGAAATACCGCAAAAATGTTTATAGCTACAATTACGCAATCAAAAAGCCCGGCTGATTTAAAAATAATTGTTTTAACTAATTGCAGATCGCCGTTTCCAATTCGGTGCTCATTGCGCGGGACAGTAAAAGGAAAGGTGTGCGTTTGTTAGTGGTCGCTGGTCACCTGTCTCATTTGGACCCTCGTTTGTTTCTGTCAAACACAATTGCCACCGAAATAGAGACATGAGAAGCGATCACCGACCGCTAGCTACACTGTCAACTTGTTTTTTGTTTTTTTAAGCTACAGTGGCGTGCACTTGGAGAGGCCTATGTCCAGCAGTGGACTAGTATAGGCTGATGATGATGATGATGATGAAGCTACAGTGGTTAGCTGGAATACTTTTGGGAACATAAATAAATAAATAGTGACGCCATAGTTAATTATTTTGTAAAACATATTGTTTTGACAGGCGTCAAAAAAGTTTCATAATTTATTAACTAGTCAAGCAGTCTAAATTTTGTTACAAATCAAGAGAGCTGTAATTCAATAGTGAAAACATATAGTTTACAACAACGATTAGTATAAAGTACAAAATTAGTTCGCAATTGCTTTTTATAAGTTGTACAATTTATTATTCAATACTGTTTAAATCTAAATTACTACAATCCATCGGCGATCCCTCTGCTCCTCATGAATACTTAAATATGACACTTATTATAAAGTCTAACCAACAATTGCAATAAGTATCAATTACATTAATGGCCAACTATTAAATAACGATGTCCTTTAATACAGTCTCGAGCAAAATTATATATACTCTTTACAGGCCGGTTATACTTAAAGCTTTTTAACGATTTTATCTAACGGTATTATAATTTTATTTAAGTAGTATTTAATTGTGTATGAAACACTATTTATTTGAATAAGCTAGCATTCTTAGTTTCCGAGTTATAAAAGTTTATGTTATTGAACCGAATTCATCGCACGCAAGTGTATGTGCACATTACGGTATATTTTTTAAGTTTAAGTTTAGAAGATTGTTTTTCCAAAGTAATTTAGTTTTTACACTTATTGAACCCTAGACCTGCGGATATCGAGCGATTCGCCACTCTGCCATCAAGTCGTTGTAAAATTGTAAAAAAAAATTCATTGCAATCACATTTTTTTATTACTATAATCATCAGTGTTATCTATTATTGTTGTATTGTTTTAATCGTGTGCATGTTTCGTTGCAAATAAACAAATTATCTATCTATCATCTTGTATTATCCTAGTGGCTCTTCCAGTGATTTTAAGTATGTGCACTTTGCATACAAAAGGGTTTGGTCAATCATGTCTACGCGTTACTTTAATTGACAACGTGGTGATTACACTGAAGCGTTGTGATTAATTGCGACGGTTCACTTGCCCCGCTTTTTGTGATACCGTGCGTTGTTATATCAGCTAAGTCCACAGTTTAAATTCTAGTAGGGTAATGGCTCCAGTATTCGACAATTTAAGACCAGTGAGTGTTTAAGGGTGCGCCGCCGCTGCCGCCGCCGCCGCGCCGCCGCGCGCCGGCCGGCGGGCGCCGTCCGTAAGTGACAAGTGTCATTTATTTTACTAGCTGTGCCCCGCGGTTTTACCTGCGTTCTATTAGTCATAGCGTGATGTAATATAGCCTATATATTAATAAAAGGATTCGAACCAGTAGTTCCTGAGATAAGCGCGTTCAACCAAACGAATAAACAAACAAACAAAGTCTTCAGCTTTATAACATTATTAGGTATTTGAAATGTCTTCGTCCATATTTAATATTGATGCCGCGCGGCCATTTCAATTTTGTATGGGGAATTTAAGGTGCTTATTAAGAAAATAATAATTTAAATAACCGCTTGATAAATCGAAAATGTGAGACGGACGATTTGTAGTTAAGACATTGGTGATTGTTTTGACAAAATCAGAGGTAAAATAGTTTAGATAAATAAACTATAAGATATCAACTAAACGCCGCCGCTCGTTTTCATGATTTTTGCCCAACTTTAAATGATATTGTAGAAAAAACTATAGTGTGTTATGGATCGGACTAATTGTAAACACGTTCCCTTCGATGCTAAATATATATTTTGTTTATGTAATACGATAGTATGTTCAATTGTATCAACTTAACCGTGACTGCACTTTTGGCATTTTTTGGTCGGTGCACCCTTAACACTTTTTGTCGCCAAAAAATAACGTAGATTTTCATTGAAATCTTACGGGATGACAGCTAGGAGGCAGGTGGTCGGTATCCAATTGTTGTTTAAGACTTAAACCAGTTGCTGACCCCTATTTAAATGATTTGTTAGATGGGTGCCTCGAACGCATTTTTTACCAGTAAGGTTTTGCCCTAATCGCATTTTGCCACGATCGTGTTTTGTCATATATGCTTTATGTAGGACCGTATTTTATTATATAGGTGATTTGCCTTCAAGCAAGTTGATTAAATCGCTTTTTGGTCTAAAAAGAATTTATATAATTTTTAACGCAAATTTTGTTGCGAACAAATTACAAAAACTTTAAAACAAATTACTCGTAAAATATACATTATTTTTTCAAATCGCTAACCCGCTTGGTAATATAATTTGATATTATGTGTTAAAATATTAAATCAGTAATATGCATCAAATTGAAAATAAATTGACAATAGTTGAAAAGTAGACGTAGGTTCGTGATTTTTTTTATCGATAGAATTTAATTATATTATGCTTTCACTTAGAAAGAATTTGTCTAACAGCATATTGTCTTATACGCGTTTTGCCTCATACTGTAAATTGAGAGATTTGTTTTTCTCTTTATATGTAAAAATAAAATGTTTAAAAAAGTTAGGTTAGGTTAGGTTACAGTAAACAATATATGTAAGTATGTTTTTTCCAACATTTTTTAATTGTTATTTATTACGGGACTCTGTTGTTAAGTGCGTTACCACTTTCACATTAAAAAGTAATTAAATGTCGAACACTGGCGCCAGTACCCTAGTTGTACAGTCTGAAGCATAAGTTCATATGTACTTGTCCATATGGACAAGTTGTCCTTATATTATGTTTTAGCTTCAAGATGTCACATATTTTTGTTGCTACAATTAATTATAGCAACATAATTATCAGTTAAACCTACTAATAATAGTATAAAGAGGAAACCTTTGTATTTTTGTTTGTAACGAATAAACTCGAAAACTACTATACCGATTTAAAAAATCTTTCACCATTAGAATGCTACATTAGCGCTGAGTAACATAGGCTATATTAAAAAAGAAATGTCCACCCGTGCGAAGCCGCGACGGGCCGCTGGTTATTGATATAATTTTATGTATAGTTACAAACATTAATTATTATTTTTATTACGATTTAACTGCGATCGTGTTAAGAGAATTCTTTAAATACTTTTTTAGTGTTAATATGGTTGTCGATTTCTCCATAGTTATATAGGTATTTATGCTTGTGACTGTACCCCGGGATATATGATTATGTGAGCTCAATTTTACGAAAGTATGTGATTACTATTTGTACTCGAGTCATTGATGTTTGAGCATGTTTGTTTATGTGTTGTCTAGTTATGCTATTTAAATATAGACGGTTTAGATTGTTTATTTAAAAATAATTTAAAAAATGTTTTTTTAACAAAAAAAAGTTTTGTTTCTGTCATGTAAACCTCAATTCAAGTTAGAGTAAAAGAGACAAAACGCGGAATAACTATTAGAAGCTTATTCTTTGTTTATTTGTAAGACCTTCAATCTAAGCCATGGTTTCATAAACCATACGATGGAGATCTTGTGCCTAAAAAAGGCCGTAAGAAACTGCTATCAATGCGTCCGTTGCACAAAAACTACCACCATCTAAACTGAGTAAATAAATGAATATAGATAAAACCCCACGCTGGAAATCAAACCCGAGACGTCCTGGTCTGAGCCTGGTAGTTTGACCACAAGGGCGGTTAAACAATAACTTCTCATTAAAACTTAAGACTTCGTCATCACCAAGTTCAAAGCAACAGTTGCCAATACGCATATTACCCATTTCTAACCAAAGTTCCGTACACTGCGGTTTCGTAGTTGTCGACAGTTTCAGGGACCAGCGCCTGCGTCATTAACACACCAAATTAAAGTTTATCCCCCATTAATACAGTTGGAGTTCCATTAATGCGGAACAGCGGTCCGCGGGGCAGTTTCGAAAGTGTGACCACAAATTTAAACCACTGGTTTGAAAACAATCACGGGGCGGGCGACTGTCGTTTGTCTTGTGCGGTCGTCCGATAATTGCGTAGTTGAAGTTAGTTGTTTCAGCGCGGTTGCAATCGTAAATGTGAACCTACCTACTACCTACCTATAAAATGGTTTGCCTTTGGATGGGTGACCGGAGCTAGCCTTGAAATATGCTAGGAATCGGTGGGCACGTTGGGTACGTTTTTTGTAAAGATTAATATTAATGGTCTATTAACACATTAGAAGCAGTCCCGTTGAATTAACCTGTCGTCTGCTGTGATACAGACACAACAGAATTTTAATTGTTTATGGCACGGTTCTCTAAGCAGACGAAAGGTCACCATCTACAACGCTAAAATTGTTGTGTTAGATTCCAACACCTGATTTGTCACCTGAACCTGAACATCTCTTTGTTCGGCTACCGACGACCACACTGGGCTATTATGGTGAGTCAAATCTGCTGTACCTGTACAGGTACAGCAGATTCATAATCGAATTCCTTTGTAATATCTTCAAGCCCATAAAAGCATGATCGAAATAAAATTCCTTCAAAAAATTTTAGAACACATAAACCTAGACGATACAGGGCTCAAAGGCTGATAGTAAAAGCTGCGTCCGATACCCCGGATTCCACCAGGTCCTATCAAAACTTTTATTGCTGCACATCTTTTGTCCCGCTCACTCTAACCCGGATGTAAAGAGACGGCGAGATGGCGTTATTATCTTTTTCAGGGATTCAATGTCGTATAGAGTTTTATGATTCTTGTGGATGGCATATTTTTATTGCGTCTAGTGGATTGAAAAGCTTCTGGGTCTAGATGCTGAGGGTTGGATGGCTAAGTGAGAGCTTGATTTTCTTAGGCCTCATATTAAAACTAATTTTCGTAACCGTATTACCACTTAATACGACTCAAATAAAAATAGGTTTTTACCTGGCCGAAACGCGAACTATGAAATTAAATGAAAAGATGAAACGAAACATTTTTATTCGGATAAACAGTTGAAAATTTTAGACATGATTATTTACAGTTTTACATAAAACGCCTTAACTTTAAAAAAAAATAAGTATTTTTTTTATTGTTGATATTTTTACGCGAACACTACACAATGGAATGAAGCATCTTTAACGAATTTAACAAACTAAAGCTATATAAATCGGTACTTTATTAAAATACATCATAAGACCCGAAAAAGTTAAATGAAATCCAAATGCATCTCATATCATAACTCAAATGCAAGAGTATAATCCACAATAAATTACTTACGTCCGACCATAATGAAAAATGCTGCATTGGCAGAGTTTACGTTCAATTCCTGAAAGCGAACTCCCGTAAATATATTCTGAGCTATAAAAATGGCAGTATTTGGTTATAAGCTTTTTACATCTACCGTCGTAACTCCACGCAGTCGACGTACCTACATACTGTTGCAGACACCAGCAGTGTTGCCAACCGTCATTTTGAAACTCCCCTAATTACTGTTAGAATTCCGTCACTGTTTTTGTTTTGTTTTTTTTTAAATAGCGCCGCCATTCATACCCAATTATAGGACTAACAATAAATATAGTGACACTTTTAATTAATTAATAATAAGTAACTAGATAGCATTGCACTCGCATTCACTCACTCACTCATTGGCTCTTATAAATGCAGTCAAATTTCAGATCAAACCTTCTGAGTACTTAAAAAATAGTACCTACTATTATTATAATACTATTTTACATTCTGTCATTCCGCCAAAGAATCCGAGGCGGGAAATCCGTCAAGTTGGCAACACTGGCAGGCACGCTGCCGAGCGCGACTTCCGCGGAAACGTCTAGATCCGTTAAACTTTTCACGTATAGGTGCCTCTTAAAACGGTTTTATTGTTATAGACGGCTTTATAGGAATAGTTGTACTTGAAATTCTTGAGGAAAAATTTCTATAGCGCTCTCTATTTTATATCCTTGAGATTTATATTGACTTTAATAAAAGTTAAAAACATTTTAACGAAACTAATAAGACCTAATTCTGTATTGTCGTAATTTCGGATTTTCAGGGGTGCAGGGTCAAATCCCGTTCTTGAAAAAAAAATTCAACACTGTATTTATTGTAACTGTATATGTACTTTATTTTTCTGCTTGTAACATTCGAATTGCAGCCTAGCGAGTTCAGCAATATCTGGAGATGCCGCGTCACCGATTGGTTGACCAAATTGAAATCTCGAGCTCTTCCGTGCTTTGGAAGGCACGGTACATTAAGCCGTTTGCTTAGATGATTAGAACATTAGGGAATGTTGTCGTAAGATGGCAGTCGTTAAAACCCACCACAATCTACCTGTAAGTTAGTTATCATGTGGGAAGTCCAGGCTCAGCAGTGGGACGCGATGATGATGATGATGATGATGATTGTGATGGTGATGATGATGATGGTGGTGATGATATTGAAATTTAAACAATACAT
This sequence comes from Eudonia lacustrata, assembly GCA_947562085.1. NCBI lineage: Eukaryota > Metazoa > Arthropoda > Insecta > Lepidoptera > Crambidae > Eudonia > Eudonia lacustrata. The sequence continues at coordinate 6,764,448 of OX387326.1, read as the reverse complement.
AAAGCTTATTTCCCTCTCATTCTTTTTTCAGTTCTTCCATGTTATGCCCAACTTTGTATAATTTTTTTTTTGATTGTTTACTGTTTAATAGTGAGAGCTATGAAGTGTTTTATCTATCTATCTATCTATGCTAGTCGTCGCCCAGTGGTCGAAATTCGTACCGTACCGACCGTATTTTTTATAAAAAGCTGTTTACTATTTCGGCTGAATGATGAAGCTGCAAGGCTGCACGGATGGTATCCTAAGCAATGAAAAATTAAAAAAGATTGGATTGGCATTGACAGATTTCGGCCGCTCCTCTTCCATTTTTGAAATTTTTGAAAAATGTACGAAACAATGTTTATTTTATTTAATGTAGGTATTTTTATGCATAATTTGAAAAAAAAATATTAGCATTCTGCACTCGCTTCTCTATATAAACTATAAGTGTGCTCCTACGTCCGCGCAATTTTCGTAAAAAGGGGTACAAAGTTTTTGCTTCACGTATTAATATATAGGTTATAGAGGTCGATAGTATTCTTATGCGCAAAAATGTGAAATTGGGTAATCAATTGCAGACCGCTGCGCTATCCGGCTCCTCGACACACAAATGTAGGATACATACTATATACCTAAGAAATCACCGTAAAGATCACTTTAATAACCAAATATTTGTGATTTATATAAATGACTATTTAGTACAGCCATAAAAAATATATAGCATTGTCCTAATACTCGTATACCTACTCGTATATTTATGACAACAAACTGAATCTAGATTCAAACTGGGTAAGTCCAACGCGAAATATAGGTCTCGAAACGCTCGTAAACTGGATAGGTTTATTATCGAAACCAAGTTGAAGCTTCAAATAACTTAGGCATTAAGTTTAAATAATGACGCATCCAAGTAATTTGGTTAATGGCGGAATAAGCACCTAAGTTGCCACCGGTTCGTTGAGGAAGGAGAATTTATTTGAGCTGAGTTTACGGCCGCGTAAAATTTTAATTTTGGCACTAATGGAAAACGCCAGGCTTTCTATTAGTAAGCTCGTTGTTTTTCATTGGCGTCTGCGCGTTTTAAAAGAGAATTTTAATAAATGGAGTAGGTACGAGTCAGCTTTTACCCCGTAAGCACTAATTATATTAATTGTTTTATTATTTATTTATTTATTTTAGTGGCACAACTACAGCTTCAGGAACCCTTTAAGTTTTTCGCCACCCCCAAAAATGTCCGGTGACCCAAAGGAAAGGTTATTAAATAACTTTAAAACAGAATAACTAACTGTTCCAAGCTTTTAATTTGTTTATAAATAAGGCCCTTTTAGTTTAAGTTTTTGATAGCTAAAATATTTATTTAAATATCGATAAGTTCTCATGTAAGTGACAAATGTCTTAATGGGAATAAAGATCTTTGAAATGATAGCTGTGAAATTTCATTCAATACCAGTAAAACATTTTTTACTGAAAATTTTAAACGAAGCATTGTAGCTTTCTGCGGTTTGCTATGTTTGAATGTGCAAAGGGATAGTATTTGTTACCATTGCAAGTAGCTTAATAGTTACTGTAGTTAGGCAAAACCTTTTTATGCCAAGTAAACGGTAAACCTAGCTCAATTGAAAGAACGGTTCGAGTTCGTGGTTCAAGACCCACCTGAGGCTAATCTTTTTTCAAGTGCTATTTTCAGTTTTGCTTGTGTAAGGCTTAATTATAAATAATGATAATTCAAGAATAAAAATCTCTTCTTTTTTTCTCTTTTTAGAAGGTGAATATTATTGACAAAAAATTGTGTCAAAACTTTGCGGTTACCCTAAATTAATCATTTCTATTTGCACAGTCCAGCAAACCCTACTCAACCTTTGCGCATAACATCCAGTGTTGCCAGCTCCAACCGTTTTTTAAGTCCAAACTGAGGCACTTTAATTAAACTAAGACGAACGTCGCGAACGTTAAATGTAGACTGGGACTTCCATTGTAAATTCCTACAGCGTTTCAGTTTCATGGCTTTAGTTAGAAAACGCCGTTGGACTTTTATGGGCAATTTCGGTTCAGACGTTTTGTTATATTACCAATGCTTTTAAGGTGCTGCACCTCGCTCGGGTAAACATATGTGCAATTTTACGAGCCACTAGTTTATGGAATATGTCTGGTAATGCTTGCAGGAGCGTTAACTGTAGCTCTAGGTTATTATTTTATCTTGTTGCTGATATGGAGGACGTGTTCGGTTGCCGGCTTGCTTGTTAACGGTAAAGGATTGCTTGTAGACGTGAAGTTTGCTTGCGAAGAAGCAATCTTTAGTAACTTCTTTATTTGCTTTGGGAAAGCGCTGACTTTTAATGTTACCAGATGATTTGAGACGGTAATATCGTATATGTAGCTCATTTCTTACGGAATTCTTTGACGTATAAACAAACTTGTGTTTTTTTTACCTATTTTAATACCTTTTTTCCCATTGTAGTTCACTTCAAATGTGGAAATCGGGTTGGGATACGAATGTGGACGTTTACACAAAACTCGATCAGATACTCAAAATTATATGCAATGCATATAGCAAGTCTGTGTGTAAATGTTTATATAATTTTTAACGCAAATTTTGTTGCGAACAAATTACAAAAACACAAATGTTGAAACAATTTCCACGAGCAGGATTTGAACCCGCACCCTTCTGACATACCGGGTCAGGTTAGAGCCACGATAGCTCAATTGGGAGAGCACCTGACCCGGTATGTCAGAAGGGTGCGGGTTCAAATCCTGCTCGTGGAAATTTTTTCAACATTTGTGTTTAAGTCTGTGTGTGTTATACAACGTGTATCAGATAGCGATTTGGTCATATTGAAAAGATTTAAGGTGTATCCGATCTAGATTTTGTACGCAGAGTTACTTAAACATAAATATTAACTTTAATTTGTCATGCAATTTTTAATTAAATATTTCTATTCTGACGTCACATCAAAATAAACAATCCACAGCACTTGGTCCAGTAACTTACATTGATTTATCACCACAGACCATAAAGCCCTTTATCACTTTGCTTGCTTACGCGCCTGACGCGCATGACGTCACATAAATAAATATTTAATTACCAATTGCATGTCAAATTAAAATTAATAATTCTAAGTAAAAAAAATTAGAAAAACACAAATTTTAATCTAGGTTATAAACTATCTGTATGCTGAATTTCATCCAAATCCATCCATCCGTTGCAGCGTGAAGAAGCAACAAATATACAAAAACACAAATGTTGAAAAAGTTTCCACGAGCAGGATTTGAACCTGCACCCTTTTGACATACCGGGTCAGGTGCTCTCCCAAGTGAGCTATCGTAGTTGTAACCAGCCCGCCGAAATTGTTTAACAAAAAAAATTTTATGTCTAAGTAACTCTACATACAAGATCTAGATCGATAGGTACACTTGTGTCTTTTAATTATGATCAATATACATATACATTTTTTTTATATCTTACGGGTAAACATATGGCCTTCATCTCAGCTAGGGTTGCCAACCATACTTTAAAATAACGTATCCTACGTTATTGTCCATCCCTATACTTTATTCTTTTTAATAAAAATAAAGTATGGAAAATACTTTATTTCCGACTAATGCGTGCGTTTGAACGGAATATTCCTGTTGACTTAATTTCTGAACTACTGAACGATACTCAGACTCAGGTGAAGTAAAACGAGACGCAACGCTAATATCTGAACGCGCTATAAAACAATAAAAAAAATATTAGACAGTGTCAAGAGTACAAAGAAATATGTTTTTACACATTTAAATAAATAAATTTGGAAAATACTTTTTTTTTTCTTCAAATCCTTTTTTTATACTAGTTAGTGATAGATTTACTTTAATTTCCTGAAAAATAGTTGGCAACCCTCTCACCTTATGTTAAGTGAAGATAAGGCCGAAATGTGGAAGCGCGGTTCACCCGGTATCCTCAACTACTGAGGCACTGGCTATCTTTTCTCTAGCTGCCGGAACACAACAATACTACAAACATTAATGTTATAGCGACATATTTAGATAAGGTGATGGTAGCTAGCCAGGCGGACAAACAAGCTCTATTACCAACCAAACCGAATGCACAAACATGTACCCCTACTGGGAATCGAACCCGGGATCTCTGGATCTAAACCGGTGGTCCTAAGCACTAAACCACAGAGGCGGTTAAAACCTACCTTTACCTAGACTAGACCTGTTATCTGATACACGTAGTATAGTGACATTGTCATTAGTCTGTTCTATTTCAATTTCTCAATATCTGCTCCCGAGAAGCAAGGTTATAATTTTCATGAGCGACGTCGCAAGTTTTATGAGTTCACTAAAAGCCCTGGCAATATTAATATTCAGGGGTTTCGGGAAATGAGGTAATAAACTATTAGATTGTTCGATGAACTAACCAACTTTTATATAGAAACGTAAGGCCGCATAATTACAGTTCTTTTTTAGTCTTCTGTCGGTGACCGGACTATTTGTGAAAGAATGTCATTGGGTTAGTAAGTGTTTGGCATGGAAATATTTAAGTCACATGTATCGTGACATAGATGATGTTGTTTAATATTTTAGTGTCGCTTACAGATATTGATAATAAATTTGGTAACAGAGATCCTGGCTTTGATGACTTCAATGACTTCGTTGACTATTTTTATATATTGTATCTTAGCGTTATATAATCTTAATCATCATATTTTTAAGGAAATATTAAACAAATGTCATGAAACAATATGTTTAAATGGATTTAATGAAATTGGTAGTTACCAACAATAAAATATTCAATCATTATTTGTTATTTACAAATAAGGTTTGTCACGTCACGTCATGAAGCAATTTAAACTCGCTCAACTCGCGTTTATTTTAAATCAAACAACAGCGTCTCATAATCCGTAGTACGTAAGACGTATTAAGATTTTTTAATAAATAAAAATTGTTAGCGTAGGTTTGTATTCCATCACACTATAATAACTACACTATAATACCACTACACTACTACACTTACACTACACTACACTACACTACTACACTTACAGTACACTACTACACTTACACTACACTACTACACTTACAATACACTACTACACTTATACTACACACACACTACTACACTATAATAACGCTTTAGGCGACACACTGAAAAAATGCACTAACTTTCGTCGAATAGTTTAAGACTATAATATGACTAACGAATCTGAAATGTTGACGTTGATGTTGTAAATTCATGTCTTTACCTTGAATTTGCTAGCTCAAATACACGATTGTATAATTTTGACTCGATCATAATTATTTTCGAACACCACTTAAAAATCACTATTGTTGAAACTACAACAAAATTACTTAATTTATATGCTTGGAAACCACTCTAATACATTGATGACATCAATATTTTAATGATGACATCAAAATTTAGTAGCAGCATATTTTGATAACTAAAACCAATAAGTATTTTTTTAAATATTTTTAAGATTCTGTTAATTTGCGGTCCCAATTGACGCAAGCGCTACTTATTTTCGAGCCACAGTAAGGATCAACCTTTTTGAATGTTCACAAATCGAGGTGTCGTCTTAATACACTATAACACATAACGACCCTACTTGAAATACGTATTTCAAAAGTTTGCTTGCGTGTCCATCATTAAAATTACATTAACTAAAATGTCAACTGATAGCGACGGTATTTGATAAAGCTTTAAAACTCTCCTAAATAGCCGGTGCATTTTTTGCTACACAACCCGTTGTATCATTCCCAATTAGGACATTCATACTCACACTACATAGGGTACATCATAAATGTCGCAGCTAGCTTGTTGAGTGTCAACTTATAGCGACAGTCTTTTGATACAGCTATAAAACTCCCCTAGAATAGCCGGTGAAGTTTTTGCTACTCCATTTTTTGATACATTCAGAGTACACTTACTACATAGGGTATGTTATAAATGTCACAGCTCGGTGCTTGAGTGTCAACTTATAGCGACTTATACAGCCATAAAACTCCTAGAACACCCGGTGAAATTTTTGCTACTCCAACCCGTTGTATCATTCCCAATTGATACATTCAGAGTACACTTACTACATGGGGTATGTTATAAATGTCACAGCTCGGTGCTTGAGTGTCAACTTATAGCGACGGTATTTGACAACCCGTTGTATCATTCCCAATTAGGCCATTCAGAGTACACACACTACATAGGGTACATCATAAATGGTGTTTTACGACGGTCTCGCGTGGTGTCTAATAAAGCCGCGTTTAGTGGTGACTTCGCACACTTTAAGGACCGACTTAGCGTCTCGCGAACAATTACTGTGCAACAGTATTGGACTGCTTTAATGGACGACGCTAAACTTCATTATATGACTTCAGCTGCAACTGTGGGTACGTCATAAATTTACGGGGAACAATTCAAGTCAGTTGGGCAGAAGTTATTGTGGAGAATAATTATAGTTAGTACTGAAATGAGCTTGCGAGTCTCTCGATTTGATGACGATTGGAAAAAACAGTGTCCGTATATCTATCTAGGGTAGAGGAACCAGTGATCGGCATTTCGGCGACGAATGTTGTGTCGAAGACTGGGCTTAGTGGCGAGCACTAGCGCCATTACCCTATATAAAAAACTAGCTGCGCCCCGCGGTTTCACCCGCGTTAATTAGCTTTCAAAAAAAATATTTTCCCGTTTTTGCAACATTTTTCATTGCTGCTCCACTCCTATTAGTCATAGCGTGATGTAATATAGCCTATAGCCTTCCTTAATAAATGGTCTATTCAACACAAAAATATTTTTTAAATTCGAACCAGTAGTTCCTGAGATTAGCGCGTTCAACCAAACAAACTCTTGCTTTATAATATTATACTAGCGGCCGCTCGCGGTTTCACCCGCGTGGTTCCCGTTCCCGTGGGAATATCGGGATAAAAACTATCCTATGTGTTAATCCAGGTTATAAACTATCTGTATGCCGAATTTCATCCAAATCCATTCAGTATAGTTTTTACGTGAAAGAGTATTAAACATCCATCCATAATCACAAACTTTCGTGTTTATAATATTAGTATTAAGTATAGATAAGTTGCTATTCGGAAAAATTTTGAAATATATCTGATATCTTATTTTCTTACCTACCAGGTCAGGTGCAATTCCAACTATGCAATCGTGGCTCTGAGCTTTCTCGTGAGCTCATTGGGTTGGGCCTTTGTCCACTTGTGGACGTCTTTTGACTGAGATGATGATGATGATGATGAATCGTGGCTCTGTCCAACTCATGCAAACTTGCGTATTGTTAACTGATCATTAATATTTATTAAAATGTCCAAAATTTGAAAGAGTTTACAAAATTATTTTTAAGAACCATGTTTTCTATTTCAAAGTTAAATTCAATGTTCAGAAAATCTCTAGTTTTATTGCAGTACTAGCTGTGCTCGCGACTTCGTTCGCGTGGAATAGTGACTGAATTTGAATTTGTGAATTTTTTAGGCTCTTGTTCCCGTTTTTGCAACATTTTTCACTGATGCTTCACTCCTATTGGTCGCAGCGTGATGTTATATAACCTAAAGCCTTCCTCGATAAATGGACTATCCAACACAAAAATATTTTTTCAATTCGAACCAGTAGTTCCTGAGATTAGCGCGTTCAAACAAACAAACTCTTCAGCTTTATAATATTTTATTGTGGGTTTTAGAGGAACACATTTTGCTATAGAACCCCATGTTCAAAACAATTAGGAAATCTTTGTTATAATAAGTTACCAAATTATATAATGCAGCTTTGTAACAGTTAACAACAGTTTACAGTTAACATCAATGAAAACGTTACAAAACCTTTGGAAGCCTTGGGTAAATTAACATTAAATTGTCGATATAATAGTCCGGTAAGCATTTTTAAATATCACAATACAACTAATAGATTTGCCTATCTATACTTATGCATACATTGAAACTAATTTAATTTACGAAAACAGCTCCTACATTTAAGGTACTTCATCATCATCATAATCAGCCCACATCAGTCCACTGCTGGACATAGGCCTCTCCCACTGAGCCCGATCTTACAACAAAATCTTAAACTTATTTCTGATTTAATCTTTGAGAATTCATCTAGACGTCGCCAGTAATGTAGACATGAGGCAGAGTGTTCAATGAATTAATTTAATTATATCCTAAGCTGCGAGCCGTGGTTAGTCGTTAAACTGTTCTCAGATGGATCAACTGAATTTAGTGCATCCGAGATGAGTTCCTTTACGACCAAGGCTCTAGGATCCTAGAATGTTTTACAGAAGACATTTTAAAAGCTCAAGTGGTTTCGCCATAAAACACTGCCTTATTAAACCTGCTTTGAGAACCTTTTTAAGTGCCTCCCTGTTTAGTATTTAATTAATATTCCGTGAAACCTTTTTTTTTAAAGATCTATTTTGTTCCAATATGTTTTGTGCTGTCTTAAGCTTACACCGAGTTTAAGATTAGATTCGAAGTCTTCCTTTTCTCGTACAGCAGCGTTATTCTCTAAGCAAAACAGCGTCGAACTCAACGTTGAACTCGCTCATAACTTGCAAACGAATGTCAACCTACTTTTCAACAATAATAAAGTCTACATTCGTTTGCAAGTTATGAGCGAGTTTAATGTCGACGTCGACGCTGTTTTGCTAAGAGAATAGCACTGCTGTTAACAGCAAGGGTAACTGATGATTGGTCAAGTTTCAAAATATGAAATCTGTATGAAAATCAAAACTTTTTAAACGCATATCGAAAAACCTTCGAGTGTCTACTAGTACCTGCAGACTGGCTGTAGTTATATAGAAAATACCGACTTACACTATCGAAACTTAATCTTGAAATCTAGTAAACATCATCTACTTTTGCTGTTGACTGTACATGGACGAAAAGTTACCACGGGGGGAGGGGAGGCCTACCCTACCCGTACTTACTACGAAAACTACTTATTGCTAGCTAAAGTTTACGCCATCACACACATTACTGTAATACACCTTTAACGAATATGCTCTCGTTTAATTTCCACCATTTGTTTTAATCAGGCGACGCATTTCTAAACAATTAATCTAATACGGAGCGTTTGCGCCCCGTACCATAAGAAAAACTGTTTTTTTCTTTCCAATTAAAACTACAAATAAGTTTAAAAAAAATAACTAGCATATTGAAATGTGTGTTAAGAATGATTTACTAAGAAAATTTAGATGCTTTAATCGGTCTGGTTTGCCTGTAAAATGCAAATCTGTTTTAAAAGAGGTTACTTTGATATTTTTTTCTGTGTTATAAAAGTTGACAAATCGTGTTTCTGCAACTAGCAAAATGAAGTCAATTAAATGAAAATTCATGTCATCTAATATCACTTTCATATGTTTTGTAATTGTTGGGAAAAATCAAGATCCCCGCCACGTAAATTTCCAGTGCGTCGCCTTAACGCACAGGATCCGTCACAGGAAAGCTACTTAGCTCGTGCTTTTAAAACACTACACACAAAGATTTATTTTTCTTTTTACATCGCACAGCGTTTTCTTGAAACCAATCAAAGTAAACTAGCCTTCGAAAGAGTCACGCGCGTACAAACAGACGGGTAGTAAAAGCCTTACAGTTTACTGCTTTCGCGTCCAGCCTGCATTTTTAAAGGTTTTTAGAGGAAAACTTGTTTTTATGGCCCCGAAGGCGTGAGCTTTACGAGAGCGATTAATAAGTTTTAATTGGCTCTACTTTTATTTTGGTCTTAATCTAGATCTGGCGTTTTGTTGGTGAAATGCTTATGCGTCACTGTTTGAATGTTTAGCAGATGAGTTAAACAACGCTACGAGAAAATAATGTAGGTATCAGCTCTGCCTAAATTACCGTGCATGTCGTAAGAGCCGAATAATAATAATATAAATCTTGAGTCTAAATAATAAATATACAGAGCGGCCCATATAATAAATACCTTACAGACTAACATACATACAAAATAAAAATAAAATTTTGTTAGTATATAAAATAACTTAATAACTATGTTAGTATTATTTGAATGGCACCTACTGTGCTAACTTGGTAGCAACAAGCAACTTTCCATGGAAGCGCCTGTAGACTATACCCTTCGGCCAGAAGTCCTCCTTCATGAAGATGTCCAGCTTTGATGTCGGGACTCGCACCACAAACCCTTTGAAGCTCGTACTATGGCGCGACTCCAGACTTGATTCGTATGAACTCTGCTACCTCCTGCGATGTGGTGGTGTGATGCAGGCGGGTCAGGTACATGGCCGTGGTCGGTGTCGCACGCAGCAGGAAGGTGGGCCCTGTCGGTGCGGTACCGCAACGGTTCAATAAGGTTAAGCGTTTCAAAGTGTTCGCACATCAGGCGATCGGCTGGCAACCTAACAATGATGATGTCTATTTGACTTCGGAATCCCATTTTGTTTATGATAAAGACGAGTTAACTCAAAATTAGTAAGAAGAACGTTAAAGTATTTATTGTATACTAGCTGACCGGCGGACTCCGTACCGCTTTGACAGTTTCCATGACAACAAAACAAACAAAACGTTGACAGTTTCCATGACAACAAAACAAACAAATCATTCGTCCGCTGTAGAACACCCGTATCCCATGATGGAGCCCTATAGCAGCGCCACTTACCGGGTCCAATTGTAAGTCTAAACCATTCTCGAATCCACTTGAACACACACAGAAAATTTTACCGAAATCGGTTCAGCCGTTCAGGAGTTCAATTTCATACACACGCACAGAAGATGTATATTTAGAGATATCTTTTTTTCAATCCCCTTTGAAAAACGTTTGACTCACTTAGCACCCGATGGTAAGTGTTGACAAGTTGGCTATCTTATCTCTAACTGATGGACCGCTGCATTGCTGTCAATATTGTTAGGCAACAACAGGTTTGAGACCAGTCTAACTATACTGGACCACAAAGGCGGTTCAAAACTGTTTAGATTAAACGACGAGATCGCTTTCTCCCTGTTAGTAACTATTATTCAATCTACGCAGCTACGGTGACGGCTTTGTGGGTAGAGAAGCGGCTTTACTTTATAGATAGATGATACTGTTTTGCTTTTCAATAACATCAGACCCCAGAGCTAGCAGCTACTTGGGCCAGCGAATAAGCCTTGCTATCCAACGTGGCAATGCTGCTAGCTTACTGGGCACTCTGCCTGATGGGGATGATTTGGGGCATTTTTTTTATTTATAGTTAATAGTAGATATAGTTTATAGTTTTTTGTAAATTTAATTTTAAGTAGTTTTATTATTATCTTGTTTTTGTCTTTGTGTGTAAACAAATAAAGCTATAACATCAACATTTAATTAAAATAGTTACAATTTAGCTGTTTTATCGCCTCAAATCGATTTCTTCCAGTCAACCGGTCTGATGGAGAGAACTAATAAAATCTAAAATATTAATAACAATAAAAAAATATAAGCCTTTATAGATTCTCATAGAATTACCATTTCGCCTCATCCCATGCTGGTCTGACCCTTTACTTTATAGTTAAGCGGTTACAAACTACTTACTCTTAAACTTTACTATAAGTGCGCAACATTCCGCATGCGCACTAGAAGTTATTAACACTATCTCGTTGGATATCTTTCAAAGGTTTTGCTGAATGGCTGGCCGTTTATACTATGTCTCTATTAACAAACTGACTTTTGTGTGCAACTTCGCAAATCAGTCATCTATAAACATTACATGTAAAATCTTTACAATTTATCATGTAACAGATATTTGATTTTGATAGATTAGATACTGGGTATGAAGAGAAGCTTAAGAAGACGGAAAATACGGATTGTTCCCATCATTATTAATATTTTTGTAGGAACAAAGTCAAAACTTTTTTTTACTGTTTTTGCGAAATCTGTTTAAAAAGGTTATTAGTAAATTTTCTTCTAAAGTATCGGATTTTCCGCCGGTTCTTTTTGCGTCCGCGTCGCGTCGTCGTCGAATGTATGTTAATCTATTGTAATGCCTAACTCCAATCTCTATTTGCTATCATAGCAACTGCATTGTGCACAATAGATGCAAATTAGATGAACACGCACTTAGTACCTGGTTATACTGTGTTGCCATACGCGTTTGTTGTGCGCGGCCTTTAGCTAGTTCAAGGATGATTGTTTTGTAATTATAATGTTGCCAGTTGTTGGCGGTGGCAGCTGATCGAAAGCTGCGATAGTTTTTGTTTGAATAATTGTTGCCAATAAAGAGTGCGATCGTTGACGTTTAGAACATTTTAAGTGCAGTGCAGTTTTGACGAACGCGCCTTTTTGTACATCATCAAATCGAGGAGCTGGATTTTTGGGAATCCGTAAGTAACTTTGTAGTTTTAAAATGTCCGTTCATTTCATATGTCACTTTAAAATATATTTTTTTAATTGTTATTTAAATTCAAAATGCTATAATTATGTTAAAATTATGAAAAGGCACGTGGAAACATATGAATTCCAAGCTTTCTGTGTTGTGTAGAGTTCTAAGATGAGAACTCGAGACGAGTTCTCTAATATTTCAAGTGTTTTTAGTAGAACACTTAAGACCACTTATTTCTGTCTTGAGTAGTTTCTCTGTTAAAGTATTTTTCGTTGAACTATAATTTAAATGGTGCAATGTATTAAACTTAGTGGGTTGTCTTGTCCAACTGGAAGTTAAATACTTTTTTAACATAGATCTAAATGTCTCATAGTAAAGGTTGTCGCAGGCTATAACAAGTGCAACGAGCTGACTGAGCGCTTTACGGAATACGGAGCCGAAAAAGCGTTATCCAGGCTGAGACCGTAGCACAGTCCAAACATTATATCACTAAATGGATCAGTTAAGATAAGAAGTGACATATTGTGCTAGTTGTAGATCTGAACCACTTTACAATAGGTATCTCTATAAAAGTGTCACTAGCACTTAAGGTCACGGTAAATAAATTTTTATATAATAAAAGCTATTATTACATCACATTAAAATAAAATTGACGAGCATCTTAATAATTAAAATTGTATTGAGAGTAGATGAATTAATAATTCAGCATAAATAAGAACTGAAAGACTGATACGCAACTTTTACTTAATCTGTTTCAACACATTGAACAATTTGGCAGATAAATTATTTAAAAAATATACATATATATAGTATAGTAAAAGTATAAAAAACATAAAATTTAATGGATCTTAAATAATTATCTGAGTCATATCCATTAAATATATCCATCGGTTTTCTCGATGACAGCTTGCTATAGCCCGAATCATTCTTAACACCAAGTATACTTTGCAAAAAACACTGATGGCGCTAATGTTCGACGTTTATCAATAATTTAAATGGTGTCAGTCAGTATGCTGCTTCGCCTGAGGAGAGTCGGACGCATCTATTCCCATCGTAAATCATTACTTGTATTTCATATTCCGGTTTAAGGTGCATATGAGGCGTATTTAACAATTAGCCGCATGCGAAGTTTAACTGAACATGCCGTACTGGTTAGGTTAGCCGTTTTAAACTTACAATTTTCTTTTTGAACTAAGCTAAGGTGGTAATCAGACATGCGGTCTGCATGATGGTAAGGGACTACCTTTAGCCTATGGACATCTGCAACACCAGAGATAACCCTCCTGCGTAGCCGACCGTGAAAACCTTCTCGCGCCTTTTTTATATCGTACTGATAAGCACAGTGCCCTCATCTCGAGGTTACCTGATGTTAAGTGATGATAACTACTGAGGCACTAGCTATCTTATCTCTAGTTGCCGGAACACATCAATGCTACAAACATTGATGTTGTAACGACCTCTGCCCCCTGACTATGAACTCTTATAGCAGTATTATTGCAGTTGTGGAAAAGAGACGCCAGTATATTCGCCGCTACATGCGTCTCGTTTTCACAACTGCAATAATACTGCTATAAGAGCTCGTGGTTACCCCCCTGGTGTTGCAAACGTCCATAGGGTAAGGTTACCGCTTACTATCAGGCAAGTGTAACATGCCTGATAGTAAGTGATGATAAGGCCAATGGTGGAAGCGCACTTCACCCGGAATCCTCAACTACTGAGGATACTATGACAGGCCTAACCGCTTTGCGCGGTCATACATTAAAGAGAAAATAATAGGGTTCAATTTCGTATAGCAACGTATAACTTTTAGCTGATCAAGCCACTGCTATAAGCAGCTAAAATAATGATTAAGTTTCGCGTTTATGTTTTCTTTTGTACAGATTTACATACTTCTCACAGTATTCAACGCTTTCAACATTTAATTTGATGTTTTTAAAGTACGTATTTACTCGTATGTAGTTATCAATTCTCATCGTACGCTTGTCTTGTCGCTGTGGGTGGTACAGCTAAATGAATAGTTATATTGTTCTTGCTACGTGTTTTTGTGTACTGTTGTGTCCGCTCCACAAAGATGTTCGTGGAAGACCAGTGTCAAGTTTTCCAATTTAGGTGGTCTGACATCATGCTGAGCGGATACCTTTAAGTGCCACACTCATAAAATAAGTAAAGTAAATATATAGTCTTATATCTATCCCACTGCTAGGCAAAGGCCTCTATCATTGAAATCAAGTCATCGCTACAATTGATAGGTAATGACTTAATCACCACGCTTGCCAAATGCGGGTTGGTGATCACAAACCTGGGATATGCCCTGAAAAACCCGAAACACACTTAGCCCAAGTTGGGCAAAGCTTGCTTCCGGTTTTGTTTTGAACTTCTGGTAACACCGAGGCGTATATATTCTAATAATATATGTTAAAATTTGTAGTTTGTGATTCTAAAACATCTTACTTTACTTCTATAGTTTTAAAATTCTCTTCATTCATTCATTCATTCATTCATTCATTCATTCATTCATTTTTTTATTTTTTTTATTTGTATTTGTTTCGACGTGTTTACACCGTTTCGCTGTAATTAACAGCTAATAAGTCCCGATTAACGTCCAAATTAACCGAGAAATTGGCGGTCTGTATATCTTATCTGGATCTTGGAAAACCATCAAGCGTTTACAGATCGACTTTTATAATGACTCATTTTAAATATAGGTAGGTATTTCTACTTTTTACTTTTAAGTGCTAATTGCTGCACTGAAGCTGAATAATATTTATAAAATACAGTGAAAAAACTAATGCCTACCCAACCCCTTCCCGGTAGCATAATGGTCAGTGCAGCCGCCAGGATTGCGGAAGACCTAGGTTCGATTCCTGGCTGGGTCGGTTAGGCATTTAATTTTTTCACTGTATCTTATGTATGTTTAAGGAAATTATAGTTTAAGTACATAAAACAAATATGTCGTGATATTTTGTTTGCAACAAAACTTATGTTAGCTGGATCGTGTAGCACGAAAGGAAGAGTATTAAAAGACTTTTTTCCAGTACTTTTAAAAGTATAAATAGAGCGCATCAAACAAATTCTAATTAGAACGAATTCCACTGTTAAATTCCAGGTCATTAATTATTGAAAATCGTATTAAATCTATATACATCTCTTTCATTTTCTAATTTCTACTTATTAAGTCGCTATAGGAATAAGGTAGCTAAGATATGAAGAATGATAATGCTGCAGCGTACGTAAAAACCAAGCGTGCCGATTCCTACACGTGTAAAGATACAGATACCTTTAATAAGTTTAGCTTTTATTACAAACAATCACAAGTCGTGTAGCCCACGTGAAGAAAGCCACGAGCAAAAGCTAGTTTAATTCTTATAATGATTCCAATTCTGTTACTATATTACTATACGAAAGCGATTTTAATCGAAAAGGAAACAATATGATTCGGCCAAAATTACCTTATTTTTCCTCAAGTTTTTAAAGCATGATATATTTAGGTACTTTTGTCAGTAACATTAAATAATAAACGATATTGTTTTCTAAAGTTTACGCGAACACTACACATTGAATTGAAACAACTTTTACGGATCAAAACGTAAAATAAACGCGAGTAGATCCGTAAAAGTTGTTCATTTCAATAAACGATGTGTCATCATATTAAACAAGACCGTTTGTAATAAAGCGATACATTGAGAATGTTTAAATAAAACATAATAGTTGAAGCTGAAGTCATAATAAAAAAGTTATAAGATGTTTTGTTTACCTTTTTTAAAAAAATATAGAGCTCCATAAACGTTGGGTTTACGTAAGAAAATTCCTTGTTACATGGCGGAGCATCATAAAGTTTCAAATTACTTGCAACGACTTCTTGCAACACTGTATGCAAGGTTGCCAGTCCTATAATCCATTAAATTTTCTTTTTATTATGTAGAAACAAACTTTTTAATTTGAAATATAAGAAAGGGTAACAACTTTTAAATCAAATCAAATCATTTATTGCATTCATATTGTGTAAACATGCTACGTAGCTAAAATAAAGAAACCTAAACATGAACTCCGTTAGGGATGTTTCACGTTCTTTCAGTGCAATTTTATTTAATTTTTGTTTATAATTAATTGCTTACATTTTCATTGTGCAAAACATAGATAATATTTCATTGTAAATTGCATTAGACCAACAATTTGATCATTTTTTCATCGTATCTAGTTAGTGTCTTGCTATCTATTCTATACTTAATATAAAGCTAAAGAGTTTGTTTGTTTGGTTGAACGCGCTAATCTCAGGAACTACTGGTTCGAATTGAAAAAATATTCTTGTGTTGAATAGTCCATTTATTGAGGAAGGCTATAGGCTATATTACATCATACTATGACTGATAGGAGTGGAGCAGCAATGAAAAATGTTACAAAAACGGGAATATACGCAGTTGTAACAGCGGGGCACAGCTAAAAAATAATAAACAAATAACCATGACTAAATACGATTGTAAGTAAGTTAGGTACGCAGTTAAAGTTACACAGTGCGATACAGAACTAAACAGTGTTAGATAATGTAACAAAGGATAAAAAGGTTTGTTTTGATCTTGGCAAATCGCTACCCGTTGAGGAATAATTAAAAAGATAGATAATAATAATAATTATTATTATCTCTCTATTTATTTTTTTACATATTAATTTACATTTTTAAATATTTTCTAAAAAACAAAACAAACATTTAAAAATATAAAAAATAGGGGTCCACCGGCATCGGGACCAGGGTCCAAACTACCGGTGATTAGGGCTCCAGAGACAGGAACCTCCTCACAATGCGTGCCGTATCGAGGAGAACTGCCTTCTGAATCAGGCCCTTGATCCAGCCGCCTAACGATTGCCTCATGAGATGTTGATCGAGGCTCTTGGCCATCAGGCCGTTGGCCGTAACAACAATCGGCACGATGACAGCCGAGTCCACATTCCACATGTCGACAACCTCATGTGCTAAGTCGAGATATTTGATTTGTTTCTCTTTCTCAGCTTTCACGAGGTTCTCGTCATGGGGAATGGTGATATCGACAATCATCGTGCGGCGCGCTAATCAATCTATCACCACAATGTCTGGCTTATTAGCTACAATAGTCCTGTCGGTGATGATAGATCGATCCCAGTACAACGTGACATGATCATTTTCGAGAACTGGGTCGGGCACATAATTGTAGTACGGTACCTCAGAATCCACAAGTTTGTATTTCAAAGCAAGTTGCTGGTATATAATTCTGGCCACTTGATTATGCCTGTGCAATCAAGCCTGATGGCCAAGAGCCTCGATCAACATCTCATGAGGCTCTCGTTAGGCAGTTCTCCTCGATACGGCACGCATTGTGAGGAGGTTCCTGTCTTTGGAGCCCTAATCACCGGTAGTTTGGACCCTGGTCCCGATGCCGGCGGACCCCTATTTTTTATATTTTATATAATATTAAAAAATGTAAATTAATATGTAAAAAAATAAATAAAGGGAATAATTATTATTATTATTATCCGCCAAAATGAAGGCCTCAAGGGAACTTTTTGTTATACAATTTTTTGACCCACGCACTCGATGGCGAGCTCGATGGCGCAGTGGTTAACGCGCCCGGTCTGCGAGTGCTGAGGTTAAGCTACTTTCGCAAAGGCCAGTCATCGGATAGATAACCAAAAATTTATCATCTGGAGCTCCTCCATGCTTCGGAAGGCACGTTAACTCGTTGGTCCCGGCTGCATTAGCACTCGCAAACAACCACCAATCCGCACTGGGCCAAGTTAATGGCACGTTTTCGCTATCCATCCATAGGGAAGGCTCGTGCCCCAGCAGTGGGAACATAAATAGAGCTGATGATGATGACATACCACGAACAGCAAAACACTAATAGTCCCCCCCCTTCCCCCCCAAAGAGGCAACCCTACGTAAACTTTTTCTTAGGTACCGCCATACGTAGCGAATTTATTGCAAATTCAATTTGTTTCCCAGTAGTCTGTCTGTGTTCAGTGCAGTAATTATAAGTTGTAAATTGTCGATTAGATAGTACTATTGTGAGCAACATGTTAAATTACTTTTAAAGGTATAAAGCATTAATTTATGAGCCATCTCAAATGCGGCTCAATTCATCAAAGTTGAGTAAATAGCTGAGACCCATTTCAAATTCGGTATCCCATACATATTCCAAAACTGTCACCATTATAATTTCTCAGCCAAAAGATGTCCACTGCTGGACTAAGGCCAAGAATCTCCATAACGACCGGTATTGTGCTGCTCGCATCCAGCGGCTACCCCCGACCTTCACCAGATCGTCGGAAGATCGTCGTCGTCGTCGATCTCAATTGGAAGAGCACCTGACCCGGTATGTCAGAAGGGTGCGGGTTCAAACCCTGCTCGTGGAAATTTTTTCAACATTTGTGTTTTTGTCATTTTATGCAATTTAAAGTTTACTATGGAAAGTGTTAGGCGCCTTTGTGGTCTAGTGGTTAAGACCACCGGTTTAGACCCAGAGGTCCCGGGTTCGATTCCCAGCGGGGGGTACGTGTTTGTGTACTCGGTTGGTGGTAGGCCTTGTTTGTCCGCCTGGCTAGGTACCACCATCTTATCGAAATATGTTGCCATAACATCAATGTTTGCAGCATTGTTGTGTTCCGGCAGCTAGAGATAAGATAGCCAGTGCCTCTGTAGTTGAGGATCCCGTGTGAAGTGCGCTACCACCATTGGCCTTATCATCACTTAACAGTGAAATTAAGGCACTGTGCTTATCCGTAAGATATAAAAAAAAAGTTTAAACGTTTTTATGAAAACAGTTAATGAAAAATTAACTGAGTTTTTTTTTATGTTGTCTCACAGTTACCTACCTGCCGAAATATCGGACAATTAAAGACAGCATGCTAAAAATCCCATTACTAATCACCCTATAAAGCTGGTAGGGAGAAACTCATTTCAAAGCTGGCCACACTGCTGTGCAAGTCTACAAATTGTCAATATAGGACAAAAACTAATGACACATAGCATCTACATTAATCTTGTGAGAAGAATGTGAGACGACGACGCGCGAAGTATGTACTTAACGTAACTTAACTATTTATGGCAATGAATAAACCACTTCATTTGTTTGGATATGAGATTAACAATTGGTTTTTTTTATACATAAATGAGAAGTGGTTGATATTCATCTCACTGCATTCTATTATTCTATTTTAAATTTGCAAACATAAGTGGTTTTTTTTGTTATTGTTGTCCTTTATATTTTGTGATTTTTTTTTGTAATGGAAAGTGTTTTTCTATGATAGGGCACTTCCAATATTTTAAACGCTGTAAAAGAAACGGAGAAAAGTCATGCCCTTGCTGAGTTTCCTGCCGATTCTGCTCAGTCCAAGGTCTCCCTCCCGCCCTGTGTAGACTTACGAACCGATGGCATAGTGACATTCATAACTGCTAATTTGTAGTCGAAACTGAATTAATGATTTTGAATTTCGAATGGTATATAACAGGCAGGACAAAAATGGTAGCGCACTTTATCCGGAATTCCGGAACCATCTACTACTGAGGGTTCCGAGTAAAAAGACCCCCAATTAACTCAACAATATATTATATTAATATCGTAAGACGATCTTTGTCCCAGTGATTATGGGACGATAGCTGCACATAAAAAATCGGTTATGGTCTTATTTTGAAGAGCTCCAGCCGTAGATGTGCAGAAAAATAAAGGAACCTGTCATAGGTTTCTAAATTCCTAAAAAATCTGTTGAATAAACGCGATGTTTTGCGGGCGACCCACTAGTGCTACTTTATTATTTATTAGTAGCCTCTAAAACATAATTATTTATGATGATGTATCCAGGAGGACTTAATCAAGAAAATAAGCCGTACCACTAATCGAAACGAGTGCAAAAGTATGTGAGTACAGTGCATTTCATTTTCTTAATGTCCCTCGGCAAACTTCGTGTTTCGTCGGCTGTCGTCGGATTTCTATCAATATAGAGTTGTTACTACTCTTTTACTGCTCTATACAGTTCCCACGAAATTCAAATTATTATACTTGATAAATCGAATAATTAATGGACATGGAAATTAAATTCAGTTAAATTGGGAAATGCGATAATTACCGAGAGACGTTAAGAAAATATAAGCACTGTATAACACCCGCTAGGTATCAGAACAGTGATCTCTGTGTCTGAGGCCGGAGGCTTTGACCGCACAAGTACAAAAGTAAAAATATGTAAATATACATAATATTGGTGACAAAATTTAAAAAAAAGTGCGGTTATAACTTGGGACAGTGCTTCTATTTTTTTTAATGTCTTTTTATTGCTTTTGATTTTCGTGTGAATTTACGTATGACAGTAAATAATATGTAAAATGAGTAGTAGCAACTCTATATACTCTATAACATAGAAATGCGAAACACGAAGTTCACCGTGAGACATTAAGAAAAACATGCGTGTTTAAGGTCTAAGACGTTAGGGCATGGCTTCAAGTTTTGAATAAAAAAATATTAAAATTAAGCCTAGTTTGAGTATTCGCAAGGTTTCAGTACTGTATGTGGTTGAACTTATGAATTATTTACATCATTACTAAGTAAGTATAGGAACAAGAAACGAAACAAATGAATAACTTAATTCTTGATTGCAAATTGTTTCCATTTAGCACGGGAGTTGATAAAAACTCCTTTAAAATTGGCTTGACTCGAACGGGTTTTGAGGAACAGGTTGGACCCTTAAGCCTTAGGGACTAGGGCGCAATGTCCGTTTGGCTTAAGTTAGAAGCCGCATTTTTTTAACACTTAATGAGCTGGGAATTAGCTTTGGCACGGTTTGTTCGATGATGAGCTTTATGGCGCAGTGGTGATCGCGCCCGGTCTGCGTTTGTTAAGGTTAAGAAACTTTCGCAAAGGCCGGTCATCGGATGGGTAATCAAAAACCTCGAGCTCCTCCGTGTTTCGGAAGGCACGTGAAGCCGTTGGTCCCGGCTGCATTAGCAGTCGTTAACAACTACCAATCCGCACTGGGCCCGCGTGATGGTATGATGTTTTGCGAATATGGTGTTTTGCTAATATGATATTATGCGAACATCATGTTTTGCTTTTATGATATTTAGCGACGGAGCCTTTAAGGCTCGTTCTCTATCCATCCATAGGGTAGGCTCGTGCCCCAGCAGTGGGGACATAAAATGAGCTAATGTGTGTGACGGTTCGTCTTATCAGCGCTATTTTACAGATTTTATTGTCATGATCCTCTGCCTTATTGCCACTTAGTGATGTCTAGTGGTTATATCATCGGTCTCAGATCTAGGTGCCGGGTTTGATTATTAGCGGGAGGTTATTGTTGTACTCTGTTAGGTTGGTGGTAGTACTGATTTTAAGTCTGCATTTATCGTAGTGAAGCTTGCTAAATAGCGTTTTATTATAAAAAACCAGTTTTAAGGGCTGCTAGAAACTTAAGTAGTATACTATACATAATATATAAAAGCTAGTATAGGCACTATACATACAATCGCTTGTAAAATTGAAAGTCCAATGTAAATTGAATAAATTTTTTTTTTTAATTTTTCAGTATGCTTCCTTTAGGCGTTAAGTAATAAAATGACTAAACAAATTCGTTGGTTTCCTAAAGGCCTCGTCTATAATATCCGGTGATGCTGTAAAAGCTACCTGCAGCCAACACTAAAATCTTTAATAATTGACTTAAACTTCTACCCCCTTATTCATAAAAACTATTTAAGGGTGCGCCGTCCGTAAGTGACAAGTGTCATATGTTTTATTTGAAATGTCGTCGTCCATATTTATTTGATGCCGCGCGGCCATACTAATTTTGTATGGGGAATTTAAAGTGCTTAATAAAAAATAATTATTTAAATAACCACTTGATGAATCGAAAATGTAGTCTAGCAATTTGTAGTTTATCCATTGATGATTGTTTAGACAAAATCAGAGGTACAATAATTTAGATAAACTATAAGAAATCTACTAAACACCGCCACTCGTTTTCATGATTTTTGCCCAACTTTAAATGATATTGTAGAAAAAACTATAGCGTGTTATGAATTTATGGTTCTGACAAATTGTAAACACGTTCCCTATGATACTGAATATATATTTTGTTAATTTAATACGATAGTATTTTCAATTATATCTACTTAACCGTAACTGCATTTTTGGCAATTTTTTGTCGGCGCACCCTTAAGCATTTTTTACTTAAATATTGTTTTGTCAACGTCACACAAACGTCATTTTGTATTTCAGAAAAAGAGACATAACAATAATAAACTAAATAATGCCTAAGGGGGTTAGCCTTTAGCTATTTTTATGGATCTACTCGCGTTTATTTTACACATTACTTATTTAATGTTTATCCTGACGTTTCGAACCCTTTGCAGGGTCCGTGGTCACGGGAGACTGAGGTGTTGTTGTGTTGGTCATCTCATAATTAGTTGGTAGCTTGTTTAAGGGAGTAGATCCGTAAAAGTTGTTTCATTTCAATATATTATTAAACCATAAGAACAAAACCTAAATGAAACAACGTTAAAATTGAGAAGGCTTTATTAAATAAAAAAATAAACGTTTCCTCTGATCCGTATCTTGAGTATAATTTGTGTGCGATCGGGTGTTAATTAACCATTTAAAGATAACATGCATTATGTCAAGACGGGCCGCCGGCAAAATGTCACTCAGAATATAAAGGAACTTTATTCAAGAGTAATTTGATACGAATCGGTAAACGGTTACGAAGTATTGTAAATACGGTAATCTACTTAATAAAAGATATATTTTTTTTAATAATTCATATAAAGTTAATATTAAACGAAATTCTGATACCTATTTTGAGACAGAAAATTGCTTTTCATTGAAGTTGAGTACCTACCTACAACAAAATGTGTACAACACTGTTGTTTATGTGTGTTTTCCATACAATATTTGGGCGAATTTTGCAACGAATTAAGCGTGTGTGAGAAAGTTTTTCGAGACATCTGTAGTTTGATGGAGATGTTTTAATCATCATCATCATCATCTTCGGCCTATCTTAGTCTATGGAGATGTTTTAATAAATAAACAAAATTGCATTCGAGAAGTTTAAATCTCAAAATTAGTTCAAAGACACCTGAAAATACCGCGACTAAAATGCACAGACAACTATACAATTTCGCGTTCAACCCTAAATTGGTGAAGGTGATGTTAAGGGTGGGCCGACCAAAAAATGCCAAAAATGCAGTTACGGTTAAGTAAATATAATTGAAAATACTATCGTATTAAATGAACATAATATATATTTAGTATCATAGGGAACGTGTTTACAATTTGTCAGAACCATAAATTCAAGACACGCTAAAGTTTTTTCTACAATATCATTTAAAGTTGGGCAAAGATCATGAAAACGAGTGGCGGCGTTTAGTAGATTATTGTACCTCTGATTTTGTCTAAACAATCATCAATGGAATAACTACAAATTGCTAGACTACATTTTTGATTCATCAAGTGGTTATTTAAATAATATTTTTTTATTAAGCACCTTAAATTCCCCATACAAAATTAGTATGGCCGCGCGGCATCAAATAAATATGGACGACGTCATTTCAAATAAAACATATGACACTTCACACTTGTCACTTACGGACGGCGCACCCTTAAGTGAATATGGAATCCAGATGCGACGAAAACTGGTGCAGCGTGAAAACAATTCTCCGAGGCTAAAACCTCGGCTCGGATTGACCGGGTCGTGGGATGTGTGCGTTTCTTTTCGTTGTTCTTTCTTTCTTCTATGAAGCTCACGTTCTGCAGTATTTCTGTCAATTTTTTTTTTGAGAGTTTGTTGATTCGGACGGCATTTTCAGCTTTACCAGGCTTTTTTGGGCGCGAGATACGTAAAGGTTACCTCAAGCAATGTTAATAGAGCTTTTCTATCGCAAAAAAGATGTGATAGGGCTATAGCTGGGATTGCTCCGTGGGACTCATGTAGACCATATTTTAAAAGCTTTAAAATAAAGCCTCTTCCATGCCTTTATATTTATGAATCGTGTACATTTGTAAAACAGCACTTACATCTTTTTAAAAAGGCAAAGGAAATGTATCCGCGATCTGTCAGAAATGCCGATAGGCTGGTTTTGTCACACATTCCAAAAACTTCAATGTACAACAAAAGCTGTGTCGCAATGTGTATAAAACTTTATAATAGGTTACCTAAGATCATAACAGAATGTCCATCTATGCCAGTATTTAAATCGAAATTACGTCTACTATTAATCAATCACTGTTTTTATAATTTGAAGGAATATTTTGATCAATATAAATGACATTCATTTCATATTTAATTGATTTAATGCTTGCTCTGATTATAATTATGTAATAGTTAGGTTATTGTGACATTTTTTCTGATTATAATTATGTAATACCTAGTTAGGTTATTGTAACATTTTTATTTAATTTATTTTATTCTATCGCATCACATTTATATTCAATACCATTCGCATGCCAATTTTGGCGAAACATGTATGTACTGCTTTTAATACTGACCATCTGTTTACCATGTTTCGTGTGAATAAATGATTTTGATTTTGATTTTGATTGAGCAGTGTGAAACGAATCACCTGCGGAGGTTTTCTAGAGGGAACGGCATCACACATTTAAAAGTGCGTGTCCCCGTGCCCTATTAGACTCTCCGAAGGGTTCGGATCGGATCGGGCTCTACTTTGTGCTACCGCGATCGTCTCCGACAGTAACATGCAATTTGTCCGGCCGCCATGTAATTTACAACAATGTACGATTGCGTTTCGTTCGTCCACTAAATGGCAGCTGATATGATAATTGGTGATAACTGATGTCACCTGGTGAAGCCTGTCATTTTATAATTACTATGTGCTTTTTATTTTTCCCTTTTTTTTCGCTACGTTCACATCGACACTGACCCACATCTCTCCCACGCTGTTTGACGTTTAATAAACCATTTTTTTCTATTGTATTTTTGGTATTGTCATTATATTAATTCTGACGACTGACGATACGTTTTAAGGGACATCAATACATGAAGTTCTGACTCCCTCAAAGACTGACTCATGAATGCTCTTCCCAAAATTTTGGACTGAAATTGCGCTCAGACGTTCAGTATATTTGTATATAGATACTGGTGTTCAAGGGGACGGATCGCGGACTCGTCGTTTCCTTCCCCTTCCAACTCTTCAGGGTACATCTCTACGCCTGCAGAGCAGTATCAACATGCTCGGTATGACGATACGCTGCGATCTGAACCAAAGGGACTACATCGAAGCCGTGATCAAAACAGCCTCACGAAAACTCGGAATTCTGAACAGAGTGCGGCGATTCTTTACGCCGGACCAGTTGTGCCTTTTGTACAAGACACAGGTACGGTCTTGCATGGAGTATTGCTCGCACATCTGGGACGGTTCCGCAAAGTACCTTCTCGATGCCTTGGACAGATTGCAGCTTTGAAATTGATTTTTAAATTGATCGCGCTGAACGCATTATCGGCAATGCAGAAGTGGCAAATACTCTTGAATCTCTGCAATTGCGTAGAGATGTTGCGTCACTCAGCGTGTTTTACCGCTTATACCATGGCGAGTGCTCTGAAGAGTTCTTTGACCTCATCCCACCTTCTCCCTTTAATCATTGGAGTACACGTGCTGCTCTTAGGAGTCACCGCTTCACTGTCTCAAATATCCCATCGCGCACAAAGAAATTTGGTGACTCGTTTCTTTGTCGCACCTCCAAAAGATGGAATAGTCTACCAGCACACGTTTTCCCTCCTTCCTATGATATGGGATCCTTCAAGAGAGGCGTGAAGAAGCACCTTGTGGGCCGGCAGAGTGAAGTTAACTGATGCTACGTTTGTTTCCACGCTGTACCAGTTGTCTTCGCGTCTGGACTCCATTTCCACTTAACATCAGGTGGGATGGAGTCATTTGCCGAGCTAAATATAAAAAAAAAATTTGTAATAAATATATTATTTGTGAAAGTATCAAAAATTAATGAAAACATCGCACGTATACCATACGACATTACCACTATCAGGGGGTTTTTTTTCGAGAGAGTTTGCTGATTGTCCTTGGGTCAGCTTCACCGGGCTCTTTTGGGGGCGGTGAGAAACTTAAAGGGTTCCTCAATCCGTTTGAAACGAATCACCGTCAAAGGTTTTCTAGAGGGTACGACATCACGCACTAGTGCGTGTCCCCGTGCCCAATTAAATTTTTCGAGGGGTTCGGATCGGATCGGGACTATCAGGATGTCTAAGTCTGCAAATGTTTTTTGACATTCGCTCAGTTAACGAAAACTAGAATTTGTATGATATTTAAGCAGCGCCTCCTATGACAATCAATGTTTACGAACGCGAATGTGATATGGGGCATACAACTCTTACTCTGTATGAGAAATGATTCACCCACAACTCAAAACAAATGACAACCGCACATCTGGGTTGTTACGTATACAGTACGTGTAGTACCGATGCGTTGCGCGATGCACTTTACAATGTCCGTTGCGAGGGGACGGATCCAGTGTCAAGGCCGCGCAACAGTGTTGCCGGCCGGCGCGGTCGACGTAATTGGCCGGCACTCAGTGCAGCCTCTGACGTCATCTACACGTGGACTGGAGACGATCATTCTGCTGAGTGTTTGCCGATTGCCTCAGACGGCATTTTCAGCTTTACCGGGTTTTTTTGGGGGCGGCGAGAACTTTAAGGGTTTCTCAAGCCATGTGAAACGATACCTTCGGAGGTCTTCTAGAGGGAACGGCATCACGCACTAGTGCGTGTCCCCGTGCCCTACTAGATTCTCCGAGGGGTTCGGATCGGATCGGGGAGTCCGCGGAGTGTGAGCACGAGGCTCTAAGAACTTCTTAGTAAGAACGAGCCAGCCAGGCTCGATAGGAGAGGTAGCTCTAATTAGCCTACTGAAAGTGGTTTGGTAAGCTACTGAATGCATTTCTTAGTCGAGAGCTGTTTTTGAATAGGTACGTATTTAATTTTTTTAAATACGTTTTTTTAAATAACAGTCATCACTTATTCCTTGTACACGCGGCAGATCAACCTACCTAAAACTGTCAAACTTCTACAATCAATTTTGTACTTTATCGTTTGGTTATAAGGATCAATATTCATTGGAGAAATTTGACAGATTTGGGTAGGTTGATCTGCCGCCGACTGTACAATCGAAACAACCAAAATTAAAGATTCTCTCAAAAAGTCCGCGAGAGATCTCAGTAATATCCCTCAGCTTTAAAATATATATTTTATGGTTAAACATGTCTATTATCTTTTCACTTAAATTGTAGATATAGGTTAAGAGCGTTTACGCCGCACACTAGCGCCGCCAATGAAAAAAAAACATATCTAGTAATTAGAGATAGAAAATCAAATTATGCTCAACAAACTATTTGAATGAAGTAATTTAGCATTTTTACGTCACTTAATGAACACCTCACATGTTATGGTTTAGTTAAATATGGCGTTATAGTTAAAAGTGGCCGTAACGACATTAGTGGCGCTAGTGTGCGGCGTAAACGCTCTTAAACGTGATAACCGCAACAAGGTATTATAGAAAAAAAGTACCGCTTTAGTCACACCCACCGATGAATACACTCATCGAAAAACAATGCCATGAATTTCATTGACCACCTATGCGTAAGTAAAGTGTTAATGGGGTGTTGGTTGATCCACAACCTTCCATTCACTTAAAGTTGTTTGATCGAGTAGCAATCGACTTGAGAGTAACCAGTTTACTAACAATAAAAAGATTGTGTAGGTACTACTTTGTTTATTTTTTCTTGTGTCGGATTTTAATGTAAAATAATGGTGGATTACTTGGCAAATGCAACAAAAAGTGCAAACTCACTTTTTTATCATAGTAAAGTTTTTTTTTTTTTTTTTTTATACTTAGCTCGGCAAATGACTCCATCCCACCTGATGTTAAGTGGAAATGAAGTCCAGACGCGAAGACAACTGGTGCAGCGTGGAAACAAACGTAGCATCAGTTAACTTCACTCTGCCGGCCCACAAGGTGCTTCTTCACGCCTCTCTTGAAGGACCCCATATCATAGGAAGGAGGGAAAACGTGTGCTGGTAGACTATTCCATCTTTTGGAGGTGCGACAAAGAAACGAGTCACTAAATTTCTTTGTGCGTGATGGGATACTTGAGACAGTGAATCGGTGACTCAGAAGAGCAGCACGTGTACTCCTATGAAGAAAGGGAGAAGGTGGGATGAGGTCAAAGAGCTCTTCAGAGCACTCGCCATGGTATAAGCGGTAAAACACGCTGAGTGACGCAACGTCTCTACGCAATTGCAGAGATTCGAGAGTATTTACCACTTCTGCATTGCCGTTAATGCGTTCAGCGCGACGCTGCAATCTGTCCAAGGCATCGAGAAGGTACTTAGCGGAACCGTCCCAGATGTGCGAGCAATACTCCACGCAAGACCGTACCTGTGTCTTGTACAAAAGGCACAACTGGTCCGGCGTAAAGAATCGCCGCACTCTGTTCAGAATTCCGAGTTTTCGTGAGGCTGTTTTGATCACGGCTTCGATGTAGTCCCTTTGGTTCAGATCGCAACGTATCATCATACCGAGCATGTTGATACTGCTCTGCAGGCGTAGAGATGTACCCTGAAGAGATGGAAGGGGAAGGAATGGTGACTTTTTTGCCGTGAACGCGCACACCTGTGTTTTCTTGGCATTGAACTCAACCAGATTATTGGTGCCCCAATTAGATATGAGGTCCAATACCCGATTGAGCTCAATGACAAGATTAACTCGATTCACTTCGGTTTCGACCCGCCCAGCCGCTGGGTGACCGTTATATCCTCCATGGACCGTACTATCATCTGCATAGCAATGAATATTTTATCTTATAAGAAACAAAGAAAGTATTGTTCAACATCTCCATAATTTTGACACCAGCTAAATATTCGAAACGCAAGTCGCCCGCCCGATCCTCAAAATGCCAAATACACATTCACATGATACACTAAACATACACACTGACCAACCCAAGACACCGTAATCTTAGAATAAGAGTACGAAGACCCGGTTCTCACGCGCTCTATACCAGGTACAGACATTTACCTGGGCGCTTCTCCCCACCCCCATCGACCCGGTCAACCTGAGCCGAGGTCCTACCTTTAAAGGCGCCCTCGGGTTGTTCCGCTCCCGATCAGATACAAACCCTTCGGAGAATGTAGTAGGGAAAGGGGACACGCTGATGCCACATGAATAAATATATTGGGTCCTTATTTCACCTTTGAAATTGACGTTTTCTTCTCACTTATTAATAGGTGTATTACTTCTAAAAGTCAGTACCGGTTGTTAACATTATTATACACCTTTAATTAGGACTATGTTACTTAGGCTTCAGTAATAACAATGATTATTAATTTTGAGTCTTTAACGTCCAATTTTTTTTTTTATTGACAAATTTTTTTGTTTGCGGAATTGTCCTTTTGTTTCATTGTAGCTTTAATAATAATAATAATAATATAAACTTTATTTCAGACAGTGAGTATCCATACATGTGTTAGTTAATACATTCTTACAGGCTATATTAGAAGAAGGGACTTGATTTTTTTTCATTTTAATGTCTGCTACACTTTACTAGTAAAGCAAACACACTACTCTACAATTTTTATAGTGTTAAGATAAATCGATGCTAAGAAAATTAAAAAAAAAAAATTAATATGAAAATTATTTTTTATAAAAAATCTTCATATAAAACGCCAATTTCATAGGTAAGGACCTAATACTTACTCATGTGCTGATGCCATTCCCTCTAAAAACTCTGACGGTGTTTCAATCACACGGTGGCGGCGTGAGGAACCCTTTAAAATTTCTCGCTGCCACAAAAAGACCGCAAGCAAACATCAGGAAAAAAAACCCGCGTACGTAGCCATTAATTAAAAAGTAAAACGCAAACGCAAACGTAACTATTGAAGAGTACTTAGGACTTCTTGGCGGGATGTGAAGAGTCATGTCTGCGGTTTTGTTTTATTTTCTAAAATTTGTGTTATGTCGAATAATAATGTGAAATAATGGTGGATTATTAACCGTTAAGTGTTCGTGAGTGTGCATGAGTGTTGGCATATGAACAAAACAGTGCAACGTCACTTTTCAAATTCTCTCAAGAAGTACGCCCGAGGACTTAGTAAAGCCCCACTGATCTTTACTGAGATACTCGAGGGGTTGGGGGGTATATCATTACTCACTTCTTATTTCTTTTATCATCCATTATTATCATACAGGAAGGAAATTTGTTTATTTATATATTACTTGTAAGAAAAATTACTTTGCCACTGGCTAAATGTGCTAATCGCACGAAGCCATCATCAAAAAAAAAAAAAAGAGTACTTAGGGAATGGCGTAGCGTCGTCGTTTGTTTATTACTTCGTACACAAATAGACATTGTTAAATTTGGAGTACAAAAGTACAGATAAGCTTACCTTTGTGGTTTTTTGAGAGCCTTTGCTGATTGCCTCAGACGGCCTTTTTAGGGTTCCTCAAGCCGTGTGAAACGAATCTCCATCGGAGGTTTTCTAGAGGGAACGCTATCACGCACTAGAACGTGTCCCCGTGCCCTACTAGATTCTCCGAGGGGTTTGCGGATCGGATCGGGTAAGCTTATCTGTAAAGAAAGACTCTTCCTATGACAAACTAGGATAGGATAGGATAGTTTTAGTTTTAATAAGATAGTTAGGTAGATACAAAGTTAAAACTTCTATAGCTGATTGGACAGATGCTCGGGTTGGATACGAGAAATCGTGGTTCTAGCCCCATAAAGTCGAACGTTTCTTGGTTTATTAGTTTTCTGAATTAACGATTTATTTACAATATTATTATAAATGTGTAGCACATAACAGTTATTTGTAATTGTGAATTATGTTATTGTGTGTGTATGTGTAACACCAAACACTAAGATGATCGCATCGATGGAAGACCAGCGTCAGGTCAGCCTATAATTTTAATAACCTGACATCATGTTAAGTGAACACACAGAAAATTTAATCCAAATCGGTCCAGCCTGACCGTTTAGAAGGAGTTCAATAACATACACACGCACAGAAGATTTTTATATATTATATAAAGATTTCATTTTTTTAATGAAAATAATGCATACTTACTATTTTCTTCATAGAATGAATTTCAAAGTAGAAGCTATATCTACTACCTAAACAGTGGCAGCAAGTTTATGTTAATGTCATCGAAGTGTAAATTACACTAATTTCCTTATGAACTTGCTTACTATAACAGGGTCTGATGTTATTAAATAGACATGGGGCCATGACTTTTGTAGCATACAGTGTTGTCATAAGGTCAAAATCGTAATCTCATAATCATAAGGTAGTCAAAGACTAGATTACAAGACCAGTACTAATAAAAGAGTATTATTAAATTATATGATAATTAGTATGACTCTTACGAATATTGTATGTACATGACTAATACAAAGTAAAGATGAACTTAAAAAAAAAACGTTTATATAATTTTTAACGCAAATTTAGTTGCGAACAAATTACAAAAACACAAATGTTGAAAAAATTTCCACGAGCAGGGTTTGAGGGTATGTCAGTAGGGTGCAGGTTCAAACCCTGCTCGTGGAAATTTTTTCAACATTTGTGTTTTTATTTAAAAAAAAAAACTTTTGATTCAGTTTTGGAGAAGGAATCAGGGGACTACGAAACGTTGATTTTGTCTACTTTTTATAAATATTTTTCAATTCAGTCGACCTTAGTGTTTCTTCTTAAGAGCTCCGCTCTTATCGTCATATCATATCCTAAGCTACTCGTAATTTTTCTTTATATGACACGACATTCACCTTCTCTTCTTTACTATATATTATATTTTTTTATCGTAACCAATAAATTTATGAAACAACATTTACGGCCTTATGGCACCAATGTAGCTATTATGCAATGTTAAACTTTTATATTTTACTCATGTCAGAGATGCATGCCTGGTGATAGTTTAGTATATAAGTTGTATAAAAACATTGTGCTATACAACCTTATTTTTAGTTTATACGAAAACCGAAACACGGGTCAAATATTTTCATTTAAAGAATCCGTACCTACAAATAAAATTAAAATAATATCTTGAAAACTCACGAAGTTACAAGCTTTTTGTGCTGCCCCGTTGTGTGTTTTTAGTAGGGAATAATTTATTTGAGATTTTGTAAATATTATTTGGTCAAAATGTAACATGGTATAAAAAATATTGAAATCGATTCTATTACTGATTCTGAACAAACAGTTTTCAGGTTTCGTATAAACTTAAAATAACATTGTATAAGGCGACACACTGAAAAAATGCACCAACTTACGTCGAATAGTTTAAGACTATAATATGACTTACGAATCTGAAATGTTGATTTAGTTAAATTCATGTCTTTATCTTGAATTTGCTTGCTCAAATACACGATTGTATAATTTCGACTCGATCATAATTATAATTATATTCGAAAACACCACTAAAAATCACAATTGTTGAAATTACAACAAAACTACTTAATTTATATGCTTGGAAACCACTCTAATATATTGATAACATCAATATTCGTAATTTAGTTGCTGCATATTTTGATAACTAAAAACAAATATTTTTAGGTTAATAATAATAATAATAATTAATTTGCGGTCTATATTGTCGCAGGCGCTACGTATTATCGACCTTATGCCAGCGTCAGTAAGGATCAGCCTTTTTGAATGTTCACAAATCGAGGTATCGTCTTAGCTGTTGTCGGTAGTGTGTCCTTATCATCATCATCTCAGCCAAAAGACGGCTGACAAAGATGCTGGACAAAGGCCTCGCCCCAGGATCAAATAAAATAAATCTTTAGTTCACAGAGAGTAGCCTGTCTCCAAGCCTACGCGGTAAGCACGGCGCGGCGCCGCCGGCGGTGTCAAGGTGGCCGCAACATTGTTGCAGTTTGTTGCTCTATCAATTAATGCCGCTGCGCCTGCACAACGCCGGGCGACATTTTTTAAACACGCGTTTCGTTCGTTGCACCTGAACTTGCGAGTACCGTTGGCAGATAGTAATAATAGAATTTGTAATCGTTTACTTTTTGCGTTAAGCTCTATGATCGTTGTCTTAGTATGGAAACTTATACGGCTTGCGTATAGTTCAGTGACCGATATGCTATTTGAAATTGAACACTCTATGATCGTTGTCTTAGTATGGCGACCTTCGTGGAAACATATGCTCCTTGCTTGTTCTGTGGCTGATATGCTATTTGAAATTGAACCTTGTTGTCTCTTAACTAATGCATCTGTAGCTGACTGGCAAGACACTCGGCCCGATATTCAGAGGCCTTGGGTTTTTACTTCCAAAGTATCTTATAAAATCAAGATCAAATTCAAATTGCCAATAAAACATATTATTGGGTACTATTAAATTAAAATTATTTTTTCGAAGTAGCACAGTTAGGCTTAGGTTCTATCAATAAAACTAATATTACGCTACGTCGAATAAGACTTTCATATTTCATCCAGATTCCGACCACATTCATAATAGCTTAACTTTTACGATCGTTGCGAAGAATGCGTAACAGTGACCTCAACAGAATTTAATATAAAAAGAACTGCACGACGTTAGTTCTAGTTCCACTTTCTGTGATATAGTAACAGGCGTTGTAACCACATTTCTCACGAGTGCCTCGTGTTATAAAGATAAACACGGTAATTAGATGATATAACCTGTATTTATATAATGCAACATAATAGGGCTGTCACACTATGTCAACATGTGTCGTAGTAACTATTATAATCTTATCCTCAGAACAAATTATTCTGACATCTTATCAACACCATTGCTAAATTGATGTCAAAACCGTGAATATTGCAGTTCGTTCGCGGTTGTGCAGCCTATACAATGACCGATTCTTTCTAAAGGAGCGTTTATTTGGTACACACAACAAATAACAATAGCACATAAATTATTATATAAATTATACATAATTGTTTACGGTGTGACAATGTGAGGTACCAAAAAGGTCTCCACTCAGTATAATGTCGCGGGCAACAGAAGCCACGACGACGCTGGTATTCTGTGGATTCTTATAAGAGATTGCCTTGTGCTTTATAATTTTTATAGAATTTCATTTATTATATTGTTTACTATACTCTCTTGAGGTAAAACTTGATATTTGCTATAAAGATTAAAATGATTTTAGGAAAGGCAGAAATATTAATGTGGCTACACATTATTTTTTTCAATTAACTTCTCATAAATCATAAATAAAAGTTTGTTAAATAACGGACCTTGCTGAGGCATATGATTATGTAAATCGAGAGTTATTATTACATCCGAGGTCACGCATTTGATTTG
This sequence comes from Eudonia lacustrata, assembly GCA_947562085.1. Taxonomy (NCBI): domain Eukaryota; kingdom Metazoa; phylum Arthropoda; class Insecta; order Lepidoptera; family Crambidae; genus Eudonia; species Eudonia lacustrata. Next base: position 6,729,900 of record OX387326.1, on the reverse strand, counting down.
CCAACATCCTAATTAAGTAACAGGATTTCAAGGACCAAATCTAAGAAGATACTAAAGGTTTTCTCAAAGTTTAACAATACATATTTTGGTGTTCCCCAAGGAAGCGTTTTCAGACCCTTACTTCTTAGTGTACCTTAACGACTGTCCTAAAGTTACTGCTTACCTACTATGTTTTTATAAGATGACAACAATTCTGTAGCTTTTACAGTACAGTATAATTAGACCGACAGTATGATTAGATTATTTTTCGTCCGCGACGCAAATGGCTAGACGATATCAAAACTAGTTATCGCCAATTAAAACAAGCTATAAGGGATCGCAGAAAATTTTGTTTACTGATCTCCAAACTTCAGTATGAAGACGGCACTGATGATGATGATGATGATAATTAGACCTACAAAACAGTAATAAGTGATGCGGTATCACAGGGGGATGTTGGGAAGGTCTTGCGCAAGCTCCACGCGGATGACTGGCAGTCTTCTGTCGGGTCGCTGCGCCAACTTTGTTAAGTTTTAACAATAAAAATTGTAATATGTTTTACAATAATATTTATTATCATCAAGTACTTGTTGGTCTTTTGTTACCATCCATCTAACCTTTCTTTTTTGAAGAGAATTTGATCATTGTCTCAGGCGGCATTTTCAGCGTCACCGGACTTTTTAGGTTTCTCAAGCCGGATGAAACAAAGCACCATCAGAGGTTTTCTAGAGGGAATGATGGCATTACGCGGTTCCCTACTAGATTCTGCGAGAGGTTCGAATCGGTTCGAAAAACAAACCTACGTTACAATGTTACTTCAATGTTCCAACACGCACTTCGCCGCTTTTTTATGAATACAATATGACATCCCTACAAGGAAGTTACAATGATACGAGCATTAATATAACATTTGCAGTGCATGTCTAGTAACTATAAAATACATATTATCAGAGCGGCCTTGACCGGCTGTGTTACTGTGTTTGTATCAATTGCGTTTATCAACTAGAATTATAAATACAGGGTACCTAGTGCAAGTTTAGTTTTACATTTGAACATGTTAACAAAAACTGTTGCATCGTGATCGACCGACAAACAAACTCTCACTGGACAACCGTTCATAATTCTCACGCTCTGTGATATCAATCCCGTTTTCTCTTGTTCAAGGTCACTGGTGACTTATTTTTGTCACTGAAAATTCTCGTACGGTATATCTTTTTTTTTTATTTTCTTTTAGGTGATGGCTTCGTGCGATTAGTACATTTAGCCAGTGTCAAAGTAATTTTTCTTACAAGTAATAAATAAATAAACAATATTTCCTTCCTGTATGATAATGATGATGAATGATAATAGAAATGAGAAGTGAGAAATGATATACCCCCCAATCCCTAGAGTATCTCAGTAAAGATGTGGGGCTTTACTAAGTCCTCGAGCGTACTTCTTGAGAGAATTTGAAAAGTAACGTTGCACTGTTTTGTTTCATTTGCCAACACTCATGCACACTCACGAACACTTAACGGTTAATAATCCACCATTATTTCACATTAATATTCGACTTAACACAAATTTTAGAAAATTAAACAAAACCGCAGACATCACTCTTCACTTTCCCGCCAAGAAGTCCCAGATCCAGTATATCTTAATAATCAAATAAATAAATATGTATAAAAAAATTGAATGGGCGCCTTTGGCTTTCAAAGTAAAAAGTAAATAGTGTTGAATAATTTCGGCGGGCTGGTTAGAACCACGATAGCTTAATTGGGAGAGCACCTGACCCGGTATGTCAGAAGGGTGCAGATTCAAATCCTGCTCGTCGAATTTTTTTCAACATTTGTGTTTTTGTAATTTGTTCGCAACAAAATTTGCGTTAAAAATTATATAAACAAAATAAAAACATTTTATAAATATGTATTTCAAAAAAAATTTTGCGATCTTATTGTATTTCATGTTACTTTTGTTTCGATATCATCAGTGAGATTTAAAAATCGTCCGCCAAATCGTAAATATTATCACAGTTATCATCATTTATACCGTTCATATTGATAGGTTAGATGCTTTCAACGCAGATTCGTAAAAGCGCTGCGTAAAAGCAAGATGTGATTTGCGCAAGCAATTTATTGCAATTTATAAAATACGTGATTATTCAGGAAGGCTGATACATTTCAATATTATTACCCTCGAGTAGGGCTGCCATCAGCTAAATTACGGACCCAGGACAAAAACTTCAAAAACCCAGGACATTTGGGAGAAAAAAGATATTACCCCGGACTCCATCGAAAAAAAATTACAAAAAAATAAAAACATAGTTATCATATTTTTATTTGTAGAAAATCAACTTATCGACTAGGGAGGTCACGTCACGTCACGAGAGTCACGAGTGCGCGGATATATTTGCCGCACCGAAAAACTATGAATTGCTGTAATTTATTGCTAATCATTCCATTCTATCAAGTTAATCGGATTTCCCCTGCCATAAAAAGTGCCCGTGTTTAACCCGGACACTTTTTAGAAACCCCGCCCGGACGCTCCCCGGACGCCCTCCAAACTAGGACAAATCCGGGGAAACTCGGACGGATGGCAGCCCTACCCTCGAGACACGGATATGCGACTTGTGCCCACATCATGAGTTTACCAATGGATCATCTGATAGTGCGTTACTATAGCGATGTTGTCATTTAACCACAATTAATTTGTATACCGGAAAACGCAGTGTCAGCAGGCCTCTAAGAAGGTAGATCAACGATCTGGTGAAGGTCGCGGGAAGCCGCTGGATGCGAGCAGCACAAAACCGGTCGTTGTGGAGATCCTTGGGGGAGGCCTTTGTCCAGCAGTGGACTGATATGATGATGATAATGATGAATTTGAATACCCTTGTATAAATATCTAGATATCCCTGATTTGCGTGTACCCGTTTTGTTTATTGGTGAAATGCTTTTATAAGACCGCCATCTTTTTTAAGTCTGTCGTTATATCAACAATGTCAATGTCAACAGTGCTTGGATAGTTATTAAGTGTAAAATAGACTGTCCCTTAGATCTCGTTGTAGGATTCCAGGTGAAGTGCGTCTCCAACACTGACGTTATCGTCACTTGTGATGGCCAACCACTTTCCCGTAGCAATACTATTGTGGCAATGCTATTGTAGCAATATTATTGTTGGTTCGTAAACAGTAACAACGCTTGCAGCACTTCCATACTTCGTGCTCCTCTATAATTGACCTTAATAATTACAATAAAGATCGTGTATAAATTGTACCGGCACCGTATGCACGCTAATTACTGTGGACGCGCATACTTACTCTCTAACCTATCATTAGATACCTAATGAGGGTAAAGTACACGGAAAAGTACGTTTGCCAACCGTCACGGTGACCAATATACCTGTATACAATGTTAGCTTTTTAACATAACTGGTTTAAACTGGCTCCTTTGATGGAGAACGAACTGTAGAAGACAAGCTTAAGGCCAGTCGTACTTTGGAAGCGTTTTCGTCCGAATCTTTCTCGTACGTAAACATACGATATTGACACGCGCACACCGTTCGCCTTTTTCCAACACAGCTCCACTGCAGCTCTCAGCAGTCCGTGCGCAGTTGTGGCGGGATTCCGTGTCCGTGAGAGGCTGTCTGTGTGCATTGCTCGTTCTCGTTTGTATGAAGCTTACCTACTGAGGTCTCCTTTTTTTTCCTTTAGTTGATGGCTTCGTGCGATTAGCACATTTAGCCAGTGTCAAAGTAATTTTTCTTACAAGTAATATATAAATAAACAATATTTCCTTCTTGTATAGATGATGATGAATGATAATAGAAATGAGAAGTGAGAAATGATATACCTTCCAACCCCTCGAGTATCTCCGTAAAGATGTGGGGCTTTACTAAGTCCTCGGGCGGACTTCTTGAGAGAATTTAAAAAGTGACTTCACTTTCCCGCCAAGAAGACTAAAGTCTCCTTATTTTGTGGTTTTTCTCAGTTGAAATGCCTAAATGACACAGTCAGCAGGCGACGTTTATTCGTAGAACCCGAACCAACGTAGAACGCATGAAAAATCCAGACAAGTTGAAATTTATTTCGGACGTCCGTCGGCACTATACGCGCGTAGCCGCGTACACGCACGATTACAACAAAACATAGATTACAAACGTTGAACCTAGAACCAAAGAAGTTTTTTTCATGCCTGAAATTCACACACTGTCCTTTTTCTTTTTTTTTTTGACTTAAATTTATAATCACATTGAAATGGTAATGGTTATGGTACAAGAATTATTCATAAATTTGTGTTTAGCAGGCCCTATTTGACAGACATGTCCCCACTGCTGGGGCACGAGCCTTCCTTCCTTCGAGAACGGGCCTTAAACCACCTCGCGGGCCCATTGCGGATTGGTGGTCGTTAACGACTGCTAATGCAGCCGTTATTTTTCTTTGTTCTGACTCAATGTTATAAAAAATAAAAATATTTTTGCACACAGCGTTATAAAACGGTCGAATTTCGATTACTGGGTGACTATAATTTAAATCAGTGCATCCGTAAACTGTCTGCTTAAATCGGTCGAATAATCTATATTCTGATTAAATCAGGGCTAAGCCTTTAATAGGCATCGAATGCACCATTACTGTGATTGGGTCTAGACTTCGTAGTTTTAATCAAATTTCTGGTTTACTCGCATAAATATACGAGTTTATTGAAAGCTAAATATTTTTTCATTTAAGTAAAATGTCTGTTTTTATTTTATGAATCTATTAGTAAGTAAGAGTAGATAAACCTTACTTCATAAAATAAAACGGTTCAAAGTAATTTCTTTCAATTAAACGAATTAAGTTGATTATTATTTTGGTGTTGCTTAAGTTCCTCCAGGCTAAGTTGACCCTTTTTTAAATTTCGTATTAAATCTGGAAGCCTTTTTTCTATTTGTATTGTTTTCTACTAATGCAATGTTTATTATTTCGTTGCGATTTCGCATATTTTCTACGATTAAGCTTAGCAACAGATTTTATTAAAATGTTAATTATACAACTTAATTTAATATTAATGTTAGTTAATTATTTATTTTATTCTGTAGTATTTTATTTGCTTTATATTTATAAGTCTCATACGGATATGTACTGTATTGTAGAGTAATCCTCAGACGACATGTTTTTTATTTGACCTAAGCATGAATTGCTGTAACCTAAAAAGTTAATAACAAACATTGAATTGACTGAACAAAATAGTGACGTCATAGTTTACCATTTCCATACAATTTCAATTTTTAAAAAAACGAGCGCGCACTTGTCTCATATAATTATAACTTAGTAGTAAGCAATTTTAACATTATATTCAGAAAAAAATGGGTCAGGTATTATATCATTTTATAACTATAACATAAATAATAATAAAATGAAAGGGTTGAAATCAATCATAGAAAATAGAATGTATATTTTTTTACAAATCATAAAGAGAAATCATATAGAAGACATTTGACATATCAAAATGGCCTTTGATAGTCAAGCGACACAATATGTCACATTTAATAATAGTATGTCATGTTCATAATATCGATTACAGAATTTACAATAAAGCGCGCTTGCGCCCTTCCCCGACTGCCTGTTTCACACTTCCGTCCCATTTCACGAAATCACTCCCACAAATTGTAAGAAAGCGAGAGGAAAGATGTTACATATCAAAAAAAATTTTGTTCATATTACCTAAATTACCTTTTACCTCGCATAAATAATAATTTACGTAGGTGTTTTCGGTACTTCATCGTTGCGATGTATCTGTTATCTCGTATTACTTAGTATGCGGTAAGATGAACAACAGATCTTCATTTAAACATATAACAATATTACACTTGCGTGCATAGAAATCGACCTACAGTAACATTTTCATACTGACATAAAAGATGTTACCCAAGTATTGGTGGCGCCGTTTGAAACCCGTGTTTATTAAAAAATACTGAAACATTTGCATTGATATAGTACAATTGGTGAAATCTTTTAGGTAACGTGTGTACAAACGGATGGTGTATTTTTTTTACACAGACAAAATGAAACAAAAAAAAAACGTTTGCCTTATATTACTACAAACGCAGTTTAAAGTATATGGGAATTTGAGTCTCCTCCGTTCATCATTTCACTATCTATCATCACATCACGGCTATCATCATATCACGTACCGATCATTACCAGGCAAAGACCCAAGGCTATAACGTCAACTCGTTTAAGTATTTAAAAAAGAGCTAAAAAGTTAAAAATAATTTAAACCTGATAATAAGAAAAAATACCATTATATGGGTACCTACATTGCAACCTCTAACAACGATAATTAACCTTCTTCGTCTACGTCACAATAATCCCATATCGATATCGTACATACCTAATTAAATATTTTTATTAAACCTTTTATTAAAACTTTACACCTTGTTTTAAATCTTTGCGTTTTTATCACAGGCCCAATTTTTATATATATAAAAGCGTGTTACATTTTGATGGAACATTAAAGAACATTTAGCATATTACACCTTCATTATTTTTCTTTTGCAATCACAATGTAACACGCTTATATTTATAAAAAAATTTGGTCTGTGATAAAAACACAAAGATGTTGATAAAAACACACAGGGTTGCCCTGGTACCTTGAGGCGCAACATTAGCAATATGTCATGTTTATACACCCTCATACCATTCAGCCCTCGGCGCGTGCTCACCTTGGATAACAAACGGAACGAACGAACGAAATTATTTTTCCCGAGTTCCTATGGCCATTTTCCAGCTCCGTCATCAGACCCTGGTTACCATTTAGCACCAAAGTACTCGTCAACACTAATCAAAATCATACGAGCCCAAACTCGATGAGGTTGTGTCGTTTAATTACCGAGTTCCCATAGGAACCGGAAGGTGGCCATAGCCACCATACATAGGGAAGTGGATCAAATTTAACTGACAACATTTAGTTGCAAACATCGTCACATGTGAAACTAAATAAAAGCTTGTAAAAAGGTGGTTCGATTCTTTTGCACTCAAGTGTAAACATTAAAGTACCAATTGAAAATAATTTAATGCATTGATAAAAATATAGTAACGTGAATATGAACATTGTGCTACATTTTGTCATCGCCCCCTTATCAGCAGTAGGACAGTCGACTAATTGTTCTAGTAAATAATTAATACGATCCTCTTGACTCCACTCCTGCGATAACAAAATTGTTACACAATAATGCCTTTGTTCAGTCTGAATTACATTTTAACAGCAAACTTTTGTTCAAATAACATTATAAGGAACGGGGGGCTACTTTGAATCAAGTGTTCCTGTTCTTTGAAGTTGTCTTTTTTATATCTTACGGGTCATCATCATCATCATCATCATCATCATCATCGGCCTATCTTAGTCCACATAGGCCTCCCCTTAAGTGATGATAAAGGCCAATAGTAGAAGCGCACTTCACCCGGAATCCTCATACTACTGAGCTGCCGGAACACAACAATGTTGCTAACATTGATGTTATGGCGACATATTTAGATAAGATGGTGGTAGCTAGCCAGGCGGACAAACAAGTTCTACCTAAAGCGAGTACACAAATATGAATCTCCCGCTGGGAATTGAACCCGGGACCTTTGGGTCTGAACCGGTGGTCTTAACCACTAGACCACAGAGGCGGTTAAAACATCTTGTTGTCTTTTACATGAAATTATATGGTACTTATAGTTCTGGAGACACTTTGAAAGCTAGGGACAGGCATTTAACAGTTGCTTCAATGATATAATATGTAACACTTGATTAAAGGACGTAACCGTAACTTATCGACTTAGTTGTTGTACGGTACAGAAGACCGCCGAATAGCCCGAATAGCCCTTGAAGTTATGGACAATTATGTTTACCTGGGACAAACGGTCCAGCTAGGTAGGTCCAACTTCAGCAAAGAGGTCAATCGTCGAATCCAATTAGGCTGGGCAGCGTTCGGTAAGCTACGAAATATCTTTTCGTCCGACATACCGCAGTGTCTCAAGACGAAAGTCTTTGACCAGTGTGTGTTGCCAGTGATGACATACGGGACTGAGACGTGGTCGCTCACTATGGGCCTCATAAAAAGGCTCAAGGTCACTCAAAGAGCAATAGAGAGGGCTATGCTCGGGGTTTCTCTGCGTGATCGAATCAGAAATGAGGAGATCCGCAGAAGAACAAAGGTAACCGACATCGCCCGAAGAGTTGCTAAGCTCAAGTGGCAGTGGGCAGGTCACATTGCTCGCAGGACTGATGGCCGCTGGGGCAGGATAGTCTTGGAGTGGCGACCGCGTACCGGAAAGCGCAGTGTGGGCAGGCCTCCAACAAGGTCGACCGACGATCTGGTGAAGGTCGCGGGAAGCCGCTAGATGCGAGCAGCACAAAACCGGTCGTTGTGGAGGTCCTTGGGGGAGGCCTTTGTCCAGCAGTGGACGTCTTTTGGCTGAGATGATGATAATGATGATGATGATGATGATGATGATGATGATGATGATGATGATGATGATGATGATGATGATGATGATGATGATGATGATGATGATGATGATGATGATGACAGAAGACCAAACAGTAATTGCACAATCGCACGATGGCAACGTTGCACTTACGCCAGTGTGTCGAATCTAGGGCACGGTCCATCAGTTAACCGCGACTCACTACCATCGCTCATTATTATCATTTATTCCTAAGTATTTTGTGTGACAATAAACCGTATCTCTCTAAATCAAACCTTCGTTTCTTTGGTGTACCATCAGCCCGTACAGTTGTTCTTAAACCAGACACAATAGAAATTCAATTGTTTGGCACTGTGGTTACATTGGGCGTCCAAGTATCTACGTTAGTTTTTGTATTACGATCCTTAATGCGTTTAGACCAACTATTAAATCTCTTTCAGCGGGGTATGTCTGATACGTTAGAAAGGAGTTATGGACTGTATTATAAAAAGGTTAATTTATTAAATATTTTTATAGTAAAGTAATACAAAACGGTTATTTTAATAAACTAAAACAGTACACTAACAGCCGATTTCCCTAGATTTTTTCATTTATAATATTAATAAAAAAATTGTCTGTGAATATAGGCACATACTTTTGCTTTTTTAAATTATCAGCACGGTTCGCACAGGAAGTGGTTGACCGGCATCCTATAATAATGAATATAATGGAAACGTATTAGGTCCTTACCTATAAAATTGCCGTTTTGTATGAATATTTTTTTTAAATTATATTTTTCATACTAACGTTTTTTTAACTTTCTTAGCATCTATTTATGTTAACACTATAAATTGTAGAGTAGGTAGTGTGTTTGTTTCACTAGCCAAATATAGCAGACATTAAAAAGAAAAAAAATCTAGACAATTCAAAGCTACAATGAAACAAAAGGACAATTCCGCGAACAAAAACAGAAGTCAATCTAAAAATAAAAATTGGCCGATAAAGACACAAAATGAATAATCATTGTTATTACTGAAGCCTAAGTAACATAGTCCTAATTAAAGGTGTATAATAATATTAACAACCGGTATTGACTTTTAGAAGTAATACACCTATTTAGTAAGTGAGAAAAAAACGGCAATTTCATAGGTAAGGACTTATTATTATAGCAAAATCTCAAAATGGCACCACACTTGCTAAGAGGTTATACAGAAAAAAGTGTTGAAAATTAGAACGAGCGGTATTTGAATCATTTTGGCAATATGTGGTTGGCCTTTACTTATTTTTAATTTGGTGGTTATAAAATTGACGTAAGAAATCGGACAAAAAATAATAAAAATAAATAAATAAATAAAATCGCTCGCAGGACTAATGGCTGCTAGGGCGGCACAGTTCTTGAGTTCTTTTTTCTCGTTTTTGATCATCAACCCGCTATTGGCAAGCGTGCGTAATTTAGTGATTACCTACAGCCAGACTTGATCCCAAGTGAATCACCGTGTGAACTGCTAGTAACCGTTGGTGGTCCTATTCTTATGCAATGTTTGTTTTAAGCGATCGATAGTTTACGTTGAAACAGATACACAGGCGTCACGAAATAACACTTTGTTAACTCTGTATCCGAGTGTTCCTATTGGTCGGTTAGGGCCGACACACGCTTGACACAAGTCGTTGCCTACAGACAGCTTCACTGTATCAAATTATAAAAACAAAATAATGCATATTACCCAATGATATTAAAAAACTATAGATATGTTACGTTCATAGTACCGCAGCAGTAGCAGCCGGGACCAACGGCTTTACGTGCCTTCCGAAGCACGGAGGAGCTCGAGATGATACATTTTTGATCACCCATCCGATGACCGGCCTTTGCGAATGTAGTAGTAAGTTTGAGGAGGTCGACGGCGCAATGGTTAACGCGCCCGGTCTGCGAGTGCTGAGGTGCAGAGTTAGTAAGTCATGATTATTGACTTTAGTGTTACCTATGCAATTTTTTATTTAATATTTCTATTGTGAGTTGTGACTTGTGACGTCACAATTCACATCAAAATAAACAAGTCTCAACCCTAGTGGTTTAGTAACCTCTGTGTACTAACATTATGATCACTGCTGCTTGCGTATGCGCGCCTGGCGCGCATCACTTCACAAATATAAATATTTCATTAACCATGCATGTCAAAACTATATACTTAATAATACGTGAAGCAAAAACTTTGTGCTCTTTTTTACGAAAATTGCGCGGACGGAGGAGTATTAATTTTCGCACACTTATAATTTATATAGAGAAGGAGTACAGAATGTTAATTCTTTTTTTAAATTATGCATAAAAAATACATTAAATCAATAAAACAAACATAACACACACTACCATGTATTTGACACACACGCATATATACTCTTTTCAAAAATTTCTATCCAAACTCACATTCTATCTTTTTTAATTTTCAATTGCTTAGGATACAATCCGTGCAACCTTACTATAATTACGGTCGAATTTCGAGCACTGGGCGACCACTCTTTTTGACACTTTGGATCTTTTCATTTTGACCACACCTTTTTGTTACACGTTCTATGATGCGCGAGCGCTTTTGTTCACGAAGCGTATCTTCTGCAGTCTCCTTATGTTGTGATATTACCGACCCCGTTTTACTCATCTTGAAATTATTGATTCACAAGTTGGTCCAATCTAGATCAGAGTAAAATCAGGTGTACAGTCAACAGCAAAGGTAACTGATGATTAGTCAAGTTTCAAAATATGAAATTAGTATGAAAATCAAAACTTTTTTTAAACGCATATCGAAAAACCTTCGAGTGTCTAGTACCTGCAGACTTTGACTGTAGTTATATAGAAAATATCGAAACTTTATTTTGAAATCTAGTAAACATCATCTACTTTGGCTGTTGACTGTACCTTTTCACAGTAGTAAATTAACCTTTTCACCGCCCAACTATCCTGCACGCGATGTCCCGCTGTACGCCAACGTATAAATGTATTTTAGTAAAGTAGGTACAAAGAAGAACTTCTATAGAAGTGCTGGCGTGGACGGCACGAAAATCTCGAACTTCTATAGAAGTTGTTGGCGGTAAAAAGGTTAAATAGCAGTGTGGAGGGGCCTTTAGCTAGTTCAGGCAATAATATCGTGCATCTTAGTATTACGGAAGTCACGTTTGAAACCTTCATAATCGATAGTAGAATCAGTGTATTTCATGCTTTCTATCTTACTCAAAATGTTTTTGGAATTTTTTTTTTTTTTAGTTGATAGCTTCGTGCGATTAGTACATTTAGTCAGTGTAAAAGTAAATTTTCTTACAAATATACATGTAAGTAAACAATATTTCTTTCCTGTATGGTGATGTATCTCAATAAAGATTAACTTAGGCTTAACTAAAACCTCACGCGGAATTTAAAAGTGACGTTGCACTGTTTTGTTTCATTTGCCAACACTCATGCACGCTCACGAACACTTAACGGGGAAAATCCACCATTATTTCACTTTAATATTCCACAGAATACAATTTTCTGAAAATAAAACAAAACAGCAGACATGACATTCACTTTCCCGCCAAGAAGCTCCCTATTAAATTTTACGGTGCCTACATTATTCCCTTTTTTTAAATTATTATAGTAATTTACAGTGCATCTTTTCTTGTAATATCTCTCAACAAACTCTATCTGTCTATAGACTTTATAGAGTTGCCACTATTCTTTTTACTTATCATTTACTTATTTTAGAATGAGGGTAAATACCATAGTGTGATACGTAATTGATTTACGATTTATAGTTTTACAGCTCTACGAGTATAAAGTTCACATGAAAATCAAAAACAAAACAACAATAAAGTACGTTCTGATTTTAAATCTGATAATTAATGAACATGAATATTAATTAATATTGGGTTGCATTCGGAAATACGAAGCATGTCGCGCCGTTTCGAACCCCTTGCGGAGTCCGTGGTGACAGGCAGGCGGTATGCTTGGTAAAGTAAATAAATATCGATTTTATACGTAGTCAAAAATATTTAAGAACAATTAATAGGATACAGGCACTCTCAGTTGTGGCGATTGCTTGCCTGTCAAAATAATAATAAATTAAAGAAATTGCAAGACTTAAGAGCAAACTTTAGTTATGTGGTTAGAGAATATTTATTATCCTGACTCCGAGAAAAAGCAATACTTGAATAGAACCACTTAATTTGCTCCTCTTATAGATCACACATATCATAATAATAAAAATAAAATAAAAATATTAAAAAAATAACAAATTTATAATTATTTAACTTAAAAGATTGACTTTTCACTGCATTTTATAAATATTTAATTTAGCTTCAGTGCAGCAATTAGCACTCGAAAATAAAAAGTCAAATTTATTAATTTTATTTATTTATGACCTTACGCATTATACATTACTTACTACTACCACAGAATAACTAATAGTACCTACTACTTACTTACTCCATTGGCGCAGGAACCCAAAGTGAGTCTTGGCCTCCGAAACGAGAACTCGCCTCTATAAATTATTTTATCTACTAATTTTATTTATTTTATTGTTACACCAACGAAGTAAACACCGTTACATTAAAAAAACTGCTTGTACTGCTACTTGAATGTAAATATGTTTTTACCATATAGTATGCTTACATTTTGTTGCTGACCGTCGAGTATTGTGCACACTAATGTAGGATCACTGTCTAGAGGTTATTTTAAAGATCAGATGGTGGGATAGTAAAGCGAGCTATGACAAAGAAATTCTACTGATCGCGTTTTGTTGTAGTGACACAAATTTTCTAGCATTTGTATAGAAACATAATATTCGCAATATGGTCATAATTCATACATGTTATCTGCGATTGCTAAGGTTTGGAAGCTTTCGTAAAGGCCGGACATCGGATGGGTGACCAAAAATTTATCATCTCGAGCTCTTGTGCTTCAGAAGGCACGTTAACAACCACCAATCCGCACTGGACCCGCGTAGTGGTTTATGGCCCGTTCTGCCTACCTATCCATACTGTAGGTTTGTGTGTGACAGTCATGACCCGTTATCATCTGTGTAAGATGGAAGGTGGGCGTCCCCTCTTTGCTGAAGACAGACCGCTCCAGATTTATGAAAGCCTGAGCCCAAAAGTGGGACGTTTATGGGCTGTTGTTTATGATAATAAGTACTACTTAGACGCCTATGGATGGATAGACACAATAGAAATTCAATTAAAATGTTTATATAATTTTTAACGCTTTTGTCGCGAACAAATTACAAAAACACAAATGTTAACCCGCACCCTTCTGACATACCGGGTCAGGTGCTCTTCCAATTGAGCTATCGTGGTTCTAACCAGCCCGCCGAAATTATTCCAGGTATGTCAGAAGGGTGCGGGTTCAAATCCTGCTCGTGGAATTTGTTTTCAAAATTTGTGTTTTTTTTTTTTTTAGAAATTCAATTGTTCATGGTAATTGTGGTTACCATGGGCGCCCGTGTATCTACATTATTCTTAACTGTTCTCTTGATCAAATAACGTACAGTTGTACCCCGCCAGGGATACAGTCGTTATTATTACTAATGCTTGCACAACGTGATAGTTGGCGTGCTACTGACATATCATGGCGATAATGTAGTTTTAATTTGCGCATAATAATACCCATTAACCATCCATTGTATAATCACGCTCACATACAAACTGAGTCACACAGTCACACGCATGTCTGTCTGCGTTGTTGGCACGTGGGATTGTTGTTGCTTAGGGCGCTTTTAAATTAGGCGTTTTGTGTCGGACCGCTCTCGTACGTATGCACTGTGTTCCATATTAAAACAAGCGTGCGGCTGTCGTGCGGTTGGCGTTTAATATGAAAATGCACGGCAGCGCAGCGGTCCGAAACGAAACGTCTAAATTGAAAAAACATAACCCTCCTTTTTCCCTCCAGTCGGGTAAATACATACATAATACACTCGAAAAACATAACCCTCCTTCTGGACGCAGTCGGGTAAAAATTGTTGGTTTTTGGTTAAAAAAACAACAATTTTAATGTCTTTATTAACTTAACAAGAAGTTTTTAAATCACTAGAAAACTCTGTCAGGCATTGGGTTTAAAGTGTCGAACACTCATGCCATTGCCCTACGCGTTCCATTTTATACAAAGTTTCTTAACGTGGATTTAAAACGGCTGTAGACTGCCAGTAGTCTTCTTTAAGCCCACTAGGGTGTTATAACACCTCTAAAAGTATTTAAAGATGAACTTTAATGTGATATTTTCAGAGTTTCATTTACAACGACACACAGACGCCTGGTCGGGCTAAATGGGTGCATGTTTTACAAATACTAACAGACTACTTTACTTGAATTATTTATTTAAATTTGTCATGATTATTTAACCGTTTAACAGCTTCTGGGGTCTATTGGCTTGACCATCTGTCTAAAACCAGTGGTCTCGGTTTCGATACCGAACAAATTAATAAGTAGATACTTGGACGCCCAATGTAACCACAGTGCCATAAAACAATTGAATTTCTATTGTCTGGTTTAAGAACAACTGAGTAGTTAATTAGTGTATTAGGTACATATACATTAATGTATTCGTATGTATACAGGTTGGTGGTAGTGTTTGTTGCAGATCAGCTTGGCTAGATACTATCATCTTTTCTTAGTCGGTCGCCATAGCAACAGAATAATGTTAATAGATTGTGTTCTGTATAGTTAGCGATAAGATAGCCGTTCTTCTGTAGTTTAAGATTCCGCGTAAAGTGTGATTCCACTTTCGGCCTTAAGCGCTTTGCCCTCATCTTTCGATGAGGGCAAAGCGCTATTTATTATTAATCCAAAAGGGGGCTGTTGGAATTTATATTATAATATTATAAAGCTGAAGAGTTTATTTGTTTGAACGCGCTGATCTCAGGAACTACTGGTTCGAATAGAAAAATTATTTTTGTCTTATACGTATTGTTTTTTGTGCATTTATCGAGGAAGGCTTTAGGCTATATAACATCATGCTGCGACCAATAAGAGCGAAGCATCAGTGAAAAATGTTGCAAAAACGGGATCAAGAGCCTAAAAAATTAAAAATGCTGCCGAAAGTCACTATTCCACGCGGACGAAGTCGCGAGCACAGCTAGTATAAAATAAAATGCAGAGAGGCGTTTTGGCGTCATTGTAAAGGTCAAAATAAATTCACACTTTAATCTTATCTGTAAACATCGCGGAACATCACAATAATACGACTGAATTTGTTGATAAGATGATGGTAGATAGTCAGGCGGACTTAAGACAAACCGAAGCGCGTACAATATGTCCTTAAGAAACATAATCCCGTCTTCAGTCTGACAACGGTAGCAAAACCGCTAGACCACATTACCTGTTACACAATATCGGCTTAAATGCAGTTAATTCCATGTAAATGTATGCACCGATTGTTCTATTTCATCAAGTAACAATGTCCCACTAAAATGTAATACCATATTATATCAGTCAGTCAATCAGCCAATCGTGAGCACTTTCTCGCTTCAACGACTTGAAACACTAACTCATTCTACTTTTTAGTATAATTAAGATAAAGGATGAAGTATTGGACTAGTGATGCTACGATTACTATTCGAAGTACCTAAAAAGTATTCGTATTCTTCGAATGTCATGAATTTAGCGAATAGTTATAAATCGCAAACGTTTTACAGAACGTATGTATGTACACACGCCTACCTTCACATAAGAGACATCCAAATCTTTCAAACTTATTAAAAAATGTGTTGAATCATATTCCATAGACATAGTGCCTTACAAATAAACAAAGAATAAGGTCCGAATACTTGTTCCGTGTTTTGTTCCTGTCATGTAAACGCTATTTCAAATTAAAGTAAAAGAGACAAAACACGGAATAACTATTCCGAGCATATTCATTGTTTATTTGTAAAACCCATAGTGCCATACAAATAAACAGAAAATTAGTTTCGAATAGTTATTCCGTGTTTTGTTCCTGTCACGTAAACGTCATTTCAAATTAGAGTGAAAGAGACAAAACACGGAATAACTGTTATTCTTTGTTTATTTTGTAAGACCCCTATAGTTGAAATAAAGTCTATTATGGACATTTGACAGTCTGTCGTCTAATGTGCAGGCGCGCGTATCAATGTATCCGAAAATACTTAATTAATGACATTTAAGTCAAATTATTTAGGGAATACCTACAAGTTTTAGCGTAAAAATGTAACATATTGGTAAAGGTACTTTAAAAATAGTGGCATATGAATATTAATCTATACTAACTAATATTATAAAGAGGAAAGCTTTGTATTTTTGTATGTGTGTTTGTAACGAATAAACTCAAAAACTACTGGACCGATTTTAAAAAATATTTCACCATAAGAATGCTACATTAACGCTGAGTAACATAGGCTAAATTTAAAAAAAAACACCTTTGCGAAGCAGGGACGGGCCGCTACTTAAATAATTTAAAAAGTTCCTGTCACTATTTTTTAACCCGTGTTTTGTTTCTATAGTAATCACGTTTACTAGAAACAGGTATTCCTATACATAAAAGTAGTATACATTGCATCACTAATCTTGACCGTCCATCAAACTAATTTATCAGTCATTAAATTTACTTTTCGCATCGGAATTGTAACAATGCAATTAATCTTTCTACAATAAAACCGTATCAGTTTGCATGCAACATTTTCTATCTTTATACGAGTAGAAAACTGCACCAATCATTGTAGGCCTTACCCGCTTCTCTTATCGGGAAGGTGTAACGACGTTATTGGGTTAAACATCCACCGGAGAGGAATCAGTATAAACTGGTGTACACTTGTATAACATATCCATATAATCATTGGCACGTGGTTGGCACGTACAGATACTATAACTGGAGACTTGGCAGTGTGTGTCAATAATGATACCACCAACACACTCAAGACCAAACCGCCTACCGTGACTAAACGATTCTGATGTTTATTATTTACGTCATAGAGTTATTTATCGCTAGCGACCGTTCGTGGCTAGTGTGGGTGTCGATATGAAAATAGATATAGTTTGATATCGTTACGTTCGAGATTTAAATATGCATCGGCTGCGACATTGTAGCGGACTAGTGCTGTTCTGCACGCTTAATGATCTATAACTTCCTTATTTTGATAATAACATCTGAAAGTTACGAGGGCGTTTGGAATTAGATTCGTCTGGCATTAAGACATCCTTTATCTTGGACCATTTGGTATGGAGGACTTACGCCAAATTGGAGTTGGAAGTTATGACAATCAACTCCATGTATGGCGTATTATGTTAGATGTAGTAACTGAGCTAAGATTAGTTTTATCTTAAGGAGGGTGTAATAATAATAGTACTATTTTCGCAGGGACGAACATATATTCATCTTTCATTTCTTTTTCTTTTTCTTGCCTGTGGCTAAGCTATGTCGATGATTAAGAATCTGTTGATATCATCATCATCATCATCATCATCATCACAGCCAAAGACGTCCACCGCTGGACAAAGGCCTCCCCCAAGGATATGAGGGGTATTTGCCGTAATTGCCACGCTTGGCAGGCAGGTTGCCGATCGCAGTAGGTTGAGGGTAACCTCAGAGAGATGCTGCTGCCCATCCTCTGGAATGGTCCCTTAGTCGGCTTTTACGATCTGTTGATATCATACTAATATTATAAAGAGGACAGCTTTGTATTTTTGTTTGTATCGAATAAACTCAAAAACTACTAGAACGATTTAAAAAATTCTTTCTCCATTAGAATGCTACATTAGCGCTGAGTAACATAGGCTTTATTAAAAAAAATGTCCACACGTGCGAAGCCTCGACGGGCCGCTAGTTGTTCAATAAAGATCTTCGCTACCAACTAATAAACTGAAATCAAAGGAACCAGGTGTTCAAACACAAATAAAAAAACGAAATTGGCAGTTTTAGGAACTTTAAATTGGTAATTAATTGGTCCTCTCAGTCGCATAACACTTTTTACTAAACGACAGTTACCACTTAATGTGTCTGTACTAAATCAAGTCTTTGATCACCTTCATTGCCGACCACCGGCATTTGACAAACGTTTTTTTTTACCTCATAATAATTAGGGTATCCGAAGGCAGTAGGGAGTCGAGGATTCCAGCTCACTCAAAATTGTTTAATTGTTATTAAGTGATCTGAAATCCTAGTTATAACAGATCTGGAACTAACCTAGCAAACTTCGTGTATTCTTGCTTGAGTGTTGGCAAATGAAACAACATTACATCGTCTTTTTTTTTAATTCTCGCAAGAAGTCCGCGTAAGATCTTAGTAAAGACCCACATCTTTACTCCGTAACCATTTCTATTACACAAAGAAATTAGTCGATCCACCTATTGTATGAGGGCATCCTATATACTTACATTATGTCTGAAAATATGCGGTTTCCACTAAAGAACTCGCTTACCCCAACTGTTATCGGTTCTGCGAGTAATATGACCGGCCCACTGCCACTTCAGCTAGTTAATCCAGTGGGAAACGTCAATTAATTTGGTTCTCTGTCAGATCAACTTGTTCCGAAGCATCATCAGCTCATTTTATGTCCCCACTGCTGGGGCACGAGCCTTCCCTGTGGATGTATAGGGAGAACAAGCCATAAACCACCACGCGGGCCCAGTGCGGTGCGGTGGTTGTTAACGACTGCTAATGCAGCCGGGACCAACGGCTTTATGTGCCATCCGAAGCACGGAGGAGCTCGAGATGATAAATTTTTGGTCACCCATCCGATGATCGGCCTTTGCGAAAGTTGTTTAACCTCAGCACTCGCAGACAGGGCGCGCTAACCACTGCGCCATCGAGCTCCCCTGCGCATCGATCACTCAAAAAAAAACTCCGATCATATCGCGGTGGCTGGCAAGAGCTGAACGAAAGTAGCAGTGTATCGTGCTCGGAGGAATGCACTTGGAGAGGCTTAAGTCCAGCAGTGGACTTATATAGGCTGATGATGATGATTCTACAAAGAAACATTTTACAACATTTTTACATAAAATTGCAAAATGTGCAAACCGCACCAATTCATAAGAAAAAAGGGCGCATTCAATTTACTAGCAGCGAACATTTACAAGTTTTATAAATACTCATTAAATTACATAAGAAGTTAGTTAAGATTTTACATTTTCGAATTGGTACATAATTATCTGTAACAAACTGTAAATGACTTTAAAAACTCACTAATTAATCTCGAAATAAGTGCAAATTAATGGAAAAGCCAGGTAAACAACAGTATTGTAATCAGTAAGCGGACCTTTATACGTATTTGGTAATTTAAATTGATTGCTCTTGCTCCTTATAGTAAGAACTAGTATTGTTTTTATCTGGTCATGCTTTGGCTACCGTTAAGGGTGCAAAAGTCGTCACCAGCATGGAAGGCAGTGGCGTGCCCAGAGCTTGAGATTAGGGTACGCCCCGAAGCTCCAAGTCTTGCTCAAGCCACTAAACGATCAAAAAGTTAGCAAATGCTGTATCGTATCACACACATACAAACCTTACCTATGGGGCCGCTCGCAGTGCGTCCGTCTCGACGAGACCTTCTCCGAATGGTGTGATCTTGCTGTGGGCGTGCCTCAGGGCGGTCTCCTCTCTCCTGTCGTCTTTTCTGTTTTTATAAACTCTGCCACTATAATTATCTCCTCCAACTTTCATCTCTACGCAGACGACTTGCAGCTTTACCGACACTTTCTTCCAGACGGAGCTCACTCGGCTGTCGCTGCTATTAACGACGACCTTAACCGCATCAACACCTGGGTTGGCTCGTTTGGCTTACTAGTAAAGTCCCAAGCTATAATTATTGGAAGTAGGGGATGCAGAGCCGTGTCAATACAACGCCGGTTGGCCCCGTTGTTTTCAACGGTGTGCTGCAACCTTACTCCGACACGATCAAGAACCTGGTTGTCCCTCTAGACTTTAACCTGTCCTAAAAAGCCACATCACTGAGGTTAGTCGTAAAGTGTTTTTCTCTTTCCATTCGCCCAAGTGTCTCCAAAGTTTCTTGCCTTATAAGACTAAAGTCACCCTCGCCCAAACTCTTATACAACCTCTATTTGACTATGCTGATGCCTGTTACTTGGACGCTACTGAGAAGCTTCTTGATAAACTTGAACGCCTACAAAATTATGCATTCGATTCATTTTCGGTCTACGAAAGTATGACCCATGTTTCAAGATTCCGCGAGAAACTCAAATTCAAATTCTTTTATTTCGTGAAACATAGGTATGGTATGCGGTCTTACACAATCAAATCAGAGCCACTATGATCTGCCTGTAGAGCATACAAAATATATTGAAGTTACAGTAATATTATTTATACAACTACAATTATTTCCAATAATTATTTTTAATTATATTTATGATTTAGAATGCAAGCAATAAGTATTATTGAATGTCAATGTTATCTACTTAATAATATTTTACATATAAAATGACATTGATTAAAATTAAAATTGTACAATAAGAATTATAATTAAAATTGTACAATAAGAATTATAATTAAAATTACTCAAGTGGGGAGCCACTTCCAGCCAATTCGCCTACGCAGGAATACTAGGCTTTTATGTCTCCTCTTCAATGTCCTTTATAATCCCTCCTATCCACCCTATCTGCAAGAACATTTTTCCTTTTCTCATCCTCCTGGTGCTCTCTGCAGGTCCCACCTCCTACTCCAACTGAAAACTCCTCCCCATAAAACCGATTTTTTTCTCCTACTCCTTCGTGCATGCTGTCAGGTTGTGGAACGCGCTGCCGCCTAATATTTTAGATTCTTCTAAAATCAGCCTTTTTAAAAAGCGTTTGAAGGTACACTACCTGTCCGGTTGATTCTGTCGTCCTATGTATATTGATTTCTTTTCTTTTTTTGTAACCTTTTATTTTTGTTGAGTATATTAAATTTCCTTTGTTTATGCAATTATTAGTATGTATGTGTATTATAAATATTTAATTAATACAGGACGTACACATTATTTATAACGTTTCTTTTTGCGGGCCTGCTGGAAGATATTTCAGAACTGAAATAAGCAGCGCTCTTTTACTACATTTACCCGTAGAGCTTATTTTCTTACCTTTTTATGTGTGTACATAAACTTATAAATAAATAAATAAATAAATAAAGCTTCTTTAAAACAGTCAATAACTTTTTCCTAGTAACATGGGGCATTTTTGGACTTCCGATACTAAAGCGAAAACGGGATGAGCCTGATTTGTATGAAAAGTCCAAAAATGCCCAAAACAGGATTCTGAGTCGCTCCTAAAGATTTTACTACTGTTTCAAAAATTACTTTGTATATACGCTTTTATGTTCCTTAAACATTTTAATACAAACTGACGCGCCATCTAGCGTCCTTTAACTCAATTTCGATTGAAAGGATATCGTGAGCGATAGTTCTAAAGCGCGTTAGATTTTTTCAATACCCCGACGATATGCATTCATAGGTATACAGACGCCTGTAAATGCAAATCAACTTAACCAAAACTGTCAAATTTCTTCAATACATTTACAACCATATAACATAGTCATAAAGTTCAATGTCTATTGAGAAAATGATGTGCAAGCGTGTGCACATAAATACATATACTCTCGCGTCCTTCTCCCAAAAGGGGTCGAAATAGCATCCAAATCACCAATTTTCACATATAACATAAACACAGTAGGGTTCCGAGGACAGATAGATAACTTCAGAGATGGGTTGCTAACCGATCGCCATATGTGCGAGTATCTAGGAACCCTTGTCCGACGATATGGACGTTGTAAAGTCCTTCGAATAGACCTATAGCCTGTTGAGACTCTTTATAGCGTCATTTCACGGTATTGCACGACAGCGCTTTATATCTTCTAAACTGGAATGGCGTTTAAAAGGTTTAAGATCCATCTGGTCCATTGTGATATAAAAGGTAATCGGTACAAATAAGTATTAAAGTTGAGCTAGCGCAATATGGCGGTCTTAACTCCCAATTAGGCGATCAACGTGTCCCGGTTTCGATTCCCAGCGGGGAGTATTTGTTGTACTCCGGTTGGTTGGTGGTAAGGCTGGTTTTAGTTCCACCTGGCTTGCTAGCACCAAGTCTGTCTTTACTTCAATGTTAGTTGCATTGTTTTGTTTCGGATATATTTTTCTTTATACAATCTGTATTGGCATGCACTGTACAAACTTTAGGGGTGTATTCTACACTCAAATATACATATTAAAAAAAACGACGGGTTGCACTCCGGGAGTGTCGGCAGAAGTGAAAACTTGAATATTAACGTTGTGCATTTTTGATATTTTGGAATGGTTAGGGAATCATTTTGCACGAATTGCTTCAATTATCATTATAAAATTACTATCATTTATTTGGTAGAATATAATATTTATTTATTGCGCTATCGTACACAAACATGACAATTTATATTACAATAAAAGTCACTCGAACATTCGCGCAAGCGCCCTGCGCCGCCTAAACGAAACAGTAGGCATACATTTTTGCCGCGCCGGCTGTCTACTCTCCATCCGTCTTACGAATTTTCGATCAGGTCGTGAAACGTGTACTGACGCCGGACGCGAGTCGCGTGTCCTGACGCGAATTTAACATTTTTTACCCATTACAAAAAAGTGTACAACGCTAGCGGCGTTTTCACAAACGCGAGAAGTTTTCACTTCAAAAATACTTGAAAAATTCCAAGCTCAATAGTTTAAAAATGGCAACCTTTTTTATTTTATTGTCTTTTATTTTTGCAGGTGCTAAAAAAGGTGAAAGTAGTCGCAAGTAAATAACAATCAGTAAAGTAGCCAAAAGTTCGAACATCAATAGGACAAAAAAAACAAATATGTCGGTTATCAACACCAAAAATGACGAAAAAAACACAAAGTAACCAATTTACTACGTCGAGTTTGGAATTTTTAAATATTTTTTTATCATGTAGGTATATAATATGAGTGCAGTTTGTACAGTGCATGCCAATACAGATTGTATATTATGGCAAATGTGCCCAATGGAAATGGAGTTACACGAATACAAGTGGTGCAGCGTGTAAACAACGCAGCATCAGTCACCCTGCCGGCCCACAAGGTGCCTCTTCACGCCTCGTTTGAAGGACCCCATGTCATAGGAAGGAGGGAAAACGTGTGCTGGTAAACTATTCGATGTTTTGGAAGTGAAGAAACGAGTCCCAAAAAGTTTTTGAACGCAATGGAATATTCGAGACAGTACAGCTTTAATATTGTCTATTAACCATAAGAATAAACAATAACACAGTAGAACGGAAACTCCCGCTCCGGACGGGCTCAAGATCGTGATAGAGTAACTGTCAAACAGAATGCTCAATCGCGGGCTGTCACGGCGTTTGCTTTAACCTACTAGGGAATACTAGGGATATACAGAGATTAAAGTTTTTCTTAAACTATAATTTATAAATATTTAATTCAGCTTAAGTGCACTTAAAAATAAAATAATAAAATTTATTCTAGCGTTGTGTATTTCATCTGTAAAGATGAATCTGCACAGCCAATCGGTTGCAATAACCGTTGAATGTCATTACTGCCGCTAAAAAGCAGTCGAAATCAAAGCAGTCGAAATCAAAGCAGTGAAAAAATTCAGTGCTTACGTCAGCCTTCCCGGTAGCATAACGGTCAGTGCATCCACCCGGATTGTGGAAGACCCAGGTTCGATTTCTGGCTGGGTCGGGTAGGCATTAAATTTTTTCACTATATTTTATAAATATTTGGACATTACAGTGTTTTCGTTAGGCATAGAAGGCTTCTTTTTTATTTGTCTATTAGTTAAATAGTACATAGGTATCATTTTTGCGATCAACTGCTTACTTATACTACAAACTGCAACTATTTATTATCAATTTTATTACTATTCCATAGCGTTAACGAAAACGAGAATATGTATGACAAAAATGTAACGCTCTTCATTAATTATCAAAATAAAATGCCATGCACATCGTCGTTTACGTTAACGTGATGGTATATAAAATTTGTACTAGACACTAGTGGTGGAATTGTGTCTACTTTAATGCAAAGCCATACGCAAAACGAAATTGCGAAGCTCGCTAACTTGCAATCGCTTAAAGTGAAACACTTTTATCAAATTTACTCGCTTTTTTCTTTTCATATCTTATTTCATGTTGAACCCTATCACAGGGAGATTGTTAGAAACATGGTTGTCTCATAATTAGTCTGTAAAAAAGCGAGCTATTTCGAAAAAGTGTTTCGTTTCAATGTGTAGTGTCCTCATAAAGTTTATAAAACAAAAATCGCTTACATTCCATAATGCTTCCAGCCCAATGGGTGGTGCACCAGTGGCGGATGTACGAGCGGTCACTGTGCTCGCTGCTGGAGCTGCAGGCGCGCAAGGGCTCGTACGCGATGTGCTGCTCGCCCCGCTACGTGCTGGCGCCGGAGTACGCGCCGCACCTGGTGCCGCTGCCGCTCACCACGCAGCGCCCGTCGCCGCCGCCCGCGCACTTGTAGCGTTGCGACCCCGCGCCGCGACAGGTATCAATCTGAAATCATTTATTTCAATTTATTACAGTCAAAGAAAACTAAAAGAGCTCTGTCAATCATACAATTGAATTGTTACAAAATCATTCTATTTTACGTTCAACACGAATTAAATTACTAAAACCAACCCGAATTAGCACATAGAAAACACTTTAACTCAACACTCCATGGGTATAATTTATATTAATACTATCTAATCTATATTATCTATATTAATATTATAAAGCTGAAGAGTTTGTTTGTTTAAGGTAAGATGAGGGCAAAGCGCTATTTATTATTAATCCAAAAAGGGGCTGTTGGAATCTATATTATAATATTATAAAGCTGAAGAGTTTTTTTGTTTGAACGCGCTAATCTCAGGAACTACTGGTTCGAATTGAAAAATTCTTCTTGTGTTAGATAGTCCATTTATCGAGGAAGGCGTTAGGCTATATAACATCACGCTGCGACCAATAGGAGCGAAGCATCAGTGAAAAATGTTGCAAAAACGGGAACAAGTGCCTAAAAAATTAAAAATGCTTCTGAAAGTCACTATTCCACGCGGACGAAGTCGCGAGCACAGCTAGTGATTATATAAGTGGTATGGACGCCTCATCTGTATACTAGGACGTGCAGTAACTGTGTGCGAGCGGCCGTTGGAGCTGCGGGCGCGTAAGAGCTCGTACGCTATATTGTGCTGCTCGCCGCGCTATGTGCTGGCGCCGCGCCGGTGTATGCGCCGGCCGCACGCGCCGCCTCCGCTGCCTGGTTGAAAATATACACGTATTATACATACCTTTTGTCTTTTGGGACTCCTTTTCTGACGACCTCCTTGGTCGAGTGGTTTGTACACCGGTTTTCATGGTGTCGCCATCTCGGAGGTCCCGGGTTCGATCCCCGGTCGGGTCAATTTAGAAATTATTGTTTTTCTAAATTGTCTCGGGTCTGGGTGTTTTCTATGTATAATAAATAAGTATGTATTTAGGTATTTTAAGTATGTTTATCCGTTGTCTAGTAACCATTTAACGAGTTTCATAACGAAGCTTCTCTTGGGCTAGATAATTGGTGTGAGTGTAGGAATGTTTATTTATTGTTTGCTGAGTTTCTTGCCGGTTCTTCTCAGTACAAGATCTCCCGCCCAGAGTAGACTTACGAACCGATGGCATAGTGACATTCACAAGAGCTACTTGTAGCCTAAACTGAATAACTTGTTTTGAATTTTGAAAATTTTATTTATTATTTATTCTTCATGTAAACTTTTAACTAATACCAAATATCACACTCCTCGGTGCGCGCAATGTGCTTTTAAAGGGGCACGAAGTTTTCGCTCCACGTATAATGTATAGAGTTTTAATAAATAAAAATAATATAGCCCATATCAAACATACGAGTATAACAAAACATAGTCAAAATCAATTTATTGTCTATTAATTAAACAATTGAAAAAGATTGATTTTCACTGTATTTTATAAATTTTATAAATATTTAATTTAGCTTCAGTGCAGCAATTAGCACTTGAAAATAAAAAGTAAAAATTGAAAAAGATTTGAAAAAAAAATCGTCATTTATTGAAGTTTCTCTTTAATAAAGTTATATAATATTTAATACAATTAAATAATTATAATAATTAAATATTCTAATTTAAAACCTTAATCTAAAAGACCACGAGCCACCCGCGCTTAAAGGTTCCCATGATACCGGCAGCGTTAGCACGTTGTACCTATTGCCAGGGAGAGTCTCTGAACCAGGTATGACCCGCAACGGCATTCGTACCCACGATCTGCTAAACGGTGCCCTAATTTGGCCATAAAAGATTTCGCTTCCGTGCCCCACACCCCAGAAGTCTCTACAGCAAAAGGAAGAAAGTGGTACTTAAAAAAATCGCTTTTCCAGATTATTAGATGATATACCTACATTATTTTACGCTTTTATCGTTAAAAAAGTTAACATTGGATGTTGATGACGTAGTTGTTGACATTGAACTGCTTACTAACGACTTAAGTTGTTCTTAAACCAGACACAATAGAAATTCAATTGTTCTGTAGCACTGTGGTTACATTAAATAAATAATAAATGAACATTTCCCACACTCACACCAAATGTCTAGCCCCAAGAAAAGCTTCCTTAATAAACTCGAGAAATGGTTAACTAGACAACGGATAAACATACTTAATACATGCTTATTATACATAGGAAACACCCAAACAATTTAGAAAAACAGGTATTTCTAAATTGATCCGACCGGGGATCGAACCCGGGACCTCAGTGATGGCGACACCATGAAAACCGGTGTGCAAGTCACTCAGACCAAGGAGGTCGTCTGAGGCGAGGTGACATTAGGCGTCCAAGTATCTAATTGAGAATTATATTGTTGATGGAGCACGGGTCGGACCGAGCCACGATCACACGGAATATAACAAAATCAATAGATCACTAGATTTGTAATTTACGTAGACTTCAATATCAAAGCTGACAGTAAATCGGTAAAGTAATTTACTTAAGCCGTGCTAGTTAATTACCGAGGCTGGGAGTTGACAGCGCAAATAACATACCTATAACTATAGCGAACAGCGACCTTCCACGTTCGATGATTAGACACTGTGTCGCTTTGTTGACATATAAATCACAGGACTGAATTAATTGATACTTTTGCCTTGTTACTGCTGCGAAATTGCTAATATTGTAAGCGATGACAATAGAAAACTTGGATGGAATGTAACGATACTCTTTTGTCAAACAAAGAAACCGTTAAAAAAGGAACGTTATGCCTGCTGCTGCTGGTATCGTTACCTGTAATTTTTGCCAGTAAATTAACTAACCGCTTTACGCGGATTGGCTAAAGCGCATTAAGTAACAAAAAACGAAAATATACTTTTCTAGATAACAATAAAGTAGAATTCATATTTGTGAAGTAGTTAGCAATATTTTAGTGTACCTACCTAATTTAGATTTCTTTAGATAATAAAGATGCTGTGTAAGCTACCATATATATATAATTAATAGGCCTGCCCCCTGACTATGAGCTCTTATAGCAGTATTAATGCAGTTGTGGAAAAGAGACGCGAATATATTCGCCGCTACACGCGTCTCGTTTTCACAACTGCAATAATACTGCTATAACAGCTCGTGGTTACCCCCCTGGTCTTTTAAGTCTTTTTAAAAGGCAATATGATTTGTTACCTACTTTTAGTGTTTGCCTGTAAGCTTACCTTATTAAATAAATATATAAACTTTACCTGCATTATCGCTCCTAATTTACCTTTATAGAAATAACGTTATATACCGATACTTGTAGTGGGAATTTGGTAAGGGTGTCAAGCCCTGCCAGTTCGACCCACCAGTCAGGTGTTCGATGAGCAAGCGTCGGACGTCGCCATCGCATCGCCAATAAAAGCGTCGGCTACCAGACGGCTAGTATACGAGCCATAAAATAGCTCAAACTATCCTATTCGCCTCAAACTTATCGCATATACACGTGTGTTGACACTTTAAACGTATTGGCTGTTGTAGGGTGCTTAATACGAGTTTTATATGACAAAAGGTGGTATAACTATATAAACTATCAAGATCACTTGCATTAGTTATTATTAGTAGTCGGCGTAGGTAGTGCTATTTCACGAGATTCGTCGATCGTGGCATAACGTGGAGATACCCTCTTATCTCAAAATCCCGGTATTGTAAAAATCACCTTTACTCAAATATTGCCTACATTTAATTTATGTAAATTTAATGTGCACACCCTAAACATTTCACCATTTTTTTAAGTGTAAACACTTACCTTGTTAGCAATAGGAAAACAGCAGTTTCATAAAAACAATTTCGTTGCTATAAGCGTTACGACCAACTAGTACTACTACAAACACTGTTTTAAATCTGTAGTGATTTCTATATGTCTATACATTTCTTGACAACGGGTCGTAATTGTCTAAATGGTTACATAACACAAACACCACATGTACAAGCTCGATGGCGCAGTGGTTAACGTGCCCGGTCTGCAAGTGCTGAGGTTAAGCAACTTTCGCAAAGGCCAGTCATCGGATGGGTGACCAAAAATTTATCATCTCGAGCTCCTCCGTGCTTCGGAAAGCACGTTAAGCCGTTAGTCCCGGCTGCATTAGCAGTCGTTAACAACTACTGCACCGCACTGGGCCCGCGTGGTGGTTTATGGCCCGTTCTCCCTATCCATCGGGAAGGCTCGTGCCCCAGCAGTGGGGACATAAAAATGAGCTGATGATGATAATGATGATGATCGAATGAGTTTTATTTGATTCTTTTTCGTTAACGTGGTCTTATAACAACTAAAACTCTCACTAGGCACCCAGACGGCTATATTAGCCATAAAGTTGAACAAACCACCCCATTCGCCACTACTACAGGCCTTATAAACTTATCGCCTGCGTAGGTACACGTGTTTTGTCACTTAAACGTATTGGCTGTTATATGACATTCGATCACGAAAACGTTTGTATGGCAAGGTTTTTATTGATGTGTAACATTGCCGCTTGCCTTCTATATATACAATTTGTGGGAGTGATTTCGTAGAAAAGGGACGGAAGTAGGGTCGTAACAGTGTGATCCGTAACAGCACAGAGTATATATATATATAAGATATATGTACTGTGGTAACAGTATGATCGGCTCGTCTTCTATATATAGGTACAATAATTAGTGAGAGTGATTTCGTAGAAATGTGATCGTAGCAGTGCAATACTGCCGCACAATTTATGAACGCATTATGTACAACTTACTGTGTTTGTGATTGTGATATTTGAGGTGCTGACATTACGATCTATTTTCTCGAAACTGTTCACATGTTCTTTACTTAGTTCATAAATTGCACGGCAGGATGTCATCATTTTGAAATGTCAAAATGTCTTTTAGTGAGTATTTAAGGGTGGGCCGACCAAAAAATGCCAAAAATGCAGTTACGGTTAAGTAAATATAATAAAAAATACTATCGTATAAAATGAACAAAATATATATTTAGTATCATAGGGAACGTGTTTACAATTTGTCAGAACCATAAATTCATAACACGCTATAGTTTTTTCTACAATATCATTTAAAGTTGGGCAAAGACGATGAAAACGAGTGGCGGCGTTTAGTAGATTTCTTATAGTTTATCTAAATTATTGTACCTCTGATTTTGTCTAAACAATCATCAATGGATAAACTACAAATTGCTAGACTACATTTTTGATTCATCAAGTGGTTATTTAAATAATAATTTTTTATTAAGCACCTTAAATTCCCCATACAAAATTAGTATGGCCGCGCAGCATCAAATAAATATGGACGACGACATTTCAAATAAAACATATGACACTTGTCACTTACGGACGGCGCACCCTTAATGCATTCTCTACAAGATTTGTAAAACAATAGGTACGTCATTGTAAAATTCTATATTCTATTATTATTATTATTATTATTATAACTATATTAATAAATATTTACTGATGATATGTCTCAATAAAGTGCAGATCATTGATAATTTTCAGAATATAATGTTAAAATTGCTTATTACTATGGTGAGATGTCAAATGTTACACATCATATTATGCGACTACTGTAAGGCTCGTTCATTTTTTTTAACCGCCTCTATGATCTAGTGGTTAAGGCCTCAGATCATATGTCCTGGGTTCTATTCCCAGTACATGTTTTTGTACCCGGTTTGGTTGGTGGTAGGGCTTGTTGTTTCGCCTGGCTAGCTAACATACTTTTCTAAATATGTCGCCATAACATCGATGCGATGCGCTGCCACCATTGGCCTTATCATTACCTAACATCAGGTGTGATAAATGCACTGTGTTTACCCGTAAGATATTAAAAATATACTTACTTACTTACTTACTACGCCGGCTCATTTTTATAATTTTTTTTTTGTCATTTTTTTTTATTAAAAATATTATTTAAAAAAATCGAAGCAGTGCCCTCTAGTGAGAAATGGGGAGAGTTAATATTTTGATCATTTTGTTCTCATTTTTTAGTTAAGTTGATAAAATATGACCCAACTCTACCTAATCTCTACGTTTAAGTGACAAAACACCATGTACCCTACGCAGGCGATAAGTTTATAAGGCCTGTAGTGGCGAATGCAGTTGTTTGCTCTACTTTATGGCTAATATAGTAGACGTCTGGGTGCCTTGTGAGAGTTTTATTTGTTATAAGATCACGTTAACGAAAAATAATCAAATAAAACTAATTCGATCATCATCATCATCTCATTTTATGTCTTCACTGCTGGGGCACGAACCTTCCCTAAGGATGGATAGGGCGAACGGGCCATAAACCACCACGCGGGCCCAGTGCGGATTGGTGGTTATTAACGAATGCTAATGCAGCCAGTACCAACGGCTTTACGTGACTTCCGAAGCACGGAGGAGCTCGACATGATAAACTTTTGGTCACCCATCCGATGACCGGCCTTTGCGAAAGTTGCTTAACCTCAGCACTCGCAGACCGGGCGCGTTATCCACTGCGCCATCGAACTCCTCGAGCTCATTCTCGAGCTCCTCTTAACCCTATCTCGGCTCTATCCAAACTTATGAAGCGATGGCGTAGAGGCATTCGTAAGAGCTCAATTATTATAGCCTAACTAAATGTAACATTGTAAACATGTATATTTTTTAAATATCGGTACGGAAACCCTTGGACAATTGATTAATACAGGTAGATAGAGGTATCGATTAGTAGCAGATTCGAAGGGAAATGTAGGAGTTCGTAGGGAGTATCATCTATTATAAAACATTTTTTTTAAAGATAAAATACTTTATTTCTGTTTATGTAATTTGGCTGCTGTTTAAGAAAAAAACAATATTTACGTACAGTTACTTTCATGAAGATGTAAATACCTAGGACCTACTACAAAGAATTAACTCATACATACCATAAAAAAACAACTACTCTAGCTGATGTTATTTCTAAAAGGGGTTAATTCCACGCGCGATTGATAAAAAATAATTAAAAAAATAACTTACTTTAAGAAGGTTTTAATGCATCCTGCCCTGTGTGGTGCCGGGAATAAAAATTGCACCAACCCATCTCTTCCCGTGGGTGTCATAAAAGGCGACTAAGGGACCATTTCAGAGGATGGGCAGCAGCATCTCTCTGAGGTTACCCTCAACCTACTGCGATCGCCAACCCGCCTGCCAAGCGTGGCGATTACGGCAAATACCCCTCACACCCTTGGGGAGGCCTTTATCCAGCAGTGGACGTCTTTTGGCTGAGATGGTGATGATGATGATGATGATGATGATTTATGTAATTTGGCTGTTGTTTAAGAAAAAAATAAAATCTACGTACAGTTGAAGATGTAGATACCTACCTACTACAAAGAATTAACTCATACATACCATAAATTAACAACTACTCTAGACGTATTTCTAAAAGGGGTTAATCCCACGCGCGGTTGATAAAAAATAATTAAAAAAATAACTTACTTTAAGGAGGATTTAATGCATCCTAATTCTAAACCCATTTATTTAAAAAATGTGTTCTTCCATGTAGATTATCAAATACAAACGTATATTCAGTGTGTAGGTACATCAAAAGGAAACAAAAGCTTCACAAACACAAAGCAGCCGACACCTTTACAAAACTTTACAGCTTCAGCCCCAACTTCCTAGCTACCGGCCGCATACGCTGCATCTTCCACGCTATAATAAAAACCGTTGCAATACAGCTATCTCCCGTTTTCACGCTCGTAAACGGACGTCAGAGAGGGATGGAGAGCTTTTATAGCGTCCGACGCTTTTCGCATCAAAAACTTTTATTACTGGCTGCTCGTAAATTACGCAGTCTTAGTTAGCGGCTAGCGATGTTTTAGAAAAAAGTGCTTTCCTTTCTGATAGTAATAATATGTGGTAATCGAAATCGAACAGGATTACATTGCACCTCCAATAATGAAATATCCACCAGCTAATGATATTATATAAGTAAAAAAAGGTAAATATCTATGTTACTAGCGCCCTGAAGAAGGCAACCGTATCCTTTTGCCCTCAGTTACTCTCGAAGAAGCATATGAGTCTGTTGACAATTACGATTACAAAATCCCATGTTTAGATTAAGTTTTCGTTAGAAAAATGCCAAGTAACAAACTATCTGTCTTTTTCGTTCTTGTTTATTATATTAATTACGCTATCCCTTTTACATCATTTGACAATAAATTGAAATAAATATTAGGTGAAATTAAAAATGTGTATTTGTGTTACCACAAGAGATGGTGCTGGATTGTTAAAAATCTATATCTGCAGATACGGCTAAGGATATCCGGCACATCACTAGTTGCCATTTTTGGGAACCGTTTTTAGGGTTCCGTACCCAAAGGGTAAAACGGGACCCTATTACTAAGACTCCGCTGTCCGTCCGTCTGTCACCAGACTATCTGTAACCATGGTAAATTTTCACAGATGATGTATTTCTGTTGCCGCTATAATAACAAATAATAAAAGACAGAATAAAATAAATATTTAAGGGGGCTCCCATACAACTAAGACTCCGCTGTCCGTCCGTCTGTCTGTCTGTCTGTCTGTATGTCCGTCTGTCTGCCACCAGGCTGTATCTCATGAACCGTGATAGTTAGACAGTTGAAATTTTCACAGATGATGTATTTCTTGCCGCTTTAACAACAAATACTAAAAAACAGAATAAAATAAATATTGAAGGGGGCTCCCATACAACAAACGTGATTTTTTTGCCGTTTTTATAAATAATGATACGGAAAACGGAACCCTTTGTGTCCGACTCGCACTTGGCCGGTTTTTTGCGGTTGTTTTGTATGCATCTAACGTATCTACCTTTACAATATCATTGACTAGTTTTAAAAATAACATTAAAATGCGCTAATAATTTTATATTGCTAACCCTAGCGTACGGCTTGTCTGGTGAAGTAACGCTTGCCTTGCAACTCCTCTTACCCTATAACTTCACCAAATATTTTAAACGGAACACAGCAAAGCAAAACAATGCTGCTTGCCGGAAAAAATTAATGCGTAAATAGCAGAATTCTACCATAGACAGACACCCATAGACTAGTTCATAAATTGACATTAAAAAGATAGAGTAACAAGCAATAGATCACAAACATCATACCTATCGTGTTTATAATAATGACCTACCACAAGCACAGACTGAGACCCATTTAAAAATGGAACACGGGGCCGTCGGGACGCACGCTCGTAAAAGAACCTCCGAGTGACGTACCACTTTGTTTTATGACATCGATAAAACGACATTCGCCACGCTTATTACAATACGTACACACTGTTGAATGATTTATATTCAAACGAAGTTTTTATTATGTAACTTTTTGTTGCTCTCGGTAAATAAATAAAAAAACAGGAAAAAACTTACTTTGAACTTCTCTTACAGCTATCTCAAAGAATGTAACAAATTTTGGGGGGCTGTAAAAAGTGTACATAAATTAGATATTCTACAACATAAATACATCATACAACAAATAGATAAGCTGTTTGGTAATTCCGATTATGACAGATGGGGTCCCATGCACAGCGCCCCGGAAAATGGAGCTTTTACTACCTACGGGTAAGCACTAGACTTCGTCTCCCCTGATGTTAAGTGACGATAAGGCTAAAGATGGAAGTACACTTCAACGGAATCCTCAACTACTGAGGCACTGGCATCTTATCCTAAAATAAAAAATGCCTAATTAGCACCATATGACCGATATTGAGGTTGTTTGTTACAAAGGAAAATTGCTAAGAGACAACCCTAGGTCACAGTAGACTGTGCCTAGGTACAGCTGATACATTACTTTTGTTCATCAACCACATGGTTCAAACAAACAGAAGTCAATAATCAGAACGAAAACCATTTTATAAAACTGAGTTTTTGTTTTGGAAAAGTAAATCTAATTATGTAATATGTTTTGCATTATCACGGTGTGATTTTTATATAGTTGCATGACTATGTTTCAGGATTAAACACCTATTTACCATACCTTTTAGTCTTTGTAACTATTTATCTCTTGCCGTAACTATACTCCGTTCTAATATCTTCTTAACATAAAGTACTGGACTTGCTAATGGTTGATGAGACGGGTAAATAATGGTTATATTACGATATAAAATTGCAAATCGTTTTATTATAACTAGTGGTCGCCCAGTGGTCAAAATTCGACCGTAATTTTATTAAGGCTGCACGGATTGTATCTAAAGCAATGAAAAATTAAAAAAGATAGAATGTGAGTTTGTATATTTGTTTGTAGTTTGCATTGACAGATTTCGGCCGCTCCTCTTCCATTTTAGAAATCTTTGAAAAGAGTATATATGCGTGTGTGTCAAATACATGGTAGTGTGTGTAATGTTTGTTTTATTGATTTAATGTATTTTCATGCATAATAAAAAAAAATTAACATACTGTACTCCTTCTCTATATAAACTATAAGTGTGCGAAATTTCATACTCCTCCGGCCGCGCAATTTTCGTAAAAAGGGGTACAAAGTTTTTGCTTCACGTATTAATATATAGATTCAATGGTTGTACCAGCACTTGTTGTGCTACAAAATAAAAAATGAATAAATTAAAAGAAAATTAAGAATTATGCTACATGATATAACTAATATAAATTAATTGTCTAAAATATGTTTAATTTATCTCTCGATTCTTTGTTCTACCTGTATTTTATTGAAACCTGTCTTTTTATTCAATTTTAATTATTAACGGGAAGCGTTTGACTTGCATGTCACCCGATGGTAAATAACGATAAAGCCGAATATGGAATCGCACTTAACCCAGAATCCTCAACCACTGATGAACTAGTTATCTTATCACTAAACGTTGGAATACAATAGAGCTGATAACAATGTTGTTAAGGTTACTAATGCATGCTGTTATGGCGAGCCTTAAATAAGATAGTGATAGCTAGCCAGGCGGATGCCAGACAAGCTGTTGCGTGGAACAGATAGTTTCATAATACTAGGCTATAAAAGCAGTAATCCTACGATAGGACAATATAATGTATCGAGCATAGAAACGCAACTCCTACACCCTTTACAAGTTATCGACAGATGTCAGCTACACGTCACACCACTATTTGTTCAGACTGACGCGTCTCGTCGTCTGCGAATCGTAAAACTTTTCGCGCGTAAACGTCACCGCTGACACCGGCTAGCAGCTGCAGCGCTGCGCAGCGAGCCTTTGTGCTGTTGCCGTCTAATAACCGTATTGATTTATAGCGGATTGCGCTTAAAAATTAATACGCTCGTTTGTGGTTTGTGGTGCGGGTTGACGACCTCCGGAATTTGAAATTTTGTTTTTTTTTGGATTTTGTATATCAACCTTTTTTGTTTCGTCGCGGTTTACCTTTGATTGAGTCTCTTATTTTTTTATTAACTCTGATTACAGTTTCATTTGTTTTAGTTTGTCCGCTTCCCTAGTAGGTACTTATTAATAAAACTAGCACGAAAAGATAGCCTTTAAGGTATGAGTTACTCACTACAGTAGTTGTAAGTTAAGTGATATCATGAATCATGTTTGAAGATCGCCTTATTGATTTGATTGATAGATTGAATAAAGGGTTAATTCAATAGATTACTTTATTAAGGTTATTCATAAAGATGTTGATGTTGTAATCAATTGAATAATGTTTCAGGACTGTGCCCAAAATTGAAACTCAGTATTACAAAGTAAATGTAAATGGGAATTTAAAAATAAATAAATTCTATTCACTGTCGAATCGATCGATGGTGTTGATGATGATATTATTAGCGCAGTTACGCCAACATTGTCAGTTACGTCCCTTGACTTCGTCAGAAAACCAACGATTAACATAACATAACCCTTTAAATCACAACATTTAATTTTACAATATCTCATCTCGCATCGGCGATACTTTATTATGCGGCCGATTCTTAGAAACTTTCAAATGGCTAGTATCGCTATTCGTTCCGCTTCCTTATACCAACAGTTCGGTCTAGTACAGGGCTAGACTCGCCCATAAAACCCTGCAGACATCCATCCAGTCTCCCGCCTCATGTCGTAAAACGTACCTAAAATAAGCCATAAAATATTGTCTGAGTATTTAAATTTATCTTTAATGTCACCAGGTTCGTTTTAAATGCGCCAGTGGGTTTGCGTATCGGCTTTTACTGTTATTAATTATTCATTTGTGTGATTTTTTTTAAGCTTATTAACGTCCCAGTGCTGGGCTTAGGTATACCCACTTGAAATTTAATAAAATAAAATAGGTATTCTTTCATCGTCATCTTATCCTACTAATATTATAAACGCGAAAGTTTGTAAGTATGGATGGATGTTTGTTACTCTTTCACGTAAAAACTACTGAATGGATTTGGATGAAATTCGGCATACAGATAGTTTATAATCTGGATTAACACAGAGGATAGTTTTTATCCCGATATTCCTACGGGAACGGGAACCACGCGAGTGAAACCGCGAGTGGCCGCTAGTGAAGCATATTTTGATTAAGGACAATACCTACAAGAAGCGCTCGGCCCTATACCCGAAGGTCCCGGGTTCAATTCCCAGGTCGGACAAAGTGTGTTTTTGATTTTTCGATGCATAGCCCGGGTTTGTGATCACCAACCCGCATTTGGTAAGCGTGGTGATTAAGCCAATACCCATCGATTGTAGTGATGACTAGATTTTAAAGATGGAGGCCTATTCCCAGCAGTGGGACAGTAGATAGGCTGTTTACTTTTCTTTACCTACAAGAAGTAGTTCCAATGGCGGCCTTATCGTCAAGAAGTAAGTACTTTCGCATTGCCGGTTCAATGGGTGACCAATTCATACTGTTATCTTTATCTCGTTCCCGCTTTGAAATGCATGTTAAACGCTTGGTTTCTGGTTTTTATAAGATGGCAGATTATATCTATGCTAATATTATAAAGAGGAAACCTTTGTATCTTTGTATGAATGTATGTATGATTGCAACGAATAAACTCAAAAACTGCTGGACCGATTTTAAAAAATTCTTTCACCATTAGAATGCTACATTAGCGCTGAGTAACACTACATTAAAAAAAAACCTATAAAGACCTACCTAATCGCTTTATTTGCTAATGTGGGAAACATGTGGGAAAGCCTATGCCCAACTGTGGGATGTTTTTGGTACGCCAACGTTGAAGCACGTTTATTTGTTTAAATACCAACAGTAAAATATACATAACACTGAAAATAACGTAAGTACAGTCACGAGCACTGACATGTAAACAGTGTAACTCTTAATGCAACGGAATAAGAGTCATAACTAGTCAAAGTGCACATTAATTTGCCACTCAAAATTGTAGTACCTACCTATACATCATTAATGAAACAGAATATTTAAACATAACCAACAAAAAAAGTTTATTAACTAAAGTTCTAACGTTCACAAAGTATCGACAACGCAAGGCTAAAATGTTATTGCGCGACTTGGAACTCTTGGAAGGTTCAATAGGGCAGTGAGGAAGGATGGCGTCAAGGTTTACGATCTAATTAAAAACTATTCATCAATAATGAAACAGAGAAATTAAACATTACCAACAAAAAAACGTTTATTAACTAAAGTTCTAACGTTCACAAAGTATCGACAACGCAAGGCTAAAGTGTTATAGCGCGACTCTCTTGGAAGGTTCAATAGGGCAGTGAGGAAGGATGGCGTCAAGGTTTACGATCTAATTAAAAGCTGATCTTTCGACCTATTTCGCAACTAAGCAACGCTAGGTACCTAAGTAAAGCGGTAAAGGATTTTAAAAATAATAGTAGTTTATGGCGAAGCATTGGAAATTTATGTAGCGGGTTCTAGATTTTTCCCAACATTTACAAAACATATGAAAGTGATATTTGATGACATGATTTTTCATATAATTAATTGACTTCATTTTGCTAGTTGCAGAAACACGATTTGTCAACTTTTATAACAGAGAAAAAAATATTAAAGTCTCTTTTTAAAGCTAGATTTGCATTTTACAGGCAAACCAGACCGATTTAAGCATCTAAACTTTCTTAGTAGTCTTAAGTTCTTAACAAACACTTCAATACGCTAGTTCATTTTTTTTAAATAATTTGTAGATTTAATTTGAAGGAAAAAAAACAAAAAAAAAACAAAAAAACGCTCCGTATTAGATTAATTGTTTAGCGGTGCGTCGCCTTAAGTAGGTTTTCTGTAAGGCCTCGGTGGCTGAGTTGTAAAGCGCAAAAGCGATACCCAAAGGTCCTGATTACAATTCCCGGTTCGGGCAAAGTGGGTTTCGGATTTTCGATGCATACCCCGGGTTTGTGATCACCAACCCGCATTTTGCAAGCGTGGTGATTAAGCCAGTACCCATAAATTGTAGTGATGACTTGATTTCAATGATGGAGGCCTTTGCCCAGCGGTGGGACAAACATAGGCTCATGAGACAATCATAAGTATTTTGTAGTCAACAGCAAAAGTAGATGACGTTTACTAGATTTCAAAATTAAGTTTCGATAGTGTAAGTTGGTATAACTACAGTCAAAGTCTGCAGGTACTAGTAGACACTCGAAGGTTTTTCGATATGCGTTTAAAAAGTTTTGATTTTCATACTGATTTCATATTTTGAAACTTGACTAATCATCAGTTACCTTTGCTGTTGACTGTACACGGATTAACGTTTTTTACAAGCTTTTATTTTTAAATTGTTTCTCTTTCATAAATGGAATATTAAATATTTTCAAACAATTTATCTTACATGAAATGTAATCTATATCTATACCAATATTATAAAGAGGAAAGCTTTGTATTTTTGTTTGTAACGAAAAAACTCAAAAACTACTGGACCGATTTAAAAAATTCTTTCACCATTAGAATATTATATTATATTTATTACTAGAAAAAACAAGATAAGATAAAAAAATAGAAATACGATTTGTTTGTATTGTTGTCATAGAAACTTTCAAAGCGGTACGAAGTCCGCCGGGTCAGCTAATGTTTCAATAAATGTGAATATCTTACACAATCGAATCGTTTTTTTTATAAATATTATAGTAGTAGGTATGTACCTACAATTATAATAGTGCTGTTAAACCAGAAAAAACGTACCCTGGTGTTAAGTTGAGTGAACCACGATTGGCACTCGTCACCGGCTTATTATCCGACTGCGTCAGAAGGACGGTTGTTTTTCGAGTGTATGTATGTATGTATATGTATATATGTATGTATGTATGTATGTATGTGTGTATGTATGTATGTATGTATGTATGTATGTATGTATGTATGTATGTATGTATGTATGTATGTATGTATGTATGTATGTATGTTTGTCTGTTTCTTCACGCCCTACAGCCCAAACGGCATGGTGGCTTGTAACATGAGGTGTCGTTAGATTTGTCTTTTTATTATCACTGCTGGGGACACGAGCCTTTCCTATGCATGAAAACACCCAGGGAGAACGGGCCATAAGCCACTACGCGGGCCCAGTGCGGATTGGTGGTTGTTAACGACTGCTAATTAGTGCTAATGCAGCCGGGATTAACGGCTTTACGTGGCTGGATCACAAGCAAGGACTCCTGGCACTATGCCCGAGCATATTTGCTTTCTTTCAAACTGTGTTTCGTACTTTTCGTGTTGGTTTCGAGACATTTACGGTTCCCAATTAGAGTTAAAATGTATGCGATAGCAAATTCAGTCTACCATATATACCGTCCATACTATCGAGGAGCTTGATGGCGCAATGGTTAACGCGCCCGGTCTGCGAGTGCTCGAGGTTAAGCAACTTTCGAAAAGACCGGTCATCGGATGGGTGACTAAAAATGTATCATCTCGAGCTTTTCCGTGCTTCGGAAGGCACGTAAAGCCGTTGGTCCCGGCTGCATTAGCAGTCGTTAACAACCACCAATCCGCACTGGGTCTGCGTGATGTGATACGCAGGGACCGGACGAGCGGATTAATTTTTAAAACCCCCTGAAGGGGTTTCCCTTTCGATCGGCTAACGCAATATTTGGTAACCCTTTTGGATTGCTTACTAAATTATAAGAGAAACCCATTCGATTAGGAAACCCTAACACTATCGAAAGGGTAAGCGCTAACCGAGTTTTTGATGGGGTAACCTAACTTTTTAATGTTTTCCACTTAATTAAAGGGTTTTTCTCCACCCCCCGCGCTACTCATGTTTTGCTTATTTTTCTTTCTTTATTCACCTCAGTCAGTCCCGCTCGTTGACTCGAATAGCTCGTGAGTGCGATTATGTTTAGCCCGGTTGTGAAGTTGATGAGTACATACCTACCAGCGTTTAATGAAAAATGGGTAAGTTTTTAAATTGTAACAGTACTTTTATAGTGGATAGGTACGTCCTACTCTGGCCAACTTCATCGTATATCTTCCGTGCCCGGCACATGCAAAAAAATATTCTTTGTCTGAATTACCTACTTGGACTTAGCAGACATTGCCCACGAGTCCCAGGACCGTTCCGTCACCGGCCAACATCGTAGGGTGCACACTGTTGAACCGGGCATGATACGCGTTGCATTTATAACGCAAACGGGTAGGTATAGCATGCAGTTGATCTGTTTCAGTGGGCATAGTAGTAGCCGGCATCGGCGCGGTGCTTTCCGTGCGTGGCACGTTTTTAATACCATGGTACAGATAACTTATTGCATTTGCAACTCGGCCGAATTCTCGAAATAATTACCTACAGCCGCGCGGTAGGTAAACACAACGTAAACACGCGATAGGGCTACCCGACGACAGTATTTTAATATAATTTGCTTGAGTTTCATATATTCGCGTTTTTGATTGTAGGTAGGTACGTTATTGATGTGTTGTGTTTTAATTAAATAGACTAAAGCGTTTATTAAAAATGCATGTTGTGTATTTTTGCATTGAAGGTTCTTTTAGAAAACATGAAACATTATTTTAATTCTAAATAAGTAACTACCTACTGTTCATAAACGATCCTTAGGTACCTAGTTAATTTTTTTTAAAAGGCTTATATTTCTCGGTATTTAATATTTCATCATTGTCGCATTGCTGCGGCATCGGCACAGACCTTCCCTGTGGGTTAAACACCGAAGGAAGTAGGTACCTACGAGCCTTAATAACGCGAGCTCAGTGCAGATTGGTGGGTACTAACGAATGCTAGTGGAACCTATGGCTTAACGTGGTTTCCGAAGCAAGTAGAAGATATAAAATTTGTGGTCACCCATCCGATGACCGGCCTTGGCGAAAGTGGTTGTTGAATTCGCATTTTTTATTTATTTCGTGTCAGGCCGGTTTATTTCGATTTTGTTAATTCAATATATTGTTAGTTTAATAACCAATAATAATGTATCCATAGTAGGTATAATGACTATTCATTTGGCGCAAACTTAACCATGTCAATTTTGTGTTTCATTTAACAGTTTTTTTTCTTATCTAGTTATTTTTACTAGTTAAAGTGAATAGGTATTTCATAAATCAGTTGAAATCAGTGGATCAGTAGAATGTTGGAAAAATCAGTAATTGGTCAGTTTTGGAGGAACTTAACCACAACTCGTGGTGAGCATTGAAGTCCCCCAAAAACACCAATTCCGCCGATGGAAACCGCTCCTGCGCTTCATCTGCTACCCGACTAAGGTGTTCCATAAGTCGAGTTGTCTCCATGTCGCCATTATGGGATCGGTAGACGCAGACGTAGACACGGCTATGAGAGCCCAAGTCGACGTGTACCGCAAGGAGGGAAAAGGAAGGGTCCTCCAGACAGCGCAGACGGCGACAGCAAACATCCGTCCGAACGAACAAGCAAACTCCGGCTTTGGCTTTGAAGGACTCTTCAAGCACAAAGCCCGGATAGTGCAGGTAGCTGGTGTCGGCCGGACAGATTATTTGCGTCTCCGTCAAAAACAACATTGCTGGCCGCGCCGTCTCAAGATGGTGGTGGACGGCATTGAGGTTTACATGGAGTCCGCGGATGTTAGCGAACTCGACCTCAAACGGTAAGGTTGTGGTGGGGGTGTGCACCACTGTAAAACCAGTTGTAGTGTTTGGCGCTGTCATGATGAAGAAAAGGAGGGAGGCGTGAATCGAGGGAATGCTACCGCGATGCAAATGGTTAAAGTGTGGCGGCCTGTTTCACCAGGGAGCAGCCTACAGATGAGTATCATTAACCCGCCGAACGGAAGGGCCCCCGAACCCCCCCGGGAATGGCCGCCGGGACCCCACCTTCCGGTCACCAACCGGCACGACGGGCCACCCCGAGATTATGCGTGGCATGGTGAGGCAGCCTCACGAGCTGGTTAGGCTCGCTTGGGCCCCTGTACTGTGCCACGGGCGGCCAGCGGGACAGCCGTTTCTACGGGTCTCCCTGGTCGGCGGGTTAACGAAGTCCTCTTGGCACTGGTTTGACGGAAGCCTCCACAGACCAAATGCATCGCAGCAACATCCACTCGAGCTCTGGTTATACGCTGGCTGATCCCGAAACGCGACCGACAAGCGGTCACTTGACGGGTTTTACACCATGCGTACGGTGGTCACTAACCAGACAGGCCAAGCCCTACCACGCAGTAGAGCCTATGGAAGCTCGAAAATCCGTTAGTCGCCTCTTACGACACCCACCGGAGGAGAGGGGCGGTGAATAGTATTCTTTCTCCGTCACCGCACGGATAAAATGTCTCTGTCGAAGCGCCAATATTTCTCGGTATAAAATATAAAGGTGTATAATGAGATTAATGAGGAGCTCGATGGCACAGTGGTTAGCGCGTTTGGCCTACGATTGCGGATGTTAAGCAACTTTCGCGAAGGCCGGTCATCGGATGTAAGTAAAGTAAAGTAAACAGCCTATAATTGTCCCACTGCTGGGCAAAGGCCTCCATCATTGAAATCAAGTCATCGCTACAATTGATGGGTAATGGCTTAATCACCACGCTTGCCAAATGCGGGTTGGTGATCACAAACCCGGGCTATGCATCGAAAAATCCGAAATACATTTTGCCCGACCTGGGAATTGAACCCGGGACCTTCGGGTATCGGACCGAGCGCTCTGCCACTCAGCCACCGAGGCGTTACTCGGATCTCGTCATCGGATGGGTGACCACAAATTTTATATTTGCACGTTAACCCGTTGGTTCCGGCTGCACTAGCATTAGCACCCACCAATCCGCACTGGGCTCGTGTGGGGGGTATGGCCCGTTCTCCCTCTAGTGTTTTATCCCACAGAGAAGGCCTGGGCCGCAGGTAGGCTTGCCAACCGTCCCGGATTTTCCGGGACGTCCCGCTTCTGGGCCAATTTTGGGCCGTCCCGCCGTGACCCCCTGGGGGACGCTTTTTGTCCCGGAAATCATATATAATAATATGATATAAGTATCTATCTCGTACCAACTACCCTCGGGTTTAGGTTTTCAGATG
Source organism: Eudonia lacustrata (assembly GCA_947562085.1). Taxonomy (NCBI): domain Eukaryota; kingdom Metazoa; phylum Arthropoda; class Insecta; order Lepidoptera; family Crambidae; genus Eudonia; species Eudonia lacustrata. The sequence goes on along the minus strand of OX387326.1, from coordinate 6,685,776 downwards.
GTAGCTTCGATATCACCTTAAAATGCATCAGCAGAGAGAGCGTTTTCTCTGTGGAAATGCATGGACAGACAGTAGAAATTAAGCTGAACGTCAAGGCTGAACCCCAAATTAAAATTAATTTTGACCAAAAATGCAACGAATTTTATAACAAGGTACGTATTGCAAAACAAAAACTTGTTAAAATGCGCAAAATCGCAAAATAAGCACAGTTTCAAAATTAATTAAATTTAATAATTTAAAAGGTTTGTCATACATTTGTATTGATTTTTTTATAAAATGATAAAAAATATGCAGTTTTTTTTAACCTATACACAAACGTGGTGTATTGTGTCCCGCGTAATATGCCCAAGTCCCGGATGTCGAGCTCGGTAATCCCGGGAATGCCTTTTTTGGAGTTGGCAAGCCTAGCCGCAGGAGTGCGTCTGATAATGATGAAATATTTAATACCGAGAAATATAGTTTTTTTTTTAATTAACTAGGTAGGTAGTTAGGCTACCTAAGTTTCGTTTGTGAACAGTAGGTATTTAGAATTAAAATAGCGTTCCTTGTATTTTTTAAGAAACCTACCATGCAAAATACACAACATGCATTGATAGTAAACGCTTCTTAGTCTATTTAATTAAAACACATAATTATCAATCAAGAACGTACGATCAAAAACCGAATTTGTAAAACTCAAGCAGATCATATTAAAATACTGTAGGTGGGTAGGCCTATCGCTTGTTTACGTTGTGTTTACCTACTGCGCAGCTGTAGGTAATTATTTCGAGAATTCGGCCGTGTCACAGTCATCATCATCATCATCATCTCAACCAAAAGACGTCCACTGCTGGACAAAGGCCTCCCCCAAGGATCTCCACAACGACCGGTTTTGTGCTGCTTGCATCCAGCGGCTTCCCGCGACCTTCACCAGATCGTCGGTCCACCTTGTTGGAGGCCTGCCCACACTGCGCTTTCCGGTACGCGGTGGCCACTCCAGGACTATCCCGCCCCAGCGGCCATCAGTCCTGCGAGCAATGTGACCTGCCCACTGCCACTTGAGCTTAGCAACTCTTCGGGCTATGTCGGTTACCTTTGTTCTTCTGCGGATCTCCTCATTTCTGATTCGATCACGCAGAGAAACCCCGAGCATAGCCCTCTCCATTGCTCTTTGAGTGACCTTGAGCCTTTTTATGAGGCCCATAGTGAGCGACCACGTCTCAGTCCCGTATGTCATCACTGGCAACACACACTGGTCAAAGACTTTCGTCTTGAGACACTGCGGTATATCGGACGAGAAGATATTTCGTAGCTTACCGAACGCTGCCCAGCCTAATTGGATTCGACGATTGACCTCTTTGCTGAAGTTGGACCTACCTAGCTGGACCGTTTGTCCCAGGTAAACATAATTGTCCACAACTTCAAGGGCAGAGTCCCCAACCTTCAGAGGAGTGGGTACGACACGTGAGTTCGACATAACTTTCGTCTTCTCCATGTTCATTTTAAGACCCACTTGTTGAGAGACTCTGTTGAGGTCACCGAGCATTGCGCCGAGGTCTTCCAGGGTCTCAGCCATGACCACTATATCGTCAGCAAACCGAAGGTGAGTGATGTATACGCCGTTGACGTTGATGCCGAGTCCTTTCCAGTCCAGAAGCTTAAAAACATCTTCCAGTGCAGCAGTGAACAGTTTCGGAGAAATCACATCTCCCTGTCTCACTCCTCGCTGCAACTGTATAGGTTTCGAGCTCTGGTCCTGAAGACGGACTGACATAGTGGCGCTTTCATACAAACACCTCAACACTTCGATGTACCGATAGTCAATTTGGCACCGCTGGAGAGACTGTAGCACGGCCCATGTCTCAATCGAATCGAAGGCTTTTTCATAGTCCACAAACGCTAAGCAAAGAGGCTGGTTATACTCTTCGGTCTTCTGTATAACCTGCCGCAGCGTATGTATGTGGTCTATGGTGCTGAAGCCTTTTCGGAAACCGGCTTGTTCGATAGGCTGGAAGTCATCAAACCTGCGTGCGAGACGATTCGTTATGACTCTCGAAAACAGCTTGTAGACGTGGCTTAGAAGTGAGATGGGCCTGTAGTTCTTCAGCAGGGTTTTATCGCCCTTTTTGAAAAACAGTACCACCATACCTTCGTGCCACGTCTCTGGCGTTCTGCCCCCTAGTACGACGGAATTAAATAGCTTCTGAAGAGCTACGAGTACCGGTCTTCCGCCTGCTTTCAGAAGCTCGGCCGTAATTCCGTCAGCACCTGGTGCCCTGCCGTTTTTGAGCTGTTTGAGAGCCATACTAATCTCGTATAGGCTGATGTCCGGGATGTCTTCGGTATAGTGCCGGGTTAACTTAGCTCTAGGGTCTCTAGCTAAGCGTACAGATGGCCGTGTGGATGTGTAAAGCTGTCCATAGAACTTCTCGACCTCTCCCATAACATCGGACCTGGTCGTGACAGTTCTGCCGTCATCGGTTTTCAGCGTCGTCAGTTGGCACTGCCCAATACCCAGATCTCTTGCGAACACTTTTGAGCCTTTGTTCCGCTCAATGGCTTCTTTAATACGGTTAGTATTAAATTGGCGCGTGTCGCGAGTCATAGACTTCGAGATCTGCCTATTTAGCCGCCGAAACTGAGACGCATCACCTGAGGAAAGCAGAACCATTGCGCGCCGCTCTTCCATTAGTTTGAGAGTATGGTCTGAGAACTTTTTGGTTCCTTTTGCACGGTGGGTTTTAAAGAACTTGGACCCAACCGTTTGGACAGTTTTCACAAACCTGTTGCTGTATTCGTCTACATTTTCGCAATCATTTAGGCGCTCGAAGCGATTCTGCAATTCGAGCTGAAAGCTTTCGGGGTTTTGGATTTGGATGGGTGCAGGATGGAGCGTAGACCTTATCAATCGACGTCTTTCCAGCTTAACGTTGATATTCAATGTGCCTCTTACCAACCGGTGATCGCTGCCAGTTTTAAACGCATTGATCACAGTGACATCATTGAATATTTGCTTCCTCGTCGACATGATAAAGTCAATCTCGTTTTTGGTTGCACCATCGGGACTCATCCAGGTCCACTTGCGGTGTTCAGCTTTCCTGAAAAAGGAGTTCATCATAAAGAGGCCCTCCCTCTCAAGAAAGTCCGCCAGCAGTTGGCCCCGGGAGTTCCGATTACCAACCCCAAATCGTCCCACTCTCATCTCATCGCCGCTTCGTTTGCCCAGTTTTGCGTTAAAGTCTCCCATGACAACGGTGTAATGAGTTTTGGAGGCTTGTATGGCTCTAGAGATGTCCTCATACGTAGCTTCCACCTCATCGTCAGGGTGTGTCGTAGTAGGAGCATAAACCTGTATGACCTTCAACGAATACCGTTTGGTTATTCTTAGTATAAGGTACGCTACCCTAGGCGACACACTCCCGGTCTCGACAAAGTTGTTCACGAGGGACTTGTGGACGATGAACCCGACACCACCTTGGGACAGTTGTTCGCCCTCCCGGAAATAGAGCAAGTTACCGGACTTGAGGATTATCGAGTCCTCCCCCTCTCTTCGGACTTCAGATAATCCAACTATGTCCCACCGTATCTTGCTCAATTCTTCCTCCAGTTCGTGAATCTTCTCGTCAGTCCGTAATGTGCGCGTGTTAAATGTTGCCAGGGCCAGAGTTCGTTGTTGGCGGTAGCCAGGTCTCTGCTGGAGATTCTTAGCACCCCCTGCCCCGTCGCTGCCTTGGCCGCTACCGTAGCTAGGGCGAGCGGGGCCGCCGGGGACTAGGGGCCGGTTTTTGCTGTTGTGCATGTCATGGGGGGGCATTTGCCATAATCGCCACGCTTGGCAGGCGGGTTGGCGATCGCAGTAGGTTGAAGGTAACCTCAGAGAGATGCTGCTGCCCATCCTCTGGAATGGTCCCTTATGGCCGCACTCAGAGTCGTCAATTAAATTTTAATGACAATTATGTCTCTTGCTGTCACTTTCATATGTATAGTGGTAAATAGAGAAGGAAAGACTTTTAATTGTCCATTAAAGTTAAGTGACGTCTCTGAGTACGGCAGTTAGTCGCCTTTTACGACACCCACGGGTTGAGATGGGGTGGTGCAATTCTTTATCTCCGGCACCACACGGTCACAATATTGTTAGTTATTACTTCATTATAGCACGGTAGTACCACAGTTTAGCAAGCAATACTGTGGTAGTACGTAGTACTATTATTTATTGTGACGGTAGTGCTACCATGGAATTAGTTAACTACCTACTTATTACACAATACAATAACGTTTGCCATAGGTATGTATGCCTATCTTCTTAGATTAAAGTAGGTAGGTAAACACCACATTCAAGTAGGTACTTTAAATACGAAATTTATCGTAATTTATATACTTATGAAAAATATAAAAGAAACTGAGCAGCTTACCTTAAGTTTTTTTTCACACAGTTGACACTAAGTTGTCCCGCTATTGTTATCATATTTATAATTACGATGTACGGCATCTTTCTTTGGCTGGGGCATCTTATTGCAAAAGGGAATGCTTAGTTCCAAACAGCCCGCAAGATGCTCACTAACTCAACGCTAAGACGTGACTGAGAATATTGAAATGAAAACAAACAAATGCAGACGAGTGAAGAAGTGCGGCGGCCGCAATAGGTACCTACATGCTCGGTGCCCATTTCGATCAAATCATTTACAGACGTACGACAAAACTTTAAAATACATTTTTGCATGACAAGCAGAGATCGCGTCGGCCGCAGCGCGTGTCCGGCGCCTGCGCCAATTTGTAGCGAACTCTTACGTTAACAATGATGGACCCTATTGGTGAATAACTAAAGATTAAACTCGCTTGAATATGTAATTTCGGAAAGCGCTTATGAAGGGGTTATCCTAATATTTCTGTGGGTTACCCCTTCGGAATGTGTAACCCAATCCATACAGCTTTTTCGTTTTGCTTAACTACTATTAGACTTATTTATTGGGTAACCAATTAAAAGGGTTTCCGTTTAATATGCTTACCCAATCGTAAGGGTTACCCTATCATAAAGGTTTTTAATCAACTTAAAGTAGCCAGCCTTTCGAAAAACCCAATCAAAACCCCAAAAACGGTAAGCACTGGCGGTCCCTGGTGATACGGCCCGTTCTCCCTATCCATCCATAGAGGCTCTTACATCTGAGCAGGTGATGGGATAATGAAGGGCTATCCATAGGTATAGACTAGGGTGTCTAGTGCGTATGTCATTTGCTATACAAATTCACATCTTCGCTAATGATCGAGTGTCAAATAAAATTTACACTAAGCTCTAGGCAGTTAAGCACCCCGTACGTTAGTCGTCCATCTATATCTGCGTTTAGTGCCTCCGGCTGCTGCTTTACGACGACAAAACGATACAGTGGGGCACAGTTTAATTGCCCACTAAAAGTTGCAAATTCTCGCGGTGACATCTCACAGAGAGCGTTATTTCGAGACATTGTCTTGCATTACAGTCGGTTGGCTAGTTTGTTTTACGGTGCTCGCTTGATGCGACAAGCTGTAACGGAATGCGGACTGATATTGACAATAGACAACGATTTACCACCTCTACTTTGGATGATCGTAAAGGTAATAAATCATAGTCACCTCGCTGTAAGATCAAAGATAGTGTTAGTTCGTTTTGAGTGGAACGGAACGCATTCGATTTATGATAGTTGACGGTAGCATGATTGTGACAAATCAGTTTTGAACCAGCCAAAACATTAGTTTTCCTGTGACCGCGAACCCTGCAAGAAGTCCGAAACGTTTGGATAATAAATATTATTAAGCGTATCGTTTAAATAGAAAATTTGTTGGCAGCTCATAAAAAGAACACTGTTTCACTTTCAGAAGAGGTGATCGACTAAATAGCTTTGACTGCCTTGTGGTCTAGTGGTTACATCACCGATCTCAGAATCGAAGGTCTCCGGTTCAATTTCTAGCGTTAGGTTACAAATCAAGTTAAATATTACGAATGATATGCGCCTTCGACTTTATCGTCACTTACCATGAGGCAATAGTCGATGAAAACCAAGAGCTATGAAAGCCCAAAAAAGTCCCTATTTAATTATTGACTGTCTATGACTATTGCTATAGCATTCTACAGTGTAAGCCCTAGAACCAATCCCGAAAGTTTTCTTGAGAGAAATACCAATCAAACTTTACTTTGAAAGTAAACGTGAAGAGTTACACAACATGCTTAAATATTTATATCCAAATTTTGTCGAACCTGCTCATTGTACTCCCGTTTTGTTGAAAACTTTCAGTCCAGCCGGGTTCATCGACCCCCTACAATATGTCCAAAACACTAATCCAGTTATTGTATAGCCTAATAAAAGTCCTGGATGAATGGAGCGTGCCTGTGCTACGGTTTTACGACGTTTCCCGTATACACCAGTATTTATGTTGGCTTTTTATTGTTATATTGCGAATTTTCCATCATTAAGATTAGGATCTGTACAAAATGGCGTATGCTTTTATTGTTTGTCGTCTTTGTCTTGGCTGGTAATATGATTGGTTTATTTTACATCATCATCATCATCATCATCATCTCAGCCAAAAGACGTCCACTGCTGGACAAAGGCCTCCCCCAAGGATATGAGGGGTAATTGCCGTAATCGCAATTACATCAATCAGTAGAAATTTAAATTAATTACTGAACTATGGAGGAGCTCGATGACGCAGAGGTTGATGCGCCCTATCTGCGATTGCTAAAGCAATTTTCGCAAAGGGCGGTCATCGGATGGGTGACCGAAGATTTATGATCTAGAGCCCCTCCGTGCTTCGGAAGACATGTGAAGCCGTTGGTCCCGGCTGTCATCCCGCATTGGGCCCGCGTGGTGGTGTGGTGGCTTATGACCCGTTCTCCCTATCCATCAATAGGGAAGGCTCGTGTTCAAGTACTTAGTGGGCACGTATATGAACGGGTGATGATGATGATGATTAAACATTTTTCTTTAGTATTTTACAATGGCAACCTATAAAATTGTAAACTCAATCGTTTATTTTTGTATGTAATTTTAGGAAGAGCGGACACTCCTGAAATAAGTTTTTATAAAACTTTAAAGGAGTGTTCCTATAAATAAATACTATAATATGTTGATTGAGCAACTGAAATAAATACATTTTTATTTTTTTTATTAAACTTTGTGCTATTCAGTAATTAAGTAGTACCTAGTCCGATCGTTTATCTAAATGCCACTACACATTTACATGACACATTAAACAAGCACACTCGCATAGACCCAAGGCACCGTACTCGTAGAACAAGGGTACGTCAACCCGGTTCACACGCGCTCTTTACCATGTACAGACATGCACCTAGGCGATTCTCCCCACTTCCACGACCTAGTCATACGATACGTATCAACCCGAGCCTAGGTCGTAGCTTTTAGAGGCGTCCTCTGGTTGTTCCGCCCTCGATCCGACCCAAACCCCTCTGATTTTCATTGCAGGCTATGTACTGGTTTGGTGTAAAGTAAAAAGCTTTATACACAACACTGCCTTGTAATATTGTCGCAGCCGTTTTGCTCATTTCTTTAACGTTAAATGTTTATTCAAAAAATCTTTTAAAACCTCTCCCAACTTAACCAGATTAATTTGTAACCACTGTGGCAGATGGTCACCATCACAACTCCGGTGGTTGCTTATGGCAGTCCCGGATCATTCTGGCTGAGAAATTTTAGTGAGTGTACCGTTTAGTCGCTCTTTGAAGGGACTGGCCTGAGTCCCGCAAAACCATCTTCATGTCCCCGGGCGGAGATTTAGTGTCTAAAGTATTTTCTCAAAAAAGGTCCATCTTCCAAGATACCTTTAAGACGTTGCTTGCACATTTAATAGCTACCCACTATTCAAGATTTACCAGGAAACTCTCGGCTGCAGTGAAATTTACTCTATTTCCTCGAATCATCATAAAAAGTTGAGCATTTATGTATGTGATCCGACTGAAGGTTCGCGGACTTATTTATTGTGGGTGATACGAAGAAATGGTTTATATTTATTGCTAAACCCTGGAACACGGTGGATGCTGTTCCCTTTAATTGAATTGGTTCTGGCAAGTGCTTGGGTGCTAGGACTTGGAAGTTAGCTAGATTGACGTATTTCAGTTTGCTTTACTCCTAAAAGCTCTTCGTCGTTTTGTTAGCCAGTTCGAAATTTAAATATTTATTTTGATAACTTACCTCTTTGGAAGCCATGCCACATGAGAAATTTTATCTACTCTGTGGCCACAGAATAGATATAGTGCTGTGGCCATGCTTCAGAGAAATAAAGTTTGTTCCAATTTTAATAAACTCAAAAGCTTGTTTAAATAGTGTTTGGTGATGCACGTATTTATATAAAAGTTTTATGTGTGTATCTTATAGAAGCTTATAATTATTTTTGTTCTTCTACTGGTAGCACGTGGCCTTCATCAAACCTGACCTGATATTAAGTGATGATAAGACGAAGGTGGAAGCGTATTGGCTCAGCTGTAGTACGATATACAAGCTAATTACTTACCATCGTATTGATATCGAGTCCTCGTTACAATTGATGGGTTTTGGTTTAATCCACCATTACTCTCGCTAAATGTGGGTTGGTAACAGGCAGTCACAGCGCTTCACCACTTGTCGATGTCGATGTAACCAACAAAAAAACAACATTCCAACATTGTTGCATGCTTCTATGTAATTAATACGTATCAATTAGCTGTCTGATTAATGTATAATTGAGCCTACTTTTTAACGAGGACTCAAATACTGTTCGTAGTGACATAGGCATGTTCGGATGCATTTCTATTCGCAGTTTATGAAGTTCCGTTATGAATATTTTTGTCGTTATGAATTCTTGTTTGTCACCTATGCCAATGCCATACTAATTTTCGTCAACGTAAACTTAATCGAATGAATACGGACAGTGAACAAAAGTCACACAAGACATAGGCACCCAGCTCGGGACAGTCCGAGCGCAGCGGTTGCATAGGCACCCAGCTCGGGACAGTCCGAGCGCAGCGGTTGCATAGGCACCCAGCTCGGGACAGTCCGAGCGCGGCAGTTGCGAGATTCCGTGTCTGTGAAAGGTTGTCTTTGTGTGTGTTACTCGTACGCGTTTGTATGGAGCTTGCTTTCTGCAGTCTCCCTATGTTGTGGCACGGACTACTGAATAGGACGGACGGCGAACCTTTACGTATCAACGTGCCATTTTTAGGGTTTCGTAGTCAACAAGAAACCCTTATACCGCCATGTCCGTCTGTCTGTCTGTCCGACCCCAGCTCCGTTACAGCTCCGGTAACCTATCTGGATATTAGGCAGTGGACTATACGTGTCCACGGGGCAACTAGCTCGAGACACTAGTCTTAAAAGTACCGGATGAAAGATGCGTACCGGCGTGTTCTGATCTGGCGTTATGACCTGACGTAGATGGTCCCTTGTACTTGCGTAAGGATGTCTGACACCTAACTTTATAACTGTGAGGTTGGTGCGGGGTGTCAGTATAAACTTTAAAGTAGTGTGTAGCAGGGTGTCCGACCCCCTAGCTCATAGACTCTTAGTACAGTCAACAGCAAAAGTAGATGATGTTTACTAGATTTCAAAATTAAGTTTCGATAGTGTAAGTCGGTATTTTCTATATAACTACAGTCAAAGTCTGCAGGTACTAGTAGACACTCGAAGGTTTTTCGATATGCGTTTAAAAGTTTTGATTTTCAAACTGATTTCATATTTTGAAACTTGACCAATCATCAGTTACCTTTAAGAGAGCTGTAATTTGGCAAGGATATACATATTAATCACGCCGACAAAATGGTGGAGAAAAATTTTGAAAAATATTTTTGTTTAGGTTACCTCCCCTACACGTGAAGTGGGGATGTAATTTTTTCTTGTCTACCTTATAGTGTGGGGTGTCGTTAGATAGCAATTACAAAAATACTGCGGGTTTGTGGAAACAGTTTTTTTGATTGAGGCATCCGTTTGTGAACTACTTATTAACCTTTTCATCGCCCAACTATCCTGCACGCGATGTCCCGCTGTACGCCAACGTATAAATGTATTTTAATAAAGTAGGTACAAAGAAGAACTTCTATAGAAGTGCTGGCGTGGACGCCACGAAAATCTCGAGCTTCTATAAAAGTTGTTGGCAGTAAAAAGATTAATCTTGAAAGTGCAAAATTTTGTTTGTACAAATTCCTCATTGGGAACTACTTAAATAACGTTGTCAGGTGTGTGAAACCGGTGTGAACCGGGATCCGCATTATTGAGATGGGCTACGGAACCCTGCACTGCGCGTGGCCCGACACGCACTTGGCCGGTTTTTATTCCAAAGAAATGTTTATTAAGGTCACAGACGTGCCATCTAATAGTTAGTTGGTTGGTTTGGACTTTGTGATTATTGGACTTTTTTTTTCGTAATGCATAATGAATTTTGTGTTCAGTGACGTGCCCAAAATATAGTTTTTTTTTTTTTTTTGAGAGATATTGCTGATTACCTCTACCGGCATTTTCAGCGGCACCGGGCTTTTTTAGGGACGGCGAGGTACGTAAAGGGTAGCCGTGTGAAACGAATCACCTTCGGAGGTTTTCTAGAGGGAACGGCATCACACACTTAAAAGTGCGTGTCCCCGTGCCCTACTAGATTCTCCGAAGGGTTCGGATCGGAACGGATATATTGTATGCGTGCCATTAATGGCACGAGTGCCATCGGTTCGCCGTCCCAGGAATAGGACAACATTGTTGTGTGTAAACAATGCTAAGTCACAAGATGATAGCGATAAAGTGAGATTGAAATTGATACCTAGTTCTATTTGGTTAAAGGTAGATTTTTGAGTGGTTAGATGATACAATTAAATGAAAATATAACTACAACTAATACAATAGAACACCTACGTACCTATATTTATAATATTTGAAAATTTCGGATTTTGAATATGGTTTTCAATTAAAATCGCTTATGCCGCTTATGGACGATAATGCCAGGCCGATGATAAAAGCACTTTTTTCCTAGATTTTTAAACTGATAATCTCGCTTTTTTTTAATTCTTAATGACGTTGTAACAACTGGCTTAGATAAAATAGTAGCTAGTAGTACCAAACAAAAACCGTGTATTTATAAGAAAATATACCTTTCGCTGGAAATCGAACTCGAGACCTGTACAGTGTACCAGAGATCGATGGTATATCCACTAGGCTACAGAGGTGGATAAAATATTAAATTAAGACTGCCATACTCTTATCACTTAAAAATAATAAATACCTTTAAACAAGTAATTAAAGACAAATTAACCGTTCCGCAATGAGCAGGTGTTCCAAACCTGTTATTTGTTTGGTAACGTGCCGTAAGCGTATAGAAAATGTATGTTAGTTATTTCAAACACATGCATTATTCAATAAGATCTTAAGTTATTATTAAGGAAATGACTAATAGAAAATTGTCGACAACTTTTTATTAAAACAGATAAATAATTATGCTAAATAATAACATTACGTATAAAGTTATCACAAAACCGGGCTATGCATCGAAAGAATCCGATTTATTTGCTTGACTTCGGAATTGAACCCAAGACCATCAGGTATCGTGCCGTAGTTTATTCCGTTATTTATATTTTCTTTTTCCTTTCCACTCGTCTCTCACTTGCTACTTGTATCTGAATTTTCTCAATTATATTTAGACATGCACCTATAAACAACACTACACACGCAATACCAACCGTTACATAAGATTGCTAAAAACAACGATTCATCCCGAGGATGATACACTTCAATAGAGTGTATGATTGAAGTTTACTTTCTGTTTGGGATCCCATCATACACGGTAATTAAAGCCCAGCTCCAAAGCAAAAAACTACTGTGTGCTCATTTTGCTTAAAACCAAATGACGGAAGCAGTTATAAATAAAATTTAAATAAATATTATTTAATACCCGTAACGCGGTAATAGCTATCAGACGATCAAAATGGAGATCTCCTTTAAGCGCGTGCGGCTATCTTTTCAAAGCTCTGTCATTGTACTCTAATTTGTTAACTATATGAAAAAATCTGTTAAAACCAATTTTGATGAAGTTCGTAAGTGACCTTATCACAGGGTTCGTAAATCTCAGAAAAAATGAATCATTCATTTTAGAGAAATACACCGACAAACAATATATTCTATTGAATCGGTTATAAATTTATAATATTATGGTAATATAAACATCAGGTCACGTTTGTAACCCCTGATGTTAAATTGAAAAGTAAGAGATTTTAGTTAGGGAATATAGAGAAGCTTGTTCTGTAAGTTTTTGAGACAGGGACGGTTTTAGGACGTTAAATGCGTATTTTCTTTTTTTCTTCATTTGCTATTTTTAATGACCCAAGCACCGGTCTAGCTAGACAGAGCGCGGCCTCTGTAGCCTTCAATAATTCTTCTCGTGTGCAGATTATAGATACAAGGAACAGGCCAGCAGATGGGTCACGTAATGCAAATCACCATGGTAAGTCTTAGGTGAAAACTTAACTATAGTGCAATATTGACTATACCGGCGTCTGACATCAGGCTTCGTCTACATAAACTATTAATTGTCCAGTGCTACTACGAGTAGGTACACGCTGAATGAGTTTTTCAAAGATAACTTTGTTGACCTTATATTATTTTGCTTAGTAATTTACATAATATTATTCGACATTTTTTTTTGTAACGACATTGAATTTACTTTATTTAAAAAAATGTGTTTTTATGATTTAGCTTATATTTTTTATGATTAATTTGTGTAATATTGTATGCTGTATGACAGCTAGATATGTGACACTCATAAACCGACGTGTAACACCACAATGTACCATATTTTTTGCAATAAATAATTAATGAATTTTTGACAGTTCCTGCCTCTAAAAAGTTTGGCTATAAATTCAGTAAGTTTGTAAATGCGTTGTATGTTACGATGTATGATATATGCTTACTGTACAATTTGTTCTCTCACAAATTCAACGCATAAGTTAATTGACAGCTGTAACTATTCGTTTAATTCTCGACATAAAGCTGCACACTCGCCTGCCCCCAGTCCGCCCCTGGCAACTTATCTCTAACTATCCAATCCAAGTTTGGGCAGTAAACCGGGTGAGTCGGGCCAGCAGCAGAGCCAGCCATTTTATAGTCCCGTTCTTTACCTTCAACAAAATTCCATCAAAAACTAGGATTTCCTCTATGCACTACAAGTACGGAGCGTGTTGTTTTATGTTCCCTACATGTTTACGTTTGCTCAGCCTTCAGTAATTGGGTACACTGCAGTGCCACTTCAGCCGTAAACCTTCGGAAGTCGGATCGCTATAAACGCTTTCTAGTTTAATAAAGAATTTAACGATTCCCCGCGCGAATTATATCAAAGTTTTCTTTAATGTCGTTATTGTTGTTTGTGTTTGAATTGTGGAATTGCAATCGATTTGCGTCGACACAATAATGTGTTGAACCGTTCTGCTGTGTCATGTGCCTTAAAGTTAATAGCCTGCGTTTTGTCCCACAGCTGGACAAAGATTTCAGGATCATTGAAATCAAGTCATCGCTACAATAGCTTGAGTTGAGTGGCTTAATGACAATGCTTGCTTAATGCGAGTTGGTAATCACAAACCCGGGTTATGCATCCAAAAATCCTCGACACATTACGCTCGACCTGGGAATTGAGTCCAGGTAGGATCGCTAGCTTCACCACTCGGTCACCGAGGCGAGGCGTCCGAGGAGCTCGATGGCGCAGTGTTCATCGCGCCTAGTCTGCGATTGCTGGGTTTAAGCAGCTTTCGCAGGGGCCGGCCATCGGATGGTTGACCAAAAATTTATCATCTCGAGCTCCTCCCGAAGGTACCCAACCCCGGCTGTGTTACAAACATCGGCCAGCGTGGTGGTTAATGGTCCGTTCTCCCTATCGTCGGGAAGGCTCGTGCCCCAGCTGTGGGGACATAAAATTAACTGGTAATGATGAAGCAGTGCTTAATTTGCTTGTTGCTTGAATAAGTACCATTTTGAAAGCCAGTTTCAACAAATGTGAATAGAGACCGCTATGATCCATTCATTCATTTAGAAAAATTTTACGACAATTTTATTAGTTTCCTTTAAAGTTTTTTTAATAAAAACTCTGTGTGACATAACGGAATGGAATGAGACGACAGAAGCCATTAATCTGTGCACCAAAGGCACTCTGCATTTTACAACTTCGCGCCTAATTCTCCATTACTGAACTTGAAAGTACTCGATACGCGTTAAGTTACTTTTTTCATATTTGGGGTTCCACATAACGAATTGGAAAGGGATTAAAGGTTCTCTTTTGACACTTTCCATAGCGGACTTAAAGTTGCAATCATTAGTAATATGTATATACAAACGTTTATTTTTATTGTTTTCTATTAATTGTCCCACTGCTGGACTCAAGCTTTCTCCCATGAACAATGGCACATGGGGAGAACGGGTCACAACCCACCAATCATGCTGGCCCAATGTAGGTTGGTGGGTTTGACAACTGTTATTTTACCACAACAACCGTCATCAATGGCTTAACGTGTCTTTTGAAGCGTGGAATCACTTCTTTGATCTATTGGTTAAATCACTAGTCTCATACCCTGAGTTCCAGGTTCGATTCCCAGCGGGGCTAGGGCTGGTTTTAAATCCGCATAGAGAGCTATCATCCGCCATCTTATCTCATTGTGTTATTATCCAGTTCCTTACTAGTAAGAAGTTCGGGTGAAATGCGCTTTCACCTTCGGTCTTATCATAACTTTGCGTTCCGTTTTACGCAGAAAGAGCTTACAGTATCTTTTGGCCAGACCAAATATTTTGTATGATGGGATCCCAGGCTGGTGGTAGATTCCAACCATCTTCTCTATTAAAATTAAACTACAAATACTTGCTTGAGAGCAGCGATTCATCCCTAGGATGATACGCGAGGCTATTGAAATTAAAAAATCATCCTAATTTTAATAGAGAAGATGGTTGGAATCTACCACCAGCCTGGGATCCCATCATACAAAATATTAAATCCCAGCCCCGACACCATACTGCCAGACCAAAAGATACTGTAAGCTCTTTCTGCGTAAAACGGAACGCACCTGATTAAATTTAAATGATGGTATACAAGCTACCAACTAATTATGAGACCACTTGGTGGTATCATTAGTTCTCATCAGTCTCCCTGTGACCACGGACCCTGCAAAGGGTTCGAAACGTCAGGCTGACGATGCGGCTTAGGATCTAGCACACTTGCATAGAAGATGCTTCTTCACCTTTTGTTGAAAAGGTCCAGCTTGTACTTATCGTGAAACAAACACGCCGGAAGGGAATTCAACTCCTTAGCTGACCGCAATGATGACGCAATAGTTTAACCTGAGGTACGGAACCTCTTTGTTAAAGCCGACTCGCACTTGACCGCTCTTTAACAACCCGACTCGTTCTCTGGTTATGCCTGTTATATCTCTATTAAATAAGTTGTAAAGCGGAGACCTTGTCTGGATGTGTGAATGAATGTTTCTTATGGCCGCGGGTCATTTTGTTATTTGATGGTCGTTAATACCAAAGGACGAAGGTGGATAATAGATTTTAAGACTTGCCGCTTCAATTACGTTTTTATTACAGCTCTAACGTTGTTGTAAGTTGTGCTTAGTGTTTTTTTTTCAGATACAATGTTATTTTTAGTTTATACGAAACCTGAAAACTGTTTGTTCAGAATCAGTGATAGAATCGAGTTCAATATTTTTTATACATTTTGACCAAATAATATTTACAAAATCTCAAATAAAGTATACCCTAAAAAACACAACGTGACAGCACAAAAAGCTTGTAACTTCGTGAGTTTTCAAGATATTATTTTTTTTTTTTTGTACTGATTCTTTAAATAAAAATATTTGACCCGTGTTTCGGTTTTCGTATAAACTAAAAATAAGGTTGTATACATTTTTTTATCTGTTCTAAACATATCTGGTTACTTTAGTTTTGTTTTATATCTTTTACTTTTATATATCTCTTCAATCTCACCTGATGTTAAGTTATGGATAAGGTGGAAGCTGACTTCACCCGGAAGCCTCAACTACTGAGGCACTGGCTATCTTGTTGTTAATTATTGGAATTGTAAAGAGTCGAATTTTCTCTCCATGATTGGACTAATGTATGCAATAATATTAACTTTTAATTTGTTTTTTTTTTTGTGACCGCCAGGGCTACCACAACGTAATTTCTTTAGAAATCTTAAAAAAGCTGTTAACCTAAAATTATCCATTTTTAAGGAAAAGTTCTGAGACAAAAGTTATTCACTATCATTTATACTTTACCCTCCTTTCGGCTTAGTACCTACCCCCATTCCGACTAACGTTGTATAGGGTGGTAATATTTATGTAAGTACCTATATAAATCTTCTGTGCGTGTGTATGTTATTGAACTCCTTCTAAACGGCTGGACCGATTTAGATGAAATTTTTTGTGTGTGTTCAAGTGGATTCGAGAATGGTTTAGATTTACAATTTGACCCTATAGCGACTATAGGTGTCCATCATGGGATACGGGTGTTCTTAAGCGGACGAAAGATTTGTTTGTTTTGTTGTCATGAAATCTGTCAAAGCGGTACGAAGTCCGCCGGTCAGCTAGTATCCTGTATAATTCCAAATATGTCAGATAGGGTACCGGGTTTATTTGTTCCGTTTGCGGTGGAGACATTGGGTCCATGGGGGCCGGAGACCAAGCAGCTTGTTAAAGAGTTGAGTGCTCGCCTTATTGAAGCCTCCGGTGACAAGAAGGCTGGCAGCTACCTCTGCCAACGTATTAGCTTGGCAATCCAAAGAGGTAATGTTGCCAGCATTCTTGGAACCAATCCCATGAGCCCACAGCTCGAGGACATTTTTTATTTATAGGTTTTATTTTGTCTTTAGTTATCTTATTTATTTTTTTCTTTTAATATAGTTAGTTATGTTATAATAATATGTACCGGGTTATACTGTAAATCCCCAGAACATTATGAAAAGCACCATACGGCCGAGATAAAGATTATATTGCAAAGTGCACAATCCCAGCTCCATCTGTTCCGACAGAGAGATAAGATAACCAATTCCTCAATGATTGACGATTCCGAGTGAAGTGTGCATCTTCGACCATAACATCATCAGTCATCTACATCATAATATATGAGACAAAACAAAAGCCAATCGTTTCTCCGCAGTTAAGTAATAAAACCTTTTTTACGTTTACTTAAATTGCCAACGAGTTTTTCATATAGAACAAGCAGTCTATTATATTGTTCAATTCAAAACATCTTTAGCTCATTAAACTTATAACATAGTATGATTTTAAGATTACCTTGAGCTATTAAAGCCTTTATTCCTCACCCTAGCAAATAAAACCAATTGAACGTGAATTCCGTTTGCTAACTCAATACGAGCTCTATTCCAACGTATCAAGGGTTACTCAAACGGATCGTAGCCCGTTTTCTTGAATGGCCGGACCTCTTTGTCACAGAACACGTCAAGTGCGGTGTTCCGTTTTAATCGGTTGTCACGCGAGTTGTGACGTATTCGTCACAGTGTCGCACGATTTACGATCGAGACTGTTTTTATCGTTCGCAACTATATATCAAACGTGAGTTGTCGTAAAAGTTTGTAGCCGGCGTGTTTTGTTAAAAGTTCGACGTAATATCGCGTAGGGTAGGAGTATAGACATCGAGACGATTTGTAGTGAACGATTTAAAAAAATGAGAAAATTACTTTAACATAATTAGATTCGCAATAGATAAATTATTTAGCAACTATATATATTATATATATTTTTTATAGAAATTGTATGCGATTTGCAAAGTTTGACGTGACACTGTGTTCCGTCAATAATTGAGTGTTTATTAAAAACTTTTTAGGTTACAGAAATTAATGCTTAGGTCAAATGGTAATTAATTTTTATAAAGTTTTTGTTTTTTTTGTGTATTGTTTTACGGCTCCGGATAAAATCCATCAAGCCTATTCGTTCGTTCTAGACACTTCTTATCTGTCTAGTTTCATGATTTCATTAGTATTTTTCCCTTCATGTATGATGATGATGATGATGAATGAGAAGTGAGAAATGATAGACCCCCCAACCCCTCGAGTATCTCAGTAAAGATGTGGGGCTATACTAAGTCCTCGGGCAGACTTCTTGAGAGAAATTGAAAAGTGTCGTTGCACTGTTTTGTTTCATTTGCCAACACTCATGCACACTCACGAACACTTAACGGTTAATAATCCACCATTATTTCACATTAATATTCGACCTATCACAAATTTTAGAAAATAAAAAAAACCGCAGACATGACTCTTCGCTTTCCCGCCAAGAAGTCCTTTTAAAAAGACTTGTTATGTGATGACGTTTTTTTTTTCCTTTAGTTAATGGCTTTGTGCGATTAGCACATTTAGCCAGTGTCAAAGCAATTTTTCTTACAAGTAATACATAATTAAACAATATTTCCTTCCTGTATGATGATGATGAATGATAATAGAAATGGCAAGTGAGAAATGATCCCCGAACCCCTCGAGTATTTCAGTAAAGACGTGGGGCTTTACTAAGTCCTCACGCGGACTTCTTGTGATAATTTGAAAAGTGACGTTGCACTGTTTTGTTTCATTTGCCAACACTCATGCACACTCACGAACACTTAACGGTTAATAATCCACCATTATTTCACATTAATATTCGACATAACACTAATTTTAGAAAATAAAACAAAACCAGAGACTAGACTCTTCACTTTCCCGCCAAGAAGTCGTGATGACGTTTATACGTTAAATGTTCTGGAATTTATTATAGTTGTTGTCAACTTCCCTATTAAAAATATAGTATATTATTGCTATATAGGTACTATCCAACTGCAAGACACAGGCTTCCATTGTTGATAATATATCATGAATGGCTGAAACCCCACGCTAGCCAAATGCATCGAAAGATCCAAAATACACTTTGCCAACTGCCAACATTGTGACAAGCGTGATAGTGATGATTGAATTTTAATGATGGAAGCTTTTGCCCAGTTATGAACAGTAAATAGGCTTATTACTTAAAATCGTGGAGAAACTCCCTCGAAACTGGTAACGTTAAGTGGTCCGATAAACAAACTCGAGAGTCGCTCAAGCAACGAGTTATTTACGGGAAACAGGACTAACCCTTCACATCGTTAGGTCTCATAAAAAAGTATGATCCCTTTCGTACGAATGACGACACATTATGAACTGTTACATGTCATTCAAGGTTATTCGTTCTTCTGTGACTCGACTAACGATTTTTTTATGATAGAAACGTGTCTTGCCTTGTGCGAGTTTTATTTGCCATGCATTAAAAATCGTCGTCATCACCATCATCATCATTATAATCATCATCATCATCATCAACAACATCAACCTACACTGGCTAGTCCACTGGTGGATTTATGCCTATCCAAGTGCAAGCCACTAAGGACGATCCGCAAATTGTAACTTATTTTATCGGAAGCGTTGCGTATCGCGTAAAATGAGCTTACAGTATATAATTAAGGGAGAAAAAAGTGTTTAGACAATTTTCAACGAACAGAACCCGCACCTTTTCGCACTTCCAATTAAGCTATAGTTGCGACATCCTTCCCGTGCAAATTCATCAACACTATCATGCATGTCATGTCTTAGGTGACGTAATAATGGGCAAGAAACTTTAAGGGTTCCTCGAGCCGTGTGATCGAAACGATCGCCTATGAAAGCAATATCGAAAGCTTATAGCCTTTAGCTTTTGATATTGCTTTCATAGGCGGTGCGACGTAACTATACGCGTAGTGAAAGCGATCGGTTAGGCGGTCGCGGGGCGGGTCGTGGAGGTGGGGAGAAGTGCCCCGGTACATGTCTGTACCTGGTATAAAACGCGTGTAAACCGGGTCTTTGTCTTCTTGTTCTATGATAACGTCGTCTTGGGCCTATACAAGTGTGCATGTTTTTTTTTTTTTTTATATCTTACGGGAAAATACTTGGCCTTACCTCACCTGATGTTAAGTGATGATAAGGCCGAAGGTGGAAGCGCACTTCACCCGGAATCCTCAACTACTGAGGCACTGGCTATCTTATCTCTAGCTGCCGGAATACAACAAAGCTACAAACATTGATGTTATGGCGATATAAACAAGCCCTATACCACCAACCAAACCGAGTACACAAACATGTACCCTCCGCTGGAAATCGAACCCGGGACCTCTGGGTCTAAACTGGTTAATACCCACTAGACCACAGAGGCGATTAAAATGTTTAGTGTATCCGAAGGTGTAGTGGCATTTTGAGGAACATTCACTACGGAGAGTGTTCTGAAGAGCTTTTTGATCTAATCCCGCCCTCTCCTTTCCTCTCCCGGACTACACGTGCTGGTCTTAGGAATCACCATCATACTGTACAGACAATCTGTACTCGTACCAAAAAATTTTGCAAGTCGTTCCTCTGTAAGACTATTCGGCTTTGGAATTCTTTGCCGGCGCACGTGTTTCCCAGTTCATATAGTCCCGGGTCTTTTAAGCGGGGCGTGAAACGGCATTTATGCAGGCCGTCATGAATGGGTGCGCTTGTTACCGTGCTTGTTCCACGGTGGGGAGCGCTCTCATTATTTTGGACTGCATCGGCTGCTTACCATCAGGCAGGATGTAGTCACTATGACGTGCCAATATAAAAAAAAAAAAGAACAGGCGGGAAGTTACGCATACTTACGCTAAAAATACATGACGGCATGCAAGTTACATATTAATTATTTAACAAGCGTCCAGCGCGCTAATTTAATTACAAATTAATACAAATAGGTCACAATCGTAATTGTAAATTTATTGCCATGTCAATAAGTGGACACTGAAGTTTTGTGACAACAGAAAAAAAGCATTAATGAAGAAGATAAAATCCAACACGGTTTAAATTAGCCGGTAGTCGTTTTTGCTTTGCCATAGCAACTGTTTGATAAAACACCTGCGTTACATTTAAATTAATTAATTAATTAATATTGCAAAAGTGGCTTTTGTCCACCTATCGAACTTGCATCATAAAAGATACCTTACTTTCACAATCGTAACTCGAATGAGGCCTGATCCAATCCGTACCCTTCGGTAAATCTTGTAGGGACCACTCCTTCCCTAAACCCTCTTAAGTTTCTCGGCGCCCCTAAACAAGGTGGTGACGCTGTGAAGGCCGTCTGAAGAAAACAGCAATATCACTCCAAAAAATCGAATGAGATAGCCACTGTGCCAGAAAATGTGTGTACGCATCAGTTTTGCTTTTGTTAAAAGTTTAACTTAATGTTTTAATAATCTTAATTCTAAGTAAATTTTTACTTTTTATTTTCAAGTGCTAATTGCTGCACTGAAGCTAAATTAAATATTTATAAAATTTACAAAATACAGTGAAAAAATTAAACGCCTACCCGACCCAGCCAGGAATCGAACCTGGGTCTTCCGCAATCCGGGCGGCTGCACTGACCGCTATGCTACCGGGAAGGCTGACGTAGACGCTGAATTTTGTCACTGCTTTTTGTAATATTTAGAGTGCTAATAGCGGCACAGCGCGCCATCTATCCAACGGTCATTACAAACGTTGGCTATGCAGATTTATTTTGTAAATTTTATAAATATTTAATTTAGCTTCAGTGCAGCAATTATCACTTGAAAATAAAAAGTAAAAATTTACTATAGCGTTGTGTTATCAAATTTGTAGTATTTCATCTGCAAAGATGAATCTGCATAGCCAACGGTTGCAATGACCGTTGGATAGATGGCGCGCTGTGCCGCTATTAGCACTCTAAAGCCTTCCCGGTAGCATAGCAGTCAGTGCAGCCGCCCGGATTGCGGAAGACCCAGGTTCGATTCCTGGCTGGGTCGGGTAGGCGTTTAATTTTTTCACTGTATTTTGTAAATTTTATAAAATAAATATATTTAATTCTAAGTGCTCTATGTTGAAGAATAAGATCTCCCGGCCTAAACATAGCCTATGTTACTCAGGGATAGTGTAGCTTTGCATTAGTGACAGAATTTCTACAATCGGTTCAGTAGTTTCAGAGATTAGGTACCTTCTACATACAGACATAAACTCAAATGTAACCTCTTTATAACATTTTGTAGAATTGCGTAATAGTTATCTAACTACGTATACAAAAAAAAATTACAATGATTATCAACAATTTTTACGAAAAAGTACTAAAATACTTCTTTGGCATTTATACTGCAAAGGACATCATTTTTAACCGACTTCAAAAAAGGAAGAGGTTACTCAATTCGACTCGTATAATATATATATATATTTTTTATGTGTGTTCGCGGATAACTTCGTCGTTTATGAACCGATTTTGATGATTCTTTTTTTGTTGGAAAGGAGATATCCCAAGGGTGGTACCATGATAAGGAAACCAGGATCTGATGATGGCATCCCAGAGAAATCGAGGGGAACTTTCAAAAATTGTAGGGGCGACTAGTGTATTTGTTAATGTTTTCATTAAGTATTTTAAAGCACTACTACTTAATGAAGGTCTGGAGTCGATCTGATGATGGAGGCGAAAGACAGTCAAGGGAACTCCTCAACGATTTACAGCAATCACATGGTGTTTGGGCTTGATTAATTTGTATTGATGAGAACTTTACACCCAGATGGGTTGTGACTGCCATTAGAGGTCTGATGATGAAGACGAAGGACAGTCAAGGGAACTCCTCAACGTTTTACAGTAGGTACCTTGTGTTTAGTCTTAATTAATTTCTATTGATAAGAACTTTGCACCCATATGGGTTATAAGTGCCATTTCAGGTCCGATGATGGAGACCATAGACAGTCGAGGGAATTCCTCAACGATTTACAGCAGTTACCTTTTGTTGGGCTTACTTCATACATCATCATTTTCTTATACTTATTGATTCCTGAAAACGCTGGAAAACATAAAATAATGATAGATATTGTTAGAACTAATGATCCGAAGCAATTGTCATTGTGAAGCGTCAAGCGACCGCTTTGAAGTTGATACGGAAAAAACAAAATAGAAAAAAAAAATGTATGAAAATTATGAATCATCGAGCTTGCATAACTTGGCTCAGAGCAATCCTACAACTTTTGTGCCGTATAAACTATTACTCCAAATGGCTAGTTCTAACAATACGTACTATTTTTTTTGTTGGCCGGCACTTTCAGAAAAGGCCCAAAAATGTAATGTTCTTATAATAGGCTAGTAATTATTACATATCACAGATGCGTATAAATAAAGGCCGTGTTACATTGAAGGCGTGGAACAAGCTGCGTCCCCGGGCCGGATGTAGCGCCAAACACCGGTCTAAATCAGCGGGAAACGACTCCAGGAATAAGGCTGAGTGCAGGTTATGAAATACGGGGTTGCCCTACTACTGATACATTTTATTTGGAGTTGATTAAGTATTGGGTTTGAGAACGACCCTGGTGAGAGTCACGAAGATACGTACACTTTAGTTATTAATTTAAGTAACTATTTAATGCATTTTTCATTTAAATTACATTCATTTTGGACACCACAACAACTATCTAAATATTCTGTATAGTAACATTTTACTTGATTTTTAAAAATTATATTTATAAAAAGAAAAGAAAAGAAACATAACTTAGATACTAACAAAATAAAAACTAAATGAAAAACCGGCCAATTGCGAGTTGGACTCGCGCACGAAGGGTTCCGTACTATAAAAACGTCAAAATAAATCACTTCTGTATGGGACCCCACTTAAATATTTATTTTATTTTAATTTAATAAATTATTTTTAAAGTGAATATATAACTAAAATATTCTGTGAATATTTCAAGCGTCTACCTGTTGCCGTTATCAATATCGAGCAAAAACGAGCAAAAAATCACGTTTGTTGTATGGGAGCCCCCTTAAATTTTTATTTTATTCTGTACTTGTTGTTATTGATCCCACTCAGTACATTTTATAGCAAGAACATTTTAATAAACAAAAGATACTTACAATACTATGCAATAATACTTTTTCGACAGCGGCATCATCTTCTGAATTTCAACGGAAAATTTCAACTGTCTAACTAGCACGGTCCATGAGATACAGCCTGGTGACAGACGGACAGACAGACAGCTAGACGGACGGACAGCGGAGTCTTATTAATAGGGTCCCGTTTTACCTTTTGGGTACGGAACCCTAAAAATGCCCTCCAGCAGTGGGCTCATGGATACAGTATTTTTTTTTAAATGTATTGTTTTATTAATCGAACGTTTCGCCGTACATACGTACGGAGAATAGTTAGCTACATTAAATAGTACTAGAAAACGAAACATTATACACATTGCTAATAAAAAAAGTTGCTTAATATAATAAATAAAACAAAACCATCTCCTAATTATTATGTTTATAATGAAAATGATTTATATTAAGAATAAGAATAAGAATAAGAAATTTTTTATTTGGTGCACAAACAACACATTAATATCAAATTCCTTACATCAAAAATAGGTATTATAATTAAATATTTAAAAACTAACAAGTAATGCAGCCAAAATGGTCACCACTCAGCATGTGTCATGGCGAGCCATGACGCTGGTTTTCAGTGGAAACCAGTGAGAGAGATGCTACTTAAATTAACTTAACTACTTTATACATAAAATTCACTTACGTCTGATTTCAATTTTAATTTTTATTGCGTCCAATTTTAGTACAATCTGGCAGAAATGAAAACAAAACGAATATGCTTCCCTACAAAAACATATGTCCTACATAACATAAATACATAACATATATACATAATACATATATTAAAATAACAATGATATAAAGTTAGGTGCTATATTGTTAATCTCTTTGTAAATTAATTAAATACTGAATTATATTAAATTATTTAAATTATTAATTAATATTAGGTATGTATGTCATTATTGAACAAACAAAGAAACGATTTTTTAAATTAATGTTCATACCCTTCGTCACTTCGTTACATTACGTACTAGATAAAGTACGTAACTACTACGTAAAAAAAACTTCTACTAAAAGGTGCCTACCCGTAGACAGCTTTCAATTTAACGACATTACGCAGTTGTTCCAACATTGTGCACCCCGCGTTACATTAAGAGCCGATTCCCGATGCAAGTACAAATTGTTTTGAAAACGAACGCTTTGCCGCGGTCACGCGCGCGTGATTATAGAGTAAACAAACGCGGCCGTGCGTCGTGTGTGAACGGGGACTTAGCAACAAAACAGTGATTTATCATACGCGTACTGTGTATGTGTAGTTTTGATTGGAATTGCGCCGTTTGTCATTAAGAAAGTGGCACGCGCAATATTTGTAAAGTGGTAATGTTTCTAAATGCAGAATTAGAATCAGACTACCTATAAGTAGATAAACAAGTCCAACAGATCTCTTCACTGTTAAAACCGCCCAACATTACCACTTTACAAATATTGCGCGTGCCACTTTCTTAATGATGACAAACGGTAGTCTGATTCTAAATGCAGAATTTCAGTTTATACCAGTGGGCGCCCAGTGGTCGAAATTCATTTGTAATTCACAAAGTATGTATGTATACATTACTATAAATACTTTATACGACGACGAAAAAAGACAAGATAAAATTATCTTGTCTTTTTTATATTACTTCTACAAATATAGATTTAAAAAGTTACAAGGTGTAAGATGTACTCGTATTAATATACTTTAATTATCTGGTTAAGGCTAAGGTTCTCCAAGGTATACAAACCCACGGGGTTTTGCTAAGAATTGATTTATAGTTTAGGAAAAAATCTATATTTTTTTTAAATTAAAAAAAATGTATCAGGATGGTCTACCTGATACATATTTTTGCCGCGTAACAATTCATATTTTGCATTACTGTGTTCCGGTTTAAAGGGCTACTGAAATTCAAAAAGTATATCTAAAAACTACGTATGACAAATTAATTAATTGGTTGCTCCGCTCCCCGATCCGATCCGAACCCTTCTGAGAATCTAGTAGGGCACGGGGACACGCTCTAGTACGTGATGCCGTTCCCTCTAGAAAACCTCCGAAGGTGATTCGTTTCACACGGCTTGAGGAACCCTTCAAATTTCTCGCCGCCCCCAAACAAGCCCGGTGAAGCTGGAAATGCCGTTTGAGACAATCACCAATCACTCTCCAAAAAAAAAAAAGTCCGAGCGCAGCGGTTCGAGATTCCGTCTCCGTGAGAGGTTGTCTTATGTGTGCGTTGGTCGAGCGCGTTTGAGTGAAGCTTACCTTCTGCAGTGTCCTTATTTTACGGTATAACTATGCAGCAATTATTCGATGTTGCAGGCTAATTTCATTCCTCAGTACTTACTGTTAAGGGGCCTATTACATTTTGACCGTGATTTTTGCATAAAATGCCCAATTTCAGGGTTCTTGTTAAAAGAAACTGAAACCTTTAGACAATTTTGACTTATTGTATGGTGGAGAATAGTTAGTAATTCGTAGCGGCCTCGCTTTCTGCAATTTCCCCTTATCTATTTATATAAAGCCAAAATTCCGATGCTAGTTTTAAATTAAATACGCTGACGGCTATTTTCAAGCTCATGGATTGTACTACTGTACTAAGCAAACGAAATGAAAAATATATAATAATATCTATTAAATAGTTGTTAAGTTCGAAGCGGCCTCGGAATTTCGAAATATGAATGGAATTTCTTCAAAAAAAATCCCATTCAAAGTCATAAAACGTTCAGAATTAGCTGTAAATATCTCCTAAGTTCCAGAGTTAACGTTAGTTTATAAGATTTTAAATTATATACTTTTTTTGAACGATAAAAATATATTAAACATCAAATATATGTTATTACAACTGCACAAAATGCCACTTTTGCGATGCGTCGGCCGCTCGTAGTAAGTACTTACTGAGAAAGCGCGAGCGCGCATTTTGTGATAGGCCTCTTAAGAATGAAACACATGCTCTGGGGCCCTTGTTCTCTGTATGCCTGGACCGTAATTAGTCTAAATCGCGTTTTGGCTATTCATTCGCTAATTCATTCGCCTACATCGCCATCGGGCTACAGTCTACTAAATAGGCAGTTTAATGTTTCAGACAAGTTTTTCTAGAGCCCCGTTTTTCTTGAACTCTGTCCATGGTAGCATTACGTACCTTCTTCTATTCTGAGAGCCAGAGGTAGGTTCGACTCCCTGCTGGGTGTAACTCGGTGCTTGCCGGTTTTGTCCTACCCAAGCCATCCTCATGTTAAAGTGAAATGCTACTAGAGATCATGGTTTCTTTTGAGTTTCTTCTTTAGCGCAATTCGATGAATATCGGCACATGTTAAGTAATAATAGTCATATGGGCCTTCCTAAGTATAACACGCTATCCACCCCGCCGATTAGTTGTTTTTGTGCTTCGTGCGATTAGCACATTTAGCCAGTGTCAAAGTAATTTTTCGTACAAGTAATACATACCTAAATAAACAATATTTCCTTAAATGATGATGAATGATATTAGAAATGGGAAGTGAGAAATGATATACCCCCCAACCCCTCGAGTATCTCAGTAAAGATGTGGGGCTTTACTAAGTCCTCACGCAAGCCTCAAGAATGAGAGAATTTGAAAAGTGACGTTGCACTGTTTTGTTTCATTTGCCAACACTTATGCACACTTACGAACACTTAACGGTTAATAATCCACCATTATTTCACATTACATTACATTTTGTGTTTTTTTTTGTGATGGAAAGTATCCTTTTATGATAGGGCATTTTCCAATATTTATGACGCTGTAAAGGAGAAAAGAGCTGGACACTTGCTGAGTTTCTTGCCGGTTCTTCTCAGTACAAGATCTCCCGCCCAGAGTAGATAGACTTACGAACCGATGGCATAAAATGACGTTCATAAGAGCTATTTGTAGCCTAAACTGAATAAATGATTTTGAATTTTGAATTTTTTTGATTTAATATTCGACATATCACAAATTTTGGAAAATAAGACAAAACCGCAGACATGACGCTTCGCTTTCCCGCCAAGAAGTCTATTGGGGTTTTGTACTATGTTTCTTTTTGTTTTTTTTAAGTCTTAAGTTTTTTATGTAGGCTCTCTAAGCTTGAAACGTAAATTTCATGTAAACGTCATGTAAACTCCATGTAAACTCCATTTCGAATTAGTGTAAAGAATACAACCCATCGGAATAACCATTCGTAGCTTATATAATATAACTACATAATTGTTTTTTCTCTTATATTTTCGTTTCAAAATGGAAGTTCAATTATTTTTTCCTACAGTGAAATGTTGCCCGTGTCAACTCTAAGGTCCTATGTGTACAATGCCTACGTCTAAACGCGATTGCAAGTGTCACAAACGCGACATCCTTATTTACAGCGCAACGGCGCAACTACACACTTGCCGGCCGTAACTCTGCCGGTTTATCGCTGCGCTTGCGTCACCCGTCCGTCGCTCAGGATCAGCGCGAGACGTTTATGAGGTGGATGTGGACCGTTGGGACTTGGGACCTAGTAAATACTCCTTTTTCTTTCTTTTAGTTGATGGCTTCGTGCGATTAGCACATTTAGCCAGTGTCAAAGTAATTTTTCTTAAAAGCAATACATAAATAAACAATATCTCCTTCCTGTATGATGATGATGAATGATAATAGAAATGAGAAGTGAGAAATGATATACCCCCCAACCCTTCGAGTATCTCAGTAAAGATGAGGGGCTTTACTAAGTCCTCGGGCGTACTTCTTGAGAGAATTTGCAAAGTGACGTTGCATGTTTTGTTTAATTTGCCAACACTTATGCACATTCACGAACATTTAACGGTTAATAATCCACTATTATTTCACATTAATATTCGACAACACAAATTTTAGAAAATAAAACAAAACCGCAGACATGATCTTCACTTTACCGCCAAGAAGGGTAAATACTCCTTAGTGGGTTACTTTTCTTTTTTTCTTTAAGTTTATGGTTTCGTGGGGTTAGCACATTTAGCCAGTGTCAAAGTAATTTTCTTGCAATTCATATAAATAGATAATATTTATTTTGTTAATATATGATGATGATGATGAATGGTAATAGAAGTAAGGAGTGACTCACCCCCAATGTGGGACTTTACTAAGACCTCACGCGAACTTCTTGAGAGAATTTGAAAAGTGACGTTGCACTGTTTTGTTTTATTTGCCAACACTCATGCACGCTCACGAACACTTAACGGTTAATAATCCACCATTATTTCACATTAATATTCGGCATAACACACATATTTAGAAAAAATGAAACAGAACCACAGACATGACTTCACTTTCCCGCCAAGAAGGCTCCCTTTCTTTTATTAAGTACGAGGTGTTCGTCAAAGTGGCGGTTACGCCCTCTGAGCCCCGAGGTGAGGAGTAAACTAATATTATTAGTATATTATTATTATTATTACTTTACTGAGACCCCACGCGGTCATATCTGACTTGGAAATTATGGTGGTAGCTAGCCAGACGACTTAAAACAAATCGCTAACCAAACAGAGTACAAAGGTATAAAGTAATATTCGATTTTAGACTGGTGGTCTGACCAAGAGTCTGACCACTAGAACTCGAAAACTTGGTCAACCTCATTATTACCAAAAAATATGAAGACGGCACGTGTCCCACATAAAATGAGCTAATGATGATGATGATGCTGATGATGATGATGATGATGATGATTGTGATGATGATGATGATGATGATGAAGACTGCAGACGGTAATCTTCATACAAACCCGCTCGGGCAACGCACACATAGACAACAGCAGCGCAACAGCTGCGCTTGCGACTGTTCCAAACTGTTCCGAGATCCGTGTCCTTGCAAGGGTTCTATCTATGTGTGATTTACATGAGCACGGTATGTATCAAGCTTTCCTTCTGGGTCCCCCTTATTTTGTGTTGTAAGGTACTACTAATTACTCTCGTTCAGTATCTACTAGCTTGCGCATAGAGCTTTTCCCACATAAAATTTGGTATGTCACTAATTATTACCTACCTAGTACCTTCATTCCGCGTCTCCCCGGGAAGGCGACCGTCAAACTGTACAAAACCGTAATTTTAAAAACAGTAATAATTGTAAAAACAGTAATTTTGACTTAACAGTAATAGTACTACTATATCGAACTCCTTGATTTCAAGGAGTTTATAAGTAAAAATTACTGTGAATAAAGACAGAAAAAGACATCGTCACAAACTAAGTAAAACGTAAAACTCCACTTTTTAAAACAATATGGTTCAATAAAATGATTGAATGAGGGTATACATGCTACCAACTAATTATGAGACTAACCAACACAGTCTCTTGTGACCACGGACCCTGCAAAGGGTTCGGAACGTCAATATAAACATTAATTAAAACTAATGTACAAAATAAACGCGTGTAGATCCGTAAAAGTGGTTTCATTTCAATGTGTAGTGTTCGCGTAAACTTTAGAAAACAAAATATGGTTCAAGATTCTATTCCTGACTCACAGCTCACAGTCCACGTGTGTCATAAATTTCGAGCTTCCGCCATAGCAATTGCGGCGCGCTCATCCAATGCGCGCGAGTAGGTGTTAACGATCCATCTATTGCTTTGGCCAATCACCGAGCGCGCCACAACGTTATCACTAAATAATAGTGCTATCAATGTTAATGGGTTTCGTTAGGGGAACTTTTTGTTGTTTTGATTTGTCTAATTTGAAAAGTTGTGGTGTTATGTTATTGAGACGCCAAACGGGCCACTGCAGAAAAAGGACGCTTTCAACTGGTTTTTTCACTTGTTCCCATTGACTTGCCCTATCTTTAAGTGTTTGTAGTTGTTTTCCACAAATCCCCATCGCTTTAAAATTGAACACATTTTGTAATCGAACATTTAATTTTCAATAATTAAATCATCACACGCGGTTGTCATACTGTGAAGCTTCCTATGCTCAAAATTTAGTAGATATGAACGTATTATCACCTAATAATAGTAGTAGTAGGTAACACTTCTAGATGGTACATGCAGTACATTGCAATGCCGCTTAGCGGCAGAAATAGGCAGATGTCGGTCGTCCAATGTCTAGGCTCAATCCTACCACCAGGCAAAAGAGCGCAATAAGGTGAACTCTGATATTTTTCTGAGACCACACTCGATTCAATACCTACAACACAACCTTAATATTTTACATTATCTATATATTAATACGTGAAGCAAAAACTTTGTACCTACCCCTTTAAAACAAACATTACACACACTACTATGTATTTGACACACACGCATTTAAACTCTTTGCAAAAATTTCAAAAGGAAGAGGAGTGGCCGAAATCTGTCAATGACAATCCAAACTCACATTCTATCTTTTTAATTTTTCATTGCTTAGGACACAATCCGTGCAGCCTTAACAAAATTACGGTTGAATTTCGACCACTGGGGGACCACTAGTTTTTATAAAACGTGGTTCTTACATACTACGTTTGGTAGTTGAAAATAGGAATTTTCACATATTTTACTTACGTACTATGTTATGAGTTTGCAATCTTGAACGAAAATCTATTTTTTCTTAAATTAGATTTTACATCCGTCCGTTTTGCACCCCTCGTTAGTAACTCCGATCCAATCCGAACCCCCCGGAGAATCTAGTAGGGTACGGGGACACGCATTACTAGTACGTGATGGAATTTCTTCTGGAAAACCTTTAACGGTATTTCGTTTCTCACGGCATGAGGAACCCTTTAAGTTTCCGCTGCTCATGGCGTAGTGACATTCACAAGAGCTACATGTAGGCTAAACTAAATAACTGATTTTTGAATTTTGAACTTTTCCAAAAAAAAAGTCTGGGGACGTCAAAAATGCCGCCTATGGCAATCGGAAAACTCTCTCAAATAAAAAAAACGTTAATAACAATACAAAGTGTTACATTAACCGCCGCGTCGCCTATACAATAGTACAGTTACACCCAATTACAGCGTGACTAAAATAAACACTCCAAAACAAATGTGTATGAAACGAGCGTTTACCATTCACGCTCGCACCCAATGCTATTATTTATGGCAATCGGAAGGAGACTTAAATCAACCATGGCGTTAGGGCTGTCACACGTCTTAGTTTATATTATTTTGAATTTGGAATTGTAAATTTTTTTTTTTACTTAGAATTTTTTTGAATTTTAGTATAAAAAAATCAACAAGCCTCAGGAAGCGATTCCTACTCACTTCTTGGGGCTGGTTAATTTTTTCCAGTAAAATTTTATCTTGTAACGTCTTAGTATGTTTCCCGGAGATTAAGGCGTAGAACTATTACCTTATATAACGTATGCATACAGCTATATTTCATCAACATCATCACCGTAATTAGCCAGTGTCAGTTCGCTGCTGGCCATAGTTTTTTTTGCTAGGGAAATCTCAGAGCCTGGTGCCACGGACGGGCCGCTGGGGAGATGTGGGGTTATCCCGCCTAGTGATGCAAGAACTCAGTCTTTTAAGACTTATAAGAAGAATGTCGGCGCGCGAGTGGCGTTCCACCGCCATCAGCGACCGCCGCACTTAGCATCGCTTTGGCACCGGCCGATTTTACACTTGTAAGGACACACGAATTGTTTGTTACAAGTAATATTATACGAGTAAACCTTAAAATACAGTCCGCTTTTTACTCCAAGATCCCCTTGATATCAACAAGGACTAGACTCATTTTTGCCTCACGACTATGCTAGTAAGAGGTTTATTAAGGACGAAATCCTTTAGCCTTAACCTGAAGTCTCAAAACTAAATCGCCAACTGTTACTCAGTTTATACACCCCGCTGGGAATCGAACCCGGAATCTCTGTTTTAGACCACCGTAGTGTTGGTTTTCACAAAATGCCATATTCTCAACCAACAAACCCAGGTCGATGAAACGTTTAGGCTGCTTTTCCACAGAGCTGTGCGAGATATCTTAGCTCTAAGCGGTACGCGAGGGAAGAATGTACCATTTTTTTTATTTCTTTTTTTGAGAGAGATTGCTGATTGCCTCAACGGCATTTTCAGCGTCACCGGGCTTTTTTGGGGGCGGCGAGGTACGTAAAGGGTACCTCAAGCCGTGTTGAAACGAATCACCTTCAGAGGTTTTCTAGAGGGAACAGCATCGCACACTTAAAAGTGCGCGTCCCCGTTCCCTAGATTCTCCGAAGGGTTCGGATCGGATCAGGGAGCGGAACCACCCGAGGGCGCCTCTAAAGGCACGGACCTCGGCTCGGGTAGACCGGGTCGTGTAGGAGGAGAGAAGCGCCCAGGTACATGTCTGTACCTGGTATAGAGCGCGTGTGAACCAGTTCTTCGTACCCTGTTCTACGAGTACGGTGTCTTGGGCCTAAATTACTAGTGTGCATGTTTAGTGTGTTCGGTAAATGTGTAGTGGCATTTAGAGGATCGGGCGAGGATAAAAAATTATCAATAGCGTTAATCTATTTTATACCGCACCGCTTAGCTACCTAGTGCAGCTCTGGTGGCACCCCCGCCCGATCTTCAAAATGCCACTAAACATTCACATGATACACTAAACATGCACACTCGCATATACCCAAAAAACCGTACTCGTAGAATAAGGGTACGACGACCCGGTTCACTGGTGCTCTTTATCAGGTACAGACCTCTAACTGGGCGCTTCTCCCCACCCCCACGACCTGCCCCCCGACCGCCTAACCGATCGCTTTGACTACGCGTATAGTTTGTGACGTCATCTTGCCACCTCGCACCGTCTATGAAAGCAAAATGAGGCTTATAGCTTTCGATATTGCTTTCATAGACGGTGCGAGGTGGCAAGATGACGTCATAAACCACACACGAAGTCAAAGCGATCGGTTTGGCGGTCGGGCGCCTGATCAACCCGAGCTGGTACTTAGCCTTTAGAGGCGCCCTCGGGTTGTTCCGATCCCGATCCGATCCGAACACCTCGGAGAATCTAGTAGGGCACAGGGACACGCTTGCATGATGATGACATTCCCTCTAGAAAAACCTCTGACAGTGTTTCGATCACACGCCTTTTGGAACCCCTTAAGTGTTTCACCGTTGTTGCAGGCAACATTAAAATTATAAAATTTGTTTAAGCAGTGGCAACACTGACTTCCGTCGCTTTGCCGCTCTCTTCCATTATTGTACGCTGCGTTGCAGTTGTGATCTTATAAATAAAAATACAGTTTAAGTGAATTTGGCGTGTTCATCATTTTGCTGCACCATCAATTCCCTCACCAAACCAGCTAAGATCACGGGCCAGCTGCGCAACATGGTCCTTCGAGGAAAAAATTAGAGGAAAGTGCGATCCCAAAATTATTCGGTAAAACTGGAAATGTCGTCGGCGGCAATTGGCAAACTCTCCATTAAAAAAACTTTGGTAGAAAAGCAGCCTTTCCACCTCCTTTTACGCAAGCTCGTATCACTTAGAATAACCTGGTGCATTAAACTATGCATACGGGCCAATATGATCGTGCTGAGTTCAATTTCATTAGTGGTTCGCCCGTAATTAAGATTCGCAGACATTAATTTAGATTGGTTTATGCTTGGTTTATGCCTTTGTTTTTATGAGCTATCCTGTTGGGATTGGCACTTGGAATAAGTTCTAAGTTACGAGCGATTAAACGAAGGATTCTGTCAAGATGCGAGTCAAATTATATGTTGTGCTGGACATAATGTTTAATTGTACAGACACGAGCATTAATATGTAAACAAAGTGACTCTTAATACAATGGAATAAGATTCAAAACTAGTTAATTGTAAATATTGTGGTTATTTTGTGAATATGGAACAAAAGGGATGTTGACCACAACAATAATTAATTCTAGAACGTTAAACGTCGACGCATTGGAAATTTACGTGGTGGGGATCTTGATTTTTCCCAACAATTACAAAATATATGAAAGTCATATTTGATGACATGATTTTTTATTTAATTGACTTCATTTTGCTAGTTGCAATATCACGATTTGTTAACTTTTATAACAGAGAAAAAAATATCAAAGTAACCTCTTTTAAAACATAGATATGCATTTTACAGGCAAACCAGACCGATTTAAGAGCGTTTACGCCACTCACGAGCGCCGCCAATGAAAAAAAAAACATATCTAGTAATTACAGATAGGAAATCAAATTATGCTCAACAAACTATTTGAATGAAGTAATTTAGCATTTTTACGTCACCTAATGAACATCTGACATGTTATGGTTTAGTTAAATAAGACATAACGGCCACTTTTAACAATAACGCCGTAGCATAATTTGATTTTCTATCTCTAATTACTTATTATTAGATATGTTTTTGTTTTCATTGGCGGCGCTAGTGTGCGGCGTAAACGCTCTTAAGCATCTAAATTTTCTTAGTAGATTAGTCTTAACACACACTTCAATATGCTAGTTCATTTTTTAAACTTATTTGTAGTTTTAATTGGAAAGGAAAAAAACAGTTTTTTTTATGGTACGGGGCGCAAACGCTCCGTATTTAATTGTTTAGCGATGCGTCGCCTTATATGAAATCATGTAACAGTTCTTGAATACATTAACCTTCTTTTAATTGACCTAAGTATGAATTTCTGTAACCTCAAAAGGTATTAATAAACACTCAATTGACGGAACAAAATTGTGACGTAATAGCGGTCGCCAAGCAGCGAAAGCAGCGGCGCGCGCTCGTAGTGTCTTAGATATAAGATTTACTTTCGATTGTCCCGGCCGTTGAAAGAGTTAGGTACGAGTACAGGTGCAGAGTTATCTTGGACCGTATTGGCGCGTACCGAAGGTTGATATTGTATTGCAATTGTGTCGAAAGTGCGTCTTCTGGTTTGTTTATTATTCTGTGGTAATAGTTTGCAATTCCGATACAATTTCTATTGAAAAAAAAAACGTTTTGACAGTTACGAAAAACTTTTTTCTCTATTGGGTTACCAATCAACTACCTAACTCTTTAACGAGCACTGTATTTTTGTACTTTTGCATTGCTTTTCAACATTTTTTAAGTGAATATTTTTCTTATAGTAAATGGTGGGACTGTGTTCCATTGCCTAATAAGGGAATAATTCAAATCCTTCACTCATTTCGGTATCCTATAACAACTATCAACACTTTTCAAACCAATATGCCAATTCTAATGCACTAGGCTTATAAAAACTAAAACTATTTGGACTTCTTAGCGGGAAAGTGAAGAGTCAAGTCTGCGGTTTTTATTTAATTTCTAAAAATTTGTGTTACCTATGTCGAATATTAATGTTAAATAATGGTGGATTATTAACCGTTAAGTGTTCGTAAGTGCGCACTTGCTCATGCGCACGAGTGTTGGTAAATGAAACAAAACAGTGCAACTTCACTTTTCAAATTCTCTCAAGAATTCCGCCCGAGGACTCGGTAAAGCCCCATCTTTACTGAGATACTCGAGGGG
This sequence comes from Eudonia lacustrata, assembly GCA_947562085.1. Lineage (NCBI taxonomy): Eukaryota > Metazoa > Arthropoda > Insecta > Lepidoptera > Crambidae > Eudonia > Eudonia lacustrata. The sequence continues at coordinate 6,649,563 of OX387326.1, read as the reverse complement.
TTGGAGGGTATATCATTTCTCACTTCTCATTTCTATTATCATTCATCATCATTTAAACAAGAAGGAAATATTGTTTACATTACTTGTAAGAAAAATTACTTTGACACTGGCTAAATGTGCTAATCGCACGAAGCCATCAACTAAAAAAAAAAAAACTAGTCTTTTCTTTTTACGTAAACTTCTACATTTTGTTTTGCCATAAACAAGCATGTTTAATTATTAATAAGCAGTTATACATGAGCGTGGAGTTACCAGAAAAAAGTCGTAAAAACCTGCCGGCGGTATAATCTGGGTCATTTGGACTCGTAAACTTGGCGCCCATAAATGACAATATCAATCAGGCTTTGTGTGTTTCCGAGAATGTGTCTTTACGACCTTATTTAGTTCGAAGGGCGACGAAAATGATGACCACTTTTTGCGGGTTAACTAACTGCAAGGATGTCTATTTGTTTTGCCGGGTTACACCATCATCATCATCAGCTCATTTTATGTCCCCACTGCTGGGGCACGAGCCTTCCTTATAGACGGATAGGGACGTCAGAAGAACGGGCCATAAACCACCACGCGGGCCCAGTGCGGATTGGTTGTTGTTAACAACTGCTAATGCAGCCGTGACCAACGGCTTAACGTGCCTTCCAAAGCACGGAGGAGCTCGAGATGATAAGTTTTTGGTCACCCATCTGATGACCGGTCTTTGCGAAAGTTGCTTAACCTTAGCAATCGCAGACCGGGCGCGTTAACCACTGCGCTATCAGATTGTATGATAAGTTAATTAAACTCAAATACTTTTTAACGCCTCTGTGGTCTAGGGGTTTAGACGACGGTTTAGACCCAGAGGTCCCGGGTTCGATTCCCAGCGGGGGGTACATGTTTGTGCACTCGGTGTGGTTGGTGGTAGGGCTTGCTTGTCCGCCTGGCTATCTTATCTGAATATGTCGCCATAACATCAATGTTTGTAGCGTTAGCGTTGTTGTAGTAGCTGAGGATTCCAGGTGAAGTGTACTTCCACATTCGGCCTTATCATTATTTAACACCAGATGAGATAAAGACGGGTAAGCCGTAAGAAATTTGAAAAAAACCGTAAAGAGTTACATTATAATAATCTATATCTATATTAATATTATAAAGCTGAAGAGTTTGTTTGTTTGAACGCGCTAATCTCAGGAACTACTGGTTCGAATTGAAAAATTATTTTTGTGTTGGATAGTCCATTTATCGAGGAAGGCTTTAGGCTATATAACATCACGCTGCGGCTAATAGGAGCGAAGCATCAGTGAAAAATGTTGCAAAAACGGGAACAAGAACCTAAAAAATTAAAAATGCTGCCGAAAGTCACTATTCCACGCGGACGAAGTCGCGAGCACAGCTAGTTTATATATATATATATATATATATATATACTCCTTTTGTCGAAAATTGCGCGGACGGAGGAGTATGAAATTTCGCACACTTATAGTTTATATAGAGAAGGTTATCCGAATGTTAAATTATGCCTAAAAATACATTTAATCAATAAAACAAACATTACACACACTACCATGTATTTGACACACACGCATATACAACCTTATTTATAGTTTATACAAAAATTGAAACACGGGTCAAATATTTTCATTTAAAGAATCAGTACAAAAAAAATTAAAATAATATCTTGAAAACTCACAAAGTTACAAGCTTTTTGTGCTGTCCCGTTGTGTTTTGTAGGGTATACTTTATTTGAGATTTTGTAAATATTATTTGGTCAAAATGTATAAAAAATATTGAAATCGATTCTATTACTGATTCTGAACAAACAGTTTTCAGGTTTTGTATAAACTAAAAATAACATTGTACTTATACTCTTTTAAAAAATTTCAAAAATGGAAGAGAAGCGGCCGAAATCTGTCATGATGCCAATCCAAACTCACATTCTATCTTTTTTAAATTTTCATTGCTTAGGATACAATCCGTGCAGCCTTAAGGGTGGGCCGACCAAAAAATGCCAGAAATGCAGTTACGGTTAAGTAAATATAATTGAAAATGCTATCGTATTAAATGAACAAAATATATATTTAGTATCATAGGGAACGTGTTTACAATTTGTCAGAACCATAAATTCATAATACGCTATAGTTTTTTCTACAATATCATTTAAAGTTGGGCAAAGATCATGAAAACGAGTGGCGGCGTTTAGTAGATTTCTTATAGTTTTATCTAAATTATTGTACCTCTGATTTTGTCTAAACAATCATCAATGGATAAACTACAAATTGCTAGACTACATTTTTGATTCATCAAGTGGTTATTTAAATAATATTTTTTTATTAAGCACCTTAAATTCCCCATACAAAATTAGTATGGCCGCGCGGCATCAAATAAATATGGACGACGATATTTCAAATAAAACATATGACACTTGTCACTTACGGACGGCGCACCCTTAATAAAATTACCGTCGATTTCGACCACTGGGCGACCACTAGTATATTTTATTTTTACTAACTTATTAAATAAAATGTCTATGATTTCCTTATTATTTATTCAACACGTGCAACAATTTGCTATTGTGTGTTAATTAATTATTAACAATTTTCACTATCACTTTCAGTTGCTTCATGTTACAATACTTGTTGTACTCGACGAGGGTAAATACATTGTTTCAGCGTTTTAATACAATGCAATGCAATGTACTTGTCACCTTGGGCAATTAACCTTGGGTACCTACTTTTGCATGATTTAACTTTTTAATCGGCCGCTGACTGCTACCCGTTCCAAAGGTTCCAAGTTCGATTCCCAGCTAGGGGATCAAATATTATGCCCCAAGTCTGTAGGGCAAGCTACCGCCATCTTATCTGAGTTTATCGCTATAATAACAATGCTGTTGGGACGGACGCCAGCACACGTATTTCCTCCTAACTACAACATGGGGTCCTTCGAACGGAAATGTGAAAAAGCAACTTGCGGATCGGCTTCCCAGCTACACACGACTTTTAAAGTTTATACTGACACCCCCCACCAACCGTCAGGTTTTAAAGTAGGTGTCAGACAACCTTGCGCAAGCACAAGGGACCATCTGCGTCAGGTCATAACGCCAGATCAGGACGCGCCGAAGCGCATTCTTCATCCGCTACTTTTAAGACTTGAGTCTCGAGCGAGTTGCCCCGTGGACACGTATAGTCCACGGGGCAACGTATAGTGCGGATCGGCTGTGACTGTGAGAATGGCTTGTGAGGCACAATTAAGGTTGCCAACAATTTTTCAGGAAATTAAAGTAAATCTGTCACTAACTAGTATAAAAAACGGATTTGAAGAAAACATAAAGTATTTTCCAAATTTATTTCTTTAAATGTTTAAAAACATATTCCTTTGTACTCTTGGCACTACTTATCTAATATTTTTTTATTATTTTATAGCGCGTTCAGAATCAATCATCAATCAGCGTTTCGTTTCACTTCACCTGAGTCTGAGTATCATTCAGTAGTTCAGAAATTAAGTCAACAGGAATATTCTGTTCAAACGCACGCATTAGTCGGAATTGAAGTATTTTCCATACTTAAAAAGAATAAAGTATGGTGATGGAAAATAACGTAGGATACGTTATTTTAAAGTATGGTTGGCAACCCTAGGCACAATCCTGCTCACTAGCTGCCCTCACATCTGGACTCTGCTTCTGTTTAAGCCCGTGAATGATTGAAGTCCGGCCCGCGACCATCAAACAAAAATGCATGCATGCAATGGTATGCATTATCTGTATCAATATTTTTAATTCACAAAAAAAATATTTATTCACTCCCCCTGTGTGGTGCCGGGGATAAAGAATTGCACCACCCCCTCTCTTCCCGTGGGTGTCGTAAAAGCCGACTAAGGGACCATTCCAGAGGATGGGCAGCAGCATCTCTCTGAGGTTACCCTCAACCTACTGCGATCGCCAACCCGCCTGCCAAGCGTGGCGATTACGGCAAATACCCCTCATATCCTTGGGGGAGGCCTTTGTCCAGCAGTGGACGTCTTTTGGCTGAGATGAGATTGTCACTCGAATGAAAAAGTTTGCCCATCCCTGGATTAAGCCTTATGTTAATAGCTGAGTCATTTGCCAACATTACTATTAAAAGAAAAAGCAAAAGGCTCCCTGCGTCTCTTTAAAAAAGCCGGCTTAAAAAAATGCCTGTCTTTTAATCTACCCTACAATTTTAAGACATCAGTCAGACGAGATGAGCCGCGCCAAATAACAACATTACGATCGGTCGAACCATTTGTATGTACCTACCATTAAATGCGATTCAAATATTCAGTCGTAAAACTGAATATTACATATATTTACGGTTCCCATTGTGCCCGTGGACATACACAGTGAAGTTTTTAATGCCCCCTGTTTACGATCAGCGGGTTTGTTATTCAATGAGGCGGACTTATGGCGTATAGTGCTCGCGTTGAGACGTCTCATCACATCACGCGTGATATTCGGGCTCAGATCTCACAAAGAAAAGTTTTTATTGAGATTATGCTCTCCGGAATTAAGTGCAGCCGCAAATTTTAATTTCTGCCGTAGTGACAAAATAAGGGACTGCAGAAGGAAAGCTCCAAAAAAAAAAAATTCGACCTTCCATACTAACTCGATCAGCTGATAGGTCAGTATGGAGAGTCGAAATTATTATTTTATATTTTGACATGTTAACATCATGGGTGTGTTTTGGGAATATACACATATTACCAAAGTACATACCGCATTTGTTCGACTCTCCATACAAAATGACCCATCAGCAAACGCTTCCATTATTGTAATAAAGTCATCGCTACAATTGATGGGTGTTTGCTTAATAATAATAACAATAATAAATAAATAAAATAAATAAATGTTTCCCACACTCACACCAATTATCTAGCCCCAAGAAAAGCTTCCTTAAAAATCCCGAGAAATGGTTAACTAGACAACGGATAAACATACTTACTACTACTTACTACATAATACATACTTATTATTATTATATATACATAGGAAACACCCAGACCCGAAACAATTTAGAAAAACAGGTATTTCTAAATTGATCCGACCGAGGATCGAACCCGGGACCTCAGAGATGGCGACACCATGAAAACCGGTGTGCAAGCCACTCGACCAAGGAGGTCGTCAATCATTTATTTCAGGCAACACACAATGTACAAGATGGTAAAAACACAAAGGGGCCCATATAATAAATACCTTACAGACCAACATACATCTATACTAATATTATAAAGCTGAAGAGTTTGTTTGTTTGTTTGTTTGTTTGTTTGTTTGTTTGTTTGTTTGAACGCGCTAATCTCAGGAACTACTGGTTCGAATTGAATAATTCTTTTTGTGTTGGATAGTCCATTTATCGAGGAAGGCTTTAGGCTATATAACATCACGCTGCGACCAATAGGAGCGAAGCATCAGTGAAAAATGTTGCAAAAACGGGAAAAGAGCCTAAAAAATTAAAAATGCTGCCGAAAGTCACTATTCCACGCGGACGAAGTCGCGAGCACAGCTAGTACAATATAAAACAATTTTTGTTAGTAGATATATAACTTATAATTATGTTAGTATATTAAGCACTAGCTTGTGCTGTTCCGGTGGTGTTGACGGGTAATCTTCCGCGGAAACGCCGGTACACCACTCCCTTCGGCCAGAAGTCTTCCCTCATAAAGGTGTCGACCAGCTTGGTTGTCGGGACTCGCGCCACAAATGCCTTAAAGCTGACATTGTGTCGCGACTCCAGCGGCTCTACCCTCACAAGGAAATTCGTCTTCGTCTTGATGTACTCTATCACATCCTGCTCTGTGATGGTGTGGCGCAGGCGCGACAGGTACATCGGCGTAGTCGGCGTCGCAGCGCGCACCACGCTAATCCCCACTTGGCGATATAGGCGGCGTTAGAGGCTTACTCTTTCGTTATCGTTTATAATATAAAAAAGTTTAGGTTTTTATTCAGATAGACTCAATTTCAACATTCATAGTGCTATGTGCCGTGCCTCTGGCAGAAATCTCACATTGTTATAAACATTTAGACACACCGCGGACAATGTTTACACTATGTCCGCGCTTTGCTAAGTTTAATGTAAATTATACCTCATTACATGGATATTATTAAACAAAACTTGGCAGTTATTTGAGAAACACTGTCTAATGTTAGAGGAGTTACACATAATATGATATGTTATTGTAACTGCGGAGAATACTGGAACAATAGGTGTGGAGAAAAACGTGGACGGTCACTGTTTTCGGGTTGATTGTTAATTTAAATAGTTCCAACCAAATATACCAAATATACCAACGCCTCGGTGGCCGAGTGGCAGAGCGCTCGGCCCGATACCCGAAGGTCCCGGGTTCAATTCCCAGGTCGGGCAAAATGTATTTTCGGATTTTTCGATGCATAGCCCGGGTTTGTGATCACCAAGCGTGGTGATTAAGCCATTACCCATCAATTGTAGCGATGACTTGATTTCAATGATGAAGGCCTTTGCCCAGCAGTGGGACCACTATAGGCTGTTTACTAACCAAATATAGCTAGATATCCCTGGATTGATCAAGTCAACATGGGAAGATCGGATTTGATCATGGCCTTTAGCCTTTGTTACTGGCATGTTCCATTGAACAGCTTTGCATACCTAATGGGAAAAAAAGGTTTGTTGACACGTACCACAAACCAAACAAATTTTAAAATTCGTGGGCGTCCCGGCCGAGCGCCTCGCGGAATGAGGGCGTAACGGCCGGACCCAACCATACCACAACCACAACACGTGGGCGGGCGCTAATTTGTATAAAAATTAATAGTTGAATCCACACGGGCCACATTTTGCCGTCATTATTGACCGCGTGTTTGATACCGACTACATGGCAGCCACGTCGCAACCACAATGCAACCACCAGCGACACCGTGAACTAGCGGCCGGCTATATCGCAAACATTTTGTAGGTACTTAACACAACGTAACCACAGCTTGACCACCTTTTGTCGCAACGGACGGTCGGTGTGGTGTGTTTGTGGTAAGCGTGAAACAAGCCTAATTTCACCAAAGGAGGTCCCTAATAGTCCATACATCTTTGGCCATGTTTGTGCCTTGAGGTACATAGATACCAAAATATAGAGAAAAATTCAAGGATTTCGAAAAACGCATCATTTTGCTTTTATATTTAGATAAAACTAGATAATAAATTAATAAAGTTAATTACAAGTAATTAACAACTTAAATTAAAGTTACAAGTAACACATTTTTATCATGTGGTAACATTGGATGTTCAATTGCGTTTAGTATCAGACTTCTCCAAAACCTGTAGTATTAAAAAAATATTTTATTTGCTGTTAATTATTGCTAATGCATCTACTGGTCGTCCAATTTTATCAATACATAATTTGATGGGCGTAAAACAATAAAAAATAGAAAGTAATAATATTAAAATCAGCAAACAGTCGTTTCTCTAACAAAACGCTACAAAATGTCAAAACACAACAAATGTCATAAATGTCATTCCGTTGTTCGTTTCGGCGTTTCGGGGTGCTTCGTTGTTTTCGTTTGCGATTCGTATATTGGCTATTCCCTGTGGTATTCCGTTTTTCCTCGTGATTTGGTTCCTGTTGATAATCGTATCACAGATTATTTAACATAGACAGGGTATTTTTGGCGTATTGGCGCATTTTATGGCGGATTTTATTCAAACCGAAATTATTATTTTTTTGTCATTTTTAAATAACTAAAAAACAAAGTAGGCCTGCTATATTATTCAGCGTTTCATATAGTATTTTTTTCCATAAAGTGTACCTCGGTATATTAATTGGCCAGATTTTAGTGACCTCCTTTCTCAGTAGGTATGTAATATAGTGGAGGACGCACACCATGTTTTAATGGAGTGTACCCGGAGACCATGACTGAGAATGACCCAGAGAATACGATTACTTCAAATAGATTGTAATATCGGTAAATGTAACAGAATTCTTGCTTTCCCATTGTCGGAGGAAGCGAGCATGTTATTAGCTAAAGGTGTTTAACAATAGATTTAAGTTCTGTTAAATGTTATTTAACGAGGGTGTAGTCATGTCATGACTAAACCATCTATAATAAAATAAAGAGATTTTTTTATAGTTGGAAGATGGACTACTGTCGCCGTCGCACATAAAAAGGCAAAATTTTAAATTTTCTAAAACTTTTGAAATGCCTTTGGTTGGACTGCAAATCAATTGGCAAATTTGCAATCCAAACAAGTCACATATAGTTTCATAGTTAATAAATAAAATAAATAAATTCCACAAAACGCTAAGGTTTATGTTATGAATGTATTTTTTTTACTAACTAGTAAACCACACTTCTTTTTTTATTGGTTTACAATATTTTTTTTTTCCATGTCTGTGGTCCCCGGGTTTGATCCCCGGTCGGGTCAATTTAGAAATTATTGTTTTTCTAAATTGTCTCGGGTCTGGGTGTATAATAGTATTTTAAGTATATTTATCCGTTGTCTAGTAACCATTTAACGAGTTTCATAACGAAGCTTCTTTTGGGCTAGATAATTGGTGTGTGTAGGAAGTTTAATTATTTATTTATTTATTTAATATTATAATATTTTATATATATTTTTTTATATTTGATGATGATGATGATAATATTTGCATAGTTGTAAGGTTTAATTTATAAAGGCGTCGTTTGACATTGTCAACCAAAGGAATTAACAACATATATACAGTTTGATTTTAGAATCGTTTTTTTTTTCATTAAGCAAACCTGTGTTTGCTTACTTAAGTGTAAGTAAAATTTCAAGTGAGGTATCGAGTTTCATAACGGAATCTTCTCGATATAATACTGTATTCCAATCGGTGGTAGAATCATGATTATTTAAAAATGCATGCAAAACCTTATTTTTTATTTGACATAAAAATAATAATATTTTTTAATTATTATATTATATTTTTTTTTAAGGTTTTTTAGTTATAGGTTCATTGTTTTAAAAGATAAAGATAAAGATGTTATGCCTATTTGACATTTAATATGCGCAACATTGTTATTACTTAATATTTTAATTTTATGCACTTGATTCTATCAAACGTTCTATCTTCGCGAACTTGTTTGTTTGTTCACTTATATATATAGCCGCCACCATCATTGTTGTTTATTTATATAATTTTTAACGCAAATTTTGTTGCGAATAAATTACAAAAACACAAATGTTGAAAAAAAATCCACGAGCAGGATTTGAACCTGCACCCTTATGACATACTGGGTCAGGTGCTCTCCCAATTGAGCTATCGTGGTTCTAACCAGCCCGCCAAAATTATTCAACACTATTTACTTTTTACTTTGAAAGCCAAAGGCGTCCATTCAAAGTCAACAACTACAGTCATTAACATCCGATCATAATATTTTATTTACAACTACTAAAGATCAGTTAAGAAGTAGGCAAGCTATTTATAAAATGTTTTTGTAATGTATGTTAGGTAATTGATAATTAACTATTCAGTTAACCAAAATGCGTGTACATTGCGGTAATAAAGTGTCGAACATAATGTAGTGGCTCATATAGTTACGAGACCAATAAATCAATCGCGGGCTTATCGCTTCGGGCGATTTGCACCAGCGAGCGGCCGGTTACGTCTTTCACGGTATTGCTACTCGATCCGTTTAGTTTTATAAACAGGCAATGATTACAGAGCCACGATAACATAGTTGCTACTGCACCCGGTATGTCGTAGGTTCGAATACCGATCGTGAAAAATTGTATAACGCTTTTTCGAATAGATGATATATGAAATATGGGTAAAAGGCACTTATGAACTAAATGCTTACTAAATATAACAATTAGAAAAAGGCAGGTGTGGTTTTAAAGTTTGCTCGTGGATATATATGTTACTAGCTTTTGTTCGCGGCGTTTGTTCTGTTTCTTCACGCGTGTAGGAATCAGTAAACGCGTGATGTTTTGCGCGCGATTTTCATACAAACTTTCCACCCCTATTTCACCTTTTTAGGGGAGGTTTTTCGAAAAATGCTAAAACACGTCATTCTTTATTTTTGTTGAAAAATCTAAAGATCGATTAAAATATTAATTTTGATAGTTAATACTTTAAAAAATAACGATTTCTCCAAAAAAACCTTATTCCCTTTTTTACTCATTTAAAGGAAAATAAACAAAATTCCTGAGACATGTAATTCTTTAATTCTTTTCAAAAACCCAAATACCAATTTTCATGAATTTTACTTCAAAACTGACGGACTTTCATACAAACTTTCACCCCCTATTCGACCCCCTTAGGGTGTGATTTCCGTAAAATCCTTTCTTAGTGGCTGGTTACGTCACTCAATTAACCTACAGTCCAAATTTTATCTAATTAGCTTCAGCGGCTTAGGCTCGGCGATGATGAGTCAGTCAGTCAGGACAAGGCATTATATTTATATAGATTATTATCGGCCATTACTTTCCCACTGTAGGGCAAAGGTCTCCTCTCCCTCCTTCCACCTATCTCTATTCTGAGCTAGTTCGTGCCAATTCTTCAAGTGGGAGTCCAACTCATCCCGCCATCTCCGTCCAACTCATCCTGCCATCTCCGTCCAGCCCCCCAACCGCCTAACCGATCGCTTTGACTTCGTGTGTGGTTTATGACGTCATCTTGTTGTTTCGTGCCGCCTATGAAAGCAATATCGAAAGCTATAGCGTTTAGCTTTTGATATTGCTTTGATAGGCGGTGCGTGGTGGCAAGATGACGTCATAAACTAAGTATACGTGTAGTCAAAGCGATCGGTTAGGCGGTCGGGGGGCAGGTCTTTTCCACGTTGTCATCGTCCGTTTTAGGTAAATACTTTTAACCATTTTAATTGTTTATTTCTGTATAAAACTTAGCCTTGACATATAAAAATGAATTTAAACAATTGTGTTTAAGGTTTATATATTATGTAATTCCTTTTTTTTTAACTTTGTAATAGGCTTCGTGGTAGTATCTTACGCATGAGCAGTAGGCTTAGCCAAAGTAACATTAAGAAAACGATAGCGAAGTTCGAAAAGATTAAAATGTATGGGATTGACATAAGCCGCGCTAAATCACGTGGTCAATCTTATGTCAATCCCATACATTTTATTCATTTCGAACTTCGCTATCGTCTTCTTAATGTTACTTTGGCTACCGCCACTGAATAGTATTCGTAGTATTTTAGTTTAATATAGATATACAGTGAGATGGCGAAAGGCCCGGCCGCCAAGTGCTTCCCCGTTGTGCCAACGTATTTAGGGTTAACTTAACCCTCTCCACAGCTAGGTGAGCGACTGAACAAACTGCTCCCATCACATCACAGAACATGTGTCGTTGGCACTAAATAAAGAGGTTACAGAAGATAAGCTTATTACATACCGCGCGCGAGCAACACACACACATACTTAGACAAAACAAAATAAAATAAAATAAAACAAGGACATCTTGGCGGAAAAGCGAAGAGTCATGTCTGCGGTTTTGTTTTATTTTCTAAAATTTGTGTTATGTCGAATGTTAATTACACTAATATTATAAATGCGAAAGTTTGTGTGTATATTTGTTGCTTCTTCACGCTGCAACGGATGGATGGATTTGTATGAAATTCGGCATACAGATAGTTTATAACTTGGATTAAAACATAGGATTCTTTTTACTCCGATATATTCCTACGGAAACGGGAGCCACGCGGGTGAAACCGCGAGCGGCCGCTAGTGTGAAATAATGGTGGATTATCAACCGTTAAGTGTTCGTGAGTGTGCATGCAAATGAAACAAAACAGTGCAACGTCACTTTTTAAATTCTCTCAAGAAGTCCGCGTGAAGACTGAGATACTCGAGGGGTTGGGGGGTATATCATTTGTCACTTCTCATTTCTATTATCATTCATCATCATTACTGGAAGGAAATAGTGTTTATTTATGTATTACTTGTAAGAAAAATTACTTTGACACTGGCTAAATGTGCTAACCGCACGAAGCCATCAACTAAAGGAAAAAAAAAACAAAATAAAAGAGACAAAAAAGAAAGCTGCGCGCGAACTTGTCCCCGCTGTTCTGAGATTCCGTGTCCGTGGGAAGCGCCTCGAGCGCGTTTGTATGAAGCTTGCCTTCTGTAGTCTCCTTATTTTGCGGCGTTGGCCTTGAACTGTTTTTTTTTTTTATATTTACGGGTAAGCACAGTGCCTTGATCTCATCTGATGTGAAGTGATGATAGGCCAATTGGTGGATCCTCAACTAGTGAGGCACTGACTATCTTATCTCTAGCTGCCAGAACACAACAATGCTACAAACATTGATGTTATGGCGACATATTTAGATAAGTTGGGGGGATAAGCCAGGCGGACAAATAAGTCCTACCACCAACCAAACCGAGTGCACAAACATGTACCCCCCGCTGGGAATCGAACCCGGGATCTCTGGGTCTAAACCGGTGGTCTTAACCACTAGACCACAGTGGCGGTTAAGGCGGTTTTACATATATTTGTAGAATTTATAAAAAAATACTATTTTGTTAATATAAAAAATGTATTTACAGTTGGTAAACATAATAAGTAAATAAAAGAAGAAATATATTAATATCGGTATCAACTAAACTTTCACAAATATGTATTGCAAACAAATAGCATGTTTTACATTGTGTTAATGTTGCAAAGTATAGCAACTTATTGTTGCTACGCCCAATAAATAGTACAGTCAGCAACGTATACTTTATTTAATTTTTGTAATTAATTTTACTAGATATTGTTGTATAATCTTATCTTAGTGAGGCCTGCTGAGCTTTCTTTTCCCAGTAGCAACCATTGAGATCTTTTGTGCAACCCCATTCTTTCTTTTATTGTTTTTTAAAGTTTACGCAAGTATTGAAAAGAAACAATTTTTCGAATCTAGTTGCTAATAATCTGTCGATCTGCGTACAAGTGATCCACTGAATTTTATTTAAAATCTATCCACACACTTAAATGTGTTGGTCGTTTTATTGTTAATTTGTAACTAGCAACTTTCCTACCGAAAAATATTTTAATTATCGGGAGCATTTTGTTTTATGCAACTTGCAAAAACAGTAGGTATATTTTGATCTTGCAGTTGTGCTATTGAAATTAGGATTTAATAATCTGTACGGTGGGTGGTATCCCAGGGCGATGGTAAAATCCAACCATTATTTCTATTGAAATTTGGATGATTTTCAATTTCAATAACAATAACAGGCCTCCTAAAATTGCCTAAGAGGTCAAATAAATACAATAATTATTAATAAAAAAAACGGTCATAAATAAATTTTACTTTTTATTTTCAAGTGGTAATTGCTGCACTGATCGGTCATAAATGATCGATCAAGAGAATTTCTAGGATAGTTATTATACATGTATTTTTTTAATTAAGATTTTTTCATATCACTAAAGTGTTCAGATACTATCGTCGCTGACTGTATTACTAATAACGTGACATCAAAACGCGCGTTACACACGGTTGGCCCCCATACGCAATTTTTCTAATTATAAAGCTATAAAAATAATAATGTGAGTGTGCGCAATTATGTGTCTAGTCCTCTGAAATGTTGCAATTACCTAATTGCAACAAAGTGCATACTTTATTACGATCAACTGCCTCTTGAAAAGTATTATTTTGAAAGGAAACAACTTTTACGGATCATACTCGCGTTTATTTTACACATTACTTTATTTAATGTTTATCCTGATGTTTAGAACCCTTTGCAGGGTCCATGGTCACAGGGGGACTGAGGTGTTGGTCGCCTCATAATTAGTAAGTATAGCTTGTATACTCTCATTTAAATTTAATCAGGTGCTTTCCGTTTTACGCAGAAAGAGCTTACAGTGTCTTTTGGTTTTGCAGTTTTGGTGTTGAGGCTGGGATTTAATATTTTGTATGATGGGATCCCAGGCTGGTGGTAGGTTCCAACCATCTTCTCTATTGAAATTAGGATGTTTTTTTAAATTTCAATAGCCTCTCGTATCATCCTAGGGATGAATCGTTGTTCTCTAGCGAGTATTTGTGGTTTATCAGGTCTCCACTCCGCTGGGCTCCAGAAGTACGGAGATTCGAAATTGGGTCACCCATCTAGAACCCGGCATGACGAAAGTTGCTTAGTTTTGACGACCGTAAACAAAGTGCTCTCCTGTAGGCTTAACGATACACAAGATTTCATGTAACACATAGAGTTAGCCGTTATCGTCTCGTTGCTAGCATTTTGTATGAACACTACTAGTATATCCCACTCATTAACTCATTATATTATCTCTGCTGCTTTCGCCCAAGAGGGTTAAAAAAAAGTTTGTAAGTATTTATAAACTTTTTGGTAACCTCGAGACTTAACTGCTTCATTTGTGCATTCAGCCAGATATATTTAAGTAATTTAAAAAAATCCGCGTGTTTAACACGCGGACACGCGGCTACCAAATGCTCAGAACAATATACATAGCTTTATTATATAAGGGGCATAAGTATTAAGGTAATTAAGAATATTATATTTTCTATTGCGCCCTATCTTGCAGACATTTTTAATTACTGTATCAATAAGGGTATCTTTCCAGAACTTATGAAATTCAGTAAGGTTATACCTTTATTTAAATCAGGAAACAAAGAAGACCCTAGTAACTATAGGCCAATTTCAATATTACCAGTACTAAGTAAAATTTATGAAAAACTTATACTCGAACAATTAATGGCATACTTTAACTCAAACAAGCTTCTACATAAGAAACAATATGGTTTTACAAAGGGTCGTTCCACTACTGACGCAGGTGTTGCTTTAATAAAACATATATTCGATGCCTGGGAGAAGTCTCAGAACGCTCTTGGAGTTTTTTGCGACTTATCCAAGGCTTTCGATTGCGTTGAGCACAGGACTCTGGTGATGAAGTTACACTACTATGGTCTTAATGATTTTGCACTTAAATTGATAGAGTCGTATCTCAGTTCTAGGACACAAACTGTCGATATCAATGGAACTAAATCATCTGGATCTCTTGTAAAAATGGGAGTTCCGCAAGGGTCAATCCTCGGGCCCTTCCTATTTTTAATTTATTTTAACGACTTGCCATTTTTTGTGGAGAACTTCTGTGAAATTGTTTTATTTGCAGATGATACTTCACTCATTTTTAATGTTACTAGGTGTAAGAATAATTATGACGATGTAAACAATGCTCTAGCAAAAGTACTCAGTTGGTTTACTGTTAATAATCTACAGCTTAATGCAAAAAAAACAAAATGTATTAAATTTACACTACCTAATGTTAAAACTGAACCAACTGATATTAGAATAAACGGTGATAAATTAGATTTGGTAGACTCAACAGTCTTCTTAGGTATAACACTTGACTCAAAACTTCAATGGAATCCTCATATATCGAAATTGTCCGGTAAACTCAGTTCTGCTGCTTATGCTATCAGAAAAATTAGACAATTAACAGACGTTGAAACTGCTAGAACAGTTTACTTTAGCTATTTTCATAGTGTCATGTCGTATGGTGTCTTACTGTGGGCTACAGCAGCTGATGTTGAATCTATATTTATTTTGCAGAAACGAGCAATAAGAACCATTTATAGACTAGGTTCCCGAACTACTTTAAGAAATATTTTTAAAGAAATTGGTGTTCTTACAGTTGCATCTCAGTTTATTTATAATTGCATAGTTTTTGTGCGTTGCAACATCAACTCTTTTACTAAACACGGTGATGTACACAATTTCAATACTAGAAATAAGAAAAAACTTGTAATGCCACTGTTCAGGTTGCAAAAGGTTCTTGGCTCTTTCTTGGGGCAAGGTATACACTACTATAATAAAATACCTAGTACTGTACAAGATTTACCTTTAGATAAGTTTAAAAAACATGTAAAATCTTCTTTACTTAAGAAAGGTTATTATACAGTCAAAGAATATTTAGATGACAAATCAGCTTGGTTATAATAAAAAAATAAAACTACTCTTTATTTTATTTTATTGGGATCAATAATTACTTTAAAAATATCTTAGCGCTGATATGATAGCCTTTATCAGCAATGTCCTACAGTTTACAAATAATATTTATGTTACGTTAAACTTTTCATTAGATTTTTATTTAGAGTATCTTGAGTGTGTCATGCTCTGTTTAGTGTCTCTGCGGTGGTGGCGTGTGCGTCGGGTCGTTACATTCCCTAAGATATGGTTGAGTGAAGCGATGGCTGATTCATATGTCATACTCGTGAACGGGTGCCGCCTGTGGAGGCTGGTTAGTAGCTGGTTAGAGGCTGCAAGAGCAGACTCTTGCATACTATTATTTTTATTATTATTAACTATAGTTTAATTTTGTTTTTTTTTTTTTTTGTTTTTTTTCTTAGACAATTTTTGACCTTTATTAGTGCTGTATGACATTGTGAAAATTTTAACTGGTAACTGATGTTTTGCAAATGTAGATATTATTATATTTTCTCTTTTGTTTTTTTTTGTTTTTTTAATTTGTGTGGTTGTCCTTTATATTTTGTGTTTTTATTTGTGATGGAAAGTGTCCTTTTATGATAGGGCATTTTCCAATATTTTTGACGCTGTAAGGGAGAAAAGAGCTGGACACTTGCTGAGTTTCTTGCCGGTTCTTCTCAGTACAAGATCTCCCGCCCAGAGTAGACTTACGAACCGATGGCATAATGACGTTCATAAGAGCTATTTGTAGCCTAAACTGAATAAATGATTTTGAATTTTGAATTTTATTCTGAGACCAATTCATAAACACAAAATAAGCAGATTTGCAGACGGTAAGCTTCAAACAAATGCGCTTCAGGCTAAGCGTATACTGAGACGCAGGCGACGCTGCTGCTCCGTGCAGCGCAGCGCAGAGCAGAGTAGATTTTGTAATGCATGGTCGTGCCGAGAGCAGCGTACGCCGGCGCCGCGGCGCAGGCACGTGCGACGCAGACACTGCCCTGCGCCTCGTCGTTGTAGTGCCGGCACAGATTTCTGAGCGACGCGTGCGTGTATACACATGTTTTTATTATAATTTTGTAATAATGACAGAACAATTAACAGAACTCCCTCGATAGTAATAATCCTCCATTAGTAGAACGTTTTTTCAGATAATCGCTTTAGTTTTTATATGCTTGGAAAACTGTAAAGTATATAATCAAGGACTGTAAAGTAGCAACAACTCACATGTTTATAGTCAAAGCAACTTACATTATCACACTGACATTGACAACTCATGTGTCCGTGCTGAGTCACTTACCTACCTGCGTCGCAGCATGCGTTCGCAGCGTAGAGCATTAAACCAACAGCCTATGTCTGCCCCAACTGCCCTGCCCCGCAAAATCTGCGCTGTGCTGTGCTGCGTCACCTCCGTCTCAGCATACTTTTCATATTTTTTTTACATTTTTTCTGTCTCTTTTGTTTCGAGTGTTTGTTTTTGTGTCTGTATATGGTTTTTCCTAAGTTGTAAACTGGGAGAAACTATATATACCTAGACATACATTTCGTAAATTTCATGTAAAAGGAAAGTTATTGTATTGTATGTTTTTCAAACAATATTGTTCTGCACCGCGCACCGGCGGGCGGCGCGGTGCGGCGCCCCGGTGGCAGGCTCCGCCAGAATACCAGCGTTGTTGCGATACGCTTCGCAACAACACAAGCTGAGGCGGGGTCCTGATTGACCTTTTGTTTGTTTTTATTCTTATTTTTTATGTATATTAGTGTGTGTGGTCAATAAATGTTTCTCTGTCTCTCATACGCTTACCCTCAACAGTCCGAGGAGCGCAGCTGTAGCGACATTAGCGTCGTGTATGAAGCTCATTTTCTGTTGTCTCCTTTTTTTGTAGTATAGATCTGTTGAACTGAGTGCCTGGTGCGAGTCATCTTTGCCCGATCACGTTAACGACCACGTGAATTTCTATGGCATTAACTGACCTCGTTTGTCACCAAGAGACGCTTCAACGTCATATTTTTTATAGTTTTTGGGTTGATTGTCGCTAGCGAGCTGTTAACAATACTACATAATTACTCGTATAATTTATACGAGTAATTAATAGGTAACGTTTTTGACTATGTTTGTTTGTCGGGGCTAATCTCTGGAAATCTTTCACTGATAGAAAGCTATATACTATCTACTACCTTGGGTAATATATAGGCTATATTATATTTTGATAAAAAAGATTTATTTTTAAAATCTTCAATCTACGCGGACGAAGTCGCAAGTTAAGTGCTAGTTGGTACAATAATTCGAAATCCAAGCAATATGTTGTCATGTAACGAAGTTCCTTGAACGTTCGTGGTCGATTGACCACAAAAATATTAAAGAAAGATTATATAATATTATTATTATTGTCACTACATAGTATAAAACAAAGTCGCTTCCCGCTGTCTGTCTGTCCTTATGTATGTATGCTTAGATATTTAAAATTACGCAACGGATATTGATGCGTTTTTTTTTAAATAGATATAGTGATTCAAGAGGAAGGTTTATTTATATGTATAAATACATGCATCAATTATAGTAGAGAAAAACTGATAATTTTAAAGGTTTCACATTTTTGGCGCTTACTTTGCAAACGCTGGCTGAACCCCACGAGATAGGTCAAAATAATGTACTACAGTATTGTACACCTTAAAAAAGTCTACAACAAAGTCCGCGATGGTATATGTCATATATCTCTTTGAGATAACCCACATTAATAATTTTTTATCCTTTAAGTACTTTTTATGAGAAATAATGGCTTATTTACGAAGCGATTTTAAGGGAAAAATGAAGACATTCTGTAGTATATTTAGTATCAGCATTGCACCCGTGCGAAGTTTTTCCATAAAAAAAAGATGAAATCTTACTTTGGTATGAGACATGGATATTTCTTGCCCAATTTGCGACAGAGGCTCTATTATGTTACTGCATCGAGAAGCATGCCGCGTCTTCGAGTATGGCTGATGCGCCGAATCGTGCTCACGGGACCGCATTTAGGAGCACTATTTGTCTTTTTATTTTTTTAAATTGAGTTTAATTATAATGTAATGTATATTGTAATTCGTAGGTTAGGTAGGTATGTTTACTTGAAATTAATAGTTTTTTAGGTTCACTTTGTTGTCCGTCTGTCTGTCTGTATACTCAGGTACCATATACTCAGGTCTGTGGTCCCTTGAAGCTGTGTAAAAAATCAAACTTCTAAGTTAACGAAAAAAAGAGATACGGCCGTTTATGTTGCAAAAAACGTATATTTCGACACTGTCAAGGGAATCAAAATTCATAGGGTACTTGCCGATGACCTAGAACTATGAAGTTTAGCAAGTAATATCGTCTTATACTACAAGTACAGGGAAAAATCTGAAAACTATACATATTTAATTAAAATCACAAAAAAACAGGGTCTTTATGCAAGGAACGGGGGTCCAAATTTTGAAGTAAGTTAACCGTGTCATGTGGGATATCGTATGAAAGGGCTTCATTTGCACAAGCTTAAACAGATTTTTAATCATTTTTATGATGTATAATTTTCGATACCCATAAATTTGTACGGAACCCTCAATGGGCGAGTCCGACTCGCACTTGTCCGGTTTTTTAACTTATGTTTACTTTAGCTTATATTATGTTACGATGGGTCTTCGGAACCATGTGTGCATAACTTCCTGTGTCCTTAACTTGTCTAGTGGACAAGCATCTGTTTGTCTAGAGAGTGGCGATCTCCCCCACGGAGGCCCTTTGATCGATTTCCAGGGGAGATAGATACGTATTGCTCCCGGTTAACTTAGAGTTAGGGTTTATTATAACCTGCTTCCATTTTTGTCACTTAACATAAGGTGAGATGAACGCTTCCTACGTAGTGAAATAAAAACCCTTTAAAAAACAGGTTTCATGCCTGCAAGATTTTTAAAGGACGCAAAACTAAACTAAATGTGATTGTCAGTACACTCTTTGCAATAAGACAGGGCTGTATTTAGTTTACATTTTTTTACTATTCATTTTACAATATACCTTATTATAGTTTTATATTCTGACTAGCGGCCGCTCGCGGTTTCACCCGCGTTGTTCCCGTTCCCGTGGGAATATCGGGATAAAAAGTATCCTGTGTGTTAATCCAGGTTATAAACTATCTGTATGCCGAATTTCATTCAAATCCATTCAGTAGTTTTCACGTGAAAGAGTAGCAAACATCCATCCATACTTACAAACTTTCGCATTTATAATATTAGTAGGATTTGCTACATAGCTAAAGTGTAAGGGATTATAAATATACCTAACTATTGTAAACAAATTTAACATATTGTTTTGTAGCATATAATATTTTTTTATAATTTAATAATGTAACAGTCTATCAATAATTCAAATACCTGAACTATAAAAATTTACCTATTAACACATGCAGTATCAAATATTATACTTGTTCGCACTTTTAAATAGACAATGATTTTATGCATAAGTACCTATATGTTTTACCTCACATCAACAGGGCAAATGTAAGGTTAAAATAACTATATTGGAAAACGTATTTTTTCTCTGTGCGCATTTCCTTTTTTTGCAAACGTATGAATAACAGACAGATAACAATAATCTCTCGGCGGCGGCATCAAAAAAATCGCACCTCTACTAAAATAACTCACGTATGTAACCTCACCGATATTGGTGTCATTTCAAAGCCTATTAAAAAAACTAAAAAAAACACATTTCTTTATTACAAACAAAAACTTAACACCATAAATGCGACTAAAAAAATTCTGATTTCCATAAAACGAGTGCTATAACTATTTACCTTGGAATCAGAACAATGTAGCTGATGTTTTCTAATAGATTATTAAGAATGTTTTTCGAATACAAAAAGATTTTGTATTTGCAACAGCTGTGTTTATTTTTTTTTACTTTTCTTCAATTTACCAAATATCGCTTCAAAAAAACTGTCACGTCGTTGACTAAAACGAACGAAGTGATTCGTAATGGTGGATCAATCAATGTCAGTCTATTTGACAGCTTCATTTCAACAGCCGAACGGAAAATGTCATATCGCTTGCAGGAAATATTATGGCGGGGCAAAAAAAAATATTTACAATTTCTTGCGGGCCCTTAGTACGCCCCAGGAAGGCCGGTTTGCAACATTGTTGCGGTGGGCGATTGTTTTATTTATTTTTATTCCCTACCAGCTGAGGTCCGGTCCTGTGTAGTGGCCTCATCGAGCGTTGGCATATTAAAGCACATTTTTTTATGCGCACGCACATACGTTGCGATTTTTAAGTAATCTAATATTTAGATAGGTACTACATCTTCCACCTTACCAACTGGACAACACAATTAATACATTATAATATATTCTATTATTCTATATTTCTATTAATTGTGTATAAATGTATCATTGTTTCTCATATCACTAGATGCCATAATATGTAAATTTAATTTAATTTCATGTTTCTATAGTAAGTTGCGTAAAGATCACTTCACACTTGCATTAGAGTAATTATTAACGGAATTTTTCTTATTAATAAACATAATAAGAATCCCGCTAATAACCACTCTAAGGTCTTCATGAAGTCAAACAATATTATATTTTTAACTAATGGTTTATGGAAACAAACATATATTTTTTAACAATTTAATACATTTCGGCAGTTTAATTACACAAATTAAGATTTGATATAACAATAATAACAGAGGAGCGCGATGGCGCAGTGGTTAACGCGTCCGGTCTGCGATTGTTGACGTTAAGCAACTTTCGCAAAGGCCGGTCATCGGATGGATGACCAAAATTTATCATCTCGAGCTCCTCCGTGCTTCCGCACCGCACCGCACCGCACTGGGCCCCCGTGGTGGTTTATGGCCCGTTCTCGCTATCTATCCATAGGGAAGGCTCGTGCCCCAGCAGTGGGGACATATAATGAGCTGGTGATGATGATAACAATAATAATAGAATTTTAATTAAAATGAATTGTTCCAATGAAAGACAAGTGGTTTGGTGCATGCCTGCACGTATGATTGGCGTCATTCAATTAAGGAAACACTTACAAAAACGTTATAAGCCTGCTAAGGTTAAGCAACTTTCAAGCCAAGATTAATATCCATAACATAACATTTTGTGAACTACAGTCGAATGTTGACCATCGGGTGACCAAGAGTATGCATTATTATGTGCGTTATACAATTCAATTGCAGCTAAGTTTGTCTGCTGAAGGTTTTACATGTAAAAATAAATCTTGCAACAATACTAGTTGTTGTTGCGATATAAGTAAGATAATTATAAATATATTATTCATTTCTATGCTACGAAAGCATACATAAAGAAACACAAATGTTGAAAAAATTTCCACGAGCAGGATTTGAACCTGCACCCTTCTGACATACCGGGTCAGATGCTCTCCCAATTGAGCTATTGTGGTTCTAACCAGCCCGCCAAAATTATTCAACACTATTTACTTTTTACTTTGAAAGCCAAATGCGCCCATTTAATGTCAAATTTTTTAACACTTGTGTTTTTGTAATTTGTTTGCAACAAAATTTGCGTTAAAAATTATATAAACAAAAACATTTCATACATAAAGAATTGTCAGAGTGTGACTGGGATGGACTGTTTGACGGAATTGCTGATGTAAATAATATGCTCAAATATTTTACAGAAAAAATCGTGGTGTTATTCAAAAGTTTGTTCCACAGAAAAAAATAGGTAAAAATCAATATCCAACGTGGTTTGATCAAAACCTTATTAGAACCTTAAGGGTGGGCCGTCCGTAAGTGACAAGTCTCATATGTTTTATTTGAAATGTCGTCGTCCATATTTATTTGATGCCGCGCGGCCATACTAATTTTGTATGGGGAATTTAAGGTGCTTAATAAAAAATAATTATTAAAATAACCACTTGATGAATCGAAAATGTAGTCTAGCAATTTGTAGTTTATCCATTGATGATTGTTTAGACAAAATCAGAGGTACAATAATTTAGATAAATTATAAGAAATCTACTAAACGCCGTCACTCGTTTTAATGATTTTTGCCTAACTTTAAATGATATTGTAGAAAAAACTATAGCGTGTTTTGAATTTATGGTTCTGACAAATTGTAAACACGTTCCCTATGATACTAAATATATATTTAGTTCATTAAATACGATAGTATTTTTAATTATATTTACTTAACCGTAACTGCATTTTTGGCATTTTTTGGTCGGCGCACCCTTAAAAGAAAAGTATAGATAGGATTAGACGTCGCGGCTTAGAAAATATAAGAATCCCATGGATGAACTCGAGCTACGTTTATTAGGTACCAGATGCACTCGTATGGCCACTAGCTGTTATAATAGGTAAGTATATTTCTAAAATGGGAAATCAAATGGCTCAAAACCCCAAACTTTTTTGGTGTTTTGTCAAAACGATACGTGGTGGTACAAGTTCGTATCCGATCTCAATGACAGATGGGTCTACAAGTAACATCTGTTGGCGTTAAAACTTATCGAGCTTTTCTTGGCACACTTTTCATCTGTATACATGGATAACGATGTTTCTGCACCAAAAGAATATGTATATTCAGATTATTTAAAATATCTAGATAATAATAGTCGCCATTTGGCACTACCTTTGCTCTTCTTAATAAATTGAAAAGCGTTAATTGTGATGAGTAAAGGAGCTGGCCTCGACGGGATTCCTCCAGTGTTTGTGGTAACCTTACCACCTTACCTCTACCAATACCTATTTTAAACATTTTTAATTTGTTTCTAAGTAAGGGCCAATTTCCTTCGGATTGGAAAGTAGTTAAAATTGTTGAAAAACTACAGGCCCATTTCCATCTTGTAAATTTTTGCCAAAATGTTTGAATCTTTGATCTGTCCGTCCGTATATACTAAGACACTTTAATCAATTTTTGGCTACTAATCAGCATGGTTTTGTTAAAGCTAGATCAACAAGCACAAACCTAATGCTTCTCGCGGCAAACTTAACTGCTGCAATGGATGCCAACAAACAAATCGATGTTGTGTATACGGATTTTAGTCGGGCATTTGATCGAGTACCACATGATATACTGCTGCAAAAGTGATCCGCTTACGGTATTTCAGATAGCTTCTTGGAATGGGTCAGATCTTATTTGCAAGATCGTACTTTTTTGTGGTTGTTAACGGATTCCAGTCAAATCCAGGATATATAACCTCTGGCGTTCCACAAGGTTCGTGTTTGGGTCCTGTCTTGTTTGGCATATTTGTTAATGACATACTCAATTGCATAAAGTTTTCTGAACCTTACTTGTATGCGGATGACTTGAAAATCTGTAGGATAATTGACGGCCTAGATTACTCGAATAAATTCCAAAATGATGTGGATGAGATTTCCAAATGGTGCCATTGCAACAGAATGAATCTGAACAGCAGTAAATGTTTTTTTGTACAGTTTACGTGAAAAGGAAACGTAGTTCCCTTTTTGCGTAAACCGTCCGTAATTCCGTGTTGCTTTTTTTTACTTCACATTAATGGGAGCTACATTCAGCAACTGGATCGGATACGAGACTTTGACCAAAAATTAACGTTTGTGCCTCATATTGAAGAGGTAATAAACAGAGCTTCTAGAACTAAAATCATCCTGTTTAATAGTCTAGTACGCAGTATACTGGAGTACCGCGTGGTTGTGTGGAGGCCATACTATGCTAACTACTCACTCATACACTGAGACTTGAAAGGGTACAGAAAGGATTTCTAAACACTTAGTTTACTCAGCCGGAATGGGAAACAGAAAAATTTAGATCAGAAAATTTAGATCGTATAAGTGTAGTTTACAACATGTTAAAATGACTGTTCTCTGGAAAATCGTCGAGTACTTCATGATTTAATTTTTGCATCCAAAATTTTTAACAATAATATTGACTGTCCCCGAATATTAAGTTAATTTAATTTGCGTGTCCCAATTAGATATCCTCGTAATAAGATAAGCCCTCTTGTAAGACCTTTTCGTAGAACAGTGTCTGGCTCCAACTCCCCTGTTTCCATATACAGACTATGTAAAGTGGTAAATGAATTTAAAGACATCACTGATATTTACTCGGAGTCAATATGGTTCATGCGGTATTTACCTGTTAGTGTTTGTTACATTTAGTTATACATTAGCCCAACTGTTACCTGTTTGGAAACAATGTAAACAAACAATATAACTTTTTAAACTATCATGGTCACTTACATTAGAATAAATATTATTAACGGGATTATTACCATGTTTATTGTCGTGTTTGAGTATCCGATATTTCATTAGATTTTTTTATTAGAGTACATCCGTGATCATGACGCATGCAACTGTGCCGAAATATCGGATACTCAAACACGACAATAAACATGGTAATAATCCCGTTAATAACATTCATTTTATTGTAAACAAACGTTGGTGAATCTAATAACTAATAAAAATAAGATAAATACTGCGTCTCAGGCCTGCGAGAGCCTTGTGTGGTTGCGACTGTATACATTAAGATTGTAAACTCTACTTTACACAAAAACACACACTACTTATACAAAAAAAATACTCATTTACTATATTTTGATGCAGTCATGATGCATAAGGGATAATTGTTTTATTTTTTACATAACTTAATATTTAACGTTGCAACAATTAAAATATTTGCAATTAAAATTTGACTACAAATATAGTTTTTATGAATGTCACTACGAACGCCATAAGTCAACGCGACGGGTGATCATGTATGGAGGAGAAACGGCAAGAAACTTCCTTTCCATGTTGCCATTTTTTGAAAATGCACTCTGATCCTGATAGTAGAAGGACATTTATTAACACAATCACAAAAACAAAAAAGATATTGTTTTTATTTTAGTAATGTGAAAGCCCAAGTGCTTCGTTGTTGTAAAATGAAAAACGTACATGTATAAGTATTTAAGTTAACTAGTGGTCGCCCAGTGGTCGAAATTCGACCGTAATTTTTATAAAAAGCTGTTTACTATTTCGGCTGAACGATGAAGCTGCAAATTATATCCTAAGCAATGAAAAATTAAAAAAGATATAATGTGAGTTTGGATTGGCATTGACAGATTTCGGCCGCTCCTCCTCCTCCTCCTAAAAAAAATTAGCATTCTGCACTCTTTCTCTATATCTATATTATTTAATATTATAAAGTTGAAGAGTTTGTTTGTTTGAACGCGCTAATCTCAGGAACTACTAGTTCGAATTGAAAAATTATTTTTGTGTTGAATAGTCCATTTATCGAGGAAGGCTTTAGGCTATATAACATCACGCTGCGACCAATAGGAGCGAAGCATCAGTGAAAAATGTTGCAAAAACGGGAACAAGAGCCTAAAAAATTAAAAATACTGCCGAAAGTCGCTATTCCACGCGGACGAAGACGCGAGCACAGCTAGTAAACTATAAGTGTGCGAAGTTTCATACTCCTCCGTCCGCGCAATTTTCGTAAAGAGGGGTACAAAGTTTTTGCTTCACGTATTAATATATAGATATTGTTGCGAAGAAATTACAATTATAAAATGTGTTAAAAAAACACTACCAAATAGGCTAATTGTGCATCTGATCCGATATGTCACAAGGTGCGAATTCGAGGCCCTCTCGTGGATATTTTTCACTTTCACTATACTGTTTACTTCACAGGGTAGGCAAGCAGTCCCGCGCCATAGGTATAAACTAGGGAACGCAATCTCGTTCTCGCGAGATCTCGTCCGTATTTTGGGAGATTGAATCTCGTACAAATTTCGTACGAGATCTCGCGAGATTACGAGATTGAGCGGCAGCATACCGCACGTGGAATTACAAAGAACTTTGAGAACAGATCGATTAAACTTTCTTTTTAAAAATTTATGAGGCATTAACAGCTCCAAACTCAGAGCAATTCAGAGAAGTGGTTAGGTTTTTCAGGCTCTCAGTTGCTCTTAGGAATAACTGATGCCCTGAAGAACAAACTATGGAACTCATTTTTGATGTACCTAATCTAATAAAGAAGTAACTATGGAGCTGACATAGTCGAAATCTACTAAAGTCCCATCAAAACAGCAGAAAAAAAATTACTTACATAAATTTTCAGTGAAATCACCCAATCTCGCGAGATCTCGTAATCTGCGAGATCTCGCGAGACTGACCTTCTGGTCTCGCTTGATTTTGGCTGGGTCCAAAATCTCGCGAGATTGCGTTTATAAACGTACGGCGACCTTATGCACTACCGCTAGAACATATGGCGCGCGAGGGATACTACAGTAGTGTGAGCTTCATTTGATATTCCATCAGGTTTACGAGAATGATAATTAGTATGGCATTGAAGCAGCGCCTCCTGACGACATACGAGCAGAGTTAAAATTTTGCCTTACAAATTTTTGTTATCGTAAACATAATCAAATGAATACGGATAGTAAAAAAAGCTCACACTGGGCACTCTGTAGTATATATACTTTAGTATACTATACTGTACTATTCTATTTTAAATATACACTATACAAAGTAGATATACTAAGTAGATTTTTAACAGTACATTTATCTTGATTCCAGACGGCGCAGGAGCCCTCCGAGCCTCCGTCGACCTCATCCGGGGCAGGCGAGCCCTGACGCGGCCCGGGACACCCGCTGTGCTACACAGGACACATAGTGTTGTGACGTTTGTGTACTTGTCTACAGTTCGCGCACACCTGTGCTTACGCGTGTGACTATGAGTTGACTGTGCGTAGGCAGTGTTTTGTTTCTATTGTTTGAAATCGGAAAAAGTGACTCAACGCAATTCGAATTTCGAACGGCTGATTAAGGCGCTGGCAACCATTCAGCGCTCTATGTTGTTACATGTGCACATGTAATAGGGAATTCCAGTCAAAAATACGAGAAGCGCTATTTATTCAAAATATAAAAAAAGTGAGTACGAATTATCGATAATCATTTAAATAGATACTGTTTAGAAGTGACTTTGGATTTTTATTATACCAAGTGAATTTCATAATTTTGAATTTTGAAAACATTAACATTGTTATTAATATGGATAACAACATAATTTTTTCTTGGCGTTGTTTGTGTACTTTTTATATAAATCATGCATAAGTGAGCGCATTTCACAGTTGTCAGCGTCTTAAACACGGTTCGGTCTTAACCTGCACGAGAATAAGCGACCCCAGTGACTGAGCCATGCTAGAGCGCTTCATAAGGGGAATTACTAACTTCAAGAAGAATTTGAAAGGTTCCATTCAGCCAAAAAATAAATCTATGGCCACCCTGTTGCCAATAGCTCACTTTGTCAACAAAAAACACATCGCTACATACAAAAGCTGAATCGCGCTATTTCAACACTTCGGTCGAACGCAGAGATTCGCCGGATTGCCATGCGACTTCATTGCAGTCGCACAATCGCTAATTGCAGATGCTAAAAGTGACACGTTTGCTGTGGCCCTAAGCGGCACGACTTCTCATGGTAAATACATAAATTTAATGGTATACTCGTATTAACTTTATGGGTAAATATGATTAATTCCTTGATTAAGATTTTCAAGCGTTGCTAGAATAAGTCATATAAATACAAAGTGTTTAGAAGTTATAGTTTCATGAAAATTCTAATAGATAAATCGATTTGTCCTATGTATAAGGGCCAAAGTGCAAATATATAACTTTTCTAGGAAGTTCGTCAAGTTATAATTTTGCACTTGTACCCCTTTACAATTCTATGTTGCTGGGTTTGTATGTATAGGGGTATAAGTGCAAAATTTATAACTTTTCGAACAATCGATATTTCGAAGCGAAGTTTTGTTGGTTAGGTACTGGTTTCAATGTTATCTTGTGTTGAGTCACTTTTCTATGGGCTGTGTTATGAAATAACTTACGATGTATGTGGAGAAATCTCATAACGGATTAGTTTAATATTTAAATTGTTACCATTAACGTATTGGTGATGTTTTCCAAGTAATTACTGACAAAAGTTTAATGTTAGCTTATTATGACGTTTCTAATATGTTGTAAAGTAACCCAATGTCTTGAGAAAGTATTAAAATTCAATGTAACGAAAAATACTATAAAACGCGGAATGTAGTTTTTTCATAAAAAAAATATCTTCTTTTAACGTTAACAAAAAGCCATGTAAAAAAAATTACGAATTTCATATAAATTAACTATTGTAACTTTGAATATTGTACCTAATAACGGTGGGACTGTCAACCGGTTAATCAAAAAAAAAATAAGAAAAAAATTATCGTGCGTCCGTAAAAAAAAACTACTTTTTATTAATGAAACAAAAAATTCCGTCTGCTAGTAGTTTATACATAATAGTCGCCTATGTTTAAGAACAAATAATTATGTGGTATGTTGGACTATGGTAAACGTAATGGGTATAGTCATCAACAAAAGTTGATTAACACTTTAAAACAAGTTGATAATAAATAAGCCTACATAAAAGTTGAAAAGCGCATTTTAGATTCTTTAGATCATTTTACTTAACATTTGTACGAAGAAACAAAGACAAAAGTTTACAAATCGTCAAGACTTTCAAGACTTTAATAGTCCTTTTCTGTACTTTCCGGCGCCTCAAAGTCTTCCTCAAATAAAGAACTCGAATGTCAGTTCTATATTTTTTTGCCAAAGTCTTGTCCATGAATATTGGTTACTTAAAAACAGGGGGATTAGGCTCTTTGGTGCATTTAAAACTTTCTCTTTTGCCTTTAAATGATATAATTACCGTCCAGGGGGGGGGTAACCACGAGCTCTTAAAGCAGTATTATTGCAGTTGTGAAAACGAGACGCGTGTAGCGTAGAATATACTCGCGTCTCTTTTCCACAACTCCAATAATACTGCTATTAGAGCTCAGTATCATTATCCTTTCTCTTCGCTTCTGTCACTTTTGATGTGTGGCTGTTTTCTAAGTGGTTTTTTGAAGGACCTGTTTCTACTACTTACGTTTTAATTGTACTTTGAAAAAGTTCTTAATTGTTAGGCTACTTACGTCGACTGTACTTGCGACCTCCAGGAACGGTTTAACGTAACCAAATACCAGAAACACTTCGTGAAACTTTTCTATTTTTCAAAATTTTATTTTTTCATTAGAGTTTGGTGTTCTATTTTTTTCTGACTAGCGTAACACCATGAAGCTGTAGATATAAGGGTACACTTAAATGCTGGCTAGGGTAACAGACCTAAATGTGTAATTTTCGACGGAAGCAGACCAGGGGGCCTAGATTAGTGACATAACGCTAGTAGAATAGACATGGAATAGATTGATAGACGTCTAGAATTGACATAAGCCAACCAAACGCCATTTTCACGTATCGTTGGCTTATGTCAATCCTATACGATAATCATTCTATTTAATTTCTGTGTATCTAGTAGCGTTATGCCACTTGTCTAGGCGCTCAGTAGTTTAATTTTTCAAACTTTTTTTCGATATAGGGTAAAGGCAGAATTGTTACCACAGTGAGATAGGTGTCATCATGATTGCAATCGTAATTTCACATGACATATTCGACTTTCAATTTTGCCTTGTTCAAAAGTCCTTTGTTTCTCAGTGCTTGAAAGAGCTACTGATGCGACCGATAAAAAACAGCATTAAATCTATCGATCAAAGTTTATGTAGGGCTGCCAATATCCGTCATCTTTCTCCATATTGATACGGTAACAAGATATTTTTTACAAAAAAATATAAACTTTGTTGATTTTAAAGTAAGTGATATCTAAGTAATTTAGTAAATGGTAGTCAAAGTTATTACGAAACTCTTCTCTTTGGCAAATTGTTCGCTGCCATATAAATAATGTAAATAAATAGGGTACCTACGTAGTTTTTTAAAATATTTTCTGTCACAAAATGAGGTGCATTTAAGATGCGTAGTCAATATTCAATAAAAAGTTTGTATGCCAACGATATTTCAAAAATTACATACAACCCTATTGCATAGTGTAGCCCTTAGCCTTAAGCTGTATTTCGACGCATATTACAATTTATGGCAACTAATGAAACGACTGGACCCACCAAGCTCGCGTAATTGCGGTTATTTAATGTACTCGCCTGTACATCATACTACCACAAACGTCCTCAATAAACTTTTAACTTTATATCTATGGAATACGGTTGAACCTTTACTCAAGAAATTTACCTACCATGAATTCTCACTGACAACTCGCTAGAAACTTTTTACAGGGAGCATTTAAAAAAATTCAAACTTTAGTAATATTCGTCGTACTTCTCCATTTTAAGTCCATTAAAAGTTTTCTATATCTATATTATAATATTATAAAGCTGTAGAGTTTGTTTGTTTGAACACGCTAATCTCAGGAACTACTGGTTCGAATTGAAAAATTCTTTTTGTGCTGGATAGTTCATTTACACGCTGCGACCAATAGGAGCGAAGCATCAGTGAAAAATGTTGCAAAAACGGGAACAAGAGCCAAAAAAATAAAAAATGCTGCCGAAAGTCACTATTCCACGCGGACGAAGTCGCGAGCATAGCTAGTTAAAAATAAATTTAAAATTATATAACTACTTATTATTAGCTACCTACCTAGTAAGTAGGTAGTTAAAAAAATCAAATGCCTACAAATATATTTGTCTTGGCTTTGACTAAACTTTTATTAACTTTTAGTCGTCTACATATAGACTCTGTCTGTAAACCAAAAATTCTAAAATTCAGAGTCAATATTGCGCCAAGTCCACGCGGTTTTGACAATAACTTCCATTGCAATCATACAGCTTCATGACTGCAAAAAAAATGTACTAATGTGAATTATGATGGCAACGTGACATTTGGGCTTGTAAGTAAAAATAGTTCCTGCTATTTGATGATTTGCAAACATTAGGCCTAGACAAGATAAGTGTCACATGTAACGCTAGTAAAAAAGAAATGGAATAAAATGGTAAAAAGCTATAGAAATTACCTTTCAAAATATTATAGAAATAGTCAGATTAAAAAAACAGTCTTTTTTTATTTAAGTACTTTATTTAAAAAATAACGGACGAATAATATTAGGTGTTGACAATTTTATTAATACCAACATAAAATATAACATTTTCTTACAAAAATAATTAATATACTTAATCAAAGAAACTCTATTATTAAATATTACAAAAAATAACAATATCGGTAGAAAATCATTAGAGTCGGTAGATCAGTGTCATTTTCGGTAAAAAAAATACTAAAAAATCAGTAAGTCCTCCAACACTGATCATTCTGTTCCATTTCTATTCCATTAGCGTTTAACACTTGTCTACGCCTTCATGTTGAATGCATTTAAGGTTGTAAAGCCATTTTATGATCGGTGTAAGTCGGTACACACTTTCGAATAGTTTTGACTCTTATTCCATTGTATTAAGAGTTACATTGTTTACGTGTTAATGCTTGTGTCTGTACTTCCTCATTTGGAATAGGCTCAAGTCTTATGTGGGAGTACCGTTGTATACAGGGTCGGTTAGATGTGGCATTAGGCGGGGCCGCACTAGCCACGCCCATCGCAACCTCAGCTAGATAAAGCTTCACGGTTTAATGCCTCCAGCGTCCAAGTTTATTTTATTCATTAGTTTATAACCAGCTTTGTCCGTGATTCTGTTTTGAGACTTACGCGTTAGGTAATACGTTTTGAAATAGAAGTATACGTCTTGTGGATTTATGAATTGTGTGTGCCTTGTTCGGTGAAAACAACTGACATTCTAGAGTTTTCATTGACTTTAAAGCCAATAAAAGCTATCCACATTAAAATAAACATTAAATAATAAATAAATTAGTACACTAACGCAGATCAAACTGATTTGTGTAAATAGTTTGGGTAAATTGAAAAAAATACATGATTCAATTCTTTGAAGCTTAATTACCTACTCAAGTTCAAGCTGAATACATTGGTATTGGAATACACTGGTTCATAATGCGTCTATTCAATGTCAGTTTTAATATATTAAAACTCCCATCTTTTAAGATATATATAAAACAATTTAAAAAATATATATAAACTTACTACAATATTAAAATACCTACACATTATTTAGCCTGCTGATTCGGGAAATCATTTCAGACTAAGCCTTAAAACGAGTACAGACAACAGCAAAAGTCTATGATCAATATACCAATACTAATTAAACTAATTATAGGTGTGTTTACTTTACAATGTTTAGTAAAAAAATACAATATCATGGTGGCATCAGTGTTTGACACAGTTACCCAATGTTCGACGCCAGTTATCATCGCCAAAAAATAATATAAAATTTCATTAATTTCATTAGAAATGTTAATGGACGAAAGCTGGTGGTTTGTTTTTAATTGTTGCTAAAGTCAAAAGGACCCCTTTTTAGGGTTCCGTACCCAAAGGGTAAAACGGGAACCCTATTACAATAGTAATACTGTGCTATTACTAAGACTCATCTGTTCGTCCGTCCGTCTGTCCGTCTGTCACCAGGCTGTATCTCATGAACCGTGATAGTTAGACAGTTGAAATTTTCACAGATGATGTATTTCTTTTGCCGCTATAACAACAAATACTAAAAAACAGAATGAAATAAAGTGATAGAAACAGTAATTTATGCAAGTTTCCGGAAATATATCTTGCGGAGTCGTAGCGCAGCGCAGGCCGGCACGGCGCCGGCGCCCTCGCCGCATACTTATTTTGAGTAGCAAACAGTTAGTTATTTTCCAGTTATTACATTAATCTTGTTTTAAATGTTTTATTCGATTGTACTTTGTACGTATGTGCGAGTTGACTACACAAATAATAGGTAAAATCAAAAGGTGCCATCTCGCATATTTGTGCGAGTTTAAAGTGTGCGATTTAACGAATAACTCAAATAAATATTTAAGGGGGCTCCCATACAACAGACATGATTTTTTTGCCTTTTTTTTCATAGATAATGGTACGGAACCCTTCGTGCGCGAGTCCGACTCGCACTAGGCCGGTTTTTTTAATTAATAAAAGAAAAATTGTCGATATTCGATTCCTGTCGAACACTGGTGCCCCTACCCTATAATAAATTATCAAATGCAAGTTATATTAACTCTTTTTGTTTAATTTATAATGGTAAGTTTTGATTTAAAATCTTTTGAGAATTGTATTTTTATGTTGACTGTACTTTCATTGTTTTTGATATGAGTAGTGAGTACCATCCATCGTCCATCCATACATACATCTCAAACAATAATAACACTCGTTAATATTACGCATTAAATGTTTAGAATGAATTTGAACTTAATAGATAGGTAATTTGGCCATAATTCCATCCCATTGTTTTTTAAAGTAGTAATTACGGAACCCTATAGGGAACCATCCAGTCCAACAATAATTATAATGTATCACTAACCATTTTCTATTTAAATATATAGTAAGGGTAATGTCATTGGTTCGAGTAACATTTATCACTTTGACGATAAATTATGTCTTTATTACTATTTGGCAAAAGTTCACAAAAATATTAAACCTATATGTAACAGAAGTATGTAGACTGTTAATTCCCTATTACATTGTTAAAAACCTAAAGAAACTACAAATAATATTGGATAAAACAAAAATCTCTTCGAATGTGGTCTCTTTCAGAACTCACTCGCCATTTGATCACGTTAATGAAAACGAGAATTTGTATGGCTTAATGTTAACTCTTCTCGTATGCCGCCAGGAGGCGCTGCTTCAATGCCATACTAATTTTCGTTTTCGTAAACGTAATCGAATGAATACGGATAGTAAAAGAAACTCACACTAGGCAACGTCCCTCGGACGGAATCTCGACTTAAAATCGCCGGGTTATAGTCTATAACGTGTCGTCGACTAATAAATGATCATCGTCGATATTTATTTCGTTATTTCTTCGGAACGCCCCTGGCTTCCAGCTGTCGTCGCTGCTGACGACGACGGCACCGATTACGGTGATAATCTTGAAGCATTCCGAGTTACAAGCGAAACAGGCGCAACAATCGGCGTTAAGGGTCAAATTTGATCGCGGTCGAAGCGTACGATAGTATCAGCTCGTTTTGAAACGGCTATAATGATATTTGGGTGTCTAAATCCATTTTTTCAAAGTTTTATTGGCCATTTCGGTCACGTTACCGAAAACGAAAATAAAACGAGAGTAAAAATTTGGCCATGCAATTTCACGTTTGCGTTAGATTAGAGTGATCGAATAGCGAATAAAAATCGCAAAAACGCGCGAAAACTTAGTCGTTCCTTTAGTAAACTGCGTAAGTTATCTCAAAAGTTTCTCGCAAATATAAATGGTGCCTGTCCTTTTCATTAAAAGGGGGAGTTATTGTTGGAATTGTTGTTTTTGTAAAAAAAATATATAAAAAAGCAGTCTGTATAAAAGACATTGGTAGAAACTAAACTAAACATAAAACGGTCTTAAGATTAATCCTCCATATTTCTATCTGATAGCGGTTAAAATAAACAGCCCACCTTATCTAATAAATTAAAATAGCTTCAGAAACTTTCATAATTACTAATTATGATCAGGAATTTAAGATAATATAAAGTCATAGTTACGATCTTTAAACCCATTATAATGTTTCGATAATAGTTATTACCTAACTGTATATAGCTAGTCAGCATTGTGTTTCTTTTATAAGGCCAGTGATATTTCTAAAAAAAATAACTATTATTTTTCAAAAAAAAAAAAAATTGGTTAATATTCCTAAAAGAAAAAATTTCTTTTTATAAATAAAAATTTTTCGTCCATCGATTGTGCAAACTGCAATTATATACGTCCTTTATTCTATATTTTGAGACGATTATAAAGCCAAGACAAAGTCCATTTTAAATTGTACAACAAATGGTAATTTTTTGCTTAATTTTAAAAGTTGATGTTAGATAAAAATATGTTAAATAATATGGAGATCGAACGTCTTTATTTTAGCATATAATCAATTTATTTATGATTATATCCCAGTAAATAGTGGTACGTTCACTACATAGGTACTATTAAATAATTAAACTATGTCATTAATGTAATATTTCAGTACCTACTTATTGT
The DNA here is from genome assembly GCA_947562085.1 of Eudonia lacustrata. NCBI lineage: Eukaryota > Metazoa > Arthropoda > Insecta > Lepidoptera > Crambidae > Eudonia > Eudonia lacustrata. The sequence continues at coordinate 6,613,792 of OX387326.1, read as the reverse complement.
AAATAATATTGTATATAAAATATAAAAAAGTGAAATATTTCACGATTAAGTTTTGATTAAATGAAATAATTTATGTTCGAAACATGTTTATTTCAAATGATTTTTTTATTTAAATGAGTGTGATTTTGATGCAGTTTATACCTATCACTAATTTAATGTACCTATACCTATTTTACTCGTACACACAAAGAAGTTTTCGTTTGTTTCTATTTAGTAGCTATGAATCTCATCATCAATATTAAAATTGAATTTGTATACCAAAGGTATTAAATATAATCAAAAACACATTCTTAAATAAATTGAAAGCAAACGTAGAACTTGTATAATTATAGTTTTTGTTGTCACACAAAAACTAACTAAAGTAAAAATAGTTTAGTTAAGTATATTAATTTTATCTTGATAATTAAGAACTGAATTTTCACTATCACTCTAATGTTAATTAGATCTAAATGTAAATTGTGAATGGTCCTAATAAGTTAAGATCTTTTAATTAGTTGTAAGCTAGAATGTAATGTCATCACTTATTTATGACTGTCCTTGTAACTTTTTAATGTTTAGATGATACAAATTTAATCTTTCCATCCGCCCATGGAACGAGGCATCACACTGTTGTGATATAAATAACCCATTTAATTTAATATAATTCATTAAATTTTGGAATGTGCAGTGTTTGTTTTACCCACGTGTACTATACGAATAGGGCTGCCATCCGTCCCGGTTTCCCCGGATTTGTCCTAGTTTGGAAGGCGTCCGGGGAGCGTCCGGGCGGGGTTTGTAAAAAGTGTCCGGGTGAACCCCGGGCACTTTTTATGTCAGGGGAAATCCGATTAACTTGATAAAATGGAATGAATATATCCGCGTTGATTTTTTATAAATAAATAAAAATATGATATTTTTTTTTTTTTGTAATTTTTTTTCGATGGAGTCCGGGGTAATATCTTTATTTCACCCGAATGTCCTGGGTTTTGAAGTTTTTGTCCTGGGTCCGTAATTTAGCTGATGGCAGCCCTAATACTAAGGACGGCAGGCTATCTCATCTGGGTGTCTAGTGCGACTTTTATCGCCATTAGTCGATCACGTTTTTTAATAACGTTAACTTGTAAAACATTGAAACAGAGATGAGGAGAGTAACAATTTTGCCATACAAATTCTCGTTTTCGTTAACGTTAGCGAATGAAAATCGCACTTGGCACACAGCAGGGTCTGAGTGCGAGTTTTAATAATAAAATCATCAGTATTACATTACCGAAAACGAAATTTTATATGGCATTGAAGCAGCTCTGCTTGGTGACAAACGAGAAAAGGAAAAATTTTGTCATACAAATTCTGGTTTTCGTTAACGTGATCGAATGCTCAATATATCACACACTAGGCAACCTGGGTGCCTAGTGCGAGTTTTGTTTACTATCCGTATTCATTCGATTACGTTTACGAAAACGAAAATTAGTATGGCACTGAAGCAGCGCCTCCTGGCGACATACGAGAAGAGTTACAATTTTGCCATACAATTCTCGTTATCGTTAACGTGATCGAATGGCGAATTAAACTCGCACTAGGCACTCTGGTAACAAACGAGGTATATAGTTCCACCTTCAAAATAAGCAACCTTATTGGTGATAAACTATTATTCTTGTCTTGGGACTTTTCTGATCCAGAAAACTATAATCGTCATGATGGCATCACAAAGCAGCGCTTACTAATGACAAAGGTACTTAATAGTAAAACAAATTTGCACTGCATAATGTAATTAACTTAAAAGGCAGCACAGACGTTCTAAATATTAGATCGCTTGAAACTAGACGTGGACTTAGTCTGTTGTGTGCGTTCTGCGAATACAGTTTTAAAGTCTTCTATTTTTGATCGGAAAAAAGACGCTAAGATCTGAGCCTCGTCTGTGAAGGTCATAAATCGATTGATAACTGAAAAAAAAATCGCACTGCGCTACGTCACAGAAGAAAGACCTACGTGTCTAGTAAGCATTCCTATAGTAAGTAGGTATAGGCATGGCCTCCAGCCGGCCCTAGTTCTTGATCAAATATAACACGATATCACTCATCAACAGTGATCGAAATAGGTAGGACGACGTACTTGCATCACAAATGTTCACAGAAAACATAATATGGATGAGCCAAAATAAAAAAAAACAAAAGGGGTTAAAGTTACTCGCGTCCGTAGGTTTACCCTTGGGACCCTACACGTGACCCCTGGGTGGTGCTGAAATGAGTGACACTGTCTGAGTGGTAGAGCCACGCTGCGTTGCAGCACGAAATGCCGCCTGCTCGTTTGCCTCCTTTTAACATAAAAAAACAACAATATTGTTCGAGGACGTTCAGGTAGTCTATACTTAGTTAATTTTATAAATATCTAACCTTTAGTTGACATTTTTTGTAAATAGTTTTAGATAAACCCTTTGGCATTGTTTGAAACAAACAGGTAAAAATCAACGCATCGGGTTATATAACTTTTAAATATTTGAAACAAGTTTTAATTAAAAAATACCGGAATTCCGGAAGAATATCCATATTAATATACACGTCTCAGATCATTGACCCCAAATCGTCCTACCCACTCCGATCACTGCTCATTAAGCACAAAACTTACAAAATTTTATTTAATAGTAAAAGTTTGGGCATTCAGTATATTTTGGCGCCATTTTGCCACTAGGCGCCTTAGGCATACGTGAGAGTTTCATTCGCCTTTAGATCACGGTAACGAAAACGAGAATTTGTACTAGTAAAATTTTAACTCTTCTCGTATGACGCCAGAAGGCGCTGCTTCAATGCCATAATTGGTATACTAGAGTTTGTCTGCAGTTTGTTCCTTTTCTGAATATCGTGCCCACTTTCATGTTAATTTGTAATATATTCTCATTACACGTCATCAGCTTATTTTTATCTTCCCACTGGTGTGGAGCTGTGGAGCACAAACCATCCCTACGAATGAAAACGCCATAGCGAGAACGCGCCATAAACAAACTACGCGGGCTCAGTGCGGATTGGTGGTTACGACTGCTAATGCAGCCGGAACACGGCGTTACTTGTTTCACGAGCCCGGAATGAGAATGAGCTTGAGATGATAAATGTTTGATCACCTATCCGATGACTGGTATTTGCGACAGTTGCACTGCGTTATAGAGCTCCTCGAAATTGTCATCACTAGAAGACCTTCACATAGTTATGAAGGACCACCATGCCAGTCTAGATAAAAATAAGTATTTATAGATAGGTTAGTACCAGAGTAAGGCCCATAAAATAGATTAGAATAGATAAAATAGAATAAGTAGATACATGGAGGCCCATAAAATACATACCTTACAGATTTAAATACATACAAATAATGTCATTAAACATTAGTTTCTATTAGTATATTCAAAGCTAGGCACAAATGTGGAAAACTGAAATGATCTGGATTGGTTATTTGAAATATTCATCACAATTACGACATTATAGCGTTTACACCATCTATATATCTGAGAGTAAAATTACTTAACCACATTTTGTTGTCTGCTTTTTGGATGCTTTCAGACTATTAGTAGTTAAAGTAGCTAGATACAGATGGCGCTGAAACGACTGTGTGTTTACCGAGAATGTTTAGAATTTTTATTTTTTATTTTGTTGAAAACGTATAGAAAGTTGCATTTACAAAAGTGCTTTTGTGAAACTATGCAAACCATAAGAACATTATAAAGATACTTCACAAACACATTTATCGCAAGCCAAAAAACAACTAGTCCCTATAATTAGTTACATGTCAATACGATTACATAATATAAATTTTAAAAATACAACAGCAATTATATGGGTAATTTTGATATTAGCGTAGTGGCTTAAAGTGCTTGCGAACAAGCTCCTAAAATGCGCGTCGGCTATCTGTCAGAAAGACCGTGGCAGAACTGGACAAAGGTTTGGAATTGCAATTATTGCAATTTGCTTTGTTTACGTAAAATGTCTGCAAATACACCACCAGGGAAGAGCGATGGTAAGTCAGAAAATTATCCTGTACATTTATATAAGAGAATTGAATAAAACATTATTATTTTTTTGCGTCGCTTTTTAGGTGAGGAGCCTATCGATACTATCGGCCCTAGTGTCCCGCCAAATCCAATGGAAAGTCTTGGCGCTAGAATCAGAGATCTAGACGTAGATTCTATCAGGCGGTACTTGGCACAGAAGCTCGGATTTTACGAGCCGGCGGCGGCGGAGCCATCGACTCCTGGAGAAACAGTACTTGATGAGGTTACATTGGATGGTGTTGTGAAATGGATAAATAACGATAGATGTAAGAACATAATAACTCTAGCTGGTGCTGGAATATCTACTGGTAAGACATCATAATCGATTGGCAATTTGAAACTATAGTTTTGAATCATTATATAAAATTTTAAAAACAAAAACATTGTTGTTGATTCAGAGTTGTGACCTTGACCTGTGTCATGTTTGTTGATGGAAGTTTTTTTATCAGATCATTCTTTGACAATGTTCTTTATTATCAAGATGGGAAGTTACTATTTATATTTCCTGGTAATTTAATGATTAGCAGACAAGAATCTCAGAATAGTACTTGGGTGTCTAAGTGTTAATTAAATTATCATTAAGTCTCTTTTAGCATTTCCTGCAACCTTTATATATCCATTTTGTTCATTGACTCATAAATATTTTCAGCGGCTGGGATTCCTGATTTCCGCAGTCCTGAGACAGGGCTATATCATAATCTGCAGAAATATAACTTACCGGAACCACAGGCCATATTTGAAATCAACTTTTTCAGACAGAACCCAAAGCCATTCTTCTGTTTAGCTAAGGAAATGTACCCTGGAAACTTTAAACCAACATTGTCACATTACTTCATTAGGCTCCTACATGAAAAGGGTAAGTGTCATAAAAGTGGTGTAATTGACACTATGTATATTGATTTCAAGTTCCTGAACCATTGTAATACTCTCTTAGATGCATTATTATAGTCTGATGATGATGAAACATATTAATAATAATCCTTATTACTCACTATTTAATACTATTTAATTTGTTTAAAATATCACCAAGATATTTATTATTATTATTATTTTAGTAGTGGCAAAATACCTCTCGCCTATGGTGGTTAAGTCCGGCAGGGCACGAGGAAGAGGAATCAGCGGACAATGCGTGCGGTATTAAGTACATTTCAGTACACAATCCATCAAAAACACCTTCGATTACACCTGGTTCATCAGCACTATATCGGGCTTATTGGCAAGAACAGTCCTGTCTGTTATTATGGGCCGGTCCCAGTAGAGCCGGATATTGTCTTTCTCTAGTACTGGCTCTGGCGAGTATTTATATTAGGGCAGGCTGCGATCGACGAGACCGAACTTCAGAGCGAGCTCTTGGTGGAGGATTTTGGCTGCGTCATTATGCCTGTGCCAGGACGGCGACAGGCCTGACAAATGTCTACTGTACAGTCCTTTATGATGTACCTTCGGTAGTTGTTCGTCCTCATAACCTGGTCTTGTATCGCACAGATAAATCTGTCTGTGTTTATTATTATTATTATTAATATTATTATAACTTTAGAGGTTAATTTAGTTTTTACAGGAAAAATATTTTTTTTGCTGGTAATGAAACTTCTTGATTTAAGTTGTGTTTGCTTTCTTTTTGTTAGAAATCATAATATATGGCCATCCACACACTTGAAACATTCTACCTGTTTTATCATCAGCCTACACTAGTCCACTGCTGGACATAGGCTTTTTCAAGTGAACGCTATTAACATAACATAAACATAAACTTTCCTACACTCACACCAATTATCTAGCCCAAGAGAAGCTTCGTTATGAAACTCGTTAAATGGTTACTAGACAACGGATAAACATAGGTACTTAAAATACTTAAATACATAGAAAACACCCAGACCCGAGACAATTTAGAAAAACAATAATTTCTAAATTGACCCGACTGGGAATCGAACCCGGGACCTCAGAGATGGCGACACCATGAAAACCGGTGTACAAACCACTCGACCAGGGAGGTCGTCGTCAGCTATTGAGCTCGATCTGCGGCTACTCTCATCTGGCTCTTGCCAGCCACCCTGCTTATAAATTAAATATTCTAATGAAGTGGAACTAACATCGAAATAATTTTTCCAGGGTTATTGTTAAGGCACTATACACAAAACATTGACACGTTAGAGCGACGTGCGGACATCCCAGAAGATAAAATCGTAGAAGCACACGGAACATTCTTCACATCACACTGCTTAGAATGCCGTAAAGAGTATAACTTGGATTTTGTAAAAGGTAATAATAATAAGTTTGGCTTCATGGTATGCCAGTATTAAAGAGAATAACCCTTCGCCACAATGCTTGGTTTTACAAAGTCATTATGATAATAAACTTTTAAAGACACTTAATCACTAAAGCCACACTAGTATTATTAGCAGAAGTAGCCGACTGCTTTAGTACCGGTTTAATACAGCTTCACTTGACATTCTCAAGTCATTTAAACTATTTACTTGGTTTAACAGAGTGCTAATATGTTCATTAACTTTTACCCCTGGCTACTAGCTGATCTACGTCTGATCCACGTCTGTGGTGCAGTGGTAAAACATGTGTCTTGAATACAGGGTCCTAAGTTCGATTCCCAGCAGGGATATTTTTTTATTCGATTCACTAATCTGGTGATTAGTGAATTTAATAAAAAAATGGTCCACAGGCTGGTTCTAACACTATCTCATTTATGTTTGTCTTGTTAGTTAGGTAAGCATTTATATTCTGTCAGTTAGAGATAAGTAAGTCAGTTCCTCATTGGTAAGGCTTGTTAGGTGCGTTTGGCTAGCTACCACCATTTTATCAAATTATGACGCCACCATAACAAAAAAAATTGTAGCATTGTTGTGATCCGATAGCTAAAAGATAACATAGCCAGTACATACCTCAGTGGTTGAGGATTCCGTATGAAGTGCACTTTCACCATCGGCCTTCACAAAATTTCAAGTGTAAAAACATGTGTTAGCTGTAGTTAACAACCACCAATGTGCACTGGGCCTGCATGGTGGTTTATGGCCCGTTCGCCATGCGGTGTTGCCCTCCATAGGGAAAGCTCGAGGCTAATGCCCCAGCAGTGGGGACATAAAATGAGCTGGTAATTAAGGTATTAAAATTTTTAGTGGATATTGAAACTGGTACCTGATGTAAATTTGCTATCTTGATTATATTTTTATTTTTTATATTTTGTTAAACACACAATAAATAAAAGACAACCGCAACATTTGTATTGGAAAGTGTCCTGCTATAATAGTGAATTTTTCAATATTTTATCGCTGTAAGGGAGAAAAGAAATCGTTGCTGAGTTTCTTGCCGGTCCTTCTCAACACAAGGTCTCCCGCCCTGTGTGTGAACCGATGGTATATTGACTTTCATAAGAGCTACTTGTAGCCTAGACTGAATAAATTATTTTAAATTTTGAATTTAAAAAAATTATTGTCTATTGCTCTTAGAGCGCATTTTCGCTGACGAGATCCCCATCTGTACCGAGTGCCCGGGCGTGGTGAAGCCCGACATCGTGTTCTTCGGTGAGAGCCTGCCGGAGCGGTTCCAGCACTGCCTGCAAGAGGACTTCCAGCGGTGCGACATGCTCATCATCATGGGCTCGTCCCTTGAAGTGCAGCCTTTCGCTTCACTCATTGATATGTAAGTAATTTTATTAATCTGTTCTATACACTTTTAAACAAAGTTTTGTAACTTAGGTATTGCCAATGATACCTAAGCGTAGCCTAAGTAGTTTGCGTTAAAACTTCTTAGAAAACTCGATACATACATTGTCGACTTTCCACCTCTCTAATTAATCTAACAATTGTACAGAAACATTACTAAAGAGACTTCTTGGCGGGAAAGTGAAGCGTCATGTCTGCGGTTTTGTCTTATTTTCCAAAATTTGTGTTATGTCGAATATTAATGTGAAATAATGGTGGATTATTAACCGTTAAGTGTTCGTGAGTGTGCATAAGTGTTGGCAAATGAAACAAAACAGTGCAACGTCACTTTTCAAATTCTCTCAAGAAGCTCGCGTGAGGACATAGTAAAGCCCCACATCTTTACTAAGATACTCGAGGGGTTGGGGGGTATATCATTTCTCACTTCCCATTTCTAATATCATTCATCATCATTTATGGAAATATTGTTTATTTATGTATTACTTGTACGAAAAATTACTTTGACACTGGCTAAATGTGATAATCGCACAAAGCCATCAACTAAAAAAAAAAAAAAACATTACTAAATGCGAAAGCATGTGAGGAAGTCTAGATAAGTTATTAATTTGCGATAGGATGTATCAAGTATTCAAAAAGTGTACTAGAAGAGAAAGTGTATCAAATGCGAATAAATCGATTAGATCTCACACTACTTTACAAAATAGTTAACGGAATCGCGGACTGTCCCTCTCTATTACGGCTAATAAATATAAATGTACCGTATAAGCTTGCGCGAGTCGGCAGGTATGTCCCTTTCTCTGTAAAAGGCAGTAGGACCAATGTGGGTCACCACGCCACCATGAATAGATTACAGCGGCAATATAACCATCTTTGCAAGCATCTTAACACTGACATCTTCGCAGACAAACCACAGAAATTCAAGCGTCAAATACTGCAGTCCCTTGAAGTAACGCCTAACAATTATTGAACAGTTGTAATAAATTGTATTTTTTAATTTTGTAATTTGTTGCAATAATATTTGCGTAAAATTATTTAAGTAGGTTATCATAAATTGTATTTATTTTTTCTTTAATTGAATACTTGTTTTGAATAATTATAGTATTTAAATAGTATATTTTAGTCCACATTGCATGCCGTGGCAGCCTATAAGTAAGATGACACTTTGCTTAAGTCCTTTTTTGTACAAAAACAACTTTAATTTAATTTAGTGTTAATTTTGTTGGTTGTCCTATTAAATAAAATAAATAAATAAATAAATAAATCGCTTGTAAGCAGTGTGAGTTAAATCTATATACACAATGACTTGTTCTGACTGACTGATTCATCATCGCCGAGTCGAAACTGCTGAAGCTAATTAAATGACAATTGGACTGTATGTTAAATGAGTGACGAAACCAGCCACTAAAAAGGATTTTAGGGAAATCATACCCTAATAAGGGTCTCAAATAGGGGTGAAAGTTTGTATGAAAGCCCGACAGTTGTGAAGTAAAATACCTACATGAAAATTTGTGTTTGGATTTTTAAAAAGAAATATAGAATGACTTGTCTCTCAAAAGGTGTAAAAAGGGATTTTTTTTTTGGGGAAATCGTTATTTTTAGTGTAAGAACTATAAAAATTTATAATTTAATCGATCTTTAGATTTTTCAATAAAAACCAAATTATTAAAATAAAACAAAAAATCCGACTGCTAAAACAATTATATACTCGTAAAAACCGGACTAACATAAAAAAGAACTAAGAGAAAAAACTGAAAAGAAATAAACAAGCTCTACGATCCCAGAATTCCATTTGAGCAATGTTGAATGCAACGTGAAATATTTCCTTGTCCGATACCTATACTAAAATAATAAAATCTATAATAAATGAGTATTTATAAATACATTGAATATTGATAGTTGCCGCAGGCGGGGACAATCAATATTTAATAATAAATACCGTAATTTTATATAATGTAAGTACTTGCTGTGCCCTTGCAGGGTCATGTTTGTTTCTTTTATATCTTTTATCTACACTAATGTTGTAACATTCTACTTGTTTCCAATACTTGACTTATAATTACTACTGTTATAGCGCAGACAACAAAACACTAAATTTAAGCAATTTCACATGATGGTATAATATCCACATCGATATCGTAAAATCTCATTATAACATCAATAAAACGCGACCAAATTTTGATATTAGGCTGGCTTTTGAAAACAGTTGGGTTATACGTGAAAACTTCGTCGAAACTACTAAACTTACATACACAAAACTCTTTGGTAAGATCTTGTGCCAATTAAATAAAAAAAGAACAGCGCGCGCTCGCTCCTGATTGGCCCTGCGCGCGCAGCTGCGCTCTCATTGGTTAGATTTTAATGGCGGCAAGTTCACTGTGACAATACACGTACGCGTGAAATTAATGTTACGCAATGTGTTTTGTTTTTAAACAAAACACATTGCGATAAAAGTAACTCACAATCTTTTGCCAGAAAAATCTAGAAAATTATATGAAAAAGAATATAATAACTTTTTGGCATGGAAGATCGAAAAGAATACTACATCATTATCTGAAAATGTCATTCTTGTGTATCTCAAAGACCTCTCCGACAAATTCAAGCCATCTTCTATGTGGGCTAAATATTCTATGCTCAAGTCCACACTGAGTATCTACAACAATATTGATATCACGAAGTATTCAAAAGGCATAGCGTTCCTGAAACGCAGTTCAGAAGGACACAAGGAAAAAAAGTCCTTGACGTTTACATCAGGTCAAATAAAGATGTTCCTGAAAGATTCACCAGATATTTTGTATCTTTTTGAAAAGGTAAGTGTATTTTAGTTCTGTTATTTAATCTACCTAGTACTTACGTACTACACACGCAAGTTATCTAGACACTCCGTTTAAGCGCTTTGTGTATAAATTAGGTAGTAGGTACCTACACTTTACTACTTCATAAATCATAGTTTTTGCCTTGGCTATGTACCTCAAGCTTATTATATCGTTTATTGTTACAGGTTGCACTAATCTTCGGCATAATGGGGGCATGCCGAAGGCAAGAGCTATACAACATCCAGTTCGATGAAGTCTCTAACATAGACGACAGTACAATCATGGTGAAAGTTTCGAAAACAAAAACGAAAATAGATCGTTCTTTCGTTGTGACGGGCAACTGCTATGCCGTATGTAAAAAATACATGGAACTTCGACCCACCCCCTGTCGAAACCCTGCCTTTTTCTTGAGCTATAGATCGGGGAAGTGCGTCGATCAAAGAACTGGTATTAATAAATTTGGTGCTCTGGGAAAAACTATCGCAAGTTTTTTGAATCTGCCTAACCCAGCGTTGTACACGGGGCATTGCTTCCGGCGCACCTCGGCGACCCTTCTCATAGATAGCGGTGGTGATTTGACCGCACTGAAACGACACGGGGGGTGGAAGTCTTCTACTGTGGCTGAAAGCTACATTGATGAGTCTTTAATGAATAAAATTCAAGTCTCAAATACGATCTTGAACAGTATTGAAAACAAGACGAATGAAGTAATTATAAATATTCCAACTCCGTCTACGAGCTCTACTGCTTGCCCCGCGACCGCTACAGCTGCTGGATCAATAATTAACATTAACTTTCAAAATTGTACCATCCAAAATTTGAACAATTATTATAAATAAACTATTGTCAGCTTTTACTACTGTTGTTTGACTAATTGCATTAGTGAAGATAAAGTAGTGTATGCAACTGCATATAACACGGGTATTAAAACACTCGTTACTATTATGAAACTCGCTGCGCTCGTTTCATAAACTCACACTCGTGTTTTAATACCCTTCATTATATGACAGTTGCATAAACTACTATTATAACACCTGTGTATAACCAACTAAAGAGTGCGGATTTAATTGAACTAGCCACGGCGGCTGCTCGGTTTTTTTTTCTTATTAATTTTTTTCTCTTTGCAGTTATTTTTTATGTTAGTCCGGTTTTTACGAGTATATAAATTGTTTTTTTTATATAGGTAGCTGTTTTCGCAGTCGGGTTTTTTGTTTTATTTTAATAATTCTGTTTATTTCAAACTTTTTACTTTTTTTTTATTAAGTATATTCCGGATTTTTTATAGCCTATGTCACTCCCACAGTCAAAACAAATCTAAGGACACCTCATTTGTTAAAATCCGCCATGCCGTTGGGGCTGTAGAGCGTGCCAATGAAATAGACATACATACATACATACATACATACATACATACACTCGAAAAACATAACCCTCCTTCTGACGCAGTCGGGTAAAAATAAAGAATGACGTGTTTTAGCATTTTTAAAAAAACGTCCCCTAGAAAGGTGGAATAGGGGTGGAAAGTTTGTATGAAAATTATTCTTACCTTAATAAGTTTGGAAGTCTTTCAAGGGTTTCCAATCACCAACCTGCATTCGTAGTAAGCCAATACCCATTAAATTTCCATGATGAAACCAGTGGGATAGTAAATAAACTGTTACTTAACCTTTTTTACTTAGCATGTGATGCAACTCGTTTAGTAGAACCCGATAACCGCGTCCGCCATATTGGATCGCAAAAACCCCTATCTGTCGATGACCTCCAGGAGGATACTTGTAATTGAAATATCGATTTAATATCTCAGCTAACAAATACATAAGCAAAATTAAAATATCATCGTAAGGGTGCCGGAATGGTGTCCCCGGCTGCTGATCAACCGTGAAAAAGCGGGCGTTCGTTCCCCACTGCTGCGGCTGTGGGGTTTGGGCGGCGGGCTGCAGCTGGACGAGCCCGTTCGCGACGTGGCGCGGCTCGGGGACTGCGACGACGGCTGCCGCGACCTGGCGCAGCGGCTCGGCTGGGGGGTGAGTGCATAATGCTGGGAAACCAAGTGACACACGTGATTGCTGGTGAGAAGGAAGGCTGCAGCTGGAGGGATACACTGCTGCTGTCAGTGCACTGCTTCAAGGATACCTAGTGACACATGCTTGCTGGTGAGAAGGGCTGCAGCTGGACGAGCCCGTTCGCAACGTGGGGCGGCTGGGGGACTGCGACGACGGCTGCCGCGACCTGGCGCAGTGGCTCGGCTGGGGTGTTAGTGCATAATGCTGCAATACATGCGTGCTGGTGATAAGGCGGGCTGCAGGTGGACGAGTACACTGCTGGGGGGTGAGTGCACTGCAAGGATACCTAGTGACACACATGCGTGCTGATGGGAAGGCGAGCTGCAGCTGCACGTGTACACTGCTGGCAGGGAGCAGGCGACGACGACTGCGATGACTGCTGGATGCGGCTGCCGGAACCTGATTCAGCGGCTCAGCTGGGGGGTGAGTACATAAAAATAATAATGATTAAAAATGCAAGGAAACCTAGTGACACATGCTTGCTGGTAAGACGGCGGGCTGCAGCTGGGCGAGCTCACGCGATACTCCTGTCTGGGACTGCTGCTAGGGACGCGAGTGACTTGCGAATGAGAAAGCGGGATGCAGCTGGAGGAGCCGTGCCATGGAAGTTTCAAGTTCAAGCTATTAAACTTGAAGTAAAGTTGACACAGTTTGTTACTTTGCGACAGCCATGAAGTTTGCATCATTCCATATTAGGATGCTTAGTGTCCCCGCCTACTCGCCATTAGGAGACAGATTGCTGATGGCCAATGCTCGACGGACACACATGCTTGCTGGTGATAAGGCGGGCTGCAGCTGGACGAGTACATTGATACGTTAATACTGTTGCTAGGGAGCCGAGTGAAGGGGATTAAGTTGAGTCTGCTAAGCATGCCCTGCTATGCTATGCAGGCAGATGCAATCTTCTTGACGGCTGTAAGGTAAGCTTCGAGTACCTACAACTACATGTAGGTTCTAGAACTGCGCACACGCACACCTCGCGGATTGGTTAAGACCTGCATTATGTATTTGCGATGGAACTTACGTTCCCTTATTTCACGACCTATGACATGCGATTTATGTTTCCATCTTTTTCTTGTAATTTTTATTTCTCGAGTTTTGTACTAATTACCTTTTTTTAAATATAATAACTATATTGTATCACAGGACGAGCTCCTAGCCCTGGTGGCCCGTGAACACGAACGTCTCGACATGGAAGGCGTGAACGCACCGCTCGGTTCGCCGCTGCAAGCCGGCCCAAGCGCAGAACCAAAGCTTTAAGACGGGTCAGCTATATCGCTCCCGCATCAATGGTAATGGTAAGAACAAGTTTACGAAATGGTGGCCGATCTGGGTAATCCTATATCTTGTTTTGTGTTACTGAACCAGCAATAGAAGAAAGGTTGCCGATCGTTCAATTTTTATTCCTCTATGTAATTACCCTTGATGTTTGATTTATCTACTTATGTAATTAAACTACAGATTTCAGACCCAGAGGTACGGAGAGTACTGTCATTGTACTCTGTAAGCCAAGAGCTTCGCCGTTGTGGAATAATAAAAACAACCTCAAATTTTGATAATTACAAATTATTAACTATTTATTTAAGAAGTTATATAAAAAAACTTGTTTTTTTTATTCTAGGTACCGTTTGTCGTTCGGCCAATTATAAGCTTGAATAAAAAATTAGACAAGTATCCATCCGTAAACAAATCAAACAAACAAATCTACTTAAAACCGGATCAATTTCTGAACCGTACGTAATTGTGAAACACCCTGTATATGCGGTCAAATTAATTTAGCGATTACATAGACCTTTTTTCGCAGGTTAAAGATACAGGGGGCATCGAAGTTCACTTAAAACGGCATAGAGAACTATAAGGCCCCATTTAAAATGAAAGCGCGGGCGCGAGTTAGGTACTTTCACAGTGAAAGCGCGGTTGCACGATTCATAACTGATAACTGACTACGCTAAACTGTATTAGTCATTATGTCTCTTCGGCTTTTTTAGTTACCTTTACAATTTAACTGTTATTAACTAATAATCTTTCATAATAATTGAGAGTACATTTACTTAAAACTTTGTAGAGTTAATTTTAAATTTAGTCACGAAGACGTATCTCATAGTTTATTATTTTGAAGTTTTATATAAATTTTAGTGCATGTTTGGGTCAACAATTAACTTATTATTTTTTAAATTATTATTAATGCTCTATTATTAAAACTAATAATTGGTTCTGTTAACCCTACTAGAAAGCTAATACGCCTGTGTTAGATATGAGTTCACGACAGTAGTCTAAGGGACCTATAGGGATTTAACCATAAGAATAAACAATAACTCAGTAGAACGGAATCTTCTTTGACCGAGTCCCAAACGCCGCCATTTATATACCTACTTCCTCCTTCACGTCCGTCGTTACGCCCCTCTGTCTTCCAGACGCGTTGCCAGGGTTGCTTACTGTTGAATATTGCTTACTTCTAAAAATAATATCGCTAAAATATAAGATTTTCTTTACTTTGAAATCATTATTTTATTCTAGTTTTACAAAATATGAGATTTATAAATTATTATGTTACGTACCTACCTACTTACATATACAGGGTGGAAACTTTCAGCAGGGCAGTAAGGGGAAGTACCTTATCCGTTGAAGCTACACGAAAATGGTCTTAGGAGACTATCCATAATTTTTTATGGAATTTTGATCCCCATTCAAAGATTTTCAATAAAATGTACAGTTAGCAAGAAAACAGCCATTTTACACAAAAACATTTTTTGATGCCAATCGATCCTGTTTCTAATACTGATCAAAAACTTCTATGGGACCAACCATCGTTTGAGTACTCAAAAAGTCACAAATTGCAAAAAACTTTTCCCTTACATTTTCTAAAGAATTTGTGTAACTGAAATACAAAAAATAAAATACAAGACAAATGATCACGTAGAATTTCACACATATCAAAAAGAAGGCGTATTAATTTTCTTTTTTTATTACCTAACATAACTTGATGATGTTATTCACAACACACTTAGAGCTTTTCTGACGCAACAAACTGTCAAGATTGCTTTTTCTTTAATAATAACGTGTTCCAAATTTGAATTGTTTTTAAACTTATCTTTTTATTCAGTCAACAAAAAGATCTCAACCGTCACTAAAAAAGCTTTTGCGTAAAATTTTCATACAAAATGTACGGGAAAAGTTTTTTGCAATTTGTGACTTTTTGAGTACTCCAACGATGATTGGTCTCATAGAAGTTTTTGATCAGTATTAGAAACAGGATCGATTGACATCAAAAAATGTTTTTGTGTAAAATGGCTATTTTCTTGCTAAATGTACATTTTTTTGAAAATCTTTGAATGGGGATCAAAATTCCATAAAAAAATATGGATAGTCTCCTAAGACCATTTTCGTGTAGCTGCAACGGATAAGGTACTTCCCCTTACTGCCCCGCTGAAAGTTTCCACCCTGTATACATATAAATAATAAGTTATAGTAAGTACCATACCAAATGAAGCCATTTAAGTAAGTATTACTTATTTACCTCCAAATATAAAATACGGAAAACGGAAATATAATATAAAGTATGGAACGCACAAACAGGAGCAAACAAACAGCGTGCGGTGACGCCGGCCGTGACAGCCCGACTGAGCATACTGTTTAACAAGTACTGCTACTCATATCGCGACCTTCAGCACGTCTGGAGCGGGAGTTTCCGTTCTACGGTGTTATTGTTTATTCTTATGATTTTACCTCGATTTCTTGCATACAACCTGCAGGTTTATTATCGATCTTTTAAGTGACAGTCGCAATTGCGACAATTTACAATTTATCGCTGCCAAAACACATATTCGTATTACGTAGAACGAACGCTACGACAGCGCCACAAGCGAGCGATTAGAAGGGTTAAGAAAAAAAGAGCATTACTTTCGAACGAAAAAGAACTCGAAAGCGTATTTTTCGTAATTTCTGTCGATATGGGTGTTGGTTGACCGACAATGCCATGAAACGACATTGAATTTATAGAGATGCCTTTGCGCGTTATAAATTAATATTATGACTAGCCTAGTTGTTACAAATTTTGTTATTTATATTTATTTATTTATTCATTCATTTAATATAGTTCTAGTTCCAAACAGAACTAAAAAGGTATACAAGTAGGTACCAATAATTCGTTTTACCATTTTTGGACTCTGTCCGTTAAAGTATTTGTAGTCTGTTGGTTATATAAAATTAACTAAAGATTTATTTTTAATTAAAGAAAATCTTAAGTTCATTACGTTTACGCCTATGATGTGGTAATATAATCAAAGGCAAAAAATGAAGTACTTATATATTTTACAATTCAAGCTTCTTAACTGTTAAAAGTTTACGTAAAGTTAATATTTTGGTCTTGACTGTAAATATTTAAATGAATATGCCGTTAAGCAACATATTACTAAAGTATTGCAGTGCCTTCTCATCCACCAAATATGACATGTTTACACAGATATTTTATATGTTTCTGTTGTTACATGTGATCAACATTATATACACAGTATAATATAGATAGAAACCGCTATATATTTTAAATACACAAACATATTATATGCATATTGCAGTCTATAGCTCGTCGAGTGTATTGTTTATATTGAAAAATATTATTTATGTTTTTATTGTGACAGCGATATCTTATTTTAACGCTAGACAAGCCGTTGACTGTACATACGTCATAGAAAAATGTTTTTACTTATGCATTGCATCCATTAAAATGTTGCTAGATTTTTAGAATATTGCATGATATCGTCAAAATACTTTTTTAATAAATATAACCTTTATAAAAAAAATAGATAATAAAAGTGGTTTCATAATATCAGTGTGTGTCGTGAATAAAACGCATCACATCGATAATAAGAACTATATCAATAATTAAAGTAGTATAAAATGTTTTTGTATGGGTGACGTTTATACTTTGTAGGACTTTGGCAATTTTATGCTTTATCAAAATCAAAAATGGTTTATCCACAATAATTAGCTAAGTTATTTAAAGGACTAAATTTTAAGTTAAATAACTATTTATTACTTGTATTTTAGTTGGGATTGTGATTTTTTTATTTTGTTTCTATTTAAGTGGTCCTCAGCTATAAAGTTCTTGATGGTGTTATAATTATGTTAACTAATGGTGTTTGTGATCAACTGATTAAAACTAATAAATATTGATTTATTGTTTTGAAAAAATATGGACATTATTTGCATGACTAAGTTATTTTATTCTAATGAAGTCTATTTATTAGTTCCAGTACATGGGCATAGTCCTAAAATTAAGTTATATTTATGTTGTGTTGCCCTCTATCAATATTATTATATAGATTTGTGATCCCGCTAATTGTTTAAAAAATATTTTATTTATTTATTGTATAATTATGAATTAGTGTGCTTTTTATTTCTTAAATACAGATTGATTTAGTAAAAATAAATACAATTACTAACAATAACGTTTCTTATGATACAGATATGTGTATACTTAATTAGATAAAGCATGTTGTTATCAAATCCAATATGTAAAATTGCTCTTAGTAATTATTTATTTTTATAAGGAGTTTAGATAATTGGTAGATTAGTAGTCTTGTAGAACTATCACATTCTAGTTTTCTCTTCGAAGTCAAATAATTCAACATTGAACTTATATCAATATTTGATTATGTACTACCATACATTCCGTAATTTAATGCTGCTCCAGACAACATTTGAATACACTTGGTTAAACACTTAATTAGGCTTGTTCTACGAGTTTTATTATAATAAATTATTTGGTAAATATATCGAAGTTTTTAATTTATAGCAACTATTATTGTCTACTCCATCTTTTATTACAAAACTAGCGGCCGCTTGCGGTTTCACCCGCGTGGTTTCCGTTCCCGTGGGAATATCTGGATAAAAATTATCCTATGTGTTATTCCAGGTTATAAACTATCTGTATGCCGAATACACGAACTTTCGCATTTATAATGTTAGTAGGATAGTACTTATGCTTGTATAATTTGAAGCCTTTTTAACTTATAACCACAATAATATAGAAGAAATAAAACATTTTTCATATAAATTAATGCATAGTTTTTGTATTAAGATTAAAATTAAGAACTTGAATCGATTAGTTATTTACAATATTCGACATACAAAAATAGAAACGTAGATATTAATAATGTCGAGTCCTTACATTTTGTATTAGTTAAGTTGACATTTATAAAAATATTGGTGATTTAATTGAGAAAATATAATATGTCCATTCAATAACAGTTACAAGCGTCTCTTGGTCCAACAGTCGCGTTTACGCAGAGCTATCCTAGAAGTTACTAGTCGAGGTGAGCTACGATGGGACGATATTACAACTAAGCTGGTAGGATAGAATTTTACCCCAACTAAACCACCAGGATAGGATATCAGAAGCTGGTAGGAATGGATGATATCCCAATTCCCAACTAAGCCACTGCGATAGGATGATTAAACCAACTACACCGCCAGGATAGGATATCCCAACTAAGCCACTAGGATAGGATGATATCCCAACTACGCCGCCAGGATAGGATGATATCACAAGCCTGTAGGATTGGATGGTATCCCAACTAAGCTTGGATATGATGATATACCCACTACGCCTCTTGAATAGGATGATATCACAACTAAGCCACCAGGGTAAGGTGTAAGCTGCTGGGAAGGCGAACCGACAGCTTCAGCTTTTGTCAAAATGTCCAACAATTGTAAGAAACTGTTACCTCATTGCAAAGGTGACTTCATCAAATTGATTGTCAAAGCAACTTACATAGCCAAAAACATCCTGGCATTCAAGTAAAACATACCTTACTGTTTATGTTTAGAGTTCATTTATAAATAATACTGTCAACATTTTTGATTAAAACTTATTTTACTTATGCAGAGATTTCTTGGACCATGGAGTATGCTTCGGACAATTTTTGCCTGACTTGACTTACAGACGGAACTTCTTGTTTTACTGTCACTGAATCAACGATATTAAAACCAGCCAGTATCATTCTTTAGCATCAGTTATACCCTCATTGCTGATCGCGAACATAGCTTCAGTCTCAGGCAAGGGCTGTCGTAAATCTTGCAGATCCTATTGTCGCCTCTGCCCTTGCGCAGGTAGAGGCGAGTGGTGGACGCGTGGGCGATTATCAAAACATACATATTATGCAGAGTGGCCGGCAGCAGTTGAGAAGAATGGATGATTGGGATCAGTAATATGCATAGGAAGAGACCTGTAGCTTACTAGAGAACTTTGTAATATATTATGATGACCAATTTGTTGTTTTGATGTAGGTACTTGATGTTGACCATACCTCTAATAAGCCAATGTCAATGTCTTTCCTACTTTCTATAATAAGTCTAAGCCTAAACCAGTCATAAGATCTGCAAGGAAATAGTAGTACTTGGTCGCATAAAAAATCCTCATCCTACTGCTCTCAGTAGTATGTCAACGTGATATTGAGTAGGGGAAACCTCGGCCACACTACCGCTTGTTTCACATGTACCACAACCACACCACACCGTCGCCGCCGCGATAAAAGGTGGTCAAGCTATGGTTACGTGTGAATATATTCGACATACATTTATTTTAGACATTTATAGCGACACTATAGTGTCGCTGCGGCTTCTTGCGGTATCGCTGGTGGTTGCGACGTAGTCGGTATCAAACACGCGGTGAATAATGACGGCAAAATGTGGCCCGTGTGAATTCAAATATTAATTTTCATACAAATTAATAGTATTACGTGTTGTGGTTCTGGTGTGGTTGTGGTTGAGGTACGTGTGATACAAGCCTACGATAAGCCTACCTGGTCGTTTGGTGGTTCGTGTTGCAGGCGCGTACGTACCAGGCTAGCAGCGGCTCAGGACGGAACGTGCCTTTAGTGTAGGTATATGTCCATCCATATACCCAAGACACCATACTCGTAGAACGAGAATACGCAGACCCGTTTCACGCGCGCGCTGGTCCAGGTACAGACATGTGCTTGAGCGCTGTTCTCACTTCTACAACCTAGTCAACCGGAGCAAAGGTCCTAGCATTTACAGACGCCCTCGGAATGTTCCACTCTTGATCCGATCGCTTCGCAGTCTGGTAGAGGACGGGAAGGACAAGCGTGCTTGATGCCATCCCCTATAGAAACCCTCTGAGAATGTTGCAAAGGAACTCTTTAAGTTTCTCGCTCGCCGCCCACGAAACTTTCTCTTGTGCTTTGGAGGCGGCCAACAACAATGTCATCCTATAAAACGCGTAAAAACTTTTTTTTTTATATTAACGGGTAAGCACAATGCCTTGATCTCACATGATGTTAAGTGATGATAAGGCCAATGATGGAAGCGCACTTCACCCGGGATCCTCAACTAATGAGGTCTATCTTATCTATAGCTGCCGGAACACAACAATGCTACAAACATTGATGTTATGGCGACATGTTTAGATAAGATGGTGGTAGCTAGCCAGGCTGACAAACAAGCCCTACCACCAACCAAACCGAGTACACAAACATGTACCCCCCGCTGGGAATCGAACCCGGGACCTCTGGGTCTAAACCGGTGGTCTTAGCCACTAGACCACAGGCGGAAAAACTTACTCTGGACTCCCGTTTTCTCTCCACATACCTTACACAAACTGCTCATCGAATGTTGAAGGTAAAATAGAAGACGAAGATCTATCTGGACTCAGCCATCATGGCGCAGGCCTGCACCAGCAGCTGCGTCTGGTGGTCCGTGTTGTAGGCGCGCGCGTACGCCACGTTGTCGAGCACGGCGGCGCCCTCCATGCCGTAGCGCTGCGCCACGGCTAACAGGTGTTCTGGACGGAAGGTGCCTTCATTGCCTATGTACTACATGCACTTTCCTTCGCCGCCGGACTGCTCGATTGGGAGCTGGGAAAACATAGGAAAGCTAAGACCTAATGCACTTTTTAACCCATTTAGTATGACCAGGAATAGAATAGAATAGAATAGAATAGCCGGCGCTTGTGTTGTTAAAAATAAAATTAAAAGTATTAAATTCGTATCCTAATTATCTATATCAGGGTTTCCCTAACTATGGGTTGCGACCCACTGGTGGGTTAGGGGTCCATAGTTAAAATTTTGTATTTGACGGGCCCAAACAACTTTGCTGATCTAAATAATACTTTTAAGTCTTTAATTGCCGTGGTGGTCACCGGTGACCGACAAACAATAAAGGGGTTCGAACATTTTTCACATTGTAATGAAGGACCACCATGCCATTCTAGATAAAAATAAGTATTTATAGATAGGTAAGTACCAGAGTAAGGCCCATAAAAATACTTACCTTACTGATTTAAATACATACAAATAATATAATTAGACATGTATTAATATATTATTCAAAGCTAGAGCACAAAATAAATGATCGTTTGGTTATTTAAAATATCCATCACAAATACATAAATAAATATATATAATAATATTTGTACTCTGTTGCTGTACCTTAATTAAATAAATGGCGTTTACACCATCTATATATCTGAGAGTAAAACTACTTTGTTTTGTCTGCTTTTTGGATGCTTTCAGACTATTTGTAGTTATACTAGCTAGATACAGATGGCGCTGAAACGACTGTGTGTTTACTTTTACTTTAACATGTTATTCTATTCGTCGTCTAAATTGAAAAGTACAAGTAAAAAAATACGTTTTTTACAATATTCAAACATTCATAAAAGTAAGGTAAACATTTTTAAAGACTTCCTTTCTAAACGTATCTGGAACTGTCACTGTCAGTGTCAGTGTCAAGGAAAAAAAGGGACAAAAAGTCAAAACATTACGTAAGCCAAAGTAGCGGCAATTTTGTAAAAAAAACAATATAATAACCGTGTAAATGTAAAAAAACATTATAGGTATTACAATATAAAATATTTCTTACTATGAGTGCAACAAAATAATGGTTTTAGAGGTTTAACTTTTCAAAGGCTTATTTTATCTGGTTTTCAGACACTACAATGGCAGAGGTTAACTTGAACGACACTATATTTAAATATGAAAGCTTCATAAACGACGTTCTAAAAGAGGACCTGAAGAAATTGGAGATTCGTTTGCAGCAAATAAACGCCGAAGTCTCCGATCTCATTCAACAGAAACATACTCTGAAAGTGGTCACAGACAAAAACATTCACCCATCCGGATTCAAAACACAAATGAATTTGGGTTGTAACTTTTTTATGGAAGCATCTGTAACGGACACATCTACTTTACTAATGAATATAGGGTTGAATCACTACATGGAACTAAGTTTAAGCGAAGCAAATAAATTTCTAGATGTAAGAATAAAAGGGTATGAAGAGAAAGCAGCTTTACTTCAACAGAAAGCTGCTGAGACGAAGGCTCATATTAAACTGATGTTGTTAGGAATTGCAGAAGTGCAAAAGACATAGGTAGGTTGCTAAGATACATCTTCGATGTCTATAGATAAACACAATATATATTTTAAGTTTTATAATTTTTACTGTTTATCTGTATCTTTATATGTATATCTTGTATATAATTGTGCATTTAAAGCATTTAAAGCAAACATTATTATTATAATACATACTCCACATTATGTGCCAAAGTAAAACTCGCAAAGCTCAACAACCCAGAAGCATCTTTATCATTATAATTGGAAAATATCATGTTGTCTGTATACATTTACATGTACCTACATATGAAGCTTATGAGAGTATGATAATATGCTGGCAGCGGTTCCCTCGTGTCATTTTGAGAACATTTTGTTTGTCTTTGAAGTTCAGTGCTGTTTTGTGAAAAATTTAACTAGAACTATATATGATTTGAAATCTCAACTTCTTATCTTTATCAAGCTGGCTCGCAGCATTACTTATTTGTATACAGTTCAACATAATTTAATAAAAAAATTTTTTTTTCAAAAATATTGTTTTGATTAAAACTGTTTTAGTATAATTAATAGAATCAGGCGTTATTTTGCGGAAATCCATAGTACAAAAAAATGTAATTTAAATAATATGTAGTGTTAATTCCGCTAACTCACTCGTTTATACAGCTTGGATGCAGTACGCATGCACCGCCCTCCCGCCCGCAAAAAGTATGCACATGCAGGAGGAGGATACTTTTTGCGGGCGGAAGGGCGGTGCATGCGTACTGCATCCAAGCTGTATAAACGAGTGAGTTAGCGGAATTAACACTACATATTATTTAAATTACATTTTTTTGTGTTTTAGTATATTAAACTTTTTAATGTGTCATGGTCATTTGCTTCGGAGTAATTATTAAAAAGAGGATTCTTACCATAATATTAAAATATAAAATTTGATTATTTAATTTAACTTGTTTGGATTAGTCTAACATTGCAAAGATACTAGTCATTTATGTTGAAGTTATTCAAATATTAAACTTTTTATAGGAAATTGTTTTAAAAATAAAAACGTTCTGTTGAAAACGTTGGTAGCTGGTTTATAAAAGGTCACGGGTTCGTGTTCCACCTGTAGCAGTCAATTAGGGCAACGAAGACGCAAATGGTCCTATCAGCAGTTGGCCCTATTCGTATTCGTAGGCAAGTTCACCTTTATATATAAAAATAAATAAATACCACAACTTCAATGAGTTATCTCTCATTTATATATTGGATATTGGATTGTGTTTAGCGATTTAAATTTATTGCCATTTAGGGTTAAGGTTGCCAGATCGGAACTTACCGAGTCCGGGACAATTCCATGTCGGGCCGTGGCTATGAATATGTAAAAAAAAATATAAATATAAATTACTTACGGAATATTTAATTTTATATTTGTATTTATTAGGAAAATACATTTTATTTTTCAAATGTATAGGTACCTACTTTTATTATTATTATGACCGCCTGCCGTGTCATATTTTGTTATTTTTTTTGATTATTAAATTTTTTCGGAATCCGGGACAATAGATCGAATTACTGGACACGGGACAATACGTAAAATTCCGGGACAATCCCGGAAATCCCGGACATCTGGCAACCTTATTTAGGGTAGGTACCTAGTCCCCCATCCCTTTTCAACATGTGCACTTTTTAGGGGGTTCCTATCTTTGTCATACCACACAGATTAACTAATAATTTTAATTACGTCATACGAAGACTGCAAGATGGACACCTCTATATTTGAATTCGCTCAGTTAAGCGTCTACGCTGAGACACGCTGAGACGCGATCGCGTGTGTGAGATTAATGATTATTTAGATTTTGAATATGTGTGCTTGTGTCTTGTGTGAAGTTGTCTGGACTCTGGTGCTGAATTGGTGCTAGAAGGGACTAAGCAGAGAATAAGAAAAGTGGTACCACCTACCAATCTTCTTAGGTCCATCGCCCTTTTTTTCGTATACAATATAGGTTTTCGCCAAAAATATACAGTCCACTTTACAACTAGGTACCACCACAGTTGCTGAATTAGTAAGCGCTCGGCTTGGTGGTCTCTAGTACAATCGATGGAACTAGCGATATACAAGTGTATCACTAGTACCATTGATGGTACTATCCAATGGTACTACAGCAATAAAGGGGCTGGTCCGTACTGTAGACCTGATGGAAAGTAATCACCGCCGCTCATGGACCCTCATGGTTTTGCGGGCAAAACCAAAGTAATCGCAGATGCGTTGACGGCCTTGAGGAGGAAGGAATTGGGAGGGGGGAGGGGTGAGAGATGGGCCTCCGGTACTTTCACTCACCGGACGAAACACAACAGCAACGACTGCCATTGTTTCACGCCGATATTCTTTGAGAGGGTGGTATTACGCCGGGCGAGCCGGCTCATTTCGTGCTGCAACGCAGCGTGGCTCTAGCACTCAGACAGTGTCACTCATTTAGCACCACCCAGGGGTCACTTGTAGGGTCTCAAGGGTAAGATTACGGACGCGAGTAACTTTAACCCCCAAAATTAGGTCCAACCAATAAGGTCCATAGGTCGTACTAGCTACAATTTTCAGGTCAGGCATAGAGTGTTTCGAGTACTTCTATGCATAGCCATTGTGTGGCCCGGCAGGCTTATTGCCGAAAAAAGCAACCCGCTCCCCGACCGCCTAACCGGTCGCTTTGACTACGCGTATAGTTTATGACGTCATCTTGCCACCTCGCACCGCTTATGAAAGCAATATCAAAAGCTAAAGGCTATAGCTTTCGATATTGCTTTCATAGGCGGCAAGAAACGACAAGATGACGTCATAAACCACACACGAAATCAAAGCGATCCGTTAGACGGTCGGGCCCCAGTTGTTAATTGTACAATTGCAACTAGACTGCTCTAGTTGCGGTTAGGGTTGCCATCCGTCCGGGTTTCCCCTGATTTGTCCTACTATAGAGGGCGTTCGGGGAGCGTCCGGGCGGGGTTTCTTTTGTAGCGCGGGTTTTAAATATTTATAGTCTTGGGTCGCCGCGACGCGACGGCGGCGGCGCCATTTAAAACCGACATTTTAAACTGTTTTTTATTATAAGTAGGTACTAAGTTTAATAAAAACCTGTTGACATGTCCGGGTTCTGGGCTCCAAAATCCGGGGTTTTCACGCATCCTTGTTGCCAAATTTTAAAAAGGCAACCCTAGTTGCGGTTGATAAATTGATGTTACCTACTACGGACACAAATCGCTCAATGATCGCTTGCTGAGTGCATTTGCGAATATAATGTAGGTAGTAGGTAGTAGTATATACCTAGTAGTTACCTAGTATACCTAGTTTACATACATCCATCGATTTGTGTCCGTAATACCAGCAATCGCGTTGCAATTGTACAATTAACAACTTGCATTTTTTGGTAATAAACAAGCCTGTCGGTTTCTGATTATCAGCGAACAGAATTGAGGGGGCTTATTTACCCAAAGTGGCCGACAAGACAAGACTAGAGTGGTTAAGGCGACACATCGCTAAACAATTAATCTAATACGGAGCGTTTGCCCCGTACCATCAGAAAAACTGTTTTTTTCTTTCCAATTAAAACTACAAATAAGTTTAAAAAAATGAACTAGCATATTGAAGTATGTGTTAAGACCAGTCTGGTTTGCCTGAAAAATGCAAATTATGTTTTAAAAGAGGATATTTTGATATTTTTTTCTTTGTTATAAAAGTTAACAAATCGTGTTTCTGCAACTAGCGAAATGAAGTCAATTAAATGGAAAATCATGTCATCAAATATCACTTTCATATGTTTTGTAATTGTTGGAAAAAATCAAGATCCCCGCCACGTAAATTTCCAATGCGTCGCCTTAAAACGATCAAAATGTTGTTATTCTATTTTTATCGAATCCCGGATTCCGGAAGCAGTTTTACATCTTAGTGGGTAAGTAGTCCTAGTTCACATGCAATTACTTGTACCTATTGTTGTATTTTAAAGCAATTCCAACGTACACAAACAATTACAATATTTTTTATGAAAATTGTCAATTTTACAATTCGCCAACCATTCATATCACTCTTATTGATATACCATAATGTGAGTTTGGTTTACTATCCGTACTCATTCGATTACGTTTACGAAAACGAAAATTTGTAAGTATGGCAAAATGTTTCACTCTGATTACCCATGTAGCAAGGAGGCGCTGCTTCAAAAGAATGTCAATACTCGCACTAGGTCCCCAACCCGAATCTTGCAAAGCCTGGGCACAATGTGGCCTGGGTCTGCCTAAAAATCCCTGTGTGTGCTTATAATTGTGTCGTCCGGATTATAGATAGATACCTATAGGTATTTATACCGCTCGCGGTTTCACACGCGTGATTCCCGTTCCCACAGTTTAGTAAGCTCTTCCCGTGAGAATATCGGTAAAAAAGTATTAGGTAAGTTCCCGAAAAGTATTGTTCGGGATTGGTTGATCAGTATGGTCTGGAATGTTCTAGCCACCTCCAACTTCCGCTTTCATCCACCCTGTGATCGCCAATCACCTTCGCGCTACATCACGTGGGAATCGAACCGGACGCTGCCATTGGCAGCACTATATTGTTCCCAACCCCTCTATCCTCGATCGATGTAATTTTTAAATCAATTTATGAATATATACGCTTTACGATTTTCAACAGACACGCATCTTTCATTTTGCAATATCCAACAATTTATAAAATAATTAAATTCTTAAGGAAAGCAGTAGCTAAGCCACGATATATATTTATTTATTTATTTATATATTTAAGGACAACCAACAAAACAAACACCATGTACATTTATAAAACAACAGATAATGGGTTACATTCTAAGGCGCTGTCCGAATTAGAGGTTGCCACGACATGCATATACTAAAATAGACTAATTAGGAAGCAAACTATGCACACACTATCATTCACACAAACAATCTACTTAAGAACTACAAGATTTAGTAAAGAAACCACAAGCCGATTTTGTATCAAGCACCTTGTGGTTGTGGCCCCTCCAGGCAATTGATCTTCTAATTCGGTTATCAATATGGATTTAAACTTACGTACTCATAGAAACCAAGTACCGGTGGTCGCAATTCGGTACAAGTATCCTGTTTTAATCCAGGTTATAAACTATCTGTATGCCGAATTTCATCCAAATCCATCCATCCGTTGCAGCGTGAAGAAGCAACAAATATGCACACAAACTTTCGCATTTATAATATTAGTGTGATATACATTTTATACTGTAAGTCGTAAGTACAACACACGATGCGAAAATCCCCCCTTTCAGACTTATGAGGAGTGCGTAACTAATACAAAATGAAGTATCTGTGTTAAACTCAATTAGCGTCTTAAATACCCATTATCAGCTCAAAACCTGCAGCACTAGCTTATAAATTAAAAGGTAATTTGAATATTTACCGGTCTCAAGATGGGGGTCGTCAATAGATTGGAAAGTAATTGCATAAAATTAGCATTTAGGGCTAGGGTTGCCAAGTATTTTTCAGGAAATTAAAGTAAATCTATCACTAGCTAGTATAAAAAAATGATTTGAAGAAAAAATAAAGTATTTTCCAAATTCCGTTCAAACGCACACATTAGTCGGAAATTATTTTTATTAAAAAGAACAAAGTATGGGGATGGAAAATAACTTAGGATAGCTACGTTATTTTAAAGTATGATTGGCAACCTTAGCTGAGGCACAATATAAGGAGGCCTCAGAAAGTAAGCTTTACCGCGCTCGAGCAACGCACACAAAGACTTCGGACCATCTCAAATCAGTTTGTACGCAGGTGTTGCGAGATTCCGTATCCGTGGGAGGTTGTCTCTTGTGTATGTGTGCGTTTTTTTGAGAGCATTTCCTGTTTGGAACGGCATTTTCAGCTTCACCGGGTTTTTTGGGGGCGGCGAGAAACTTAAAGGATTCCTCAAGCAGTGTGAAACGAAGCACCCTCAGAGGGAACGACATCACGCACTAGTGCGTGTCCCCGTGCCTAACTAGGTTCTCCGAATGTTCGGATCGGATCGGGATATGTGCGTTGTACGAGCACGTTTATATGAAGTTTACCTTCTGTCGTCACCTTATTTTGCGGCTAAAGTAAGTGTTGCATATCTTTGCTTGTTTGCTGGTAGCTCAAAAGTCGGGAAAATGTCAAGCATAATTTTGTATATTAATTAATTGCCTAAGATTTATCGCGTACGTAGTGAATTGGTTTTACGGTGACGCCTGCTTGCTGAGCTAAAACTATTTAGGGTAGAGTTGACAGTAGTATTAACAGGAACCGTACGTTCCCTAAAAAAATAGGGTTGAGCGAAACGATTGCTAATTCCTACTCGTGAACGGGTGCTGCATGTGGAGGCTGGTCTGCTCTTACATACTTTTCTTTTTCTCTTATTGCTTTTCTTAAACAGTTTTGCCTTTTACCAGTACTGATCGTAGAAATTGAAATTGGTACCTGATGTAAATTTGCAAACGTAAATATATATTTACCTATATAAAAACAAAAACACAAATGTTGAAAACATTTTCACGAGCAGGATTTGAACCTGCGCCCTTCTGACATACCGGGTCAGGTGCTCTCCCAATTGAGCCATCGTGTTAACCAGCTCGCCGAAATTATTCAACATTATTTACTTTTTACTTTGAAAGCCAAAGGCGCCCATTCAATTTCAACAACTACCGTCATTGTCCGATCATAATATATGTTGTTCGCAACAAAATTTGCGTTAAAATTATATAAACAAAACAAAAACATTTATATATATATTTATATATTCAATTCAATATATACTTACTTTTTGTGTTTATTTGTAATGGAAAGTGTTCTTCAATGATAGAGCATTTTCCAATATTTTGACGCTCTAAAAAAGGGAGAAAATACATGCCCTTGCTTTTCCTGCCCGTTCTTCTCAGTACAATGTCTCACTCCCGCCCTGTGCAGACTTACGAACCGATGGCATAGTGACGTTCTTAAGTGCTATTTGTAGTCTAAACTGAATTAATTACTTTGAATTTCGAACCATGATCAAAACTTTTTGCCTTTGCAATACACAGCGATGTAAGGTTTTGTGTTCGAAAAGTAAAGAATTGAATTGGGATGACGTGAGGCATACCGGTTTCGGGTAAACCTGTGGGAAAAATTAATAATCATAAAAATAAATTGTGCTGTGACTGTGCATACCTAATAAAAAAATTAATTATACCCCGGGTTGGGATTAATTGGTCGTCTGTATCGTGCCAATTCGTAAGGTCCGGCTGGCCTTATACTACAATACATAATTCTTTGACAATTCAATTAATTCTCTATTCCATTGATCGAATTCAATAGGTCCTAGGTTATGATGACAATAACAACAATAAGTATGGGAGATTTAATAAAAAATATTTCTTCCATAGTTATGATGGCATATGTTGGATTCACCGAGTTGCATGAACTCGGTGAATCCAACAGCCAGTACAGCCAGTGCTTTGAGATCCCATAAGTAAAATTACAGTGTTGCTGCTTAAAATTTTGTATTAACTAGTTTTTTTCTTTCTATGTCTCTTAGCTTAATTGGCGATATATTGTATCATACTTTATTATTATTGTTACGTTTTTAAATTTCTTTTTTCAAGGGGGGGTACTGTGCCGAAGGCACAACATAGTATCACGAAGGTAACGTAACACTCGTAGGGAACATTGGAAATCATCAGAACGTGATGTAATTGCTGTGTTAACGATTTCTGATCGATGTCCTAATCCGTGACATTTCCGAAAATATAGCATTTACCCGCCACTATTTTTGTATTATATAAACTTTTTCATTTAATTTATTAAGTTAGTTCGAAAGTAAGAGTTAAAATATATATCTACACTATCACCGCTGTTTATTTCCTTCGAAGTTCGTAATATACCTAGTTCATTCGCAGTCAAAATTAAGTATCTCCATTCGTAAACTCCAACGATAAAATTCAGGCATTTCTGTTTCATCACTGTAACTTCTTCGGTACTTGCATGTTGGGAGCTGTTAGCTCTGGGACAGCAAGTTGAGTAGCAACACCCAATTCCATGGTTATGTAATGTTGACTATTAGTAGGGTCAATTGCGTCGAGTGGGGTGTTCTTTAAATGATTCGGAGTTATGTATAAGGATAACAGTTCTCTGTATAGCTCTGTCATTTTGTTATGGGCTTCGATAATAACCGGATCTTCGCTTTGGAAATATACATTGACGCGGGTAAATTTTGGCAGCATCCAACTTAAAAAGTAAATATATGTCTTGATGATGTGATCATTAAAAATAATGTGGATGTCTTGGCAATCTTGATCTTCCAGCCATTTATCGTCAAAGTACAATCGCAAGGCGCCCCATTGCTCCATAATTCTGTTCACAACACTGGATAGGGACAACCACAGACCATATGGTCTGTGGGGACAACCAACGCGTTTGGGCTGGACGTAGCAATTTGTGTATGTTAGTGTCTGTAAATGCTTGAAATTCTGCTTGACGTTTGCTATTATTTTTGAAGTAAGTAATTTGTATATCAGTCGAGTCAGTTTTTCTGCATCGTGATGCAATTGTTTGCAAGCGTCGGAAGCGCACCAATGTAAAGAATGGCAAAGGCATTTGATCACGATAATACCTGGGCATAGTTGTCTAAAACGTGAGGGCACTGATTTGTGGAAGCCCATCATCGTGTCCCAAACCCGATTGTATTCTTTAAGGGTATATTTTTGTCTTAAAATGATTTATCTACACTAATGTTGTAACATTCTACTTATGTTTCCAATACTTTACTTATAATTACTACTGTTATAGCGCAGACAACAAAACACTCAATTTAAGCAATTTCACATGATGGTATAATATCCACATCGATATCGTAAAATCTCATTATAACATCAATAAAACGCGACCAATTAACCTGGCGAGCCTTATGTCAAAATCCTCATACAAGTTGTATAAAATTTTGATATTAGGCTGGCTTTTGAAAGCAGTTGGGTTATACGTGAAAACTTCGTCGAAACTACTAAACTTACATACACAAAACTCTTTGGTAAGATCTTGTGCCAATTAAATAAAAAAAGAACAGCGCGCGCTCGCTCCTGATTGGCCCTGCGCGCGCAGCTGCGCTCTCATTGGTTAGGTTTTAATGGCGGCAAGTTCACTGTGACAATACACGTACGCGTGAATTTAATGTTTCGCAATGTGTTTTGTTTTTAAAATACAAATTAAAAGTTAAAAATGGACAGCGACGATGATATTTGTACGCCTCCGGATATTCTAGAATTGGCAACAAAAGTAACTCACAATCTTTTGCCAGAAAAATCTAGAAAATTATATGAAAAAGAATATAATAACTTTTTGGCATGGAAGATCGAAAAGAAAACTACATCATTTTCTGAAAATGTCATTCTTGTGTATCCCAAAGACCTCTCCGACAAATTCAAGCCATCTTCTATGTGGGCTAAATATTCTATGCAGGACACAAGGAAAAAAAGTCCTTGACGTTTACATCAGGTCAAATAAAGATGTTCCTGAAAGATTCACCAGATATTTTGTATCTTTTTGAAAAGGTAAGTGTATTTTAGTTCTGTTATTTAATCTACCTAGTACTTACGTACTACACACGCAAGTTATCTAGACACTCCGTTTAAGCGCTTTGTGTATAAATTAGGTAGTAGGTACCTACACTTTACTACTTCATAAATCATAGTTTTTGCCTTGGCTATGTACCTCAAGCTTATTATATCGTTTATTGTTACAGGTTGCACTAATCTTCGGCATAATGGGGGCATGCCGAAGGCAAGAGCTATACAACATCCAGTTCGATGAAGTCTCTAACATAGACGACAGTACAATCATGGTGAAAGTTTCGAAAACAAAAACGAAAATAGATCGTTCTTTCGTTGTGACGGGCAACTGCTATGCCGTATGTAAAAAATACATGGAACTTCGACCCACCCCCTGTCGAAACCCTGCCTTTTTCTTGAGCTGATCGGGGAAGTGCGTCGATCAGAGAACTGGTATTAATAAATTTGGTGCTCTGGGAAAAACTATCGCAAGTTTTTTGAATCTGCCTAACCCAGCGTTGTACACGGGGCATTGCTTCCGGCGCACCTCGGCGACCCTTCTCATAGATAGCGGTGGTGATTTGACCGCACTGAAACGACACGGGGGGTGGAAGTCTTCTACTGTGGCTGAAAGCTACATTGATGAGTCTTTAATGAATAAAATTCAAGTCTCAAATACGATCTTGAACAGTATAGAAAACAAGACGAATGAAGTAATTATAAATATTCCAACTCCGTCTACGAGCTCTACTGCTTGCCCCGCGACCGCTACAGCTGCTGGATCAATAATTAACATTAACTTTCAAAATTGTACCATCCAAAATTTGAACAATTATTATAAATAAACTATTGTCAGCTTTTACTCTTGTTGTTTGACTAATTGCATTAGTGAAGATAAAGTAGTGTATGCAACTGCATATAACACGGGTATTAAAACACTCGTTACTATTATGAAACTCGCTGCGCTCGTTTCATAAACTCACACTCGTGTTTTAATACCCTTCATTATATGACAGTTGCATAAACTACTATTATTATTGTATTAAATAATTTTTCAGCCGCAGCTGAGTAATCACCAGACGTTCCAGCTTTTTAATAATCAAATATTTTAGCCAATAATAGTAATATTATATTATTATTTAATATTTTTTTATTTTTTTAATATTTTTTTTGGGCCCAGAATCGACTGACAGACAATACCTACGTACGTTCTAAATTAGGATCATAATATTTGACTACAATACTCATGGTTTTTACACTGGCAGCATCGTCCGGTACTTTGTACTTTCCGTCTATCATTAAAGATAGAGAACATTTCGCGTTTTAAATTTTCGGTCTATAATCCTTATCCTTGATTATATTCGTTTTTCGATATTATGTGGGCCGACCCGTGACGGGAGTGGAGCGAGCCCCGAACATCCCGTCGTTATACAATAATCAGTTTAATATACTGGTCCCTCAGTGAGGGAACTTTCAGATATTAAGCTGAAAAGAACAGATACTACACTTTGATCTTAGCCAAAAGGCCGAGAAGCGATACCGAACGAGGCGAACCGGCTGGGGTCATGAAACGGGTAAAAATCTCTATACCGCCATTCAGAAAGTGACATAAACAGCACAGTGACATCTATCCGAATAATGTTGTACTAAATGTTAAAGTAGTACCTAGTACATAGAACGCACATTGAACAAAACCATTAAAAAAATTAATTAATGTATATTACTAAGCATGCGAACTTATTTTAATGTGTATTATTTTATTGTTTCTTTACATCACGACTACACGTTTCATTTATAGCTGTTCAGCGCCATCTTTCCGTATTTCAAAGCATTAGCACAACTAAGTAGTACCATGCTATTTGTGTAGAGGGCGGTACTGAGTCGTTTCACTAAAGCGCCCTCTACAGAATGTTTAATTTGTTTTGTTGTATTATCGCAAAGTCTAAAAACAATATAAAAGCGGGCTTAATGTCAAATGGCATTCTCTACCAGTCAACTAAAGGCCTAGGCACAAATATTAGAAGATGGTGCGATGAAAACAAAGTACCTATTATTTACTACCTACAGAAATGTACTAAATCATATTCATATGTCTAAAAAATTAAAAGTGTTGTGATTTATTATGGTTAATCGGTATTTAAATAAGCAAACAGATAATATACCTACTATTGTTTTAGTCAAAATAGGTTCTAGAAAATAGTGTTATATTTACTTATTTTCAGTGATGAAACGGCAAAAATGTCGGCCATTGCTAGTTCCGTTCGAACCCTGGTGTACCCTAGTACGGTATAAAATCTATGAGTACGGGCTTCTGCAAACATTCCTGATTCAGTACAGAATCGAGGAAGGTCTAATTGCTATTAGGTCTTCCTCGATTCAAAAATAAACAATTGGGGGGCTATTTTGGAACCGGTGACTTATTCTCACGCTTGTTCCTTTTCTCTTATTAAATTATTTTTGTCACTAAAAATTTTCGTACGATATTTATCTTCATAATTAAATTGTAAATAAGTAATTCAAAAAAGTATTATAGTGTATTATGTCACTTTGAATTTGATTTTGAGATCACTGGTGAGATTAAAAAATCGACCCGTCCACGCGAATAGTCAAGCGTTAACGCAAAGGTGTTTTTTCAGATTAATATATGGAAACG
Organism: Eudonia lacustrata; assembly: GCA_947562085.1. Taxonomy (NCBI): domain Eukaryota; kingdom Metazoa; phylum Arthropoda; class Insecta; order Lepidoptera; family Crambidae; genus Eudonia; species Eudonia lacustrata. Next base: position 6,578,688 of record OX387326.1, on the reverse strand, counting down.
TACAATAAGGATGTAAAGGTAGTTTCCGGTGGGTGTAAAAATAAAAGGCACACATCAAATAAAAGCTTAGCTTTATTACTCGTTATATTCACGAAGAAACATCCCTCACTGGTATCAACAAGTCTCCATGCTGACATTGCTAGTAGAGATACATTTTTTTCTTAAATTTTTTTTCACCGTATTTCGAATACTCGATCGATTAATTTTGACAATAATTTTGATCAACAGATTTTTGAACCGCCAATATTATACCAATATATTATACGAACGCAATTTTGCAACAATCCAAACGCCTCACGGCCTTGGACTTATTAATTTTGATACAATTTTTAATATTTCTTCCACAATTACTTCATTATGTCTACATACCAAACAGTGGTTAGATCCTAAAACATTCACGGACAAAGACACACGCTCGTAAATTATAAGCATTATGACAATGTGATATTATATTAATGTATAAGTATTGTTGTAGTATTAAGAACCGTAATAATTAATGCGTAGTAAGGTTAGGTTAGTTTTGGTGACATTAGGTATGACGCCTTGTCTGAGGCCCACAGATTACAATAGTGACCCGCAACACCTAGCCATTCTAAGACAAATACCGAGGAATCGTTTACAATTTTTTATTTTCACTTTTCACCTTAAAACTTGCTTTAAATTTATCTTTTTTACATCCAGAACCATATAAACATCTTTGAGTTATTTATATATTTTTTTATCTATATAAACGCCGGCCACTCCTGCGCCTCTCGCCCCCGCCCCTTAACTTTTTATTTACAAATGGTTAATGCCCCTAAACGTTTTATATCCGACACTATATTCTTAAAATTAAATACAAAAAACGCATGACATTCTAATTTTTTTTACCTAAATGTCCCCTTTTTGTCATTGCTATTTTATAATTTACGAAATTTTGATAGTCATTACACCAACTTTTAGAAATATTCAATACAAAAATACTCTTTTTGAATAAAATTTTATACACGAGTCATTATATGGTAGGCGGAGAGGGGAGGCGGCGGCGCGGGCGGCTCCAAAGAAAAGCTTTGAGCCTCGTAAACCTTAACATCATGAAATTTGTACTAAATATATCGAAACGAGCGGACGCGGGCTCCTATCACTTAGCCGAAATGCGAGGATACCGAAAAGACGCCTAAATACTAGTCAAATTTATCTTGGCGCCGCGAAAACCCCGGCCGCGAGCACAGGCCGCACTGGCGCAGGCGCAGAAGGCCAATGCCAGCCGGGGTGCCCGCGACGCTCACCTAAAATAATTTCGTTTTATTTTCAAAATTTTGTCACTAATTTTATCACTGGTGTCCGCATCCGCTAGTCATAGTTTACAAATATATCAAACGAACCACTACGCTTCGGCCGTAGCTCGCCGAACTGATCCAACGAAACCGAACGAACGCACATAATACCAAATGAACGTGTATCGCTGTTACGAATGAAGACCACAAGGATATTGAAAAATAACTTTTATAATTACATCCGAATACAAAATTATGAGCGCTGCTTCCGACCGCTTGGTACCACCTATTGTTGTGACGTCACGATCTGTTCATATCAAACAATTGGGTGTCCCACGTCATATTACTTAATTATAAGCGTCGGCAGTATTTGTATCATTAAGACCTCCTAATAGTTAATCCGTGCTCAGTTTTTTTTGTCAGTTTACATAATCAGATATTATTAACGAATGTTACTTATTTAAAACTACCTAATTTTCAGCACTTCTCTTATTTGATTTTTTTTTCATTATTTCTCACGTATAGAAAAGTTGATACAGCTATTTGGTACATCTAAATGTTATTTTTTACTAACTTCCAAAAATGAAATGCTACATACAATAGAGTCTATTACAATTTCGAAAATTTAGGAACCATAATACCCAAACGTGAAACCAAATACATTCTACATATATTGTTTTCCTTTTATATTTAATTTTGAAAATAATTTACATATTTATTTCATTTTAATCCAAACACTTCGTAGACGGATTCGAAAATATTAAAAATGTTAAGCGAAAACGTTTGATACATTTTTTATGAAACGTAAATAAACTATTATCTAAATACAAAGTTTCAAACAATAAGGAATGACTGCTCGCCGCAAGGGCAATTTTCCAATAAATCTACATACATATTAATACAAACATGAGCTTTAAAGTCAACACCGAATTTTGTACTTTTTCTGTGGGATAGCCCCATGATCACTGTGGACTAAATACTTCGATGTTTCAAACTCGAGTCTTTACATTAAATTTAGAAAAATTGTCAACCCATTACTTAAAAATTAAATATCGAATATCTAATGATTTTCAATCGGCTTCATCGCATTGAAATCCGTTGTGGTCTTAGCTGTTGCACAGTGAATCACACAAGTATAAAATCCGGACAAAACATTTCATACATAAAGAAGACTTACAAAATACTGTTACATTGTCTCTGCCTGAAAGTCACTCATACTCAAAACATGAACGGCTCCAAGTATCTGCAAATTACGGCATGTCGGTTGAATTCTGTTGATGGGAAATCAATACATTTCTATTGTAATATGTGTTGTATAGCCTGCGGTAACACATCTATTAGATAATTATGAAGAAATCTATGGAGAGATCGGAATAACGGATACATTACTTACTATACAAGGAATTAAGTACATGATTACTGTCAGCTTAGAGCTGAAACGCTACATATGCCGTACCTATATCCATATTGCCTAGTTCCCTTAACAAATCTAATCGTGTGTCCCTATTTCATCTTCCATGCATCTAATGTAAATGTAATCAATTCCATTTCTCAATTCAAATGGTTATTCTGCTTTCACAACTTCCTAAACTAGAGACACACTCGTTCTATTTGTATTTACAGCAGTTCCTTTCAGCTCTAACCTGGCATTGTCTATGGTATTCGCGAAACAAACAACGTGTAACATAACACAATCCTTAACGTAACATGGAACGAATGCTCGATCTCGAATCGAATAAGCCCTGCGGCGACTGCGTACTTGCTTACCGAACGGACGCTACCGTGGGAACTGAACCTGGGCTATTGCGGACTGTGTGGCTGACCGGGGCGCCTGGTGGGCCCCGGGGGGGAGGGGGGACAATTTGGAACTGAAAACCGGTGCCGAAACAAGGGGAGGCTGCGTGTATATACTATGTGTCGATGTCTCTGTAAAAATGAGTTCCGTATCTCTCTCACCTAACCTGAACGCTATTCTAAGCACACCAGTCGACGCCTGGTTCATCCTAAACTGAGGTACCCTTATATTATCGTAATAGATCAAATGGTTACAAATCAAACGTTAACAAACGTGTAATATCAAATTAAAAATGCTTACACTTGCTTAGCTAGGACTGGCCGCCCGCCCTGCGCGGGTTCCGACTGTAAACTCAGGATGGAATAAAGGTCTGCACAATTCCGCAAATCAATTCGCAATAATTCCCGTTTACTATTGTGAGCCTTACAAAATACCATTAGCGCTAAGATAGTTAGATTTATCATCTCTTTCTGTATTAAAACTATCGTATTATGTACACGTAGCTATACATCTCTGTACAATCTTCTTATCTGTTTATATCTATATGAGAAGCGAAAGTAATACATTATAATCATTTGTTCTGTGAAACTGAGGATGGAAACTGAAAGTGTGTCCGCGTGGCAGGGTCGGCGGCCGGTGACTACATGTTATAATAACAAATACATCGAGATAGGCAGCCCGCCTGGGCTTACCTACTGGCGCCTAGGCCGCACTTGGGCGTCTGAAGACTGGCGTGCGGCCGCGACGGCCAGAAGCAAGCGCAGGCGAGTCGCTACATATATCTACGAATCAAACTAATTATTCTTCTATAGTATAATAGTAAATGTGTGTATGTATACTGATCGTTCGTATGGCGAACTGTTGCGTGCGCGTGTGAGGCGGGGCATGCGCGGGCGCCGCGCGGCGTCCTCGGGTGGGCGGTAGATTCTATTGAGGGCCCATGTATTTTTAAATCTCTTATTATCATGTACAAAAAGAAATATTTTCTGAAGGCACTTTTGATCGGACGTTGTGGCCCAGTGCGATTCGTTTGACGGATGCCGAATAGTGTTTTTAACTGTAATTTTGATAATGATGTGAGGTTTTTCGGGCTATTGCTATGTGTTGCCTTCATCTATTGCGCCTGTTTGGATTGTGGTTTGATTGTCTATTGCGGGGATGGCCGCCGCGGGGCGCCCGCCGGCGGAGCGCACGCGTCACCACTAACTACCTTTCGAAAAATATAAATTTTGAATCTAACTCGAATAACTGCACTAAAAAATCTAATCACTGTATTTGAGAACGAAACAATTTTTTTCAGTACTCTGTTAAAATCTCAAATTATTCTGGTTGTCAAAAAGTCCTTTTTTCTGTATGCCAAAACATTTTTCTGTGTTACAGAAACATAACAAAATGGTGTGACGCTCCGCTCTCGTGGTGTTGTGTGTTGCTTGTGTTGTGGCCCACGCATAACTTTGGAAAGTAGTATTTTTATCTAACAAATAAACTTAACCCTATGTCCGGGGCCCGTACTCGCAGGCCCGGACCAACTGAAAGTCGCAATCTGAACATTGCCGAAACATTTAAAATACAAATGAGGATGCTTACTTTAATACCAACTGAGGATGTATAAACTTTTTCGAATTTTGAGACTTCATCATTAATTATTACTATTGAAAACTCTGTCTGCATGAACTTAAAACTGGCTATCGGTATAAAAATAATCTGTAGAATCTTTGTTTGTGGATCGAAAAATAACCCTGCTCTATTGTACTAATTACTATGGTTAACGTTAATTATTCCTAAAATAAGTGTGACGAGGTAAAGGTTGACAATTTTCGGGCACACGGGGTGCGCCGGGGAACGCAAACGCTACGTGGACTAAGTACAATTACTAACGTAACATGCTCCAAAGGATGAGGGAACAAAAAGGAGAAAACAAAATAAAAACAACAAAAATTCAAAACTTAAGCAGTTAATATATTAATCGTTTTTTTCTTCTTAAATAATAAATCAATAAATGATTTTATGATATACACAACTATAAAAACCATTTAAGATAATACTTAATAATAATATAATAATAATTATATATAGCGAAATATATTATGTGCAGAAATAAAATTCTAGGTGACTTAAATTTTCTCTTACTCGTTATAACCTAATGAATTTTCTAGTAGAGCGCGCGCGTGGCGTGGCGGCGCCACGCCACTCGACTTCCAACGTACAAATTCAATTTTTCATTAATTTAAAATTTTTAACTTTTCATCTCTTTTATCAATAATTTTGAATCTGAAGGCCTAAATGCGAGTGTCGTAAAATTTTGGTGTGCGAAACAGTCGTCGCGTCGTAACGTCCAAACTTTTTTGTCCGAAAAACTTTGTTATGCCGAATGCCGAATGCCGAATGCCGAACATTGCGCGTGGCGTCGGGCTCGCGCTCACTCCAGCTGCTCGAGGAAGTTGGGCGACTTGAAGTACTCGGGCACGGGATCGTCGAGTCGCGAGATCACCTTGTAGATGGACTTTTTCCAGCTCTGCTCAGCGTCCTTCCCGCCCTGAATGGCGCGGAAGAACTCGCGCAGGGTCTGCTCAACCACGTATCTGAAGTTTGGCGGTACCTGGAACGAACAAATTAACTGTTTTAACAGAAGGATTTTTCCCACAAGGGGGCAACTATACATTCCCCGAAGATGTCTGACACCTTTAACTTTATATTATAACCGTTAGGTTGGTGGGGGGTGTCAGTATAAACTTTAAAGTAGTGTGTAGTGGGCTGTCCCCTATGAGTATCTAGTTAAAACAAATGTCTCTGTGGTCTAGTAGTTGGACTACTGGTTTTATTCCTCGGTTTGATGGCTAGTTGTACTTGTTCAAAGCCTACCTAGCTAGCTACCATCATGTTACCTAAATATGTCGCCATAGCAACCGTTTCAGTAGAGTTGTTGTGTTATAAATGTTTTCCATTTATTAGAGAAAAGGTAGCCAGTGTGAAGTGCGCTTCGGCTTTATCGTCATTTACCATCAGACGGGACGAATACCAAGCTCCCTGCCTTTACGTCATGGTCGTAATATAAATAATCCTAATATTCTTCTATTTAAGTTAGAAAAAACATGCCTTAAAATTGAATTTTCGTAAGCCTACAACAAATTCTCTCATCCCCTTACCTCAATGTGGTTGTTCCTGTTGTAGTGCAGGTTCAGCACCCGGTACAGTTCCGAGTCACCGGCTACATGCAGGTCGTCCGCCGCCTTCAGACCCTCGCTGATGGCCTGCCGCGCGTACTTCTCCATCTGGATGTAGTAGAATTCTCTGCAAGAAGGAGAGATGTCTGTTAAAACACTATTTTGTTGTCGCAATTAGACTACAATAACGGAATGAATCAATGGTTGGATGAATGAATAGATATATATACAAAATCGTAGAAATGAACAAAATGGACTATTAGTATTTTTTAAATATTGTTTTTATTTTTATTTTTTATTATGATTATATCGTAATATTCTATTATATTATCACATATTACGAAGCCCGATGTTGTCTGATAAAAACTTTTCAATCGGACGTTTTGAAACTGCATAGCCATAACTCAACACCTTGTACAATTCTAGTACGCGCGTCAACAATCCCCGTAGTAGCGTTACTTTAATATACATACATCCCTTCACGGGGGAGATCTGTAGAGGAATGCTAGACTTGCAAGCTACCTAGGTACCTACGGCGACACTTCACGGCACAATGCAAATAAAAAAGCCATCGAAATCCGTCGAGAGCGGCAGAGGATTTGATTAGTCATTTCTGCTTTCTGCTCTGTGCTCGCGCCTCTATCTTCGCTATGGTATACCAGAGAGTGGATCGAGAGTCTCGCAAGGCTAATTACTTACGAGTTTGCATTCAGACGGGCTAATTCGGTTTTTCACGTAGCACGGAAGTGACGCGTATATTTACGAGTGCTCGACGCGGGAGAAACGCGAAATAATAGGTCGGGCCTTCATGCGTTTAAAGTTAGCGTACAGATTATTATATGTACTAGGACGGTTATCTTTTAATTATTTAAGGAAATTTACATTTAAAATATTCGTATTGTTGATTTGTTGTTAAGTTTTTTAAACAACATATTAAGTGTTGCTGTTGCTACTATAAATATAATGTTTTTATATACTTATATACGTTAAAGAAATGAGATTCTGTGATGTTGCTGTCTACAGTCCCAACCATTACAGCAAATAAACTTGGAAAGCAATTAAATGTTTTATATCATAATATATTAAGCTAAGAATTTTTTAAGCTTTGAGACAAGTAGTAGAAGCTTTTTAGGCTTTTAGTAGGTATGTATTTTGAATTCGTTTAATATAGCAGGTCGTCAAAATAAAGCGGCGATACTGAGCTATCAATCGACAGGTCTCATCTCTAAGCCACTCGCGAGAAAAGGACGCCCTCCAGCCTCTCGCTCGCACACCGAGGGCTTCTATTATTTTTTAATTGGCACTCAGCGGATATAGCAGCCTTACTAATTGAGTAAGTAAATGAAGTGTCTAAATAATTATGTGGTTGTCTTTTTGGTGCGACGCTGCGCTCTTCACACACTGAACACTCGTCACTAATTAGTGATTTGAGAGCTTAGGGCGTTAAGATTAGCCGCTAGGTGATTATTAGGGAATCGGAATGCGAGTGCGCCCATGTGTTTGGTATCATGTCTTCAATTATTGCTTACGAGCCATGTGTTTCGATGGTTATGACTTGTCAAGTGGTAAGGACTTGCGTTTATTAGTTAAGTTGTTGTTTTATTAAATTATTCTTTGATGGTAAGTCACGACATACAATTATAACGAAAAAAACTCAACAATTTCTGAACTAATTTATGCAACAAAGTTTTTGAAATTAAAGTTATACCTATCTGTTGACAACAAGCAACGATTAATCTAGGTTTAAGAGAGAGGTCTTAGAGACCTAGGTTTAACTATAGATAGTAAGATTGACTTTCACAAACATGTGACAAATGTATGTAAGTCCGTTAGTAGAATTTTAATCCTTTATTGTACAAATAAATTACATTTAAACACACGTTACACAGGACATATACAAGGGTGAGCTTATCTCTAGAAGAGATCTCTTCCAGCCAACCCTAGCTGTGGTGCAATAAACAAGTATGCGGGACTAATAAATTATAAATAATACTATACTAACAAACATATATACACTAATTACCAAGGATTTATATAATTGAAAATAAAATATTATATTATAAATATAAACATACATACATATTAAAAAAAAACTAATTATGTTACTACAACGGTATGTAACCGATTAGCCGTTAGACAGATAATGCTCTTTGAGCTTGTGTTTGAAAGATTCTACCGATGAACTCTCACGAATGCTGGCAGGCAGTCTATTCCACATTCGAGCGGCATATACTGTGAATGATTTATGGTAAAAATTGGAATTACATTGGGGACATAGAAGGGTTCGTGTATCGCAGGATCGTTTGGGACGGGAAGAGACGGGTATGAGCGTAAAACGGGAACGCAGATAATGAGGGAGCTGGGGGTAGTTAAGTATTTTGAAAAGGAGGGAAAGAATGTGCATATCTCGACGCAGTCGAACTGGGAGCCACTTTAACTTCGACCGAAATTCAGAAACGTGGTCAAATTTACGCAAACCGAATATAAACCGGATTGCCAGATTTTGCAGTCGTTCCAGTTTGTTAAGCAGCTCTTCAGTAGCGTCCAGATAACAAACGTCAGCATAGTCGAGAAGGGGAAGTAGAAGCGACTGAGCGAGCATAATTTTGGTATTGTACGGTAAGAAAAACTGGAGTCGCTTGAGGGAATGGTAGGAGTAGTGCATGCGCCGACTAACTTCATTTACCTGCGCCTTCCAGGACAGTGAACGGTCAAAAACGAGGCCAAGATTTTTAGTTTTTTCAGTATATTCAATATTTACTCCGTCATATGAAATACAGGGGAGACCGCTAACATCCAGTCTGCTGTACAGTCTGCTGCTACCAATGATTATTGCTTGCGACTTAGTTGGGTTCACAAGTAAACCGAATGCCTCAGCCCAAGACTTCACCAAGAGGAGATCCTTATTGATGTCTTCAATAACCGCGCGTGTGTTGGCTGCATCAAAATGTCGATAAAGTTGCATATCGTCTGCATATAGGTGGTACGGGGAAGGTATTACTTTAGTAAGTTCATTTATAAACAATGAAAAAAGGAGAGGTGAGAGAACCCCCCCTTGTGGCACACCCGCAGTTAGAAAAGCCCAATCAGAAAAGCAGTCATCACTCTTAATTCTCTGGCAGCGTTTGCAAAGGTAGTCTGCAAACCAAGCGATCACAGAAGGGGTAATGTTTTAGGCTTTATTATTAGTACATCCTCGGAATTTAATAGTGAATTGGTGGCTAAAGTTCTGTACAGTGCTTATGTGCGCAGCAAACTCGAATATGGATCAGTCATTTGGGACCCCCATGAGGACAAGTACAGTCTCATGGTAGAAAAAATTCAACGAAAGTTTGCTCGTTGGCTGTTTAAAAGGATTCACGGCTACTATCCCTTCCTTTATCCATCATTATTTGTATACGGAATGGTGGGTCTCGATACGCTTGCCTCCAGAAGAAAACTGCTTCTTATGGTGCACTACCTCTCCATATTATACCATAAGGTAGATTGCCCGTATGTGCTTGAGAGAACATGCCTCTCAGTGCCTTTGCGAATCCCTCGTGACGCCTCAGGCCTGGTGGCACCGCGCCGCCGGCCGCGCCTACTGCAAAGGCCCGCCACGCGGACCCACCATGCCGCGCAAGCACCAACCGTGCGCGCGCACAGCCTGATTGGGGACATGCTCGCTCAATACAATGACTTAGATCTTTTTGCGGATGGTCTGGGCCGGCTGGTGGCAGTGACTCACCAGTTTCTTAATATATGCTAATTGAATTTTTATTGACATTTGGTATTTTAGGTGAATTTCATATGTTTATGTAATTTACTTTTAATTAATTTAATTTCCTAATTTTCATATAACTTAATTTTCTAAATGTAATTATTTTTTGTGTATTGATTATTATAATGTATAACTTGCCTGTGTATTGGACATATAGTCTGTTAGCTGGCATGTCATGGAATAAAATAAATAAATAAATAAATAAATAAATTAAAATAATATTAGGAGACCTTTTTTTAAAAGTTTTTTTTTGTAATTGTTTGAACAATTTAAAAGAATGTACGTTTAGTTATTTATATCGCTTCTTTGGTATGCAGTAGAAATTGGCTCCACTCGATAAGAATCGCAACACTAACGCTATTTGTAAGCAGTCCGTTAAGTCGACCCATATAGCGCATGCGGGCTGCTACACTGAAAAACAACGCGAAATATCAAAGAACACTCAAGCCTTTCACTAGTACCTACATCGAAATATATTTGTCATTGGCTTTCAATCTTATTGTGATTACGTAAGGGTTAGTTTTTGGTAGCTATATCTATATTGCTATTAACAGCTAAAGAGTTAAAAAGTATTCAATCACTTTTAAAAATTGTAAAAGAACGTTTGTTTAAATTTTTGAGCCTGTTTCTTTTTCAAACTCATTCAGGGTTGACAAATTGGGGGATTTTTTTCCCATTTTGGGGAAAAAATTGGCATTTGGAGAAGTTTTGGGGAAACGATATTTTAAGGGAAATTTTTGGGGAAGAAATTTCAACATTGGAGAAATTTGGGGTTGACTATTTCCGAACGAATAACTCAACGAAGTCTAGTCTATTTCATTTTTCATCTTGTCTGATGGTCACTTACCATAGTGATAATAAGGCTAAAGATACATATATAGAAACGGAAGCGCATACTAACCTCGGCCTAAACAAAAAAAAAATGCAATACTAGCAAGTGTCATTAGTGCTGTACTTTATTACTTCCTTTAATTGAATTTCGATCTGGCACCAAAGTTTATCTTTTTAATTGTCCTTTATATATTGTTTTTATTTGTGATGGAAAGTGTCCTTTTATGATAGGGTATTTTCCAATATTTTTGACGCTGTAAGGGAGAAAAGAGCTGAACACTTGCTGAGTTTCTTGCCGGTTCTTCTCAGTACAAGATCTCCTGCCTAGAGTAGGATAGACTTACGAACCGATGGCATAAAGACGTTCATAAAAGCTATTTGTAGCCTAAACTGAATAAATGATTTTGAATTTGAATTTGAATTGAATTTGAATAGGTCTTGTAGTTGTAGTTTACCCCGTAAATACGAAAAACAAAGCTTCTAAGTAATATAAGTGTAGATTCAGTTAGGAGGAATTATTGGAAGCAGTTTAGTCATAGTAATTACGATTTTGTATTAATCTTTCCGCTAAGTTTGATCTTCACTTACTTGATTTCGAAAATAATAGTTCTAATCAAATAATAAGTTTTTACTATGGAGAATTGGTCATAAGTATTCTATAACAAATTTTATCGTTTTTATTTAGTGCTACCGGTTACTATCCGAATCAGCTGTTACCAAGAAATCTTTTAACAAACGTTCACACAGTCACCCATAGCAATAACGTATTTTTCCCAAGAAACATACTACGTTAACATACGAAATCTAACTTTATCATTATAGGCGTAAAGTAAACAGTTGAACAATGGTGTACCTTCGAATTTAGTTTGAGCAAAAATCACAATAGCCCAATATTAAACAGGTGACCGCTGTTGATACGCGATTGTGAACTTTAACACTATTGGTTTACAGACGTCTTAAGAGTTATTGTCTTGAGTTTTCTTAAGGAATCGCATCTTGCTTTTACCTGGGGTTCAACTTCTTAGATGCCATTGTGCCAGATACACAGTTGCTCGTTTTTGCGAGACTTTTTTTCGCTGCAACTGAATGAACGAGCCCGACCGTTTTCTTCGGTCCCAAGTTCGACTAAAGACAAGTTCATTTGAGTTCAAAGTTGCAATTGTTGGAACTTAACTCCAATCTCCAATTTCGTTGAGTTTTAATCGTTTTTCTTTATTTTTGAGTGAGTCTGTTTGAAGTTAGTTGATAGTGCCTTTCGAATTAGTCTTCTTTAGGTTTTTAAACGGATTTTTTAAAAACTCTAGTGCGGGCACCAGTCTCTACACACATGACTAAGTTCACCATTATGTGTACCAATACATAGCTTTCCTGTACACCGATCAAATGTGGAGAAAATAAAATATATTTGACTGATATTTGATTAATCGCTATTTTATTAGGTCCGTATGAAGCACATGAGTAGTATATGTATTCACATATCTACTCATGTGGTATGAAGCTCTTCCTGTTCTCCCTTCAGAATCAAGAATCAAAATCAAGATCCTTTTTATCACCTACAACCTCTATCTTCCTACCGTATTATTGTAGTGACGATTTTGTACCAAAATAAGAAAAAAACAATTTTTTTACTTTTTAAATAGTAATTAAATAAGGCTTAGGACTAAATTTTTTTATGCTTCAAAACTGCAATATTTATCTATTACTTGATTGTGTGTCTATGTTTCTTCGTGTAATGTATGTATGACCCAATAAATGTGTTTCTTCTGCTTCATCTTATTTGTCAAAAGACCTCAGTATATTTCTACCCTTGTGGTTGGCTCCCCTAAAGAGCACATTCGATTCCCGTGTGAAACCAGCATAAACGATCGGCCCATAGACATTAGAACTTATAGAACTGGCCTTTATCATCATCTTTATCGCGATCCAATATAGGTTTTTTATTTATAGATAATTACATTTTAATTACTGGTTGTCCAAATAAATAATGTGAAGGGTAGCTGAACGGATTGATGCTCGGGTTAAATACGAGAAATGGAGGTTCAATTTCCATAGCTCCATTTGCTGATGTGAATTAATATGTAAATATGTAAAGCAAACTACTGCTAACTTAGCCTCCCGACTATTCCAGGAACTTTTTTTTAAATTTCACCGTAAAGTTTTGATATATTGTAAATAAAAACCCTAGTATATGAAAATAAATATAAAAATAAATTAGTTTTTTTTTAGTTTGTTCGGCGGGCAAAAGGTAGATGTCGCTCTAAGGTATTTTCACCGCAATAAAGATTAATAACCGCCAATTACTATATTTTTTTGGATGTACTATGAGTAGTACGAGAGCGGTCAGGAGGTTAAAACTTAAAAACATAGGCGTTCGCTTGTTATTCTTGTAATTAATTTACAGCAGTAGCTTATCGTAATGTTAATTAATGAATACCTACCTGTACCTATAATAAGAGATAACAATATTTTCCTTCCTCCGCTAACTATCACTTATTTTATTAATAAAAAATGCCAGGTAACCTCAGCCATATTGTATTGATTTTTCAACGGTCTTTCTAATTTCGATGCCGATGCCGTGTCGTCTTGAAGTTTTTGCTCTACGCCAAGTCAAACCCAAGACGTTTCTTAGAGGGGTCCGCGGTGTATTGTTGACTTTTTTTTATTGCTTCCCTTGTTGTTCACTCGCTTCGTGCGAATCTGTAATCTTCGTACGAAACTTGATTTGCTTTGGCCGTTCGTTAAAAGTTGCAAAGCAACTGTTTGTAAGTAAACTAACTTACTAAGTTGGCAGCGACCTAAAGTGAGTCTTATGTAAACGAAATACGAATGAAATAGTTAAATATGGTCGTATTGACATACTATAGGAACCCCGATGGTTTTATTGGAGAGAATTTGCTGTTGTCCTCAAGCTGTCTTTTACAGCGCCGCCGGACTGGTTTGGGGGCGGCGAGAAACTTAAAGGGTTCCGTGTGATTGAAAACCCTCAGAGGGTTTCTAGAAGGACTGGCATCACGCAGCATTCCCTACTAGATTCTCCACAGTTCAAATCGGAAAGCCCGATGGTGCAGCGTGACTTGCGCGTTTGGTCGCGATCTTGCAAATAAAGCATCTTTCGTAATGTCATGTCATTGGATGGGTGACCAAATTCAGATGTCTCGAGCTCCTCCGTGCTTCGGAAGACACTAGCCGTTGGTCCCGGTTGATTACGTATTATGAGAGTCGATAAAACCTCGCCGCAGTATGAACACGGGTGTGTGTTGGGGTTATGATGACACAATATATGATGATGATGATGATGATGAATTTCTCAACGTGCTTTAAGCTGTGTATTCATGTGGGAAGGTCTGAGCTCAGCTGTGGGAAGTTTATGAGCTAAATATGACTGTATATATATCCAGCTCCTACGAGTATAATTGTTATAGGTACCTAATGTAGGATGTGATGTTTGTGATATATTGTACCAAATACAGTTTTTTTCTATTTCTATTTCTAACTAGTTGTCGCCCGCGACTTCGTTCGCGAAGACTACACTATCCCACAGGAACCTGTTACCGGATTAAAAAGTATCCTATATCCTAGTCCGGGTCATGGTCTGACTATATGCAAAGTTTCATCCAAATCTGTTCAGCCGTTCTTGAGTTTTGCGCTTAGCAACGTTCATATTTATTTATATCGATGCAGAAAAGTCTCATTAACTTTCAATCGATTTAAATACCGTTAAATTTTCTTTTGGCGTTATATTCAAATCATTAATAGTAATGTGGTTGTATACATTATGTAGGTATTATATGTTTGCATGCGGGTACATACCGCAGTGTGATAAATGGGTAAGAACCTAACTGCCTTACCTTATACATATATAACTTATACCTTATGTCGTATATTATGCGAAGAAATATTATTAATATTTATCATAAGGTAAACCTTCAGTGCAAAATTTTACACAAAGAATCTTTTGGTTATGCTTTAATAGTCTAGTGTCATCATCAGCTCAATGTTATGTCCCCACTGCTGGGGCACGAGTCTGCCCTATGGATAGATAGGGACAACAGGCCATACACCACCACGCCGGCCCAGTGCGGTGCGGTGGTTGTTAACGACTGCTAATGCAGCCGGGACCAACGGCTTTACGTGCCTTCTCCGAAGCACGGAGGAGCTCGAGATGAAAATTTGATACCGGGGATTTTAAGTATTGGTACTAGGTTTTATTTAATTAATTAATTTATTAATTTGCTTAAAAATAGCAACAAAAAGCCAATTACAGGTCCTCACGTATAGCAACAAATTAAAGTAAGGTTACCTATACTTATATACATTAAGCATAGCACATAAACTCAATAAAAACAGCACAGCACTTTAACCATTGATGGCAAAATCAAATAGGGTACCTAGTGTATCTAGTGATCGACAGGAACCAGTTATAGATTTTTTTTTCTTTTAATCATTAAAAATAGAGATCAGTAACTTGTTGTCCTATAGAAGAAGCAAATTAGTTTAGTCAAAAAAAAATTTGAATAGCCAAAATATTAATTTTGGATGTCTTTCTGTATAAATGTGTAAAAACAGATACCTACCTAACTGCTCTTTCGCGGTCTCGGTCTCACCGACATTGCTTCTGTATTTAGCACTTCACCGGAAATGACTTGTTTTGCGGTTTCATCAGGAATTGGGTATGTACCTACATCCTTATGTCAGCGACTCATAAAATTTAATAACAATCGCTTTCCAATATATTAAATTCCACACTTTTTAATGTTAACTCTGTCTTATCCTGTTGTTCAATTTTGTTTTGACAAAGGTATGCTGTTCTCCGTAAAGGAGATAAGTATTATCCAATGGAAATTATTATGTATTTTATATGAATTAATTGCCGTTTTCCCGTGACTACCCACGTCAATTTCGAATTTCAAGCAGCCAAATAAAATCGTCTATCTTGAGATATTTTTATTATTTACTTAAAATATAGCCTATGTTACATAAAAGGTCCCTATATAGCATTCTATCAGTAAAATAATTTTTGGAATGGGAATATTAGTCCCGACAAACAAGCAAAAATACACAAACGTTAGGTAGGTACCTCTTTATTAATAGTATAGATAGATATATGTTTATATCGCTGACGGGTGTGGTGGCGATCCATTGAAAACGCCTATGTTCAGCATTGGACCATGTAGACTGAGAATGACGATGGTGATGATGATGATGACAAAGCTGGCGACCCGATATCTGGAAGTTCTGGGTTCGTTGATGCAAACCTTTGCTCATCAGTGAAGTATATAGGCTATTTACTATGATTTACTCCAGATTTTGAGGAGCTCGATGACGCAGTGGTTAACGCGCCCGGTCTGTGAGTGCTGAGGTTATGCAACTTTCGTAAACGCCGGTCACCGGATGGGTGACCAAACATTTTTCATCTCGAGTTCCTCCGTGCTTCTGAAGGCACGTAAAGCCGTTGGTCCCGGCTGCATTAGCAGTCGTTAACAACCACCGCACAACACTGGGCACGCGTGGTGGTTTGTGGCTTGTTCTCCCAATCCATCCATAGAGAAGGCTCGTGTCCCAGCAGTGGGGACATTAAATGAACTGATGATGATGACTCCAGATTTTAGAATCGTGTACACTAAGCTATAGGTACCAAATTCGATTCGGAGAAGGGTATAAGTGATATTGATAAGGTTAAGTTTAAGAATAGCGACTTGCCTTGGTTAGCTGATGCCTACATACTATGGGGTCATCATTTAATGTTTTTGGGTTTTCCCATACCTACTATGGTGGAGTATATATTGAATTCATATTTATTCATTCAACATAATCTTAGGGAGTTATCATAAGGAAAACGTCAGTATGTAACATTGTAAACACAATAGCATAACTTGTACAAAAATAATTAATAAATTATGTGTGTTATGTTTATGTCACCGAAATTTAAAGACACTGAATAAGTTAACAATGGATGGTATGGATGGATGAAGGTATATATATATTGCTTTATAATGTTAACGCTATAATTGTTTCCCTGTTTAATTCAAAGAGATTTAATATGTTTAATTCGATTTAAATCTTTTTAAATAGTTAAAGTATAGTATAAAACTAATAATCGACTTTGTCATTGGCTAAAAGTACCTAATGCCAACCGCACGAAACCAATAGGAGAAAAATACTTATATGTTTTAGGCAAGCTAAAGTACATACATAAATTATCCAGTCCAATACCGTTAAACAAACGCCTATAAAACGCGGACTAAGTTATTAAAAAAAATACAATACCAAAATGAAACAAAAAGGTTTGAAATAAGTTCCGAATTCAAATCGCCGTGTAGGTCTAGGTACACACACTTACCTAGGGCGCGCAAAACAAAAACGCCGCTGCCATTAAAAAAAAACTCATACACGCAAAGTTGCCGTAGTTACGCAAAATAGTTTCCAGACATCGCCCGCCTTCGCCAAACACTCATTTCGATCGGTTGCCAAATACAATGGTTATTAAAACGTGATGCTGCCTCCAATGATACCTACGGGGTGGTATTATGCATTACGTGTGGAGTTTTGTGTGTGTGTGTGTGTTTGTGTGTTGTGTGTGTGAGAGAGTGGACGCCGGCCAGCTTCGCTGAAGTAGGTGCGGGAGAGTGAGCTCGATGTAGAGACAAAAGCAAAAAGACATGGCAGTAATAAATCAAATAGTTTTAAATGTCTTTTCAGGTTTTTTAATGATCAGAAAATTAGTGATTTTATTTTTTTAAGTGACTGAATGTGCGTTTAAGCGGCACTCTAATGAATATTTAATATAGGAAGCTTTTTAAATAAGTACTCAGTAAAAATAAACGCAAATGGCAACTGAAACGAAACATTTATTTATAGAAAATAGGTACACGGATCTGCCACAAGTATTCTTCTGTTTTGTTTTTTTAGTGATGCTGCTTTTATAAAACCTGTGTTTCTTTTGCTAATGTCTTTTTGTCAAATATGTAAAAATATATTTTATTACAAGAATTTCGATTGTTGATGCTATCAACTGATTGATTGACCAGAACCACCTGCCAAGTTAAAGTAAAAAGCCAACCACACCAGGGTAGCTCCAGTATCTACCAATTGATTTTCCAGCTACCAAAAAAATTGACGCCAAAATCATGCAGCTCTATATGATTGCGTGGTCTATGCGAAAAGTTGCACGGAGAGGCGCACACACGCGCAGCACGCACACAAGGAGCGAGTAAACTAATACCAGGCCAGATTAATGCTTCAGTTAGTGAAAAAAACTTTTTTTCAGACTGCGCCGTCCGCCACTGGGCCGCATTCGGGCCGATACGGTGCAATGTCTAATAAAGTGACGTATTTACGACGACGACGACGATAGTAGAGTAAATTTTTTCTAATGACACTTCTATCCGTTTTTTAGTACACTCAAAAGTTGCAGAACTTTAATTGCTTTATTTTTAATGCTGTTTTAATACGTATTATTTTAATGCACAAATAAACATTCGGACAGACACAAATAGAATTGGAAACTCCTGAAGATTGTAGGTAACAGGAAACGTGTAAGCGTCCTATTTAGGTATAATGTTTGTTGAAATTTAAAGGGTTTTCCCAATTTGCCTTAAACTCTTGTTAAGCTTATTTAGAGTACCGACCGTTATGTGGCATAGAGACATTGTTTTTTAGTGTCAACGTATTCAGAAGGTGACACGATTCTGTCGTAAGCACATTCCGCAAAGATGCGGGCTGTAGACGAATGCGTATCGTTATTACGGTTACGACTTTCTCGCAAATATTTTTCTTTATCTAATCGTTTCGAACGTAAAACGTAGAACACAGTTCACATTATTTTGCTCGTTTATTTTAATGTTTGGTTTTACATTTTAATGTAATGGTGTTTTTTACTACTTATTTGTATAATTGTTTTGCCAATATTTCGAGCGTATTCTCAATTCACTTATTGTTTTATAGCTGAATTCTGAACACTTAGTAAAATCTATGTATTTGATCGCACTAATTTTGTTTGTTCGTAATTGGCTTCCTTTCTAAGATGTAGCGTAATTTTTATGATAATAAAAAATAAAATAAAAAGTCGTACCTATTTAAAAACTGAGTAGGTACTTACGCTAAGCTAATAACAGATTCACACGATGGCTCTCCCAAAATCCGAACTAGTGGTCGATTCAATAGTTTAGTAATTTTTTTATTTTTTTTAGTTTTTTGATTTATAGTTTTAACGTCAATAATTGCCTGTGAAGGCTAATAAATGACTTTGACTTTGACATTTAATGCTGAGTTGCTTTTTACCAATCGTCATTTACGTTTCCAGTAAACTATCGTAGTACTTTAAGCCCGTGTTCGACACAGTTTTGCCGCCATAAAATAACATAGAGTTCCAAAAACACTAATGTTAAAAAATTTCCACGAGCAGGATTTGAACCTGCACCCTTCTGTACGGTACGGACGGTAGTTGTTGACATTGAATGGGCGCCTTTGGCTTTCAAAGTAAACAAGTAAATAGTGTTGAATAATTTCGGGCGGCTGGTTAGAACCACGATAGCTCAATTGGGAGAGCACTTGACCCGGTATGTCAAAAAGGTGCAGGTTCAAATCCTGCTCGTGGAAATTTTTTCAACATTTGTGTTTTTGTAATTTGTTCGCAACCAAATTTGCGTAAAAAATTATATAAACAAAACAAAAACATTTTATAGAGTTCTATTGATATTTGACTGGATGACAGGTGGATGTTTCCAGCAGCAGCACTTGTTGGTGTGCAGGTCGGTAAATAAAAAAACAGTTGCTGACCCCTATATTTAATGACTAAAAGAAAACAATATCAATCTGTGTTTCCTGTCGTACACTGGTGGCATTACCCTTGTTTACCATTACAAGTAACGATAAAAAAATAAAACTAATAAAAAAAATACTACCACATAAAGAAAAGTAACATTTTATATCTAAATTATAAATAACATTAGAAAACCACAAACAAAATATAGGTAAATTGAAATAAGCACGAAGTAACTGGGTTACAATTAAAAATCGTCCAGTGCGTGCCTGGCCGCTGACTCCCTCCTCGCTGACCTGCCTCTGTCTTGCACTCCCGCTTCAAAAGTTCAGCTCATTCGAGTGCTCGCCGAGATTTTATTAACCCCCCCAACTACTCGTTTCATTTCGGTATTAAAAATTCGAGAAAAAAAGGGTTAAGCAGACGCGTGGCCGTTTAAGGGCGGGATAGAGCTGACCATTCACGGTTACTTGATTACAGAATTAGCTCGCTAATTACTGTTCAGACGCGGAGACAGTTCCGCGACTCGACACGACTCGAGGCGAGGTTTTTTGTGTAGTCAACCAGTGTGTTCGCTGAGGCTTTGAAATTGTTGACTTTATAAGCACGCTTGCTTTCTCTATGGTACCTATAACGAATTTTAAAATGCGTAAGTTGTTTTTTTGCAGACGTGGGTTGTCTACGCTTCTACATAAATCTGTATGTCTGTTTGCTTTTAGAACTTTATAAAAAGATAGTTTTTTTTAGTAAACGTCAAATTTCGCAGGTTTTTAGTAAGTAGGTATTCTCTTGTGGCGTTCGGTAACCTAAAGCAGTTTATGGAATTGTATTAAAAATTTCTTATAATGTGCCTGAAGCGTGGTCTAAAAAGAACTAAATGCATCATCATCATCATCATCATCATCAGCTTATACTAGTCCACTGCTGAACATAGGCCTCTCCAAGTGCACGCCACCGAGCACGATCCGCGGCTACTCTCATACAGCTAAATGCTAAACGCCTTTCTAACAAAATATATGTATAACTAGTTGTCGGCCGCGACTTCATTCGCGAAGACTACACTATCCCACAGGAACCTGTTACCGGGATAAAAAGTATCCTATATCCTAGTCCGGGTCATGGTCTGTCTATGTGCAAAGTTTCATCCAAATCCGTTCAGCCATTTTCACGTGATGCGCGGTCAAATAAACAGACAAACAGATAAACAGACAAACAGACAAGAATTCTAAAAACTGTTGCAGTTGCTGTGTTCTGTTATCGATTCTATCCCCAGCCAACTTTTTTCGAATATCTTTCATATAGGTATAGACTTTTGACCCTCTTTAGCTTTATGATATGTATTAAGTTTATATATCTAACGATAATCAGTATTCCGCCTGAGATGCGTCTCACCGACTCTCTACTTACTAATATTTCCCTGGGGCACATCATTGCTATTTTATAATAAAGATTTATGAAGCATCTTTTTTTAAAATTGTCATTAAGTTGTTTCTGTAGGTGTTTTTTAATGACACTTTTCAGTTTTCACTTGAAACTTGTTTTTTATACCTCGATTAGGGATTTAATAATGTAAAATTTATAATCGAAAGACGAATCGGGGCGTGATTATTTGCTCAGAGATTGGTTGGATGGCCCTGAAGAAATACTGTTATTTATGACCTCGCTTGAAAGCCAGTATCTTGTATGTTTAGGTACTTGTAGACTGTTGCTTAGCTATATCAACGCCGAAATAAAAGTTGGAAAAATTCATAAAAAAGAGCTTATTCATGTTGTACTCAAAGGTGCTTTTGTATGTTTCAGTAAAGACCTGTTTATTTAACAGCAACTGTAAGTACCTAATACTGAAATGGCATATTTATTATATGTAGGTAATTAATTATTAATACAAAAGAAAAGTTTTTCTTCTTAGAAAAGTACAAAAAAAAATTCACGAGCTGGATTCGTACCCAACAACGATAGCATTATTGGTGGTGCACTACCAATAATGCTATCGTTCGGAATCTAATGACACTCGTAAAAAAATTCAGATTACTCTAAATCATAATTTAAACGCAACAAAATTTGCGAAAAATAATATGTGACCTACCTCTATACGTAAAGCAAAAACTTTGTACCCCTTTTTTACGAAAATTGAGTGGACGGAGGATTATGAAATTTCGCACACTTATAGTGTTGCAAATAAACAGGTATATAGTTTATATAGAGAAGGTTATCCCAATGTTATTTTTTTTAAAATTATGCATAAAAATACATTAAATCAATAAAACAAACTTAACACACTATCATGTATTTGACACACACGTATCTATACTCTTTTCAAAAATTTCAGAAATGGAAGAGGAGCGGCCGAAATCTGTCAATGCCAATCCAAACTCACATTCTATCTTTTTTAATTTTTCATTGCTTAGGATACAATCCGTGCAGCTTTAATAAAATTAAGGTCGAATTACGACCACTGGGCGACAACTAGTACTTATAAAGGTTATTATCTTTTTCATATAGATGCAGAAAAGATGATAGAGACTGGCACTTCAATGTCGATATACTTATGTACCTATTGTATGTATGTACAAGTATGTGCGCTATAAATTTCATTAATTAGATGATTTCTCTTCACCACAAAGACTTGATGAGGTAAAATGCAGAGGCACTTAGCTATTGTTAACTTATGCCCTTGGTTTTTCCGTTTCATGTCAGAATGTTTGTATTATTAACACACATACTTATATTTAAACTTTATATTTTGCTCGTTTAACCACAGGCATGAGGATATATAAAATGGTGGACTTTGTATAAGAACTTTGCTACGGAAGTCTTCGGGTACGATTGTTTTTTTCCATTTTATTTAATAAATAGTAAAAATCAGTATTGTGCATAATAATATGTAAAGTTACTGGCAGGGACTGACAAAGTTTAAAATATATTTAAAAGTGCATTGTGCAAAGTATAACAATTTTTGTTGTACCTACTCGTAAATGATTTAAAAAATCTGACGTTGTTAAACCGCAATAGATCAAGCGCTATGTATTGCGTTAATACGTTACTATAATTGACTTAACCCTTTAATGGGCAGAGCATGTTAACATTTTTCATTGGTTTTCGACCTATGTTAAGGTAATAAAGTTAAAATTATGGTGTCCAATATATGGACAGAGCCCTATAAAATGTTAAAGCGACTTCTTTAAACATAGATTTCCAAGAGAATAAGTAAGAATTTAAAATAAAAAAAATCTAACGATAACTTGATTTTAATGATGGAAGCATTTGCCCGGACATGGGACAGTATCTAAGCTAAACTACATACTTAGAGGCACTTGCAAATATCTGTAATCTATATCTATACTACTATATAAATCTGTAGGCTCTGTGTGTACTTGCAATTTTTCTGACAAATTTTGAGATAAATATTCATTTTATGACTCACTGACACCAATTCTACGATTTTTGAAATTTTTGTCTGTCTGTCTGTATGCCCACTTTTAACTCAAGAATAGCTTGATCGATCTTTATGAAAACTTGTATGTAGTAAGAACATGCGATTATGCAAATAATAGGCTATATAAAAAAAAGTTAGCGGGTGACGGCTCTTGATGAAAATTTGTATGTAGTAAGAACATGAGATTGTGCAAATGACAGGCTATAAAAAAAAAGGAAATTTTATTCACAAGTTTAAACGGGCGGGTGACGGCTCTTGATAAAAATTTGTATGTAGTAAGAACATGCGATTGTGCAAATAATAGGCTATATATAAAAAAAAAGTTAGCGGGTGAGGGCTCTTGATGAAAATTTGTATGTAGTAAGAACATGAGATTGTGCAAATGACAGGCTATATATATAAAAAAAAAGGAAATTTTATTCACAAGTTTAAACGGGCGGGTGACGGCTCTTGATGCAAATTTGTATGTAGTAAGAACATGAGATTGTGCAAATGATAGGCTGAATAATATGATGTTAGTAAACCTAATAATTATTTTGATTAGCATTCATTCATCCATTATATTCGCATAGCGAAGCGTGCGGGTGACCACTAGTGTCATATAAAATCACACACAAACACACACACCCTCACACACAAAGCATGATGTTACCACGACCATACTTTTTTTTTTTAGATTTAAAATTTAAAATTTTATTCTTTATTTAACTTTCCTTCTTAAAAAGTAGCATCATGTTTACGTTGGTTTTCCACAAGTTAGGATCGTTCTAGTGTGGAAACCGCTGGCACCTTTATTCTTTTGGCACTCTTCTTTTCTTGTAAACCCATTATTTTATTTACTTGTCAAGTAGTATTTACATTTTAATGTTTAATAAAAATTAAATCTATTTCTGTTTCTAGTAATTGAGCGCGTCTAGTGGCAAAACGTGGCAGGGTTATCTCCTATAAAAAATAGCGACGACAAGAAACCACGGGGTCGCGCGAGCTCCAACCAAACGCGGATATGAACCCACTACCCACTAGGGAAATTACCCAAGTGCCGCCAGTAAGACCCACCCAAGACGTGTAATTAATTAGTGTGCGATGACTACACACACACAACACGTATACACCGCACTTTTATTTGTAGGCGAATCGCGAGGGCGGGAAATGCCAGTTGTCACAGATTAGATAGACTTTGGTGTTATAAACCACGTTTTGTTAATTAGTGAGTTGCTTTTTAACGGAGATGGGGATAAGCTTGACTCCTATAAAAATAATAACACCCTAATTAATCAGGAAAAAGACAAAGAGAGAGAGAGTAAGTAAAGTAAATAGTTTGTATACTGTCCCACTGCTGGGCTAAATTGAAATCGCTACAATTGATGGGTAATGGCTTGATTATCACGCATGCCAAATGCGGGTTGGTGATCACAAACCCGGGCTTTGCATCGAGAAATCCGAAACACACTTTGCTCGACTCGGGAATTGAAGCTAGAACCTTCGGGTATCGAGCCGAGCACTTTGCCATTCGGCTACCGACGCAAGAGAGAGAGTTTAAAGTCAAAGTCAAAGTCAAATATTTTTATTCAAATAAACTTTAGAAAAGTGCTTTTGAAAATAATAGCTATAGAAACATTTTTTTACCTACTACCCATTCAGGACGTCTATTTTTTAGCTGTGGAGAAGAATGCCACAGTATTTAACTATTAGATATATGATAATTTAAAGTTATTGTTAGTTATTTTTAAAGGTTTAAGGCACAGCACAGCGGCCTTAATGAGTGTCAAAACTTTAGCTTTAACTTTTAACGGAGCCTTTAAAAAAGCCTTAGGAGCGAGACTCCCACACAAAGAATTGGCCCGAAATTTCTTCGAATTCGAGATTCGAGACAAATAAAAAGCGAGAAGGGGCCTTTCCCTCTCAAAATGCCTAAATGGGTATCAGTAACTTCAGGTGATAAAGTACCGATAATGCATACACCATGGAACCTGAATGTAATTTAAAACAATACTTCTGCAGCTTCATATTATAATATTGCATGATGATATCACCGCACACATCATCAATCAATAGCTCTGAAGGGAAACTGTTGGTGTTGCCAAATTAGAAATGATATTATCACAAGCGCATACGCTGCGAATGTTTTGTTTCGAATTACATTCTGTGTGGCGATTTTAGAAACTCACCGGTGATCACGAAATTAAAAGTGACAAATACACTACCAAATATAATAAGTGTTACATTATTCACAATTTCATTATTACGATACATGCCGTTCAAGTATTTTCGGTGTTAAATATAGGTTACCAGTGGCTTTGAATTAGAGAAAAAAAGAGCACTATGATAATTAAGGAGCAGATTTGGATCTGTCGCTAAACCATGCCGGCCCAATAAGGGTTGGTGGGTTTCAACGACTGCCATTTTACAATAGCAACGGGGAGGATCGGCCTAATATAAAGAGATAGAGCTCGTAACTATTATTGACCCATGTGCAGTTGTGTTATTATTTAACTACGGAGCCCGCAACAATAATAAAAAACAAAAGAACTTGCTACAAGAAAACATGCTTTCCAAAGAATGAAGGAATGATATGATCCGATGACCCAACATTACGAAAACTCCTCCTTCATATATTTACTATCTATGCAGCACCGGTTTACGAATCGTCCCCCAAGTCTCCATGTTGTATGTAAAGTAAAGTAGTGAACAGCCTATAATTGTCCCACTGCTGGGCAAAGGCCTCCATCATTGAAATCAAGTCATCGCTACAATTGATGGGTAATGGCTTAATCACCACGCCTGCCAAGTGCGGGTTGGTGATCACAAACCCGGGCTATGAATCGAAAAATCCGAAATACATTTTGCCCGACCTGGGAATTGAACCCGGGACCTTCGGGTATCGGACCGAGCACTCTGCCACTCGGCCACCGAGACGTGTCGTATGTATTGAAAAGTAATAAAGCTAACATGACCTTTAATCGAACATCGCAACAACAATAAAATGTGTATTAACAATTATCGACTCAGAAATACTATTATGGGGCAATTAGTAGTTTCAGAATTATGACTACATAAATGTTATGTAATTAGTCGTCTTCAGAATTCCCCGACCAGTTTGTTAAGAGCTATAGATAGGCTATGAACAAAAGATATTTTTATGAGAGTAATAAAGTTGTTGGAGGCCTCCGAAGACTGGCGGCCGGACTTCAGAGCGAGATAAGGCTGCGTGTGCGCAGTGGCTTCCGTCCGAGCCGATAATGGCGGTAGAAGGATAAAACGAGGGCAAATTGTAAGTTTGGTGCGATATTACTGCTTCTAAGAATTACTTAGATGGAGCTAATGAGTCGTGTAACTTAGTACAATCAAATAATAAGTATGTTACTTTTTATAAGACGTACTTATTTCATATATATAATTAGTATCATATTACTTTTGCTATCTACAAACATGTTTTTTAAACTATGAAAGAGCGGAATCTTCTGAAACAAGCAATTCTTTTGCTTAAAAGGTTCCAACCCAATGTATTTGCAAAAGTTTAAGATTTTCATTTTCAAGTTAATTAATTATCCGTTGCTAGTAAAATTAAAAAAAAAAACAAAACAAATATCGCGTGACTTTCGCGCCCAAAACTCGAGCCGTCACTAGGTTTTTTAAGGTGTACACTAATGAAAGAACGACGCGCCCGCTCCTTCGAGACTCGGGCAAGGCGCGCCTCGCATGTTACATGACAAATAACTCAAGGGTACGCTACACGTTGTCATGTCAAATAAAAAAAAACTTTATTACCACGCTCTGGTACACCCGTATATTACGACGAACGAAAATAGGCAAATATTATTTTATTAGTCTAGAAGATATGCCTGCTCCATATTGGAAACATTATTCACTTATGTTCCATTTACAAAATAAATGATTCGGTTAACACTGTCACATATTCTACACTATTTGCTTTTCTTCGCCATAAAATAAGTGTTGAAAAAATTCCACAAGTGAGATTCGAACCCGAACCCCATGACATTACTTATGCTATCGTGGCTCAATACAACTCGCAGAAATTAATCAACACTATCTCCTCTTACTCTGTTCAACACTTAGTCCATTTTCAATTTGTAATTTGTTCGCAACAATATTTGCGTAAAATTATATGTAAATCTATATATTAATACGTGAAGCAAAAACTTTGTACCCCTTTTTACGAAAATGGCGCGGATGGAGGAGTATGAAATTTCGCACACTTATAGTTTATATAGAGAAGGTTATCCAAATGTTAATTATTTAAAAAAAATTATGCATAAAAATACATTAAATCAATAAAACAAACATTACACACACTACCATGTATTTGACACACATGCATATGTGTTTGACACACTCGTATATGTAGGTATTTGACACATACGTATAAATACTCTTTTCAAAAATGGAAGAGGAGCGGCCGAAATCTGTCAATGTCAATACAAACTCCACATTTTATCTTTTTTAATTTTTCATTGCTTAGGATACAATCCGTGCAGCCTTAATAAAATTACGGTCCAATTTCGACCACTGATGGGCGACCACTAGTAATCATAAATATAGCTTTCCTAATTCTTAACTGATGTTTCAATATTTGTAAAAATATTAAGATCGGATGTTGATGACGTAGTTGTCGACATTGAAGGGCTCCTTTGGCTTACAGAGTAAGAGTAGATAGTGTTGATTAATGTCGGCGAGTTGGATTGAGCCACGATAGCATAGTTGGTAGTGCACCTGACCCGGCAAGTCATGGGGTGCGGGTTCGAATCCCGCTCGTGGATTTTTTTCAACACTTTGTCTTTTTTCAATTTGTAATTTGTTCGCAACAATATTTGCGTAAAATTATATGTAAATAATCAACATAGATTTTTAGGGTTCCGTACCCAAAGGGTAACCCAAACGGGAACCCTATTACAACTCCGCTGTCCGTCCGTCCGTCTGTCCGTCTGTCCGTCCGTCCGTCCGTCCGTCCGTCCGTCCGTCTGTCCGTCCGTCTGTCACCAGGCTGTATCTCATGAACCGTGATAGTTAGACAGTTGAAATTTTCACAGGTGATGTATATATATTGCCGATATAACAACAAATACTATAAAACAGAAAAAACGTCTTTTTTTCCAATTTTTTTTCTCGGTTTTAATAACGATAACAGGTAGTAACTTGAAATATTTTTATAGATACGGAACCCTTCAAGCGCGAACCGACTTGCACTTGGGCGGTTTTTCACATTTGTAGTTTGTCCGCAACAATATTTGCGTAAAGTTATATGTAAATAGTTAACATAGAATTTAATTTTTTTATATAATTTTGTTATGACTAGCTCAGTCAGATCTGAGCTAGAAAGCTGGCAAGTAGTCGAAAAACATCTTTTCTCCCTTTTTTTAACGGAATTAAAGGAAATTGTGTCGATAACTGATTTCCCATCAAACACTGGTGTTACACACGTTAAAAAATATAAGCCAAAGGTTAAAAAAAGCTCGTAATAATGATTGAAAGCACCACACGAGCGCTGGGTGGAGTAATTAAAAAGTTTATGCCCCATCGAAGAAAAGATAAGAACGTCGGTCGGAAGAAACCGCCACTTTTCTAATTACTCTTTCATTAGCTGATGGATGGATGGTTGCCTATAGCCAGGCGAGCCCATAGTTAAGCTCGTATGCTGAGCCAAAGAATTGGTCTTGAAACTATTTACATTAAAAACTTCATGCTGCACGTTAATTTTCATTAATTTCAAACTTAATTTCAAATTCGAATGAAACTTTTTAATTTTAGTCCTGGTTACTCTTTGGTAAATATTTTAAAAGAAAAAAACGAACTACTTTTCGCGGTCTCCTTGACGGGATTAATGACGCGCAGTTTTGTTTCATTTTGTATTTTCTCGAATATAAAACATGTAAAATAATGGTAGATTATAAACCGTTAAGTGTCCGTGAATGCAAAGTGTTGGCGCAAATGTAATAGAACAGTTCAATGTCCAAAAGGAAATACTTTAGGTACAATGTCTTTCAATTTGAGACTGGCCAAATATGTAAAGCATACCAAGCCATTTATAGAAAAATTGAACCGCGTTCCATATTTAAAATTTGACTAAGTAGGCCAGCGTTGCCGCTGTCCGAAGCCTCGGTGGTTGTAAGCGCCCTACACGGCACTTCTTGATTACCGCGATAAGTAAGACCGCGCCTTCGCGTGTTTTAATTATATTATTAACGACGACGGCCGGCGAAAGGCTAATATTTTATAATGGCTCGCGTATCGCAATGATATGTAAATATTCAGCCGCGCCCTTACGCCTATTACTCGCTCCGTTTGCGTGCGTGCGGACGCTAATTCGGAAGTAAAGACACGTTAGCCGGAATTTACTGCTAAGGTGTGACATTTTTTTTTCGCTCATTGACGAGTTCTTCCAAAATTTTACCGACGCTAATAGGATTGGACGGTCTGTACCATTTTTCCAAGTAAGATAATTACTTCATGGCGGCACTACTGTTTCAGTTTTTTTTAGACAAATTAAGTATTTTGTCGTCAGCTAGCAATCACTTATCAACCCGTCTCAGTTTACCTCCCTATATCAAATCACAATTCTTAAACGTTGATTTTAAGAAAAAGTTTTTTTTCTGAGAATTGTTTGTTTGTACTATTTATATCAACATTTTTAGATAAGTGTCTTTCCAATTCAATTTCCTTTTACTTTAAAATATATCCCTTATACTAATTTGTTTTTCACATTGATCTAAGTAATTTTCCCTTCTAGAGTAGTTCCAGCATAGGTATCCAGCTTCAATGGTCTACCACATCACCACTTACACACGACACGCTTTCAATTCGTATATTTTTGAAGGAAACTTCATAAGCTTCCTCGAAAGGGTCGTATTAATTACTGGAGGTGCTCACGGGCGCTAAATGCCGGCCACTTGCCACCCTAGGCCTTATTAAACGTAAGTAATTACACTGCATCCGCGGGTATATTAGCCAACCAATTAAATTGCACGTAGAATGTAGCAAGGCGCCTTCACACGTCGGGCTCAGGGGACCATTGAAACAAGTTACGTTCTATGGGTGCCCTTACTACGACCCGTTTGCCTACGTAGGTACTTTTTTAAATTAATGTTTTAATCCGCCTCTTTGAACGGTCTTCGAGAATTTTTTGAAATCGGAACAAGTTTTTTTTCGTTGAAAAAGAAAAATAAAATGTAAAATATTTGCCGAACTTAAATGTGAACTTCAGGTTGGCGCGGCAAGCTTAATATGCATGTGGCAATTGCGACGTAACGTATAAGGTTGACGTTTTCCGTTCCCAACCGTAAAGTGTCCTTACGAGCGAAATTATTTTATTCTAGGCGGCATTTAATTTAACCATCTATATCTTGAACGAGTTTTACTTGTTATTCTGAAGTAAGTAATAAAAAATGATAACAAAAAATTGTTATTCTGCAAATTTATTTTTGTCTATTTTTTTTCTTCATTAACGATACGTAAAGTGGTAATTTAAACGCACAACCCAACTTTAAATCGCTGCGAGTTTGTCACTGAATCGCGGCGTGTAGGGTCTTTCACACTTTCAGCAGTCCGTGTGCGAATTAAAAAGGTGAGCGTGGCCTCTAAGTGCTCTGGCTCTAGTTGGATGTGTAAAAAGATTAATTGGAGTGTTGCCGGTGTTCTAACAATTTACGACGCCTTCTGGCGGTCCGACCGCAGACCACTTGCGCGACTTAATTAAGCGAAATAACTTAAATGAGTCACCGTTGCTAATTAGTGCTATCGTTGCTGTAGCTAATTCTACGAGAGGCTCTTTGTTTACTAACGCTCGTTTCTTTGAGTTCGCGCGCAAAGAATTTGTCTTTGCGCCGACTTTCAGCAAAGGATGTTTGTTCTGTGAGGGCTTTATGAAGACTTTGTGCTGTGGCGACTTTTCTGTTGTAACTTTTTAAGTCGGCGAAAGTGGCTTTTGAATGGTCTTTTTTGAGGTTTACGACTCAGAAGTGGTTGGAAAGTTTGCGAGGGGTCCATTAATTTTAATAATTATAAAACTTGTATGTACTATTTCGAAAATCTAAAAATGCGTTACGATACAGTCTGAAAATAGTTGGCTTTGAAAAGAAAAATTAATGTGAAATCCGTCTAAGAGACGTGACGGCGGTGGTTAAAAGACGCCGAGAGCCCTCTCCGTTAGTGCTCTCGTGTGTCCTTGTCAACAAGTGGCCGGTCGTGTGTAGAGAACTTTGCGTCTTCGTGTGTAGATGGCTTTAAGTGTGGCTTTAACGACGCGTAGCAAGCTTTAATAGTTTTGAACGAGAAAATTGTTTAAGGTGTCATCACACTAATATTATAAATGTGAAAGTTTGTGTGTATGTATGTCTGTATATTTTTTCCTTCTTCACTCTGCAACGGATGGATGGATTTGGATGAAATTCGGCATACAGATAGTTTATAACCTGGATCAACACGTAGGATAGTTTTTATCCCGAAATTCCCACGGGAATCACACTATAAATATACTAAAAACGAAAATTTAATTTTCCAATACAAAATGATTTGTTTGTTTTGTTGTCATGGAAACCAATGGAAACTGTCAAAGCGGTACAAAGTCCGCCGGGGCCACTAGTTCATAATAAGAATAGCCCAAGACATTATAACCACTTGTAGATAAAAACAAAAACAGGTACCTACTAATGTTTCTGTTTGTTTTTGTTTTTAGTGTTTACTATTATTGTAATCGATAAAAGTAAAAAAATTGAATTTCCTAATTGAAAAATATGTGGAGAGCAGTTAACACAACGTAATTAGAATAAAAAAACGTATCGCTGTTAAAGGCTATCATACAATTTGACTTCCGAAGGTACCTAATCGAGACTACCATTAGAATTATCGATAGAAATAATTAACGATCGTAACTCTAATTAGCAATTTAGATGTTATGTTGAACCCAGAGTTTATAAGTACATAAATTAAGGATAATCAAGTGATATGAATGTAATAAATAATTATCTGTTGCAAATATTTTTTTAGTTAATTTATACGTTTGATATTAAAAAATATATTGATAAGTCGCAATTAGTTGTCATAAAA
The DNA here is from genome assembly GCA_947562085.1 of Eudonia lacustrata. Taxonomy (NCBI): domain Eukaryota; kingdom Metazoa; phylum Arthropoda; class Insecta; order Lepidoptera; family Crambidae; genus Eudonia; species Eudonia lacustrata. The sequence goes on along the minus strand of OX387326.1, from coordinate 6,546,625 downwards.
TAATTGTGTATATGAACATAATATAATAATACTAATTCGCAATGCCGATGGATGCACTCCGGTGCATCAAATTATAAATTTGATTGACCAAATTTATAATAATTTATACTTATAACTTTAAGCCGTTTGTTTGTACTTCTTGCTAATTTATGCCTGCGCCCAACTGTGGGAACTTTATAGGCTGTTAACGATGAATACGTGCACGATAAAAGTCATCATAACATTAACTTTGGCTATTTCATTATGTTTTTTAATTGAAATAGCAATTTTTAATATTTTAAGGTGTCAAAGTAAGGTGAGCATGTAATGTTGTTTCAAAAAAGTCTCTTATGTTTTTAATTTATAAAAAACTTATAATAAAAAAAGCCGATCATAAATAAACAAAAGAAGTTCGTCACGCGTAAAAGGGCTGTAGCCACACTAAAGCTCGTGAAATCAACGCCTGTAATCGCTCCTTCCACGTATAGCCGCGGCCTAATTAGGGGGAGCGGGACTAATCGATGTTTTCCGTAAATTTAAAATGCAATACACCATTCCGCTGCGAGGACACCTTGGGCAGCCTTACCTCGGAGGCTAGGGCGACCACCGGTTCAAAAGTTTTCCCGGGATTTTTTAATTGTTGTTTGGATTTATATGCATAATTCTAGTTTTTTTTAAAATACTTTACGGGTAAGCACAGTGCCTTGATCTCACCTGATGTAAAGTGATGATAAGGCCAATGATGGAAGCGCACTTCACCCGGGAACCTCAACTAGTGAGGCACTGGCTATCTTATTTCTAGCTGCCGGAACACAACAATGCTACAAACATTGATGTTATGGCGACCTTTTTTAGATAAGATGGTGGTAGCTAGCCAGGCGGAATAACAAGCCCTACCACCAACCAAACCAAGTACACAAACATGTACCCCCCGATGGGAGTCGAACCCGGGACCTCTGGGTCTAAACCGGTGGTCTTAGCCACTAGACCACAGAGGCTGTTAAAATGGTTATGTGTTCAGTTTGTAGTTTCAGAGTGAATTTAAGTTTTCATACTTTGATTTTGTAGGTTTGTAATCATATAATATACTTAATCTAAGTATAATCTTATTAATATTGCAAATTCGAAAGTAGGCATGATTGTTTGTTTTTTAATTACGCTGAAACTGATGTACCAAATTAAATTAAATTTGCTGGTACAACATATCGTGCATTAATATATTAAATAATTTGAACCTCCCTAGGTTGCAGTTTGTGTTACAGCGAAAGTCTTGCATGTAGACTTGTTAATTTACGGTTGATGGTATACAGTGACATCAGGTTGCTATAATTATGGTAGGTTCAAAGGTTAGATTATCTTCTTATATAAAACAAAAAAATGTGTAAAGTAAATCTTTAGTTTGCATTTTATATAATTAAACGGTTTTTACACATTCAAGTTCTGTTTTAAAAAGGAAAAATCAACATAGATTTTTGGGCACCTCCGCCCACCGCTAGTAATTGCCTTCGTGCGATTGTAGAATGACCCCTCACCCTTTCAGCTTACAGAGATGTTTATCGCAAGGAAATGGCCGTTTTCCGTTGTCCACAATGGGGACATTAAGGGACAACACTAATGGACTAACTTGTCCAAAGTTGCTTTTCAAAGAAAACCGTTTTTAATGCTGAAAACATTATTTTTCCATTCATACTTTGAGTGGGCCATAGACTAGAAAACAGACTATGTTCAAATAGTTGACTTAGGTTTACATTTTTAAGTAACTAATTCCAACTTTTTGTAACGTACAGCAACATGTATTTATAAATTTTTCACCGAAAAATTAAAGAGAGATGTTTGCAATTTTGTTTAAATCCCACCTAAATACTGACTGACTGGATTTGTAGGGATTCAAATTTAACGATTACATTTAACTATATCATAACTTATTCTCATCGATTGGTAAAACAATAAAAGTTTTATTCTACAGTACCTATCTACTTTGCCATTGGCTAATATATTAAGCAAACCGTAATATGCCATTAAAAATTAAAAAAGTAATTATTACTGACTATTGCCTGTATTATATTTCCTTTAACTATTCCCAATAGTTAGTTAGTTGCGCAGTTTCGCAGTAAGTGTTATCGCGTTAGTTCTAATAAGTTTATGGAAAAGCGTTATCTAAGCTTTTACGGGCAGCTTATCTAAGTCCAGATTACAAGCTTGAGATAGTTAGAAAGGTTTAATATCAAAGGTGATATAGAGCTGGAGTGCTGGGCTAACATTGACGTGTGTCGCGTACGTTGTTGCTTTGAGTTTAAGGACGTTACAACACTGGGGGCGAAGCGACGTCTATAAATTTTAATACAAAACCTATTTCGGACTATTCTTTCCTGTCCCGAAAATATTTACCTTAAGCGATGTCTCTTTCTTAAATAAATATTCATTATAAAGACTAAATTTATGGATAGTTACTCGTTATTTACACATTATTTAGATGATATGGAATTTGTTATGGACGTCGCGGCAGACCAAAAAGGAGATGGCGGGACGACCTTGACTCCTCTCTATAAGATTGATCACTTGTTGCTCAAGATAGAACACGATGAAAAGAGGGTACTGTTAGACTGGGACAATATATACCAGTACGGAGGCCTTTGCTCTGCAGTGGGACACTACAGGCTTATAATTATAAGAATTTGGCCAAACAGTTTTATTTTGCTTGATACTGAAATTAATTTAATTTTCATATGTAAATGTAAAAGGGAAAGTAGGTACTTAAATAGCATTGTCTTTTCGTGTAGAATGCAAGCAGCAATATTTGTTAATGCCAAACAAAATTTATAGATCTACCTTCGCATAGGGTAGTATAGCTTGAGATATAGTAAAAGCTTTATTTATCTTTCGCACACTCAACACATTCGAAAGAGAGGGTTATAACGTCGAGTGTCGTAGATAGGTAATGCAAAGAAGGGTATTTTTTTATCTTGTGGCAGGTGGTTTTATCAGGCCTTAGATAACGGAAAATTTGTCAAGTAGAAATCAATACTGAGGCAAGGCAACTTTCCCGAATGAAACTCGGGTAGGTACTTATTCTATTTTATTTTTAATTACTAACACACGACTTTTGAAAGTGATTATGTTAATATATAATATATCCGAATAGACTTATCACGTTTTTATTATTGTACGCCATAAGGAAAAAGCAGCTCGGCATGATGTCAACATTTATTATTAAGGACAACAGCAGGATTCTATTTTTAATTATATTTTTTCACTTTTAATAAAACTTGACCTTCGTAGCAGTCACTCACCTATATTAGGAAATAGAATTTTGTTTAGTATGTTGGTTCTTAGTTTTATTCTTTATTTTTATGAGTTGCTCAATAAGTATCCGGTCCGGCAGATGCCAAGTGGTCACCTATAGATGAAGGCATGGTTATAAATCTTGAATTGGCTTCAGAAATCTTAGTTTTTTTTTTATTCAGGATAATAAACAATTACACAATAACTTATATGTCATACATCATCATCATCATCATCATCATCAGCTCATTTTTATGTCCCCACTGCTGGGGCACGAGCCTTCCCTATGGATGGATAGCGAGAACGGGCCATAAACCACCACGGGGGCCCAGTGCGGTGCGGTGGTTGTTCACGACTGCTAATGCAGGCGGGATTTAACGGCTTTACGTGCCTTCCGAAGCACGGAGGAGCTCGAGAAGAAAAATTTTTGGTCACCCATCCGATGACCAGCCTTTGCGAAAGTTGCTTAACTTCAGCACTCGCAGACAGGGCGCGTTAACCACTGCGCCATCGAGCTCCTCATATCATACATAGTTACTATAACCAAATGGAATCATTGTGCAACCAGCGACATTGTCCACAACAGAGGTAAAAAAAAATAACTACAACTAAGACAGGAATATTAAAATGCAAAAGACAACATTAGAATGAAAAGACATGCATAAAAAATATAAAATAAAACCACAATACTATTATATTGGTGACATTTAAATTGTGCTTTGTGTAAAGAATTGTGTATAAACATTACGAATTTGTAAATATATGATTAATACTACTTTAAGTAAAACTATTCAACAAGTGCCTGTAAGGTGTGCTTTTTAAACTTACTAGGTGTGAGAAGAAAAATGTTACTATGAGATATCTCAGTAATTTTACGGGGGGCTGTAATTTTTTCAACCATTTTATTTTATTTTCTTTTACTTTAAACTACACACACATCATCAACCTACCATAAACTGTCAAATTTCCTCCACAGACTGTGAAATTTATGCCTGGCGACGCATCGCTAAACAATTAATCTAATACGGAGCATTCGCGCCCCGTACCATAAGAGAAACTGTTTTTTTCTTTCCAATTAAAACTACAAATAAGTTTAAATAAATGAACTACCATATTGAAGTATGTTTTAAGACTAATCTATTAAGAAAATTTAGATGCTGGTTTGCCTGTAAAATGCAAATCTATGTTTTAAAAGAGGTTACTTTGATATTTTTTTCTCTGTTATAAAAGTTAACAAATCGTGTTTCTGCAACCAGCAAAATGAAGTCAATTAAATGAAAAATCATGTCATTAAATATCACTTTCATATGTTTTGTAATTGTTGGGAAAAATCAAGATCCCCGCCACGTAAATTTCCAATGCGTCGCCTTAAACATATTTTTGAAAATGTATTGAAGAAAATTGTCAGTTTTGAATACGTTGATGCACAGGCGTCTGTACAATTCAGGACATTGCTGCTTGGAGGCACAAATAGGAACAATCTTTTGTTTTTAGGGTTCCGTACCCAAAGGGTAAAACGGGACCCTATTACAAAGACTCCGCTGTCCGTCTTTCCGCCTGTCACCAGACTGTATCTCATGAACCGTGCTAGTTAGACAGTAGAAAATTTCACAGATGATGTATTTCTGTTGCCGCTATAACAACAAATACAAAAAAACAGAACAAATAAATATTTAAGGGGGCTCCCATACAGCAAACGGGATTGTTTTGCTCGTTTTTGCTCGTTTTTATAGATAAAGGTACGGAACCCTTCGTGCGCGAGTCCGACTCGCGTTTGGCTGTTTTTTTCTTATTTCAAACGTCATGCGCTGAGACCAGTGTCTGAGACTCTACCACATCTGGTTCACTCTTCCATTGTTTCAGATTTGAGCTCTATATGGGATAAGTTGAAATGACTCTCGTTTTTTATTCATATTATAAACATGGATGTCATGATGTTTGTTTAGACGAATGGCGTCATAATAGTTGTAGGGGTGGCACCCTAACGGTGATTAGGAAATAGTGAATCTAACCCTTTGCCGTCTGTTAATTAGATTATTGAACGAACTGGAATAAGGGATGTCTATTAATTAATCGTTTAACCCGCTTTTTAATGGAATTACCGTTTCTACAAATTTTACTTAGAGTACCGACACAATCTAAGTAACGAGTTTGGTGTTAAACCTGTTATTGCGTTGTGTTATAGTGACGTGCTGTTATGTGACGTTTTTTACAAGAACTTAAATTAGTTTAGTGACACATTTGGAAAATATGCATGTGTTTTATTTTAATACGTAGGTTTTCTATAGAACCGCAGTTATGTTTCTTGTGGTTTGCTATGAGTCAGTCTATTATTATTCTTAACACTTTTTAGCCTGTAAATAAATAAATAAGTTTTCCTACACTCATACCAATTATCTAGCCCAAGAGAAGCTTCGTTATGAAACTCGTTATATGGTTACTAGACAAATTATAATTTATAGTAAATTGGTTCATGATTTTTCTGTAGCTGAAAAGACGCACTGACTCATAATGTTCTATTGCCTAAAGATACGTAGTGTCCTAAGTAGTTAGTCATATATTTAATAACTATTTTTTAATATCGAAACATAAGCATAATTTGGAATACTGATATTACAAATATTGCTAATTTTAACTATTATAATTTAAGATACTTTTTGTAAGACTTACTTACTTTATACTTTTTTTTTAAAAGATCTTTTAGAGGTAACCCTAGAAGTGCGGTTGAGCTTTCAATACTTATATCGTTCTAAGTATATATTTCTTAATTATGTAATGTATATGTCTTTATTATGTATGTATGTGTATGTAAACTAACAGTGTTTAAATTTTATTTCCTTCAATTAGACACATTTTGTATTTTTTCCTGAAAATTGGAAACTTTTTCAGAAAAAGTCACATCGTATGGCCGCAACAAAAATAGTACCAGGGCAGTATAAAACAAAAGAGTACATACCTGAAGTTGGAGAACCATTTGACGAGCTGCGCAGTGTTGTTCTTGTTGAACTTGATGTCGGGGAAGTACATCTTCAGCACCGCTGAGCTGGGGTACCGCACCCAGAAGAACATCAGCTTGGCTTTGCGCAGGTGCATTGGAGTCAGCGTCGAAGAGTGCAATGTAGTTAAAGGTTCTATTGGAAAGTATGGCGTATGACTAACACGGTAATGTTTACAATTACATGTGTTTATTGGGGCTTTTAAGTACTTTTTATGTATTTGGGAAACAGGAAGAAAATTTTACGTAAGACAGAAGTTTAACTTAACATTAAAATATTTTTGTAAAATAAATCATTGTTAGAAATTATTAATATCCCATTCCAATATACACAAAAAATATTTAAACAATCTAGAAGATATAATTATATTTGAATGAATTAGGTGTTACGACTCCATTTTAAAATTAACTTGACAAAGGAAAAAAAATGTTATTATAAAATCAGTACACTAACGAAAATAGCCCGAGATAAACGAAGGACGACGATATGTTAGCCTTTTCCAACTTATCGTGGGCTGCGATAATTTTAACGAACTATAAAAATATCACAATATTATTGCCTTTTAAATAACAATGAAAAGTTTTAACAAAGATAACCTTTTTGATGATCTCATTAGGACTTGAAGTAACAATGTTGATAGAACTTTAAAAAGCGCGTAAATGATTTAAAGCGCAGTTTCTCTATACTTTTTCTAAGGTGACGTATGGTTGGAGCCAATCTGATTACTTGCCTATTCCAGTCTTCGTAGGCTCATTTATGAAGCACCACAAAGTCTTAATCCGTTCGCATTTCTAATCTTCTAATGTGCCTTATCCGATATCTGTGCAGCGTTGTTTGTGTAACAAAAGGATTCTTATTTTAAATCAGAATCTATATTTACGCAAACAATGCTAGCCGGAATAACTCAGCTAAAAAGGTATAAATACTTTTGTTATACTATATGAGACTCTAATTTTATGAGACGACTAAAAACTTTTTGTTTAAATTAAGAACTTGATGTTGGCTGTTTGCTTTTGTCTAAAGTCTTAACCGTAGACAATGTATGCCTATCGGGGTGGAAAACGTAGAAACCGCAGCACTTGATAGGCTTCTGGAGACGTAACACCTAACTGCTAAGTAGGAAATAGGCGGTGGCAGTCGTAAGGTTAAATACTACAGAAATAAGATATCTGTGGGCATTTGCGGCTAAGGATTTGTGCCCTATTGTATTAGCTCGGATTTCGTTTAACGCCGAGTTGACCTGGCTCAGAGGACTGTAATAAGAAGGTTAATGTCTTTGATTTTATTTGGAAGTTCTAGTGGATTTATAAGTCAAGAATTTGGAGAATGTTTGTCTAGTTAACTGGCAAAGTTTGCTTTTCGTACATAACCTTACAACTGATAGCCAAAAAAGTGTGTGTAATATTACAAATTTTAGTCATTAACTTCGATCAACAATGATTTCAAACGGGCACTCGAGATAATTTTGAAGGTGCAAAATGCTGTTTCGAATGGGTTGATCGAGGGTAATGGCTTAAAAGATTACAAATCGTAATTACCTATATTTTGCGTAAGATAATTCCTTCGTATTGAAAAGGATATAGTAGGCTGTACTCCATCGTAAGGCAGGTCTGTGGAGTTGCAGTCGGAGTGAGGGTCCTGCGTCTCCATGTGCTGGGGATGGTGCTGCGCGGCGTGAAGCGGCGCATGCGCGTGGTGGTGGCGCATGTAGTCCGGTGAGGCGTGGTGCGCAGCCGCCATCAGCGCCGGGTGCAGCAGCACAGGCGCGTGCGGCAGCGGCGGCGAGTCGCGCTCCGGCGCCGGCGGCGAGCGCGCCAGCCCCCCGCCAGCGCCGAAGAACGGCGAGTACGGCGAAAACACTTGGCTCTCGTGCAGCGACGGGTTGGGAATCGCCACCGACGTCGGCAGCGCCATACCCCCCGCGTATGGGTGTGGCGACGGCGAATCAGGGAACTTCGTCTCCGGCGTACCCACACCCTCCCCCAATATTCTGCTGACTGTTCGAGGTGTGATCCGCGTGTCCGTCACCTTGTGCCGCTTCTTCTTCGGGGTGACGACTAAACTGAGCGGTGAGCTCTGCTCGGGGTTCTCGCGCTCGAAGTGACCGTTCATCGGGCCGTAGAGCTGGCTCAGCGGTTTCGGAGGCGCCTGGAACATGCCTGAGGGAGGCCGCACTTGAGCTCCGTGGCCGGGCCCACCCGCCTCGGCGTGCAGCGGAAACGCCGCGCCGCCCGGCGCACGGGGGCCATTCATCTGGCTCATTAGCATCGAATTATGAGTTAGGAATGGAACGCCGTTGGGCGCGCCCGGGTGGTGGACGGGTGTGTTACCTGACATCTGCCCGGATGGCCTCTCCGGTGCCTTCGGTGGCGGCGTTTTTCTTTCCAACATTCGCGTCGCTCGCATTAGGTCCTTGTTTAATTGTTCCGCAGCCGCCGCTGCCGCTTCCGATTGCTTTCCAATTATTCGACGTTGATGCACAAATCGCGTCACAATCGAGTCTATGAGGCTAGCCAGCGATGCGGTAATCTCACTTTTGAGCACCTCCGCTAAACCTTCTAGGTCTGCACCTGTGACAGGGCCCACAGATCCAGCATTACTTCTAAGTGCGTCTAGGCGTTCCGCTAGTTCGGCCGTCATGGGAGGCTTCGGTGTTGGCCCCATTTGTCTCTGCTGGGGCGAGTGCTGGTTGGACTGTGGCCTCTGCTGTTGACTGTTCTGCTGTTGTTGTTGTTCGGCCGCTTCTTTCATGCGGGCTTCTTGTTCTAGGAATAGTTTTTGACTAACATTTAGGTACATAGCGGCGGCGTTGTTGAGGTGCTGATGCGGATGCGGTGGATGGATGTGGTCGGAGGGCGGCAAGTGCGGCATCATGGGAAGGGAGCCGTTGAACCCGGGCGGGAGGTGCGGGTGCGCTGCGGCGTGGGCCGCAGCGTGCGCGTGCATTTTACTGACCGACATCATCTTGCTCATCACTTGCGAGAGCATGTTCGGTGTGGCGCTGCTCGGTATCGGCGGAGGCACTTCCTTGGCGGGCGACGCTGGCTCCGACTTGGGCACCGTCTCGTCGTGCTGCTCCACGTCACTGGAAACACCGTCGTTATCAATCGTCTCCGACTCGTGTCCCATTCTATTACACAATTGCATATATTTCTCTTGCATTTCCGCAAGCTGTTCTTGCATAGTTCTAAGCTGTGATTTAAGAGCATTCTTTTCTACTAACTTTTGTTGGATAGGCGGCTGCCGCTCGCCGTCGTCGTCGGAGTCGTCGGACACGGTCTGCGCGCTGCTGCCGTGGCTGGTGCCGTACCGCTCCGCTGCGCCGTCGTGCTGCTGAGGATGGTACAGTTTCCGTTTCTTGCAACCGTTCACTTGCGGCTGCTGAGGCGCGGGACTAGCACGCATAGTCGACACAATGTTCTCAACACGGGCACGTTTCACATCGAGCGGTCGCGGCGATGAGCGCTGAGCGTCACTGTCACGATCCTCCGGTTCGGATTTAGGGGCGAGCAAGGGCTCTGACGAAGCCGGCGCGGGCGGGGGCGAAGTCCTGGAGTCCCCGGCACTGTCGAGCCCGAGCAAGGCGTCGTCGAGGTCCGGCCGCGAGTCCCGGGACACGGGCCTTTCTGGCGACCGTTTCGCTTTGGGCTCGTCGTTGTTGTTGTTGGCGAGCACATTGTTGTTGTCCGGCGAGAGGCGCAGGAGTTCCTTCTTGCGGCTCTGCAGGATGTCACGCAGCACTCGGTGCGCGATGTCTCCGCCGGACGCCTCGTCGCCGGTCTCAGTGGGCGCTCGACCCAGAAATTCGTTGAGCATCTCAGCCGACGCGTACCCCGGTCCGAAGAGGCCGAAGTGTTGGCGGCCCTCGAAGATGGCGCCGTAAAGTCCGCCACTCATGTGTGCGGCGCGCGCGGGCGCGAGTCCGTTCGTCGCGAGAGTCGAATAAGAATTGCGCGGCTCACCGGCGTCCACGCGCTGTCTCGCGCGCTTCTGTTTCTTTAGAAGCTTATCCGAGTAGGGCGCTGAGTCGGCCTCCTCCTCCGATGACATCATAGGCAGGACGGGCCGCGATTGGCCGGGCGGGCGGCGGGCAGGGCCCCGCGCTACGAGCGCCGCATCGCCCGCTCTGCAACGGGAGGGGAGCGTCACACACCTGCCTGCGCCGCGTGCGCACGCCGCCGCCGCGCCGGCGCACGCGAGCGCACGACATTCTTTCTTACTATGCTACGCTAGCAACTTCCCATTGTTAAAGTTAAGGCATAAATTTTAAACACAAGTTAAATAAATAATTGTCAAATATTTTTACATCATAAACAAATTAGACAAAGTTAAAGCAAATATTTGATGACTAGTAAAACAAATATTTACCAAAATAAACATAATATTTTACATCATAAATAAATCGCAAACATAGTGAAATTAAATATTTTGTCATAAGATATTTTTGTATTAAACTGGTTCATATTAAGACTGGAATAGTTTGAAATTGAGTGTGGCAATATTTGGTTAAAGAAGTAGAATCTAGAATATGCAATAATTCAATAAAAATAAAATATATATATAGGTAACAAGATTTTATAGTCGAAACAAACATTAGGTAATGTGCAGACTTTACTCAGATTGTTATCAATAAAATCGATCGTCTAACTTTCCTAGATATCAATTCGGAAGGTATGGATAAACGAACGTAGTTTAATAATTTCTGGTAATGACTGGCTGTAAAACAAAAAAAATATAGAGTAACGAAATTGCCTTAGGACAAGGAAAATGCGATTAGAGTTGTAGATAAAAAAAAATTATAACCAATAGTACAGTGTTTATGGGCAATTTGGTTGTAGTCTACATACTTAAATGTATTATGGATAAAACTACTTCGGGATCTCTATCGTCGTGTTTCTACATAACGTTTTTTTTTTACGTAATTTTCGGAACTGCTGTTAAGTAGTCCCGACCTAATCTTCCAAACCCTCGTTCTAATTTTCATCTTAAGTTGACTCTTACGTACATTTTTTTTCCAATAACATATCAATATTGTCTTGAAAACAATAACAAATAATTTTTATTCTTTCATGTAATAAAAACTTTCAAAAAAGGTTAGTTACCAACTAACTTTTTTTGAAAGTTAAATGGTAATGGTATATGTAAAAAAACAATTCTCTTATTAAGGCCGGGTGACAAAAAAGGTTTAATTATTGTCGTTTTGAAATCAACGACTAAATATTTTCTTCTTTTTAAGATTAAACTTCCAAAAAGGTTGGTTGTCATATTTAAAAAACAACTACATCTCTTCTAAATGCGTGATGACGAAAGAGTTTCAAATAATACAAGTTCCAAATGCAAATCTCGCGGGCAGGAACGCCCATCGATGATTATCTTAATCAAGGCACCGGTTGTATACGTACATAACAAAAGGCCGTGTTGTATATGTATTATGTATGTGTACAGACATTAATTCCTTTTGGAGCGTAACTCCGTATTCAGGGGGACAATGAAGCTAAAAATGTCAGAAATAATTTTGTGAGACACGCGGTACTGGCTAGCTGTTCCATTTTACGTGCGGCACGACAATTTTTTCGTGCTTTATTATTTTTTAACACTTTGTTAAATGACATTCAATAGTTAGAAAGGGTTTTCTCTTATTGCGATTATGCTCTTGTTGTGTAAGATTTGTTCGGATTTATATCGTTTATATTGCGACAGATATTTTTGAGTTAAATTCGAGTACACAGTTGCAGTTAGTATCTACTAAAACGTAGGTGTTTATACAGTGCTATGTACACAAAGAAGTTTTTCTTTTTAAAATACTTAATTGACTAATTTCTTTTGTGCCGTTTTTAGTATTCATTTGGGTTTAAAAAATTTCATAGCTTTGAAACTTACTGTGTCAATATTTTCGAAGTATCTTTGTGAAGGCATTATTCTACATTTTTTACATACCTGCATTATCTATATATTTTTAATAAACCTCATAAAATTTTGTGTTTTAATTAGGTACCTAGTCATAGGTAATTTGTCTATGGTTCATGTTTGAAAATATACTTTTTAATTTTCCATAAATACCGGTTGGCAAAACTTCATCATCCCATGGAGTCGCGCCGCCTCTCGCGTCTCTGACAACATCCGGCGTCATTTGCGCCACAATGAGATGGTATCAATGGCGGCTTCCGATGCTGCGTGACCACTTGCCGCGTCACGGCTCGCCTGCTTGTGTCGCCGGCACCCGCGCTTTTTGGGTCATTCCACAAATTTTCCATATTTGCATAATTTGTCATAGTGTTAATAATTTTCGCTCGAGTAACTCGATAACGCAGCTTCTTTTAATCAAATTTGATTTAACTAATTATTTATTTATATTTCGGCTTTACAGTCAGGATATTTAAAATCCAAGGCCCTTACAAGCTTAGTCTAGTCTTAAAATGCATTTTAAGATACAATTATTATTCTCCATTGTAATTTATGATAATTTAAATTTCAGAGACTAAGTTAAAACCTCTTTGATTTTATTACCAAGCATGTACTTCATTCTTTCTAATCGCTGCTATAAACTATTTGCATTACGGCAATAAAAAAAAATCCAGCAGGCAATAGATTTAATGACGCATCAGTAAACCCGATTGTATCGGAACCACATGATTTCCCTCTTGCGATATTTAACTTCAACATGCCACTGCGCAGAACGGAGCACTTTGTCATTCATTATGTTCACGGCAATTTGTGGTCATTTTGGAGGATTGCGATAGAGATGAGAACATCCTCGCACACACACATCTCACACAAATGTGGTCCTTATAACGAACGGTACACATACAAACCGCGATCATTTTGTTGTGTCTCTGACCACGTACTGTGTGAGTCGCTGAACCGTCTCCAAATCGTTCCGGTACTTCCGGTTCTTTATAAATCGCATAGGAAAACGTCAGGTCGATATACTTTCGACATAGTGAGCTAACTGTAGTGAAAACTCGTATAATTGGAGCTCACTGGCCGTGTGATTTATGGAATGAAAGAGTCATCGTTATGCATAGCTGCTATTATTAGATATCTGGTGAACTTTTGTTATTCACATTAATTTCAGAAGTTCTTGTGTGTTTCATGAAGTAAATAAGGATATTAAAACTACAGATGTAACGCTAATGAATTAATAAATAATAAAGGTAGTAATTACGTAGGTTTATCATATGTTTTTTTCTAGAGTTTTGTTAGCAGATATACAACCTTCCGAACCATGAATGATTTTTTAATTTATATTTTATAGTAATTATTGTTTCTTAGTGTTTATTTTTATGTTTAATTTTTTACACTTATTTTGGTACTTATAAGCTTCCAGTTTAAATAAACTATACTGTATGTATGTTTCCACTTTGGTAAGTATGCTTTTATTATTCAAATAAGACATTCAATAAGAGTATCGTCATTCGCCACCCGGCCACCCCAACAGGTACGGTTCAGTATCGTAATTCCGTGTAACCGGAAATAATTTCGGTAATTACCGGTTCATGCATAAACAACGACACGTCAAATGTGCTCGGGCGCACCCTGCTAGGGTTGGTTTACACTTTGCGATTGTACGAATAATATTTGAAATAGTTATAGTTATGTACAAATATAAGCAAGATAGTTTTTTTACGTAAAACTCTCGTTGTTATTCCATATTCATATTACATTTTTTTTTTTTGATAATTTTTATATAGAAATTTACAGTAGAAGATAGACAGATAGATGGACAAACACTTTATTGCTTACACAATTATACAGAAAACAAATAACAGAAAATTTTAATGAAAATGAAAGATATATAATTTTTTAAATCATCTTTTCAGTTTCTACTATAACAATTTCTATACCATTATTAAAGTACAGACAGGAACAGGCTTTCTACGGACATCCAGGATAGTTCGTCCATTATATCCTTTAAAAAGAAATTCAAGGACCACTTTGTCACTTATGTCATCGCAATGATAGGCACTATATTAAATTATATCCATGTTTTATTATTATTATTGTATACGTTCATATTTATGTAGTAGTTATTATTATGTATGTTTATATAGTTTTTAATAATATTGTAGTACATTTATCGTACCTAATATTGTTATTTTTATTTGAGATATTTTTGTTTGCACTTTTGTCGCTTCATTTTAAACATGAAGCTCCCATTCCACCTTAGGTTGGCTGGAAGAGATCTCTTTTAGAGATAAGTCCACCTTTGCTCACCATTGTTTGTAAACTGTTCTCTGTATGTGTGTTTTTGTGCAATAAAGAATATAATATAAAGTAAAAAAAACTTTCAGGTTAAAAACACGATTAAAAAGTGGTACTCAAACTTACGACCTCTCGCATTTTTTAAAGTTTTTTTTAATTTATTGGATCACCAGCATTAAAACAATTATCTATGTTGTTTAACATTTATAGTGACATATACTTAATGTACAACTTAGAGGTGAACTCAACATGCATTGAGGTACAGACAGTGTTGGAATCAAAGGCGTTATAAATGAAATAAACTTTAGTTTATTATAAAAAATTGAGAAAAACTCACAGAGCACATCCGCTCGCCGTTATGCAGTTTTACAAGAAGAAAGAACCACAGATAAAAATTAAGTTTTACCACAAAAATAGTGTTGCCACTTTTTAAAATCTAAAATACCACAAATTCTTAGAAATAATATGTTCTAATTGATTTGAACAGACAGTATTTACAAACTAAGCTACGTATTTCTAAAACTGTGTTGTGTAAGGTAGGTGATTACTGTTTTATTATATTAAATATGTGTGTGTTTAATGTATGTTTGTGAGTGATGTCTTAGGTGTGCATATACAGGTCTATTTATGTATGGTATGGTATGTGATGTATGGTTGTGTAGATGTAGATGTGTGTGCTTACTATAAAGTTTACTTATTATTATTTATTTAACATGATTTTTATTTAGTGGTAATGTGGTTAAATATACTTATGTAAAATGATCTTGCGGAGTCGTGATGTATGTCAACAATGTCACTGAATTTATTTAATGTTTGTTATAAACTTGATACCGGGGAGTTAGAACCAAGCACTGTTCTTCTTAATGGAGGACAAAGAGGTGTAATTGGCTTGGAGGAATTCTAGCAGGTGCACGGAAGTTGAATTTTGCCAGCAGTTGAGGGCAGTCTGATACATTTCTCATCAGTTGGACACCATATCAACTAAGTCCCGTCTCTCCGACAAAGACAACATCCCAAAGTTCTGCCTATCAGTGTAAGATCGTAGTTTTCTAGCTTTGCCTATGGAAAATGTTTCTGAAGTCTTTCTAAGCGGTGGGAATGGGTTGCATAGTGAAGTCGCCAGACCATGCTGCAGTACTCTAATATGCTTCTGACAAGGCTATATTTCCTTTTCATTCATATTTAGATTTCCAAACTTGTGTAGCCAATTTATTTCATTTAGTTTTTAATTTATAAGTAAAAAATTTGCTTTTAAAAAAATTTTGGTATGTTTAGTTGTAAGAAACACTAGCCTCTGGAATTAACATTATATTTACGTCTAACGGTGGATGCACTCTTTCAAGTTTTGTAAGAAGCTCGGTAGCATGGGTGACTGTACACGACTGCAATGTACTGAGAATAAGATCAAGTATTCGGCCTGTGTTCGTGATGTTATTACATTGATGGAGCATAATGATGTTAATAAAATCTAAAAGGGCTTGGCAGTAAGATAGGACTTTTCCGGTATTTATTTTGTCAAGCGTTCTCCAATTAATGTCTTCTAAGTTAAAGTCGCCTAATATACAGACATTTGCGTCTATCCGGTCAAATACATAGTTGCAGTTCGATAATATAATGAAATGAAATGAAATGATCAAGCGTTAAAATGCACAGAAAGCAAATAGAGGCGTCTCTATAGTTACCCATGTGTCTTCGCAAATGCTTTCCCAAGATTTCATACGTTTAGATCTATATATTTTCTGACCTGCTGTTAGTACGCCTCCCCCTTTTTTATCGCTATTAAAGCCCGAAGATTCTCTGTCCCTACGGTGAACATCATATCTATCATCGAACAACTCCGCATCTATTATTGAGCTATTTAACCAAGTTTCCACCAAAATTATTACATCATAATTGTTACAGCAAACGTTTCTAAAGAATAAATCTGTTTTGGTTCGTAAACTTGTTAACTTACATTTTTTATTTTGTTTTTTTATATGTTGTGGTTGTCTTATATATATTTTTTGTGTTAATTTGTAATGGAAAGTGTCCTGCTATGATAGGGCGTTTTCCAATATTTTTGACGCTGTAAGGGAGAAAAGAGCTGGACACTTGCTGAGTTTCTTGCCAGTTCTTCTCAGTACAAGATCTCCCGCCCAGAGTAGACTTACGAACCGATGGCATAGTGACATTCACAAGAGCTACTTGTAGCCTAAACTGAATAAATGATTTTGAATTTTGAATTTTGAAAACCTCTGCAGTAGTTGGCACTAGTTAGCTAGTGTAATGCAAGAAAAACTTAGGCCTAAATTTTTTCTTACTAAAGTGTTCTTACAAGATTACTTTTCTTGGTGCCTTGTACATTCTTCTTACTCACATTATACCTTCCGTTTCACCATTTTAAATACGACTTAATCTTCGCTTTGAAACCCAGAATATAGATGTGATTAAGTCGTAACAACCAACCGATGCCAGTTGCCAGACATAGGCTCGTCCAAGTTACGAGTCGTAGGATATAAACCGCCCCACGAACGTACCGGCATGCGGTGTCGACACGACCTGTTGATTTCCATCCATATAGCACCGAAGGGACGCACCTTGGCCACCCTTGGCTGACTATCGACTCGATAATCCTTCATCATTATTAGCCGGTAGCAGTTCACTGCTGGAAATAGGCTTCTCCCAATGCATGCCACTGAGCTCGATCTTCGGATCTTCTGATCTAACTGCCAACTACTTTGAGTATACAACATGCACCGCTCCATCTCAAGGACGTATTCCCTTACGTTTGCCAGGTCGTGGTCTCTTCTCCAGAACATGTCCACCACAACGGTTATCGGTAAAAGCTGGCAGAATGTGTTTTGGTTGGTGGGTTTTAAAAATGCTATCTTCCTTCAACCACCAAGAGGCTTTACGCTTTCAGAAGCACCCAGGAGCTTCATCACCTACCTAATGACCCACCATTATAAAACTTGTAAGTTGCAAGATTTCAACTTGAACGCACAAACTGCGCGATGGAGCTCTTATAGCGTATTATAATTATACAATTGATCACATTAAATTTTCCCATTCAAGTAAGCTACGTTTCGTGAAGCCATATCTTCTTGTTCTTTATCGATAAAGACACATCCCTACGCCTAGAGCGCCCTTGTCTAATTTGGCGTGCCCCGACGACGTCCTAGGTTCCCGGAAGCGTTTCTTTGCAGTCTGTTTTGCTGACTTTTATGCCGTGGAAATGAGTTGATACATAGGTATGTGTAGGAAGCACTTTCTGATGATGTTTTAAGCAGAAAGCAAAATTGTAGTTAAATTTTGCAAAGAGGAAAAAAATGTAGTGAGTTAGAACTTTGGTACTTTACTTCTTCTACCTACTACGTTTACCTTAATAAGATGAGTTAATTACTTTTTGGCTTATCATATTATTATGCGAGATTAGGGAGAGATTTAGATTGGAAAGATGACGGATGACGCTATAACATATTGTAAAAGATAACCAGTTCTTCAGAAGCTGAGGTGAAGAACGCTTTCATCTTCGTCCTTATAATAATTTATTATCAAGTGAGATGAAGGCAAAGCGCTCACGCGTTGTCCTTTATGTATAAAAAAGTATAAAATTGTAAATTGAATTTTACTAGTGGTCGCCCAGTAGTCGAAATTCGACCGTAATTTTATTAAGGCTGCACGGATTGTATCCTAAGCAATGAAAAAATAAAAAAAGATAGAATGTGAGTTTGGATTGCCATTGACAAATTTCGGCCTCTCCTCTTCCATTTATGAAATTTTTGAAAAGAGTATATAAGTACGTGTGTGTCAAATACATGGTAGTGTGTGTAATGTTTGTTTTATTGGTTTAATGTATTTTTATGCATAATTAAAAAAATATTAACATGCGGATAACCTTCTCTAAATAAACTTTAGCTGTGCGAAAATTCCATCCATTCCATCCGCGTAATTTTCGTAAATAAGGGGTACAAACTTTTTGCTTCACGTATTATTATATAGATTCACATTTTATTTTGTAATATTTTTGTATACTTCTTCTTCTTTTATTTAAAGTTTACAAAATAGAAAGTTAAGTTATGAAACTTAACTAAGCATAACTCTTTTTTTTTTAGTAGATCTGTGCACATTCACAAAAAATATTTCGCAAACAATCCAAATATCTATTAAAACTCTTTGGTCAGTCAAAACCACCAAACTTAACGTTGCAACCTCCTTTAAATGTCAGAGTACTCATTAAATTCCAAACGATTAATGTGAAATAAAGAGAGATACCGGCGCGCCATATGCCACCGTTCCGTGGGGTTGGTGTGTGGGAATGCGTGGGAACAGTGGGGTGGGTTCGCAATTACACCACATTTATTTATCAGCTCTTGGTGCGCCTTAAAGCGGTGGTGACTTATGGTCAACGCGCATATGGCACCGTCACGCTAAGTGAACTCAAAGACGTATGTAAAGCTAGAATGATGCATAGTTGTCTGCTATTTGAACATATTGGGTTTTGCGAATACAAGCGTACAGATACCCTTTTTTACCCGACTGCGTCATAAGGAGGGTTATTTAATAGTATTTTATTTGAAAAGTCCTTCATTAAAAGGTACGTTTATTTTAAGTGATGTTAAACAGTAGGGAATAGCGTTGCATGTTAGAGGTTTATGCCCAGCAAGGAAGTTATATTCAGCTCATAGTAAAATATAATTTATTGTATTTGTATGTAAGCCTCTTTAGTCTGGATGAATATTTGAATCATCGAACATGTAAAATTAAAAAGGTTTGCAACGGTTTGACACAGTCGTAGACAGGACAGGCTAAGAGCCGAGGTGCTCTGAGATCGATTTAATATACTGTAATGTTTCTATTATAATACACAAAGTTAAGTGCAACTGTTATTCTTATTTTATATCCTAGTAGGATCCCATCCTTACAGTACCTAGATAGAGGCTGAAAAGTTCATTTTATGTCCCCAGTACTGGGGCACGACTCACGAGCCTTCCTTTGGAGAAGGAGAACGGGCCATAAATCACCACGCGGGCCCAGTGCAGATGGGTGGTTGTTAACGACTGCTAAGGCAACCGGGACCAACCGCTTTACATGCCATGATGATGATGAATGATGAGTAGCCGTTTTAGTACATAGCCTAAATAAACGACCTTTGCAAGGAAAAACATCGTAACTCAGTAATAGGAGCTTTCGAGTACAGCCGATCCGATCCGAACCCTTCGGAGAATCTAGTAGGGCACGGGGACGCGCACTTTTAAGTGTGCGATGCCGTTCCCTCTAGAAAACCTCCGAAGGTGATTCGTTTCACACGGCTTAAAGGGTACCTCTTTACGTACCTCGCCGCCCCCTAAAAAGCCTGGTGATGCTGAAAATGCCGTTTAGGCAATCAGCAATCTCTCACAAAAAAAATCGAGTACAGTCATATTCTTACTAAAAATATAACAGTAACTCAAAATCACCTAATTTTGAGTTATAATATCATTCATTGCAGGTTTTCAAAGGGTGAACAATTCAAATGAATAAGTATGGATCAGTATGGAGAAGTCCGAAACTATTTAATAATAGGTAAAATTAAATTTTACGTATTTCATTACACTTTGTTTGGGAAACTTATACGTAACACAATATTGTTGGGTAATTAGTTCTATTTTAATTTATCTCATTTCGTTTGGGTGTTTAAGAATGTATCCAATGCATTGTTATTAATAAATAGATAGATAGATAATACTTTTATTGCAACACTATAAAACATAAACACGAACAAAAGAAAAACAATAATAATATTACAAAGTTACAATTTGGCGGTCTTATCGCTTGCAAGCGATTTCTTCCAGACAACCAGTCGGATGGAGAGAGCTAATTAACTTTAAGATCAGAGGTGAAACTATGAAAACATACTAGAATAAAGTGTATTTTATAAATGAAGCAAAATAATAATAATAATAATGATAATAATGATAAAAATATACTAAACCTATATAAATATCCAAATAAATAAATCTACTTAAACATAATAGTAGTCTCAGGTAGGAAAGTAGCGAATATGGCAGTTTTACCGCAGGACAGCGTTAATCGGAAAGGTAGAATTTTTTCACAAGCTCTTTAAATATGTGAATGGATTTCGCACGCCTGATCGCAACTGGAGCAAATTCCAGAGACGAACAGCTTGGACGGTAAAAGAATAATCATAAAAGGTGGTGCTGTGTGGGTGTGGTGGGTGTGGTGTAAATATTACTTATCTGCATTAAAGTTTTCATATATCAGTTAAGTTTCCACTTAGGTAAACGTACGTACTTAAGCAGAGATACAATTTTAAAGTAAAAGGGATATGGACTATGTGGTCGTTTAAAAGTTAAGTAAAGTAAATTGCCAAGCGCGATGAACTGAAGGCCCGACCACCGGCGGACGTCAGTTATAATTTTGAGAATGGTGTCTTAACCTCTCTATGCGCGCGCACCTTCTTAAAGAAAATAGGCTATATAAGCCATCTAAGGGCGCACGAACGCCAACAACAGCGGAATGTAAGACAGTCGCCAAATCGGCTAGGAGGAGTATATATATATATATATAAAGTAAATTAAATTAAAAGTAAACTACATTCAATTTTAAGAAACCACTTCAATTTTGAATTTAATGAAAATTGCCTTTTGTATTACTATAGGTATATAAGAAAATATAATTTACATACTGAATAATATTTGTTTTACGACTTTGCCCGGGTTTGTGATTAACGCCCTGCTATTGGCAAGGGTGGTGATTGATCAATTGTAGTGATGACTTGATTTCAGTAATTGCCCTTTCCCAGCAGTGGGACAGTCATAGGCTGTTTACTTACTACTTACTACGAATTTGAAAATTAAAAGAAAATATGTTGACGAAACGAACATCCATAGGTTTACTTTCATCCCAATCGAGGGTTTGAAACGCATTGGTCCAGGCCTCGAAAATTACCAGCATTATCGCTAAATAACTGTTCTATTCTGCCTCGCCGTGCGACAAAATGTACTAACGCCATCAAAAAATCGCCATATGACAGACTCTCTTCCACTTCTAAATGTACTGCACGGTACGTGGCGCTGCACGTGAACAGGACGATCCAAGCCTTAGTTCCAGAACGAAGTATTAAAGGGCCTCGTATAAAAAGTATAAACAGTATGGCATAAGCAAAGAGAGGCCTATGCAAAGCAGTGGGTCGAGAGGGGCTGATGATGATGATGATGATGATGATGATGATGATGATGATGATGATGATCATGATGATGATGATTATGATGATGATGGTGGTGATGATGATGATGATGATGAAAATTATTTTTACTGTGTTGATCACTGGATCAACACAGTAATCTAGTTTCGACGCCAGTTTTCATCGCCATCAAATGACATTGAATTTCACTGAAATTTTACGAGATGACATTGTTATAAACGCAGTAAGTACAACTTACTGTGTTTGTGATTGTGATATTTGAGGTGCTGATATTACGATCTATTTTTTATAATTTTTTTCATAGCTCGGCAAATGACACCACTCCACCTAATGTTAAGTGGAAATGGAGTCCAGACGCAAGGACAACTGGGTGCAGCGCGAAAACAACGCAGCATCAGTCACCCTCACCCTGCCGGCCCACAAGGTGCCTCTTCACGCCTCGTTTGAAGGACCCCATGTCATAGGAAGGAGGGAAAACGTGTGCTGGTAAACTATTCCATCTTTTGGAAGTGCTTGTCGCACCGAGACACCGAGAAACGAGTCACCAAATTTCTTTGTGCGTGATGGAATGTTCGAGACAGTCGAAACTGTTCACATGTTCTTTACTGCGTTCCTAAATTGCGCGGCAGACAGCTAGAAAGCAGTTGGTCTGTATGATCCAATAGTTGCTAAAGTCAACATCAATCGTTGACATCAATATTTGACGAATAAAGTATAGACCACTGGACCCTTCACTACCCAACCTACCATAAAACCCGATCCGATCCGAACTCCTCGGAGAATCTAGTAGGGCACGGGGACACACCTTAGTGCGTGATGCCGTTCCCTCTAGAAAACCACCGAAGGTGATTCGTTTCACACGGCTTGAGAAACTTTTTAGGTTTCTCGCCACCCCCAAAAAAACCAGGTGAAGCTGAAAATGCCGTTTGAGGCCATCAGCAAACGCACTTTAAAAAAAAATACCTACCCTAAAACTATAGTGGTTCAGGATGGGTTGTAGAATACGTGGTAAGGTTATTAGATTATTTTCTAAACGACACTTAAATAAAAAAAAATAAAAAAAAATGATAAAAAAATATTGTAAACACATCAATAATGAAGAAAAAAACAACAAACAAAAATATAAAAAGAACAATAGGTATATTAAAAAAATAAAAAAGTAAAATATATGACTAAGGCAAATAAAAGGTAAAATATTTACTATTGTTTCAAAAGTAACCCTGCATGACGATAACAACATCGCAATTAAATAATATACCTATTCAATTAATTAAGTCAGCCACACGAATCTATCGCGGTCTTCGATAGTGTTTCCCATTTATAAGGGTATATATTTTCGATAACAGGGTATGGGCTAATTATAAAAACACCATATGACCATTTGACCTTATACATGAACCGATGTGGCCTATGACCTGCTTTACAGACCACGTATATCGGGTTTCCTATAAATCTTATAGTAATACTGGAGTAATGGATAAATGTCTAAAGTTTTTTATGGCAGAACTAACGCAACGCATTTTATAATTTAGTATTTTTATTATGAAATAGTTTATTGTCTTTATTGTTTTGAGTTTTGTTGATTAAATTCCGATTGTCCATCATCATCATCTCAGCCAAAAGACGTCGAAAAATAAAAAATAGCAAAAAAAAAACAAAAAAAAAACTGAATATTCAAATAAATAACCAAAATAAGATGTTTAACAGACCCACAGCCCTAGCCAAATCATAAGATATGCCCCCAAGTTCAAGTAGGTTTTTGTAGCATATAGTTTATTCTATCAAGTCCAGTTCTAACGAGTCCCACCTCACAAAAAAGAAAGTGTACGGGTGAACAGCCCACATATGGGCTGTGGACTGGTTGGTGGCTGTGGATATGTGGGCTGTAGACAATGAACCTGTTAAGTGCTCTTTGATTGTTTCTGTTCGTATCACACAACAACTTTTACTACTACTACAGGAAAAGTTATCATTTTAAATAGTCTACTTGGAAAGATCATTGTATTTTTGTATCTATACATGTGTTTATGTGTAGAGTACCCACACATTGAAATGAACCCCTCAGTTTTCCTGTAATTACAGACCCTGCAAAGGGTTCAAAAATTCATTGCAAAACAACATAAAACAAACAGTAACTAGCAAATTAATATAGCTAGCCTAACTCCTAACTGACCTTGATTAGGTATTTATAAAAGTATTAGGATCGGATATTGTTAACGTAGCTCTCGACATTAAATAAGGCTCCAATGGCTTACAAAGTAAGAGTCTCTCTTCCTAATCGTTCCCTCACTGCTGAGGATCGTGACTCCGCTTCATCCGGTCAACCAGCTGTCTCCATCGATTGCGCTCAGTTGCTTGATGGAGTGCGGCGCTGACGGGCATCTCATCGTCTGACCAGCGCTTTGGGCTCCGGCCTCTGGGTCTTTTACCTTTTGTTTTTCCCGTCACCAAAGTAAGAGTAGATAGTGCTAAACAATAAGCCTCTTACAAATAAACAAAGAATAAGGTCCGAATAGTTATTCCGTGTTTTGTTCCTGTCACGTAAGCGTCATTTCAAATTAGAGTAAAAGAGACAAAACGCGGAATAACTATTCAGAGCATAATCTTTGTTTATTTGTAAGGCACTATGTAGTTAGTCGTTCCGAATAAAGTGTTACATTTCAATGATCGTGTCTACTCTATCACTACCCAACGGCATATTGAAAATCGATGCATTCCCATTTCTCGCCAAAACCGAAGGTGCCGTCACGAAATCAAAATGGCGTCGAAGGTTGCAGATAAACAGATATGCACGTAATGGCGCCGGTCGTCGCGTGTCATCGGCCATTTTAATGCCCCACATACGTACAGAGATTGTATCTTTCTGTCTGTCGTGCTTGTCCGGTTGCTATTAGAAGCATGCATATTAAAGTAATCGTTACTGCGACGGTGGTTATTAAAAAGAAAGAACACTGGAGATTGAAAAACTATATTAACGTTGATTGCATCGAAAGCATAGTTATTCACTTTATTTGTTTGTTTATTGAAGACTAGTGGCCGCTCGCGGTTTACCCGCGTGGTTTCCGTTCCCGTGGCAATATCGGGATAAAAACTATCCTATGTGTTAATCCAGGTTATAAACTATCTGTATGCCGAATTTCATCCAAATCCATTTTGTAGTTTTTACGTGAAAGAGTAACAAACATCCATCCATACTTACAAACTTTCGCGTTTTTAATATTAGTAGGATTTGGCAAACTACTCCGCTCTACCTGATGTTAAGCAGAGCCCAGAACC
The DNA here is from genome assembly GCA_947562085.1 of Eudonia lacustrata. Classification (NCBI taxonomy): domain Eukaryota; kingdom Metazoa; phylum Arthropoda; class Insecta; order Lepidoptera; family Crambidae; genus Eudonia; species Eudonia lacustrata. The sequence goes on along the minus strand of OX387326.1, from coordinate 6,521,704 downwards.
TTCCAGAAGTTCCTTATGCCTTATAACATTTTTTCTTGCTTTTCCTTCATGTTACCTGGTGGTACTGACGATAAGGCACCAGTGTACTCCACTCGTAATGTCGTAATCTTCATCATCATCATCATCTCAACCAAAAGACGTCCACAGCTGGACAAAGGCCTCCCCCGAGGATATGAGGGGTATTCGCCGTAATCGCCACGCTTGGCAGGCGGGCTGGTGATCGCAGTAGGTTGAAGGTAACCTCAGAGAGATGCTGCTGCCCATCCTCTGGAATGGTCCCTTAGTCGGCTTTTACGACACCCACGGGATGAGATGGGGTGGTGCAATTCTTTATCCCCGGCACCACACAGGGTAATCTTCAACAACGGAAATTATTATACCTGGAACGACTAAGTCGATTCTCAAAATTCATTAACTATTGTAAAGCTACATAACCCGTGCTTCGGAAGGCACGTAAAACTACGTTAACTACCACCAATCCGCACTGGGGCCCGCGTGGTGGTTTGTGGTTCGTTCTCCCTATCCATCCACAGGGAAGGCTCGTGCCCCAGTAGTGGCCCATAAAAAAGAGCTGATGTGTAGGTACCATATCCCTGAATAATTTAAACTACAATCTATCCGAGGAAAACATCTCATTTGGTAGGCGTATGCTACTAATACTCGTAAATAATTGTTTAAAACAAAAGCTCCTAATTAGACAGTTCGATAGACATAAGATAATATATTCTGTTCATTATGCCACCAATATAGGTATTTTGTAAAAAACTTTTCTTGAATGTGGTTCCCACTCTACCCTGTGGAAGTTTTTTTTCGAAAGAAAACGTGAATTTGTACCTTACCGAATCAGCGTCTACTAGTGACAAACAAGGACAGTCGTTTTCGTAATTGTTATCGAATGGCGGATACAGTTCTGGACAGCCTGAAAGTTTTCCTAGCTTTTGCTTTCAAGACTGACCCATCCAAAAAGACCGACCAAAATTAAACAAAACATTGTATGCCATGACCAGTAAAGGGTGAAGCGGGCAATCAGCATGCATAACTTATAAGGTTGGCGTGCCTCAGCCAGCATTACCGGTTCTATGAAAAAGGACATTTCAGCCTTATCGTTGGATATCACGAGAATAAAAACACCAGATAAGATCGCGCTTAGTAGGGCGGGGGAGGTGCGGCGATGTCGATGTGTTCGATGAAGATGGTCGATTGTTTTTTTATTAGCAACAGTTTATACAAAACGCAGGTATTGATATAGAAGTTAATTACATAAAACACTTTATGGATTACACCGTATACTACATGATATTGAAGAATTTTCTAAGTAACTAGTCGACCGGCGGACTACCCCATTTACGAAATGTACCAAGAATACAATTGGTTTATACCCACTCACACTTAATTTATTATATTAAATTATTAAAAACATTATTTATTAAGCCCTTTTTTTATTTGTTGATTGTTTTAATGTTTTCATTGTTGTACCGCTTGTGGTATTTTTATTTAAATTATAGTTACTCCTAATTTTGAATTTTACTGCCGTAATCAGATTGTGCAAGGCTATTTTTTTATGACGTGTCCAAACTTATCGACAAAAGCACATCACTAGGACGTCGTGTTGGAAGACAGGCACTTATTAGTCGTCATTATCTAGCGCGGTATCGCCGGTGACATATGGCCAATATCGACACGGCCATATCTGGGGACATGCGGCCACGAACGGCCTTTGTTGAAAAACTTTAATTACTCTTTGCATATTGTAGCGGTAGGTAGAGGTAATGCGGTATGAAGGACGCATGCATGATGTGTATTGTAGAGATGTTGTGAGATAGCATGTTATAGTACTTGAAGTAGTACTGTATGACATTGTGGAAATTGAAACTTTTACCTGATGTAAACTTGATAACTTAGATTTTTTATTTTGTTTTTTACATGTTGTGGTTGTCTTATATATATTTTTTGTGTTTATTTGTAATGGAAAGTGTCCTGCTATGATAGGGTATTTTCCAATATTTTTGACGCTGTTAGGGAGAAAAGAGCTGGACACTTGCTGAGTTTCTTGCCGGTTCTTCTCAGTACAAGATCCCGCCCAGAGTAGACTTACGAACCGATTACTTGTAGCCTAAACTGAATATGAGATTTTGAACTTTGAACTATGGCTTAGACGAGTTTCCTTATTTACTGTTCAAAAATATAGGGATGTCTTGAATAGGTTATGGTTTTGACTAGTTTCTTCTATTGTCGGTGCAAGTTGCAAGCCAAAACTTAGTGTTTGACGTTAAAAAATGCTATGTTTAAAGTTCGCTATTGACAATATTGTTTAGTATTATAGTGAGGAGCTCAAGGGCGCAGTGGTTAATTAAAGCGCCTGGTCTGGAAACTTTCGCAAAGGCCTATCTATAAAAAAGGCTGGTGCCCTAACAGTGGAGACATAAAATGAGCTGATGATAATGTTCTGTAGCATTTTGAGGTCTCTCTCTGAGCTTCATAATATTATCAACTACTCTACTACTATTCTATAACTATTCTATGTTTCAACAAAACATTAACTATTTCAAATTTCAAATATCATAATTATTAGCCTAAAATCATTCCTGCAGGGTTCATGTCTTTCGTTTTAAACATGGAAAAGTACGAGTGATCAAGTCATTACCCATTACGCTAACCCAATGGGGGTTGGTGGGTTTTAACGACTGCTATCTTACGACGACAACTAGGACCAACGGCTTACGTGCCTTCTGAGGCAGATAGAGATAAGATTACCACTGCCTCGGTGCTTGAGGACTCCGAATAAAGTACGCGTCCATCTTAGTCACTTAACATCAGGTGAGATGATAACCAAGTGAGTACAGTCAACAGCAAAAGTAGATGATGTTTACTAGATTTCAATATTAAGTTTCGATAGTGTAAGTCGGTGTTTTTTATATAACTACAGTCAAGCTCTGCAGGTACTAGTAGACACTCGAAGGCTTTTCGATATGCGTTTAAAAAGTTTTGATTTTCATACTGATTTCTTATCTCATATTTTGAAACTTGACCAATCATCAGTTACCTTTGCTATTGAATGTACCCGTAAAGAATGAAAAATAAATAAAAGTAGTTTGGAGAGATTTTATTAATCCCGTTATCATGTCACTCGTCATTGCTGTAATAACTTCTATTATCATTAGTTTATTGAATCATTAGTATTACCACCCTCTAAAGCTGTTTGTAACTGATAAACAGAATAGTGAAGCATCATGAAACGCCCATGCTCCGATGACAGAGATCGTTGCAAAACGTCATGGGTGCTGTCTTATCAACCGTCCGTGTCCTGGACAGAAAACTGATAATGTATATCTGGTTACAAATTATTTTTGGTACGCAAGTCATAAGCGGAAGCGTTTAGTGACTACCTACTCGCACATTATGTTTTTTTAACTGCTGGAGTGCCTATTAACTCACATGATGGTAAGTAACTATAATGCCAATTTATAATTTTCTTACAGGACTTGTTTATGTTTACAGTAAGAAATTGAATTCTTTAAAAATGTTTTTGCTGCTCTATGCTTTGTTTAATCATAGACGTTATTCGTTGTTTTATTATAATTGGGCACTGGGAAATAGTTGAAAATTAATTAAACTTTACTTAGTCATATATTTAAAAAAAACATAAAATATGAAGAAAAACTCTTCTAGTCCAATGGATATTAAGCTTGATGCTTGAGGTGTTATTATTTTCAATATTAGTACTTTGATAAAAACTGTATTAAGAAGATTGTTTAAATAAAAAACATATTGATACCGCTTTTAAAAGCGATTTCTAAAATGCCTTTAATAAAGATAAAAAGTAGATATCCTATATCTTGCACCACACATTAAACATAACTCAGTCCCACATCTGGTCGGTTTCTTATCAACAACAGAAACACCAGTTATTGTTTGCAGAAGGAAAACAAAGTCATTATCGCCACAGCGTTATTCCCACTTCCGCGCTTGCCCACTCGAGGGAATAAAAATTCTTTTATTAACGCCAAGTAACAATAACTAGCTAACGATAAGAATGGTTGGGACCTGTCAAAATATTTGGTTATCCTGCCATAAGTTTTAGCATAAAAAAGGTAATTAATTTAGTGATTGATTGGGGTCTTATGTTTCTTTTTGTTTCAGTTGTATTCTCTAGGGAAGGTAAAGGGATCTAAGTCATACTGCCACGTGTTCAGTAGTTTTTCTTGTTTAAGCTAATGGTGATAATGATGACCACCCGGAATCCTTAACTACTAAGCAACTGGCTATCTTTTTTAAGCTATCGGGATGTACCAATAAAAAAAAATTAAACAATTTTTTTATTTCGGACAGCGTAGATCCATAGTTCGTTAGATACAAGTTCTTAAAAGCTATGTAAGTATCTATCTAAAACTACCAATGCTACCAACACTGTTACTATGGCAAAAACATCGACAAATTTCCATTGTTGTCTAGTAACCATATAACGAGTTTCATGACGAAGCTTCTCTTGGGCTAGATAATTGGTGTGAATGTAGGAAAAATTATTATTATTATTATTATTATTTAATCAATTGACAAATTAAATCAGCAACAATAAGCAACTAACTGCTTCGTAGTGGTCATCCAGTAAGAATTTAATAAAACTCATTGTTATTTTTTGGTGACGAAAACTGATATCGAAAACTGGGTCACTGTGCCGAACACTGGTGCTTCTACAATAAATCTATTATGAATAGTTGCCTACACAAGTCTTGTCTATCGTAACATTCGTAGCGTATACAATTGGTTTGACTAGCCGCATCCTCGTCGACTCCCGCGCAGTCAAAACATCCCCAACCCATTACTTGCCACTTGCTCTTGCGGCTACTTCCACATCTAAAATGTGATCAAATTGTCTCTTCCTCTCAAACAGTGGCGTTGAGCAGGAGACACACTGGGTGAGAAAACAATTAGCTTTTAACTTTTCATTTGACAATATTAGAAGATTAGTCGGTTGACTTGATTTCAATGATGGCGGCCTTTGAACAAGGCCGGTATATTGGCTAATTACGTATAACTTAGAGTTGGTAATAGTTAGAAAGGAAACACTTAACGGACACAATACGGACTTGACGTTACGAAGCCTTTCTAAGAATCGTGTACAGGAGGAGGCAGCGATGTTAGGAGACAATCGCTCTCGAAATCCTAGGAAACCTATCAGGGATCGACCGTGGTTAAAAAAAAAATGCTATTTGACCTAAGCCGTAGTGGCTTTTGGATTCTCCCCGAGACGCAATAAGATGGCGCGGCAGACCGCATTGTCGTCGTCGGACAACCCTGCTATACACTACTTAAAGTTAATACTGATGCCCCCTACTAACTGTAGGGTTGTAGTCATCGGACATAAAAAAGTGTTAAAAAAGTGTAAAAATCGGGTGAGGCAATGCTCTCCCTCGAAAATAGCCCAGCCTGCATACTATACCAAGGACGGACGGTAGACGGTAGAGACGTTAGTACGACGGTATCCCGGTGTTTTAGTGAGTAGACCCCCATAACATCAGGGAAGGAATCCCACATAAGCGCTGTGTCTCCTCGGCGTGCCATCATAAAGAATATCGCCGGTCAAAAGAAACAAAAAAAAAAAACTTTTTAGTTTCGTGTGCGTCTCCGACCTAACGCGCGCCGAGATTGACTAGAGTTCCGCGCAAGCGGTGCGCGTACAAGATTGTTTCCTCGTTAGCCGGCCAATTGTCGGTTCCGTTCCTTGCCTCCCCCCCTTGCCTTCCCCCCCCCTCTATTGGGACAATTGCCCCCAAGTACCACTGAACCACTGATATTCTACATTTATGCCCTTCGGTTCGAGCGCTCTAATCTAGCGTTTGGGCTGTGTAAGCGGCAGCTTATCCCACTGTTGCGTTTAATTGTAACAACTTCAAACCGATTACTATATTCTCTGTAATTATCTAAGTGTCTATATTGGGCATTAATCTTTCTATGAATGTGTCTATAAGATCCATAGTCAGGTAACCAGTAAGTTATAAGTAGGTTAGTAAGTATGGGTTGCGATTTGGCTGTTGCAGTGTAGCAACTTTTGTAATACCGGTTCCGTGATCGGTGGCCAATAAAAAGTATGTGTACTCTGTTATAATCACTAGTTTAAATAGGTTACCATCCATATTGTATCATACCATCCATGGTGTTTGGAGTTTTCAAAGTCCGACTTTTCTCTAAGGGTTTACGCATTGGTGCACTACCAAATACCTTTTGTTTTATTCTTCATTTGTTATTTTGGGTAAAACCAGTTTCAATGTAGAGTACCTACCAACAAACACACAGTTCGCAAATACTATGTAGGAAGTAGGTACTTAACATAATCTCGAAATACCTCCATAACTCGTTCCAAGAGACGTAAGGTTAGCAATAAAGAGACGGCTCACTGAACAGAGATGTGTTGTGCTGCGAAGTTGCAACGACATCTTGAGGCCAAAAGACTCTGGCCGGCCGCCAAAGTATTCGGAAGTCTCAATGCGATTGTAGATAGAGATGAGACACACGGGCGTTGCGAGTGAACATTTATAAACATTTAAAACTTTAAATTTGGTAGTAAATGTTTCATCATAGACTTACGTCTAACGTTACGTTTTTGTCACCGTTCAAAACGATATACATACTTACTTTTGTAGAATTTGGACGTGAAAAGGTTTTTAAAATGGCCGGCAACGCGTAAGTTATACCTAGACCGCCGTATTAAAAAACAGATTATCATCATCATCATTTAGTGCCATCTTCATACTGAAGTTTGGAGATCAGTATACAAAATTTAATGCGATTATTTAATTTAATCGATTTTAATTTAATTTAATTATAGCCTTGGAATAGTTCTTCTGTATTTTGTCTCTTTTACTCTAATTTTAAATTAAGTTTACATAACGGAAACAAAACACGAAATATCTATTCCAAGCTTATACTCTGATTATTAGTACGGGGTTGGTGTTGCAAAGTCTAATAGCGTATCATCAGGTGGGCTGCATGTTTGATTGCCATCTTATCCGGCTATTATATTCAGGTGACTTGATACCTGCCCGGTTGTGAAATAAAACGTAAATATGAGCAAAGTAACCGTTCGCCGTCCTTTCTCTATTGCAAAAGAGCCAGCAACTTCCACTTCAAAAGTGCCCACATAATCTAATACAAACAGAAAGCAATACATTATTCAACAGCCAAACTAAAACCTACGAGTATAGTATACAAGTATCAAAGTTGGTCGGTCTTAGTGTACGTATCGCACGTCAGGGTTACGAATGACCCCGGCCGAACTACCCGCTGCATGCATATGTAACGGGTTAAGTTTTCAGTTCTAATGGCGCTTGTTCGTAAGTGTAATATCTGGTAATAACCGTGCAGGGTTGCATGCAGGCTTTGCGGGATACAACGGCCGTTTGGAACCTGCAGGTGTGGGGTTTACTTTGGTAGTGAAAGTTTAAGGAATGCCTTGATAAACTAGTTGCTGTTAAAGAGGTTTTATATTAATGGTTTGAATGTGTACTTATAGAAATAGGTGCTCGCCCACGCCGACGTTTTATCACCTATTTTGTGACCGACTTATTGTAGAACGTGTGCGTTGGAACACAGAATTTCATACGTTTTATTTTCACCGACTAAAAAATCGGTCTTAGCTCTTAGTTGTAAGTCTAAAAAAATTCATAGGATCAAGCATTTATGTAGCTTTTAAAGACGGTGGAAATCGAACCTTGATTCGGGTCCTGAGATCGATGATAAAACCATATTAGACCATAGAGTCGGTGGTTTTTATTAATTACTACTTCACATTTTTAAACTATTTTCTTACAAAACAATTTTTTTGTTCATTGTTATGGTCTTGTTAGATATAGGTCCGTGTAAAACGAATTTCTACATAAATTTCCTACAAAGAGCTAATAAATTAGTGGAACTTACTAACTATTACATACAATGTATTCGCAAACAGTTACCGAAATAGACTAAATCAAACAGATTCTTTGGTAAAAGGCGAGTCGCAGCTTTCAAGTGCAAAAGTTAAAAATAGCAATTTTAATAAAAGATCACTATTCATAAATAATAAAAACGGACCACTTTAAAACATATCATCAATAAAAGTCTTATAAAAGTCTGTTACTAAAAAACACAATAAACGTGGCGTAATTGGATACTAGATGGTTCAAAAGACTAATATTAGACTACAAAAACGTACAAAAATCTCATAAGCGTCCTCCAGAAAGTACGATGACGATGATGATGATGATTATGATATGATATAATTTATCCAGAAAGTATATAAAGTATATAAACAAATATACCGCCATCAATGTCAATCACTAAGGGTTCTTTCAAATTAGGCGTTTCGTGTCGGACTGCTGCCGTGCGTTTTCATATTAAACGCCAGCCGCACGACAACCGCACGACTGTTTTAATATGAAACGCAGTGCAAACGTGCGGCAGCGGTCGGACACGAAACGCTTAATTCGAAAGAGCCCTTAATCTATAAGTCTGTGCATATAACACTACCAAATAGGCTCGATCCGATCCGAACTCCTTGGAGAATCTAGTAGAAACCGAATTTCGATCATACGGCATGAGGAACTCTTCTAAGATTCTCGCTTCCCACAAAAGACAGCGTTACTGGACACGCTGTAAAAGCAGGACACTGCGTCTCTTTTAGAAAAGAAACCAAATAGGTCCCAAAGTCAACATTCATATTCGAAATTTAAAAAGAGATTTGCTAATTCAGCCGTAGACACAACACTAGTTAAAGCTCTTAATTACCTCTTCCGTGTACCGTTTTAACTCTTTAAACGCGAATTTATTGTCTCATCAGTGTTTTAAATTTAGAACTAGCTAAATGGTACAGCAGACGGCTATAATGGTATCGTCCTGCTAGGTGCGTCGTGTGTGAGAGAATCCAATTAAGGTTAATAAATACCTTTATTATGAAATAGGTTTCAAATCTATTTGTATACCACCGATTGTTTCTAAGCGTATTTTCCATGACTTTTTGATATAGATTCTGAATTGATAACTAACTGCTTTGTACTCGAAGCAGTTTTATTTAAAAAGGCGAAAAAAAACATGAGTAGAACGGTACATCAACACGAGTCCCAGCGTCAGACCGCCATCTTCCGCAGCTCGACGAAGTTCGAGGTGTTTTTATTTGGTCACCCGTCTAAAGACATAAGCAAGTTGCTTTACTCCGACTACTTGTGCACTATTGACTCTATGAATCATAGAGATAATCCGTAAAGTCAAACGAATAATCTTTATTAAAATGCGTCGTCAACTATCGTATTTCGGCGTCTACAATCTGCATGTGACACACATGCCGCAAGTCTTGGCTCGCTTAATCACTCATTAAGGATATTTCCTTTTTACCAATTAATACGCGCGCTCAATTCACGCTGAGCCGTTTAGCGAGTGTCGGTACACATGTGGACACTCTGGTTGGGCATAGAGTAAAAGATTTGCAGTACAACCGTTTTGTTATACAAGACAGACGAGTCTTTGCTTTGTGTGTTTTAAAGCGTTTGCAAGTGAAAGCACTGATTCTTTCGAGGCATAGCTAACATGAGTTATTTATATTTGTTAGTTTTACATTCACAGTATTAATGCGTTTTTCTGTCGAAAGAGTTTATAGTATTAGAAGCATTTGAAGTATTTCTCAAGCTGAATAAAAAGCGAAGCAGTTAGTATTGCGAAAGTCCTTCTTTTCACGTGTTACCGACTTCGTTGTTCTTAAACCAGACACAATAGAAATTCAATTGTTCCATGGCACTGTGGTTACATTGGGCGTCCAAGTCTATCTATGATATTTTCGTTTGCTCTTTTATTAATCAATCAACCACATTATTATTTATTTCTACGAAATAATTTGCATGTCAATCTCTACGGTACAAGATTTAATAGAATGACAAAACAAAAACCAATCGCCTTTTCACTTCTAAATTTGAACGCGAATCTTCCACAGAGTAAATAAGTATAACAAGAGAGCATCGTCGCAACAAAATTGCAATTATACATATTAAGCGTACGCACACGGACAATTAACGCGCGCTTTAAACAGGAAGCGTGCGAGGATGTGACGATATGGATTTAACCTTTGCCACATCCTACGAGTATATCGTCTTGGTGCCGCAATTGGGGCAAGGATTAGTTGAGTCAGTGTGTTGTGGTGTCTGATGTGGCGTCTTTATGTCGCTTATGAGTGAATGAGTGTACAGAGTGATTAGTGTCGTGGGAGTCGTCTGACCATAGACGACGGTTAGACTAGTCTATGAGTACAAAAAGTTTAGATTATCATCAAGAATGGTGTCCTTAAGTTAATTGTCCGTCCTATATCGTCAGGTTATTTTTTGTAAAAAAAATTGTTGAAATCATTTTTGATAGCCATTTTTATTATTGTGACCTCCAAAAAACGTAGTAATATTAGATTAGTTAGTCTCGTGTTTCATTCATAAACCCGTTACGTACTTCAGTCGCAGAAACAGCTGTTATTATTATCTTAACTTGCAATTCAGGACTTAACTGCACTTATGAAGGTTAAACCACCCTCGGCCGTTACTCCAGCTAACTTTCACAAGTTTAAGACTACCGTCTTAATCTTTAAACGTTCACTATCTTCAACTTAAGGATGTTAACATTAGCTTGGATAAGTTATTTAAGTTTAAGACTACTAAAGGTTGGTCTTTGCTTTCGACCAATAGATAACCAACTAGATTCCCGATAAGCACTTCAAAAACAGTCCGAGAAATAAAACCATCCCATCAAAAACATAAATGTGAAATGAGAGCCATGTTCAATATTATGATATATGCCTTGGTTGTTGACTTCAACGACAAAAGAAGTGAGATCTAAATGGGTGCTAAGTTCAATGGTCAGTCCTGAAATTTATTTATAACAACATAAAATATTTTATGATTACTTACTTCAAACAAATTATTTGAAAAAAATGAACTAAATATTGAAGCGTGTGTTAAGACTAATCTACTAAGAAAATTTAGATGCTTAAATCGGTCTGGTTAGCCCGTAAAATGCAAATCTTTGTTTTAAAAGATGTTACTTTGATATTTTTTTCTCTGTTATAAAAGTTGACAAATCGTGTTTCTGCAACTAGCAAAATGAAGTCAATTAAATGAAAAATCATGTCATCAAATATCACTTTCATATGTTTTGTAATTGTTGGGAAAAATTAAGATCCCCGCGACGTAAATTTCCAATGCGTCGCCTTAAAAAGTCTTGACAGCTGGCGCAATGTAAATGACTTAACTTATCTTTACAAAATTATAAACGGGACAATACATACAACTTTGCTGGCGGAATCACGTCCTGCAAGGCGAAACCTCCTTCGATTCTATTTTGCGACTATAATGTCTCATTCCACAACCCCATCGATGTGCCGCGACTACGCGACTACAACACATTATTAGACAAATTAGACGGTGTGCCCGATATCCACGCTTCATCGCTCTTCAAGTGGAAGTCGTCGCTGCATAAGCTTGTTTCAATAGACTGACATGATGCCATGTAATTTTGTAACCATTACCATTTTCATTATCATTTTATTTTTTTATTTTGTATTCTTTTATTTGTTTTTGTTTTTCATATTTTATTAATCCGTCCTTTAATGTTTTTTTTTCTGGGTTTTTATTCAATGTTTATTTATATCGTATATTATTGTATAAGTAATTTTAACAATTTAATTTAATTGCGGTGTATTTTAAGATTTGATTTTATGTTTAAGCATGTCGTTTTGTTACCGTTACTATTTTAATTGATTTCTATAATGTAATACTGAATAATTTTAACAATTTAATTGAATTTTACGTGTTTTTTTTAATGATTTCATTTAATGTTTAAGCATGTTGTTTACACATATCTGTGGAGTTGCAGTCTACCTATTTTACCAAAACCATGTAAAAACAACTATTAATGTAAATCTGTTTTTGTTTACTAAAACCATGTAAAAACTGAACAACTATTAATGTAAATCTGTTTTGTGTAATAAAAATAAATAAATAAATAAAAATAAATCTTACACTATTGATGTGTGCTAATTATTGAAATAATAATTAATACTAAAACCCAGTTAGTAATAACGTAATAAATACGAAAGTCATATATACTCTTAATGCCTTACAAATAAACAAAGAATAAGGTCCGAATAGTTATTCCGTATTTTGTTCCTGTCACGTAAACTTCATTTAAAATTAGAGTAAAAGAGACAAAACACGGAATAACTATTGAGATTAGTGAAGAAGCAACAAATATACTAACATACATACACACAAACTTTCGCATTTATAATATTAGTAGGATTAGGAATTAAGGATAGGATTTACGATCGTTTTGCGTTGTAGTGCAAAAGGCAGATAAACAATAACATTGAGTTTTGCTCCAGTTTTTTTGCTATCAACTATTGTTTTAACTAGGCTGCGATTTGTGTTAATTCTATTTATAAACAAGCTTTTCCCTGACCCAAACACCACACATCGGGTCGCCCGAATGCGCTAGTACTTTGTATACGCTTAGCGTTTTTTCTGTTTTTTTTAAGGGTCATAGCGAGATGTTAATAGCCTATACAGGGTGTTCGGTAGATAGTTGTACATACGAAAATGGGGGGTAGGTGGGGCCATCTCCTAACCATTCAGGCATAAAAAAAATCCTGGTCATTAAAATCTTTTTATAGGATTTTTTTAAATTTTGTCACTGTCGTACCTCTGAATAACTTATTCTTTTTTATAGCTAGGCCCATTTTTTTCTTTGTTGGAATCTTAGGGGATGGTAGGTCCTAAAAAACTGGTATTTGTTACAGGTTATTGCTAAAAACAAAGTTGTAGTTTCCCAAACCTAAAAAAAATTTTGAAATAAAATTTAATGCTCAACTTTACATTGCATTTAAAAACAAAGTGAAGGTGATGGAAGGCTTCAGATTTTTTCAAAACATCTCTAAAGTGTAGGCTTTCTAATGGTATGTTATTTGTTTCGATATCATTTTCGTGACCGGAGTTATTAATTTTTTTAATGTAATTGGACGATTTCGATGAAATTCTACTTATGCGGAAAGTTTGAACTTTGTTTTGTAAAATTTATCAATGCAAAAGTAAAAATAATGAATCAAACATTTCAAAACTGGTATTTTTTATTAAAAAAATCAATGAAATGACAAAAACATTAATTGTTTTTATGAACATTTAATTTAAATCTTGCTCAAATTGCCGTCCCTCATTAGTGATACAAGCTCTGCATCGATTTCTTATTTCCACTGTCGTTGTCCTCATGTGAATTTCTTCTTTCATCGTCTCGAACGCTGCATCAATTCAAATAATTAATTCATCTCAACATTTACCTCAGTGGCGTACCTATACCAAATCTTTGGCCCTTCCTCACACATAGAAATCAATCGGTGTAAGGTCTGGCGATCGCGGAAGCCAATGAATAGGACCACCCTGACCAATCCAAGAGTTAGGGAAGGTACTCCCTCACAATTAAGCTCCAATGAGCTGGGCAACCGTCATGTTGGAACACAATAGGGGCATCTTCCGGAACACTTCTTCTACTGATTCCGGTAAATCATTCAGTAGAAATTCCAAATAATTTCTATAAATTCAGGTGGTCCTATTAATCGGTTTCCGATCACTCCTACCCAAACATAAAAATAATTAATGTTTTTGTCATTTCATTGATTATTTTAATAAAAAATATCAGTATTGAAATGTTTGTTTAATTATTTTTACTTTTGCATTGATAAATTTTACAAAACATGTAACTTTCCGCATAAGTAGAATTTAATCGAAATCGTCCAATTACATTAAAAAAAATTAATAACTCCGGTTACGAAAATGACATCGAAACAAATAACATACCATTAAAAAGCCTACACTTTAGAGATGTTTAAAAAAAATCTGAAGCCTTCCATCACCTTTACTATTTTCTTAAAATGCAACGCAAAGTTGAGCGTTATATTTTATTTTAACATTTTTTTAGGTTTGTGAGACGAGAACTTTGTTTTTAGCAATAATCTGTAACAATTACCATTTTTTTAGAACCTACCATCCTCTAAGATTCCAACAAAGAAAAAAAATTAGGCCTAGCTATAAAAAAGAAAAAGTTATAGGGGTTTAGAGGTACGACAGTGGCGCGCATATGCGTGTGTGTCAAATATATATGCGTGTGAGGCAAATACATGGTAGTGTGTAATATTAATTATAATAATATAAAAAAAATATTAAAAAAAAAATATTAACATTCGGATAACCTGCTCTATATAAACTATAAGAGTGCAAAATTTCATACTCCTCCATCCGCGCAATTTTCGTAAAAAAGGGGTACAAAGTTTTTGTTTCACGTATTAATATATAGATAAATACATACCACATGTCCTCTCAAAAAGTGGTAGACAAAGCATCGAAATCACAAAGAAGAAGAAGAGAAAAGCAGAGAAGCTACACTCGCCATTAGTGACCGGACGCCACATTAAGCATAAAAAAAAGAGGCGAAGAGGTGGAATAGATATAATCAGTGATTGGTGGCTAATCGATCTAATGTGCGAGCATCTTGGAGGCTTGTCCCTTATTCGGCTCTTACGACATGCACATGCAGTCAAGCAGCAAGCCAAGTTTAAGCTAACAGGACTGGCGAGCACCGTGTGTATTACACGAACAGAGAAAAATCCTTTCCAATGCCCCATAATATAATTTTTGAGACGATAATTGTTAATACACATTTTATTGTTGTGGCGATGTTTGATTAAAGGTCATGTTAGCTTTATTACTTTTCAATACATACAACAGGCCTCGGTGGCAGAGTGGTAGAGTGCTCGGTCCGATATCCGAAGGTCCCGGGTTTAATTCCCAGATCGGGCAAAATGTATTTCGGATTTTTCGATGCATAGCCCGGGTTTGTGATCACCAACCCGCATTTGGCAAGCGTGGTGATTAAGCCATTATCCATCAATTGTAGCGATGACTTGATTTCAATGATGGAGGCCTTTGCCTAGCAGTGGGACAGTTATAGGCTGTTTACTTTCCAATGAAAGGAATAGCGTCTTATTAGATTCTCCAGGACATCGTCATTATCGGCATCGTCATCATCATCGGCACCGTCATCGTCATCGGCACGTTCCGTTCCGTTTATTGTCGATTGTGCTATTTGAAAGCGTCGCCAATCGTGTGTCGGTGGTATGATTTTGACAAGATTCCCATGTCAAGGTCAAATAAGGTCTTATGACAAATGGCTACCGTTACACCATTGAGACGTTATCGAGTTAGTAGACTTGCACCTAGGTAGGACAAATAAGGTCTTATGACAAATGGCTACCGTTACACAATTGAGACGTTATCGAGTTAGTAGACTTGCACCTAGGTAGTACAGTTGCTTACGATAGACATGAACTCAGCAACGAGTGTTTCCGTAATGATGTTTTCGGAACGCATTCGCAAACTTCGAGCAATTGACTTTATCAGCGATCAAACTTAAGCTGTTTCTGTTGATGCTAGATAACTTGGCTGTTCGCTCTTCAGACTTTGGCGGTTAGTCGAATGGCTGTTACTCGTCATACTTGATTGCGGCGTTTAGATTTGGAGATAACTGTGACTTGTTTCAATTAGTTGTACAATCACGAGCATTAAGATGTAAACAATTTAACTCTTAATACAAGGGAATAAGAGTGAAAACTAGTTAAAAATTTATGTATGTATGTCATTTTAATCGCCTCTGTGGTCTAATGGTGCTTACCCGTAATATATATCTAGAAAAAAACTTGTGTTATTTGGTAAGAATTTTAGAAATTTTATTTTCTTTATGAAATAAATTGTTTATGATTATGGTTTTTTATTAACTTTTTTGCAAACAAATTTTACATTTGAAAAAAGTGTCGAAAAAATTTCCACGACTTGGATTCGAACCCGCACTTCATGACTCCATGAACCCACCAAAATTATTAAGATTGTTTGTGCTATTGCTGTCAGCGCTATTATGCGATATAGGAAAGAAAATATCACTAAGCTGTCTAGGTACAGTCATTTGTTTGGTCGATTTTTTATTTCGATGTTATCAGCGAATCAAACCGGGGAACTCTGCCTCAAAGACAAAATATCTTTATTAAAAAAAACTTTCATTGTTAAGTCGATAGTACTTTTGAATCGTAAATAAATCATTTTCGTACTACCCTAGACATTCAGGACGACTTTTAGCTATGATGTAAAATGAACAAAACAGCTCGTAGCGTCTGAAAGATGATCTAAAAGATACAAAAGACTATGGTGGTCCAACCAGAAGTTCACAAATATTGCTGCTCTATGATTTACCAATGTTTAAAAAGTAAAAAAGGTTTTCTCCCCTCGAGTACCTCAACCTGCACCTCATAAAGATGTACATCTTAAGGAAGTGTTGGCATAAGTGGGGACGCGCTACAGCCTCAAAGGAGGTATTCAGCTCATTACCGTCTTACGGAGTCCTTGCTGCATAGGGATGGAGGCTTTACACTTTTTCTGCTCGATGTTTCTGCTACTTAGTTCTGCTTTTGTATTACACATGTGAGTTTAAACTAATTGTTATGTTGTGGCACTAGTACATAGTCAAAGGAGGTGTACAGCTTATTACCGTCTTACGGAGTCCTTGCTGCATAGGGTTGGAGGCTTTACACATTTTCTGCTCGATGTTTATGGTACATACTTAGTTTTGCATTTATATGACAAATGAGAGTTTAACTGACTGTTATGTCAAAGAAGCGTGGCACTAGTAAATAGTCAAAGGAGTAATTAAGCTCATTACCGTCTTACGGAGTCTTTGCTGCATAGAGATAGAAGCTTTACCCATCCCTATTAGGCCAGAAACATCAAGCAGAAACAGTTTTCTGCTCGATGTTCCTGGTGCTTTTAGTTCTGGTTTTACTCGTATATGGCACACAAAGGTCTAACTAACTCCTATGTCAAAGCATTGCTTGCACCAATACTCTTTCAGATCAGATTTTCTCTATTCCTTGATACGTACGCCAGGAGACTTATATTAAAAAAAATTGGTCACCCATGCGATAACCCGGTATTGCAAAAGTTGTTTGACTTGAAGAGACCTGAACGCGCTATCCACTGCGCCATCGGGTTCCTCTCCGTCATTCTAATGACACAGAGTCAGAGCGGTGGACATCTTGCCTCATCTCTAACATGACGTCACGACACATTAATCGCATATCAAAGCCCCTACACTCAAGCAATATGGAAACAAGAAACAAAATAACGAGCGTCGTCGTAGCAAAAAAAAAAATACTTTCCCAACGTTTCAAAAGCCGAAAGTCACTCGAACTATCACCGCAGTAGCGGGCGGAACAAACTACCCGACAAGTGTGTCGATTTCCAGCGTCCTCGAGGAAAAAAAATATTCTCCGCCAAGTTAAGGGGGGGTGGGCCCAGGGCCCTCCCCCCAGCGGACCTCCTTAACTGCTTGCAGCGGACAAAAAGAATGAATAGATCCGCCCCTTAACGAATACACCGACCGGCATAATTCATACTTAGAAAAGTGCAAGGAGTTGACATGGCGGTTCTGTAATTTTTGTTTTTTTTTTTTTAATTGCGTTTGGTTGCCTGTGGGATTATTGCGCTTTGGTGATTCAAAGTTAATAAAGATCTTATTGTAAAGTTTGCTTTAACTGATTTGCAAGTGATTATCTAATTAGAAATTATCATCATGATGAGCTTGAACTAGTCCACTGCTGGACATTAGAAATGCTTGAATTTATGCAATGAAAAATAAAAAAAGTTAGAATGTGAGTTTGGATTGACATTGACAGATTTCGGTCGCTCTTCTTCCATTTTTGAAATTTTTGACAAGATACTTTAAGCGTGTGTCAAATACATGGTAGTGTGTGTAATGTTTGTTTTATTGATTTAATGTATTTTTTATGCATAATTTAATAAAATAAAATAAAAATATTAACATTCTATTATAGTTTATATAGAGAAGGAGTTCTCTATATAAACTATAAGTGTGCGAAATTTCATACTCCTCCGTCCACGCAATTTTCGTAAAAAGGGGTACAAAATTTTTGCTTCACGTATTGATATTTTTTTTATCACGTAGGTATTAATATTTTTTATTTTTTACCACGAACTACAGTGCTGTGGAACCAGCTCTCAGCGGTGGTATTTCCGAACCATTACGACTTATGGATTTTCAAGAAACGAGCCTATTCCTTCCTTAAAGGCCGGCAACGCATCTGCGATTCCTTTGGTTTGGCGGGTGTCCATGGGCGGCGGTGATTGCTTCCCATCAGGTGACCCGCCTGCTCGTTTGCCTCCTTCTAATATAAAAAAAATATACAGATAAAGTATGTAATTTTTAGGAGCGCATATTCTTAGGCCAAATAAACAGATAATAAGCTTCAAATAGCTATTCCGTTCGTTTTTATTCTTATTCTCTGTTAATTTGTAAGATCCTTTAGAGACTATAAATAACCCTTTTCATATTTATTTAGTTTATCAGTAGATGTTTTATCCTTAAATTGTAATCGAAAC
This sequence comes from Eudonia lacustrata, assembly GCA_947562085.1. Classification (NCBI taxonomy): domain Eukaryota; kingdom Metazoa; phylum Arthropoda; class Insecta; order Lepidoptera; family Crambidae; genus Eudonia; species Eudonia lacustrata. The sequence goes on along the minus strand of OX387326.1, from coordinate 6,503,210 downwards.
AAAAACACATAAGTAATAAACTAACTTCAAACTAAAAGTCGGACTAAGTAAATCAACTTTTTCCCGCTGCATAAAGTAATGTTGCCAACGAAAAAAAAACAACGTGGCGACTCAACTCTGTTGTCCATTACGTATTTTCCGAACCAATGTGGACGCATCCGAACGCAGCCTCGGAAGTTAAGACGCGTCGCTTGCCACGTATAATTTTTTCCACTCTCTTTCATACCCGCCCCCCGTCTCGCCGCCCGCCCTACCCGTCCGTCGTCTGTCAATCTTAACTACGGCCCGCAAGGCCTCCGCTATTACAGGGTTCAGAACGGGCCGGCAGCGTTTTCTTTTTTTTAATAGTGACTCGGGACTCGATGATTTCTGCGTTCGATTCTCAAAAGAGGTTTGATTGGAAACCGGCGGAGGTTTTGTGCAATATTATATTTAATTGCGAAAGCGAAAAGAGTTAGGTACCTTCCAGTACTAGTCGGTAGTTTTTTGTTATTGTTTTACTAACGGCCTGTGTTAAGAACAAAATTCTTTTTTTTGAAATTTTATATATCCGATGACGAAAATCGACATGTTTAAAGAAAAACAAATCGTAAAAACACCAAATTACTTTTGTAATTGATTGATCTCCCAACTTTATTTTGTGTACACATTTTATTAAAAACCCTTGTTAATAAAATGTAAATAAATATATACATACTCAATGACATTCTAACAGTAAGAACTTGTATGTACAGTGCGAGTCAAGGAAACACGTATTTTATTCTATTCTAACATTACTTGTTGTTTTCGTATTTAACTCTATTTTTACTTCTTGTTCTTACCGAGGTGGTGGGAGCCTGATGACCTGTACAACTGGTATATTAATATCAATCACAGGCGTCAGTCTCACACAAACTACTATAATGTATAACTGTTTACTTATAATCATAAAACTGTATACCTACTTGTTTGTGATGAGAAAATAAAGTTTATTTTATTATTATTATTATTACTATAATACTGTTAAAAGCGTGCTTTTATATATTCCTTTTCTATTTTGAGATATTAAAAATATTTAAGCTTAAATTTGGATACCTATAAACGCTAATGCCAGTGCTAATATAATAAAACATTTAAAAGTGTTTTTGATGACCAATCAATGAGGTCAAATTTTGTTTTTTAAAATTTTATTGACGTCATCTAATAATATATTTTTCAATTTGCCACGACCGCCGGCCATTCTCATCCGAAAGAGTAGTACCTAATCAGCATTGTGGTCGTTTGAAGTCTCCGAATGAGGAGCAGACAGTCCAGGGGAGGCGAAGGAAATAAAAAAAAAACGCAAGTTGCATACACGCATAAGTAGGACGGTGTCGCAGTCATTAATAGAACAGGCAGTTTGGAGTTGTGCAGATTTTGATAATTTCAAATTTGTTTTTTTTTTGTAGTTTTTTAGCTTTTTTTTTTTTTTGTTTTTTTACGTTTATGCAAACATTAAACATTGAAATAGACGCTTTATAAGGATCTTTTTACGTTTTTTTTAAATAGTGGCCAGCTACCAACTGCAAGGATTTGAAATGTCAGAATATAATAGTATCTTTAATTAACGCTAGTAAATCAGTATGTAATTTAATTTCACTTTTAAGATTTATACTTGCAAATGGACTATATGCCATACAGAAAGATAAACAAACTAAAATAAGAAGATAAAACAGGCGACTTACTGAGCGTTACAACGTATGTGCTACGATCGTGTAAACTAAGGAACTTTTGCAATTTCGGGTTTTTAGAATAAGTGACCAAATTCATTAATTTAAAAGCACGTTAATCCTTGTTGTGGTAAGATGTCAATTATGTCAAATTAAAAGATTAATTTAATTTGACAACTAGACACATTATATATTATAGCACAAAAACAACAAACCTACACGTATGATTGTTGTTCCAAAGAATTAGAACTCATACCAAATAGGTAAGTCAGATATTTGTGGTTTCTGAAATATTTTACCAAAAAAATCTGCCATCTGTCTCAAACGAAAACTTAACGCTTCGACTGCAACACGCTCAAGATACGTCACCGAAGGGGGCTGCAATCCACTACGCTGTACAAACTTACAACAGATAAGGGCCTGAAGTACCCCCCAAAAGGGGTAAGACAGACCCCCTAAGTTTGCCGCCTAGACTTTAGTGCAAGAAAAAATAAGGGAGGGTTGACTATAGGTTATATTGACGCGTCGCCACCCTCGCAGATGAGCAGACGGTTAAATAAGAATGCTAAGGTACCTACATTTGTCATTTTAAATTAAGAACTTCTCATATTTTTGAGATAGATAGTTGCGTACAACTTACAAATTGGAAATGTGTTGAAAACAAATTCCAAAAGCGGGATTTGAACCAGCATCTGTTGTTTTTGGATTGACTTTGATTTTCACGATCAAAGTCAGAGTCAAATTTTTTTTTTCAACATAGTTAAGTCTTGACAGGCATTTTCTATCGTCAAAACTATAATAATATATATTTTTTTAAATTTTACTACTTATATGGTTTTCTAAAGTTTACGCGAACACTACACATTGAAATGAAACAACTTTTACGGATCTACTCGCGTTTATTTTACACATTACTTATTTAATGTTCATCCTGACGTTTCGAACCCTTTGCAGGGTCCGTGGTCACAGGGAGACTGAGGTGTTGGTCATCTCATAATTAGTTGGTAACTTGTATTACAACAAATACATAAACATTAAATAAGTAATGTGTAAACTAAACGCGAGTAGATCCGTAAAAGTTGTTTCATTTTACTACTTACTTAAAATTTATAGTTGGTGCCACTCAAGAGAATCGCCCCATGGACGTATAGCCCACTTCCTGTTTCACTGACAAGTAACCGGAACTCGGTAGCGCTGAGGCTAACATACTTTGTCGCGCTGAAATTTAGCAACTTTCGCAAAAGCCGGTCATCGGATGGGTGACCAAATATTTATCATCTCGAACTCCTCCGTGTTTCGGAAGTCCCGTAAAGCCGTTGGTCCCGGCTGCATTAGCAGTCGTTAACACCTATTACTGGGCCCACGTGGTGGTTTATGGCCCGTTATCCGTGTGGTGTTCGCATCCATAGGGAAGGCTGGTACCCCAGTTGTGGGGACATAAAATGAGCCCAGAGCTGTCAAGCTCGCTTACTTCTCGAAGAGCTTTGTTATCAACTCTAATATCGAATATCAAATGTTGTATTTGGTAACTTTGTGAACAGCAAAACGGACAGTGTCTGTGAGTATGGTTCCAAGGTTAAGTCGTCACCAACAAAAACACCACTACCACTTCACCGGGCCCCGAGAAAGTGGTGATGCTTTGATAAATCCCACCAGCAGCCGTGTTTGGTTACTGGCATTGTGCGGCGCACATTGTGTGGCCTTTCTGAATCTTACCGGCAAGGAGTCGCTTTCAAGTACACTCCGCTATAGAAAACGAGTGGCGGTGTGTGACGTCAGAGTTGAAAAAACTTTTTAAAAAATAGTTTAATTTTTTACTAGATACTTTTGACGAAAAGTTACTTTTAAGTTATATAACATAGCATAGCTTAAGCTGATATAGTAAAGTAACCAATGAAAGTAGTCATAAATGATAAAAGTTATGTTAAAAACCAGCTTTCAGCCTTCGACATAAAGCCCATGAAATTCTGGCTGTACAAACATTTCAGAAGGTTAGAGTTGGTTTCCTGAGCCAAAACCCAATGGCATCCGAATCTCTGCCACCTTTGTTAATATTGGTGGGTTAACTAACAATAACAACTAAGCAGCATAAAACTTTGCTCGTGGTGTGATTTACCTACCTATAACCCAACACGTCGGCCAATGGAAAGACTGGATATTTTTTTAAACAAAAACAACTTTTTTACTAACTCTTTGCGTCCTACTGCTAGTCATAAAGGTCCAGTCAAAGGTCAAAATCTAATCTCTATAAACGTCTTTTAATTTGGCGGTCTCGCAAATCTTTTATTAATTTTACCAAAAAAATTGTCTCAAACGTTCTCTAAACTTAAACCCTAATCCGAGTGTACATAAAGGACGCTTGGTTAACCTCCGCGCGGAGTGAACTTGATACATGACATTGTCTGCCCTTTCACGCACCTAGCCGGCACTCCTTTTGTGTGCCTCCGACGGGAGCCGGCTTTCTTACAAGCTTTTTTTGTGCTTATTCACGGAAACGTTTTCCAGTTAAATACTTCTTGCGTGAAATTCGAAACGGATTGAAAAGTTGTTAAAGGTTTTTCGGCGGTGACTGTATTTTGTGACATTTTTGTTTGTGAAGATTAATTGGGCTACTGTATTGTAGTTATTGATAGCATAGATTTTGTTTTATTGTTTTGAAAATATTGTGGCGTGTTGTAAATTACAATAGAGCGAGTTGTTTGTATGACAAGTTCGCACGGTCGTGTTATGATCTTGCAAGTTGATAAAATTAAAACAATTCGAGCTCTTCCATATTTCGAAAATCCCGTTAAGGGTGCGCCGACAAAAAAATGCCAAAAATGCAGTTACGGTTAAGTAGATATAATTGAAAATACTATCGTATTAAATGAACAAAATATATATTTAGTATCATAGGGAACGTGTTTACAATTTGTCAGAACCATAAATTCATAACACGCTATAGTTTTCTCTACAATATCATTTAAAGTTGGGCATAAATCATGAAAACGAGTGGCGGCGTTTAGTAGATTTCTTATAGTTTATCTAAATTATTGTACCTCTGATTTTGTCTAAACAATCATCAATGGATAAACTACAAATTGCTACATTAGACTACATTTTCGATTCACCAAGTGGTTATTTAAATAATTATTTTTTATTAAACACCTTAAATTCCCCATACAAAATTAGTATGGCCGCGCGGCATCAAATAAATATGGACGACGACATTTCAAATAAAACATATGACACTTGTCACTTATGGACGGCGCACCCTTAAGCCGTTGATCCCGGTTGTTGTCGTAAAAGACAGTCGTTAAAACCCACAAACACAACAACAGAACGCATTGGGCCAGCATGCAGGGCTGTGTATGGCTCATTCTTCAGCAGTGGTTTGAAGACAGTCTGAGGATAAGGAAAAAAAATGTTTCATAGTTTTAGGTAGGTAATTTATTTATTTTAAAATTGTTAACTCCTACATACTTACTTAAAATAACAAACATAAAAACTTTAATCAAAAGAATCCCGTATCCAACTTCACGTTTCTTAACGTCATTAAGACACCACAGACAAAACCAGCTAGGCAGTGGCAGTATTTAAAAACCACATCATTAGACACCGTATTCCGGCAGCACAAATAGGCGGCACTGTGTCGCAAATTTCAGTAAAAAAACAACCACAAATGTACTCTGAGGGGTCACAGTGTTGCGCTGTGCGGAAGGTGGTGGTGTCTTCATTTATTTTCTCCGTAATTTAACGTTTCCACGGCATCTGCCACGCACTAGGGGGGGTTGGGGGGGTACTTGACCACCCCAAGCAACCCTTCATCGCCTCAAGAACAACATCGGGGTTTTTAATGCGACCTGCGTGTAAACAGCGCGGCGAACGGGTTGAGATTTTTTATACTTGGTACAATTTTTTCTTCGAATTGAATGAATGAAAATGTGTCGTTCAAATTTTGTTTTTGGATTCGAATTAGGACAGATCACTCGATACATTCTTTTTCTACGAGTAGTAGCTTCAAAGTCAAAGTCAAAGTCATTTTTTTTTATTCAAATTAACTAACAAAGATGCTTTTGAATCGTTTGTACATTTTTTACCTACTACCCATTCAAGACGTCTATGTTTTAGCTGTGGAGAAGAATGGGCGCAAGAAACTCCACAGCTTTAATAGAAGTAACGATATTAACAAAAAGAAAAGTATCATCATCATCATCATCGGCCTATATTAGTCCACTGCTGGACATAGGCCATAAAAAGAAAAGTATGTCGTTACTATATTATACAATATTTAATTTAATACATTTACAATTGAAAACTTTCAAAAGCCCAGAATTACAAATAATGCTTCTAACCGCCTCTGTGGTCTAGTGGCTAAGACCACCGGTTTAGACCCAGAGGTCCCGGGTTCGATTCCCAGCGGGGGATACATATTTGTGTACTCGGTTCGGTTGGTGGTAGGGCTTGTTTGTCCGCCTGGCTAGCTACCACAATCTTATCTAAATATGTCGCCATAACTTCAATGCTTGTAGCATTGTTGTGTTCCGGCAGCTAGAGATAAATAAATAAAAATAAAATAAAATAAAATATTGTTATTTCAGATTTCCATCCATATTAGTTAGTAACAATGAAAGCTTAAGAACTATGTTAGTAAATCGAGGCAACATTTATATTTAATTATTTAATTATCATAATTTTATTTATATATATACCTATATATATATATACAATTACTATTATTATTATTATTATTATTTATCCAAGGAAAAACCCACCCTGCCCGTCCGGTCCACCAGGCACATCAACGTGTATACGCACCCAGTGCCTCCAGATGCGACATTCGGGCTTCTCTCTAACCACACTCAGAACACTGTTGGAGCTTCCCCGCACCCTGCGCATTAAAGAAGCGACCCTCCCACGCAACACCGCATAGAAGTCGCTAGTGTGAGCCTGCGCGAACATGGTCGAGGCGCTGCAGTAACGTGGAAGCCCCAACATCACCCTAAAAGCATTGTTGTACTGTACTCGGAGAGCGTTAAAAGCCCTCTGCGTATAATTGACCCACAGACTGCACGTGTACAAGTTCTGACAATAAGCTTTAAATAGAGTTATTTTCACGTCTGTACTGCAACGCGCGAATCTGCGGGCCAACATATTACAAGGGATTGCTAAAGCTCTCCTTTCCCTCTCTATGTCCTCGTCATCCTTCAGGTTTTCTGTAATTACATGGCCTAGGTATTTAAAACTTTTAACCCTCAGGAGATTTTCACCATTTAGTTTGATCGGGGGAATGTGTATCAACTTTTTGTTTCCTGCAGTGAACACCAACACTTCACTTTTTTTAACATTGTATCTCAGACCATGTGACTCAGCATACCCTTCACATATAGAAATCAGCCTTCTTAAGGCTCTTATGGAAGGACTCAACAAAACCATATCGTCCGCATAACTAATGCTGTTAACAATTTTTCCTTCTATGGAGCATCCGATATCGGCTTTGCCAAGCTCAACAATCAACTGATTTATATACAAACTGAAAAGCGTTGGCGAGGACAATCCCCCCTGCCTAACCCCACATTCCAGCCTGTACTCATCCGAAAAAGACCCAAGCCACCTGACCTGGTTAGTTTGATGACCGTACCAATATTTAAAAATACCTATCAGCTCCTTTGGCACCCCGGTGTCTTTTAATTTGTTCCACAGTATGTCATAATTAACCAGGTCAAATGCCTTCGAAAGGTCCAGGAATGCAGCATATACAGGAGTGTTTCTTTGTGTGTAGTACCCAACGGTGTGCTTCAGTGACAAGATTGCGCACTCGGTGGATAGACCCGGTCTGAAGCCGAACTGCGCGTCATGATATAAGATATAAGAGATAAGATTAAGAAATTGAATTTGGGACTTCTGGTCTCACCACAGAAACAGTGAACATGTATCATAAACAATATTTTATATTTAAATTAATGATAACATCAACGCCGCCTAAACTTAATCAAATCAGGGCGAGTCTCATTAGTTTCAGACTAAACTTAAATCGCCAATTAAAAATAAGCACCTAATACAAAATAGTGGCATACTCGTGCGCCTAACTGGCGTTCCTCGAGCGCAAATGAGGGGTGAGCAGTAATGAATAATTAATGCGCATAGCCCCGCCAATTATAATTACGTAAGTAGGCGCGGGCTCACGTGAAGTCACGTGTCGGCGTCTCGGTGTCTCGGTGTCTCGGTGTCTCGGTGTCTCGGTGTCTCGGTGTCTCGGTGTCTCGGTGTCTCGGTGTCTCGGTGTCTCGGTGTCTCGGTGTCTCGGTGTCTCGGTGTCTCGGTGTTTCGGTGTCTCGGTGTCTCGGTGTCTCGGTGTCTCGGTGTCTCGGTGTCTCGGTGTCTCGGTGTCTCGGTGTCTCGGTGTCTCGGTGTCTCGGTGTCTCGGTGTCTCGGTGTCTCGGTGTCTCGGAGTCTCGGAGTCTCGGAGTCTCGTTGTCTCGATGTCTCGATGTCTCGGTGTCTCGGTGTCTCGATGTCTCGATGTAACGATGTATCGATGTCATTGGTGTCGGTATCTCGGTATCTCGGTATCGCGGTGTCTCGATGTATCGATGTGTCGGTAACTGGGTATCTCGATGTGGCGGTCTCTCGGTGTCTCGGTATCTCGGTGTCTTGGTTTAACTTTCGAGGAGCAAGAACTTTTATCTTGATACGTCATCTCATTAGAACGTCATCAACTCTGAACTCTTTACAACCATCGCAAATGTTATTAAGCCTTCCGTTCGATTTTTCAGTTTAAAGATCTCATGGTATAATAAATGTAAAGTAGACAGATTTAACTTCAGAAGTTGGTATGTCTGAAAAGTAGGTAAGCTTTGAGCTCATTAAGATATTTTTTTTAATCTAAACAATCAGAATATAAAATTATCGTCACACCGTAATCATGGATGCCAATGGGACGAATTCTATTGTTCAAATTCAAAGTATTTTGGTGACGTTCTCTTCACAATAAAACAAATGAATAGGACATATCGTCGAATTGGTCGCAAGCGAATTCTTATTTTTTTGAATCGACACCAAATACGTCATTCATTGTTTTATTATAATGAAAATACCGCACGAAAACTAATTGAAAAAGTCATTAAGGATATTTTTATTTCGTCCTTACACCAATGTCATGGGTGCCCAGTTGGTCAGAGTTCTATTTTTAAATTCTTTGTTTTCACTTTGTTAAGGTGTAAACACTCCCGCGGTCTATGGAAATACTCTTAGTGGGAGCGAGAATTTACAGTACTTTATAAGGAAGATGGCGAGAATATCGGAACCAGTCGAGTTCGAGATGTCAAAGTGTTTGTAAAGAGTAACAGATGTGGAGAAAATGGTAAGTTACACTTTCTTTTTTTTTATACGAAACTTTGAATTCATGATAATATATTATTATTATGTCAAACAAGAACCCTCAGATAATTCTTTTTTTTAAATTGGTTCTAAAGTAGTTTTATTTTTATTTATTTAACAATAAAGTTAAAACTATGCAAAATTCAAAATCATTTATTCAGTTTAGGCTACAAATAGCTCTTATGAACGTCATTATGCCATCGGTATCTTTATTAAATAAATAAAACCGTATCTTGCAAATAATCCCTTAATTGTAAAACAGAAACACCCAAGTAACAATTGAAAAGCGTTTAATTATTTATATTATTTTAAAAATAAGTTTCTTATAAAACGTCACTTCCATTTATTTAAAAAAGGAACAACCTCGACAAATGAAAAGCGTATACCGTTCCATCCTACTCGGGGCTTGATTGTATGTGATTCCTGGCGCAACAATAGTTTGGACAACGAGCGCATTAGTGCGTCGCGTGCGCAGTCACGCTGCCCGGCGCCGGAAGCTGCCGGATCCGCACCGGATCTGTGGCCAGGGAGCGTGCGAACAATCTTTTTTTTGTATGGAGCTTTCGTGACACTCCTTCGAAGATGACAAGGTCTACTTAAAAAAATGCTACTCAGCGATGAGCTATCGTCACTTGACACGATGGGTGAAAATAAGCTTAAGATAATGTGAAGAGCTTTTTCTAAGACGTTTTTGTCTTTGAATCTAACTTGTATCTAACTTTCGCAAGACAAGAAAGTTTGTTATAAAACAATTCTTTTTTTCTCTCTGATCTATCATAATTATGCTTTTTGTCATGTCCACCTGTGAATGCACAAAGAGTTGTAAGACCTACTTTTGTCTATGGTCCTATTATGGCAATGTGGTAATTAACGGTGCGTGTGCGCAGGTCACGGTGTGCGCCGCCGGAAGCCGCGCCGGACGCCGGGATTGCCTGAGCCCCTGATTCCTTCCGCCCGGTCCCGCGAGCGGCGCGAGCGACAAGCGGAAGCGACAGGTCATGTGTTATAGACTTTATTTATAAACGATTGAAATTCAAATCATTTATTGTATGCCACTTTGGTGTACAAACATTAATATTACAGGTATTACAGTATTATTAATCGGACACTTCGTAAATACATTTATTATGCTCTTTTTATTAAAGTTATTTAAAAAAATTGCATGCAAGAATAATTACTCTTACACATATTACAGATTTTTTGTTTTAATTTAAATGATAAGAATATTTTTGTCTATAGTATTGTTAAGACGAATGATTTCCATTTAACAGCTCCAAAATTGTATCCAACAACAAAACGTTAGATTATTTTTAACAAACTAGTTACCTTACAATTAAAACCGCTACCGCCTATGACTTGCGCTATGTTACGCGGTCGTCGCACCCTGATCTTTAGCACGGAACGATTGGTGATCTTTTTTATTGAGCCTGTGCCCTGTCATATTGTCGCGCTGAGTCATGTGCGTTATTGTTGGCGGGCCAGACGACCTCTTTGGTGTACCACCTTTTTATTAAACTCCGGATACATTCAAATCTGAGTTTCAATATGAGCAATACTCCGTTGCGAACTCATTTGAAATTGGAACATGAATAGAACATGAATGTGTTTTGATTTTAGCTACGTAGCTAGATCGAGATATGATGTTCTTTTTTTAAATACTACATTTTTAATTAAGCGGATCTGTTAAATATGTTGGATAAGAAACCTTTTTAAATCCGAAGTTCAAAAATGAAAACATCTTAAGTCATGTTCAGGAATTTAATCTCATTTGAGACTTAAACCACCTTAGACTCTTTAATTTGCTGGTAGGTTTATAAGAAGTTAGATATGTTTAAAAAATTATTAGAAAATGAAATATTTTTTACAAGCTAATTAGCACGTAAGCTCCATTCAATTTCAGACAATGGCACTTGACACTTTTTTCTCGTAGTAAAGTCTCCCCCTTAGCAGGTCGGAAGTGCATAATATCTCTAGCAGTTTCCCTCTCAGGCGATTACCGATAGTTCTCACAATCAAAAAAAGATTTGTCACACGCCTCCGGAAGGCGGCCCCGCTCGCTCGGCCGGCAAACGATTATGACCCTTCTCGGTTGCACCCGCAAGATGACCCTTGGACGTGTCGCGTTCGGATACGTTCGCGAAATGTTTTATTTCATCTTCATAAAAAATCTTGAGTACATCCGTGATCATGGCGCATGCAACTGTGCCGAAATATCGGATACTCAAACACGACAATAAACATGGTAATAATCCCGTTAATAATATTTATTCAAATCTTGAAAATTTACAAAAAAAATAACATGGTATAAATAAAACAATTCTAATTTCCAAAATACTTCAACCGAGAATAACTGGCGTGAAGCTGACCAAGGATATTTAATTATTTTTTCATCTCATCAATAAACGTAATTTTACAATTTTGGTATGTAGCCGGTAAAGTACTGTCCTTTATCTTACAGCATAAGAATATTGAAATCAATATTAAGCAGGATTTTTAAATATATTTTTAATGCTACAAATATGAATTGCCTGTATATAATGTAATACGATAAAACTTATTAACCATAAAACTGTGAAGTACTGTCAAAATCCCAAACCGCCAGTATCCGTGTATCCTTGTATCCGAACGCGTCGGACAGGAAGGAAGCGTAAGGCGACCGCGTGAGAAGTGCGCGCGCGCCGTGGGAGCGCACCGCGGGCCGCAGGCGCAGGTGGCCCGCCTTCCCATGGACTTGACGATATTGTCTTCTTAATTGACCAATAAAAACTTACAGCATCGGACGTTGAAAAGTAATGTTTTCTTTTTCTTATTTAATGGCTTTTCATTCTACCCTGGCTGGTCCGAGACAGTTTGATAATAAGAGCGATAGAAAAATATGTGGGACTTTATAGATAATTAAAATAATTAAAAATATATAATACTTTAGTGCGGTTTACACATTCTGAATTCAAATTAGAAAGATACTCTGTTTTTCTTCTTCTTCATCTTATCGCGGCCCAATGACTAACCATTGGTAAGCCTCTCCTTTTGTTCGCAATCTCTCTCATCAATCATAATCTAATCAGTAGTAGGAGTTAATAGGATTAAAAAAAAAGGTTTTTGAGAATCAATTTCACTACTTTCATATCGAATGGTAGAGCACAACTTATACGATGTACATAGGTTTCTAATTATATTAGTATGAGATTTCGCATTAATTTCGGTGACCAGCATTTGCTTAAGACACTTAACTGTCACGATCGATACAAAACATCCCTAAGTCTTTCAACAAAGCGTCATCGACGTATCCCATTACTTAGTTTCCTTTCTTTGGTCTTTATTTTTCCCACGGGGTCTTAGGTCTAGTGGCTTATTCATTACATTGTTTGTATGGGACGACGAACTGAGGGATATTGTTGCCTGACCACTGAAAGGGGGTGAAGTGATTCACACCGCATTGTTTAAAACCTATTATACCATTAAGCTACTTTGAAAAGAAACTGCTAAGCAATTGTCTTAAAAAAAAGTTTTTTTAATTTTTAATTTTACTTTGGGGACATTTCGTATTTAGTAACAGCTTGGCTTTTATCTTGATTATGGCGACGTTAAAGCTGAAGGTGGAAGCGCATTTCACCCAGAATCCTTAACTATTAAGAAACTGGCTATATTGTATTTAACTGGCGCGATAAGAAAGCTACTAACGTTTTAGGTAAGATCACCATCTTTGGCACCCCACCCACCACAATCCCACCAATACGTTCTCATATCGCTGGGAATCGACCCAGGAGCTTGTGAGTCTGAGACCGGGGATGCAACCACTAGACGTGAGCATCTTTGGGGGTAAAGAAAAGTACTTAATTTTGCAATTGTTTTGCAAACGCTTCTGTGGCCGCGTGCGCAAAACAACTTACCAAAGTTACATCGCAATCTGAAAATGGTATACGAACGCAACGCATACGGGATAAACAAATGAAACATCAGTTAAACAAAATATAGAGCGTGAACTATATTACAAAAAGATATATTTTAAAAAGGCGACGTATCTACCCCTGGGCCCTTTAACTAAACAGCACTAATTAATAAGAGACATAAAGTTTACAATGCAAAAACAAGAGATTGTGGACTTGCATGTCGCGTGTTAGGGCGCGTCCACACTAGGCGCCACGCCGCGCGAGGCGTTATAATGGCTAACGTGGAAATGTTGCTTATTATTTTTTTATTATATCATACTTTTCAATGGGTGTGGGATCGTTGTAAAGATAGGTAATAAGCTGCTGACAAACAATGGCTTTATAGCACTATAATAGTTCGTAATAGCTCGATTTTGGGTTGTAACTGACTTGGAATTTCTTAGTAGGTAGGTCATATTTATGTCTGCTGTTAGATCGTTTTAGGAGCAAATTTTGAAGTTATAGTATGCTTCTTGAAATTTATGCTTTGAGATTTTTTTGCATTCTTGCAATTGTTCGTTTTCTTTCTACTTTTGCGAAACGTTAATCTACATACATGAAGACTTAGATAACTATGTAGGTTCCGTTACCATGTACCCTTTAAAGTTCAAAACATCAGGGTCATTATAAAATAATATTATGTAAAATAAACGCGAGTAGATCCGCATTGGTAAAATGTTTGATTTGAGGATTGTATATCTTTGTAATGATAATGTTTGAGATTATGGCTTTCACAAACACCTCATACAAATAATGGTTAAAGATTACCTACGTAAGTTTTTGTGAAGCTTCTTTCTTTCTTGGAAGGTTGAGACTGCTTTTTGAAAGTAAACTCGAGTGTCATGATTTGACGTGAACTATATAGTTGAGCTCCTTTGTTTTCGATAACATCCGAGATGACAGGTGGCTTTCTTTAACGTTAGACTCCAGTTCCAGTAACGAGCGGGCAACGGCAACGGTCCGCCAAGCTGTCGCTTAAACTCGCGTGGCGTACCGGCCGCGGCGCATCTGGCGTGTAGTCCCGCCTTAAGGTCAATAAACTGCTCTAGTTTTTTTTGTTTCTTTTTTAATATATGGCTTTATGCGGTTTGTAAATTAGCCAATGTTAGGACAAGATGCGGCTAAAAAAAAACATTGTTTGTTTAATAATTGATAATGAATAATACGTGATGAATTGTACCCCTAAACGCTTGAGTGTAGGTAAATGTGAGGGACATTACTGATACCTAATGAGGACTTCTTGAGCTAATTCTCTTAATTCAATTCCACTAACGCAAGATCACTAACATCCATAATGTTAATTGAACGCTTAAAAATCCACATTCATTTCACATTATATTCGACATAATAATTTTTTTGAAGAATAGCTGCAAACTGGACTCTACATTTTCCCGCCAAGAAGTCCCAATTATCAACTCTAGTTCTGTAGCTTTGTTTAGAAATGTTGAATTTAGAATTTTCTTTTTTCTTCCTATTTCTTAACCGCCTTTAAACCTTTCTGTGTGGTTCTCAATTCTTAATTTATTATGTAGTATTATTGAACCGGTATTTATTCGATACAGAACTCACGGTAGTATTATGATATAATTAATGATTTCATACGCTAAAAGTTAAACAACAACTTTTAAGAGGGGTGTTGCATACAATTGAGAAATTTGGTTTTCTAATTAAAATTAACATTATCACTTGCCTGAACCATATGTCAGATACGTTACCATGTGTGAAATGACTTGACAACTTTGCGTTTAGTCTTGCACTCCATCAAAACCAGTGAGCAAACTAAAATAACGACTCTATTGTAACCGAATAAAATTTGAACTTATTTGTTCCCGAATTTGGGGTAGCCCGCGATCAGTTTCCACTCTACCTACGCCCTTTCTAATTAAACAATGGCGTCTTGAAGGAAGCCATGCATTGTTCTATTTTCAAAGTTTCAAATTATATCGCCATCGTCATGCTGGCCAAAAGGAGCGTGAACCAACAAGTTTGAATATCGAACTCTTGGGTTGATTAGTTCGGTTTTTGTGGCGGACTTCCGGGTTCCGAATTCGAAATGAGCCGACGCGCTCGAGCGGCCCACCAGAAATTGATATTTGGAATCTAAGACGATTATTAGACGCATGTCATCCGGCCGTCTGGGTACTGGCGCGTGCACACTTTAATTGCTTCATTTGTACCGATAACGCGTCACATTTGACTGACACGTTTTTTGCTGCCTTGTTCCGATTGAATGGTTCTGAAATGTTAGCGGATAGTAACATAATTCTAATGATTAATGCCCCCAGCGGAACAAACAAAGTATCAATCGCGCTCGGCCGCTATACATCACTATCGCGTCGCCCGTAAACAAATTGGATAAAACTCATCATTTTACACCTAAACGAATTATTGGGTAGCAAATTTTAAGCCGGCCCCGTGGTGCGTCCGTATTCAAACAAAATGCCGACCAATCACGATTTTGTGAATTTGAAATTTGTTAAAGCCCAGCGGTACTACAGAAAACCAATACCGTATATACCTACATGTAGGTACTACATGGTAACACGCACGGGCTAAGCAAACTTGCGTTGGTGTGGAAAAGCACGCACACAGCGCCGAACTTGTGTGGACGTCCATTCACACAATGGTGTTTTGCAAATGGGCTAGTCGAATGTATTCGTTCGCCCGCCGGCGGTGAGGGGGTGGGTGGAAGATGCGTTTTTGTGCAATACTCTCCACTTTAGCTACGTTTATGGGTAAACATGTATAAGTGCGTTGCCGATAACGTGCGCGGTACGTGTAGTTGTGTGTTTCCCACTTTTTAGAGAGTCAATTACGGCCGGCTGGTGCGTTGCGATCGTCTCGACATTTCGACTGTCCACTTGCTTCCTATTCGCATTACAGTTGCGTTAATTTAAAAAAAAAACCTCAAGTTCAAACGAATACGTTTGTAATTCTAAAATTAGTGTTTCCATTTTTAAATTGGCGCTTTCTTTTCTTTTTGATCCAAGGAGATTGTGTAACGAATTAGGTAAACTGTGCTCTTTAGGCTTTGGAGATTGCAAACCAGTCAAAAAGGGTAGGCTTAATAGAAAAAAACCGTATTTTTAGCGTCAACAGCAGACTAAGTGGCTAGGGAAGCCCGTCCGGCAGTTAACACCTGACTGGCGACGCTCACGGGCCGGTTCACACTTCTTTCACCGGACCCGAACCGGCCGAACGGAAAGCGACATGAAAGGCCTCAAAGACGAGAAAAAATGGGCGAGCGAAATATGTGCATCGATTGGGGGCAACACCAGCGTCTGTTAGAAAACTTTAAGCCATTAATTACGAAATACTAAACATTTTTTTTTATAAATGTCAAGGTATGTAAGTGTACTAACAATACATAATACAACACTTACGATCACATAAATGAATTCGTTAAACCAGAAAGTGAATTTCAAAAATCATTCCGTACCGATACGATTTAAATAAACCTTTGGCATACAAACTACACATTCAGATTTAACAAATCTGTCTCTATAATTAAACGGCGGCTAACTAACCTCAAGTCAATGAATTTCGTTTCTAATGGCAATTTATTTAGATTAATCCATTTCAGCTATCTGGCAGACACGACGTTTCCGTAGGTACATGACAACACAAAGCAAAACTGGCAATGTCCACTCCTCTACGCGACACGAATTTTCACACACACTAGCCCTAGTCCAGTTTTACCGCACACTGCAGCTTGTATAAAATTTATGGCGCACACTTTTGCAGCAGCCCAGCTATTGCAACATAGATCTGTGAAAGGGGATGGAGTTGGTCAGCCATTTCACGTCGACGAGATTTATAACCTCTCTGTGCGTTCCCGCTAACTTTAGTAAGATACGTTTGCGTCTGACATTGCGTTGTTATGTTATAGGCTTCATCGCAACACAGGCCGTTCATACTTTTTTGTACAAAACAGTTTTCATTTCAATACTTGGCGCCGTGTGGGAAAGAATGTCTGCCTGCAAAAATATGAAGAAAAAAGAAATTGGCTTCGCGTTCCAAATTCGGAATAATTCAAATTTGAGCGCGCAACAAAATTCGAAAATGGAAGTCTACGTGCACGGCACGGTAACGCAGCCGTTGGGGGCATTATTTCAAAATGTACGTCAGGGAGGTCTGTGGGGGGGAGCGCGGGGTCAGCCCGGCTGTTTGTCTATCGCCGCGTTTTCCCATTCACCGGGTGAATTTTCCGAAGCCCATTGCGCGTCCGACCCCACCGTACCCCCTTTGAGCCTTCCTCTCTGTATTTTTATTAACGGAATTATAGCGTCTGTATGAGCTGTGCCTACTTATACTGATTAGTCTTGTAGTTTTCTATACAGGTATCATATAGCCCGGAGATATTGGTTTTATGAGTTTTGCTCCTTCATTAGAGCGGATATCGGAGAAATGCTTTTTGTTTCAACTGAACGTATCAGTTGACGTAAGTATAGTCCAACTTGATGCAGTTTCTTTTGAGCAAGTAATTAATGCACTTGTAGAGCTTATATTCTTTTAGAACTTTACGGCAGCATATGTAAGTTAAAGTTTTTTTTAAATAAAACGGTTTACAGACCAGAAACTAATCAGCCAGTACCTAAACGTTCGTTTATCGAGAGATAAAAAAGTTTTTGTTATTGTCCACTACAATAAACACCAAAAAGTTTCAGTTTAAAACAACTGCATAACGCCGTTTTGTTTTCGGCCAGTGTTTGCGTGAACAATAGGCGGGGGGGCGTCGCCCAACAGAAGGCGATCGGGAACTCATAACGCCACGTCAAGTCTTATCGGAGGAAGTTGGGCCACATAGCCCGCCAATATTACGTCTTTAGCGATTGTTTCAATGAGCAGTGTATTGGTAATGTTATTATTTTTTTGCAATTTATAATTTGTCAACGTGCCTTATAAATTAATGTAAGTAATTTGTTGTCATCCAAAAGTTAATAAAATTTACAATAAATTAACGACACAATTTGAATCAGTTACGGAAACGGAGAAAAGTGATGACTAATAATTTTAGATTTAAATAAAAATTGTTTTAAAAACTTTTGAAGTTCGTTATTTTCCTGCGTATAAGTATGTTGAAAAGCCTTCGTCTGGTTTTAAGAGAAGTAAGAATGTGTGTATTAGTTGGTCCATATTATTAAATCACAAATAATTTTGTAGCTCCACCAGACCACCTCGAATTCGCTTTACAACTTGCATTAATAGATAGCTCCGCTTTTGGCGTTCGATATTCAAAACGTTCCTGATTAATGTTTCGTTTCACATTGCAATCGAGAATTCTAATCAGCCAGCCTTTTAAAATCGAATTTCAACGAACATTTGAATGAAAGTGGCTGAATCTTATTTGGTGCATTAAAATAAAACCTCTTTCGGAGAAAATTCTTTTATTTTATACTTTCTTTTGAAAGTAAGTTCTTAATTTGTCCTTAGGAAAAAGGCAAAGGAAACTGGTGGAGCCTTGTCTGCTGCACTCCTTTGTATTTTTGGAACACTTTAGGGCTTTTCGGGAGTCCTTTGTTGTCACCATTTGTGTATGTCAGTGGGAATAGAATGGATTTTTATATTATTGTTCCAATGTAAAAATGTTTAACTGAAAATTCTTTTTACCGAATTCAAGAGAGAAGAGTTTTTAGTTTTTAACTTTTTTACTTAGGCTCTTGTCATTTTCGATAGTAACTTTTCAATTACCTATCTTAGGTGAAAAAGTAGGTAAGCAATACATTAATTAATACATTAATCCGTTGGTGTCGTATATAACTAAATAGAATAGTAGTTTTTTATATGAATTAGGAATACCTACATTCTATTTTCCTGCAAATTGCCTATTGCCATCAACCAGCCTTAAAATTAAGTTCTTAAAATACCTAAGTACAGTCACCGGCATCAATAATGTATACATAATACACTTTTGACTAGTTCTGACTTTTATTCCATTGTATTAAGTGTTACATCGTTTACGTGTTAATGCTCGTGACTGTCCCCACGTATACAATAAAAAAAATAAAGAATAAATAAGAAATATTTTTAGTAAGATTTTGGGAAGTCGCTAGTTAGCATTATCAATTGTTATGGTTCAAAAATTTATTAAAGATAATTCTTACCATTAATATGATTTTAGACACTATTCGGTGGAAAAGATGCCCGTGGCCCGTGGGATCTGAAACAAACAATTTTTTCCATTATTATTTTATTAAATAAAAAAAAAAAATTAAAATAGTATTTTAATTAAAATGACAAAACAATTTGAACCACCGACAGACACAGGTAGGACTTGAACCCACGACCTCCTTAGCCCAGTTGTCTGAGAATTCGCCCGTACCTACCACGATTGGTAGCGACTTCAATTCCAACCAGATGCAGTCAGTTCTTAAATATGTTAATACATCTTATTTATCAGTATATTTAATAAAAATAATAAAAATAAATATATATTATATTAGACAAGATCACATACATTGTTCTGATCCCAAGGTAAGTTAAGCTAAAGCACTCGTTTTATGGAAATCGGAAACAACGAGGGTACCACAACCACCCAGACCCGATTCAATATCGAAGAGTTCGTTTTCGACATTGACCCGACCGGGAATCGAACCCGGGACCTCAGAGTTAGCGCCGCCGCCGTTAGCGAGTTAGTCCGGCGTTTCTTTTTTTTATTGTGGCACGCCAAAATGGCCTTACCGTGCAAGCCACTCGGCTACGGAGGTCGTCAAAAATTGGGTTTTGATCATAGATTTTTGATGTTGGTTGACTATCATCACATCATCATCATCACCAGTGCCAGGTGGCACTGATCTCCAAACTTCAGTATACAGAATTTTCGGTGATCCCAAATAGCTTGTTTTAATTGGCGTTAACCAAGGCCAGTCCACTTTTTGATGTCGTTCAGCCATACCTATGCGTCGCGTACGTCCCGGGGCTAAATAACAACAACTGAAACAGTTTTGGCCGCATAGAGCTTTTAACTTACTTAGCATCAAAAGTGTGAGTAAGAGTAGAACAGATTAGATCAGGTTAGATTACTTGAAACGACAGCGAGCCGAGCGACCGAAACGAGCACTCGCCGAAAGCCGGCGAAGCGTCAGCGCAATGCTTCATCGATTTAATAGATTTCACATATATTGTTTTCTAAAGTTTACGCGAACATTACACATTGAAATGAAACAATTTTTACGGATCTACTCGCGTTTATTTTACACATGACTAGTCTCCCTGTGACCACGGACCCTGCAAAGGGTTCGAAACGTCAAGATAAACATTAAATAAGTAATGTGTAAACGCGAGTAGATCCGTAAAAGTTGTTTCATTTCAAGATTTGACATAGACAATGCTAGTTATTTTTTTTAAAATGCAAAAATATAACTGCACTCAGAATAGTAAACTAAAGCATTTTTTAGTATTTCTTTTCTGTAAATTTCATTGTTTATAAAACCAATAACTATAATAATAATAATTATTATTATTATTCATTTATTTCATATACTACACTGGCCTGCAAAAATAAGTACTACACTTTTAATATTTATTTATTTTCTAAACTATAGAAGTTAGAGATTTTTAAATAAAAAACGTTTTGCAGCAATTTTTATCAGCTTTCTTTAAAACTAAAGTAAATTATACATTAGTAACATTTTCCTTTTTGTTTCGAAAGTATATCTTGTGTACTTAAAAAGTTATTGCAATTTTAAAAGTGTGATACTTAATTTTGCAGGCCAGTATATATGATCCATTTTATAGTCAACGCAAAGACTGGTGGCAGACGGTGCAATAAAACGTGCGAATGAGACAGCGCACAGCATGTGCTCTCTCGCACTTACATGTTTATGGGTGACGTCACAAAAACGTAGTGATACGCGTTGTTTGTAGACTATGTTTATCGATAACAATAAATGTTAAGTGAGTTATTATCGCCAGAAGCACTCTCCTTCTTTATTCTATCGATAGTTCTCAAACCAATCCCACAAATCATTGCAGTTAGATCGCGAGGCGGTAATAACACGACTTTTTTGTTGAATATTCCCCTGAACACTTGTTATATTATTTTTAATAAACACCTCCATCTCGAAAGAAATTATTGATCTGTGACGTTTATAAGCGACTTTGTCTTTTATACAAAACATTTTAAGTCTCAACTAGAGGGTAACCTACAGTTTAATTATTGCTTACCTTCAAATACATAATGTGTAAATTTGTCATAGTATTAGTTATGAACTAATAGTTATGATCAATAGTATAATGAGGTGATTTGTACGTATTTGTCGATAACTCACAAACAATGCTTCTTATCGACAACCCTGTAGCGCGTGCGCATCTCTGTTACAAAAGTGATTTATGGCACCGTCTGCCACGAGTCTTTGCATTGAGAATCTAGTGTTAGTATAAACATGCAGAGATTACCAACTTTATAAAATTACTAATGCTCAATTCCATATGAGGTTTGCAGCAGTGATTGACTATGACAACGCTTTTGAAGCATCTACAATATAACATCAACAGACATAACTATCATCCCTAGCCTACAGTCATATATATATGACAAGAACCTATCGATTTCTAAAATAGAACATACTACTCCTTATAGTGACAAATTAGCTTAAACAACACATATTATTCAGAGCAGCACCTCAGGCGTCTCCATCGATAAGAGCGTCGATATCCACATCGATCCATAGGGGCTGCCACGTGCCCGACCACCCGGCGCGGGCGCGTGCGCGATCTATAGATCACGATCTACGAACTTTTTTGGCGGGCAATCATTAACAAGGTAATTTAGAGTGAGAAATTGATAAAAAGTCAGCTATGATTGATAGAGAGCTGTGAGCGAACACTATCTTAACATAAGTACAGTTAGCACTAGAAATATGTCAAACCTATCGTTTGCATTAGGAATTCAAAAGGCTGTACATATATATATTTGGTCATGTTATTATTTTTATTATTAGCCCTCACTGTCCCAGTGCTGGGCAAAGGCCACATTTTCCACTTATTGCGGTACTGAGCTAATTGATTCCAATTTTGGTTAAAAATATTCAGTGCGTCCCGCCATCTCCTCGGTCTACCGCGGCGCCTCCGTGCCGTGTTTGCCTTCCAATAGGTTGCCAACTTGGCCCATGACTCTTCTGCTAGAAGACGTAACCCCATTACAGCTGAGCTACTTTCAGAGTGATCTGTGATTTGCGTTATTTGGTTATGACTTTGGTTTTGGTAAATTTTAATGAGGCAAAATTTTTAATGTGTATTTTTTCACTCTACCCGTTACCTCTGCCAGTGCAGGTCTCGGTCAACACGTCTCATATAAAGGTATTACTTAATATGTCCCTACACTAAGTAGTTTACGTTAAACCCCTTCAATACAATGCTTAGAATATGTGTAAGAAAGAAGGAGATAATTATCGTCAACAAATTAACACAATGTATAACCATTTACGAGTAACCACTACAATTGGAATTAAGCTGTCAAAAACTAAACTATAAATAACAAATACAAAATTGACTGTGAAAGCTAAAGATGTTTCCATTATGTATGCTAACAAATAAGTCCTTTACTCGCTAAAGATGGCCCAACAACCCAGGTGTTGTTGGGTTTGTGCATTCATGTTTATGGCCTGTTTAGGGCCACAAGGGCCCGATCGCCGGCCTCAATAGCCTCTTAGGGCAGGAAACGATTTGTCAGTTGCAAAGCGTGCTGCAACATTCGTAAGCTACTAAAATGTGTTATGCACTTTTGACAGCTCATGCGGCACAATCATATGCCGTATAACCTTTTAAAATAATCGTCACATTTTCTTTCAAATTGCTTAAACATTTTTAATCTCGATTGTACTGTAGCATGTATTAATTACTATCTACAAAAAGAACAATATCTGCTTTAGGAAAATATTTAAAAAAATCTGTCTAGATGATTGTTAAATTATTATGATAATTCAAGCAGCTCGTAATTATTTGTCATAAATATGTAAAAACGAATCGAAAACATAAGGACAATTAATGTCTAAGTGGCATATTTATTTTTTGAGGAGCTCGATGGCGCAGTGGTTAACGCGCCCGGTCTGCGAGTGCTGAGGTTAAGCAACTTTCGCAAAGGCCGTCATCGGATGGGTGACCAAAAATTTATCTTCTTGAGCTCCTTCGTGCTTCGAAAGGCACGTAAAGCCGTTGGTCCCGGCTGCTTTAGCAGTCGTTAACAACCACCAAACCGCACTGGGCCCGCGTGGTGGTTTACGGCCCGTTCTCCCTATCCTTCCATAGGGAAGGCTCGTGCCCCAGCAGTGGGGACAAAAAAATGAGCTGATGATGATGATGATGGCATATTTATGCCTTTATACTGTTTGTACCATACGGTTATTACTCACAGCTTAATGCTTAGTGGTAGGGCTTGTTGTAAGTTCGCCTGGCTAGCTACCACCATCTTATCAAAATATGTCGCCATGAAATCAATATTAGTAGCATTGTGTTTAGACAATTAGAGATAAGATAGCTAATAAATTTAATAATAAAAATATTATTTTTTTGGAAGTTATGACCGCTGATATATTGGAGGAGGACATATTTAACTTTGGTAACTATTCATCTATTGATATATTTAATCAGATTAACTGAAATGGTTAAGATTTAAAAGTTGAATCTATAAGGAATCGACACATCTGCCACAAAGTCTGCCGCTTTGTGCAATAATGCTGATCCGGCTAAAGACTTATCGAGCACGAATATCGTGTTAAGTATTGTAAAGTTAAATATCGCTCTTTTAAGTTGAAAACTTTCCTACACTCACACCAATTATCTAGCCCAAGAGAAGCTTCGTTTTGAAACTCGTTAAATGGTTACTAGACAACGGATAAACATACTTAAAATACTTAAATACATACTTATTATACATAGAAAATACCCAGACCCGAGACAATTTAGAAAAACAATAATTTCTAAATTGACCCGACCGAGGATCGAACCCGGGACCTCAGAGATGGTGACACCATGAAAACCGGTGTACAAACCACTCGACCAACTAGAGGTCGTCAAAAGAGGTCGTTAAGTTAGGTAATTTTAATCATGGTAGACGCTTAAACTTAATACAGGTTGAGAAGTTTAAGTCAAATCGTTTCTGCAATATAAGCCTTCGCAGGCACTTAATTGACGTCAAAACTAAAAAAAAATACTAATTATAAAAACCTAAAATTTGTTAAATTTAGACCTAAACACCGCTAGAATATGTAGGTATAGGTACCCTTTAAACTATGTTGTCAATAAAAAAAAATATGAAAAAGTTCACTACGGTTTTGGAATTTCATAGCATATTTTTGCAATAATTGCTTTTGTAGTAAGTTACTAACGTATGATCTTAGGTAACTTAGCTAAGTTCAATTTGTGTTGATAGAGAAAGGATGATCTACTCGTAGCGGAGCTTTAGCCAAAAACATGTGTATACTTCAACACAGTCCACAATTTCTACCATCCTGAAGTCATAATATTACCCCATGGAAAATATAACTGCAAAATGTACAAAAAATAATAAACAAAATTGTTAAGCCATTCCAATAATTAACTTAAAAAGTTGAATTTTTAAACATCATCGAATAATTTAAGTGTTATCCAATTATTTCGTCTTTCAGTAAATGTTTAATGAAATATTAAAAGGTCCAGGCAAAACTATCCGTACTGCATTTAAAAAGTCTATCACCAAACTACTATACCGGAAATACCGTCCAACGTTTGTAATAAGAAAGATCAATCAATTGCACCGGAAAAAAGCATCCAACATTATCTAGAGGAGTGAGAAAGCTTAGAGAAAAAAAAACACACAAACGTCACATTAATATTTATTTGCCACGACATGCGGGCGTTTACCGAATTAAAGGAGCGATTCTTAGAGCCCCTTCAGTCACAATAGACGCCGGAATTGGCCTACTTGCCCCAAATTACCGCTATACTATGTCCCGCATCGCCCCCCGTGGTTTCACGAGTCGACCGCATTTTTCGCACAAGAAATCGGAAGTCCCAATAAAACAGTGAATTACATGTCTTCAAGGGGAGATAAATGATTTAACCCCTTCGTGTTAGTACTGACTTTGACCTGTCAAAATATGGTATGTATCTTGTCATTAGGGTGTGACCACACGCCCACAAGACAAACTGACGGCGGCGGCGACGTCGACGGAAGTGACGTAAGAAGGTCGCACAAGCTGAATGGCGCGCACACAGTCTTGCGTACCGTCTTGTTCCGTCGTGTCTCGTGTGTGCGCACCGTGTGAATGATCGTGCACTCTATTGAGATTGACGGGCGGAGTGAGTAGTTTACAAACGCTTCATAGCAGCGACATGCGCCTAATTGAAAGACGTCCGCCAAAGCCGCCAACCGGACGGGAGCGAATTAATAGTTTCGCCACATTGCACTGTTAAAAGTTGTACCAGGCATTTGACAGACAAATACCATTGTGTCTCAGTCGAGCGCTCAAAACAATTGCGACTCAACAAAACGGATCGTCATTTCCGAATTCCGTAATGAGTGAACGTGTCGCTATGAATGACGGGGGCATCGGACCTTCGCGAAAGCGGCAGCAGCAGTTTTGAAACGTTGCTGTCAAACTAATTTGGACCTTGTCGGGGAGTGGATTAGTTTGATTGTGTCGAGTTATTTCGGTTCTGTCGTGAGGTATGGGGCACGGGCAGGTGTGCGCTGCGGCCAGATGTCTTGAACAAATTGCCGTGCCATACGGCTCGGGCAGTGTGGACACACCCTTACCTTTGTTGGGTGCTTGGCGTGTGCCAAGTTTTAATTTTATGCTTGATTACGGGTCGATTGGGGACGACTAATTAATAGTTGGGAGATGAATGCTGCTCTCTGTTGTTGTTACGTGAAGTTTTTATGTAACAACGGGATTTTGGCTTTGATTGGTGATCTTAATTTAGAAAGAAAGTAAATGTATGACATAAGACTTGTTTAGGTAAAGTTTAATACATTGCTTTTATATTCTTAAATGAGTATTAACGGTCACTAATATCAGATTGATTAACCATGTTTTTTTATGTGTTTGAGTATCCGATATTTCGGCTCAGTTATACTATGACCATTAACTCGGTGTATGAGTAACTTATCGTTCTTAATCTAATAAGTCTTAACAGGTATACATTTCAAATGTTAATATAATTTTAACGCAAATTATGTTGCGAACAAGTTACAAAAACACAAATGTTGAAAAAAATTCCACGAGCAGGGTTTGAACCTGCACCCTTCTGACATACCACACATACATATATACACATATTTTTTTATTTTTTTTATACATTTCAAAACAATTATCTTACGGAAGTAAGTAATCTTTTTAATACCAATTAACAAGTGCACCTATTATGCGGCACTCGTACAAAAGTAATGTTTTAAACAAACGTTGTCATTGCAAGAACAAAAGCAGTACAATTAATACAATGTTAGCAACAGAGCAATCCATTAAGAGCTAGAGATATGCATGGGAAGTGACGATTTTGCGGCGACTCTTTATTATGAGGAAACCGCCATTTAAAACAACAGCTATAGTCAAAACAATGACCCATTTAAAACGCGGTTAGATCTTAAGCAAACAGTTTTAGACAAAAAAAAAACATTACATTTTTATATAATCATATAGTTTTTTCATAATAAAATGTTAAAACGGGGCTTAACGTAAACTCTTTAGTATGTTTTGAAGATTTTTTCACCGGTTGTATAAAGACAATCAATCACATATAGCGACATCATGAAAACTGTACACCGATAATGATAACTTATAACACATATAAAGATACAATTTAGCATTATTATGGCTTTAAAGCGGAAATCGATGAACAGAATTATATTGAGCATATGCCGTTATACAATAGATATATTAAGACTGTTTGAAATTACTAGTTGTCGAGGAGTTTTCTTATCAACAAAATAAATTTTACTTCCAAAACTTTGACAAGATCTATTTAAATAGATCTGTCGTCAATTTGTGTGATGAGTGTTGGTTAAATAAACAAAACAGTGCAACGCCATTTTCTAATTTCTTTCAACATTTATAATAACACTATTTATCGCTCGCATTATCTATGAAGCCACAAAGAAATTACAATATCGCTTTAAGGCGAAACTCGATACTGGCAAAAGTGCCACCCTCGCCAAGCTATCAAAAAAGAAAAAGAAAATGTGTAAAAACAAAACATGGCTGTCTCAACTCTCTCAGCACGAATCGAAAGGCAATTACTGAGATATAAAACAAGAGAGTGCGGCAAGCATAGAGGCCGCTCAAAAAGCAGAGATACCTATAGGCTTTGTCGTACCTTTGATTACCTGCGCTGGACAGTCGGCGGACAATGCCACGCGAAAATGGACGAAGGATTTAGTTTTTGCTGACTCCGCGATAGCCGGGTTCAAAGCGCCTTGCGGTAATTAGTAGCGTATGCAACGTTTATGCAAAAAAAAGTAAGTTTGGTTTTATTTGCAAAGCATACGTATTATTTTAGTCATAATGAGCAGTAGGTAAGGCAATGAATATATGTGCCAATTTTGCCAATACCTATAACCATTGATTGTAGCTATAAGTAGGTCTTTATCTGTCTACAACTATCTATAACTGTATTTATTTTAAAATCATTTGCAATAATAATGACCTGTCACTCTAATGAAGACATGAAGGACAACTATAAATTCAAAACGACTTTATTTCACGCCGATAAGCAAAGAGATTTTATAGTTGAGTTTTATTCCCCAACACATTTTTTATTTGCATAATAAATTCGAAAGCAGTAGGTATCAATTTGTAAATAGTCAGTCAAGCTGCCAGTACCTATCTGTACTCAATTCAAAACTAAAATATCCCCATTTGAAAACGATTAAAAATAAATGAAAACGAGAAGACGCGTTCCAAGTTTGAAATTAACCGCCAAATTCCACGCGTCGCAGTGTCGCCCTCGCGTGGATGCAACCCCCGCTAAAGGTGCGCGCCAAACGGGGGGGGCTCCAACTACCCTATTATCTTTAACATTTTGAAGTCTGTTTGCAAGATAAAGGCAAGGGGAGCCGGGGGGTGATTTTCTTTATTCTTCACCCGGATTTATTATTATTTTTTAGATATTATTACTGCAGCGGCGCGTGCGCACATGTCCCTAAGAGTGCGACCCCACATTGAAAGTGCGTAATAATGCTCTTACTCGTTTGTGCTTTCCGTATTGTTTGAGGATTACTGGTGGTTACTTACTAGCGATCGTCAGATTTGTAAATTATTATTATTTCAGCGAAATTGTGTTAACGTCACAAATTAATCATAAACTTAACGCATTTGTACGTAACCTTTTATAAGTAACGCACCTTGCGTCGTTGTAAATTAGTTTCTTCATTCATAAAAGTCTTTTCAAAAGATACATCGGATAAGTGATACAGAAAAAATATTTACTCTTTCTTCATGCCTGCTGACATGATCGCAAAAATCATAAAGAGACTCTAACTATAAGACCTTGGCTCCTTAACGTAGTAGAATAAGGCTTACAATCCTGCGCATCTCCTGCAAATTTATTTGTACATCATAAGTGTTCTCTAAGGCTATCATTATAGAGTTGGTTGTTACAAACTTTTGAAAACACCCAAAAAAAACATAAGACGATGACCTGAACAGCTGATTTTACACCCGCACCTTAACGTAGTGGCAAAGAGTAAAACGGCTCCTTTTAATTATCAATCTTATCTCAGTAAATACACGTCTCAAATTTCCTTGAAAAGTTGATGCACTTGTAAGGCGTTCTAAATCTTCTTCCATTCTTCGCATCTTTAAGACAATTTGGACCTTTTCGAAGTATAATAGAGATGACTTTGCAACGCTGTCTAAAGGCACGTGTTTATAAGATAACATCACTATACACATGTTGTTTGATCCGGCGATTTAATGTATTTTGGTGGGTGTATCAAATGTTTTTGGGTTTTTATGTTTTTTATTGAAGGCGCTAGAGGTAAGCATTATTGGCCAGGTGGCGTAAGCGAGGACGACAAATCTACTTCCTTGTCAATTAAAACATTTTTGTTTTCGCTTTTTACTTTGTTTTCGGTTCTTACAATCAGAGATAGAGACCAGAAACTTTGTATACCTATATCAGTGGTTAATACGAGTAGTAGTAATTAGCCTCTAATACATGATAAAGGCCTTAATCATTGAAATAAAGACACTACCATCAATAGGATGTTGCCTTGCGGCTTGGTTTGATCAGAAATATACTAAAAACTTATCAATATTTTTTCTTTGACTTCCCTCTATCTATAGACTATACTTTTCTCTATGGTTGCTTAATTTGACAGGTAGAGTACACCAAGACCAGAGTCCAGATGGGACGTTTATAATCTACAGACAGTCGTCAGTCAGTCGTAGCTATAAGATACATCAGCTACGAGTCGGTTGTAACTAAAAACATCGTGCGTTATAACAATAATAAATCGAACTGTATCGATCGAGGGACATCGCTGCAGTAATCCTACGACGCTCGCCACCGCGCCGAAGCTTCGCCCCTCGAGCCCTCACCTTTGACCGGCGCGCGCGCAGCTGCCAAGATGGCCGCCGTGGGGGATGCGGCGATCGATACTGTGAAGTGCCATGAAGGTGGCGCATGGCGTGGCGATACCGCACGTGGAGTTATGGGGGAAATTATGGGTTGTCATTTGTTTTAATAATAAAGTTTCCTTCATTACCTTAGCAACCTTAGTAAAATGTATATTTTGTAAGCTTTAAAAGCTTTTTAAGTAGATAGCTTAGAGAAAATATCTTATTTTTGTATACGTAGCACGGCAAATGACTCCATTTCACCTGACGTTAAGTGAATATGGACTCCAGATGCGACGACAAGTGGTGCATCGTGAAAACAACGCAGCATCAGTTACCCTCACTCTGCCGGCCCACAAGGTGCCTCTTCACGCCTCGTTTGAAGGACCCCATATCATAGGAAGGAAGGAAAAATCTTATAAATAAATTGTAAATGCTACGTTAATTGTTAGGTGACATGAAGAAACGGAAAATACGTAAGTTATTAAGGTATAGTTGCTAGGTTTTAAAAAGTTCCCTTCTTCAGACAGATACCTCATTGAAAAAATCTCTGCACTTGTTAAGAAGAGTTAGAGGAATTTTAGAGTAGGTAGCTAAAGTTAAAGTTATAGTTACAATAATTTTTATTTCCGTACTTATTTAGTGTTGACAGGTCAACATCCCGTGTGATAATGTTTAAATAAAGAACATCTTTATATGTTCCCCACACAGATAACATCATTAATTTCCTTCAATCATCAAACAAAAGACTATCGGCCGCCGAAACCTGATACGGATTCAAGTAAAAACAAAATAGCATCGCTTAAAAAAAATTGACGATCATCTATCAAACGCGAAACATCTTTGGCAAAAAGGCCGAATACACACGCGCTCGCGCAGATGCGCTATAACAGGCCTCGCAAATTTAAATGCAGAAGTGCATCTTTAGTGTGTCACACCCCTATATTGCAACGATTTACATAGATTAGCGAATCAATGCGAATTCATATCGATATTGATTTCGCATCTGTCATGCGATCGCGACGTTTAAGATTCGCGATCTACATAATAATAATATACGAGTGGTTAGTTGATAGCGTGGTGTCATTGAGCCATATTGATTGGTTTGTGCATAGCTTAATATAACAATTGATATCATGAAGAGTATTGAGCCGCAATTTTTCTCTATCTCATAAAAGTTAAGATAGGTAGTTTATAGGTTTCGATGTTTCTCTGTTCTTCGGAAAGCACATGAGTGGCTTTAAATATCTGACACTAGTTTAAGCTTACGACTGATCAGTTGAAAAAGAAAAAGAAACAATTGACATAAGTACTATCGCACCTACTTAATGCTGTAATGCAAAACATAAGAGAGAATTTAAAATGTTTCGTCTTTAGAATCCTATAAATAAATTCATTTGAATGCCATATTAAAAGTATATACTTATTTTTATTAAACTATTGTGTTTGTAAATAATTGCACTCGTCAGCCTCTCGCAAGGTGTGTCGTATTTCTAAGGGCGCCGGGCACGCGACATTTCGCCCCGGAATAGACGCAAAGGTGCAACGGAACCCTTTCTACTTTCTATTATTGTTACCAAACAATCGATCAACCCCATGAGCGATCCGAGAACAAACAAAAGAGCGACGTCAATTTTTAATTTTTGCTCTCCTTAAAATAATATAGCTTTAAATTATAATAATGTAGAACTTTAAACTTCCGAACGTTTTATTCTATTTTTAAATTTAACTTTTCATACGGCCAGGAGGTATTGACACAACAAATGTCAAAATTCGAAAAATAAATTCTAAGTTCAAAATTTTTGGATACAGAGCTTAAAAATAAGCTCCTGTGAAAGTCACTACTTTATCTACTTTATCCACAGACGCGGGTTCACTCTTTGGTTTAATATTTAATGTATTTTACAGACAACGGGACAAAATAAAATAACTTAGTGTGATCAAACTTTTTAATTTCTGTCAACAGTACCAACTTTGAAGTCTTCAACACAATCAACTGTTTTAATTGCAACAAATCTTTCGTCTACGAATTTAATAATTCATAAATCTTATAATAACGACTCAAGGTGTATCGGAACACGTGTCACAGGTAAGCTAAAGATACCGCGAACCGTCCCAGCCCACAGATGAGGGTAGAAAAACATTCTAAGATGACCTACTTCAAAATTTGCACCTTTCTTTAGGAAAGAATTCCTTTGTGCAGCCACCTTGCTTGCACATATACTGAGCCCGCATCTTGATTATAGTATACCTTAAAAGGGTGATTATTCGTAGTGAATATGGTTGGTAGACTATTGTGGAATTAATCATTTGATATCAAAGCTTTAGGTACCTATTTATGTTATATAATGGTAACTTAGCTTTTTAAACTAACGGTCACTTATGTAGAGTACTTAATAATGAGTTTATTTTTATTTTTGTCTGTTTTGTTGGGTAATCCGTGATCACCGTACATGCAACGGCATTAAAATACCGGATACTTGTTAGTAACAGATAAAAAGTAACAATCCCGCAATTTTTTATTATTGAATTTCTTTTAGAAATTATTTTTTTCTGTACTATATAGTTTTATATTTGTATAGATTTTAGTTATTAAAATTATTATAAGGAAATTAATCCCGTTACTAACAAAAGCCAATACCAACTAATTGTAGCGATAATTTGAATCCAAAAACGGAAATGGATGAAATTTTTACCTACAGTAGATATGCAGTCTATACTTGTTTTACTTTAAAAATATTATTCTCTTGAGATTAAGAGAAGTAAATAATGTAGTACGAGTAATATGTTCACAGGAGTAAGTAGCGGTCGCTAATCTCTTATAACTTGCAGGCTCAATATCCAAAAGCAAATTAGCTATAGCAATAGGATCGAACCAAGGTTGCAGTTATATCTGTGTCAGTATGCCGATCTACACTACCATCAATAGGGTAAACATTTAACAATCGAATATCTACTCTCGTTGGTACGTAACAGTGTCGAAATTAACTTCCGATTGTCAACTACCAATTAACCCACACCCACGCGAATTTAAACCTTATCACTGTCAGTTTCAAAAGAGTTTAGAATATCATCCTAATGTAGCATCTGTTTCGTTTGTCTTGAGGGTTGCCACCGTGACTGTCATTCAATGTTTTTAAAAAGTAAATTTTTAATTTTTAATGTTTACTTTTTTGTGCATGCAAATTTAGTTATTAAACTTTAATAAAACAATTGAAATTGTTAATTTGGGAACAAATATGTACTTTCTTATGACTTTGTATAATCTCATATCTCACCTTCAAATTTTTTTAATTAGTAGACCACAAATCTCTCCTCACATTACGTAGTCTACAGCGACCAGATTCTGCTGTCAAAAGAAAAAAAAATATGAGTCTTATAAAATATTACTATAAATATTTTTATTTTTGCATTAACAACAACGTCTTGCCATGTGTCCCACATATTAAAGGATTATAAATCGATAATTGGTTCTGAAACTTGGTTCGGTTTTCGAATCTCAGTGTTACCAACATAACATTGCTTAAAAATTATAATCATCATAAAAATGCTTTAACAACAACACGCCTCGATAAAGAGCAATCGTTTATTATTTTACCTACAAATTAAATACTCGAACAAGTAGGAAGAAAGTCCTTAATAAATGGTCAATAAATGTTAAATCACAGCGCCCCTTTCAATTAAACTGCATACATTCATTATGACGTGGTCCAAGACAAGGATTGTAGCGATACGATTTTTTTCTGACGTTTTCATTTACTTTTTTTATCTTTATATATCTAAAGGTGTCATAAAAGTTATTGTTATCATCAGCCTATAGGTAAAAGTCCCACTTCTGGGCTAACTCTTCCCACAAATAATACCACATAGGGCCTTTTTTTTGGAGAGTTGGCTGATTTTCTCAGGCATTTTCAGCGTTAATTAATTGAATCAGTCGTTACTTGCAGAAATCCATGGTACAAAAAATGTAATTATAAATAATATGTAGTGTTAATTCCGCTAACTCACTTGTTTATACAGCTTGGATGCAATACGCACGCACCGCCCTCCCGCCCGCAGAAAGTTTGCACATTTAATTTCATTTTCAGCGTTACCGGATTTTGGTACTTGGGGTGATCGCGCTATGATTCACAACACAGGCCCTATAATAATGCCCTATGCGAGTTGAAGGGGTTTCAACTACTGCTATCTTAGGTCAACAACTGGGATTAACGGGTTAACGTGTCTTCCTAGGTACGGCTGACATTAAAATAGCATTTATCAACAGTCTATCGGAATGTTTTAAACTTACACTGCCGAAGTACCTGCCTAAGCATTTTCAATGGCTTAAATTATCAAGAGTGCAAGTTAATTTATTATTATTACCTTGGTAATGATGCAGCTTGAAAAAGTTGTTGTTGTTGTTTCTTGTTTATTCTTTAAACAAATATTAAAAGACTTTGTTGTTGTAACATGTCAGGCTATAGTAAGATTGGTTTATAAGCAAAGATATATAATGATAAAAAAAGTCATCGTTAAAAAAATAATAAAATAATTACAACTTAAATCGCTATCGCTCACAATTCGCACTACACCGCCCCTCGCGCAAGACAGGAAGCAACACAACTCGACAAAAGAGATGAGCGGGAAACATATAATTATACTATCGCGTATCGGAACTGAGCGGCGCAAGAATCGCCTCACTTGCCGCTTCCGCTCATAAATAGGGCACAAGTGACACTAAGGAATCCACCTGTGTACGAGAGTATCAAATGTCGTAGATTGAATAAGGGAGACGTTCATTAATATCAATTCAAATATGAAATCGTATTAAGCGAAAATTAATAAGTGAATATAATTATCGCCGTATGCTTTGTATCGACACCTCTTATTATTAAAAGTTGATATTAATAATATGTGTTAAGGATTCAAAATTGATATAAACTTTGATTTAAGTGAATCTTTCAAAAAATAGTTGAAAGGACTGTTTAGTCCTATTCTGTTACTGTTAACATTCTACCACCAACTTATTCGTATCTCAGCACAATACGTGTCCTGTAAGAATCGAACCTCCACCTCCTTGAACCTCCATCTCTGGTGTTGAAGCTACCGTTCTCCGTGTCACGGTCTCCACTCCAGTCTCCTTCTAGGCCATCGGTGGTAATCCATCCTCGCAATATGTCCCGCCCATTTTCACTTTCAGGACTCTATCAGGTCTACAACGTCTCTCAACTTTGTCTTTTCTCTGATCCGCTCGTTTCGTCTTCGATCTAGCAGACTTACACCCAGCATCGCTCTTCCCATTGCTCTCTGCGCGACTCTAAGTTTTTCAGCTGACCTCTGCGTTAGTGTTGTAGTTTCCATTCCATATGTGAAAACGGGCGAGACACACTGCTCGAAGACTCTGCTTTTCAGGTGTTGCGGTATAGTTTTGGGACGCATGATGTTGCCACGTGTACCAAACGCTGCCCAGGCCTGTCCAATTCTACGATTGACTTCTGCTGTCTGATTATTGAGGTCTAAAGTTATTTGTGGCACGTCAGCAAATCTCAATTTGTTAAGTCGCTCTCCATCAATGCTTTCCGCTCCACTTCAACTGTTTTTGTTTTGCTTTTTTTTCAGCTTTAAAAAAAAGCAAATATCAATATCCATAATTAACATATGCCTTCACACTCGTAGCCTGCCAAGTATTACACAAAAGATAACATGATAACGGGCGTATTTCCTCAACTTCCCCTGGACAATGGGAGGCCGGTCGCATTCCCATACCCCCCTACACTCCTCCAATGAGTGTGTAATAAAATTATTTCACCTGATAGAAAGCGGTAGGGACGGCAGAACAATTGCTACGGTAGTAAAAATTAAATAAGCCCTGTGTTTTTAAGAACTCTAATGAATACTTTTTTGATTATACCTATGTTATTGTTACGTAAATAAAATAAAATATGTAGATCAAAATGTAATATAGTTACATGTAATTAGGACGCCTAACAGATCTATAGGTAGGTACTCTTATAAGTATAATACATACAGCTTTGGTCGTTACATTACTAATTACTAATGGCGTATGGTAAATAAGCCCTAGCAAATCTATATCTCTATATGCCAACATAAAATACTAAATAGATCACACAGTAAATTATTAATGTTAGAAATCAAGATAGACTATGTTTAACTAATTTAAAATTTAATTAATGTTATAGATTCAAAAGCTATAACATTGTTTAAACGTAATTTTTTATAAATTTAGGTTTTCTTTTATCGGTTCTGACTCTCTCTTTCTCTCTATGATCATTTCACCATTTACAATCGTGAAGCAATCGTGAAGACATTTTTTATTCGTTCTGTCTTTTCTTGAATCACAAGAATCAATTAAAACAATAGTTAAAATGTAGTTATTTCATATACATAGTTACTAAGAATTAAAAAGTAAGGTACCAACATGCAATCAGTACCGTAGTCTTCGGTGCGTGACTCGGAGGAAACGGAAGCGGCGCCATGTTATTGTTGCGCCCGCTTCCGTGCGCTATGGCCGGCCGTTTCCGCTTACGCTTATCGTTTGGCCTATCGCGATCTTGTTAACACCTTGTCGCGTGATTTCTTAACTGATTCTTAAGTGAATGGATATTTCATGTTGTTGTGTGTATTTGTGTAGGCTTTTCATTGGTTTGATTAACTTGTTTGATTCTTTGATGTGCGTCTCGGTAACTTAGATTGAAACTTGATTTAACTCAGGTTCGATTCTTACCTGAGGCTAGTAGGCATTTTTGAAGTTGTATCCAGTTTAGATACAAATGTATGCAAATACATTTTGAAAACAAAGCATTATTGATGTTTTGCCATTCTTTAAGTCTTCTGTGTTATAAGAATAATTTGCTCCAAATAAATCTAAATATGAATATTATATTTCTACGTATTTTTTAGTACTATAACCGCCTCAAAGGTACTATAAATCGTTTCATTCTGAGGTATTGTGTTAATCATAAAGTTTAATTAACAGATAGCATGTATTTTTAATGTACAGAACTATAACAAAAGGCATGTAAAGTTGCCAATTTCCACTATATATGATCATTCTCCACCCTCGACCGTCAACAAAAAGCTCAACGAAATTAAGTGATTTGATTAGTCATTTGCATACAGCATCCCACAACACAATATAGTTCAATTGCCAACTTGAAAAGACGGAAAAAAAATCATTCGATTACAGAATCGGAGACAAAAAATGCGAATCGCCATAGAGAGCCCGTGTATCATGTCGCGATATAATGAACACGGGCCCACTCAGACAGACAAAAAAACCGCAATCGTTAGAAGTGCAAAAAGAAAGGAAAATACGCCCCTAAAAATACATCGGTACAAACTTGCTTACTCAATTAATCGATTCAAAACCTTAATCGAATAGGCAAGTTCGATTCTTTGTTTGATAAAATTCTCTTTTTTCCGAATACTAGCGGCCTGTTAGTTTGTTTTTCGAAGAATACATAAATGCTGGAGCGCAGTTTATGAACTCGAACAGAAAAGTATATTACTAATATGAGAAGTTACATTTATTTTTAATGTGTATGTAACATCTTTTCGCTCGCTTTCTATTATATACACTTTGTGGGAGTGATTTCGTGAAGTGAAATGTGACGGAAGTAGGTGTAAAAGTGTGACAGGAAGTCGGGGAAGCGCGCAAGCGCGCGCCATTTTGTAAATTTAAAATAGATATCATGAACATGACATATTATTTATTTTATGTGACATATTGTGTCATTTGACTATCAAAGATGATCAAAGGTAATTTTGATATGCCAAATATCTTCTAATGAGTATTCACTGCATTTATTTTATAGTTATAAAATGATGTAATACCTGACCCATTTTTTTCGGAATATAATGTTAAAATTGCTTGTCAAATGTTACACATCATGCGACTACTATAAGGCCCGCTCGTTTTTTATTTGTTTGTGGTGAATCTGTAACGCTTTTTGAATCGGACAGATTAAACAACGTGTTCGAAAATAGAATGCATTCGAAATGTACGCCATTAAGGTTTTAAGTGAGTTTAGAATTTTATTCCTAGAACAGGTTTCAATTCCTGAAACCTACTACTACTCCTACTCCTATCAGTTCCTCGCAAATATGGAACTATCATATATTATCACTAATCGTCGCTGACGTTACCTATGGGCTTATCTCATAAAAAGTGTAAAGAATTTTGCGCATAATTTAAAGAACACTTTTTTCTATAGTAAAAAGCTTTTATCTTATATTTATATAGTAAGTTTAATAGAGAAAACAATTATTTTATCACCTATAATTTCTTTAAAAATTCAAAATGTTCGGATTTTTATAGTTTTTGTTAGTAACCAAAATCTAAAAATGTTTTCAACAAACTATTTTGCTGAAGATCTTTCAAATTGAAATAAAATTTTTGTTCTTAGGTTTGTCAGTAATTTAAACACATTTTTAAGCTTCGAAGTTGACGCGGAAAGTCAAATTATGAAAACCTCTGTTCAATTATCTGGTTATAAATTCCAAAATATCCACAAATCTAAAAATGTTTTCAACAAACTATTTTGATGACAAGATTGCCTAATGATATAAGTAATTAACATATTTGTAAAGTAAATATTCATAGATATTAAGAGGTTTGAAAAGTACAGTTTTGAGCAAAACGGCGTAAACGCTCTTAAATAACTTAATAATATAAAACTGATTAATAATAACATTTTTGTTCCTGTAATTATTACCTATAATACCCATACAATACCAGGCTCCCACGCGATTACAAACATTTTTTTATAAGAAATAAGTTGGGCGTAACTATATTCTTGACTTTATATTTTGAAAATTGGGTTGTGACAAACAGGCGTATTTGACTTAAAATATTTTTTTTATTTAATTTTTATTTAATACACTTATATTATGTTATTACTGTAGAATTATAATAAAACCTTAACTATTAAGACATAATAACCACTCAGTTTTTTTTGCCTCGATGGCTTAATGAAAAAAGCAAAAATGAAACTGTTGGCCAAACGGGGGGAAAAAAACGTTTTTTGGCTCTACTGTAAAGTTGCAAAAAATGAGATACGCCTATTGGTAAAGTTAGCGACGTAATGATTGCTTTTAGAGTGGACAAAATAAATGCATTTTTTTTCTTAGTTTGTTAAGTATTGGTAGAAAGGAAAGTAGAATGTTTTCGATTTATAAAAAAAATATCGGTGGCCATTTTATCGTGGCACAAAGGGATCAACATTGCGTAGGTCGGTCAAATTAACTGCTCATAAGCTCACTGTCGCGTTATAATCAGCTATAATGTAATTATAAAAGATACCTATATTTTAGAGAGCATGGTAACCTTTTTACTGTCAATCATTAACTGCTTTTTATTAGACTTTAGGAAGTCATGAAAGTTGCCTGTATTTGTCTTGATGCAGTATTAAATTTGAAAGCTTAAATTATCATAGAAAAACCAAGAAATACTACTTTTTAATTCAATTAAATTCTATCCGGATAAAACGTGTTCCAATTACGCCGTACTAGGAAAACTCTATATCACCACAAAGTGAAGTCATTGGTTACGTTTGCAGGAGACTTTTCTACTAAGATAATTAGTTGATTGTAACAAAAATTTGCACACTTTAAGAAGCAGAATTAAACTGGCACTAAAGAAGAATTAAAAACTATGAAAGCACGGTACAACGCACAAAGCTGAGAGCTGAAACAACAGCCTGCAGCCTTAGTTATAAAACGTCAAGACAGCATCACACAATTACTGTTTTGTATTATAATTAATTAGCATTTCGTTATCACAATAAAAGCGTAATCTAAACCGAAATAGGTTACACAAAGCGGTAAGCTCCGCTGGTAAGCGGCGGGTAAGCGTAAGCCTCAAGCCGGGTGGCTCAGCCAGCCGTGGCTCGCGAGCCGCCCGGCTAATGCTCGCATCTGCGACGTAATGAGCTACTCAAGTACCCCGGTAACTTGTTTACATTGTTTCTTTATTATGTTTTTTACTCGGCTCTCTCTCCTATGCTGCTGCGTTATTCAGCGCGCATTCTTTTTTTCCGCCGCAATAAAACTGAGTCTTTGTCTTTGACAGATTTGATTTTTAATTAGTTGTGTTTCGCAGCGGCTCCGCTTTGAGGGATGTGTGGAAGATTGTCGCCATCTTTTTTTCTTTGCGTGTTGTATTGTTTTAGCGGGAATACCTTTTTGAGTGATTCTCTGTGTGACTGAGATATTGTGGGGCTGTGAAACGGCAAATATTCGTGGGACTCGTTTTTGTGATCGTAGATAAAGGTGCGATTTTTGAATGTCTGTTGGTTATGTTGCAATTAAAAATCTTTAAAATTACAATCATCTTTGAAATATGTACAATATGTTAGCTATGTAAGCTAACCAACCAACCAACTCTTATCATTCGAGTATTTCCAGTGTCTGAACAATTATCGGTGACTCTGCGTACGAGTGGAGGGCTCATAATTGTTATCACAGTGAGAAAATTGCTGTCACCAGTTCGAAAATCAGTAAAATAATGTTACGACGATTTCAACGTAGTAACGAAAGATTTCCTTTAGTTGATGGCTTCGTGCGATTAGCACATTTAGCCAGTGTCAAAGTAATTTTTCTTACAAGTAATACATAATTAAAAAATTCCTTCCAGTACATAATGATGATGAATGATAATAGAAATGAGAAGTGAGAAATTATATACCCCCAACCTCTCGAGTATCTCAGTAAAGATGTTGGGCTTTACTAAGTCCTCGGGCAGACTTCTTAAGAGAATTTGAAAAGTGAAGTTGCACTGTTTTGTTTCATTTGCCAACACTCAAGTGCACTTACGAACACTTAACGGTAAATAATCCACCATTATTTCACATTAATATTCGACATAACACAAATTTTAGAAAATAAAACAAAACCGCAGACTCGACTCCTCACTTTCCCGCCAAGAAGTCCAACGAAAGATTGGATTGGTGCTGACGTCTTAAGAGCGTTTACGCCGCACACTAGCGCCACTTATGAAAAAAAACACATATCTAGTAATTAGAGATAGAAAATCAAATTATGCTCAACAAACTATTTGAATGAAGTAATTTAGCAATTTTACGGCACCTAATGAACACCTCACATGGTGTGGTTTAGTTAAATATGGCGTTATAGTTAAAAGTGGCCGTAACGTCTTATTTAACTAAACCATAACATGTGAGGTGTTCATTAGGTGCCGTAAAATTGCTAAATTACTTCATTCAAATAGTTTGTTGAGCATAATTTGATTTTCTATCTCTAATTACTAGATATGTTTTTTTTTCATTGGCGGCGCTAGTGTGCGGCGTAAACGCTTTTAAGTCGTAAGGTTTATAAAAGAAAAATGGAAATTAAAATATTCTAAAGAGGTTTCGTTAGCTTTTTAAAATTCGAATTTGAATCGAGCTAGAATAAAAGAACATCTTAGTTTTCTTTTTTGTGTAGGTACTTATTAATTTCCAAATTCAAATACCTATAGAATTATCCCCGGCCTCCACACAGTGCGACAACGCAACGACCAAATCGTTGAAACAATCGAACCGCTCGCCGTCCACTGGCAATCGGGAAGTCGCAATAGCACAAAAGTGGCGCAAGCACAAAGCGGCTAATCTAGCCGTATGTGCGTGGCCCCGTTCCGCACAATGTCTGCTGCTGATTAAGAGGATTGTCTCCATCGCTCCTCGGATATTAAAAGTCTTGCACAGCCGCACAACGGCCGCACAATTGTACAATTTGCGCTAGATAATGCGCGAAATGCGGCAGCGGAAAGTTGCGCGCCGTGTTTTGTTTCTATTATGCCTTTTTGTAGCGAGCTTTTTATGATCTCTTGTGTGC
Source organism: Eudonia lacustrata (assembly GCA_947562085.1). Taxonomy (NCBI): domain Eukaryota; kingdom Metazoa; phylum Arthropoda; class Insecta; order Lepidoptera; family Crambidae; genus Eudonia; species Eudonia lacustrata. The sequence continues at coordinate 6,461,864 of OX387326.1, read as the reverse complement.
GCTGTGACGTCATTGCCATTTTTTGTTTAGGATCCAGCGGGTAAAGTTAGGCAACGGGTATTTTTAATCACACCTATCGTTGTGGCTGTATTGGTGCGGTTCGGCGGGAATATACCATTGGCACGTATTTTAAAGGTATTTAAGCGTAGTAGATAAGTATAGAGAGCGTGTACCTACTGAAACTGGGCTTCAAGCTTACTTATTCAGTAACGTCTTAATAGTGTGTCGGTAGCCTGATTCTTTGACGAGATTAAGTACCTAGTCCAAACATAATGGTAGAGTCTCCTTAAATTAGCAGAATCGAGGACCTGGATCAGTGTTGGCATTGAATGGGGTTTGACTAGTAGGTAAATTGGAAAACTTTTTGGTAGATGATAAAAGGATACCTACTCTTTAATGGAAGTTGTATGGGAATAGCGAACTATAACTTCGGTACTAAGTATGTTCCATCAATTGAGTGTTTGTTAACCATTTTCTTGAGGAGCTCAATGGCGCAGTGGTTAACGCGCCCGGTCTGCGATTGCTGAGGTTAAGCAACTTTCGCAAAGGCCGGTCATCGGATGGGTGACCAAAAATTTATCATCTCGAGCTCCTCCGTGCTTCGGAAGGCACGTAAAGCCGTTGGTCCCGGCTGCAAAAGCAGTCGTTAACAACCACCAATCCGCCACAGGGCCCGCGTGGTGGTTTATGGCCCGTTCTCCCTATCCATCCATGGAAGGCTCGTGCTCCAGCAGTGGGGACATAAAATGAGCTGATGATGATGATTACCAGTTTCTTTTTAGGTCAAATAAAAAATAGGTTAATGTTTATGGAACGGTTACGTAATTTCATTTGTACTTTTCTTGATGTTTTAAATGTTAAAATTAATGTTTGGAGTTAAGGCGACGCAACGCTTAACAATTAATCTAATACAGAGCGTTTGCGCCCCGTAGGTACCTACCATAAGAAAAACTGTTTTTTTCATTCAAATTAAAACTATAAATTATTTAAAAAAAATGAACTAGCATATTGAAGTGTGTGTTAAGACTTATCTACTAAGAAAAGTTAGATGCTTAAATCGGTCTGGTTTGCCTGTAAAATGCAAATCTATGTTTTAAAAGAGGTTACTTTGATATTTTTTCTCTGTTATAAAAGTTGACAAATTGTGTTTCTGCAACTAGCAAAATGAAGTCAATTAAATGAAAAATCATGTCATCAAATATCACTATCATATGTTTTGTAATTGTTGGGAAAAATCAAGATCCCCGCCACGTAAATTTCCAATGCGTCGCCTTAATAAAATTGTTTCTAATGACAACGACGTCAACGCTTTTCTTTTTCCGGTGACGAATATGACTCATCTCTGTATGATCATTGTATTGACTTAGAGATCATTAATGACTTGTACAAAAATACACAAGAAATAAATGAGAAAGTTGTTGATAAGCATTAGAGAAAGCTACTGGTTAAGGAGGGTTAAGTTTTAATTTAAGGTATGGATGGGAAATAGAAAGTTAATGTATGTACCAAAAGATTCTATTATAGATACGAAAATTAAGGAACGCCGAAAGTTGGGGACGGTATGGTTTTAATTTAATTTTAATTATTTGTAAATAAACCAGAGAAAAGGTACCGTACAATAATAGTAGGCTTTTTATTTCTGAAAATCTAAAATTATGATTTTTCGGCTAAGTTTATTCAGGATGCATTATTTAGCATTCCTTAAAATATACAAATTAATATTTTTTTATAATTATATTTTGTTATTTTATAGAAATTTTTGACGAGTTTCTTTTTTACCTGCTAATAAAAAAAAGCAGTTTTAAAGGCAATGAATTGATCTTAGTTCCTCTTTTAAAATTAATTTTAACCATTTTAATTTGTTTGTTGGTTCGATATTTCATTAAAAATCTGCTATAATTCTGTTTGCCGTGCCTATTTTATTCATGTCTATTTACTTATTTCAATTTCTTTTTTATTACATATTTGTTAGAACCCTAACTATTACTTGTAGTTGATAGGTACCTGTTTTCTCCCCCCCCTGTTTACTTAGATACTAGAAAGTGTAAAAAAAATACTTTCACACTGTCTATCGTCAAACTGAATTTAAATATGAAAGAAGCGAAAAAAGCGTCAACAAGTAGATGTCTTTGAATGGCCAAGATAACGCTTGAGTGGGATGTCTGGAGACCCTTCAAAGGACTAAGGAGGAAGTCTTGGCCGCCACTTAAGATGAGAACTCCTTAGAGGGTCGGCTCGCTGTGTTATACCGATTTATAAGCTTGTAACGTTTTTAATACACGCAAAAATTTACGTTTTAGGCTTGTGCCGCTTAAATATTAAATGTTTGCACGGCAATATGTTTATTTCGATATTTTCAAAAGCAGACTTTATAAACAAAATCGAATTACAAAATATATTATGATGCAAATAAAGTAAAATTGAAATTAAAGCTTTGATATAAAAAGTCAATCACATAAAAATTTGAGTATGAGACGCTTTGACATAACGACATATCGTTAGTTACCTACTTATTACTAAGAAATATATATTTCACTCAAAGCTAATAACTTTTATTTCACTAACCCAAAAGTAAATACGTCCAAACACAAAAGTACCACGACAATAAAATTGCAAACTTATTTGTTTATTTAAACAAAGAGTTTTTATATAATTATCGTAAAACCCAACCCTAAGAAATGGTCTCGTTAACACGTAATTCGCGTGTAAGAAACAAACAACCGTCGTCGTCGCGTGAAACCCTTGCGCCTTAACCCTCGCCTCAAGACAAGCTTAAACACCGTTTTGTGTAACAATGAAGACGCTAGGCGGCTATACGATAAGCGAGGGCGAGCGGAATATCGTGTAAGCTTATAAGTTACATCAGCGTTTCAGCCTGTAAAAGTTATAGCAATAGAAAATGACAACGAGTCTTCAAGACCTACTTATTTGTAAGCACAGAGTATTTTTTAAAGTTTTATTATTTGCTGGCTATTAGCGACTTAGGTGGACCAAGGTTTGTTAGTAATTCGTCGCAATGAGTTTGGTGATGCAATAGTGAATTTAAGAGCTAATTTCTGATTACTTACATACATAAAAAACAGAATTTAAGAATGTTTTCGTTAAAACAACATATCGAAATCCAACAAACTATATATATTCTGTATTACATTTGCCTATTTAATTTCAATACTTGCTCCGCCTTCACTTGGACCACACAAAACACTTAAGTGGGTATTTTTTGCTCGAGGGAGCGCGGCATGTGCTCCTTAATCGCGATCGTCGTGGGAGGGTTAAGAAGCAATCACTACTTGTAAGCTTATTGAAAAGCTTTTTTTTTATTAGATAACTCTTTTTTATAAGTTAAATCTTTTCATTTAAATAACTTAGGATTTACTCGCATTTAGCTAACTGTAGGAAAATCTTTCAGTAGTAATTGAAATGTTTTCTCATTGAAATTTAATACCGCGTTCACTTATCTAACTAAACGAACATCTGTATGAATTAAACTAATAATATGGCTTTATACGTGATCAAGAGCTCTCCTACAAAATACTAGAAATTATGTAATTAATTTAAAAATATATAATGTCTATTCAAGTTTGACTTCTTACTAAGTTAAATATGTGCCAACTGCCAATCAATAATAGTTAGTTAAAGTAACAAAAAACTAAGTGAAAGAGTTATTATCAGCTTTTAAAAAAACGAAAACACACTTAATTTCATGCCGAATCATTTAGCTTAAAACACCAACAAAACCAGACCTCCATTGTCCCCGCAAATGTTTAGCAAACATTGGCCACGGGTTTGCGGTCGGAAGTTAGGAACACAATCTGTTAAATTAAAAAAAAAGTAGAAAAAAAATACATGTAGGAGGCCGGCGCGTGCGCACTGCGAATCGAACACCTTTCCCGCCATTTGCGAAAGCGCATCTTTCCTATCTGCGCAGAGAAAAAAGTTTATTATCTCTCCGTTTGTAATACAAAGAGAATATAAATCTACTTCGCTTTTTTACGAGTTTTGGATCACATTGTTTTTCGGTTCGTTAAACTTTTTTTTACCACACTCTCTTGTCTGATTTTGTTTATTTTTTTTTAACTTTTGTAACATAAAATTACATGACAGACTTAATGCGGCGTAGAGTGGCTCGTCTGTCGGTCTTCTACAGGATTCATTTCGGAGAGTGCGCGAAGCAGTTGCACGACCTAATCCCACCATCCACTTTCCGCTATCGGAGCGCAAGGCGCGAGTTCCATCCCTGTGTTGTAAATATGCTACCTTGTCGCACGAGCCGATTCGGTTCAACTTTCTTAGTGCGTACAGCTAGGGAATGGAACGCGCTGCCTGCGAGTGTGTTCCCTGAAAGGTATAATCTGGACCTCTTCAAAGCCAGAGTGAATAGGCTATTTCTAGGCAGGCATGTTCCATCCTCGACCGCACCGTCACTTAACATCAGGTGAGGTGTAGTCAAATGCCTGCCTATAACAAATAAAAAATAAAAAATGCCCGAGCCGTTTTCTACCAGTCAACCATAACATGGTGACATGGTGCAGAAATGACATTACATTAAACAGATCTACCTAACTACAATAGTGTACAATTTTTTTATTTATAGTTAGTAGTATAACTATAACTAGTTTATAGTTTTTTGTAATTTTAATTGTAAGTAGTAAAATTATTATCTTGTTTTTGTCTTTGTTTGTAAATAAATATAGATTTCAATCCATATTCTTTTAATAATTGACTTATTTTGGTAAGTAACCAAGCAAACTTAATGTATTTTATTAAACAATGAAATTGGATTTATATTATATTATTTATATTGTTAGAGTTATGTAACTTAATGGTTCTATTAAAAGTCCCTGTACCTTTTTGTGTGTTATCTATCTATCTATTTATTTTTATCAAATACGTGTTTAATACCTGCTACAATTTGACGTATAAAACTACACGAAAACAGTCGGTTCCGTGAATCAATACAGCTTAAAACGAAAAACTCAATCCATAGACTACAAACTACTATAAAAAACAAGATAACATTGACTCTATGTTGGTCCGTTCAAAAGCCCGAAAGTGATATTTGTCGATAGCAAACACGAGCCGTTGCCTAACAGGAGGCACTTGGGAGGGCAATGAACTGTGTACGTTAAAAAAAACTATACCGTCTGTTAAACAAATAGTTATCAATAAGAATTATCTTTATAAAGATTATCGAACTAACAACGTCAAATTATTTAAATTAACTGCTTATCACTTCGTGTTTTTAAACTATTTATCCTTGAGTTCCATTTTAAATAATATTTATTTTTTAATTATCCCATCACATCATAGCGTCAATCGACGGCTCTGTGAATCAACACAGCTTAGACTCATCATCATCATCTCAGCCAAAAGACGTCCACTGCTGGACAAAGGCCTCCCCCAAAGACCTCCACAACGAACGATTCTGTGCTGCTAGCATTCAGCGGCTACCCACGACCAATAATAATTACCAGTTTAGAATAATTAGCGTGAAAGACTTATACTCATTATTAAGTAGACGTAGTCTGAATAGAAAACTAGGTCGTTATTTATTATTTTTTTGACAATAAATGTTTATTTATACCAGTCTATCATCAAATAAGGATGTCCCACCCAACCTTTTCTTTCCCTGACATTACACACTGAAATCGGAGATGTATGACGAGTGACTAAATGAAGATCACATACGCCCATCTGTCTGTTCGAGATATCATTTTTTATTTGACTCAGCTGTCAAACGAACACACGACCATATCTCTTTATTTTGTGGCCTTAAAGATAACGGTCACTACAGTCTGAGGCTTGCAAAATAGTAGATATATCTAGTGCGTTGCAGACCCTGAAAGCCTTGGTTATAATGCCTTTGTTTCTAGACACTGACGGGTGATAAAGTGTTAAGGGTTCTAATTCAAATTATAGCTCAGCTCAGACAGAAGTAGGTTTGACTGTGGTAGCTATCCAAACGGCTGCAGTTCTGTGCTAGGCCAAGAGTTTAAAAATGATTGACTGAGCACAGAACTGAACCATTGGCATAAATTGGTGGTAGAATACTGCCTAGAAACCGTCTAGGTGGTGCCAATTCTAACCTATTTCTGCCGCCAAGCAGCAGCGTTATTCTCTAAGCAAAACAGCATCGAACTCGACGTTGAACTCGCTCATAACTTGCAAACTAATTTCAACCTACTTTCTAATAGTAATAAAGTCTACATTCGTTTGCAAGTTATGAGCGAGTTCAATGTCGAGGTCGACGCTGTTTTGTTTAGAGAATAGCACTGCAGCACTTTTTGCATTGCTGTTCCAGTTGAAAGGGTACTAGATCGAGTAACATTACTGGGTTTGGAGATATAATAGCTGAAGCTTCAGGGAACGCGTTCTGCAAGTGATATCATTGGAGTTGCAGTGTGTGGATTTCACATCCTTTAAACCGGACACTGCTTAGCGACAAAAACTGATATTAGCGAGGAGATATGTTTGTTTTAAATGCTCACATCGGATTATTATGACATCAGTAACGTTATAAAGCTTATCTATAGCCAACGGCAAAACATAGGGTTCAGCACCAATGTTTGACAAGAACCAGTGATCGTATTGCTATTAATTCTTTATTGTACAAAGAAATTACATTTAAACACACGTTACACAGGACATATACAAAGGTGAGCTTATCTCTAGATGAGGTCTGTTCCAGCCAACCCTAGGTGTGGTGTAATAAACAAGTATGCGGGACTAATAAATTGTAAATAATACTATACTAACAAACATATACATATACACTAATTACCAAGGACATAACTAATTGAAAATAAAATATTATATTATAAATATGTACATATACAATGTTATTTTTAGTTTATACGAAACCTGAAAACTGTTTGTTCAGAATCAGTAATAGAATCGATTTCAATGTTTTTTATACCATGTTACATTTTGACCAAATAATGTTTACAAAATCTCAAATAAATTATACCCCACTAAAAACACACAACGGGGCAGCACAAAAAGCTTGTAACTTCGTGAGTTTTCAAGATATTAATTTAATACTTTTTGTACTGATTCTTTAAATAAAAAAAATTTGACCAGTGTTTCGGTTTTCGTATAAACTAAAAATAGGTTGTATACATATTAAAATAAAAACTAATTATGTTACTACAACGGGATGACATTAATCATCTATACTAATCTATATCTATACTAATATTATAAAGCTGAAGAGTTTGTTTGTTTGGTTGAACGCGCTAATCTCAGGAACGAACCAGTTCGAATTGAATAATTATTTTTGTGTTGAATAGTCCATTTATTGAGGAAGGCTATAGGCTATATTACATCATGCTATGACTAATAGAATGCGGGTGAAACCGCGATGCACAGCTAATAATATTATAAAGCTGAAGAGCTTGTTTGTTTGTTTGGTTGAACGCGCTAATCTCAAGAACTACTGGTTCGAATTGAAAAAATATTTTTGTATTGACTAGTCCATTTATTGAGGAAGGCTATAGGCTATATTACATTACGATATGACTAATAAGAGTGGAGCGGCAATGAAAATTAACGCGGGTGAAACCGCGGGGCACAGCTAGTTTAAAATATCGGTCAGCAACTGACTTAAGTGTTTTGGAACAATTTAATACAGACCAAGGCTAAGGCCAAGCTTTCTAGGTATCATCCCGTAAAATTGTAACGAAAAACGATGTTATTTTTATGTGATAAAGACTGTGTCGAAAACTGGGCTTCAAGTGTCGAACACGGAAAACAAAATTGGTCGCAAACCTAGACAACGCACCCCTATCTTACACAATTTTCGTGTTCCTCACCCAAAGCGGATTAGAGGAAGTCCAAACTAAAGTTCCAATCACAAGTTAGCACATTCGATCACACAAGTTAGTCGCAACCAATTATAAGTTGTCCAAATATGTCGCCATCTTGTCCGCGTCGCGACTCACGCGTCACCACCGGAATGTTGTCGATTTAAACTTCCGTTTGTCTTTGGAAAACACACGGTACGAATAGGATTCATTGAAAAGGTTAACTTAATGCTCTATGTTAACACAAGATGGTGTACAAGAAGAGAGAGCGGCAAAAAAGTGGCAAAAAGCAATCTATAAGATTACAGAGAATTTGAAAGTTTTAAATTAATGTTAAACCAAACTATTAAAGTAATATAAACAAACCTACTAATATGCCTACTCATTTTCCTGGCAAGAAGTTTTACTTATATTTATTCAACTCTTTTTACTACAAATTACAGAAATGACCAACATTTTAATATTAAAAAATTGCCTGAAACGATCTTGCAGACGCAGCCGGCCGGCGCGTGCACGCATTGAAAAATAAGAGGAAAAACAATAAAACGCCATTAACCGCGAACAAAAGGAGTAAAAGGCAAGTCGGGGCACAATTAAAACAAGAAATAATAAGGAGTTGTAATAATAAGTATTATATTGTTAGATGACAGGGGGACGCTCGCACCTGGCGGCACGCGCCTCACCCCTGCGCCTCTGCCGATTATATTTTTTAATTTTTATTCCTCTTAAGCGCGTTATGGTTTTCGAACGTTTCCTCTTTGGAAATAGAACATGGTGTCTTGGTAGCAACAGCGATTGACAACACCAAAGATTTTAATTTAAGAACGGTTGTTTTTTGAAAATTCTAAAATCTAAATTCACTACAAGAAGTATTTGGACAATTCTTTTGTTTTTTTTAAGAATGTACATGTTTGTATTTTTTAAACGATGTTCTCATAAGAAAGATGCAAAACTCTTTAGTTACAATCTTTAAGTTATAAACTCAGGATGGTATTGGAGACCAGCGAGAGTCGCCCTCATATTTTACGAAGTAGTACACTTTCGGAAACATGACAAATTAAATTAATTAAATTCATACAAATTACTGAACAAGACGGTTAAAACACTTCTTAAATACGTTTCATTTGACGCAGTTGTCATGTAAACCAAGGCCATTTTTATTTACTTATTAGATACATCAAAGAAGGTACATAACGTAATGTTAAAAACATAGTTTAATCAATAACTAGACAATCTAGGATTTTAAACACACACCTTTCACTTTCGTAATATCACTTATGTACAGTACGTACCCAAGCATTAGCAACAAATAAAAATAAAAAATCACATACCATAAATTACCTTATGATTTCGAAAGTATTTAACATAACAATAACAATAGTCAACTAGATTAATATTAAATCTTCCACCTGTGTTTCGAAGACACATAAAGCGCTATAATTTTCTATAAAACCGGTATATACACGTTGCCAACCCCTCAGCCGTCAATTGAAACATTGTGGCACGCGACCCTACGCTTTGGCTCGTCACATCTGTCTTGGCACCTGGTGAGCTGGTGACCCAGCCAAGTACTGCTCGGTGCAATATGTGCAGCCACTTGGAGATGTAGTTACATACATATATTATTATTAATTTTAATATAAAATTGATGCTTCATAAACAAACATAATTATATACATATACATTTTACACTATTTGATAATTAATAGACCCAGATGGTATATGGTATGGATGTTGTGAAGTGTACTTCTTGATTAGTTTTTTAAATTTTAATTCTTTAGATTGTATTGATGTATTCTGTTATAATTATATCTACTTAGTTTAATAGTGTCGCAGGAAGGAGCTAGTACTTATAGCACGGGTTTTCCCAGTTTAAGTACTAGCTGTACGAATTAATGTTCATTTCCTTGAATAAGTATGATGTATCATAACATGTATTATAACAAGTGTTTTAAATAAATTTACTTTTTACTATTTATTTACTATTTCATATTTAGCCGGCCATTTTGTTTGAGGCACACGTCTTACAATAATTGAAGGGTTTTTATGTTAGTAAAGCGTCAAGGTAAACGCAAAATTATACCTTATTACATACGATACGAATCCTTCCGTGTATTGGCTACCTACGTGACATTGGCGGAATTGTGTTAGACACAAAACATGCCATAAATAAAAGAAGAAAAAGAAAAAGCGTGACTTCTTGGCGGGAAAGTGAAGAGTAATGTCTGCAATTTTGTTTTATTTTCTAAAATTTGTGTTAATTCGAACATTAATGTGAAATAATGGTGGATTATTAACTGTTAAGTGTTCGTGAGTGTGCATGAGTGTTGGCAAATGAAACAAAATAGTGCAACGGCACTTTTCAAATTCTCTCAAGAATTTCGCGTGAGGACTTAGTAAAGCCCCACATCTTTACTAAGATACTCGAGGGGTTGGGGGGTATATCATTCTCACTTCTCATTTCTATTATCATTCATCATCATTTATGGAAATATTGTTTATTTATGTATTACTTGTACGAAAAATTACTTTGACACTGGCTAAATGTGCTAATCGCACGAAGCCATCAAATAAAAGAAAAAAAAAAAAAAAAAAAAAGAAAAAGCGTCAAGGTAGCGAAAAAATATATTTTTGTAGTTGTATTAAACAAGTCGTGTAAGATAAGAAAAATAAAAATAATATTGGTAACTAGTAAACGTTACGTACTGACCGGTATTGGGTCAGCGTGGTGGGCTTTGTATTATATTACCATTTGCTATTGAAGGCTATCGAAGTTAATGAAGAAAAATAGAGTTTTTAACAGATTTTTTGACATAACTTTAACAACATTAATGTTATTAAATGATTATTATTATTAATTGATGACCTCCTTGGTCGAGTGGTTTGTACACCGGTTTTCATGGTGTCGCCATCTCTGATGTCCCGGGTTCGATACCCGGTCGGGTCAATTTAGAAATTATTGTTTTTCTAAATTGTCTCGGGTCTGGGTGTTTTCTATGTATAATAAGTATGTATTTAAGTATTTTAAGTATGTTTATCCGTTGTCTAGTAACCATTTAACGAGTTTCATAACGAAGCTTCTCTTGGGCTAGATAATTGGTGTGAGTGTAGGAAAGTTTATTTATTTATTTATTTTATAGAGCACTACTTATTGAATCAGTTCTGCAAAATAACATGAATGCACATTATTAGTCCTAGTTTCATGTGATTAGTTAACTAATAGTGTAGTAGCACACGGGTAACTTTCGCAATTTACAACGAACCCTGGCTCGATACTTTTTAAGCCCAGTCTTCAACGTTCGTCGCCAAAAATTAACATAGATTTTCGAGAGGACATCGGTGTTGGTGTGCATGTTCGTTTGCATCCATTGTTTCTTCTGCATGTGCATATTTTTTGCGGGCTGGGGCGGTGCGTGCGTACTGCATCCGAGCTGGATAAACGAGTGATTTAGCGGAGTTAACACTACATATTATTTCAATTCGAGGAGCTCGATAGCCGAGTGGTTAACGCGCCCGGTCGGCGAGTGCTGAGGTTAAGCAACTTTCGCAAAGACCGGTCATCGGATGGGTGACCAAAAATGTATCATCTCGAGCTCCGTGCTTCGGAAGGCACGTAAAGCCTTTGGTCCCGGCTGCATTAGCAGTCGTAACAACCACCGGAGAAGGTGGGATAAGATCAAACAGTTCTTCAGAGCACTCGCCGTGGTATAAGCGATAGAAAACGCTGAGTGACGCTATATCTCTACGAAATTGCAGGGGTTCGAGAGTATTAGTGACCTCAGCATTGCCGATAATGCGAACAGCGCGACGCCGCAATCTGTCTAAGGCATCGAGAAGGTACTTTGCGGAACCGTCCCAGATGTGCGAGCAATACTCCACGCAAGACCATACCCGAGTCTTATACAAAAGTCACAACTGGTCAGAAAGAAAAAATATTATGAAGATCCACATTCAAAGTAGAACTAGTATTTGAATTAGTTGTTAGCACTAAATACTAACATTTATAAGACCTTATTGTACACTTAATTGCAATAAATCACTTTGACTTTGACTTTGACTTTGACTTTGAATAGTTTTATCAACGAACTATAATTATAGCATGAACCATACAATGACTAATTGGGCGGACGGTCTCTTATATACAATGTCTATATCGCCGTGACTTAGGAAACGGAAGTGGCGTGTGGCCAATGGCGGGCCGTCACGCCCGACGATCATTGACTTTCCGTCCTCATACTATACTTACATGTATTTGATTTTTCGATATGAATAGGAATTTTTACTTGAGTCATTGTTTATAAAATGTTTGTGTCTTTGTTTCTACTATAGGTAAATAATAAGGAAATCGGTTGTAGTCGTAAGATGGCTGTAGTTTTAAGCCCTTATCTGCAGTTGGCCGGCATAGTTATAGGCTTTGATTTCCCTATGTTTATGTGTTAAGACCTGCGCCCAGCTGTGAGACGTTTATAAGCTGATGATGAGGCATTAGTAGTTAAATTTTTGTTTTTTTTAAAATAAAATGTAACTAGTTACTTACAAATTTTCCGAAATTTCACAATAAATGTATTTATTTAAAAAAATGAACTTGTCCTATAAATAAAAAAATATAATAAAAATTGGTATCAAATTAATCATAAGTAATTTTCTACATGTCTGTACAACACGCTTTCATCCGCCGCGCGCCGCAAAGAATCCTCCGCAGTGGGTACCGTCGCGCACAAAATAAACTATTCAAGATATTCTAAACAAGTCGCATGACCCGACGTTTCGCACAAAAGGCGCGAACACAATGAGTTACTTGCCGCAAGTCGCGTCACGAGGTCTCGCCGAGGAAATTAAATGCTGAGGTGCGAAGTGGAAACATACGGGGTGGCTTTTGGAGCCTGCACGTAGCGCTTAGAACGTCCACTCTCGTGTCTCAGTAGTTTGATTTAAACAGCAGTCCGGTCTGGTCTAGTAATAATAATAATATTGATTATTATCATGTTTTTTAAATAATTATTCTAACATGAGTAACCATGATAGTTTAAAAAGTTATAGTAGTTCTAATGTCAAAATCAGGTTCCTGACATCAACTGACACCCCATTTGGAAGCTACCTAGCGATAACATTTGTTATTGCTATTTAGCGAACTGGTGTCAAAGAGCTTCTTTACGTTATAAAAGAAAGTTGTTATGGTATAAAATTGCGCGAGTGCGAGCGCCACAAAGTCCGTGAATGGATTTAACAATTAACAGTGAAAATAGCACCACGACTTTTCACAATCCAGGTGGCAGCTCTTCTATTGAGTATTCGAGATATTTGCTTTCCTGTCAAATTTTTCAAGTGCTTGTTCAATACGCTGTTAACCAGTGTTGTTCCGTCAATGTTTAAGAATTTGGTACAAAATTCTTTGAACATCCAAGACAAATATTTTGAACAATCAGTTAACATGACACAACAATTAAACTGCAGTTAAATAAATGCAAAAATTATAACTTCCGGAAACACATAAAATACTTATAGATGACTAATTGGAAATACCATCGGTCTGACAGTCACACGCTTATTGCGGAATAATATTACGGGGAAAACACATTGTGCCGTTATTTAGACCCTTTTATAAAAGCACAGTTATTACAATAATCGTAATCATCATCATCAGCTTATAAATATTCCATTGCTGGGATCAGGCCTATCCACAATAACATACTGCAAATAAGGTCATAACACCCCCCACGTTGATCCAATGGTTGTTGGGTTGTAACATAGTTATAGGAAAGCTAACAAAAAACGGGGTTTTGACTGAGTCAGCTCGTGACGACGAAGGTGACGGCCACTACAATAGTACGGTTGATAAATTGGTATTACGGACACAATTTGCTCCTCCTTTCTTCTTTCCTTTTAGTATAGTTATGTCCACTGCTTGACGTATGCCTCTCCAATTTTTCTCCATACTGTGCGGTCTGTGGCCTTTCTAATACAGGTCGGGCCTGCTGAAATTTTAAAATCATCAGAACATCTAGCCGGCGGTCTGCTAACACTTCTTCTTCCTGTTCGTGGTCTCCACGCCAGAACTCTCTTCCCGTGCCCCGCCCATTGCCATTTTAGTTGCGCTACCCGTTTTCCGACGCCTGTAACCTTGGTGCGTTGGCGTATGGTTGTATTGCGTATTCTGTCTCGCAGGGATACTCCTAGCATTGATCGCTCCCTGGCCCTTTGTGTTACCTTCAGCTTTTGCTCAATGTATGATAACTATTACATACATTTCGATCGCAAATGCACTACGTGAGCGATCATTGAGCAATTTGTGCCCGTAATACCACTTTATAAAATGCAACTGGAGCAGTCACGTTGCAATTGTACAGTTAACAATTGGTTGCTTTTTCAGTAATAAGCCTGCGGCTAGGGTTGACCGACTCGTGAGGTTTGCATAGCGTGCTCGTCCCCAATACCCACCCGTATGTCCCCACGTGTATAAGCCCGCTTACACGGCAACTTGGGTGCCAACACCTCGCACCGACACCCCCGAACGGCATGCGTGTTCTTAGCAACGCATTCCAGCGATACTCACGGAGAAGTCATTAGGACTATCTTTTCAGAGAGAATTTCATCGTAGAGTATTTTCATGACTGGCTATTAAGGTGTAACGAGCTTTCGCGTTGCAGAATCTTTATCGCGTGATTGGCCGAGATGAAAAGTAGCTTAAGGAAGCTTGGGCCGTCTACCTATTACTAGTCACGTTGATACGTTGCTCCGTTTTAAGGTAAAAGAAGGACTGACAAACACAGTTTTGTTTAATTGGCATCTGCATTTAGATAATTTTTTTTTACGTATTTAGCCTTAAGATAAATGAGAGAGATAAAAAACTTTTGGTATTTATGAGGAATTATGATAACTTTCTTTAAATCATGACTTTAAAATTTATTCATTTCAAAGGTTGAAATAAAAAAATACCTAAGCAACCTACTTTCTCTTTTGAATTACTTATATAAGTACCTGTTGGTTAAAAATGAGTGTAAGAATTATTTACAAATCACCTCAAATGAACCAATAGGGATTTTACAAAATATAGATGGTACAAAACATGTTACTAAACTACGTTGGTCCGTCCGGTCTACATCTTTCACCAAATGTAACCTCATTAAAGAATGCACACGAAGGAGTTTAAATGCGAAAAACAAGAAACTTTGAAAAGAGAAACCCATTCGAGTTTAGAATTTATAACGACACAAAAAATTCTGAAAACCTTTCCGAAACCGAAAAGAGAGCGGCAGACGAGCGTTCGTCGCGCACAAAAGCGGTCGCGTTCCATACCTGTAATGATCGCTAAGATTCCCGCTCGCTCCATCGCCGTTCTTAATTCCGAACGTTCCGTTAATGAGATCCACCTTCGTGTCTGCGTACAATGGAACGTGATGCGTGAGCTTTCTATTTTCTAAACCGTTTTTCTTTTTTTTTTCAAGAGTCGAGTGCATTCACTTCGCGGAGCGTTCAAAAAGATGCAGTTTAAGTAATGATTCTACTCGTACCTACATACGCGGCAACGAGCTCTATATGAGGATTTTAATTTCGTTAGTGGGTTATTGTGCTGTTGTACGGTCGGCCAGTCGAAATGTTTTATTTAATCGTAGTATTTATGAATAAGATTTTTCTTTAGACACGTCCATAAAGATGTATTTTAGATGAATGAGATTGTAGGGTAGTTAGAGAGGGCGAGAGGGGAGGATTGCATTTTCCACTGTGTAAATAGTTTATGTTTGCATAGTTTCAATGAAAAGAATGTTTTGCTTTTTGTAAATACACGATTATGATAGAGTTTCAAGCAGGTAGTATAGATTTGTTTGTAATTGACTTACAGGCTGACACTAAGACTGCCCGTAACAGCCATCTTAATTTTTTTAAATTAATTCTCAAATTTTCTACTAATGAGGTTTTCAAAATTGTTCATAGGTTACGTAGGTATTTAATTTGGTGTATATTGTAATATTAACTAATGGGTTCTTATAAATTCCAACATCTGCATCCCGTGTCTTTATCTGAATTGAATCGTTTTGTAACGAAAAGACTGTCATTGTTTGTTTACCTAAATAAAGTAATTTAGTAGGATTTTTTTAAAGACATACAACTAAATTACAACTTTGCATTTCTTCTAAGTTTTATTTAGGTGCCATGTTATTTTTTGGTGGCAATACCAACATCTGTCTCTATCCAACATATCCTACATTTAGGTCTACTTTCCTTACACGTAATAGTTACTTCCCTCAACCAAGTCGGCGCCATTCATTATCGCAAAGTAAAACGCGTTCGCAAAAAGACACTTTAAGGCACAAACGCTAAAAGACTGGGCATAAGAGGCGCATCAGCCTCTCCATTAAGCTAGCCAGGAAATGGCGGTTAAAAACTTAAGATGGCGAACGCGAGTGGCGGGCTGCGAACTACAGTACTGTTGTTAGCAAGAAAGTTTTGTGAAATTAAATCTTGAATTATCTGAGCAATCGTGCAATCTTATCTTGAAATATTAGTTTGTTTTTTTGTTGTTGGTGCTGTGTTAAATGGGGATGTGTGTATATTCGTTTAAGTAATTTTTTTATAAATATGTATACGTGTGTCTTACCTATATGTCATTTTCAAACAAAAGTTCCTAAAAAAGACACATCATTGCTCTGATTTTTATTTATTCATGATCACGGTGAAAACCGAAACAGAGAGAGAGTAACGTTTCAGATTTGTTTTATTTTCAAATTCTGAAGACCATGAAGGGATCTTTATAAAGTAAAGACCTACGTCTTAAATGGGAAATATTCTTTTCTCTTATCTTTCTTTCTAAAAGGGTTTGAAAAAATTAATTTACCATTCAACGTCTGCTATACTTACATCATCTATTTATTATTGAACTATGAAAATTTTATTTCAACTGTGAATGTGTTATGTGTTAAAATCATGTTTATTTATAATAATTTGAAAAAGTAGAGCAAGTAAAAGTAGAAGTTTGGTGAGTAATAAATAGCCTGTATACTGTCCCACTGCTGGGCAAATACTTCCTTCATTAAAAATCAAGTCATCGCTACAATTGATGGGTAATGGCTTAATCACCACGCTTGCCAAGTGCGGGTTGGTGATCACAAACCCGGGCTGTGCATCGAAAAATCCGAAATACATTTTGCCCGACCTGGGAATTGAACCCGGGACCTTCGGGTATCGGGCCGAGCGCTCTACCACTCGGCCACCGAGGCGTTAATTATTTTAATCCTATCCTACTAATATTATAAACGTGAAAGTTTGTAAGAATGGATGGATGTTTGTTACTCTTTCACGTAAAAACTAATGAAAGGATTTGGATGAAATTCGGCACACAGATAGTTTATAACCTGGATTAACACATAAAATACTTTTTATCCCGATATTCTCACGGGAACAAGAACCACGCGGGTGAAACCGCGAGCGGCCGCTAGTTATGTAATATAGGTCAACACTGCCTGACCTTCATTTTTAAATAGCACTTACCACTCAGTTACCGAGGCGCTGGAAATAATCTTAATATACTCGTATAGTTATAGAATTCTTCCGTACATGTAGGTCTGTTAACCGCCTCTGTGGTCTAGTGGCTAAGACCCCGGTTTAGACCCAGAGGTCCCGGGTTCAATTCCCAGCGGGGGGTACATGTTTGTATAGTCGGTTTGGTTGGTGGTAGGGCTTGTTTGTCCGCCTGGCTAGCTACCACCATCTTATCTAAATATGTCGCCATAACATCAATGTTTGTAGCATTGTTGTGTTCCGGTAGCTAGAGATAAGATAACCAGTGCCTCACTAGTTGGGGATCGTTTCACACGGCTTGAGGAACCCTTTAAGAGGGGGTACAAAGGCAAATCGCCAATCGTAGATTTGATTTTAACACTAGAAGATAAACCACGATTTACCCGAAAAATATATCATAGATACTTGGTTGTTTTCTTCGGCCCCTGTTTTGGGGCCGGTTCGGGCTTCGAGGTCTGGCCTCTTTACCCGGGTCGTCGTCTCGGTCGACATCGGTCGAACCGGGTCTCCTTGGGGGCACGGCAGGGGTACAGATGCTCTTTTCTGTTTCTTATTATTTAATTTTTTTTTGGCAGTTTCTTTTTGGTTTGTTTTTGTATATTTTTTTTTTTGGTTTTTTTTTTTTTTTTTTTTTTTCTTTCCCACACTGCCGTGCCAAGATAGATCATAGATACTACAGCATACTTGAAAGGGACTGGACTAAGTAATTAAATTTATATATGTATATTTTACGAGTAATTAAACTAAAACTTATTCGGCGCTTAAAACATTCTTATTCCGCGCAAAACGCTCCAGTCTGTCGCACCTGACCCTAGGTAACAGGCATGTTTTGTTTCATCGAACGTCGTGGCTTATCTTCTAGTGTTAAAATCAAATCTACAACTGGCATTTACCTTTATACCTCCTCTGAAGTTTCTCGCCGTCCCCAAACAAGGCCGGTGAAGCTGAAAATGCCGTTTGAGGCGATCAGCAATCTCACTCCAAAAAAAAGGTATGTCAATTTACCGGTGTAGGTCTCGTTATACTTATTGTGATTTAAACGGATCTCTAGAAGGTTTAGATTCACAATTTGTACCAGGTACACCACCAGGTAGGTAGGTAGGTAGATCACGGTGCAATAGGGTTCTGGGATATTTTTTAAGATTGATTCTTCACTCAATCAGAAAATTTTGTATACTGATCTCCAAACTTCAGTATGATGATAGCACTAAATGAAGATGATGATGATGATTCAATCGAACGAAGTCGAGTAGGTCGCTAGTTTGAAATAAAAACTAAATTTAATACTAGCTGCCCGGACAGACTTCGTTTTGTCATAAGTTAATAGTAATCGCACTAATATTATAAATGCGAAAGTTTGTGTGTATGTATGTGTGTTTATTTTTTGCTTCTTCACGATGCAACGGATGGATGGATTTGGATGAAATTCGGTATACAGATAGTTTATAACCTGGGCTTAAACATAGCTTTTTATCCCGATATTCCCACGGGAACGGGAACCACGCGAGTGAAACCGCGAGCGGCCGCTAGTAATTAAATAAATATAACGTATTTCCAAATGATCATGTTATTTAGGTCTTAACAAAAAATTAAAAAAAAAACTAAAAAAAAACTTTAAACTTTTAAAACTTTCCGTGTGCCTCAAGGAACATACGAATAAAAAAAATAGTCGAATTGGTCGAGCCGTTCTCGAGTTTTACGCTTGGCAACATTTAGTTTTATTTATATAGATATTGTCCTGTAGTTTGCCATGTAAGTTTATCAGACACAGCGCGTGCGACTTCAAGTCCGCCTGCTATCGCGGTGCGCAGGCGTCGGCCGCGCGATAATGCATCCGCTCTTGGGAGAACTGGCTCTTCGGTATGTACAAGGTTAGGTAATTGTGACTGGGTAACGTCTGTTTGTATGTAAAAAGCTATAAGTGAAAAATGTAGATACGTTACTAGCGCCTACGGGTATTTTACATTTTGGTCCTTCGAGCTGGGTTCCTTCTTATAAGCGTTCGCATATGACGTGCTTATGTTAAAAGCGTTTACATGTCTTTTGCTAACAAATATGAATAAAAAGTAGGTGTAAAATTACTTAATAGGTACTCGGTACTTATTTCAATTAATTTTCTTGCAATATGCAGATATTATATGGTAGAGCTCGATGGCGCAGTGGTTAGCGCGCCCGATCTGCGAGTGCTGAGTTTAAGCAACTTGCGCAAAGGCCGGTCATTGGATGGATGACCAAAATTTTACCATCTTTCGTATTAAATAAAAAATAACTATGTCTTACCTAATTAAACTATAGGTGGTGATGACGTCACCGGCCGGTGGCTCCCTCTGGTGGTATTAGGAAAAGTCTGAAAAACAAAAAATCATCGTTTTAGTTCGTCAATGTATAAGGTACCTATCATATTGACAACATCAGTATTCGACACAATACCTATTAAACAAGTGGCCAACACCAGAATAAAATAGAACTGCAGTTTTTACTGGAGTCATCCAGCAGTCATGCTAGGAAGCAGGGTGCTAACTAAAGATTAAAATCAATTGTAACATAGTGTTCAATTCAATAAATTGTAACCCATAAATATATTATATTTTAACCGCCTCTGTGGTCTAGTGGCTAAGACCACCGGTTTAGACCCAGAGGTCCCGGGTTCGATTCCCAGCGGGGGGTACATGTTTGTGTTCTCGGTTTGGTTGGTGGTAGGGCTTGTTTGTCCGCCTGGCTAGGTACCACCACCTTATCTAAATATGTCACTTTAACATCAATGTTTGTAGCATTGTTGTGTTCCGGCAGCTAGAGATAAGATAGCCATTGCCTTGCTAGTTGGGGATCCCGGGTGAAGTGCGCTTCCATCATTGGCCTTATCATCACTTAACATCAGGTGAGATCAAGGCACTGTGCTTACCCGTTAATATAAAAAAAAATCATAAGTAATTAAAGAGAAAAAATGTCGATCAATGTTATAACGTAACATATAACCAAACACGTACCGACTACTTGGTCGTACATAACAAATAATTACCGATATGTTATTTTGAAATTTAATCAGTCTTTTATATATTAAAATCATAATTTATAAGAAGATCTGTATTAGCTATACGGAGACTTAAACAGGCGGACTTGGCATAACAAACCAAGCAAACGGAGACATACCTACATAACTGAACCTATGGAAAATGAACTTTAAAACAAGAATACATTCGTGTTATTATAATATTATGGGTGATAATTTTCTTCATTATAAAACCAAAAGTAGACGTAGGTAAGAATATAACCTATTCTTCTTGCCTAAATTAATAAGGGTCAAAATTCTCCTGTGAAATGCATTTTTGCATAAGTGACAGTGTTGCACCGGGGGGCGATGAAAAGATGTTAAAAAAACAGAAAAAATAAAAATTATCCTAAAATCAATGTAGTACTTACCTACACCTAAACATTATGCTTCAGATAATTAACTGTCAAAATCCTAATTAGGCAAATATAGGAAATCGAATCTGTGACCTCCGTGGTGGTCTAACTACTGTACCACAGAGGCGGTCAAAGTTTCGTAACTTAAGCCACGCCTACCGTCTTGCGCGCGTCTTACCCCCTTCCTACCCCTCCCCGCACCCTCCTACACACACGCCCCCTTTCTTAAGAACTTCCTACGCACGCGCACTAAGGAGGCTTAGTGTTACCCAGCAGTGGGACAACAAAACGGTAGTGGTATCGATGGTAGAACCATTTCTCCTGAGGGTGAGCTTATCTTTAACTTTTGACATTTTCCTTTTTTTTTACTTTTTCCGTTGTGTTTTACCTACTAACTCATTGAGATTATTTTTCTTGTCATATCATGTCATATGTATCATTAGGTAAGTTTATGATAATAATCTCTTTTTATATTTAACATTTCTTTTTTAAAATATTTTAAAAAAGCTTTCCAGGAAAGTTTGTACAAACCTTTTTTCTTTCGCAGTCACCTGTATTGATATATGTTAGGTAAGCCTAACAGATATCAGTAGACATAACACATTTAGAAACAAAAACGTAGTTCGTTAACAAATATTGCCGTAGCAGCCGTAGCAAGAAAATACCTATTCTTCTAATACATTTTCTCTGAATCGTCTTAGCCAATAGCCTTGCAGTGACGCCTACGTC
Source organism: Eudonia lacustrata (assembly GCA_947562085.1). NCBI lineage: Eukaryota > Metazoa > Arthropoda > Insecta > Lepidoptera > Crambidae > Eudonia > Eudonia lacustrata. Next base: position 6,440,412 of record OX387326.1, on the reverse strand, counting down.
TCGCCCCGCCCACCTTTCTTAGAAGTTTAGGCGCTTAGACTAGACCCAGTAGCGATCCGAACACACGCCCCATATCTTAAGAACCTCCTTCTTAACAAGTTTAGACATTCATGTCTAAGGTTCACCTTATTTATAAATCATTATTATTTTTATCTATTAACTTGATAAACTTAAATTTTACTCATAACAATATATCTTATGTGCTACAATCCAAATGCAATTATAAAAATCAGTTATTTACTGTATTAAAAAATACATTTTCTATTGCGTAGCTAGTAGCGACATCTGTATCATTACAAATATAATACAATTGACTGATTGTGTGCTCAACGGCGAGCGCCATCTATTATCGTGTAGCAGAACTACAACTGAAATGCGCTTGCGACGCTCCGTCACGCTACCTAGCAGTGCGGCTTCCAATTTATTTAAACAAAGAAGTTTAGGGGCGAATGGATAGATGGCGCTTTCGAAATATATATATATTATGTATAGCTTTGTTTTTTGTTTGTTATTAAAATTTAATAAAGTATTTTATTGGAAATTTTAGTTTCTAGTAATTTTGATATTTATGAAAATATAGAAGAACTCGTCGTGTCGTAAAGACGAAATTGCATTACATTCTATAGGCTCTTCTCTTCTCTTCTCTTTATTCTATAGGTATGTTATTCCAACATAATTAAAACATATTCTACATATTTTTAAAGATTCTATGTGAAAACTGAGTAGGTTCTTAAAGTAGTAGATAGGTACTCTGGTCCATATTTTAAGCCCATTTGTTTTTAGTTTCTTTGCTTTACATATAAAAATGTTATACTTAAACGAAAAGGTGTAACAATTTAATATATAATTTAATAAATTATTTAACTACTTATGTATTTATTTTGGTTGTTCCATTCATCGGTGGTTTTACTTAGATTACCCGCTTGAGTTTGCCGTTGCGTAGCACCTGCAAAAATATTGCACGCAATGTTGTGTTGAAGTAAATTTTGTGGAATTTATTCTTGCAGGCACTTTCTGGACTAAAAGAAGACTGACAAACATTCACGTAACTATTTAAATTAAAAAAATATCATGGCGAATTTTTTAATGTTTTTCCTCTTTCATGCTCTGCTAAGTTACGTAGGTCTGTTAATATTCGAAAACAAATTTCTGTTTAAATTCTGGTCAATTTGTTTTTCTGTAACTAAGCATTGAAAATTTAAGCTGTGTAATTGTATTTAGGCAATAAACATTTATTTATTTTATTTCACAACATTGTCTATTTTTAGGCTACTACTACTAGTAGCAGGGTTAAAATAGAAAAATGTTGATTCATAATAAACTAACAAGTTACTGTTTTTGCTATGCAGGATATGCTATGTATTACTAGGAATATTTTATCAAATTTAGATACTACAGCTAGGGCTACATCATATAAGACCTAGTTGAATCTACTAAGGTTCCTACCTATTGATGGTCATAAATAATTTTAAAACTAGTGGTTTTAATTAATGATTATTTTGAAATATACAAGTATAAGGAACCTATTTAAAAGCAAAAGTTTAAAAATCATAGGGTAAGGTGCCTTACCACACTATCCTCATATCCGATCCGATCCGAACCCTTCGGAGACTCTGGTAGGGCACGGGGACGCGCACTTTTAAGTGTGCGATGCCGTACCCTCTAGAAATCTTCCGAAGGTGATTCGTTTCAACACGGCTTGAGGTACCCTTTACGTACCTCGCCGCTTCTAAAACAAGCCCGGTGAAGCTGAAAATGCCCAAAGGCAATCAGCAGACTCCCTCCAAAAAAAAAAAATATCCTCATATCAATAATAGCTATCAATCGAAGTTACTATCATTCATTACAACCATGATAATCTAATACAAGTTGCGGGTTCGATTTCCACGAAATGATAAAAACTATTTATTATTTTTATGTTATTTTGTGAGTATTAACTAACTCCCCTTCATTTTGCTATACGTGTAATGGGCTAGGCGTCACGCGGCCATAGTTATTCGTCAAGCTGCAAGTATGCGTATTTGAACCAGGCTTGATACCTTTATAAAATTTCTACTTTAAATATATCGTTAAGTAACGTTATTTCCATAAAGTTTAATTAGTAACGGTATTGCAGATAACGTTTTCTAGAAAAGTATTGTTACTTTTTTGGTTACGTAATGCGTTTTAACCAATCCGCGTAGTGCGGTTAGTAACAATATCAAGCATAGCGTTACCTTTGTTCTAACGGTATCTTTATTTAACAGTTATATCGTTAAGTACTTATTTTAAACGGTACCTATTCAAAGCCCTGATTTGAATGACAAGCGCATTTATAATTAGCCTTTAAACGTCTCACTGCTGGGCTCAGGCCTTCCCACGTGAACAACATTACATTAATTTATTAATTTATTCTGAATAGGTAGGTACGATATAAACTTACGGGCGAGCGAGCCCGAGCTTTAACCCACCGCCCTATGGACCAATGACGACTAGGTTGTCTCAATGCGAGTTCTTATTATATTGCTGTCATATTACCACAAAAACTAACGTGATCATCATCATCTCAGCCAAAAGACGTCCACTGCTGGACAAAGGCCTCCCCCAAGATGGGGGGTATTTGCCATAATCGCCACGCTTGGCAGGCGGGTTGGCGATCGCAGTAGGTTGAAAGTTACCTCAGAGAGATGCTGCTGCCCATCCTCTGGAATGGTCCCTTAGTCGCCTTTTACGACACCCACGGGTTGTGATGGGGTGGTGCAATTCTTTATCCCCGGCACCACACAGGGGAACGTGATAACTGGAGACATTAGTCACCCATCCGACGACCCGGCATAGCGAAAGTTGCTTAGCTTGCACGATCGCGAAACGAACGCGCATACCGCTGCGGCTATGACGACGCTTTTGACGACCTCCTTGGTCGAGTGGCTTGCACACCGGTTTTCATGGTGTCGCCATCTCTGAGGTCCCGGGTTCGATCCCCGGTCGAATCAATTTAGAAATACCTGTTTTTTTAAATTGTTTCGGGTCTGGGTGTTTCCTATGTATTTAAGTATATTAAGTATGTTTATCCGTTGTCTAGTTAACCATTTTAACAAGTTTCTTAAGGAAGCTTTTCTTGGGGCTAGATAATTGGTGTGAGTGTGGGAAACATTTATTTATTTATTTATGAGCTTCCTACAGCTCTATCTCATGAGAATGTAATCGTTACAAAGATTTAGGTTAAATATAGTCGCTCTCAAATATATCGCTTTTTATGATCATGCTGCCTGAAAACGTCTACGTGAAATTTGGCCTAAAATTTATATTTACTAAGTAGCAAAATGTCTACCTGGCAATATGACTATGTAGCATCTACACAATGCCGAAGTGGCAAAGCGCTCGGTCTGATTCTGAAATCCTGGGTTCGATTCCCGGGTCTCACAAAGAGTGCTTTTCGATACATTTTTAGGGTTTTTGGATCACCAACCTGAATTTAGAAAGCGTGGCGATTATTTCATATCGATTGTAGCGATGACTCGATTTCTATGACGGAGGCCTTTGCCCAGCTGTGGGACAGTAAATAAGCTAACTTTACATTTAAATAAAAATATTTAAATAACATCATTTCAATGTTAACGGGCACACCACCTAACAATGAAATGGAAGTGCAATTGTATATTATGCAAAGATCCACATTTATATAAAATATAGTAGGTACGTTTTTTATTTGACAAGCAGAGTTTACAATCTTACCCCTTTATTCATAAAACTATTTAATCATTATTAAGTTAATCATTGTTTTTTCTCTTTTTCTCAAATTCAAAATGACGTTTGTGTGACGTTGACAAAACAATATTTAACTAATTAATGCTCAAATATTTTTTATAAATAAGGGGGTTAGGGTCTTACAAATAAACAAAGAATAAGCTTCGAATAGTTATTCCGTGTTTTGTCTCTTTTACTCTAATTTGAAATGACGAGAACAAAACACGGAATAACTATTCGGACCTTATTCTTTGTTTATTTGTAAGGCACTTAATGTATATGACAAACACACACGGCTTGCAGGCCTGAAACTCAGTTACCGATGAGTTAACTAAACCTACTTCCGTTCCGTTACGAACCCCTCGGGGTATCTACGAGTAGTAGGAAAAAGGGACACACTTGCGTAATGCAGTTTCCTCTACAAACCCTTTTACGGTGTTTCAATCACACGGCTTCAGGAACCCTTTTCTCGCCGTCCCCAAAAGACCGGTAACGCTGAAAGGCCTTTTGAAACAATCATCTAACTATCTTTTAAAAATAGCCTTCTTCCTAGCTATTGTTTCTACAATTTGTTTAGCTGGCATTAGCGATCAGGAAGACATACCACTATGTTTAGGTCCTTACCTATGAAATTGACATTTGTTTAAAGATTTTTTATAAAATTATATTTTCATACTAACGTTTTTTCAATTTTCTTAGCATCTATTTACGTTAACACTACAAAAATTGTAGGGAAGGGTGTTTGTATCACTAGCTAAATATAGCAGCACTAAAAAGTCCCTTCAAAGCTACAATGAAACAAAAGGACAATTCCGCTAACTAAAAAAGAAGTAAAAAAAAGTGGGTTATAAAAAACACAAAATTAAAAATCATTGTTATCACTGAAGACCAAGTAACATAGTCTAAATTAAATGTTTATAATAATTAACAACTGGTATTGAGTTTTAGGAAAACACTTATTAAAAAGTGAGAAAAAAGCGTAAATTTCATAGGTAAAGACCTAATATATATGATGGTCCTACCACTATTCATGACGCCTAGTAGAAGTGTCATAATATATTTTGTTTTTCTTCTCGAATTGACGAAGAGGGAAATCTAGTCAAATTACTAGGCATATAGGCATTGCAACTAGTTCGACCACGCGCTACTTAGGTACATTCAAACGTCAAAAGGATGCGGATCCCTTACCACCAAGGAGGTTATATTTTTAGCTTGTCGTCATTTTGTCACAAAAAAAATATGATTACTAATTTTATTTATCTGTGGTAACATTAGATTTTTTTAAATGTCTAAGCAAGCGGATCCGTCGGCTTAGGTAGTTATTATATTTAATTCAAATCCAATTACACCTTATTGCTCTAAGAATTTCACCGACTTTATACATATTATGGTGGCATTTCAATCTATTAGCACTTTTTGGCAGAAATTATAGTTTTAAAGAAAAAGTACCGTTTTTATTTCTTTATTAATTGTGTTGTGGTAGGTCTACCTATGTACCATTCAAAAATCTTGTTTATAATGTTAAAATATTAAGTTTTTAGAAAGAGATTTAAAAGATTAAGTTTTTAAAATTAATATTTTATAAAAAAAAAACCATTATTGTTACAAAATTCCGACTACACTTAAAAACATAGAAAGAGTGTCGAATGAAATCGAAATTAGATGCTTTAATATAGTAATGAGAGCTTATAAAAATATCACGTTTTCTAAATTTATTTCGATTTGGTTCGTGATAATCAAGCTTCGATGCTACGAAGTGCTACGAGCTGCTACATGCTACGAATATTTATTAAAATGCAAAATCAATGTGTAAAAATATTCTTTCAACTTACCTTTTGCAAAACGGGATAACGTAGCAAAACAAAAAATAAATAAAAACAAGCGAAAACACATCATTTATTACAAAAGAAACATTTAAAATAACAAAAAGAAAATCTCGTAAACGAAAATAGTTGCTTTCTAAACATTAGAAAACGTAAATCTATCAAAAGCGCCGTGATTGAATCTCCGACGGCACTTTACAATAAGTAAAAAAAGGTTAACAACAAAAAAAAACATAAAAATAATAAAAGTGACAAAAAATCCGTCATCTGTTTTGAAAACAAAAGTAAAAAAAAAAATTACAATAAAAAAAAACGACTTCCATAAAAACGAAATCACAATAAAATAAAATAAAACTCGCATACATTTAGTAAACTAGCACTACAAAAATAACTAAAAGATAATAATTATTATAAATGACAAGTCACACCTTGGTCCAAAAATTTCTGTGTCTGGATCACAAAAAGTTGAAAGTCCCTTTTAATCACAAATCGTCCAAATATTTTAGGTAATTATCGTAGACAAGTATATTTGCGGCAGTCAATTTTACTTAAGTTACGTCTAACCTCTTATTATTAATTTAACGCTTAACATTAATACATTAGTTATTATCAACCGCCACTCGATATCTCGCACGATAAGAAAAAATAAAGATTTAAATAAAAAAATATTCTCAATAACGGCCAAACGTTAATCTCTTCACAAATGTAACCGACATAAATATTAAAAATTTTGCAAAAAACTATTATCCGCTGCCAACAGTTTAGGTTAAAAAACGGGGGGATCGGGGAGAGTTTGCCTAAAAATATGTTTTTCGATTAGACGCGGTTACAAATATTTTAAAAGGTTATTAATTATTACTTTTTTTGAATTTTGTTAAATTTAACTTTTTTTGATAATTTTAAAATTTATAATCACAAGAGCACGAGGAACGTGTATTACGCCGCGCGGCCCGGCCGGCCGCCGCGACTCCAGACGGACGACTGAGACGCATCCGCGGCCCGCGCCGCGCCGCCGCCCCCTCCCCCGCCCGCGCGCGCCCCCCTAGCCCCGACTTCGTTACGAGCCACTTGTAATCGGCGCGCGATTTTTCCTAAGACAAATTAGGCGGGATCGCGCCGCCCACGTCTTAACCGCACATTGGACGCTTCCTTCGAGACGTTTCTCTCCTCATTCTTTTCAACTAACCTTCTTACTTTCAGCCTAATACAAAGCGGTTATTCTAACAATCAAATCGTTCGTTTTTCAAACGCGCGCGGTCGTAACTACAAGGCTTATGAGTCGAAGCACAACAGTGAACAGCATTCATACGTAAAAGTATAAATTATCCGCATACCAATGTTATGGCGTCGAGCTGTTTTATTTTTAAATGGCATTTAATCGTCACTCTCGCTCTCGACAGTGCCGAGTCCGTGTTAATTGTAAATAAAATTCAATCACTCGCAAAAAATCCCGCGTAATCAACAATAACAACGAGTGATTCGCATTCAGCGATTGTACTTTTCTGTAGTTCGGCGTGTGACGTCACTGGTCGGGCGCTTTTTTTGGTTGCGGGTTGGACATGAGCTGTTTCAAATGGTGGTTTTAGTATTTCTAATCTTTTTTTGTCTAAACTCAACAAGAAAACGCTGGATTTTGTGGAAAATGGAGTGGGAGAGGTGGTCTTTTTTGATACGAAAAGATTTCGAGAACATAAAAATTCTAACAAAACAAACAACATACGATTGATTATTTGTCTCAAGTATGAAAATGAAAGAGGTAACTAGGCATTTTTCATGTACGAGTATACGATTGCAGGCAAATCTAATTTGACAATGATTTTTATTTTTTTCAAAAGGCCTGGTGATGTTTGTACATAGAATAGAGTCAAAATGTTCCTTGTTTTTTAAATCGAAGATTACAAATGAAACAGCGATTTGACGATAAGACTTTCAAAAATCGAACGCGGAGCGCGCTTTGACTTGGTGGGGCGGCCATTTTCTACAGAATCTGAGCGTATCCCGCGATGCCACGGTCCACGCCGGCCAGTAAACGGAGAGCGCGGTGAATTAATATGATTCTTTTATCAGGCTGGACCGCCAGCTGTCGCAGCGGGGTCGGCGACCTCGCCCGCGACTTTTAACGAGTCTTCGATTTTCAACGAGACACCGCGCGTTGATGATTCGAAATTTTGAATTTTGAATGATGAGATTAATAATTTGTATTATGTCGAAAATAGGTTTGTTGGTTGGTTTTGGAACTTTTTGCTCGGTATCACGAAACGATATAAAAATATAGAGCAAAATGGAATTGCTTTTTATAGGTTTGTAAAACTAAATAGATATATAGGTATCCCATACAATACGATTCGCGCCTGCACAGTGTTCACATAGTCTCATTAAAACACATATTTCATATGGTAATAGGTTTGGGAGAAAGTCTCTATCTTATTATTTTTGTTTCTGTAAGAAAATATACCAAATCATAATATAGACTTCCCATAGCTCTCTTAATTCTTCTCCCATGATTCTCTCATATCTAGGAAGTATGTCTCTACACTAAAAATATTTAGAATATGTACTTACAGGTTTTTTTCTTAACATTTACACCAACTGTCAATTCATTATTGCAAGGTGATGTTATCATATCATATTATATTTATACACCATGTAGAAACGTTTTTTTTAACAATATAAAAGAAGTGCTTTATTATTTACTCATTTTATCTCTTATAAAAGTCATTACGCTTTTGCGTTGAGAACATGATTTCGTTATAATGATGAAAACATTTACATTCGGATTTGACTTTTTGGATAAATGTTATTTTTCAACATAATATTTGAAACGCTTTGAAATAAACTGACATACATAAAAAAAGGCGACTACGAGAATCTATTGTTGGACTTGCCAATGAAAAGTAGAGTCGCACTTTGTATATATCCTTATGTGCCATGACTTTTTACATTTTATTTCTCAACGAGAAAGAAAAATTTTTCTAAACAATCACCTCACCTAATAGTGTTTTAAGGTTGAAGCTGAAAACGCACTTTACATGGAATCCTCAACCACTGAGAAATTGGCTATCTTATCTTTAACTGTCGGAACACAACAATGCTACCAATATTGTAGTTATGGCGACACATATACGGGTAGAGTAAAAAAAATATGCTATGAACCTAACAGAGCACAATTTATATGAAACTGTTTCACATTATCGGAATTAAGCTAAATGAGTTTATGAGTAAAAATGTTATGTTTTGTTTATATTTATTTTTTTATGAGTTTTCACGAATAAAAATATATGGCGATAATTTTTGCAACACTATGTTTAATTAACATTAGTCTTTAATTTTTCTTTACGTGCTCCTCCAAAGCAGATTAATAATTTATAGAAAAGTTGTTTCGCAATTTTAATATTGTAAATTTTGTAATTAACAAAATTTCCTTCTCGCATCGACAATTATGAGACATTCCAATTTGTTAAGTTCAAAATCATTTATTCAGTTTAGGCTACAAATAGCTCTTATGAACGTCATTATGCCATCGGTTCGTAAGTCTACTCTGGGCGGGAGATCTTGTACTGAGAAGAACCGGCAAGAAACTCAGCAAGTAAATGGAAATTTAGCTAAATTTTTATGCCTAATGAAGCTCCTTAATTTGATTATTCCTATTATTTCAAGAGAGCCATGCATTTAATGTTATTGTAATATTTTTGCCTTGACTTTGATTTTTCTTTATCTGCATAAAAATTTACACCAAAAGCGAGTTTCATGTTACAAAAACAATTTCTACTATCGAGCCGTAACAACAAGCCGTAACATTTTTTTTTGTAGACGAGATCGTTTTTTTTTTATAAAAAAACTATTGTTGTTTTTTCTATCACGTGTTCTTGTCCATACTCAATATGAATTATTAAAGATAACCTTTTATTCGACAAGAAAATGACGATACCGAAATCTAGTTCAGAGGCAACTTTTTTTTATTAAAAACATATGTTTGTGTCTATGGTTTTCATTGAGTTATTTATTTTTTCTGTTTTTTCTATATTTGTACACCATGTTTTATTATATGTAAACATTCGTGGTTATTAAATTAAATCAAATCATATTTATTTGCTTTGTTACATTTGGCTTTCAGAATCTTGTAATATTTGTTCGTATTCAAAACTAACGTTTCTATCCGGTGATACCAATAAAATAATGAAAATAGGACGCAACTATCTACGTATATTAAAATGTTATAAGAAAATATCACTTACAAAAAAAAACTATTTGAGACACATAAAAAACCGAAAGGCCAGTTGTGACTTTTTTGCAAATAAAAAGGAACACTAAAAGAGTGAAGCGAAATATAAAAACGAACAAAAAACTATCTAAATAGTTAGCCACAAATTACCTTTCACAACACTGGCGAACACACAACCTCCTCTTCTTTTAAGACATAAATAACAAAGTTAAACAAAAAAAGAAAATTTTAAGCTTGATAATAATGTTTGATTAAATTTCTCCAATCGTCAATAAATTTTTAACACCACAAAAACTTTGCTCGAAACTTAGCGAAAACAGGTCCCAGGCTCTTCAGAACGTCCACAACGACCCTTATTATGTATCACTTAAAAGAAAAAAAAATATATAAAACACTTATTTAAAACGCCGTAAAAATTCAGCGTCATAGTCGAAAAAATAAATTTAAAAAAAAGTCTAATAATAAGGAACTCAACACCACTTATAGACTATGCGGCAAGAGCCGAATATTTACATGGGAGGAAAAAAAAATGAGGTCACTCGTGGGTTACGGGCGACGCAACCGGTCCGCACGGGCCGCGGCGGGATTGTCGGGTCCAAGCGGCCGCGGCACTACCAGGACCACGTGCGCGCACCCCAGACAGAGACAGACACACCCGAAACCTCAACGCTAGAACGGGACAGCACTATCCTTTTTTCAATTTACTATATTCGCCCGATTTTTATTATTTTTTCGCATTTCGATATTTTATTTTTTAGTTGATGCGCCCTCGCTCACCTGTTGTGCTTGACCCGCTTCGATCTGTCCGATGCCGATCATATGATCGAAGCTTTTCAATACTTTTTGGTGTGTACTCGCATTCTGACAGTGTACCGGTTTAAGCACCAGGATTGCCACTTATCTTAAAACCTTTTTAAAGCTTCGTGGTATAAGATCATACTAACTCTATGGTTTTGTACAGAATTATTAAAAATAAACTTGCATTTCCATCTACACACTAATCAAGATACTAATGTTATGTAGTGTAAGAAACAATATATTTTTATTTTTAAAATAACTTGTATTTATATAATATTGTATTCATCATCATGTACACGAAACATAAGTTGATTTCTAATAAGAATACACTAACGCCAATATTAAGCAGCGTCGAGTAGCCGAACTAAGCTCATTACTCCTATTCTTTAGTGACAGCAGCGCCACTTCGCTCCCGCGCGGCGCTAATAGGAACTATCACCAATGGTTCATTCCTAACGTGTCGTTTAATTTTTCTTTTTATTAATCGTGAAAGTGCAACGTTCACTTCGCCGGCCATTCAACGGGCATTTTGCATTTTCTTTTTGCCATTTGGTTTTTTACAGACGTTTTGATCATCGTCAAATCGCCGTGTTGTGTTGATATTGGTATCGAAGTTTCGTTTAATAACTATGTCGGGTACAGCCGTTTCGACAATTCGAACTTTTAGCCTCGACTGGAATATTTATATTCGTAAACTGTTCGAATTTTAAAGTCAAATTTTGTTTTAATAATAATGTGAAATCTCATTAAATTAGTTTCTCATCTTACCTCAAGAGATGGCGCTAGAAGTCTTAAGTTAGCTGTCGCGTTCTCAAGGCACGTGAAGAAATAATATAAATTGTGTAAATTATTAAATAATAAAATAATACCGAATTTCTAATTGCTTTAACATGGTGTTAAGAGAGAGTTTAGGTTTTATATTGGTCAATACCGAATGCACTTAAATAAATGAAGGAGGTGCTTCTTTTTATTAAATTGAGAAGCTACAAGCTTAATGTTACTATATTTTGTAAAGTACTTGAAATACCCTTTACTTTGTGATCGCACTATGTAGCTTGCATCTGCATCTCAATGCATACGAACGAACGTTTTAGTAGTGATGTACCTATCTCCGACGTGGTAACTAACTATTGCTATAAATATGTGCAAAGGTCGCACCGGTTAAATCGATATAAAGATTCACATTTGATGTTAATTAGCAGACAAAAATACAATAGTTTTTTTATAAGACAGAAGAAAATTTCGAATGAAGGGTTCTTGAACATTTATCAGCGGTTTTATTTGTATTTCTTTCATTGTACCTAGTATATGTATTGTTATGGTAAAAATAAATATCGGAATATTTTTTTTTCACCATAAGGAGAACCTACGCCTGATGATGGTGGTGGCTAGCCAGACCCAGTGCAAACCCCCAAGTTAAGACCACCGATCTAAGACCCCGAGGACCCCGGTTCGATTCCCAGCATGTACCACATGTTTGTGTACTCAGTTTGGTTAGCTATTAGTAGCATTGTTTGTGTTTCGACAGTTACAGGATAAGATAGACCAGGGATGGGTAAACATTTTCATTATTTTATATACTAACAAAATCTATGGCGGGCCAAGCTATTGAATTTTTGGTTTTATTTTTTAAATATATAATTTTTTTTTATGAAACAAAAATATTGATAGGTATGCATTTTCTGAAACACACACGCACTTGAATTTTTGTTTGATGGTCACGGGCCGTACTTCGATCATTCACGGGCGGTTTGCCTATCCCTGACTGATAGACAGTCCATCAGTAGTTGAGGATTACGGGTGAAAAGCGCTTCCACCATCAGCTCTATCATCACTTTAATATCAGTAGGCATAGCCAAAGTAACATTAAGAAAACGATAGCGAACATCGAAAAGAATAAAATGTATGGGATTGACATAAGCCGTGCTAAATCACGTGGTCAATCTTATGTCAATCCCATACATTTTATTCTTTTCGTTTTCTTAACGTTACTTTGGCTACCGCCACTGGTGTTATGAATGCCAAATACTTACCCGTAACAAGTTAAAATATTAATTTGATGATACTAAGGCATTCTTTTTCTTTTTTTGAGGAGCTCGATGGTGCAGTGGTTAACACGCCCGGTCTGCGAGTGCTGAGGTTAAGCAACCTTCGCAGAAGTCGATCATCGTATGGGTGATCAAAACTGTATCATCTTGAGCTCCTCCGTGCTTCGAAAAGAATGTACAGTCGTTGGCATACGTATCCCCCCGTTCCTGCAACATGGGGTCCTTTAAACGAGTATACCCCCCCCCCCCTCTTCTTGCAACATAGGATCCTTCAAACGAGGTGTGGAGAAGCAACCTGCGGGTCGGCACGGTGAGCCCGGCTGGTGAGGCACGATCCTGCTCCTTAAGCCGTCTTCGTATCAGGGGGGTGGTTTTAGAATCAGTGACTAGTTCTCACGCTATGATATAATTAAGATATTTGCTTCCTCTCATTCATACTCAATAGATGTGGCAAAAAATTCAAAATTCAAATTTATCGTTTACAAGTGTTTTTTGAACGTCAACTCCAAGTCGTGACTTCGTAAACCCTGCGGTGGAGACCTTGTACCGAGAAGAAGCCGTAAGAAATTCTGGGGCTGTTTCTTTCTCCGGTAGTGTTACATACAATACGAGTTTATTAAAAAAAAGCCAATAATTATATCCCACTAGCGGCCGCTCGCGGTTTCACCCGCGTGGTTCCCGTTCCCGTGGGAATATCTAAATAAAAAGTATCCTATGTATTATTCCAAGTTATAAACTATGTGTATGCCGAATTTCATTAAAATTCATCCATCCGTTACAGCGTGAAGAAGCAACAAATATACGAACGTATATACGCACAAACTTTCGCATTTATAATATTAGTAGGATTCATGACATTAATTTGCACTATTGTGTATGTCCAACAACTACATCCATACGTTTTTGTCATTAAGATAATCTTTTACTTTATAATAAACTTTACTTGTAATTTAAGGAACTTATAAAAACGACGGGTTGCACTCCGGGAATGCCGGCAGAAGTGAAAACTTGAATATTAACGTTGTGCATTTTTGATATTTTGGAATGGTTAGGGAATAATTTTGCACGAATTGCTTCAATTATCAGTATAAAAGTACTATCATTTATGTGGTAGAATACAATATTTATTTATTGCGCTATCGTACACAAACATGACAATTTATTCGCGCAAGCGCCCTGCGCCGCCTAAACGTGTTTCGTTTAGGCGGCGCAGGGCGCTTGCGCGCATACATTTTCGCCGCGCCGTAGAAAGAGAGGGGGATACTTCCTCTCCTACGCCGCGCCGGCTGTCATCCGTCTTACGAATTTTCGATCAGGCCACGTGTCCTGACGCGAATTTAACATTTTTTACCCATTACAAAAAAAGTGTACAACGCCGCTAAAGAAGTTTTCACTTCAAAAACTGACGAGTTTACTTTTATGGCAGTTTACGAAAACCTCTCAAAGTCACTGGTATCTTTTAAGCAAATTTTAAATGACGCAAAGAATATTATATTTATTATCTTAGTGTATTCTACGTAACTTTTGGTTTGGGAATCACCGGTGGCATTCAAAGATTGTCCCTCTAGACTCCGCTTCTACTTGACATCAAAGAGCGATCCTATTAGAAAATATTATATCAGTTTCATTGCCACGCCATGTCAGTCCCATCGTCCGTGAAACTGAAAAACTTGTCTAAGGCGACGCATTGAAAATTTACGTGGTGGGATCTTGATTTTGCCCAACAATCACAAAACATATGAAAGTGATATTTGATGACATGATTTTTCATTTAATTGACTTCATTTTGCTAGTTGCAGAAACACGATTTGTCAACTTTTATAACAGAGAAAAAAATATCAAAGTAACCTCTTTTAAAACATAGATTTGCATTTTACAGGCAAACCGGACCGATTTAAGCATCTAAATTTTCTTAGTAGATTAGTGTCAACACACACTTCAATATGCTAGTTCATTTTCTTAAACTTATTTGTAGTTTTAATTGGAAAGAAAAAAAACGTTTTTCTTATGGTACGGGGCCCAAACGCTCCGTATTAGATTATTTGTTTAGCGATGCGTTGCCTTAATGAATAGGTCCTAAATGGAAACTAAAAGTTTGTTTAAAAATTTACAAATGATGTTGAACTCACTCGGGCACTTGCATCCACACACACACACACACACACACACACACACACACACACACACACACACACACACACACACACACACACACACACACACACACACACACACACACACACACACACACACACACACACACACACACACACACACACACGCACACACACACGCACACATACACACACACACACACACACACACACACACACACACAATCATTTTGTAAATCGTATATTTTCTCCACAGGTCAGGCTAAGCCTAGTGTGGTGGCTCGTAATAACTTATTTTGTAAAACTTAAAATGGAAAATAGATAATACTCTATTCTAAAAGAGATTGACCAATGAAGTATGGACTTTGGTTTCACGTTGTACGATTATGTACCCCTATGAAACCTAAAAATATTTTTATTTTAATTTTGATTTCTACGAAACTACATATAATATGTAATGTTTTTTGTGTCAAAACATTACATATTATATGTAGTTTCGTAGAAATCAAATTAAAATAAAATAGTTAAACGAGGCAACGTCGTACGACGCTAAAGCGAAAACGGCAGTCGCGAGCTGTCATCATGTCTTTTTTTTCGGCGTGCCATTAATGTCATTTCGGTGATGACGTGAAATTGATTGTTATTGATTTGATAAAAGTAGTCGATAAAAAATAGAAATAAACTAAAAAATAAATCATAGTGATCAATATAATATTAGTTATAAAGTTGACTATTTTTTTAAATAATTCCTTTTACGTATGAAGTTGATACTTTGCACATTTTTAAATAAATTAAATTAAAATAGAATTTATTTCCTAAAATGTCTAAAAAATATCAATTAAGAAAATCGATTGATTTATAGATCTATAATAATTGATTTTTATAATACTTATATTTTCACCTTTTAGTTATTAGAATTTCAATCTACTGATGTTTTGTTGTAGTATTTTGGTATTTCGCCGGTTTACGGCGTCGCATCGCCTTCGTCATGCGGATTCTGTTTTGTTTATTTTTACTTGTTTCAATAAGATTTGCTTGACTGCGATAGTCACGGATCCGTGACACAAACAATTGAATTTCAATTGTATCTAGTACCGCCGCAGACGAGAGGTTAAGAAAGAAAACTTTATTACCTGAAGGTAAATCCAATATAGTAAATAAAAAAAACATTCTTTAAATATACAACAATATAATAATAATAACACAAGCTACACGTTTCACATAACGGCTTCGTCAATTCATTTATTGATTAGTAGATTATCAATCGGTATAGGGTTTTAAATACTGGCAACATTGAAATATAGTGTCAAAGATGGTTTATTCTGGGATGGAAGGAAGTGATAAAACCACTTACATAACTATCATTATTAATGATTTTTTTCCGTCAAAGTTAAGACTTAATTCTAAAAAAGATCAAGTACGAAAAAAAACATACAAATTGATTTTGATACAAAGCGATTTCGTAATTGGTCAATCTCCTTTAAAAATTACCTCAAAGGCTGTAAGGTCTTTGTTTTAAAGGCATTCATGTTCGCCGACGTGATAACTTCACCCGTAATAGCGTGTTGCAACAACGAACGTGATGGCAACAATGGCTACTCTCTAGATGGGAGCCAAATTTAATTACAGTAAGCTCCTAAGTACTTTAAGAGATTATCTTTTAGAACTATAGGCTTACAGGTTAGCGCTGCTCTATAACAGGATGTTTATTAAAAGGTCATCCCGAAACGTAGCCATGCAGTCAAGTAGAAAACCGTGTTAATATATTACGCAAAATTATATAATATAATATATTTACGTAGATTTTATTTTCCATACAAAAAAACAAATTTATTTTATTACATTATTTTTGTTCAACACCGACATGTTTTCAACTTCTGTTTTTTTGGACCATGACATTGACCTCCGAGAATAATGTATCAATCAGCTGGACCTAGGGTTGTCACTTAGCAATTATACTTCGTATCTCTTCGAAGATGATTACCAGTTGACGTGCAGCAGTACGTAGTCTGGTGCCGTCCTTGTCACATATTTTAAAGCTACTAAAGAAAAAAAAATCTCTCTGTCTCACTCCCTGCTACACAGCCGGTCGCCAGACGGCCGCCATCGCCATTACGTTTTTTTGTGCGGTTCAAGTCACACGTTCGTGTTGTAATTAGTTAGTAATACTTCAATCGCGATCATTAGCGCTACTATGAGTGGAAAAATGCGTCGAGAGACGACGATTATGTTCATTTTATGAACAAAATAAGAAATGTAACAAACCACCTCAATATTTCGGCTATGTGGTGCTTTTCAGGCATGTTCATAATTTTCCAGGGTGTATGCACGGTAACCTATACAATATCAATTTTCTTTGTTTAATATAGATGTGGATAATTGATAATATAAATAATCGGTAAAAATGATATTTCCCTCAAACCTCTTGAGTGTTGAGATGTGGGGCTTTACCTTAAAAGGCCCAAGATCTAAATCTCACGCAGATTTCTCAAGAGAATTTTAAAGTGACATGGCACTGTTTTATTTAACACCTCCTTAATGTCCGACAAACAATTGAATTTCTATTGTGTCTGGGACAGACGACGGCGGCCAACCACTTTTTAAAAATATCTTACGGGTAAGCATAGTTCCTTCATCTTATCTGATGAAAAGTGATGATAAGGCGGAAGCGCACTTCACCCGGAACCCTCAACCACTGAGGAATTGGATATCTCATCTTTAACTGTTGGAACACAACAAGGCTACAAACGTTATTACTGTGACAGACTAAGATAAGATGGTGGTAGATAGCATAAGCCTTATTACCACCAATCAAATCGAGTACAATAATTTATTCACCTCGCTAGGAATTGATCCTGGGACCCTTGGATTTGAGAACGGTGCTTAAATCACTCGACTATAGAAGCAAATATTTTCATATAAATAAGAAATAATTCGTGCAAATCTGCAAACATTTTTTTGTCAGACATCGGTATAGATAATCTGAAAGAACTCACCTTCCTTTCCCAGGGCAATAGCCAGGCCTCTTGGGGCAGTCATCTTCATCATCGCCCTATTTCTATCTTAAATACAATGAGCAAATTATTAGAAAAAATTGTCCATAACGAAATTTATCATACCATTGTACGTGGTTTACCTAATACACAGCATGGATTCTTGAAGGGACGTTCTACTACTTCAAATCTTGCGCTCTTCTCTGATTATGTTATTAATCAAATGGAGAACGGTGGTCAGGTTGATGTGGTCTACACGGATTTCGAAAAGGCGTTCGACCGTGTGGACCACGACATCCTTCTCCGCAAACTTGAATTCCTAGGTATACACGGTGACTTACTTCGATGGGTTCGCTCATATCTCACTAACAGGTCTCAAGCAGTTGTGTTGGGAGGCTACAAGTCAGATTATATTTCAGTACCCTCTGGGGTGCCCCAGGGTTCGCATCTCGGTCCTCTCCTCTACAATGCCTATATTTTTGACATAAATACCTGCTTTAGCAGCGCTAATCATATAATGTACGCAGATGATAAAAAGATTTATATGCGTATACGCTCTATTGCTGATTGTGAGCTTCTGCAAAAAGATTTAAACAAACTCTATGTATATTACACTGAAAACAGAATCACAGTCAGTATAGGTAAATGTCAGTGCATCAGTTTCACTCGCAAAAAAAACCCATTAATTTTCTCTTATCACTTTAATAATGTATTGATCGAACGGACCGAGATCGTGCGGGACCTGGGAGTATTCCTAGACTCAAAACTGCTAATGGCTGACCACATTTCAAAGGCTGTTAATAAAGCTTACCGTAATTTAGGGTTTGTAACCAGGACCTGTAAGCAGTTCAAGAGCCCTTTATGCAACCTAGTAGTTTATTACGCTTACGTACGAAGCATTTTGGAGTACGCTAGTCCTATATGGTGACCTCACTATAAAATCCACACAAACCGTATTGAAAAGATTCAAAAAAAATTTATCAAACACCTCAGCTTTAAATCTAATAAACCATTTTTAGGCTATATTGAAAACTGCAGGATCTTTAACCTGCTCACTCTGGTTGAGCGTCGTCAAATGCTGGACCTGTGTCTTCTATTTGATGTGCTGCGCGGTCGTTTTGATTGTCCCGAAATCATTAGTCATGTATCCCTCCGCGTCCCTGCGCGCCGTACTAGACACACCGCTCTCTTTAACATACCTTCTCACTCCACTAACTACGGCAAGAACGCTGTTTTCACCCGGATTGCTAGAACGTACAATACTTTGTTTTCTGACATAGATCCATTTATTGGATCTAAACAGTCCTTCAAAAAAGAAATTCAGGGCTATTTAATGTCAGACAATAGTTAGAGAAGCAATCCGTCCCTGCTATTTAATTGACCGTAAAATAACCATATAACTAGTGCTTGCCTAGTGTTTACTCCTTAGAGTACTATAAACGATCCCAAGATTCAGTCGCAGGGCTAGGTAAGCACTTACTTAACATGCGACTGCCACTCCCGCTCAAACTTATACTTAATTTTGATACGGGTACCGAACCGGTACAATTTATGCCTTGCCACCTAAAGCAAGTATTTTTGGGTCAGGTTTTTCTGGTTGCTAAACCATAGTCATAGTGATTGGTGTTACTATTTGTTTAGTTTTCCTGTTGTTTTTAAATTTATTTATTTTTTTTCGCTACGCTATCAGCTAATTTATCCATTTTAGCATTTGGTATTAATGTAATGCGTGTGAGGCATGCATGTATGGTGCAGTTGTAATCATATGTCAACATTTGTTACTGCATGCTAGGTGTACTTATAGGTGTCATTAATAGGTTGGTGCTAATTAAGACTTGTTACAACTAGAAATATATAGGTAAGACGAGTTAAATATAATATAAGTAAAGTATTTTTAGAGATTTAAAGATTTTAATTTCTTTACCATAAACCATCACACTCCTTTAAAGAACATTATCAAATATTGTAACAAATAATAAATATTGTAGTAAATAACAAATATTGTATATTTAAATATATATGTGCATAATGTATTATAATAACATAGATGCTGTTACTGATTTTATTTTGCAAGTAAGTTTTTGTATTAGCATAAAAATTATAATTAGATGGTTGTGTTCTTGATGCATGCTATAATTTTTTCTTTTTATAAAGACACATAAATCTGTTTTTCCAAAAAAAAAATGTGGATAACTGTTATTGGCTTCCTTATGATTAGACATATGTGTAAAACATTTAGTATATAAGCTGTTGTTATCCCGAATAAAATAAATAAAAATAAATCATCATCATCAAAAGGGCCCGCGTGGTGGACTATGGCCCGTTCTCCCTATCCATCCTTAGGGAGGGCTCCTGACGACTCAGGCACGAGGTTGGTGGCCGGTGGATGTACTTTGCTGGAGCATAAACTTGAACCACCAGCGCGTGGCCTCTCACAGGTTAACACTCATAACGCGGATATTTAGATGACCGAAATGTCGGTGCACTTTTGAGGGCAAGGCGCGGGCGCGGGCTTCTTCTTAAAACGTCGTCAATGCACGGCGGCGCGGGCATTCCTTTCAAACGTTGTCAAAGCACGGCGGCGAAGGCATCCCATTCAAACGTTGTCAAAGCACTCCAGCCCCAGCGGTGGTTACATGCTGGTGTAGATGATAGGAGAGAGAAATAGATCCTAGACTTGGTTCGACTGCAGTCAAAATCCCTTCTTTTGTTAGGAGCACCTGAGATGCTCGCCCCCGCGCTCGCGAGCACTAAACCTGAGTTACCTGAGCTCGTAAAGGTACTCCTATTACTTATTTTGAATAAATCATGTTGAGGTAATCTCTTCTCGGTGGAACTATGGGGGCACTCGCGTAAAGGTCAGCGGGTTAAGATTAAAAAAAATATATGTTTGTAGCAAATAATTCTAATTCTAGTATTTTATCTCATAAAATGTTACACTATAGCAATTTATGTATATATTGTTGCTCACACCACGCAAAGTATATTATTATAAAACTTAAGTTTATTCGTTTTTTATTAATGAATTAATTTTATTCCACCTGGCTAGCTTTAACCGCCATATCTAAGTCTGAGTCGCCATAACGATAAGTAACATTGTTGTGGTCCGTCAGTCAGATAAGCTACTAGTTAAGTTCCCGGGTAACGTGCCTCTGCGACTTTATCGTAACTATAATAATAATAATAATAATAATAATTAGTATGATACTTACAATAATATAAGTAAGTTAATCCCCTTCCTTGAATATAAAAAGAATTGCATTCCTTCACGAGACCAGCATCCTACGGAAATAATATTAGCCTGACCTGAGTTGCAGTCGAAGCAGAATCATTGCTCGTAGCGTTCGTAGCGTTCGTAGGCGTGCAGTGAGAGATCGCTGCAAAACTAGCTGCTGTTTTAATTGAATAAAAATTAATTGGGTGGTACGTTTTAGACTATTCATTAATAATAATGTTCAGATCAGTTGACAGATCATTTTGGGTCCGTTTTGTCCCTATCTACTGACCCTGATAGGTAGGGTATGGCAGTTGGAACTACGGGTTCGGCTATCTTTTCAAGGGTACCACGGTAGTCCGGATCCTGAGCCCCCTGCCGGTTATGCCTTCGCGGGCGTCTCCGGCAGGTCCCGGACATGGGTTGGACTCGTGGTGGCTATGTGGTTAGCTGTAGAAGTGGGAATGTTCGTCCGTCTGGTTGAGGTCTGGCCAGGCTTCCATTTCGTGCGCAGCGAGCAGGTCCGAGTAGCGGTCTTCAGGGCCCCGAAGCGAAAGGATTTGCGGGGCACGTGAGTTGTCCATATTTCTGTTTGGTGGTTTTCATTGTGTAGGCTTCCAACAACTCCGGTACTAGTCCGTTTAACTAGTAGAGGCGCCCGCTGGATGTAATGTCACCGGTTAACTGGAGACATTGCATCTAGCGGGCTCCTCGTACTTAAGTCAGCCGCGTAGGATTGTGGAACTGACGAGGTGCCTGGATGGGTACTGAGAAGTTAGTAGGCTAACAACTCCGCCACCAAAGAGGACATTTGGTAGTCGACTTTAGAGTTGACGACCCAAGCAGTGGAAACTGCGAGTGGTACTCTTAGTGCAACGAGAAGTGAGCGAGCTTACAGCTCCGGTAACCCATACACATTAGGTAGTGGACTATACGTGTCCACGGGGCAACTCGCTCGAGAAACTAGTCTTAAAAGTACCGGATGAAGAAAGGCTTCGGCGCGCACTGATCATGCGTTATGACCTGACGCAGATGGTCCCTTGTGCTTGCGCAAGGATGTCTGACACCTAACTTTATGACCTAACGGTTGGTAGGGGGTGTCAGTATAAACTTTAAAGTCATGTGTAGCGGGGCTGATCGTTTTGGGTAAAAGAAAAATTTTATACAATAATTTATTATAATTTATACCGATTTGTTCCGTTTTACAAAAGCGCCACCCGGTGTCTAAGTCTAGTCTTACATTTCTGTGTTTGATATAAATAATCCAGTATAATTAGAAAGAAACTAACGACTAACTAATAAAGCATTGGTTCTTTATTTTATAAAAAATACAAAATAATTAACTTACATTTCACAACAAATATTATTTTAGTAATAATATAAAATTGTACGTGTCTATGTTTGTAATGTGTTTTATCAACTTTTATTTCTTATGATTAACAAAATTTTATTATTTAAAATCGTAAAAATTTTTTCCCCCGTTTTTTTCTTCGTTTTTATATTTTTTTGCCGCTTCCAACGTGATGTTATTACCGCGAGTGCGCCACAGTGGAGCCATAAACACCTACCTCCGTCATTTTAACCGAAAAGTGTGTCATAAAACTGTCTTCGCCGCTCCTTAACGCAAGATTGAATGACTGACGATCGTCGCGTTTACGACAGATACTCATTCTGGGTGGTAGCAATCTCTTTTGAGGTTTTATCGTATCTGTGGCGTAACATTATTAACTATACTTTTTAACCGCCCTTGAATCTTGTGTTTTTTTCCTAAAACAAATCGCTTTTTGTTTTCTAAAGTTTACGCGAACACTACACATTGAAAATAAATCACTCTTACGGATCTACTCGCGTTTTTTTTTAAAGGTTTAATTAAAGTATGTCCTGACGTTTCGAACCCTTTGTAGGATCCGTGGTTACAGGGAGACTGAGGTGTTGGTCGTTTCATAATTAGTTGGTAGTTTGTATATACCCTAATTTTATTTTAATCATATGCGTTCCGTTTTACGCAGAAAGAGCTTACAGTGGCTTAAATATGGCTTCTTAATAATTTTCTGTATGTCTTCTTTACTGATCGGAGACAGTAACAGTTGAAAATTGAAAGAGATGTAATAATAATTTATAATAATAGTCTTTCCTACACTGACACCAATTATCTAGCCCAAGAGAAGCTTTGTTATGAAACTCGTATAATGGTTACTAGACAACGGACAAACATACTTAAAATACTTAAATACATACTTATTATACATAGAAAACACCCAGACCCGAGACAAATAGGAAAAACAATAATGTCAAAATTAACCCGACCGGGGATCGAACCCGGGACCTCGGAGATGGCGACACCATGAAAACCGGTGTACAAACCACTCGACCAAGGAGGGCGTTGATGTAAGGAAATAGGGAAGACCTTTGCCCATCAGTGGGACACTGTAGGTTGTTAACAAAATGCCTTGGTGTTGTTTGCTGGCTAAAGTCAGCGCCAAAGCTATAGATATTAATTAAGTATAAGGTTTTTTTTGTATTTTTACGTAATTAAATACTAGATGATATTTCCCCAAACCGCTAAAGTACCAGTAAAGATAGAAGAGAGAAGGCTCTATTTTTGATTCCTTCGTCTCGAGTCGAGCGCTTGGTTTCTACTGATTTTCGTTGGACATTTGACTTTCCATATTTTTGAATCGCTCGACCGCAACGAGTGCCCTCACCCACTCGTTGCAGTCGAGCGACACAAAGCGATTAATAGAATAACCGTCAAAATCAATGCGTTGTGTCAATGTCATGTCACTTGCTTGTGTCGTTGAAAATTTGAAACTGCCAAAATAAGTAAATACAAGTAAAACAGCTTTTCGTTCAGAGGAAAATAATTACTACTACTTTGAAAACAACTTGAGAATGAATCTAGAGGAATATTTAGCCGGAATATTTAGGAATATTTAAACCGGTTTTCTCTAAATTCTGCGTGGAACGGATAACATCCAACATTTCGTATTAGGTATGTTGGCAGCACCGGAAACGAACGATTCAAAAATACGGAAAATTGGCGTCATGCGACTTGGAAGACGAGTGTGACTTAAGTCACACACAACACAACACAATGTCATACGTGCAATTAAAAATAGATCCCCCGGAGCTTTACTGAGATCTAGCGAATTTGAAAAATCACTTGTGGTGTTATTTGTATTTTAAACTAATTTTCGTGCTCTATTTGTGGTAGAGCCCTTTTTCTAAGACCCTTTTTTAATTGCAAGAAATGCATCATATTGCATACTTACAAGTCTGAGGCAACCCGCGAGTTGTGTAGGGCGCTCCCCTTCTCACGTAACAAAGTTTTGGGTTCCATTGCTCCTGATGTAGATAGATAGATAGATAATACTTTTATTGCAACACTATAAAATATTGAACAAAAAAATATATATTACAAAGTTAAAAAAATATAGGTTTATTTTTTCCATCACAAAATAGTCCATTGGACTAAGGCTTATTAACTAATAAATAACATAGTATCCTATATTTGTGAGGGACTGGTGCCTGCTAAATGTTTCCTAAAAAAAGGAAACCTGGGCTACAGGTCGCTACGGTTACAATTTGGCGGTCTTATCGCTTTTAAGCGATTTCTTCCAGACTGGTTAGTCATAACATATTGCTCTAGGTTTGGTTAGTGGTAGGACTTAGCCGTGATCTCATCTGATCCTAAGTGATGATAAGGCCGAACATAGAAACGCACATTACAAGAATCCTCAACCACTGTCAATCCGCCAAGCTGGCTACCACCACCTTATCTTAATCTGTCGCCATAACATTGTAAGTAGTATTTATTATGTTTCGACAGTTTATTCGGGTATTTCTAGTCATTGCGAAACACCTAAGATTTTTGCATTCGTTTTTTTTAATTATTCTAGTAGTAATTGACAATAAGACCAAAGACGATAGTGTACTTACCCAAAATCCTCTAAATAGGTACCTACTAAGGAACTGGCTATCGGTCTTTATTGTCTATTGTCAGAGCACAGCAATAATATTGTTGTTTTAGCGACAAAATGGATAAAACAGTGGTAGTCACATTTTATTGATTTTTGAGCGAATGATAGTATCAACATTACACAATAAAGTATTCCATAAAACGGCCTTGCCGAGCAACTGTGTCACATCACATCACAATATTCATAATGCGAAATACACACATCGCCATCGAAATCAAGTTCAACTTGAAAAAGAACGAGCGCAGAAAAAAAATATAAACAACAACATTAAAAAAAAACAAAAACCGACTCGCCGCGCCGCCGCCACGTTCCACTGAAGCTCACAACTCGTAGTAAAAAGTTCATCGAACGAACGAATGCCAATGAGACTGGCTGCTGTGTTTTTATAAACAGTTCCATTTACAAATTTAAATTTAAAAATAATTTCCACAATCAGCGGCGCGGCGGCTGGCCGGGTCACGTGGGTGGGCGGCGTGACGTCACAATCGCAATGCAACCTTCACCCGTTGCCGCCAATAATTGGGGCGTTGAAAAAAAAGAAGCACGTTGTTATTTTTAACACGCGAAATAAAAAAAGTAATGAGTTATTGATTCGCGCGGGGTCATTGCCCCGTTGATAACGCTGCTGAATGCGGTGCAAGGTCGCGCTCGTTTGTGTGCGACGTCATTGACAGGCTTTTTAACGGACCACTTTGTCAATGGAACGCATTTTTTTAAATGATACACTTACGATCACATTACAATGGAACTTACAATTTTAGTATATTAACAGTTTAGAAGCAATGCTGGATTGTTGAGCTAATGAACGGTATTATCTAAACGTGATTTAGACTTGGTTATCCTATGTGGTGCAAGCGTTTTAGACTTTCATAGCTTACTATTAGTACCTAATGCATGTTTACCATGTCAGTTTTAACAGGGGTCACCTAAAACTTAGGGAACGATGGTGTCAATGGGCATATGTCAAAGAAATATGTGACATGTCAAGGGGTGCTTGGCAATAACCGCTTTCTGAAGAAATCCTTAGACGTTCCTCGTCATCATCTGTCTGTAAACGGTCCACTACTGGACTTAGGCTTTCCTACTTATTTATATAGG
This sequence comes from Eudonia lacustrata, assembly GCA_947562085.1. NCBI lineage: Eukaryota > Metazoa > Arthropoda > Insecta > Lepidoptera > Crambidae > Eudonia > Eudonia lacustrata. Next base: position 6,414,396 of record OX387326.1, on the reverse strand, counting down.
AAAGAATCAACAAAGCACAGGGGTAGATCGAGTCCCCCGCCCGATCCTCTAAATGCCACTACACATTTAGAGAGTACATTAAACATGCACACTAGTTTAGGCCCAAGACGTGCCAAGACACCGTACTCGTAGAACAAGGGTACGACGAGCCGGTTCACACGCGCTCTATTCCAGGTAGTAGACATGTACCTGGGCGCTTCTCCCCATCCTTACGACCCGGTCAACCCGAGCCGAGATCCTAGCCTTGAAGCGCCCTCGTGTTGTTCCGCTGCCGTTCCGATCCGAACCCCTCGGAGAATCTAGTAGGGCGCGGGGACACGCACTGGGGCGTGATGCCGTTCCCTCTAGAAAAACTCTGACGGTGCTTCGTTTTATACTGCTTGAGGAACCCTTTAGGTTTCTCGCCGCCCCCAAAAGAGCCCGGTGAAGCTGAAAATGCCCGAATCAGCAAACTTTTTCAAATTAAAAATATCGAGTCATAACAAACCACGCTGGCTGGTGGTTGGTTCTAACGACTGCTATTTTAAATAGCAACCGGAACCAAAGGCTTTACGAACTTCTCGACACCAAAAAAGTATAAACAAAAGATATTGTAGTTAGTAAAATTTCTCTTCCATAAGTAAAAGCAAATGGACATCCCACATCACCATATTATCTCCAAAAAGTATCTAATACTAAATAACAAAGTGTAAACTTTTCTAATAAAAACTACGTCGCCCCAACCATAGACAAAACCAAATTGAATATTGAATTTGGAACGTCAACTTGAATCCGGAATATTACGCATTCGGGACTCGGGTAGAGGAGGCAGGCACTGGCCACTGGCGGACGACGACCGCAAGATGTTTAATTGTCGCCCAGATTTACGAGGCGGGAGTGTGTTGGCCAAATTGAAAGTTCACTATAAATTAGCCGGGAATGCCCTCGGACAGTACTAATGTATGCGTTCGGACTACACTCTTGATTTATACGGTTTAACGCGTTAGCAATCTTAGTTTGAATTCTCTCTTTGTCTCCGCATTGTGAGTGAAAAGCAAATTTCCACCTATCTAATTATCTATCAAGATAAATTCAGTTTTTTAACTTTATGTTATTTAAAAAGGTGACTTTAAATTTACGTAAGAGATAAAATTAGATAAGGATAGGTTCGTAATATCTTTTTTCATAGTGAAAAAGCTAATAATAAAGATAAGATAGCCAGTATAAAAGAGAATAAAATTATTTAAGTTATCAGGTGAGAAAAAGCCCCAAGCGCTTTCGATTTGTTGGAAAATAATTTCGTAAGGACATATCTTTTCAAAGAAAAGTCAACGTTAAATGCGAATTCTTAACCGAAATCATAATGCGTTTCAATAGAGTTCAATTTATAACAGCAAACTAATTAAAAACAATTTTTTCCAACAAACTCCAAAGCTAAAATCAGTTTCGAAGACAACTTAAAAAACTAATAAAAGGACGCGGAGTCCGAACGAAGTCTGAAAAAGTTTTAAGTACTTCGTTAGAACTGCATTATATTTCTCATTTTAAGAACTTAATTGAAGGAAAAGGTTCGAACTGAACCGCAACCCTTTGTGAGAAGTTAGTTAAAACCTCCTTGCTACAAAGTGGAGGACTTGTAACGAGCCTAACCTTTTTCACTGGTTCTTTGTCTATGGGCGAGTTCTTATGAAAAAAGTATTTAATACCAAAGACAAACTTGAGAACCAGACAAGCGTGTTGAACTTGCGTGGTGAGGGTTCTGTTTGTTGTAATTTATTTATTTATTAAGTACTTTGGAAGGCTTTGATGGCGTAGTGGCTATTTCTAGTGGTGATCTTGCATGTTACTAATGCTGAGTCAAATAAAAATCATCATCATCAAACATCAGAAAGGCTTTGTCGACACTATCATAATTTCCGTTTTCATCTCCCGTTTTCTATATGAGAATGAATCCCATAACGGTACCTCACTTCATCAGCTGTTAAACAACGAAATAAAACTTGGTCTTTTTTTTACGTTTCGACAAAGGTCCCGTGGAGTAGCCATAAACCGAGTTTAGATTTATCCCAAACATTTTAAGACTACAATGTTCCGTCACAACTCGTCACATCAAAAGGATGGCAATTCTGTGACAAAGTGTGACTTCGAAATTTGAAAAATCAAATTGCACCTATGCGTCGTGTTAAATGAATAACACATCTAAACAAAAGACATAGAGTTGGATTCTGACAAGCACACCCTCGGACATACGTCATAAACGTGAGATACAACGAGAAAGTTTTTATTTATCGTTGACACTCAATTCTTAAGCCACAACAATAGGTAGTCATCTTTATTTCGAGCACCACAAAGCTTATAAACGCGTGTATGCAGAACACAAGCGGCGATAAAACGTTCTAAATCCAAAGTTATTTGAAATAACCGTTAAAGGTGCGTCAATAAAAAAGAAGTTAGCATCTTACGTTACGCGCCATTACAAGGTGCGAAATAAACGGATCACAGAGGTGGACATTTTACTTTTTATTGTCTATGACTGTTATTTGTTTTTTCTTTATCGTTAAATGTTTACGTTAGCGTGGGTACCCTCCATTTTGAAAGTGGTTTATGGCAATCGTAGAATTTGTAATAAGCTTCATTCTTAACATAATATAAAGTTTTTATTTGGTTGTATTTCTGCAGGTTATTTATTTTATTTTCAGCGTATAAACGTCCTTTGACTGGTCTCAGAGCTTTCCAAATAGAAAGATTTTCAACCGCTCGCAGACAGAAAGGTTCCGGGGTCGATTCCTAGCGGGGGGAGCATATAAATGTGTACGATTTGTTTGCTGGAAGAGTTTGTTTTAATTTTTTGTGTTCCGATTGAGATAAGATACCCAGATAGTAGTTGAGGATTCCAGGTGGTGCTCTTTCACCGCCGGCCTTATCGCCACTTACCATCAGGTGAGTAGAAGGTCAAACGCTTTCCCATTATAAAACAAATAATTCTATCAAGCAAAGCGTTTTTCATTGTAATTATATTTTTCCTATAGTACCTACTTTCTTAATGATTATTCGCCCAAAATCGGCGGGGTGCGACTTTTGTTCTAGTTTTTTCCCTTTCTTCCTCAAGAGTCAACTGTTTTATATTTACACATAACTCACCTTCAAACGCGATAGAGCATAAGTACCTGTCTATTGTATTATTTGAATCATAAGCAAAATGAAAGGGAAATAGTTATAATCTAGGTACTTTTGCATACAAATTTAAACAGGTGTGATCTCAATAAGTTGCGTCCTTTCTGATTCAGTGAGTTTGAACCTTATTATTATTCGACTTAGAGTCTATTAAAATGTTTGAACTTGATTATAAAGCTAGTCGATTGCTTTATTCTTCGTCACTCTAGTGACTAGTCTTTATGTAGTATTATTATAAGGTTCAAATTACTTTAGCAGATTGATCGAAAACAAAAATAAATGGGTTGAGCGAGCAATCTGAAAGTGTATAAAATAAGCCATTTGACAAAAACTGTGACATGCAAAACGATAATATTACTAGTTGTAATATTGTAAGTGATGAAATGTTAATTATTAGTGACATGGTCGACATGACAGTACACTAGTTGACTGATTAGCAAGGATCAAAATAGGTAGAGATAGGTACAGTCAGTAAGTACCAAATGTATGACAAAAGAAAAGAAAAAAGAAAAGAGCAGGATGAGAGTAGCCGCGGATCGTACTCAGTGGCAAACACTTGGAGAGACCTATGTCCAGCAGTGGACTAAGTGTAGGCTGATGACGATGAAGATGATGATGATGATAAAATGACGTCAAGCATATGCGAAATCATAATATTAATATGGTCACGTATTTTGCACGGGTTCTCTAAAATGAAGCCGAAGTTTATCTTACTGTAGTACCGAAAATCAAAATCCTCTAAATTTTATTAAAGGTATTTAATTTTTGAGGCTCGATGGCGCTGTGGTTAACGCGCCCGGACTGCGAGTGCTGAGGTTAAGCAACTTTCGCAAAGGCCAGTCATTGGATGGGTGAGCAAAAATGAATCATCTCGAGCTTCTCCGTACTTCGGAAGGCACGTAAAGCCGTTGGTCCCGGCTGCACTAGCAGTCGTTAACAACCACCAATCCGCACTGGGGCCGCGTGGTGGTTTATGGCCCGTTCTCCCTATCCATAGGGAAGGCTCGTGCCCCAGCAGTGGGGACATAAAAATGAGCTGATGATGATAATGATGATGATGATTTATTTTAATATATCTAATAAGATGGTGGGATGATATAGATTCCTACCTAAAGAAGTGGCTCTAGGATAGAGATAGGTAGAGGGAGGGAGGAAAAGGCCTTTGCGCAGAGCAGTGTATAGGTAATGACTAATTAAAATTTAATTGAAACGAATCTTTGTTCAATTAATCTTAATAGATAAGCGCTTTTGAATCATCTTAAAATATTTTGCCTAACCGTAAGTTTGTGTCAAGTACAATTTTACCAGTATGTTTTAAAGATATATCCACATAGTTATTAACTCAAAAACTATACCCCAAATACCATATAAACATGGTAAACATACCGGAAAAACCGGTAAAAAGGCATATCCACGTTAATATTAATTATCTACTTAAAAACTCGACCTATTTCGATCCCAGTTGATTAGTCAATAGATAAACTTTTAAGCACCTGTCGATTAATGATATTCTTGCATGAAAACTGTATGGGAATAGCGAACATAGCATGACATGTTTCGTCAATAAAATTACGTGTTTACTAACCACTTTTAAGGTTACAAAAGTATTAATTATTCATTCATGTACACCAAGTAACAGTAACAAACGTAAAAAAAATATTACTAAAGACCCACTCACCAAACACTGTAATCCAAATGGTTTATAATCCTCTTAATCACAATTTAAAAATTAACACTTATTCATTTAATTCAGACCATTTATGTTTCACTAACTAATTATTGCACTAAACTTCTTTAAAATAGGAACTAACTTTAAATTCAAATTTGGAACCTTGTTAAGTTCACCAGTGACAATACAAGTTTTAAAAAATAAAACTTTAATTCAAATTCAAATTTGGAACTTAGTTGACCACTGGCTCTATACACCATTAAATAATAAAACTTTCATTCAAATTCAAATTTGGAACACTTGTTATGTACTCAATGACCAGTGACTTTACAGTATTTTGTTTTTCCGTTTCCAGATTCGAGCGAAGTGTCAAATTTGAATTTGGCGGGCTTCAGGCAAGGACGGCGCGCACTCGGCCCGCTCGTGCGACGGTCGGCAAGGAACTCGTCTTGAGGGCGAAAAGACGTTACGAAAGACCCCTCGGGACCCTTCGCTTGTTAGTTTGAATGGTGATAACGACGTGGTGCTTCTAAGTGGCCGTTTGAATATTTTCTGTTATATTGACGTTATTTTTTGGTGTTAAGTTTTAGTTACTATGGCAGTGTTCTAATATAGTATGTTCTAATATCTTATGAATTTGTTGTTATTACTTATTATGTAATAACAAAATAAAAAAATATATATTTGTAGTAGTGATGTATGTAAATATAAATAATAAATTATTAATATAGTACTCGTTTAACGTTAATGTAATTTCCTATCTACTATGTTTCATTGGTAACTACTTAATTTACACACATTTTTTATACTAAGGCAATTATAATTTATATTTTGTAATATAACATTAAAATAAAAATAATATAATAAGTGGCTTTGTTATACCAATCTGAAGCTTACAGCAACTATCTTTCTCAACTAAAACATCAGCCTACATCGAAATAAAAATATTCTAATATATCTATGAGTCGACGGTCACATTTTCTAAAGATCTCATCATACAAAACACAACCAGTTAAGGTACAAAGCCAAATGTTCAAGCCTTTTATTGCCACAGGAAAGTGACCCCTATGTATAGTTCATTAAAGGTTGGCGGATGTTTTGAGGTTGCGATAAAAAGGTTTATTTGGAGGGTGAGCTTTCTTTGCTCACTAATATTGTTCGTCAACATAAAAGACGATTATTGGGACAGGGGCGAATTGAGTATCATTGGCGATTTATTTTTCTTTTCGAGAATAATAAATTTACGCTCCTAAATTAAGCTCAAGAATAATAGAATGAAGACTAAACTGCCTAAAATGTGATTTTGAGGAACATTCCTTTTTCCTACTTTTGTAAATTTGTAAACTTTTTGAAATGACGTTCAAGTGACGTGAACAAAACACGGAATAACTATTCGAAGCTTATTTTCTGTTTATTTGTAAGGCGCTTAGTACACATCTACACATAGACAAATGATATTATGTTATTTCCGAACTAATATTTTGAGTAAGTTATAGTTAATGTAGAGTATGAACCGTTTCAGGCAAATACTTTTCCAAAATGAGTTCCTAGCCGCTATTGTTAAAATCATAAGTTTATTGATTAATAAAATTTTGATGTGCGTGCCTAGTGCGAGTTTTGTTAACCATTTGACAGGGTTTGACAGGACAAGAATTTGTATGACAACAGGTATGTTTATTCACCATTCGATTACATTAAAGAAAACCAGCCTATTAGGGCAGAATTGCAACTCACCTCCATGCCATGCCATACTCATTCTTGTTTTCGTTAACGTGATTGAATGAAGAATAAAACTCGCATTCAGCACCCTGAGTGCGTTCCTGCGGTCGGAAGTATTGCACGGTGGCTTATTTTTAACGGTCGCACGTCGCACGCGTCTGCCCAGAACCCCATTGGTTCTAAACCACGGGCCGCTAAACTACCTGTAAAAAGAATAGAAGTAAAACATTATTTTGTTAAAGCGACATCGATGCTTTTATTGGTGTTTGCAAACTGAGATTTACTTTTTTTAGGAGGAACCTTAAAGAGTACTTAATAAGAATATAGAAATGTTTAGACGTTATCTAAGAGTATTAAAGTGTGTGCTTATATTGTTGTTGTAAGTGAATTTATATTTTTATTAATTCTTAATTGTACAAAAACCCTGATTAATGATCAATAAGTAAAAATTCCACAGTATAATGTGTTCCACAGTATAACATTGGGTTGGAAACATCAGGGTAACATACTATGTAAAATAAACGTCAAAATATCTATAAAAGTGTTTTTTATTTCAATATGTAAATGTTTAAATCATCTTTCATGTAGGTATACGTAAACCCACTGACAATAAATTTCATTAACGGTTCTATTCGCTTTTATAGGGGTCGCTCGACTACTGACGCTGGTGTTGAGCTTTTACTTCAAATATTTAATGCCTGGGAGGATTCACACGATGCCGTAGGGGTTTTTTGTGATTTATCCAAGGCCTTTGATTGTGTTTTACATGAAACCCTGGTCAGGAAGCTCTACCACTATGGAATTAGAGATGCATCACTGAATCTTCTTATCTCATATTTGAGTGATAGGGTTCAGAGGGTTGATGTTAACGGTAAAAGATCTCCGGGATCGGTGGTTACAATGGGAGTTCCACAGGGTTCAATTCTTGGTCCTTTCTTATTTTTAATTTATATTAACGACTTGCCTTACTTTGTAAAAGACAAACATGAGATAGTATTGTTTGCAGATGACACCTCACTTTTATTCAAAGTGAAACGACGACAGCCGATTGATGACGATGTGAACAATGCTGTCTCAAAGATAGTTGGTTTAGTGTTAACAATTTGCTATTAAATGAACAAAAAACCAAATGTATAAGATTTGTATTACCCAACGTTAAGGAGGTAAAAACCAGTGTAAAAATTAAAGATAAGAATGTGGACCTTGTGGACACCACAGTGTTTCTAGGCATAACGTTGGATGCAAAGCTACAGTGGGGCCTACATATAGATAAATTGTCGAGTAGACTGAGCTCTGCGGCTTATGCAGTAATGAAAATTCGTCAGATCACTGACATTGAAACAGCTAGACTTGTTTACTTTAGTTATTTCCATAGCGTAATGTCGTACAGCATTTTACTGTGGGGCAATGCTGCCGATATTCAAACTATCTTTGTGCTGCAGAAGCGGGCTATTCGAGCAATTTATAATCTAAAAGCTGGTAATTCTCTTAGGGAGAGATTTAAGGATATTAATATAATGACAGTTGCATCACAATATATTTACGAGAACCTAATGTATGTATATAAAAATATTGAAACTTTTTCTAAAAACAGTGATATTCACAATGTAAACACTAGAAATAAAAACAAACTAGCAGTACCTAATACTAGGCTCCACAAAGTAAATAATTCATTTAGAGGCCTGTGTGTACGTTTTTACAATAAAGTTCCAAGTAATATCCAAAAACTAGATATTAATAAATTTAAAATCGCTATTAAAGAAAAGCTTTATAAAAAAGCTTATTATAAAGTGTCTGATTACATTGAAGACAAAACAGCATGGGTTTAAAATGCTCCAATCTATTTCTAATCCAAAATATTGTTAAGATTTTTTTTTTAAACTTGTATAACTTGGTAACGTAACGGCATATAATTTTGTAAATGTCGTTACATATTGAATTAAAGCTGTGGAGTTTCTTGCGCCCATTCTTCTCCACAGGTAAAATATAGACGTCCTGAATGGGTAAAAAAATTATGGACGATTCAATTGCACTTTTCTAAAGTTTATTTGAATAAAGAATATTTTGACTTTGACTTTGACTTTGACTATATATTTGTTTGTTATAAAAAGAATCACTAATAAAGTATATTGTATACCTTATGTAACATCTTTACTAAACTGTAAACTCAACATTGATGTTTCCGAGTTGTATTTGTTCTTCAAAAGTTGTATTTTATTCATAAAATACAACTTTTGAAAAACATTGCTCAAAATTCCAAACATCTCAGGATACATTTAAAAAAAAATTAATGCGTATGCAGCGTTTCATTTCACATTGACTAATAGTCTAATATTTAGATTAATCCAGAACATTTTCTGACAACGCTGATGAATCTCAGTTGCTCTAATCTCCATAATTCCTTGCTTAAAACGGTTTTTTATGTACATAAGGCCTGTACCTTGTTGTTTAAAATAAAAATAGGAAATTCTTATATCATTTTTAAACACACAAAAGCAAAGTATTCCATTTATCTTTACTTGCAGCCCGCATAGGGAGCGCCCCTGCATATTGTACGTTAAAACATGCAGCCACTGACTGAGACGCTCAGCGTCTTCCAAATTCAAAATAATTTGAAATAAAAAGGTTAACCATTTTTAGTTTTTAACCATCCTTGCGGTCTAGTTAGACCATCGGTCATCTACTTAAACGTCTTATGTTCGATATTCGATACACAGTAGAGGTGCAAATTGTACCCTATGTGATTGTTGGTAGTGGTAAGCTTGGTTTAATTCCTGAGATATAACACGATCGCCTGATCAACTATCACCATTTATTGTTAATCTGTCGCCGTAACAATTTTTGCTTATTTAAATATTATTAAAAGTAATTTTTTTTAATGCTTTGAAGAAACTAACTTTTAAAAATAACGGTCACCTGGCCACACTCAAGCATAACGCACAGGCGCGTGCGCGACACACGAGCGGAAGTCGCTAATTTAAACTCGACAATACTTGCAAGACGTTTCCCTCGTTACACAAAGTAAACCTTATTACTAAGCCACAAGAGCGTCTTGAGATCGGATGTCCCGATAACAGCACACGCGCCGTCATAGTCTATGGTTAAGAAAGCGGATGTCTTTAACGCAAGGGTGATAACCCTATTTGAAGACGTTGCAATATGTTATGCAAAATAGAGTACTTAGTTTTTTTTTTTTTTTTTTTTTATACACAGCTCGGCAAATGACTCCACTCCACCTGATGTTAAGTGGAAATGGAGTCCAGACGTAAGGACAACTGGTGCAGCGAGAAAACAACGCAGCATCAGTCACCCTCACCCTGCCGGCCCACAAGGTGCCTCTTCACGCCTCGTTTGAAGGACCCCATGTCATAGGAAGGAGGGAAAACGTGCGCTGGTAGACTATTCCATCTTTTGGAAGTGCGGCAGAAAAACGAGTCACCAAATTTCTTTGTGCGCGATGGAATGTTCGAGACAGTACAGCGGTGACTCCGGAGAGCAGCACGCGTACTCCTATGGAGAAAGGGAGAAGGTGGGATGAGGTCAAAAAGCTCTTCAGAGCACTCGCCGTGGTATAAGCGGTAGAAGACGCTGAGTGACGCTATATCTCTACGCAATTGCAGGGGCTCGAGAGCATTAGTGACCTCTGCACTGCCGATAATGCGTATAGCGCGCCGCTGCAATCTGTCCAAGGCATCGAGAAGGTACTTTGCGGAACCGTCCCAGAGGTGCGAGCAATATTCCACGCAAGATCGCACCTGTGTCTTGTACAAAAGGCACAACTGATCCGGCGTGAAGAATCGCCGCACCCTGTTCAGGACACCGAGTTTACGTGACGCTGTTTTTATCACGGTTTCAATATAGTCCCTCTGGTTCAGATCGCAGCGAATCTCCATACCAAGCATGTTTATACTGCTCTGCAGGCCGAGTGATGTGCCTTGAAGAGAGGGAAGGGGTAGGAATGGCGACTTTTTTGCCGTGAACGCGCATACCTGTGTTTTCTTGGCATTGAACTCAACAAGGTTATTGGAGCCCCATTTAGATATGAGGTCCAACACCCGATTGAGCTCAATGACAAGATTTACTCGTATCACTTCAGTCTCGACCTGCCCAGCCGCTGGGTGACCGTTATACCCACCGTGCACCGTACTATCATCTGCATAGCAATGAATATTTCCAAGTGGAAGCATATCATTGATATGCAGAAGGAACAGCGTGGGGGATAGAACGGACCCCTGAGGGACACCAGCGTTCACTGACATGAACCGCGAAGCACATCCGTCTGTGAGTACTCGGATTCTACGCTCATGTAGGAAGCCAGCGACCCAGTTGCAGAACTGAGCAGGCAGACCGTATGCCGGGAGCTTGGACAGAAGGGCTTTGTGCCAGACCCGATCAAAAGCCTTGGCTATGTCAAGGCCAACAGCCACCGACTCGCCACGCTTATCAATAGCCTCACCCCAGAGATGTGTAACGAACGCTAGAAGATCACCCGTAGACCGTTTCGGCCGAAACCCGTATTGGCGATCGTGAATTAAGGGGTGTTCTTCTAGGTAGCGGATAAGCTGTTTATTTAGAATCCGCTCCATGACTTTACACAAAACTGAAGTAACGGCTATTGGGCGGTAATTAGTCGGATCTGACCGATCTCCTTTTTTCGGAACCGGTTGCACATTAGTATCTCTCCAAGATTCCGGCACACAACCTGAAGAAAGCGAGAGACGGTATAGGCGAGTTAAAACGGGGGACAACTCCGCTGCACACATTTTTAAAACTATTGCTGGGATGCCATCAGGGCCGTTAGCTTTCCGAACATCGATTGACTGTAGCTCCGCACATACATCACACTGTCTGATTTTAATATCAGGCATTGTGTGGCCACAGTGAGGAATTGTTGGTGGCTGTGCATTGCAGTCATCGATTCGGGAGTTAGCCGCAAAAAGTCCGGCCAGGAGATTGCCCTTCTCCTGCGGCTTGTGAGCTAAAGATCCGTCAGGATATCTCAGAGGTGGCAGCGAGGGTTGGCAGAAGTTAGATTGCACGGCTTTGGCAAGACGCCAGTAGCTACGGCTGCCCGTAGGATGCGTCAGTAATTCTTGGCCAACCCGTGCAACGCGCTGGGCATCCGCTCTTATGTAAGCCTTCTTGCAGGACTTGGTGGCATTGTTATAGGCTGCTTTCAGTGTGCTGGTCTCAGGATCTCCTTGGGCTGAACCTCTGATCCAAGCGCGGTATGCCGTCTGCCTGTTAACAACAGCGTTGGCACACTCGCGATTGAACCATCGGTTGCGCCTGCCTTTGCTGATGATATAGGAGTGCGGAATATAGTACTCCATACCTAAGACTATCTCATCAGCAACTGCAGTCGCACTAGCTGTCGGGTCCTTCCCGTTGAAGCAGCGCTGCCCCCAAGGAACGGATGCGAAATAGTCCCGCATACCATCCCAATCTGCCGACGAGTAATGCCAAATCTGGCGTTTCGATACCGCTGAAGGCGGTAGCGGGGCCAGAGGCACTTTGCTGGATACCAAGCAGTGATCCGAGGATCCTAAAGGAGCTCGAACCTCCACTCGGTAGCCAGCTGGGCGACTCGTCAGCAGAAGGTCCAGCAAAGAGGGCGCGTGACCGGCTATATCTGGGATCCTGGTGAGCTGGTTCACCAGTTGAGTCAGGTCGTGCGTGAGAGCGAATGCGTGGGCAGTTCTACCAGCATGGTCAGTTTTGGAGGAACTTAACCACAACTCGTGGTGAGCATTGAAGTCCCCCAAAAACACCAATTCCGCCGATGGAAACCGCTCCTGCGCTTCATCTGCTACCCGACTAAGGTGTTCCATAAGTCGAGTTGTCTCCATGTCGCCATTATGGGATCGGTAGACGCAGACGTAGACACGGCTATGAGAGCCCAAGTCGACGTGTACCGCAAGGAGGGAAAAGGAAGGGTCCTCCAGACAGCGCAGACGGCGACAGCAAACATCCGTCCGAACGAACAAGCAAACTCCGGCTTTGGCTTTGAAGGACTCTTCAAGCACAAAGCCCGGATAGTGCAGGTAGCTGGTGTCGGCCGGACAGATTATTTGCGTCTCCGTCAAAAACAACATTGCTGGCCGCGTCGTCTCAAGATGGTGGTGGACGGCATTGAGGTTTACATGGAGTCCGCGGATGTTAGCGAACTCGACCTCAAACGGTAAGGTTGTGGTGGGGGTGTGCACCGCTGTAAGACCAGTTTTAGTGTTTGGCGCTGTCATGATGAAGAAAAGGAGGGAGGCGTGAATCGAGGGAATGCTATCGCGATGCAAATGGTTAAAGTGTGGCGGCCTGTTTCACCAGGGAGCAGCCTACAGATGAGTATCATTAACCCGCCGAACGGAAGGGCCCCCGAACCCCCCCGGGAATGGCCGCCGGGACCCCACCTTCCGGTCACCAACCGGCACGACGGGCCACCCCGAGATTATGCGTGGCATGGTGAGGCAGCCTCACGAGCTGGTTAGGCTCGCTTGGGCCCCAGTACTGTGCCACGGGCGGCCAGCGGGACAGCCGTTTCTACGGGTCTCCCTGGTCGGCGGGTTAACGAAGTCCTCTTGGCACTGGTTTGACGGAAGCCTCCACAGACCAAATGCATCGCAGCAACATCCACTCGAGCTCTGGTTATACGCTGGCTGATCCCGAAACGCGACCGACAAGCGGTCACTTGACGGGTTTTACACCATGCGTACGGTGGTCACTAACCAGACGGGCCAAGCCCTACCACGCAGTAGAGCATATGGAAGCTCGAAAATCCGTTAGTCGCCTCTTACGACACCCACCGGAGGAGAGGGGCGGTGAATAGTATTCTTTCTCCGTCACCGCACGGATATATGGAAGCTCGAAAATCCGTTAGTCGCCTCTTACGACACCCACCGGAGGAGAGGGGCGGTGAATAGTATTCTTTCTCCGTCACCGCACGGATTAGTATTCTAATTTAAATACGTATTTATGTGTGACTAGCGGCCCGTCCATGCTTCGCACGGATGGACATTTTTTGATATAGCCTATGTTACTTAGCGCTAATGTAGCATTCTAATGGTGAAATATTTTTTTAAATCAGTCTAGTAGTTTTTGAGTTTATTCGTTACAAACATACATACAAAAATACAAAGCTTTCCTCTTTATAATATTAGTATAGATGAAACATTTATCTATTTTTTTAGACAACTGATTTTAATTAATTGTAAGGCAGCTGTTGTATTAAAACACTGTATTTTTTAGTTTTTCACCCTTATTTAATTGGTAATAGTTTTTCACCCTTATTTAATTGGTTTTGTGTGCTAAAAACATGAATCTACACATAAAAGAAAAAAATTATGACATCTGTCAAAATTATCGCGCCAAAGCACATAAGGCACAGAGCATCTAATGTCTCATAGAGAATATAATTATATATTTTTTCTTTTGCACAAACAGCAGCACTAAAACTATCATAAATACTATCATAGTCGAAAATATCATAAATAATAATCTTCTGTTCATCATCACCAGCTTCTTTTTATGTTTCCACTGCTGGGGCACGACCCTTCCCAACGGATGGAAACACTGCAGGGAGAACGGGTGGGTCTTGATCCACCACCACACCACTGGTGGTTGTAAACGACTACTAATGCAGCCAGGACCAACGGCTAAACGTGCCTTGTAAAGCACGGAGGATGCCGAGATGATAATGGTTTTAGTCACCCATCTGATGACCTTCCTTCGCAGAAATAGTCACTACTCATTACTATTTATTTAATTTATTTATTTTTCATTCATCATCATCGTATTGTATACAAAGGAAATATTGTTTGTTTAAATAACTTGTAAGAAAAATTACTTGAAAAATGCCTAAATGTGCTAACCGCACGAAGCCATCAAAAAAAAAACGACGGGTTGCACTCCGGGAGTGCCGGCAGAAGTGAAAACTTGAACATTAACGTTGTGCATTTTTGATATTTTGGAATGGTTAGGGAATAATTTTGCACGAATTGCTTCAATTATCAGTATAAAAGTACTATCATTTATGTGGTAGAATACAATATTTATTTATTGCGCTATCGTACACAAACATGACAATTTATTCGCGCAAGCGCCCTGCGCCGCCTAAATGAAACAGCAGGCATACATTTTCGCCGCGCCGTAGAAAGAGAGGGGGATACTTCCTCTCCTAGCCGCGCCGGCTGTCTACTCTCCATCCGTCTTACGATCTTTCGATCAGTGTCCTGACGCGAATTTAACATTTTTTACCCATTACAAAAAAGTGTACAACGCCGCTAAAGAAGTTTTCACTTCAAAAACTATAACTTAATCTGTGGTGTTAGCATCAATCATCAATGCCTGTTTTCATGCTCTTATTCAACAAATTGAAATCGACTTTCTCACTACAGGCATTCAGTTACAAACCGCTTGGCAACTCAGCTTAAGTAACTGTCGTTGTCCAACTATTTGTCAAACATCCTGCGATGCAACTCTAAGTCCGTTAACTCAACTGCCCTTAATTACTTACTCTCGGATCTGCCACTTGACGTACTCGTAGCAGGAACTTACCGAATCGAGTAATTTGTCGGGTCCGAGAATCGAGAAATTTCGAAGACTGTCGGAACAATCGAGTTGGCTCAGGAGACAGTTTGTAAGTGACTTAATATTTGATTGTTATAGCCGGTTCGGTAGCACTAACGCTTAAGCTACGTCATTATATTAAAAGAGGGAGAGATTGCTTGTTAGCAATAAGGCGGCCTATTTTGTAATATATCTCTTCGTCAATTTGTCACGAACTTCCTCACAATTCGGCAGGTATTAAGGCTAGCGGCTCTCTGTAATGTATTTATCGTATTCTCATTCCGGTCTATTATTTTATTATTCCCTTTATTTATTTTTTTACATATAATTTACATTTTTAAATATTTTCTAAAAACAAAACAAACATTTAAAAATATAAAAAATCAGGGTTTGCCGGCATCGGGACCAGCGTCCAAACTACCGGTGATTAGGGCTCCAGAGACAGGAACCTCCTCGCAATGCGTGCCGTATCGAGGAGAACTGCATTCTGAATCAAGCCCTTGATACAGCCGCCTAACGAGAGCCTCATGAGATGTTGATCGAGGCTCTTGGCCATCAGGCTGTTGGCCGTAACAGCAATCGGCACGATGACAGCCAAGTCCACATTCCACATGTCGACAACCTCATGTGCTAAGTCGAGATATTTGATTTGTTTCTCTTTCTCAGCTTTCACGAGGTTCTTGTCATGGAGAATGGTGATATCGACAATCATCGTGCGGCGCGTTAATCGATCTATCACCACAATGTCTGGCTTATTGGCTACAATAGTCCTGTCGGTGATGATAGATCGATCCCAGTACAACGTGACATGGTCATTTTCGAGAACTGGGTCGGGCACATGCTTGTAGTACGGTACCTCAGAATCCACAAGTTGGTATTTCAAAGCAAGTTGCTGGTGGATAATCCTGGCCACTTGGTTATGCCTGTGCAAGTACTCGCTGTTAGCTAGACGAGAACAGCCAAAAATAATATGTCTGATAGACTCACCGGACGGTGGCATGCTCGACATATATCAACCGTCCCGTCCTTCATAATATATTTCCGGTAGTTATTCGTTAGCATAACTTCGTCCATAATTGCACAGACAAAACCTTCAGTTTCCTCGAAAAGGTCACCGAAACGCAGCCACGAAACGAATGCTAAAAAGTCTACATCGGGTCCGTGGAGGGCCCGATATTATTATTATTATCTCTTTATTTCTTTTTTTTTCTTAGCCTAGGTTTGTTATAATATTAATATAAAAGTAAAATACAAAAGCACATACAAACATAAAAATATTATATTATTATTATTATTATTAAAAGTAAGTACAAGTTATGTTTAGTTAATTAATAGATTAAATAAGTATTTTATGCTTTAGTCAGAGTAATGGTCGGTCTGTGTTTGAGTAAAATTTCATCCAAATCCGTTCAGCCGTTTTCTATTGATGCGCTTACCAATAACGAACATTTCATTTTTATTTATATAGACGACTGGCAGTTCCCCGACCCACCGCGTCGCAGCGGCCGAATGCGCTAGTACTTCATATTCGTTTAGCGTTTTTTCTGATTTTTTGCTCGGCACTTAAGGGTCCTAACGTGAAGTTAAATAGCCTAATATAGCCTCCCACAAAAATAAGGCTATCAAATGCAAAAATATTTTTCCAAATCCGATTGGTAGTTCTAGCGATTAGCGCGTTCAAACAAAAAAAATAAAATCTCCAGATTATTAGTATTGATAGATACACAGTGCACTGACAGATGAGTCTTGACTTGGCATAACATGAGTATTCTGGCGAAAGGCGCGCGGGCGCAATCGCCGGATCGAATTATATTAATATTCTTATACCGGCAACTGGGCCCACCACCGATATGCATATAAGATCTATTGTTTAGATCAAATTCTAGTACAGTTGGAAGAAACGCATTCGAAATAAAAAGAGGCTTTTTTAAGAAAACCACTTATATTTGCAATTATCAACAAATCTTATCTATCAAATATTATTCTCTATCTTAGACCAACAGGCATAAACTTGGATAAATCACATCTAAAGACATACCTATTAAGTGAACCTGGCTAGACAAGTCTAGACTAAAATAATACAAATACAACTAAGTACAACTGTACACACAGCATGAAATGAATTATTTTTTAAACAAAAGTAGACGGTATAAACATGACATTATAATACACATTACTTATTTAATGTTTATCCTGACGTTTCGAACCCTTTGCAGGGTCCGTGGTCACAGGGAGACAGGGGAGGGTTCGAAACGTCAGGATAAACATTAAATAAGTAATGTGTAAAATAAACGCGAGTAGATCCGTAAAAGTTGTTTCATTTCAATGTGTAGTGTTCGCGTAAACTTTAGAAAACAATATATGACATTATAAGTTTTAAATGCAAATTATTTTTGTAATTTTGCAAAAGTTGTATAATTTTATTCATTTTACGTTATAGTTACTTGGATTTTTATGTGATTTCGTAAAAACTACCAAAATTATAGTTAAATAACTACACATTTCAGTATTTTAAAAATAAAAAAAACTTGCCTACCTGACACTTCCCGCCAATAATCTATGGCTGATTAGTTCTGAGTCAGGTGTAGGGTTGACGAGCGCTTTTGATGACTTGATAATCGATTTGATGCGAGTTGAATGCTGACAACCCCTTTTTTTAATTACAGGATAATGAGCTTATGACGTCAAGTTATGAGTTCATTATACTGTTAAAAATAAAAAAAAAACCCAATAGAACGCTAATTGGATATTAAAATCGGTAAAATCTTTAAACTGCGTTATTTTTGGGCACCACCAAATATAAAATTGTGGTTCACAACAATGCTACAAACATCGATGTTATGGTGACATACTTTGATAAGGTGGTGGTAGGTTAGGTAGCCAGGTGGACAAAAAGCTTTACCACCAACCAAATTGAGTACGCAAACATTGTAACTCCCCGCTGGGAATCGAACTCGGGAGCTCTGGCTCTGAGACTGACAGAGGCGGTGAATAATTCTTCGGGTTTCGTAAATATTATTTACCAAGTTGTGAAACTGTAACCTTAGTTATAATTGTTATACTTATATTACTTTTCTATGCATAATTGTTACAAAAAGGCTGTTAAGTCTCGTAATAAACAAAAAAAATATAAACTTTTTCAAGGAGGTCGTAATCAATTTCCTAAGAAAGGAACTCTATCAACTTCCTTATGGTAAGGAGCGTCATGTGTTCGATTGATTTGTCTTCATTAGTGCAAGTGTCTCCACAGAAGAAATGGGTACAGAAGTGCGGATCGATTAAACGAGACAGGCGGGCGCATGAACACATAGACGCATTTGTTCGGTGATCTGAGCTATACTCGGGAGAAATCCAGCGATGCGTTATTTTATACTCGTAGGTATACGACCATAAGTTGAGTTGACATGTTTTGACATTTGAGTAGTTTTTTGATGCTGTTTACACATTAAAAAATCACTTTCTTCATCTCTGTTGCAGTGTGGAATTTGGTGCTTGCTGTCCGTGGTCCTGAATCACCCTCGTGACATGTGATGGGATAATACTAGAAGTTTCTCCCAAATTCCTGACGAGACCTTCGGACTTGGACTGGGAGACAAGAGCTGGAAGGAAAGCCACCACATAACCAGCAGGCTTCCCTTAGCCCACTGGTATCCGTAAAATGTATAACTCCTAGTATAAAAAAGAGGTTAACCCTAACTCTGCGATCGATCGTAGGTAATTAAAATTGCTATCGGCTGGATCTGCCCTTCTGTGTCTATTTATTTTATTATTTATTCTGTGGCTCCGCCGCCGTCGTCGTTAATCGGAGCTACACAGATGTTGTCGCCGTTCAGTATTAACGATGTCTTAAATAGACGACAATTAGGGAGCCATTGTTGTTTTTTCTTTCTGTAGTTCCATAGACAATGTGTTAAACTAGAACAACAATGCCAAGGTTTATTTGATCGTTTCTTTTCAATTAATACAGACTTTATTTAATTATTATTGACATTATATAATAAAGCACACGTTTGCAATGTCGTCTGGAGTTGATGTATTTTTTCGAATTATATAATGTGTGCAGGCACACTATGTGCAAATGTCATGTTTGTAAAGAACATCCGGTTTTCCGACAAAAACATGGACTAAAAACCTCAAATTTTTATAATTTTTATGTGGAACATTTGAGATGGGTTGACCATAAATTAATTTCTTTTGTAAATGAATCTTCTGAAAGTTCTATTATGTAGTCATAAAATTACTTACTAGTTTGTGTAACACCACAAAAAAAAAAAAAAAAAATCAGCACCTAGAATGTTTATTTTTTATTTTATTGATTGGTAACTCAAAGTTTTCCACATTATCTGTGTTGATTTTACTTATCAAAGTTATTGCTACTCTATAGATATTGAGGCACTAAAATACCACAGAATACACATCGAGGTATGCTACCCACGAGCAGTATTCGAACCGCACTTTCCGGCAAACCGCTCACTAGAAACATTTAGGCTATTGTTTTCACATACGGCCATAATTTTAAATAACAGACTCTTTGTAGTCCAAGTCAGCTTACTTCGTACCACTGTGACAGTTTCTATGACAACAAAACAAACAAACGTTAAATAGTTCACGCGTAAATGCTTATTAAACAAACAAGCAGCTTATTCCTAAAGGTCCGACTCTATTGTTTTCAAAAAAATTAAGTTCATACTTTGATTCCCTACGGGTCCACAACATTAAAAAAAAATCATTTTCTTTCCCAGCGGGTCCATGAGCATGTTTGATACAATCAGCATAAAAGCTTGGTTATATTATTAAAGGATAGACATTATATTTATAATTAAATAAAAGACAGTGAATAGATGGAACAAGGAGTCTTTATTGAGTCAGACTGTCTTTGGACTTGACTTAAAAAAGACAGTTCAAGCAAACTCACTTTTTTTAGTAATAGGTATCCTTTGTCTTTGATTATACTCTTGAGAATATGTGTACAACATTTCATGATGATCGGTAGAATAGTTTATATAATAATTATTACACATAAAAGCATTAATTATACATTATAGTATACAAAATAACCTGCTTTAGAACATTTAAAAACCTTCTCTGGAACAGACCCCCTTTCTTTGATAGTCGGCAGCCCTATACACGTCGCACGCCACAAAGGGCCAAACAATATCACTCCCGAGTCCCAACTCGAGACACTGCCATTGTCTCCCCAAGCCATCTATGCACACAAAGGTCCTATCCCAAAAATGTCCTTACTTTCCACTAATTTCCAATCGTGCTTGCTCAAGTCGCCAATAAATCTGAGCACTTAATTAACTTGGGAACTTAGACAGCGAGGGTTGCTTTACGAGGGAAGAACCGGTTACGATGTTTGCCGGCCTCTCCAAACATTTGACGAAAGTCCACCTAACTTGCCGGCAAATATTTGTCGCATTTGCGTCATGTGGGCCAGTGGGAATCGACTGATAAGAATGATAACGTGTTATCACGTTGGCGATTATTTTTTTAGTAGCTATAGTGCCCCCTAGCTATATAGGGTGTTTGTAATAACTGTATAATACCGAATGTGGCAGATAGGGTACCGTTCATAGAACCCTGGAAAATTATGAACATAACTGAAAAGCACCACATGTCCGAGTTATTGAGGCTTTTTGTTACTAAGAAAAACTGTAAAGTGACAACCCTAGGTCAATCTGATACGTTGTTCTTGGTCGTCAACCTCATGGTCAAAAATAAACAGAAGTCAAAACATTACAGGAATAAACAAAAAAAAAAGTGTAATAAAATAACACAATTGTAAAAAAAAATTCACGAGCAGGATTTGAACCTGCACCCTTCTGACATACCGGGTCAGGTGCTCTCCTAATCGAGCTATCGTGGTTCTAACCAGCCCGTCGAAAATTTGTAATTTGTTCGCAACAATATTTGCGTTAAAAATTATATAAACAAAACAAAAACATTTAAGTAATAAAATAAATTTGAGGTTTTTTTATGAAAAAGTGAATCTACGTAAAATATGATTTTGCATGTTATCACAGTGTTCTTTATTCTTGGTTGCATGGCTATGTTTCGGGAATATATACACCAATTACCAAACATGCTGTAGTATACTACATACTATACTGATTATAATCAGTGACCGATTTTTTAGTCGGTGAAAATGAAACGTATGGAATTGTATGTTGCAACGCACACGTTAATAAGTCGATCACAAAATCGGTACTAAAACCTCGGGGAAAAAATTCACAGATTTCGTGCCTCACACGACTATCGAGCACATTGGAAATTAATCTACGGAATTCCAGAAAATATTGCCGCTGAGCGACGAGAAAGTCGGGATAAGGAAAAGGTTACGAAATAAAATTACAACGTTGAAACACCGATAACGAACTCTGCGAAACATGAAGTCATAAATGTTATGTGAAAAATGTCGTTCTGACTTTTTGACTTTTTTCAAAAAGGTTAGGCTACATGGAAAGCCTTAACCCGATCGTCTGTGTTTTAGGCTCAAATTGTAGCTGACTAAATTTTCCAGAGAAATTTTTCTCAATTTTTTGGATATCTATCTTCGTTTCCAAAATATTAAGCGCCAAAATCAAATATTCGGAAAAAAAATATTTTTATTTTACTATTTTGGTCATAACTTTTTTCGTTTTTGACTTTCTCTAATAATTATTTTTGCACCTTACAGCTCTCGTAAATACGCGTCTTTTTTGAATATCGTATCTTTACAACTCACCGAGATATAAGGGGATCGCACTTTTTCGTGAAATCGGAGCCTAATACTGGAGCGAACGAAAAGACATTTCCAATGTCAAAATCGATCCGATTATTGGCCCTACAAAAAGGCGGTTGTGGGCAGAAGCCTTAAGCGTATTGTTATCGTACTATGACGAAAAATATACGCATGAGTAGCATCAAGAGCTTTACCACAGCTGAATGTAGGTTTTTATAGAACACAATTTTAAGTAGGTATTTAAGACGACTTTAAATATAGACTTTTGAATCTCATCGGTGATCTCGAAATAAAAGTGACATTAAATATAATATTTTTGTGCATGATTTACCATTTAATTATTAAGATACCGTTCGAGAATTTGCGGTGTCAAAAATAAGTTACCAGTAACCTTGAACAAGAGAAAAAGGAGTACCTACTCGTAATCTATATCAAGCGTGAGAATTAGTCACCGGTTCAAAAATCGCCAAGATGCTATATGGGACCAGAGAGTTTTGTCAACTAATCTCCGAACTTTCAGTATGAAGATAGCACTAAATCAAGGCTACTGAAAATCTTAGAGAAAAAAGTATAAGGATATTTTTTGTAGATTATTATTATTATTATTATTTTTTTTTATTTTTTTTACCTGATCTACAATTTTAATTTGAACTATTTTTATCGTTAAACTAACCGTTTGGCCAAAAAATCTAAAAAACCCATTTGCGACCTTTGACTTCGAATTTTTTTTTTGCACACGGGATCAATGGGGACTCTTCAGGATTTCATTAGAGTGGTATCCCTTACGTGCTTGTAAATTTTCAGCTTGTTGTGAATAAGTACAAGGGTACCCCTATTTTTTTGGGCTAATTTGACCGGGCTATAAGTGAATAACCATCAATTGTAGCGATGTCTTGATTTCAATGATTGAGGCTTTTTCCCGGCAGTGGGATTAATTAGTGTAAGGCAATTCCTTTCACTTTATTAAGAGTCTAGATGCGAAGATAGCAGCGTACAAGAAGTAGGATTATTCTGGTTATTTTTTTTATTTAGTTCACACAAAAAGCTTACTTAAACATTTAAGGTCTCATCATTAGCATATTTTTATGTCCCCACTGCTGGGGCACGAGCCTTCCCTATGGATGCATAGGGAGAACGGGCCATAAACCACCACGCGGCCACAGTGTGGACTGGTGGTTTTTTACGACTGCTAATGCAGCCGGGACCAACGGCTTTACGTGCCTTCCGAAGCACGGAGGAGCTCGAGATGATACATTTTTGGTCACCCATCCGTTGACCGGCGTTTGCGAAAGTTGCTTAACCTCACCGTGACCGTTAGACCGTGCGTGTTAATCACTGCGCCATCGAGCTTTTTATTATCTATTTTCAATAACTCTATTAATGATTATACCTATGATACCCTATTAAAAAAAATACAATGGTAGTTACACGTTTTTTTAAGGGCGCGGGGTGACGTCACTTTTTATACTCAAACTTTTTTAAAGTGCACAAACATAGTTGGTTATTATTTTTTTTCGGTTGTCATTCGTTATATTATTCGGGCGTGGATTGACGATTGACTGATTATCGACGAGCAGCGGGAACAGTTGGTCAATCGTTGAGAGCTCATTGAAAAAGTCTGGGTATAAGGTTTTTTGTTTGGTTTGTCCGTTACATTTTTTTTGTTTATTCGATTATTGTATAAAAAAGTGGCGATTCTTTTGTTTCTTTCCTCCCCTCAGAAATCTACTCACAATGTTACAGAATAACATTAATTAAAAAATACCTTGTCTATTGTCCGTGTAAGCTGGCTATCAAAATAAAATAGTATCCAATCGAATAAAATATTATAAAAAAATAATCTCCATTTTTTATAATATTTCAATAATTAAATTTTAAGGGTGCAGGTTCAAATCCTGCTCGTGGAAATTTTTTCAACATTTGTGTTTTTTTATTTTATTTTATTTCAATAATTTTTACAATCCTACTTTATTAATATTAGATCAAATTCAAAGTAGATTATGTTGTCTTGTTAGAGATTAATCATGTCGTGTAACATACGTCGTAGGAACTACAACCTGTCCGTGATACATAATCTTGTAACATTTTAAACACGCTAAGTATGTTGTATTCTGTTTGTATACCTACCGAATAAATTTAAAATAAAAAAATAATGATAACATTACTTATATAAACTTACTAGCCGTCACCCGCCCGTCACATGAAAAAGTTTGGGAAGAAAATTGCTGTGAAAAGAGCGCATTAATTGCCAAATGGTTTGGGGAAAATTATGTCGTTGGAAAGAATGGCAAACCCCCCCAGTTTCCACCTAGCTTATGGAGTTGTAATATTTTAAACCATTTAAAATTACCACGCACACAAAATAATGTGGAAGCATGGCACCACAGGTTAAATAGTATAGTCGATAAAAGAAGCCCCCGATTTTATGAACTGTCAACTATACTGCTTGCCGAAATGAATACAGTTGAAGGAAAAATACAGTCTGTTTTAAATGGAGAACCTAGTGTAAAACAGAAAAAAAATTGTACTAAGAAGGATGAAAACATTGAAACCATAATACGTAATTTTGAAACCTACACAGAATTAGATTTACTTAAAGCGATCGCATCTAATTTGAGATTAGCCTAAGTGTTTTTTTTTTGGAAATAAAAAAGTTGCAAATATTTACAGCGTTTTCTTTGCTACACTACATTATACCAAATTAATATTCGATAAAATACATGTTATACCACCTGAACATTTCATCAAATGAACATTCTATTTAACAATGTATAAGTTCAAAATATACGTATCATAATCCCTAGAGGTAAGTTGAGAAAATGATTAGGGTACTAGCTGCCCTACTCCTGTAGGTCACGTGATAGGTTAGAAATTAAAGACAATCGCGAAGCGCAGCGTAGCGATTGTCTTTAATTTCGAGGTTATTTTTTTTTATTAGACAACAGAGTTTCTTTTTGGTTATTTTTTTTTATTAGACAACAGAAAGCAAAAATTGCCAAAAAGAAACTCTTTCTGTTGTCTAATAAAAAAAATAACCTCGGTTTTTTTTAATTAGACAACAGAAAGCAAAAATTACCAAAAAGAAACTCTTTCTGTTGTCTAATAAAAAAAAATAACCTCGAAATTCAAGACAATCGCTACGCTGCGCTTCGCGATTGTCTTAAATTTCTAACCTATCACGTGACCTACAGGAGTAGGGCAGCTAGTATTGCTAGAAATTAATAGGTAAAATAAATATATAGGTATATATTGTGATAGTTATGAATTTCAAACTTAATTTTCTTTGCTACACTACATTATACCAAATGAATATTCGATAAAATAAATATTATACCATCTGAACATTTCATCAACTGAACATTCTATTTTACGATCATTAGCGCAAACGTTGTTATCGCAAATAAATATTCGATGAAATGAAAATTATGTCAATCGATATTATACAAAGTGATTATTTTCTTAAACGTTGTTCGAACTAGTAAAATTATATCAAAAGTTGTTATACCAAACAAGGGTGAACCATTTTCATCAAGATCGGTCAAGCCGTTCTTGAGTTAATAAAAGCGGACATACATTTTAGAGCCTACAGATTTATATGTATAGTAGTATAGATTTCATTACAATGTTCTGTGTTTTAAACACGTAGGTATTATTATTTTTTATTTTAGACCTTTTGACATACCTACATCATATTATCGTCATCACCAGCTCTTTATGTCCCCACTGCTGGGGCACGAACCTTCCCTATGATATGAACGGGCCTTAAATGACCACGCGGGCCCATTGCGGTTTGGGGGTTGTTAACGACTGCTAAAGCAACCGGAATCAACAGCTGTATATGTTTCCGAAGCACGGAGAAGCTTTAGATGAACTATTTTTGGTCGCCCATCCGATGACCGGCCTTTGCGAAACTAGCTTTATTTCAGCAATCGCGAACAAAATAAAATCAATCACAACAAATATAGTATGTATGTAAGGTGTGAATATCGATAAATGTTATACGGAGCAGCTGTTTCTAAAATGGCGGATACAGCACACAGCTGGCTTTATGTCAAAAAAACTTGACCTCCACATGCCCATCTAAACTATCCCAACTATAGGTAACGTCCATAACGATAACGTAGCTCTAAATAAGATGGTCACTTGTAGCCATACTATCGTGACCTTTACTTATCCGTAAATTTATGCTGAGGGGTACGAAAGCTAAGGGTCAGTGTATGGTGGTAAGTATCCACCGAATCTAACCGTTGCATGTAAGTCACCTGTGACGAAATTTAAAGTAGCTGCTTTGATTCTTATCAAACGAAGTATTTCTTTTAGTCCAGAAGGGTTTTTTATGAGAATGTTCTGTTGAAAAATTTAAGGATATGTTACCATTCTTGGTAAGTAAGTTTTTTTATTTGACAATTACAGTTAACAATCTAAATTTATTCAAAGGCAACCACACAAGGCTCGCAGGCGTGAAACGCAGTTACCGATGAGTGATTACAAGTAGCATTTTATGGAGTTACGGTACATATACAAATTCAGAAAATATATTATTAAAATGGTGCAAAAATATAAACAACATTATGAGGTTTACAAAAATAAAATAAAGGGTGTGTGTGTGTGTGTGTGTGTGTGTGTGTGTGTGTGTGTGTGTGTGTGGGTGAGGGTGTGTGTGTGTGTGAGGGTGTGTAAGGGTGTGTGTGTATGTGTGGTATCCTATTAAAAGAGTATTTAAAATACAATTACGGTTCAACACATATCAGCCCCCCTAGACAAGTGGCATAACGCTAATAGTTATCAGTTGGTCTTAAACGCAACTGTTCTACTGGTCTAAATCACATCTGGTCTAAGTAGCTACTGGTCTAAAACACAACTGGTCTAAATACCTAATAGAAATGAAATATAATGATTATTGATTTTGATTACAATTGATTACAAGTAGCATTTTATGGAGTTACGGTACATATACAAATTCAGAAAATATATTATTAAAATGGTGCAAAAATATAAACAACATTATGAGGTTTACAAAAATAACATAAAGGGTGTGTGTGTGTGTGTGTGTGTGTGTGTGTGTGTGTGTGTGTGTGTGTGTGTGTGTGTGTGTGTGTGTGTGTGTGTGTGTGTGTGTGAGAGAGAGTGTGTGTGTGTGTGTGTGTGTGTGTGTGTGGGTGAGGGTGTGTGTGTGTGTGTGTGTGAGGGTGTGTAAGGGTGTGTGTGTATGTGTGGTATCCTATTAAAAGAATATTTAAAATACAATTACGGTTCAACACATATCAGCCCCCCTAGACAAGTGGCATAACGCTAATAGTTATCAGTTGGTCTTAAACGCAACTGTTCTACTGGTCTAAATCACATCTGGTCTAAGTAGCTACTGGTCTAAAACACAACTGGTCTAAATACCTAATAGAAATGAAATATAATGATTATTGTATGGGATTGACATAAACGTATATACGTATCGTTGACTTATCAATCCCGCACAGTAATCATTATTTTTAATTTCTATTCTAATAACGTTATGCCACTTGTCTGGGGGGGGGGGGGGGGGCTGCCTAGTGCGTTGGTCATTCCTAAAGGTGGAAACCTAACAAATTTTGCCAAACTTTAAGAGCGTTTACGCCGCACACTAGCGCCGCCAATGAAAAAAAAACATATCTAGTAATTAGAGATAGAAAATCAAATTATGCTCAACAAACTATCTGAATGAAGTAATTTAGCATTTTTACGTCACCTAATGAACACTTGACATGTTATGGTTTAGTTAAATATGGCGTTATAGTTAAAAGTGGCCGTAACGTCTTATTTAACTAAACCATAACATGTGAGGTGTTCATTAGGTGACGTAAAAATGCTAATTTACTTCATTCAAATAGTTTGTTGAGCATAATTTGATTTTCTATCTCTAATTACTAGATATGTTTTTTTTTTTCATTAGTGGCGCTAGTAAGCGGCGTAAACGCTCTTAAATTACAATAATTTAATTAAATACCTAAAAGGGGGCTTACGTAACTATTTCTAATAATCTGTCTGAACTTGAGGGCACTGTCCTGAAAAATATCTAATACTTCCAAATTATTTGGCGGAGACAGGGTGTTATTAATTGACTTTCATTATTTTGCCATACAAATGCTTGTTATCGTTCACGTGACGGAATGGCAAATGAAAATTGCACAAGGCATCCTGGGTATTTTTTCATACGTCTTAATTAATTATGTTCATACCAGGTAGAAGGGCCACTGGTTTTAGACCCAGAGGACCCAGGTTTGATTCCCACATGTTAACACATGTTTAAACTCGGTTTAGTGGGTAGGGCTTGCTTAAGGTCCGCCAAGCAAGCAAGCAGGCAAGCAACCACTATCTTTTCTAAATATGTCACTTCAACATCAAATTTATTAGCATTGTTGCGTTCCGACAATAAGAGATAAGATCTAGCCAGTGCCTCAGTAGTTGAGAATTCCAGATGAAGTTCGCTTCCTCCTTCAGCTCATCACTTAACATCAGGTGCACCTGTGCTTGCAAAAAAACCTTAAGTTCTCAATAGCTACCGTTGTGTGTATTATGTTAAACTGCTAACTGCTAATGGAAACTGTGACTTAATTAACATTAGCTAGGGGCTCGCATCTCTGGAAACTAATAGATCGCCCTCACTGATAACCTTTTCTCAATCTTAGTGCCTTAGGCTGCTTATCCACTTGAGCTGTGCGATAGCTTTTAGCTAAGCGATGCGCGAGAAAAAAATCCAACAAAAGAATTACTTTGTCCTGATAAAAAAAAAAAGATATAACGAATAATAATTTAATATCTTTGAATTCTGGTCTCATCATCACCAGTTCATTATATGTCCCCACTGCTGAGGCACGAGCCTTCCCTATGGATGGATAGGGGCCAGCCGGGACCAACGGTTTTACGAGCCTTCCGAAGCACGGATGAGCTCGAGATGGTAAATTTTTGGTCACCCATTCGATGACCGGCTTTTGCAAAAGTTGCTTATTAATGCCTAATGGTGGTTTTTTTCCACACCACTAAGCTCTCCTGCACAGCTCTGGCAGAAAAGCAGCCGGATCCGATTCCATAGGTAACCGTAAGTAATGTAAGGAGGTTATATGCAGCTCATAGTAAAAGTTAGTTTATTGTATTTGTATGTAAACCTCTTTAATCTGAAAAAAAAAAACACAAATGTTGAAAAAATTTCCACGAGCAGGATTTGAGCTCTTTAATCTGGATGAATATTTGAATTATCGAACATGTAAAATTAAAAAGGTTTGCAACGGTTTGACACAGTCGTGGACAGTCGTAGACAGGAACTAGACAGCCCGACTAAGAGCCGATGTGCTCAGAGATCGGTTTTAATTTAATGTAACATTTTTATCATAATACATAAAGATAAGTGCAACTGTTATTCTTATTTTACATCCACCCCAAAGTACCTAACCTAGCCAAAATATCGTCCACATCAAGAATGACTAAATATTTTTTAAAGAACAATGGCTTTTGGGCCCTTATGTCCTTTAAAGCGTAGCCGGTCGTTGTGTAAGCGGCGTGAAACTTAAAGGGTTCCTCAAGCAGGTGATCCAAACATTCTAAGGTGGGTTCTAGAGGGGATCTCTGCCTGTCCAGTCAGAGTGCAAAAGTCTCCCACGCTGTATAGACTTACGAACCCGATGGCATAGTGATATTCATAAGAACATTTTTTTGTAAAGTTCCTAACCGCCTCCACCTCAGAAGGTCTCGTTTCCCGGGGGGGAATCGTACCCATGTTTGTATTCTCGGTTTGGTTGGTAGTAGCAATCGTTTGTCCACCTGGCTAGCTACCACCATCCTATCTAAATATGTCGCCATAACATCAATGTTTTTGTAGCATTGTTGTGTTCCGGCAGCTAGAGATAAGATAGCCAGTGCTTCAGTAGTTGAGGATCCCGGGTGAAGTGCGCTTCCACCTTCGGCCTTATCATCACTTAACACCAGGTGAGATAAAGGCCAATAGTGCTTACCCGTACGATATATTTAAATAATGGATATTATACTACTGTTTCAATGAATGTGGGTGTACTATCTAATCAATATCAAAATGAACTTTAAATACCGTAAAATGGGGTGAATAACAACATTATTTGTAATTGACTAGTTCATATTCTTGTCAATTTGTATTGAATTGTAAATATAATACATAGTGTTGCATACCAACACAAATTTAATTTGAATGAAAACTCCTTGGAGTTTGTATGTTTTATTGTCTGTGCTACCAAGTTGGTGGGAAAACCAATGTACTACCAATGTATTAAAAAGAAGAAAAAGAGTCGCAATAAAATTACTGTAAAAACAGGGTGTGCATTTCATGCCGCTAATAAAATAAAACTATTTATCCCAAAAGAAATTAGTTTTCTTCTGTCTCGCTCACATATACTACTCTTACTACATGAGTTACGATCGCCTCTATCGTATTTATTCACCACAGAAGGAGTTATATTGAAGTAAAGCAACTGTTTGACTATAATATTCCTTGTTGTGAATTACACCTCATACGGGGTCACTAGAAACGGTATATGGGGTGAAAAATAACACCTTGAAATCAAAAGAGAATATTTGTAGTTTAAACATTTAAACAATAATACCTTGATAAATACAAATACAAATACAAATAATTTATTTTTCAAAAATTTGTTACACCAAAATTAAGTACCACATGGAACAACAAAACAAAAGCAAAAGAACATTGTAACAATACAGGAAGCATAACTCGTGGGTCCCACACCAGGAAAGCCCCGTATCGTGGGCACCCACTAAAGTTTATGTGACAGATAGAAACGTATGTATGTGTAGTTATACCAAATAAAGATTTTTTCTATTTCTATTTCTAAATATAAACAAAAAAATATAAACACGAAGGCGTGTCTGCGTATGTTTGTGTGTACGTGTGTGTGCGTGTGTGTGCATGTGAGTGGTCGTGTGTGTGCGTGTGTGTATGTGTGTGTCCATGTGATTTGTAGGCTAGATTAGATTAAACTCATTTTATTTTATATTCTTTATAAGTTTCTCAGTCTGGTGGTAAGGTGGTCTGGTGGTAATAAAAATTACATGCTAACCTAAGCTATAAAGCAACTAGTGACATTTTTTGTATAGCTTTTAACAACATTAATACTGTTGTAAATAACCCCATCTGCTGTTGCAAATAACCCCATCAGTAGTAGATAATTGCAAAGCTAATCACCACCAAATGTAGTTTTAACTGGTCGACTGACTGACTGACAGCAAAATACCGCGAAAATTGCAACTGTTAAAGCAAAGCATTGCCAACTTTCAAAAATGAAGTGCGTTCAACAGTAAAGCACGTTTTATGAATTAAGCGTCATAAAAAAAGTTGTTCTAATGTTTTTTTTTTAAATATGTTGTAGTACACCCCGCACTGGCTTTTCACCCCATTTTACAGTATTGATAAAAAAAATCGAAAAAGCAAATGCGATGTTGATGCGATAACTACGGTGAGACACGTGTTGAATAGAAAGAGGGTCTAACGACACATCCCAAAATTGATGTTGATCGTTCAAACCTTGGAATTTGCATATGAATATGTCTTTAAGAGAGCTTTATGATAAAAGGGATCTCTTACATCAAGATCCGCTTAATGGGTAATAACTATTGTCTTTAGTATACATTGCAAGCTTGAAATATGCATGAACATATCCTAAACTAAATTATAGTTATAATACTTCGATTATTAATATGTACACAAAGCGGCAGATCAACCTACCCAAACCTGTCAAATTTCTCCAATGAATATTGATCCTTATAAACAAACGTTAAACTCAAAATTGATTGTAGAAATTTGACAGTTTTGGGTAGGTTGATCTGCCGCCGTGTGTACTAGATAAAGGGTCCGAAACAAAAAAGCATCTCAAAAGTGGTCCTGATTGCGAAATTTTAATTTGGAATCTGAAAAAAACATTGGATAGCATCAACAACTGCAGCTTAACTGTGAACCTTAAATTTTAAAATATAAAGATTAAAATAAAGTTGCAAAATATTTGTACTTAATATTTGTACATAATGGTTGTTTTATTGGGGCTCCTTGGCCACAAAGTCACCTACCGTTAGTTACAAGATAAAATTTAACTACCAAAAATCAACCAGTCCCAGGAGAATTTTTACTCGAGAGTGGGAATCGAACCCACGACCTTTGGATAACCGGTCCAATGCTCTGACCGCTGAGCTACCGAGCCCCCCTTAGGCTCGATTCCCACTTCCCACTTGAGCTTCCTGGGACTGGTTGATTTTTTCTAGTAAAATTTTTATCGAGATAAAAAGTTTTTGGTCACCCATCCGATGACCGGCATTTGCGAAAGTTGCCAACCACTGCGCTAGCGAGCTCCTTACCTACAGATTAAAGCGAAATGCGGTAAGGCATTTTAAAATTAAATATTACTCAGCAAATTTTAACTGAACTACCGGACAATACGGGCTTGAGTCGCGCACGAAATATCTCTTTTACTAGATATATATATATCTAACGTAATTCATGTATTTTGTATAACTGAGCATTGGCTAAAAAGTCATGACACATCGTTCCATGTAAATAACTTCCAACTAGCAAGCGCGTACGTGCGAAGCTCAGCTATTCACGGCGGTTCTCTAATATTAGTAAGAAGCAATATTAAATACAAAAATCGCAACGATATTGTAGACCTATCAGTGGAGCGTAACATTGAACTATCGTGTGTGGAGTTCAATAGTTTTGTAATAGTGTGTGTAAACCGACCCCCCTCGGGCAATTTCAATATTTTTGAAACAGTAATGGAAGACGTACTTAGAAAATTAAAATTAAAAAAGAAATTTGTTTTAGTATGTGGAGATTTTAATATAAATATTTTAGAAAACACTCCAACGAGTGTTCGTCTTCTTGCCTTATTTAAATGTTTTAATCTTTTGAATCTATTTCTCGAACCCACTAGAATAACTTCACATTCGGCCACTTGTCTCGATAATATTTTTACAGACTATGACCCTGTTCCTAAGTCACTCATTAATAATCTTACGTCTGACCATTGCGGTTTGAAGGTGACCTATGATTTTGATATTAGGGATGAACCAATAATAGTGAACTGTAAACCAGTTACAAAAGAGCGAGTGGAGTGTTTCAAAAATAGTATAGCTTGTAAAATTGATGCATTGCCCTTTGTACAAGATGATCCAGATGTGCTTTATAGTAATCTTTTTAACTTAATCAAGACCGAATACAACCAGGTGTTTACACCAAAAACAATAAAAATTACTCATAAACTTAAGTTCTGTGACTGGGCCACGACTGGCATATATAAAAGTAGAAATAAATTGTATGATTTATATAGTTTAAAAAAATATAACCAAAATGTTAATTTTACGGAATATGTAAAGAATTATTCGAAAATGTTTAAGAAAGTGTGCATAGTAGCAAAATCTAATTACATTAAAGAAAAAATTAAAAAGTCTAACAATAAAATCAAAGCCACTTGGGACATCATAAACCGTGAAACAGGTAAATTTAAACCACGGGATAATACTTTCACTTTAAAAGTAAACGACAACTTAGTCAATTCAGATTCACAAATTGCTAATATTTTTGATGATTTTTTTGTAAATATACCTGTAATAACAACATCAAATTTAGATTCATCACCGGAAGCTGCACAAACTTTACTCCAAAAATATGTACCAAAATGTAATCTTTCCTTTCAATTTAAATACATTGATTCAATTAATATTATTAAAACATTCAAATCACTTAAAATGAAAAACACGAGTGATTTGTGGGGTATATCTATTAAAGTAATTAAGAATATTATTTATTCTATTGCACCGTATCTTGCTGAAATTTTTAATAACTGTGTCGATAAGGGAATCTTTCCTGATCTTATGAAGTTTAGAAAAGTTATACCTTTATTCAAATCAGGAAACAAAGAAGACCCCAGTAACTATCGACCCATTTCAATATTACCAGCGCTAAGTAAAATTTATGAAAAAATTATACTCGAACAGTTGATGTCATATTTTAACACAAACAACCTTTTACATAGTAAGCAATATGGTTTTACTAAGGGTCGTTCTACTACTGATGCAGGCGTTGCTCTAATAAAACATATATTTGATGCCTGGGAGAAGTCTCAAAATGCTCTTGGAGTTTTTTGCGACTTGTCCAAGGCTTTTGATTGCGTTGAGCACCGGACTCTGGTGTTGAAGCTACATTATTACGGTCTCGAAGATTTTGCACTAAATTTAATACAGTCATATCTTAGCTCTAGAACTCAAACTGTCGATATAAATGGTACTAAATCATCTGGTTCTCATGTAAAAATGGGAGTTCCACAAGGGTCGATTCTTGGTCCTTTTCTGTTCTTGATTTATATTAATGACTTGCCATTCTTTGTAGAGAATTTCTGTGAAATTGTATTATTTGCAGATGATACTTCACTCATTTTTAATGTGACTAGGTGTAGGGCTAATTATGAAAATGTAAATAAAGCTCTTTCTGAATAGAGGTACTCCATTGGTTTACTATTAATAATTTACAGCTTAACGCTAAGAAAACAAAATGTATTAAATTTATACTATCAAATGTCAGAAATGAACCAACCGATATTAGAATAAACGGTGATCAATTAGATTTGGTAGATTCTACAGTCTTTTTAGGCATTACCCTTGACTCAAAACTTCAATGGAATCCTCATATATAGAAATTGGCCGGTAAACTCAGTTCTGCTGCTTATGCCATTAGAAAAATTAGGCAGTTAACAGACGTTGAAACTGCTAGAACAGTTTATTTTAGTTATTTTCATAGTGTCATGTTGTATGGCGTCCTACTGTGGGGAACAGCGGCTGATATTGAAACTATATTCATTTTACAGAAACGAGCAATAAGAGCAATCTATAAACTAGGATCACGAACTTCCCTAAGAAATCTTTTTAAGGAGATTGATGTCCTGACAGTTGCATCTCAATATATTTATAATTGTATACTTTTTGTACGTTGCAACATCAACTCCTTTACTAAACACGGTGACGTACACAATTTCAATACTAGAAATAAGACAAAACTTGTAATGCCACTGTTCAGGTTACAGAAGGTACTTGGTTCTTTCTTGGGGCAAGGTATACACTATTACAATAAAATACCAAATTCTGTACTAGATTTACCTTTAGATAAGTTTAAAAAACATGTGAAGTCTTTATTACTTATAAAAGGTTATTATACAGTCAAAGAATATTTAGATGATAAAACTGCCTGGTTATAATAAAAATCACATATAATATTTGAATCAATTTATTAAAATTAATTTTTATAATTTTTATACTGATATCAGCATCAGCCTTTATCAGCATTGTCCTACAGATAACAAACAGCGTTGCGTTAAATAGATCATTAAGTTTTTATTTAGAGTATCTTGAGTGTGTCATGCTCTCTTTACTGTCTCTGCCGTGGTGGCGTGTGCGTCGGGTCGTTACGTTCCCTAAAATATGGTTGAGCGAAGCGATGGCTGATTCATATGTCATGCTCGTGAACGGGTGCCGCCTGTGGAGGCTGGTCTGCTCTTGCATACTTATCTTATTTTTAGTATTATTAATTATAGTTTGACTTTGTTTTACCTAAACAATTTTTGACTTTTACTAGAGTACTGTAGTGGTGCTGTATGACATTGTGGAAATTGAAACTTTTACATAATTATCTGATGTAAATTTGTTAACTTACATTTTTTATTTTAACAGCATTGTCCTACAGATAACAAACAGCGTTGCGTTAAATAGATCATTAAGTTTTTATTTAGAGTATCTTGAGTGTGTCATGCTCTCTTTACTGTCTCTGCGGTGGTGGCGTGTGCGTCGGGTCGTTACGTTCCCTAAAATATGGTTGAGCGAAGCGATGGCTGATTCATATGTCATGCTCGTGAACGGGTGCCGCCTGTGGAGGCTGGTCTGCTCTTGCATATTTATCTTATTTTTAGTATTATTAATTATAGTTTGACTTTGTTTTACCTAAACAATTTTTGACTTTTACTAGAGTACTGTAGTGGTGCTGTATGACATTGTGGAAATTGAAACCTTTACATAATTATCTGATGTAAATTTGTTAACTTACATTTTTTATTTTGTTTTTTTACATGTTGTGATGGTCTTATATATATTTTTTGTGTTTATTTGTAATGGAAAGTGTTCTGCTATGATAGGGCATTTTCCAATATTTTTGACGCTGTAAGGGAGAAAAGAGCTGGACACTTGCTGAGTTTCTTGCCGGTTCTTCTCAGTACAAGATCTCCCGCCCAGAGTAGATTTACGAACCGATGGCATAATGACATTCACAAGAGCTACTTGTAGCCTAAACTGAATAAATGATTTTGTATTTTGAATTTTGAATTTTTAACTAAATAATTATAAAATAATTAGGGAAAAAATCAAATGGCCTCCCGACCCAGCCAGGAATCGAACCTGGGTCTTCCGCAATCCGGGCGGCTGCACTGACCATTATGGTACCGGGATGGCTGACGTAAGCACTGAATTTTTGCGGAAAACCAAGGTTCGATTCCTGGCTGGGTCCGGTGGGCATTTATTTTTTCACTATATGTGATAATTATTTGATTCGGCTTTAATGCAGCAATTAGCACTTAAAAATATATATAATAATAATTATATTTAACTAGTAAAAGTACCTAGTAGTTATATTAAAATAGTTAATTTTGATTATTTTGAATTTTTCATTTACAATGCTTTAAATAGTTACAAGATAAAATTTTACTAGAAAAAATAAACCAACTATTTTGCTTTAGATAAGTTTGAAAATTATTAAATTTATTAGAGCAAAACCAAATATGCTCTTGTTTTACCTGATAATGTAGGCAAACTGTTCTCTGAGTACAAAATATGAGTCGACCTAAAAAATTGTTGTTGATAAATAATAATAATAAGTTTTTTTCCCTTGAAATCAAAATACATAAATAAAATGATGCCATTTTATACATAAATATAAAAAAGTCAAAATAACTAGTCTTCACAAAATATAACGTCTATTCTTCAAAAAATCTTACTAACCCACAGCCCAGCCACAGTGCAGTGTACCAGACACTATTTTGACTCAATCCTTCTGATCTTATCACAGAATCATTTGCAAAATGTTACATTCCCTACATTTGCAGACTAATAAAATCACAAATGTTGAAAAAAACTTGCCTACTTCTTAACTGATCTTTAGTATTTGTAAAAATATTATGATCAGATGTTAATGACGGTAATTGTTGACATTGAATGGACGCCTTTGGCTTTCAAAGTAAAAAGTAAATAGTGTTGAATAATTTCGGCGGGCTGGTTAAAACCACGATAGCTTAATTGGGAGAGCACCTGACCCGGTATGTCAGAAGGATGCGCGTGGAAATTTTTTCAACATTTGTGTTTTTGTAATTTGTTCGCAACAAAATTTGCGTTAAAAATTATATAAAACATTTGCAGACAAATGCTAAATAAAATGGAAATAAATAAGTAAACTTTACGCTCTAAACTCGCGTTTATTAAACACATTGAGGTTATTTTGTCCTAACCCTTTGCAGGGTCTGTCTGTGGTCACAGGAAGACAGGTGTTGGATGGACGTCAATTCAACGTCAAATTTCATTCAATTTGACGTCAGTCAAGTCGTAATTAATAAGTAAATGAAGGGTCATTTCAATTTTATCACCAACCAACGACGACCAACAACCACTGTACCTGTGACCACGGACCCTGCAAAGGGTTCAAAGTGTCAGGATAAAATAATGTGTGAAATAAACGCGAGTTGATCCGTAACACTTGTTTTATTTAATTGTGTAGTGTTCGCGTAAACTTAAGAAAACAGTATTATGAAATTAAGTCGGCTCTGCACCTGGCCTGAATATTATTGATATTGATGTAATTAAAAAATTTGAAATTTTTAACTGGTAACTGATGTTTTGCAAACGTAGATATTATTATATTTTCTCTTTTGTTTTTTTTAATATGTGTGATTGTCCTTTATATTTTGTGTTTTTATTTGTGATGGAAAGTGTCCTTTTATGATAGGGCATTTTCCAATATTTTTGACGCTGTAAGGGAGAAAAGAGCTGGACACTTGCTGAGTTTCTTGCCAGTTCTTCTCAGTACAAGATCTCTCGCCCAGAGTAGACTTACGAACCGATGGTATAATGACGTTCATAAGAGCTATTTGTAGCCTAAACTGAATAAATGATTTTGAATTGAATTGAAAAATTACTATCGTAAACTTTACTTGGTTGAAAGATGGACTAATAGAAAAGCCTCCTGAGTTGTCTGCAAGCTCTTATCGGTCGAAAGCTCTCCTAAAGTCCGAACTGGTTTTAGATTTAGTAGTTTATTTTAAACAAAATTTTAGTTTAATAAGGTATATACTAAAATGAATAGTAATACATTTTTTTTTATAGTTTAATAGTACCTGTGAAGGCATATTTGTTTCGATAAAATATCAAAGTCCTCTAAGTCACGATGTACATATTTTTGGTAATTTAATTATTGCCTTTAAAAAAAACTGTGAATAATATTCAGTGCCACGAATATTTAACGGGTTGATTAAAAAACATAAAACTTTTAATTACCAGAACTAGACTTACGCAAGTTTCATATCTAACTACATTTTAAAAGGTGAGTCCACTATAAGTAACATGTTACAAAACAATGAATAATGTTGTTTAATGACACTTATCGTCCACACTTATAAAACATGCTACATAACTATGCTATATAACATGTTTTGTCATATAGTCTGGACTCACCTTTATAAACGATTTGCTTTTGAGTATGGAAGCTCTAAATATTCGTCAAACTTTCTTTACATCTTCAATACTGATTGTCAATAACTAGACCAACTTTCAATCGTAACGACAGCTCTAGAGTACACCCGAAGAAGAATTAAAAATTAACTTTAACGTAATGTGGGTTTTTATACAATTTTTGATTTACAACAACAATAGTTCATGATACTGTGTCTATATTGACTTAATAATCTGTTTAATAAACTGTATCACAAGAATCGAAAGCGTTAAATTTGTATGTTTAAAAAAATTAAAATACGCAAAATCAAGTGTCTTGTGCAGCCTTAAGAAGTTTCAATGGAGTAATCAACGTTTTGTTTTAACTGAATATAATAATTATGTTATTCTGTAACTATAATTTGAACAGCTGAGGAAAGTATCTTTTAATGAGGTTCTGATGTGTTATACAGGTTGTAATGATTTTATTCTTTTAACTTGTTGAACAGGATGTTCTACTATTGATTTGTAAACAATTATAAATAAATAAATAAAATAGTAGAGCTAAATAAAGGTGGGTACAAGTAAATATACATATACATAGGAATAAAACTAGGCAACAATAATGGCAACAAGAAACAACAGCAAAGGCAACAAAAAAAAAAGAAAAAATCACTATAGTGTTACAAACTCTTTGGTAATATTACTTTTTCTATATTAGTTTAAAACACTGTTAATTAGTGACGTTTTCAAGAATCATGTCTGCGGTTTTATATTTTATACTTTTGCATATTCAATCATGAACAATGATAACAGAAATGATTGGTACAAATGATATTTCCCCCAAATCCCATGAATATTAATAAAGATGTAAGGCTTTGCTGAGACTTCACGCGGAGTTTTGAGAGAATTTGACAAGTGACACTCATGCACATACACGAATACTTAAAAAAAAAGAAAAGAAAAACTAAAAATATAATAAAGAAATGACACTCTGGACTTCTTGGCGGGAAAGTGAAGCGTCATGTCTGTGGTTTTGCTTTATTTTCTAAAATTTGTGTTATGTCGAATATTAATGTGAAATAATGGTGAATTATTAACCGTTAAGTGTTCGTGAGTGTGCATAAGTGTTGGCAAATGAAACAAAACAGTGCAACGTTACTTTTCAAATTCTCTCAATAAGCTCGCGTGAGGACTTAGTAAAGCCCCACATCTTTACTGAGATACTCTAGGGGTTGGGGGGTATATCATTTCTCACTTCCCATTTCTAATATCATTCATCATCATCATATAAGGAAATATTGTTTATTAGTGTATTACTTGTAAGAAAAATTACTTTGACACTGGCTAAATGTGCTAATCGCAAGAAGCCATCAACTAAAAAAAAAATAAAGAAATAATCTATATAAATAAAAATGAACGTAGCTAAGCGCAAAACTCGAGAACGGCAAAGCTTGGACGGGAGGTTATTTAGGCCTTGCGAAATCATTAAGGAGGTTTCGTTCCAGATATTTTATGCCACAGGCTGACAAGGAAGTAGAGCGGTATATAGCTTCGTGTGTGCCGTGTCAGGAAAGAAAGGTGTTAAGAAATGTTGCAGAGTTGATGCCGATTAGTGTTGGAACATACTATGCCGAAATTACGCGACTGAAGTTCGGCATGATTCATACTGACGACAAATAATACCGAAATTACGTTGCGTTATAGCGTACAGCCTAACTTCGGTCGGGCGTAAGTTCAGCGGCAACTTATTCTATAGAGCACACATTATACGCGACCAAAGTTCGTTTCGATTGCCTGACGAAGATCCGGGGGTGGGGCGTAAGTTCGGCACTTATGGTCTGTCTATCAGCCGAATACGTCGGAACGTAAAATCAGCCGCGGAACTTCGGTCGCGTACCTTCGGCATAGTGTGTTTTTACACTTAGAGTCACAAATATTTTTGAAAGGTAGGTGTTGATTTAAATAATCGGTTGAACGATTTGAGGCTAGATTGATACATACGAGTGCTTTTAACCCACAGAGTTAGTTGGTTGAGAGGTTTAATAGAGCGGTAGTGATTATGTTATCAAAATATTTAGGTAATAGTCAGCGAGAATGGTGTTCAGTGTTACCTTTGGAAGTCCATGCTTATAACACAAGTGTACAAGCATCGACAAAAGTGTGACCATATAATATTTTGTATGGTAGAGAGCAATGTTCAATGGTGGATCGGGTGTTGGCACTAAACGTGATAGGAGTAGATGAGACGGTGACTGAAAGGGTAGACCGTATGGGTAGATTACTTTCTAAGGCTTTAAATATTGTTACGAGAGTATAGGTGGTACAAAAACGGTATTATGATAGAAAGCTAGACCTAGATATCGTATCGTATGAATGATTCGGTTTCTTTTTGTAATTTTTTTTTAGGGAAATTTACAGACAAATAATAACATAAATAAAATTGTAAACAATCAGATGCTACAAATTTCCACGTTTAGCAGTAAAATAAGTATAAAGACTTTAACTCACATTTAAATGAAATATTAATAATAAACATAAAAGTAGTTTCTGGACACTGAGTGGCTACATATTAAGTCCAATTTCTTTAATAATGCTGAACCCTATGCCATAGATCATGTAGTTCAAACTCTATTGAGGACAGTTTGTGGTAGTCTCATGTGCAGGCATAAGTCCGTTACTTATTTACTGAGACTAGTGGTCGCCCAGTGGTAAAGTAGAATATTTGCGAAGTCCTCTGCGAATGGCTATAAAAGTCACATCCTAAGCAATGAAAAATTTAAAAAGATAGAATGTGAGTTTGGATTGGCATTGACAGATTTCGGCCGCTCCTCTTCCAATGAATTATATGCGTGTGTCAAATACATGGTAATTTGTGTAATGTTTGTTTTATTGATTTAATGTAATTTTCAAGCATTATTAAAAAAATAACATTCTGTACTCCTTCTCTATATATATAAATTATAAGTGTGCGAAATGTCATACCCTCCGTCCGCGCAATTTTCGTAAAAAGGAGTACAAAGTTTTTGCTTTTCTTAATATATAGATTACTAGTTGACCTAGCGGACTTCGTATCGCTTTGACAGTTTCCATAACAACAACACAAACAAATCATTTTGTATTGGGAAAAAATCCAAAAACTAAAAAAAAAATTGTATTTATTTATTTTAAATTTGCAGGAGGTACACATTCAGCAGTGGAAGTCTTTTGGCTGAGATAATGATGATGATGATGATGAAATAAATGTTTAATGTTCATGGGAGATATGAGATCTTAGTAAATAAGTAGCGGACTTAAGCCTGCACATTAAGTTCAATGTGTATTGAGGGAATTTGACTGTGTGTGGTCTGTACCACGATTTAATTTAGTTTGTGATTTAAGTACATGAGTACTGATTAATTAATAATATTAGAATGAGGGGAAACACCATTGTGTCAATAGGTAGTCGTCATCAATCGCAGTCCACTGTTGGACATAGGCCTCTCTCAAAACAATTAAAACTAAATATAAACATTAAATCACTGCGGGTGCTATTTATATAATATTTTTTTCACTTCTCATGTTCGTAAAGTTGTTCTTTATGTCGAGAGAAGGCTGCATAAAATGGGTTTTTATGCACTTGTGCATAATAGTAGTTTATGCAACTGTCATATAATGAAGGGTATTAAAACACGAGTGTGAGTTTATGAAACGAGCGCAGCGAGTTTCATAATAGTAACGAGTGTTTTAATACCCGTGTTATATGCAGTTGCATACACTACTTTATCTTCACTAATGCAATTAGTCAAACAACAAGAGTAAAAGCTGACAATAGTTTATTTATAATAATTGATCAAATTTTGGATGGTACAATTTTGAAAGTTAATGTTAATTATTGATCCAGCAGCTGTAGCGGTCGCGGGGCAAGCAGTAGAGCTCGTAGACGGAGTTGGAATATTTATAATTACTTCATTCGTCTTGTTTTCTATAGGTACTGTTCAAGATCGTATTTGAGACTTGAATTTTATTCATTAAAGACTCATCAATGTAGCTTTCAGCCACAGTAGAAGACTTCCACCCCCCGTGTCGTTTCAGTGCGGTCAAATCACCACCGCTATCTATGAGAAGGGTCGCCGAGGTGCGCCGGAAGCAATGCCCCGTGTACAACGCTGGGTTAGGCAGATTCAAAAAACTTGCGATAGTTTTTCCCAGAGCACCAA
Organism: Eudonia lacustrata; assembly: GCA_947562085.1. NCBI lineage: Eukaryota > Metazoa > Arthropoda > Insecta > Lepidoptera > Crambidae > Eudonia > Eudonia lacustrata. The sequence continues at coordinate 6,371,630 of OX387326.1, read as the reverse complement.
ATTTATTAATACCAGTTCTTTGATCGACGCACTTCCCCGATCTATAGCTCAAGAAAAAGGCAGGGTTTCGACAGGGGGTGGGTCGAAGTTTCATGTATTTTTTACATACGGCATAGCAGTTGCCCGTCACAACGAAAGAACGATCTATTTTCGTTTTTGTTTTCGAAACTTTCACCATGATTGTACTGTCGTCTATGTTAGAGACTTCATCGAACTGGATGTTGTATAGCTCTTGCCTTCGGCATGCCCCCATTATGCCGAAGATTAGTGCAACCTGTAACAATAAACGATATAATAAGCTTGAGGTACATAGCCAAGGCAAAAACTATGATTTATGAAGTAGTAAAGTGTAGGTACCTACTACCTAATTTATACACAAAGCGCTTAAACGGAGTGTCTAGATAACTTGCGTGTGTAGTACGTAAGTACTAGGTAGATTAAATAACAGAACTAAAATACACTTACCTTTTCAAAAAGATACAAAATATCTGGTGAATCTTTCAGGAACATCTTTATTTGACCTGATGTAAACGTCAAGGACTTTTTTTCCTTGTGTCCTTCTGAACTGCGTTTCAGGAACGCTATGACTATTGAATACTTCGTGATATCAATATTGTTGTAGATACTCAGTGTGGACTTGAGCATAGAATATTTAGCCCACATAGAAGATGGCTTGAATTTGTCGAAGAGGTCTTTGGGATACACAAGAATGACATTTTCAGAAAATGATGTAGTTTTCTTTTCGATCTTCCATGCCAAAAAGTTATTATATTCTTTTTCATATAATTTTCTAGATTTTTCTGGCAAAAGATTGTGAGTTACTTTTGTTGCCAATTCTAGAATATCCGGAGGCGTACAAATATCATCGTCGCTGTCCATTTTTAACTTTTAATTTGTATTTTAAAAACAAAACACATTGCGAAACATTAAATTCACGCGTACGTGTATTGTCACAGTGAACTTGCCGCCATTAAAACCTAACCAATGAGAGCGCAGCTGCGCGCGCAGGGCCAATCAGGAGCGAGCGCGCGCTGTTCTTTTTTTATTTAATTGGCACAAGATCTTACCAAAGAGTTTTGTGTATGTAAGTTTAGTAGTTTCGACGAAGTTTTCACGTATAACCCAACTGTTTTCAAAAGCCAGCCTAATATCAAAATTTTATACAACTTGTATGAGGATTTTGACATAAGGCTCGCCAGGTTAATTGGTCGCGTTTTATTGATGTTATAATGAGATTTTACGATATCGATGTGGATATTATACCATCATGTGAAATTGCTTAAATTGAGTGTTTTGTTGTCTGCGCTATAACAGTAGTAATTATAAGTCAAGTATTGGAAACATAAGTAGAATGTTACAACATTAGTGTAGATAAAGTAATTTATTCTTTAAGGGCTATGGCAATTAGGCCTTACAGCCACATACACAATACACCTTCATTTAATTGATATATTTTAATGAGATTTAGGTTATATCTTAATTTAATTACGATATATATATTACTATCTAAATACAAATTTACGATTAATACGGGCGTGCATTTACGTAATAAAAAAATAACGCAAATATTTATAATAACTGGCATTACAGCTCAGACCACAGTCGAACGTCACATAGATAAAAATATTAAAAAAAATAGGAAAAATTGTGTGGCGGTGGCGGGAAGCTTATTATTAGATTATTCGTCATCTATTTACATTATAAAAATTAATTAAATTTTCTTGTATATGCTTAATTCTTGTTTTATTTTCTTGCAATCGAAGTGAAAAGCAGAGTATAAAACCCATTTTACCCTCGAAGTGACTATCCACCCTCGTCGCCGTGCCGGCTCGGGTGGCTATATGCACGTCTCGGGTAAAATGGCTCGTTTTATGCTCTTGTTGTACAATCTACTATTTCACTTCTCATGCTCGTAAAGTTGTTCTTTATGTCGAGAGAAGGCTGCATAAAATGTGTTTTTATGCTCTTGTGCATAAAGTAATTTCTTCTTTTAAGACTAAGGCAATTAGGCTTTACAGCCGCATACACAATTAAATACACCTTCATTTTTTTGATATATTTTTATGAGATTTAGGTTATATCTTAATTTAATTACGACATTATTATGTATTACTATCTAAATACAAATTTACGATTAATACGGGCGTGCATTTACGTAAAAAAAATATAACGCAAATATTTATAATAACTTGGCATTACGGCTCAGACCATAGTCAAACGTCACATATTTGAAAATTGAAAACAAAATTAAGAAAAATTGTGTGGCGGGAAGCTAATTATTCGTCAAACAAAACTAGAAAGTAGCTTTTACTGTGTTGCGGTTTGTTTTATTTTCTTGCAATCGAAGTGAAAAGCAGAGTGTAAAACTTGAGTATAAAACCCATTTTACCCGAGACGTGCATATAGCCACCCGAGCCGGAACGGCGAGGGTAGATAGTCACGTCGAGGGTAAAATGGCTCGTTTTATGCTCTTGTTGTACAATCTACTATTTATTGTTAAAATCCTTTTAAAATAATTTAGTTATACCATATTATGTTCTTAGGTTTTTTATGCATAGGTGGAGTGTTGCTAGCATAGCCGTATTTTTTAACCAACTTCAAAAAAGGAGGAAGTTTCTCAATTCGACTTGTATATTTTTTTTAATGTGTGCTCGCGGATAACTTCGTCGTTTATGAACCGATTTTGGTGATTCTTTTATTGTTGGAAAGGAGATATCCCAAGGGTGGTTGGTACCATGATAAGAAAAAAAAATTGTAGTGGTGGCTAGCGCTTTTGTTAATGTTTTCATTGAGTATTTTAAAGTACTACTATTTAATGAAGGTATGGAGTCGATCTAATGATGGAGCCGAAAGACAGTCGAGGGAACTCCTCAACGATTTACAGCAATTACATGGTGTTTGAGCTTGATTAATTTGTATTGAGGAGAAGTTTACACCTAGATGGGTTGTGACTGTCATTAGAGGTCTGATGATGAAGACGAAGGACAGTTACAACTCAACGTTTTACAGTAGCTACCTTGTGTTTAGTCTTAATTCATTTCTATTGATAAGAACTTTGCACCCTTATGGGTTATAAGTGCCATTACAGGTCTTATGATGGAGACCATAGACAGTCAAGGGGACTCCTTAACGATTTACAGCAGTTAAGTACCTTTTGTTAGGCTTACTTCATACGGTTCAATATGTCAAAATGTTTAGTTTGTACAAAAATATTACCTAATTAAGATTGAAGTTTTACATAGGAATACCACTACCTACTAGGCCGTCGTTTCCTCATCCGAGAAGCATCTTTGTTATGTCTGCGTCTACCCATCACTAAAAAAAGTAAAATAAAATAATTTTTAACAAAAAAAAACCGACATCAAAAAACAGGAAACTTAAAAAAGTAAAAACAGCTCTAAAAAGCAAGAAATAATATTGAAATCATCTATATATTAATACGTGAAGCAAAAACATTGTAACCCTTTTTTACGATAATTGCGCGGATGGAGGAGTATGAAATTTCGCACGGTTATAGTTTATATAAAGAAGGTTATCCGAATCTTAATTTTTTTTTAAATTATGCATAAAAATACATTAAATCAATAAAAGAAACATTTCACACACTACCATGTATTTGACACACACGTATATATCTTTTTTTCTTTTTAAATTTAAGGGGAGCGGCCGAAATCTGTCAATGCCGATCCAAACTCACATTCTATCTTTTTTTGAATTTTTATTGCTTAGGATACAATCCGTGCAGCCTTAATAAAATTACGGTCGAATTTCGATCACTGGGCGACCACTAGTATTATTAATTACCTATATCCGCATATCAGTTTAAAAAAATGTCTACTGAAGTCGGGTCTGGCTTTTACAATAAAAAGTGGAGATAATGGAACAACTATAAAAGTTTAAGAAACAAAATTGTCCCCCAGCCGACCACCTACCACCCGACTTCAATAGACCTTCTTTAAAACTGATATGCGTATCTAGGTAATTAATAATATGATTTCAATATTATATCTTGCTTTTTAGAGCTGTTTTTACTTTTTTAAGTTTCAGGTCTTTGAAGTCGGTTTTTTTTTGTTTAAAATTATTTTCAATAATTATGTTTTCTTGACTGTTTTTCTGTAAGACTCCCGAAACAAATAAATAATATAAATAATCAGAAGTACAAAGTAATAAAACCGGGAGCGAATGAAATTACTGGCCACAACTACTAAATTCTTTTTTAGAGCACTTTTCTATTCTTCTATCACCAATTTTTAATTTTAACATAGTTAAAAAACAGGCAAATTTATTTTGTGCTCAATATTTACTCAATAAAAGGTACATAATATTGTGTTTAGTGACGTACAATCATAATTATCCGCAACATTACAATGTATTAATCAACGTGTAATTAATTGATATTGTTCAAAATGGCGAGTGACGACTTTATTGTTCACAGTGAAAATGCTATTTCGTTTCTATATAATTTAGTCAATATTTGTATAATTATTACAATTGTAAAAATAATGTACATGATAATCCATTGTTACGTGCGTCACTGAAGTCTAGCTGGCGGAGTATAAAAAGGCTGAAGATTTTGGTACCATCATCAGTTCGGTTCCTACTCTCGGAAAGATGAGAGCTATAGCCTTTGTGATCCTGTGCTGCGCTCTGCAGGTGAGTAAAACAATTATATAAAACTAAATCTTTATTTATATCTAGTCAAGCTATCAGCCAAAGTAATAAAACTTTGGTTCATAGTACTATTAAGACCGGGGTAAAAAATAGAAGGCAAAGATAACTTGAATTATATATTTTACAGAGACACGTATTACACATCAGCTCTAAGCTTCTCGGCAGGCTGTCACCGAATCCCTCTTCATTTGTTTCCTTCTCGATTTATTATTTTCTATTTAATCAAATTTAGATCACGTCGTGTGCCATAGAGATGCTATTGCAAGAAGTCCGATCACCACAGTACCAGTATGCACCATTCTATATTGTGAAGTAAATTCGAGATCTATAGTATTCGCGAATCTCAATCTTTCAGACATCTTTCCCCAAAGAACTTTGACATGCAAAATTTTTACTGTAATTTGTAGTACTTGTAATGAATTTATTATGACGGTTTTAGAAAATAGGTGAATAAAACTGGCACTTAGCACTCTGAAATGAAATTTTATTTCAAGGCATACTGAATATTTTTGGGCATCTTATACACAACCTGTTACAATGGCATCGGACCAAAGCCAGACCTTGCGGCCTGCCCTGTGCTCTCCGCGTTTCCCTAAGCCACCACTCGGTGGCTGTCTTTGACCACAGATTGTTAAAGCAGGTTTAGTTCTCTCACCTTCCTTACGAGGCCTGAGAACTGTGGTGTTGGACCAATTCAGTCACCCTGTGACCACGGAATCTGCAAAGGGTTCGTAATGTCAGGATAAACATTAAAGTAAATTAATGAGTAAAATGACGAGAGCGAGTAGATCCGTAAACTAGTTTTATTTTTATTTGCTACAAAACATATTGTCATGATATAAAATTGTTCAGTAGCCAGTAAACTCTAAATATAATCTTGATTGTATATATTTAATACAATAAAAATAAAATAAATTTAATAATAAAGTAATTTAAATACCCAGAGCTGTACAAATAAACACAGAAAAGGCTTGTTATTATATAGAGATATAGATATTCCGTGTTTTGTTCCCGTCATCGTCATGTACACTTCTTATTTTCAGATTAGAAAAAAAAAGACAAAACAAGGAAAAACAATTCGAGCTTATACTCTGTTTATTTGTTAGGGTCCTGTTTAATTTATTTTAATTAGAATTAAATTTAAAATTAATAAACACATAAGTGGTTTAAAAAAAAATACTTTTTGTTTTAACAGTATATTGCTGCAGATTCAGTCGCAGACAGTTTTTCTAGGATTGAAAAAGGATTCCAAGAACTGGGAGAAACAACAACCGATGAATATGATGTCGACCAAAATGGGACAGTAATCGAACGATCGACGACGCGAAAGAAATTCGAAAGAGACTCTGCTATACCAAAGCAAAATATATCAGGCGAAGAAAAGATAGTACGAACTTTCGTCATTGAGACTGATGCCGACGGTCACGAAACCATCTATGAAGAAGATGTTGTGATTAAAAAGGTTCCAGGAAGCTCAGGACACAGTGCTGCTTCCGCTGGAGCTGCCGCCTCATCTGGTTCACAAGGACATAACGGAGCCAACGGTGCAGGATCCGCTGCTTCTGCCGCTACTGCCGCCGCTTCATCTGCTGCTCAAGGACCAGTTGTTGTCATTGAAGAAAATAGATCATCTGCCGCCGCTGCTGCAGCTGCTGCTGCTGCTTCTGCATCATCAGCCGGACAACAAGGAGCTTATGGACCAGGAGGTCTTTACGGACCATACGGACCATACGGACAAGGTTCTGCTGCTTCAGCCGGAGCTGCTGCTTCATCTGGATCACAAGGACTGAACGGCGCCAACGGTGCAGGATCCGCTGCCTCTGCCACTGCTGCCGCCGCTTCATCTGCTGCACAAGGACCAGTTGTTGTCATTGAAGAAAATGGATCATCTGCCGCCGCTGCTGCTGCTGCTGCTGCTGCTGCTTCATCAGCTGGACAACGAGGAGCATATGGACCAGGAGGCCTTTGGGGAGAAAATGGATCATCTGCCGCTGCTGCTGCTGCTGCTGCTGCTGCTTCATCAGCCGGACAACAAGGAGCTTATGGACCAGGAGGTCTTTACGGACCATACGGACCATACGGACAAGGTTCTGCTGCTTCAGCCGGAGCTGCTGCTTCATCTGGATCACAAGGACTGAACGGAGCCAACGGTGCAGGATCCGCTGCCTCTACCGCTGCTGCCGCCGCTTCATCTGCTGCTCAAGGACCAGTTGTTGTCATTGAAGAAAATGGATCATCTGCCGCCGCTGCTGCTGCTGCTGCTGCTGCTGCTTCATCAGCTGGACAACGAGGAGCATATGGACCAGGAGGCCTTTGGGGAGAAAATGGATCATCTGCCGCTGCTGCTGCTGCTGCTGCTGCTGCTGCTTCATCAGCCGGACAACAAAGAGCTTATGGACCAGGAGGTCTTTACGGACCATACGGACCATACGGACAAGGTTCTGCTGCTTCAGCCGGAGCTGCTGCTTCATCTGGATCACAAGGACTGAACGGAGCCAACGGTGCAGGATCCGCTGCCTCTACCGCTGCTGCCGCCGCTTCATCTGCTGCTCAAGGACCAGTTGTTGTCATTGAAGAAAATGGATCATCTGCCGCCGCTGCTGCTGCTGCTGCTGCTGCTGCTGCTGCATCATCAGCAGGACAACAAGAAACTTATGGGCCAGGAGGTCTTTACGGACCATACGGACCATACGGCCCATACGGACCAGGATCTGCTGCTTCCGCTGGAGCTGCCGCCTCATCGGGATCACAAGGACTTAACGGAGCCAACGGTGCAGGATCTGCTGCTTCAGCCGGAGCTGCTGCCTCATCTGGATCACAAGGACTTTACGGAGCCAACGGTTCAGGATCCGCTGCCTCTGCCGCTGCTGCCGCCGCTTCATCTGCTGCACAAGGACCAGTTGTTGTCATTGAAGAAAATGAATCATCAGCCGCTGCTGCTGCTGCTGCTGCTGCTGCTTCATCAGCCGGACAACAAGGAGCTTATGGACCAGGAGGTCTTTACGGACCATACGGACCATACGGCCCATACGGACCAGGATCTGCTGCTTCCGCTGGAGCTGCCGCCTCATCGGGATCACAAGGACTTAACGAATTCAACGGTGCAGGATCTGCTGCCTCTGCCGCTGCTGCCGCCGCTTCATCTGCTGCACAAGGATCAGTTGTTGTCATTGAAGAAAATGAGTCATCTGCCGCCGCTGCTGCTGCTGCTGCTGCTGCTGCTTCATCAGCTGGACAACGAGGAGCATATGGACCAGGAGGCCTTTGGGGAGAAAATGGATCATCTGCCGCTGCTGCTGCTGCTGCTGCTGCTGCTTCATCAGCCGGACAACAAGGAGCTTATGGACCAGGAGGTCTTTACGGACCATACGGACCATACGGACAAGGTTCTGCTGCTTCAGCCGGAGCTGCTGCTTCATCTGGATCACAAGGACTGAACGGAGCCAACGGTGCAGGATCCGCTGCCTCTGCCGCTGCTGCCGCCGCTTCATCTGCTGCTCAAGGACCAGTTGTTGTCATTGAAGAAAATGGATCATCTGCCGCCGCTGCTGCTGCTGCTGCTGCTGCTGCTGCATCATCAGCAGGACAACAAGGAGCTTATGGACCAGGAGGTCTTTACGGACCATACGGAACATACGGCCCATACGGACCAGGATCTGCTGCTTCCGCTGAAGCTGCCGCCTCATCGGGATCACAAGGACTTAACGGAGCCAACGGTGCAGGATCTGCTGCTTCAGCCGGAGCTGCTGCCTCATCTGGATCACAAGGACTTAACGGAGCCAACGGTTCAGGATCCGCTGCCTCTGCCGCTGCTGCCGCCGCTTCATCTGCTGCACAAGGACCAGTTGTTGTCATTGAAGAAAATGAGTCATCTGCCGCCACTGCTGCTGCTGCAGCTGCTGCTGCTTCATCAGCTGGACAACGAGGAGCATATGGACCAGGCGGCCTTTGGGGAGAAAATGGATCATCTGCCGCTGCTGCTGCTGCTGCTGCTGCTTCATCAGCCGGACAACAAGGAGCTTATGGTCCAGGAGGTCTTTACGGACCATACGGACCATATGGACAAGGTTCTGCTGCTTCCGCTGGAGCTGCCGCTTCATCTGGATCACAAGGATTGAACGGAGCCAACGGTGCAGGATCCGCTGCCTCTGCCGCTGTTACCGCCGCTTCATCTGCTGCTCAAGGACCAGTTATTGTCATTGAAGAAAATGGATCATCTGCCGCCGCTGCTGCTGCTGCTGCTGCTGCTGCTGCTGCTGCATCATCAGCAAGACAACAAGAAGCTTATGGACCAGGAGGTCTTTACGGACCATACGGACCATACGGCCCATACGGACCAGGATCTGCTGCTTCCGCTGGAGCTGCTGCTTCATCAGGATCACAAGGACTTAACGGAGCCAACGGTGCAGGATCTGCTGCTTCAGCCGGAGCTGCTGCCTCATCTGGATCACAAGGACTTTACGGAGCCAACGGTTCAGGATCCGCTGCCTCTGCCGCTGCTGCCGCCACTTCATCTGCTGCACAAGGACCAGTTGTTGTCATTGAAGAAAATCAATCATCAGCCGCTGCTGCTGCTGCTGCTGCTGCTGCTTCATCAGCCGGACAACAAGGAGCTTATGGACCAGGAGGTCTTTACGGACCATACGGAAGATACGGCCCATACGGACCAGGATCTGCTGCTTCCGCTGGAGCTGCTGCTTCATCAGGATCACAAGGACTTAACGGAGCCAACGGTGCAGGATCCGCTGCATCTGCTGCTGCTGCTGCCGCTTCATCTGCTGCACAAGGACCAGTTGTTGTCATTGAAGAAAATGGATCATCTGCCGCCACTGCTGCTGCTGCTGCTGCTGCTGCTGCATCATCAGCAGGACAACAAGGAGCTTATGGACCAGGAGGTCTTTACGGACCATACGGACCATACGGACCATACGGACAAGGTTCTGCTGCTTCAGCCGGAGCTGCTGCTTCATCTGGATCACAAGGACTGAACGGAGCCAACGGTGCAGGATCCGCTGCCTCTGCCGCTGCTGCCGCCGCTTCATCTGCTGCTCAAGGACCAGTTGTTGTCATTGAAGAAAATGGATCATCTGCCGCCGCTGCTGCTGCTGCTGCTGCTGCTGCTGCATCATCAGCAGGACAACAAGGAGCTTATGGACCAGGTGGTCTTTACGGACCATACGGACCATACGGCCCATACGGACCAGGATCTGCTGCTTCTGCTGGAGCAGCCGCCTCATCGGGATCACAAGGACTTAACGGAGCCAACGGCGCAGGATCTGCTGCTTCAGCCGGAGCTGCTGCTTCATCTGGATCACAAGGACTTAACGGAGCCAACGGTTCAGGATCCGCTGCCTCTGCCGCTGCTGCCGCCGCTTCATCTGCTGCTCAAGGACCAGTTATTGTCATTGAAGAAAATGGATCATCTGCCGCCGCTGATGCTGCTGCTGCTGCTGCTTCTGCTGCTGCATCATCAGCAGGACAACAAGGAGCTTATGGACCAGGAGGTCTTTACGGACCATACGGACCATACGGCCCATACGGACCAGGATCTGCTGCTTCCGCTGGAGCTGCCGCCTCATCGGGATCACAAGGACTTAACGGAGCCAACGGTGCAGGATCTGCTGCTTCAGCCGGAGCTGCTGCCTCATCAGGATCACAAGGACTTAACGGAGCCAACGGTGCAGGATCCGCTGCATCTGCTGCTGCTGCTGCCGCTTCATCTGCTGCACAAGGACCAGTTGTTGTCATTGAAGAAAATAGATCATCTGCCGCCGCTGCTGCTGCTGCTGCTGCTGCTGCTGCATCATCAGCAGGACAACAAGGAGCTTATGGACCAGGAGGTCTTTACGGACCATACGGACCATACGGACCATACGGACAAGGTTCTGCTGCTTCAGCCGGAGCTGCTGCCTCATCTGGATCACAAGGACTTAACGGAGCCAACGGTGCAGGATCCGCTGCCTCTGCCAATGCTGCCGTCGCTTCATCTGCTGCACAAGGACCAGTTGTTGTCATTGAAGAAAATGAATCATCAGCCGCTGCTGCTGCTGCTGCTGCTGCTGCTGCTTCATCAGCCGGACAACAAGGAGCTTATGGTCCAGGAGGTCTTTGGGGAGAAAATGGATCATCTGCCGCTGCTGCTGCTGCTGCTGCTGCTGCTTCATCAGCCGGACAACAAGGAGCTTATGGACCAGGAGGTCTTTACGGACCATACGGACCATACGGACAAGGTTCTGCTGCTTCAGCCGGAGCTGCTGCTTCAACTGGATCACAAGGACTGAACGGAGCCAACGGTGCAGGATCCGCTGCCTCTGCCGCTGCTGCCGCCGCTTCATCTGCTGCTCAAGGACCAGTTATTGTCATTGAAGAAAATGGATCATCTGCCGCCGCCGCTGCTGCTGCTGCTGCTGCTGCTGCATCATCAGCAGGACAACAAGGAGCTTATGGACCAGGAGGTCTTTACGGACCATACGGACCATACGGACCATACGGACAAGGTTCTGCTGCTTCAGCCGGAGCTGCTGCCTCATCTGGATCACAAGGACTGAACGGAGCCAACGGTGCAGGATCCGCTGCCTCTGCCGCTGCTGCCGCCGCTTCATCTGCTGCACAAGGACCAGTTGTTGTCATTAAAGAAAATGAATCATCAGCCGCTGCTGCTGCTGCTGCTGCTGCTGCTGCTGCTTCATCAGCCGGACAACAAGGAGCTTATGGACCAGGAGGTCTTTACGGACCATACGGACCATACGGCCCATACGGACCAGGATCTGCTGCTTCCGCTGGAGCTGCTGCTTCATCAGGATCACAAGGACTTAACGGAGCCAACGGTGCAGTTTCCGCGGCATCTGCTGCTGCTGCTGCCGCTTCATCTGCTGCACAAGGACCAGTTGTTGTCATTGAAGAAAATGGATCATCTGCCGCCGCTGCTGCTGCTGCTGCTGCTGCTGCTGCTGCATCATCAGCAGGACAACAAGGAGCTTATGGACCAGGAGGTCTTTACGGACCATACGGACCATACGGACCATACGGACAAGGTTCTGCTGCTTCAGCTGGAGCTGCTGCTTCAACTGGATCACAAGGACTGAACGGAGCCAACAGTGCAGGATCCGCTGCCTCTGCCGCTGCTGCCGCCGCTTCATCTGCTGCTCAAGGACCAGTTGTTGTCATTGAAGAAAATGGATCATCTGCCGCCGCTGCTGCTGCTGCTGCTGCTGCTGCTGCATCATCAGCAGGACAACAAGGAGCTTATGGACCAGGTGGTCTTTACGGACCATACGGACCATACGGCCCATACGGACCAGGATCTGCTGCTTCTGCTGGAGCAGCCGCCTCATCGGGATCACAAGGACTTAACGGAGCCAACGGTGCAGGATCTGCTGCTTCAGCTGGAGCTGCTGCCTCATCTGGATCACAAGGACTTAACGGAGCCAACGGTTCAGGATCCGCTGCCTCTGCCGCTGCTGCCGCCGCTTCATCTGCTGCACAAGGACCAGTTGTTGTCATTGAAGAAAATGAGTCATCTGCTGCCGCTGCTGCTGCTGCAGCTGCTGCTGCTTCATCAGCTGGACAACGAGGAGCATATGGACCAGGAGGCCTTTGGGGAGAAAATGGATCATCTGCCGCTGCTGCTGCTGCTGCTGCTGCTGCTTCATCAGCCGGACAACAAGGAGCTTATGGTCCAGGAGGTCTTTACGGACCATACGGACCATACGGACAAGGTTCTGCTGCTTCCGCTGGAGCTGCCGCTTCATCTGGATCACAAGGACTGAACGGAGCCAACGGTGCAGGATCCGCTGCCTCTGCCGCTGCTGCCGCCTCTTCATCTGCTGCTCAAGGACAAGTTGTTGTCATTGAAGAAAATGGATCATCTGCCGCCGCTGCTGCTGCTGCTGCTGCTGCTGCTGCATCATCAGCAGGACAACAAGGAGCTTATGGACCAGGTGGTCTTTACGGACCATACGGACCATACGGCCCATACGGACCAGGATCTGCTGCTTCTGCTGGAGCAGCCGCCTCATCGGGATCACAAGGACTTAACGGAGCCAACGGTGCAGGATCTGCTGCTTCAGCCGGAGCTGCTGCCTCATCTGGATCACAAGGACTTAACGGAGCCAACGGTTCAGGATCCGCTGCCTCTGCCGCTGCTGCCGCCGCTTCATCTGCTGCACAAGGACCAGTTGTTGTCATTGAAGAAAATGAGTCATCTGCTGCCGCTGCTGCTGCTGCAGCTGCTGCTGCTTCATCAGCTGGACAACGAGGAGCATATGGACCAGGAGGCCTTTGGGGAGAAAATGGATCATCTGCCGCTGCTGCTGCTGCTGCTGCTGCTGCTTCATCAGCCGGACAACAAGGAGCTTATGGTCCAGGAGGTCTTTACGGACCATACGGACCATATGGACAAGGTTCTGCTGCTTCAGCTGGAGCTGCTGCTTCATCTGGATCACAAGGTCTGAACGGAGCCAACGGTGCAGGATCCGCTGCCTCTGCCGCTGCTGCCGCCGCTTCATCTGCTGCACAAGGACCAGTTGTAGTCATTGAAGAAAATGGATCATCTGCCGCCGCTGCTGCTGCTGCTGCTGCTGCTGCTGCATCATCAGCAGGACAACAAGGAGCTTATGGACCAGGTGGTCTTTACGGACCATACGGATCATACGGCCCATACGGACCAGGATCTGCTGCTTCTGCTGGAGCAGCCGCCTCATCTGGATCACAAGGACTGAACGGAGCCAACGGTGCAGGATCCGCTGCCTCTGCCGCTGCTGCCGCCGCTTCATCTGCTGCACAAGGACCAGTTGTTGTCATTGAAGAAAATGAATCATCAGCCGCTGCTGCTGCTGCTGCTGCTGCTGCTGCTGCTGCTTCATCAGCCGGACAACAAGGAGCTTATGGACCAGGAGGTCTTTACGGACCATACGGACCATACGGCCCATACGGAACAGGATCTGCTGCTTCCGCTGGAGCTGCTGCTTCATCAGGATCACAAGGACTTAACGGAGCCAACGGTGCAGGATCCGCGGCATCTGCTGCTGCTGCTGCCACTTCATCTGCTGCACAAGGACCAGTTGTTGTCATTGAAGAAAATGGATCATCTGCCGCCGCTGCTGCTGCTGCTGCTGCTGCTGCTGCATCATCAGCAGGACAACAAGGAGCTTATGGACCAGGAGGTCTTTACGGACCATACGGACCATACGGACCATACGGACAAGGTTCTGCTGCTTCAGCCGGAGCTGCTGCTTCATCTGGATCACAAGGACTGAACGGAGCCAACGGTGCAGGATCCGCTGCCTCTGCCGCTGCTGCCGCCGCTTCATCTGCTGCACAAGGGCCAGTTGTAGTCATTGAAGAAAATGGATCATCAGCCGCCGCTGCTGCTGCTGCTGCTGCTGCTGCTTCATCAGCTGGACAACGAGGAGCATATGGACCAGGAGGCCTTTGGGGAGAAAATGGATCATCTGCCGCTGCTGCTGCTGCTGCTGCTGCTGCTGCTTCATCAGCCGGACAACAAGGAGCTTATGGACCAGGAGGTCTTTACGGACCATACGGACCATACGGACAAGGTTCTGCTGCTTCAGCTGGAGCTGCTGCTTCAACTGGATCACAAGGACTGAACGGAGCCAACGGTGCAGGATCCGCTGCCTCTGCCGCTGCTGCCGCCGCTTCATCTGCTGCTCAAGGACCAGTTGTTGTCATTGAAGAAAATGGATCATCTGCCACCGCTGCTGCTGTTGCTGCTGCTGCTGCTGCATCATCAGCAGGACAACAAGGAGCTTATGGACCAGGTGGTCTTTACGGACCATACGGACCATACGGCCCATACGGACCAGGATCTGCTGCTTCTGCTGGAGCAGCCGCCTCATCGGGATCACAAGGACTTAACGGAGCCAACGGTGCAGGATCTGCTACTTCAGCCGGAGCTGCTGCCTCATCTGGATCACAAGGACTTAACGGAGCCAACGGTTCAGGATCCGCTGCCTCTGCCGCTGCTGCCGCCGCTTCATCTGCTGCACAAGGACCAGTTGTTGTCATTGAAGAAAATGAGTCATCTGCTGCCGCTGCTGCTGCTGCAGCTGCTGCTGCTTCATCGGCTGGACAACGAGGAGCATATGGACCAGGAGGCCTTTGGGGAGAAAATGGATCATCTGCCGCTGCTGCTGCTGCTGCTGCTGCTGCTTCATCAGCCGGACAACAAGGAGCTTATGGTCCAGGAGGTCTTTACGGACCATACGGACCATACGGACAAGGTTCTGCTGCTTCCGCTGGAGCTGCCGCTTCATCTGGATCACAAGGACTGAACGGAGCCAACGGTGCAGGATCCGCTGCCTCTGCCGCTGCTGCCGCCTCTTCATCTGCTGCTCAAGGACCAGTTGTTGTCATTGAAGAAAATGGATCATCTGCCGCCGCTGCTGCTGCTGCTGCTGCTGCTGCTGCATCATCAGCAGGACAACAAGGAGCTTATGGACCAGGTGGTCTTTACGGACCATACGGACCATACGGCCCATACGGACCAGGATCTGCTGCTTCTGCTGGAGCAGCCGCCTCATCGGGATCACAAGGACTTAACGGAGCCAACGGTGCAGGATCTGCTGCTTCAGCCGGAGCTGCTGCCTCATCTGGATCACAAGGACTTAACGGAGCCAACGGTTCAGGATCCGCTGCCTCTGCCGCTGCTGCCGCCGCTTCATCTGCTGCACAAGGACCAGTTGTTGTCATTGAAGAAAATGAGTCATCTGCTGCCTCTGCTGCTGCTGCAGCTGCTGCTGCTTCATCAGCTGGACAACGAGGAGCATATGGACCAGGAGGCCTTTGGGGAGAAAATGGATCATCTGCCGCTGCTGCTGCTGCTGCTGCTGCTGCTTCATCAGCCGGACAACAAGGAGCTTATGGTCCAGGAGGTCTTTACGGACCATACGGACCATATGGACAAGGTTCTGCTGCTTCAGCTGGAGCTGCTGCTTCATCTGGATCACAAGGTCTGAACGGAGCCAACGGTGCAGGATCCGCTGCCTCTGCCGCTGCTGCCGCCGCTTCATCTGCTGCACAAGGACCAGTTGTAGTCATTGAAGAAAATGGATCATCTGCCGCCGCTGCTGCTGCTGCTGCTGCTGCTGCTGCATCATCAGCAGGACAACAAAGAGCTTATGGACCAGGTGGTCTTTACGGACCATACGGATCATACGGCCCATACGGACCAGGATCTGCTGCTTCTGCTGGAGCAGCCGCCTCATCGGGATCACAAGGACTTAACGGAGCCAACGGCGCAGGATCTGCTGCTTCAGCCGGAGCTGCTGCCTCATCTGGATCACAAGGACTTAACGGAGCCAACGGTTCAGGATCCGCTGCCTCTGCCGCTGCTGCCGCCACTTCATCTGCTGCACAAGGACCAGTTGTTGTCATTGAAGAAAATGAGTCATCTACTGCCGCTGCTGCTGCTGCAGCTGCTGCTGCTTCATCAGCTGGACAACGAGGAGCATATGGACCAGGAGGCCTTTGGGGAGAAAATGGATTATCTGCCGCTGCTGCTGCTGCTGCTGCTGCTTTATCAGCCGGACAACAAGGAGCTTATGGTCCAGGAGGTCTTTACGGACCATACGGACCATATGGACAAGGTTCTGCTGCTTCCGCTGGAGCTGCCGCTTCATCTGGATCACAAGGACTGAACGGAGCCAACGGTGCAGGATCCGCTGCCTCTGCCGCTGCTGCCGCCGCTTCATCTGCTGCTCAAGGACCAGTTATTGTCATTGAAGAAAATGGATCATCTGCCGCCGCCGCTGCTGCTGCTGCTGCTGCTGCTGCATCATCAGCCGGACAACAAGGAGCTTATGGACCAGGAGGTCTTTACGGACCATACGGACCATACGGCCCATACGGACCAGGATCTGCTGCTTCCGCTGGAGCTGCTGCTTCATCAGGATCACAAGGACTTAACGGAGCCAACGGTGCAGGATCCGCTGCATCTGCTGCTGCTGCTGCCGCTTCATCTGCTGCACAAGGACCAGTTGTTGTCATTGAAGAAAATGGATCATCTGCCGCCGCTGCTGCTGCTGCTGCTGCTGCTGCATCATCAGCAGGACAACAAGGAGCTTATGGACCACGAGGTCTTTACGGACCATACGGACCATACGGACAAGGTTCTGCTGCTTCAGCCGGAGCTGCTGCCTCATCTGGATCACAAGGACTTAACGGAGCCAACGGTTCAGGATCCGCTGCCTCTGCCGCTGCTGCCGCCGCTTCATCTGCTGCACAAGGACCAGTTGTTGTCATTGAAGAAAATGAGTCATCTGCTGCCGCTGCTGCTGCTGCAGCTGCTGCTGCTTCATCAGCTGGACAACGAGGAGCATATGGACCAGGAGGCCTTTGGGGAGAAAATGGATCATCTGCCGCTGCTGCTGCTGCTGCTGCTGCTGCTTCATCAGCCGGACAACAAGGAGCTTATGGTCCAGGAGGTCTTTACGGACCATACGGACCATACGGACAAGGTTCTGCTGCTTCAGCCGGAGCTGCTGCTTCAACTGGATCACAAGGACTGAATGGAGCCAACGGTGCAGGATCCGCTGCCTCTGCCGCTGCTGCCGCCGCTTCATCTGCTGCTCAAGGACCAGTTGTTGTCATTGAAGAAAATGGATCATCTGCCGCCGCTGCTGCTGCTGCTGCTGCTGCTGCTGCATCATCAGCAGGACAACAAGGAGCTTATGGACCAGGTGGTCTTTACGGACCATACGGACCATACGGCCCATACGGACCAGGATCTGCTGCTTCTGCTGGAGCAGCCGCCTCATCGGGATCACAAGGACTTAACGGAGCCAACGGTGCAGGATCTGCTGCTTCAGCCGGAGCTGCTGCCTCATCTGGATCACAAGGACTTAACGGAGCCAACGGTTCAGGATCCGCTGCCTCTGCCGCTGCTGCCGCCGCTTCATCTGCTGCACAAGGACCAGTTGTTGTCATTGAAGAAAATGAGTCATCTGCTGCCGCTGCTGCTGCTGCAGCTGCTGCTGCTTCATCAGCTGGACAACGAGGAGCATATGGACCAGGAGGCCTTTGGGTAGAAAATGGATCATCTGCCGCTGCTGCTGCTGCTGCTGCTGCTGCTTCATCAGCCGGACAACAAGGAGCTTATGGTCCAGGAGGTCTTTACGGACCATACGGACCATATGGACAAGGTTCTGCTGCTTCCGCTGGAGCTGCCGCTTCATCTGGATCACAAGGACTGAACGGAGCCAACGGTGCAGGATCCGCTGCCTCTGCCGCTGCTGCCGCCGCTTCATCTGCTGCTCAAGGACCAGTTGTTGTCATTGAAGAAAATGGATCATCTGCCGCCGCTGCTGCTGCTGCTGCTGCTGCTGCTGCATCATCAGCAGGACAACAAGGAGCTTATGGACCAGGTGGTCTTTACGGACCATACGGACCATACGGCCCATACGGACCAGGATCTGCTGCTTCTGCTGGAGCAGCCGCCTCATCGGGATCACAAGGACTTAACGGAGCCAACGGTGCAGGATCTGCTGCTTCAGCCGGAGCTGCTGCCTCATCTGGATCACAAGGACTTAACGGAGCCAACGGTTCAGGATCCGCTGCCTCTGCCGCTGCTGCCGCCGCTTCATCTGCTGCACAAGGACCAGTTGTTGTCATTGAAGAAAATGAGTCATCTGCTGCCGCTGCTGCTGCTGCAGCTGCTGCTGCTTCATCAGCTGGACAACGAGGAGCATATGGACCAGGAGGCCTTTGGGGAGAAAATGGATCATCTGCCGCTGCTGCTGCTGCTGCTGCTGCTGCTTCATCAGCCGGACAACAAGGAGCTTATGGTCCAGGAGGTCTTTACGGACCATACGGACCATATGGACAAGGTTCTGCTGCTTCCGCTGGAGCTGCCGCTTCATCTGGATCACAAGGACTGAACGGAGCCAACGGTGCAGGATCCGCTGCCTCTGCCGCTGCTGCCGCCGCTTCATCTGCTGCTCAAGGACCAGTTATTGTCATTGAAGAAAATGGATCATCTGCCACCGCTGCTGCTGCTGCTGCTGCTGCTGCTGCATCATCAGCAGGACAACAAGGAGCTTTTGGACCAGGAGGTCTTTACGGACCATACGGACCATACGGCCCATACGGACCAGGATCTGCTGCTTTCGATGGAGCTGCCGCCTCATCGGGATCACAAGGACTTAACGGAGCCAACGGTGCAGGATCTGCTGCTTCAGCCGGAGCTGCTGCCTCATCTGGATCACAAGGACTTTACGGAGCCAACGGTTCAGGATCCGCTGCCTCTGCCGCTGCTGCCGCCGCTTCATCTGCTGCACAAGGACCAGTTGTTGTCATTGAAGAAAATGAATCATCAGCCGCTGCTGCTGCTGCTGCTGCTGCTGCTGCTTCATCAGCCGGACAACAAGGAGCTTATGGACCAGGAGGTCTTTACGGACCATACGGACCATACGGCCCATACGGACCAGGATCTGCTGCTTCCGCTGGAGCTGCTGCTTCATCAGGATCACAAGGACTTAACGGAGCCAACGGTGCAGGATCCGCTGCATCTGCTGCTGCTGCTGCCGCTTCATCTGCTGCACAAGGACCAGTTGTTGTCATTGAAGAAAATGGATCATCTGCCGACGCTGCTGCTTCTGCTGCTGCTGCTGCTGCTGCATCATCAGCAGGACTACAAGGAGCTTATGGACCAGGAGGTCTTTACGGACCATACGGACCATACGGACCATACGGACAAGGTTCTGCTGCTTCAGCTGGAGCTGCTGCTTCATCTGGATCACAAGGTCTGAACGGAGCCAACGGTGCAGGATCCGCTGCCTCTGCCGCTGCAGCCGCCGCTTCATCTGCTGCACAAGGACCAGTTGTAGTCATTGAAGAAAATGGATCATCTGCCGCCGCTGCTGCTGCTGCTGCTGCTGCTGCTGCATCATCAGCAGGACAACAAGGAGCTTATGGACCAGGTGGTCTTTACGGACCATACGGATCATACGGACAAGGTTCTGCTGCTTCAGCCGGAGCTGCTGCTTCAACTGGAACACAAGGACTGAACGGAGCTAACGGTGCAGGATCCGCTGCCTCTGCCGCTGCTGCCGCCGCTTCATCTGCTGCACAAGGACCAGTTGTAGTCATTGAAGAAAATGGATCATCTGCCGCCGCTGCTGCTGCTGCTACTGCTGCTGCTTCATCAGCTGGACAACGAGGAGCATATGGACCAGGAGGCCTTTGGGGAGAAAATGGATCATCTGCCGCTGCTGCTGCTGCTGCAGCTGCTGCTTCATCAGCCGGACAACAAGGAGCTTATGGTCCAGGAGGTCTTTACGGACCATACGGACCATACGGACAAGGTTCTGCTGCTTCCGCTGGAGCTGCCGCTTCATCTGGATCACAAGGACTGAACGGAGCCAACGGTGCAGGATCCGCTGCCTCTGCCGCTGCTGCCGCCTCTTCATCTGCTGCTCAAGGACCAGTTGTTGTCATTGAAGAAAATGGATCATCTGCCGCCGCTGCTGCTGCTGCTGCTGCTGCTGCTGCATCATCAGCAGGACAACAAGGAGCTTATGGACCAGGTGGTCTTTACGGACCATACGGACCATACGGCCCATACGGACCAGGATCTGCTGCTTCTGCTGGAGCAGCCGCCTCATCGGGATCACAAGGACTTAACGGAGCCAACGGTGCAGGATCTGCTGCTTCAGCCGGAGCTGCTGCCTCATCTGGATCACAAGGACTTAACGGAGCCAACGGTTCAGGATCCGCTGCCTCTGCCGCTGCTGCCGCCGCTTCATCTGCTGCACAAGGACCAGTTGTTGTCATTGAAGAAAATGAGTCATCTGCTGCCGCTGCTGCTGCTGCAGCTGCTGCTGCTTCATCAGCTGGACAACGAGGAGCATATGGACCAGGAGGCCTTTGGGGAGAAAATGGATCATCTGCCGCTGCTGCTGCTGCTGCTGCTGCTGCTTCATCAGCCGGACAACAAGGAGCTTATGGTCCAGGAGGTCTTTACGGACCATACGGACCATACGGACAAGGTTCTGCTGCTTCAGCCGGAGCTGCTGCTTCAACTGGATCACAAGGACTGAACGGAGCCAACGGTGCAGGATCCGCTGCCTCTGCCGCTGCTGCCGCCGCTTCATCTGCTGCTCAAGGACCAGTTGTTGTCATTGAAGAAAATGAGTCATCTGCTGCCGCTGCTGCTGCATCATCAGCAGGACAACAAGGAGCTTATGGACCAGGTGGTCTTTACGGACCATACGGACCATACGGCCTATACGGACCAGGATCTGCTGCTTCTGCTGTAGCAGCCGCCTCATCGGGATCACAAGGACTTAACGGAGCCAACGGTGCAGGATCTGCTGCTTCAGCCGGAGCTGCTGCCTCATCTGGATCACAAGGACTTAACGGAGCCAACGGTTCAGGATCCGCTGCCTCTGCCGCTGCTGCCGCCGCTTCATCTGCTGCACAAGGACCAGTTGTTGTCATTGAAGAAAATGAGTCATCTGCTGCCGCTGCTGCTGCTGCAGCTGCTGCTGCTTCATCAGCTGGACAACGAGGAGCATATGGACCAGGAGGCCTTTGGGGAGAAAATGGATCATCTGCCGCTGCTGCTGCTGCTGCTGCTGCTGCTTCATCAGCCGGACAACAAGGAGCTTATGGTCCAGGAGGTCTTTACGGACCATACGGACCATATGGACAAGGTTCTGCTGCTTCCGCTGGAGCTGCCGCTTCATCTGGATCACAAGGACTGAACGGAGCCAACGTTGCAGGATCCGCTGCCTCTGCCGCTGCTGCCGCCGCTTCATCTGCTGCTCAAGGACCAGTTATTGTCATTGAAGAAAATGGATCATCTGCCGCCGCTGCTGCTGCTGCTGCTGCTGCTGCTGCATCATCAGCAGGACAACAAGGAGCTTATGGACCAGGAGGTCTTTACGGACCATACGGACCATACGGCCCATACGGACCAGGATCTGCTGCTTCCGCTGGAGCTGCCGCCTCATCGGGATCACAAGGACTTAACGGAGCCAACGGTGCAGGATCTGCTGCTTCAGCCGGAGCTGCTGCCTCATCTGGATCACAAGGACTTTACGGAGCCAACGGTTCAGGATCCGCTGCCTCTGCTGCTGCTGCCGCCGCTTCATCTGCTGCACAAGGACCAGTTGTTGTCATTGAAGAAAATGAATCATCAGCCGCTGCTGCTGCTGCTGCTGCTGCTGCTGCTTCATCAGCCGGACAACAAGGAGCTTATGGACCAGGAGGTCTTTACGGACCATATGGACCATACGGACCATACGGACAAGGTTCTGCTGCTTCAGCCGGAGCTGCTGCCTCATCTGTATCACAAGGACTGAACGGAGCCAACGGTGCAGGATCCGCTGCCTCTGCCGCTGCTGCCGCTGCTGCCGCCGCTTCATCTGCTGCTCAAGGACCAGTTGTTGTCATTGAAGAAAATGGATCATCTGCCGCCGCTGCTGCTGCTGCTGCTGCTGCTGCTGCATCATCAGCAGGACAACAAGGAGCTTATGGACCAGGTGGTCTTTACGGACCATACGGACCATACGGCCCATACGGACCAGGATCTGCTGCTTCTGCTGGAGCAGCCGCCTCATCGGGATCACAAGGACTTAACGGAGCCAACGGTGCAGGATCTGCTGCTTCAGCCGGAGCTGCTGCCTCATCTGGATCACAAGGACTTAACGGAGCCAACGGTTCAGGATCCGCTGCCTCTGCCGCTGCTGCCGCCGCTTCATCTGCTGCACAAGGACCAGTTGTTGTCATTGAAGAAAATGAGTCATCTGCTGCCGCTGCTGCTGCTGCAGCTGCTGCTGCTTCATCAGCTGGACAACGAGGAGCATATGGACCAGGAGGCCTTTGGGGAGAAAATGGATCATCTGCCGCTGCTGCTGCTGCTGCTGCTGCTGCTTCATCAGCCGGACAACAAGGAGCTTATGGTCCAGGAGGTCTTTACGGACCATACGGACCATACGGACAAGGTTCTGCTGCTTCCGCTGGAGCTGCCGCTTCATCTGGATCACAAGGACTGAACGGAGCCAACGGTGCAGGATCCGCTGCCTCTGCCGCTGCTGCCGCCGCTTCATCTGCTGCTCAAGGACCAGTTGTTGTCATTGAAGAAAATGGATCATCTGCCGCCGCTGCTGCTGCTGCTGCTGCTGCTGCTGCATCATCAGCAGGACAACAAGGAGCTTATGGACCAGGAGGTCTTTACGGACCATACGGACCATACGGCCCATACGGACCAGGATCTGCTGCTTCCGCTGGAGCTGCCGCCTCATCGGGATCACAAGGACTTAACGGAGCCAACGGTGCAGGATCTGCTGCTTCAGCCGGAGCTGCTGCCTCATCTGGATCACAAGGACTTTACGGAGCCAACGGTTCAGGATCCGCTGCCTCTGCCGCTGTTGCCGCCGCTTCATCTGCTGCACAAGGACCAGTTGTTGTCATTGAAGAAAATGAATCATCAGCCGCTGCTGCTGCTGCTGCTGCTGCTGCTTCATCAGCCGGACAACAAGGAGCTTATGGACCAGGAGGTCTTTACGGACCATATGGACCATACGGACCATACGGACAAGGTTCTGCTGCTTCAGCCGGAGCTGCTGCCTCATCTGTATCACAAGGACTGAACGGAGCCAACGGTGCAGGATCCGCTGCCTCTGCCGCTGCTGCCGCTGCTGCCGCCGCTTCATCTGCTGCTCAAGGACCAGTTGTTGTCATTGAAGAAAATGGATCATCTGCCGCCGCTGCTGCTGCTGCTGCTGCTGCTGCTGCATCATCAGCAGGACAACAAGGAGCTTATGGACCAGGTGGTCTTTACGGACCATACGGACCATACGGCCCATACGGACCAGGATCTGCTGCTTCTGCTGGAGCAGCCGCCTCATCGGGATCACAAGGACTTAACGGAGCCAACGGTGCAGGATCTGCTGCTTCAGCCGGAGCTGCTGCCTCATCTGGATCACAAGGACTTAACGGAGCCAACGGTTCAGGATCCGCTGCCTCTGCCGCTGCTGCCGCCGCTTCATCTGCTGCACAAGGACCAGTTGTTGTCATTGAAGAAAATGAGTCATCTGCTGCCGCTGCTGCTGCTGCAGCTGCTGCTGCTTCATCAGCTGGACAACGAGGAGCATATGGACCAGGAGGCCTTTGGGGAGAAAATGGATCATCTGCCGCTGCTGCTGCTGCTGCTGCTGCTGCTTCATCAGCCGGACAACAAGGAGCTTATGGTCCAGGAGGTCTTTACGGACCATACGGACCATACGGACAAGGTTCTGCTGCTTCCGCTGGAGCTGCCGCTTCATCTGGATCACAAGGACTGAACGGAGCCAACGGTGCAGGATCCGCTGCCTCTGCCGCTGCTGCCGCCTCTTCATCTGCTGCTCAAGGACCAGTTGTTGTCATTGAAGAAAATGGATCATCTGCCGCCGCTGCTGCTGCTGCTGCTGCTGCTGCTGCATCATCAGCAGGACAACAAGGAGCTTATGGACCAGGTGGTCTTTACGGACCATACGGACCATACGGCCCATACGGACCAGGATCTGCTGCTTCTGCTGGAGCAGCCGCCTCATCGGGATCACAAGGACTTAACGGAGCCAACGGTGCAGGATCTGCTGCTTCAGCCGGAGCTGCTGCCTCATCTGGATCACAAGGACTTAACGGAGCCAACGGTTCAGGATCCGCTGCCTCTGCCGCTGCTGCCGCCGCTTCATCTGCTGCACAAGGACCAGTTGTTGTCATTGAAGAAAATGAGTCATCTGCTGCCGCTGCTGCTGCTGCAGCTGCTGCTGCTTCATCAGCTGGACAACGAGGAGCATATGGACCAGGAGGCCTTTGGGGAGAAAATGGATCATCTGCCGCTGCTGCTGCTGCTGCTGCTGCTGCTTCATCAGCCGGACAACAAGGAGCTTATGGTCCAGGAGGTCTTTACGGACCATACGGACCATACGGACAAGGTTCTGCTGCTTCAGCCGGAGCTGCTGCTTCAACTGGATCACAAGGACTGAACGGAGCCAACGGTGCAGGATCCGCTGCCTCTGCCGCTGCTGCCGCCGCTTCATCTGCTGCTCAAGGACCAGTTGTTGTCATTGAAGAAAATGAGTCATCTGCTGCCGCTGCTGCTGCTGCAGCTGCTGCTGCTTCATCAGCTGGACAACGAGGAGCATATGGACCAGGAGGCCTTTGGGGAGAAAATGGATCATCTGCCGCTGCTGCTGCTGCTGCTGCTGCTGCTTCATCAGCCGGACAACAAGGAGCTTATGGTCCAGGAGGTCTTTACGGACCATACGGACCATATGGACAAGGTTCTGCTGCTTCCGCTGGAGCTGCCGCTTCATCTGGATCACAAGGACTGAACGGAGCCAACGTTTCAGGATCCGCTGCCTCTGCCGCTGCTGCCGCCGCTTCATCTGCTGCTCAAGGACCAGTTATTGTCATTGAAGAAAATGGATCATCTGCCGCCGCTGCTGCTGCTGCTGCTGCTGCTGCTGCATCATCAGCAGGACAACAAGGAGCTTATGGACCAGGAGGCCTTTACGGACCATACGGACCATACGGCCCATACGGACCAGGATCTGCTGCTTCCGCTGGAGCTGCCGCCTCATCGGGATCACAAGGACTTAACGGAGCCAACGGTGCAGGATCTGCTGCTTCAGCCGGAGCTGCTGCCTCATCTGGATCACAAGGACTTAACGGAGCCAACGGTTCAGGATCCGCTGCCTCTGCCGCTGCTGCCGCCGCTTCATCTGCTGCACAAGGACCAGTTGTTGTCATTGAAGAAAATGAATCATCAGCCGCTGCTGCTGCTGCTGCTGCTGCTGCTGCTTCATCAGCCGGACAACAAGGAGCTTATGGACCAGGAGGTCTTTACGGACCATATGGACCATACGGACCATACGGACAAGGTTCTGCTGCTTCAGCCGGAGCTGCTGCCTCATCTGTATCACAAGGACTGAACGGAGCCAACGGTGCAGGATCCGCTGCCTCTGCCGCTGCTGCCGCTGCTGCCGCCGCTTCATCTGCTGCTCAAGGACCAGTTGTTGTCATTGAAGAAAATGGATCATCTGCCGCCGCTGCTGCTGCTGCTGCTGCTGCTGCTGCATCATCAGCAGGACAACAAGGAGCTTATGGACCAGGTGGTCTTTACGGACCATACGGACCATACGGCCCATACGGACCAGGATCTGCTGCTTCTGCTGGAGCAGCCGCCTCATCGGGATCACAAGGACTTAACGGAGCCAACGGTGCAGGATCTGCTGCTTCAGCCGGAGCTGCTGCCTCATCTGGATCACAAGGACTTAACGGAGCCAACGGTTCAGGATCCGCTGCCTCTGCCGCTGCTGCCGCCGCTTCATCTGCTGCACAAGGACCAGTTGTTGTCATTGAAGAAAATGAGTCATCTGCTGCCGCTGCTGCTGCTGCAGCTGCTGCTGCTTCATCAGCTGGACAACGAGGAGCATATGGACCAGGAGGCCTTTGGGGAGAAAATGGATCATCTGCCGCTGCTGCTGCTGCTGCTGCTGCTGCTTCATCAGCCGGACAACAAGGAGCTTATGGTCCAGGAGGTCTTTACGGACCATACGGACCATACGGACAAGGTTCTGCTGCTTCCGCTGGAGCTGCCGCTTCATCTGGATCACAAGGACTGAACGGAGCCAACGGTGCAGGATCCGCTGCCTCTGCCGCTGCTGCCGCCTCTTCATCTGCTGCTCAAGGACCAGTTGTTGTCATTGAAGAAAATGGATCATCTGCCGCCGCTGCTGCTGCTGCTGCTGCTGCTGCTGCATCATCAGCAGGACAACAAGGAGCTTATGGACCAGGTGGTCTTTACGGACCATACGGACCATACGGCCCATACGGACCAGGATCTGCTGCTTCTGCTGGAGCAGCCGCCTCATCGGGATCACAAGGACTTAACGGAGCCAACGGTGCAGGATCTGCTGCTTCAGCCGGAGCTGCTGCCTCATCTGGATCACAAGGACTTAACGGAGCCAACGGTTCAGGATCCGCTGCCTCTGCCGCTGCTGCCGCCGCTTCATCTGCTGCACAAGGACCAGTTGTTGTCATTGAAGAAAATGAGTCATCTGCTGCCGCTGCTGCTGCTGCAGCTGCTGCTGCTTCATCAGCTGGACAACGAGGAGCATATGGACCAGGAGGCCTTTGGGGAGAAAATGGATCATCTGCCGCTGCTGCTGCTGCTGCTGCTGCTGCTTCATCAGCCGGACAACAAGGAGCTTATGGTCCAGGAGGTCTTTATGGACCATACGGACCATACGAACAAGGTTCTGCTGCTTCCGCTGGAGCTGCCGCTTCATCTGGATCACAAGGACTGAACGGAGCCAACGGTGCAGGATCCGCTGCCTCTGCCGCTGCTGCCGCCTCTTCATCTGCTGCTCAAGGACCAGTTGTTGTCATTGAAGAAAATGGATCATCTGCCGCCGCTGCTGCTGCTGCTGCTGCTGCTGCATCATCAGCAGGACAACAAGGAGCTTATGGACCAGGTGGTCTTTATGGACCATACGGACCATACGGCCCATACGGACCAGGATCTGCTGCTTCTGCTGGAGCAGCCGCCTCATCGGGATCACAAGGACTTAACGGAGCCAACGGTGCAGGATCTGCTGCTTCAGCCGGAGCTGCTGCCTCATCTGGATCACAAGGACTTAACGGAGCCAACGGTTCAGGATCCGCTGCCTCTGCCGCTGCTGCCGCCGCTTCATCTGCTGCACAAGGACCAGTTGTTGTCATTGAAGAAAATGAGTCATCTGCTGCCGCTGCTGCTGCTGCAGCTGCTGCTGCTTCATCAGCTGGACAACGAGGAGCATATGGACCAGGAGGCCTTTGGGGAGAAAATGGATCATCTGCCGCTGCTGCTGCTGCTGCTGCTGCTGCTTCATCAGCCGGACAACAAGGAGCTTATGGTCCAGGAGGTCTTTACGGACCATACGGACCATATGGACAAGGTTCTGCTGCTTCCGCTGGAGCTGCCGCTTCATCTGGATCACAAGGACTGAACGGAGCCAACGTTGCAGGATCCGCTGCCTCTGCCGCTGCTGCCGCCGCTTCATCTGCTGCTCAAGGACCAGTTATTGTCATTGAAGAAAATGGATCATCTGCCGCCGCTGCTGCTGCTGCTGCTGCTGCTGCTGCATCATCAGCAGGACAACAAGGAGCTTATGGACCAGGAGGTCTTTACGGACCATACGGACCATACGGCCCATACGGACCAGAATCTGCTGCTTCTGCTGGAGCTGCCGCCTCATCGGGATCACAAGGACTTAACGGAGCCAACGGTGCAGGATCTGCTGCTTCAGCTGGAGCTGCTGCCTCATCTGGATCACAAGGACTTAACGGAGCCAACGGTTCAGGATCCGCTGCCTCTGCCGCTGCTGCCGCCGCTTCATCTGCTGCACAAGGACCAGTTGTTGTCATTGAAGAAAATGAGTCATCTGCTGCCGCTGCTGCTGCTGCAGCTGCTGCTGCTTCATCAGCTGGACAACGAGGAGCATATGGACCAGGAGGCCTTTGGGGAGAAAATGGATCATCTGCCGCTGCTGCTGCTGCTGCTGCTGCTGCTTCATCAGCCGGACAACAAGGAGCTTATGGTCCAGGAGGTCTTTACGGACCATACGGACCATACGGACAAGGTTCTGCTGCTTCAGCCGGAGCTGCTGCTTCAACTGGATCACAAGGACTGAACGGAGCCAACGGTGCAGGATCCGCTGCCTCTGCCGCTGCTGCCGCCGCTTCATCTGCTGCTCAAGGACCAGTTGTTGTCATTGAAGAAAATGGATCATCTGCCGCCGCTGCTGCTGCTGCTGCTGCTGCTGCATCATCAGCAGGACAACAAGGAGCTTATGGACCAGGTGGTCTTTACGGACCATACGGACCATACGGCCCATACGGACCAGGATCTGCTGCTTCTGCTGGAGCAGCCGCCTCATCGGGATCACAAGGACTTAACGGAGCCAACGGTGCAGGATCTGCTGCTTCAGCCGGAGCTGCTGCCTCATCTGGATCACAAGGACTTAACGGAGCCAACGGTTCAGGATCCGCTGCCTCTGCCGCTGCTGCCGCCGCTTCATCTGCTGCACAAGGACCAGTTGTTGTCATTGAAGAAAATGAGTCATCTGCTGCCGCTGCTGCTGCTGCAGCTGCTGCTGCTTCATCAGCTGGACAACGAGGAGCATATGGACCAGGAGGCCTTTGGGGAGAAAATGGATCATCTGCCGCTGCTGCTGCTGCTGCTGCTGCTGCTTCATCAGCCGGACAACAAGGAGCTTATGGTCCAGGAGGTCTTTACGGACCATACGGACCATATGGACAAGGTTCTGCTGCTTCCGCTGGAGCTGCCGCTTCATCTGGATCACAAGGACTGAACGGAGCCAACGTTGCAGGATCCGCTGCCTCTGCCGCTGCTGCCGCCGCTTCATCTGCTGCTCAAGGACCAGTTATTGTCATTGAAGAAAATGGATCATCTGCCGCCGCTGCTGCTGCTGCTGCTGCTGCTGCTGCATCATCAGCAGGACAACAAGGAGCTTATGGACCAGGAGGTCTTTACGGACCATACGGACCATACGGCCCATACGGACCAGGATCTGCTGCTTCCGCTGGAGCTGCCGCCTCATCGGGATCACAAGGACTTAACGGAGCCAACGGTGCAGGATCTGCTGCTTCAGCCGGAGCTGCTGCCTCATCTGGATCACAAGGACTTAACGGAGCCAACGGTTCAGGATCCGCTGCCTCTGCCGCTGCTGCCGCCGCTTCATCTGCTGCACAAGGACCAGTTGTTGTCATTGAAGAAAATGAGTCATCTGCTGCCGCTGCTGCTGCTGCAGCTGCTGCTGCTTCATCAGCTGGACAACGAGGAGCATATGGACCAGGAGGCCTTTGGGGAGAAAATGGATCATCTGCCGCTGCTGCTGCTGCTGCTGCTGCTGCTTCATCAGCCGGACAACAAGGAGCTTATGGTCCAGGAGGTCTTTACGGACCATACGGACCATACGGACAAGGTTCTGCTGCTTCAGCCGGAGCTGCTGCTTCAACTGGATCACAAGGACTGAACGGAGCCAACGGTGCAGGATCCGCTGCCTCTGCCGCTGCTGCCGCCGCTTCATCTGCTGCTCAAGGACCAGTTGTTGTCATTGAAGAAAATGGATCATCTGCCGCCGCTGCTGCTGCTGCTGCTGCTGCTGCATCATCAGCAGGACAACAAGGAGCTTATGGACCAGGTGGTCTTTACGGACCATACGGACCATACGGCCCATACGGACCAGGATCTGCTGCTTCTGCTGGAGCAGCCGCCTCATCTGGATCACAAGGACTTAACGGAGCCAACGGTTCAGGATCCGCTGCCTCTGCCGCTGCTGCCGCCGCTTCATCTGCTGCACAAGGACCAGTTGTTGTCATTGAAGAAAATGAGTCATCTGCTGCCGCTGCTGCTGCTGCAGCTGCTGCTGCTTCATCAGCTGGACAACGAGGAGCATATGGACCAGGAGGCCTTTGGGGAGAAAATGGATCATCTGCCGCTGCTGCTGCTGCTGCTGCTGCTGCTTCATCAGCCGGACAACAAGGAGCTTATGGTCCAGGAGGTCTTTACGGACCATACGGACCATATGGACAAGGTTCTGCTGCTTCCGCTGGAGCTGCCGCTTCATCTGGATCACAAGGACTGAACGGAGCCAACGTTGCAGGATCCGCTGCCTCTGCCGCTGCTGCCGCCGCTTCATCTGCTGCTCAAGGACCAGTTATTGTCATTGAAGAAAATGGATCATCTGCCGCCGCTGCTGCTGCTGCTGCTGCTGCTGCTGCATCATCAGCAGGACAACAAGGAGCTTATGGACCAGGAGGTCTTTACGGACCATACGGACCATACGGCCCATACGGACCAGGATCTGCTGCTTCCGCTGGAGCTGCCACCTCATCGGGATCACAAGGACTTAACGGAGCCAACGGTGCAGGATCTGCTGCTTCAGCCGGAGCTGCTGCCTCATCTGGATCACAAGGACTTTACGGAGCCAACGGTTCAGGATCCGCTGCCTCTGCCGCTACTGCCGCCGCTTCATCTGCTGCACAAGGACCAGTTGTTGTCATTGAAGAAAATGAATCATCAGCCGCTGCTGCTGCTGCTGCTGCTGCTGCTTCATCAGCCGGACAACAAGGAGCTTATGGACCAGGAGGTCTTTACGGACCATATGGACCATACGGACCATACGGACAAGGTTCTGCTGCTTCAGCCGGAGCTGCTGCCTCATCTGTATCACAAGGACTGAACGGAGCCAACGGTGTAGGATCCGCTGCCTCTGCTGCTACTGCCGCCGCTTCATCTGCTGCACAAGGACCAGTTGTTGTCATTGAAGAAAATGGATCATCTGCCTCCGCTGCTGCTGCCAGCTCATCTGGTACAGGATTTGTTCGTCCGGGTGTTCGTGGTTCTTGTCGTCTTACTCGCAGACAATTTGTCGTGAAAATTGGCACCAGACGTCAACCATGTCTCACTTGTTAGTTTTTATTTGTTTTGTGTTTTATCATAATAATGTTTCCGTTTCATGATACATCTTTCGATAATTTTCAATTAATATATAATTTTGCATCTCAATAATTGCAGTTTTATTAAAGATCTTTAAATTCGTGTATATGAAAATCATCGAACATTAAGGATCATGCTTTCAACTGCTATAATATTTATTAATGTTAGGTTGTTTTTTTAGCAAAATAGTCTGGTTAACATAAACAATAAATTGGAGTATAGCTACTACGCTGAGAACAATCTCGACATAAGGAATGTGGATCTTCTTCTTCTCCTGTGGGGAGGCTACAAAAAAAAAAAAAATCTCTCTACACTTAACAAAATAAGGTATTTTACTTATGAAATTCGAAGTGGTATATCTTGTTGGTTGAGACACTTTCTTCATATGTGATACGGCAGTAGATAAGGGTACTGATGCAGCAGTTATAGTGTTTGAGTATTGAATTTTGGAGACATTTTGTACACGTCTTCTTGC
This sequence comes from Eudonia lacustrata, assembly GCA_947562085.1. Classification (NCBI taxonomy): domain Eukaryota; kingdom Metazoa; phylum Arthropoda; class Insecta; order Lepidoptera; family Crambidae; genus Eudonia; species Eudonia lacustrata. The sequence goes on along the minus strand of OX387326.1, from coordinate 6,339,975 downwards.
GGCAGACGTGGTCTGAACACTTTGTTGCCTGATAGACTTCTTGAGCTTTAACCAATCGTCCGGAAGGGATATGGGGATAGGTGCAATAGGATTCGTGTGGCTGAATAAGTGGTACAATACGAACTAAGTTATACATTTCAGTTTCGTAAATAGGTATAGGTATAGTGAAAACAAGTTTTCCTTCAGTTAACAGGAAACAGAAGGTTCAATTTCGGCTGTTAATTTTATAATTATTTTTCTATATTTATTTCAAACGGGATTTTATCTAAACTCTCTTGGAGATGTAACTGAGTTATTATGGATGGATGTAATATGCCATGTTGTGCAAAAACGTAAGCTTCAGACGCTTCCTCGCAAAATTCAATTCAAAATTCAAAATTCAAAATCATTTATTCAGTTTAGGCTACAAGTAGCTCTTGTGAATGTCATTATGCCATCGGTTCGTAAATCTACTCTGGGCGGGAGATCTTGTACTGAGAAGAACCGGCAAGAAACTCAGCAAGTGTCCAGCTCTTTTCTCCCTTACAGCGTCAAAAATATTGGAAAATGCCCTATCATAGCAGAACACTTTCCATTACAAATAAACACAAAAAATATATATAAGACAATTACAACATGTAAAAAAACAAAATAAAAAATGTAAGTTAACAAATTTACATCAGATAATTATGTAAAGGTTTCAATTTCCGCAATGTCATACAGCACCACTACAGTACTCTAGTAAAAGTCAAAAATTGTTTAGGTAAAACAAAGTCAAACTATAATTAATAATACTAAAAATAAGATAAGTATGCAAGAGCAGACCAGCCTCCACAGGCGGCACCCGTTCACGAGCATGACATATGAATCAGCCATCGCTTCGCTCAACCATATTTTAGGGAACGTAACGACCCGACGCACATGCCACCACCGCAGAGACAGTAAAGAGAGCATGACACACTCAAGATACTCTAAATAAAAACTTAATGATGTATTTAACGCAACGCTGTTTGTTATCTGTAGGACAATGCTGTTAAAATAAAAAATGTAAGTTAACAAACTTACATCAGATAATTATGTAAAAGTTTCAATTTCCACAATGTCATACAGCACCACTACAGTACTCTAGTAAAAGTCAAAAATTGTTTAGGTAAAACAAAGTCAAACTATAATTAATAATACTAAAAATAAGATAAGTATGCAAGAGCAGACCAGCCTCCACAGGCGGCACCCGTTCACGAGCATGACGTATGAATCAGCCATCGCTTCGCTCAACCATATTTTAGGGAACGTAACGAACGAATTAAGCAAAGGTCGCTTAATGTCTGTTCAGTAAATATAAGTACCGATATGATTTTTTTTAGAGTAACTGCTTTAGACATCTCCGTTATCAAAAATTGAATGCTCTTGGTAAGTGCATTTAGACGGTGTGGTTAAAACTACGTATTGTAAAAAAAAAAACACAAATGTTGAAAAAATTTCCACGAGCAGGATTTGAACCTGCACCCTTCTGACATAACGGGTCAGATGCTCTTCCAATTGAGCTATCGTGGTTCTAACCAGCCCGCCGAAATTATTCAACACTATTTACTTTTACTTTGAAAGCCAAAGGCGCCCATTCAATGTCAACAACTACCGTCATTAACATCTGATCATAATATTTTTACAAATACTAAAGATCAGTTAAGAAGTAGGCAAGCTATTTATAAAATGTTTATATAATTTTTAACGCAAATTTTGTTGCCAACAAATTACAAAAACACAAATGTTGAAAAAATTTCCACGAGCAGGATTTGAACCTGCACCCTTCTGACATACCGGGCCAGGTGCTCTTCCAATTGAGCTATCGTGGTTCTAACCAGCCCGCCGAAATTATTCAACACTATTTACTTTTTACTTTGAAAGCCAAAGGCGCTCATTCAATGTCAACAACTACCGTCATTAACATCTGATCATAATATTTTTACAAATACTAAAGATCAGTTAAGAAGTAGGCAAGCTATTTATAAAATGTTTATATAATTTTTAACGCAAATTTTGTTGCGAACAAATTACAAAAACACAAATGTTGAAAAAATTTCCACGAGCAGGATTTGAACCTGCACCCTTCTGACATACCGGGTCGGGTTTGTTTTTATTTCTACATTGTGAATATCACTGTTTTTAGAAAAAGTTTCAATATTTTTATAAACATACATTAGGTTCTCGTAAATATATTGTGATGCAACTGTCATTATATTAATATCTTTAAATCTGTTCCTAAGAGAATTATCAGCTTTTATGTTATAAATTGCTCAAATATCCTGCTTCTGCAGCACAAAGATAGTTTGAATATCGGCAGCATTGCCCCACAGTAAAATGCCGTACGACATTACGCTATGGAAATAACTAAAGTAAACAAGTCTAGCTGTTTCAATGTCAGTGATCTGACGAATTTTCATTGCTGCATAAGCCGCAGAGCTCAGTCTACTCGACAATTTATCTATATGTGGGCCCCACTGTAGCTTTGCATCCAACGTAATGCCTAGAAACACTGTGGTGTCCACAAGGTCCACATTCTTTTCTTTAATTTTTACACTGGTGTTTACCTCCTTAACGTTGGGTAATACAAATCTTATACGTTTGGTTTTTTGTTCATTTAATAGAAAATTGTTAACACTAACAACTGTCTCAAAGATAGTTCATTGGTTTAAATGAACTATCTTTGAGACAGCATTGTTCACATCGTCATCAATCGGCTGTCGTCGTTTCACTTTGAATAAAAGTGATGTATCATCTATCTGCAAACAATACTATCTCATGGTTGTCTTTTACAAAGTAAGGCAAGTCGTTAATATAAATTAAAAATAAGAAAGGACCAAGAATTGAACCCTGTGGAACTCCCATTGTAACCACCGATCCCGGAGATCTTTTACCGTTAACGTCAACCCTCTGAACCCTATCACTCAAATATGAGATAAGAAGATTCAGTGATGCATCTCTAATTCCATAGTGGTAGAGCTTCCTGACCAGGGTTTCATGTAAAACATAATCAAAGGCCTTGGATAAATCACAAAAAACCCTTAAGGCATCGTGTGAATCCTCCCAGGCATTAAATATTTGAAGTAAGAGCTCAACACCAGCGTCAGTGTAGTCGAGCGACCCCCAGTGAAACCATATTGTCTAGAATGTAAAAGTTTATTTCTATAAAAATGAACTTGAATTTGGTTTAGAATTATCTTTTCAAATATTTTACTAAATGTGGGTAACACAGAAATTGGCCTAAAGTTAGAGGGGTCACATGTGCTACCTGATTTGAATAATGGGATTACTTTACTGTGCTTCATTAGGTCAGGAAAAACACCACAGTCAATGCATTCATTAAATATGCAAGCTAAAACTGGAGCTATTGTTTCAATAACGGATTTAGTGACGTCGACGGAATTACCCCACAGATCAGCAGTCTTCTTTTTATTAAGAGTATTAAGAGCGTTTACGCCGAGCGCGAGACCTTAAGTTTAGGTTTTTAAGTCCAAATATCACGCACACTGAAGCGGGCTGTGAGCGCGCGCGAGTGTGTGCGTAGAGTAGGCTAGTTCTGCTCACTATAGTCAAACTCACTACTTTGATCCGTTCGAATTTAGTTTTTCGGTATACTTAGAAATTATTGAAGTGAAAACTTCTTTAGCGGCGTTGTACACTTTTTTTGTAATGGGTAAAAAATGTTGAATTCGCGCCAGGACACGTGACCTGATCGAAAATGTAAGACGTAAAATCGTAAGACGGATGGAGAGTAGACAGCCGGCGCGGCGTAGGAGAGAAAGTATCCCCCTCTCTTTCTACAGCGCGGCGAAAATGTATGCCTGCTGTTTCGTTTAGGTGGCGCATGGCGCTTGCGCGAATAAATTGTCATGTTTGTGTACGATAGCACAATAAATAAATATTGTATTCTACCACATAAATGATAGTACTTTTATACTGATAATTGAAGCAATTCGTGCAAAATTATTCCCTAACCATTCCAAAATATCAAAAATGCACAACGTTAATATTCAAGTTTTCACTTCTGCCGGCACTCCCGGAGTGCAACCCGTCGTTTTTTTATTTTTAACTATGGGCGTACGCAGATGACTAAACTACGGATACATGAAATAAGTACCTAAGTATAATATTATATTGTATGTATTTTTATTAATGTTGTAATTAATCTTATATCACAAAATTATAATCAATACCTATCTGTTCCTCAACGATTTATTTTGGACGAATTGATTTGACGACGACACATTTTATTTTATTTTATTCATAGCTCGGCAAATGTCTCCACTCCACCTGATGTTAAGTGGAAATGGAGTCCCTGTTGTTCCCTGCATGACGTTGACAGTTGACAGTTTGTTGATGGTTTGAGATACGAAACATTTAAGAATCCTTCTTATTTAAGTTTTTCTTCCAATATTTTACAAAGAAATGATTAATTGTATGGGCAGTCAAATAAATTGACCTATTTTTTAGAATATATCAATAATAATATGTTGTCTATTACCAAGCCCAATTTTGCTAATCTCCTTTTAAAATAAATTTTGTATAAAAACTACTGGGAAAATATGAGCCACGTAAGCACAAAGCGCATCATGCAGCAATAAAATAGGTGCTGTCAAAATATCGGTCAAGTTATTTGACTGCCCATACAATTAATCATTTCTTTGTAATACATTGGAAGAAAAACTTATATAAGTAGGATTCTAAAAAACATAATAGCCAAGAATACTTAAAAAAATTTAAAAAGGAATACACTTAATAAATAAATAATTAGTCTACAAAAGTCGCACTGCTAGGATATGGCGAGGAGATTGGGCCATAGCCCATAGCGCACACTGGCACGGGTGCGGAGCAATCGTGACAAAAACTGGGACCAACGGTTTTACGTGTCTTGCAAAGGAGAGGAGAGAGAAAGACACACATAGATGGTATTTCCCACCCATCCCGTGGGCCAGCATTGCGAAAGTTACTTAAAGCTCACTTTAGTTTAGGTGGAAGCTTTTTAAATAAATTAATTTGTAACGACTGTGATGGGGTCTATGTAGGTCAGACAGGCCGAAATTTTGACATTAGATATAAGGAACATATTGCCGCGTATAGGAATGGCCATCCAGATAAATCACATTTCGCAAAACATCTAATTGATACCGGCCATTCTTTGTGCGACAATAACAGCTATAATATTTTGCATGTTTGTAATAAAAGTTTTCGGTTGTGTGTGTTGGAGCAATTAGAAATAATGAAACATAATAATGACAGTCATGCGCTGTTGAATGACCAAACAAATTTAGTTCCATCCCCATTATTACGTATTGTCGCGGGTAGTACGTCACAAATGTCAAACGATGGCGCTTTATAAAAGCGGCCGGGAGCTGCGTAGCCGTAACAGTCGGTGCGCAGCTCTCGACCAGTCAACAGCTCCTGAGGATGCCCCGTGGAGGGGCGAAACACGTGTCGGGTATCGGTGTTGGTGTGCATTTTCGCTTGCACGCATTGTTTCTCCTGCATGTGCATACTTTTTGCGGGCGGGAGGGCGGTGCATGCGTACTGCATCCAAGCTGTATAAACGAGTGAGTTAGCGGAATTAACACTACATATTATTTAAATTACATTTTTTTGTGGAAGCTTTTTACCTACATACTTACACCACGCCCGTTTCGGATAGGAGGGGGGGGGGGGGGGGGGGGGGGGTATATGTTTCGTTGAATTTGTTACCCATTATCTCTGCAACATAATATACGTAGTCAGTTTAAAAATTTAATTTGTTTATGCTCTCACCAATTATCTAAGTAAGTAAGATAATGGATAAATATTCATAAACATAGAAGAAACACCTAGACCCGAAATAAATTTAGAAAAACAGTCCTTCTCTAAATTAACCCCACCGGGAATTGAACCCGGGGCTTCGGAGACAGCGCGACGCCCGATCCGGCGCGCTAACCACTCGACCACGGAGGTCGTCCAATTTAAAAATGTTGCAATTCATCAAAAGTAACATAAAATAATTTATTCACTAAAGTACTAAGATTTGCTTATCGCGCTATAAATTTGAACTATGTTCGAAATTACGGCAATTGTTCGATAATCGTCGGGTAGAGCGTCGAGCGACGTGACCACTCTCTCAGAAGCCTCGTGGCGGACTGATTTGATACTAATAGAACGCAGAGTTTTGTAGTAGTTTTAGAGCAGTTTTAAAATATTTATAGAAAAATTATAGAGCTAATTTAGTAAAAAGAATTTTGCGCATAATTTAAAGAACACTTTTTTCTATAGTAAAAAGCTTTTATCTTATATTTATATAGTTAGTATATTAGAGAAAACAATTATTTTATCACCTATAATTTCTTTAAAATTTCACAATGTTTGGATTTTTATAGTTTTTGTTAGTAACCAAAATCTAAAAATGTTTTCAACAAACTATTTTGCTGAAGATCTTTCAAATTGAAATAAAATTTTTGTTCTTAGGTTTGTCAGTAATTTAAACACATTTTTAAGCTTCGAAGTTGACGCGGAAAGTCAAATTATGACAACCTCTGTTCAATTATCTTGTTATAAATTCCAAAATATCCATAAATCTAAAAATGTTTTCAACAAACTATTTTGATGACAAGATCGCCTAATGATATAAGTATTTAACATATTTGTTAAGTAGATATTCATAGATATTAAGAGGTTTGAAAAGTACAGTTTTTGAGCAAAACGGCGTAAACGCTCTTAAAGGTTTTAATTAAGTATATCTCTAAAATCAGTTTTTTGAAAACTAAAATAGTTTTCACTAGGTTTGACATTTTTCTTTAGAACCGCTTCAGCTACAGTGGGGGAGGAGTCCAAAGCCTTTGTAGTTGAAACTGGAATATCAGTAAAAAACTTCTCAAATGCCGCAGCAACATCAGCATCGGAAGTTAAGGTTTGATTTTCGTAGCTCAATTTGTACTCATTGTTACGACTTTTGACATTTCCAGTTTCACTTATAATATTCCATGTCATTTTTATTTTGTTATCACTTAGCTTAATCTTTGAACTCAGGAACTTTGCCTTTGCTAATCGACATACTATTTTAAATAACTTAGAATATTTTTTGACATACAATTTAAAATCTTCATTGGTGTTATAGTTGCGTTCATCATCCTCCTCCTTGCATCGTATTCCTCAATGCTGAGGGTCGTGACCTCCAGGATATAGTTTGTCTCTCACGATGTTCCGCCAGTTTTTCCTGTTTGAGGCGACGTGGAGGGCATCGTAAAATTTGGTGTCAAGGGTGGTGCGGATCTGATCAGACCAACGCATTGGGCTGCGACCTCTTGGTCTCTTGCCGTTTAATTTGCCAGTGATGAGCAGTCTTTCGAGATTGTCCCCGTTTTTCCTGGCTATATGGCCGAAAAACTCAAGGATCCTTCGAAAGCAGATGGTAGATAATCTCTTAGTGATCTTCAGCTCTTTGAGTATCGATGCGTTGGTCCGATGTGCTGTCCAGGGTATCTGTTTCTATATTAGGGAATAAAGCAAATAGTCTCAGCGGAAAACTCAAAACTTTATTAAGATGCACAAATGAGTATACAATTTCAAAGAAAATCTCTATAGCGCCATTCAGCACAACGTGAATAGCGCTAACTAGTGACGCGCGGATGGAACTATTATGTTGGCTGCTCTTACTTTCTAAACATTCCGCCCCCCAAAGGACGGCTAGTCCTTTAAAATCATGAAAAAATCTATGAAACCCAAATTAACTACTATACTAAATAACAAAATATTAAAATTGTAGTGTAACTAACAATAAAAAAATATAAAATAACTTATATACTATCAGTTGGCAAAACACAAAGTTTATGAATCGGCCTTTTGATAACAGTATTTTTACACTTCAATGTAACAACTCTAACTAAGCCATTGCTGCCAGGATGGGTATCTATAATTTTAGCGATTAACCATTTAGAAGCTGGAAGCCTCTCATCTTTTACAAGAACAATTGTACCTACATTTATATTGGGTTGAGTTCCAGTCCATTTCTGACGTCTATTTAAACTTACTAAATAATCATGGCTCCATTTATGCCAAAATGATTGCAACTTTTTCTGAAGATAGATCCATCGTTTTGTGTATGGAATACTTATATTACTTAGCTCCGGTTCGGGAACTGCTAATAGGGATTCACCAATCAGGAAGTGACTTGGCGTTAAAACATCTAAATTGTTATCAGAATTAGCATCAATGGGTGATAATGGACGGGAATTCAAACAACTCTCTATTTGACATAATAATGTTGAATATTCTTCATAAATTAATTTAGTATCACTAAGTACTCGATTGAGGTGAAACTTAACGGATTTTACAGCTGATTCCCATAAACCTCCCATGTGGGGTGCTCCAGCAGGATTAAATTGCCAGTCAGTTCCATCTCGAGCGAGCAAATCAGCTATTTCTACAGGTAAGTTCTTTTTGCTATCTATAAACATTTGTTTCAGCTCTTTACTAGCTCCTATAAAATTTGTGCCACAATCGCTAATTAGCTTGCTACAATGACCTCTACGAGAGGTAAATCGCCTAAAAGCGGCTATAAAACTATCTGTACTTAGGCTAGTTACTAGTTCTAGGTGAATCGCTTTGACTGTGGTACAAATAAATACTGCTATGTACGCTTTTTGGGTTCTATTTGATCCCCGGCCGTTAAATAATTTTAACACTACAGGACCCGCAAAGTCCACACCAGTTACACTAAATGGCCGTTGAGGATTGACTCGATCTCTAGGTAAGTTACCCATTTGTTGTAAACTTAAATTAGCTGCATTTTTTACACATACTACACACTTATGAATTACTGTTTTTACAATGTATTTAACCCCTATAATATGAAATTTAGTTCTAATATAATTTAACATCAATTGTACCCCCCCATGTAAAGTTTTGTAATGTGCATTTTGAACAATTAAATATGACAAACTATCTTTTAACAATATATATGGATGTTTCATCTCATTGCGGAGAGTGGAGTAATGAAGTCTACCTCCTACTCTTAACAAATTATTCTCATCGAGGTAAGGGTTTAATTTAACAATTCGTTTACCATTATCTAATCTATTTAAACATTTTATTTTATTTACATCTGTGCTACTAATTATTTTAATCTCTCCAGCAAAGGTATTATATTGTGACAAACGTAACAATGTTTTCATGGACATATTTAATTCACTAGTTGTAAGCCACTCGGGGTAAGTTAACTTAAATTTATTTTTAAGCTTATTTTTAACAGAATTAACAAATCTTAACATTCTAGACATAACACGAACGAGTTTAGTTAAACTAGAGTATCTACTAAACAACTCTTGAGCTAAATCACTTTCACTATTGGACTTTTGACACACAACACTATTATTCACTGACATATTAACTATTAATTTCATCTCTAACTCCGTAGGTTCGATGGCAGGGTGATTGACGGGCAAGGTGCTCGTCTCTCGCAGCCAGGTAGGTCCTCTCCACCACAGCTGATGCCTCGGAAGCTCTAGCGGTGAGATTCCTCTCGACGCTACGTCAGCAGGATTATCTTCGGACGCGACGTGGTACCATCTCTCCTTCTCAATCAGGTTAGTAATCTCTGTTACTCTATTAGCTACAAATGTTGACCAGTAGCTTGGTGATTTCTGCAGCCATGCCAAAACTATTGTAGCATCAGTCCATGCGTATGTATTGCGACTAGGAATACGCAAAGCAGACTGTACTCGATGCAACAACTTAGCTAACAATAAAGCTCCACAAAGCTCTAGCCTTGGAAGTGAAACTTGTTTGACAGGTGCGACTTTTGTTTTGGCTTCTACTATTGTTATTTTAATTTCATTTTGCTCTAGAACTCTACAGTACACAACAGCTGAGTAAGCTATGCACGACGCATCAGAAAACCCATGCAACTCTACTTTGACCGTATCATCTGCTATACCTAACCACCTCTGGACTGTAATAATTGGCATATCTACTAGTTCTTGTCTATAAGTCATCCAGGTTTGTAAAAGTATATCAGGTAATGATTCGTCCCAGTCGACCTTTTCTATCCATAATCTTTGAAGCATATGTTTTGCAACTACAACTACGGGTGCTAACCAACCAGCAGGATCATAAATGGTAGCTATGTCTCTTAACACTGTACGTTTACTTACTTTGTTTGTTGGTGAAGGTAATGCTATTTTTAATTCAAACATGTCTGTGTATCCATTCCAGTTAACGCCTAGTATTTTACGATTAGATTGCTCTGCACCTTCAATTTCAGAACTGTTTGACGCCCACTTGTGTAATAGAAATCCTCCTTTATTTAATAATTGTGTTATTTTATGTTTCAGATCTACGGTGTCTCCAGAAGAATCTTTTCCCCCAAGGAAATCATCTACATAGAAGTCATGCAGTAAGGCATCTATGATGTCATCATCGAAGTTCTCTTTCTCGTCTTCCGCTAGCTGTTTCAGCGTTCTTATGGCTAGATATGGTGCACATGATGTTCCATATGTGACAGTGGTTAATCTATAGTGCTGTATAGGTTGCTGCTCGTCGCTACGAGGTCTCCAAAAAATTCTCAGGTAATCTCTGTCTCTAGGATCTAAAGTAATCTGTCTGTAGTGTTGGCGGATATCGCCTATTAATACTATTCTATGTGTTCTCCACCTTAAAGTAACGTCTCTAATATCATTTTGTAGTGCTGGCCCAGACATTAAGTTGTCGTTAATGGATTTGCCATTACTAGTGTTGGCTGAGCTATCAAACACTACTCTTAATTTTGTTGTAAGGTGCTCGTCATTAATCACAGCGTGATGTGGAATATAACAAACTTCGTGTGGCGGCTTCTTAATTTCATCAGTAGGTATTAATTCCATATGATTTTTCTCTATATAATCTGCCATGAAGTCATTGTATTTATTTTCTAGTTTTGTGTCTCGTCTAAGCTTGTTCTCGATAGCAGTGAATCGTCTAAGGGCTACTGGAAGTGATTCACCAATATCTGGTGGAGTGGACAAAAAGGGTAAGCGAACTAGATAACGTCCGTCCTCCTGTCTTTGATGTGTAGCTTTAAAATGATTCTCGCATTTCAGTTCTAGGTTTGTCAATAGACGTTTCTCTGGGGACTCCTCTATTTCCCAAAAACGACGAAGAAGACTATCTATTTCCACCTTTACATGATGGACGAATACTTCACCGTGGTTGACGTTGTTTGACGTATTTTTGCCAGTTATAAGCTAGCCTAGTATGGTTTTTTGTGCGACAAGATTGTGTGTTTCGCATTTGTGTGTCAGAATGCCGTGTTGTATTATCTCTGCAAAGACATCTGCACCTAGTAATAAATCAATCTTGCCTGGATTCTCAAAAGTAGGATCCGCCAAGTGAAGCGTTCTCATCTGTGGCCAATCTATAGCGTGCGTTTATTGTGGTATGTAACTTGTTAACGATTTCATAACAAACGCGGTTAATTGGACCTTCACTTATGGATTATGTCTTGGACTAATCTCTAAGTCTACTCTAACTCTAGTGACAGATTTGACTGAGCCGACACCTGTTATATTCCCATTTACAGGATCTCGTTTAAGGCCCAGAACTTGACACGCAGCTTCGGTAATGAGGGACGCTTGGGAGCCCTGGTCTACTAATGCACGAAGCGTGTGTGTTGTATCTAGTTTCTCGGATCTAATATTCACTAATGCAGTCGCTAGTATTACTGCATTAGGGTTGCAGTTGGAGCTCTCCACAGTATTGCTTGTTATCTCTACAGTACTAGTCATCACCGGTGTACTATCTATCTCTTTTGGATTTGCAGTTGCAGTTAAATCTCTCATTGAATTGGGAATTGTAAACCCGTGTAATAACGTATGATGTTTTCGGCCACATCTTTTGCATGCAGTGGACTGTAAACACGATTTGACTGGGTGACCTTTTCTCATACAATTAAAACAGATCTGATTAGCTTGCACAAAGTCTTTTTTTGCTTGTAAATCTAGAGTTAAAAAGTCTTTGCATCTAAATATTGAATGATCTCCGTTGCAGTAAATACATTTTGTGGATGTGACTTCAGTGGCAAAACTCTTGGATGTAACATATTTGACAGGTGGTGGGTGGCTTGGTTCTTGTTTAGCTTTTACAGATTCTAGTGTGTGAAAGCGATGTTCTAAAAAGTCGGATAGTTCACTCCATGTAGGTAGCTTCGAAATTGACTCTAATCTTTGCTCAAATAACTTATGTGATTCTGTATCTAGTTTTTGTATTATAATATAGACAACCAAATCATCCCACTGATCCGTCGGTAGCTCTAATCCCTTTAGTGTAGCTAGGCATTCCGTAGTGACATCTAATAGGTCTCTTATACATTTAGCAGACTCGGAATTTATTTTTCTCTGATTGAGCAATTTGGCAATGTAAGTATTGACTATGCTTCGCTTATTATTGTATCTTTTATTTAGCATCCCCCACATAATATCGTAGTTTGAGTCGGATACTTGTATCATTTTAACCAAAATCTCGGCCTCTCCTCTCAAACTGGTTTTTAAATATTGACACTTGTTAACTTTACTAATATTGTTATTATCATGGACAAGGGACTTAAAAATATCATGAAATGAAAGCCAATCTCTATAGTTACCAGAGAAGGTAGGTATTTGAATAGCAGGTAATCTTGTACTAACGGTTGGTTGACTATCGCACTCTAGTTGTGGGTTATTATTACTTGCAGGTGTAGATTTGCTGTTTAAAGTATCACGCATTTTGGTTTTAATCTCTAAATAATAGCTAAGGCAGGCATCATACTCCTCATTTACAAAGTAAGCTAAATTCTTTCTCTGTTCTAGTGTAGCTGCAAGTAAAGACTTGTGATTTGCTTGATAGTCGCTCCAATATGATTCTAACATTTCTAATCTAGTTTCAACATAACCTGATGTAAGTTTATCTTTAGAAGTCTTTTTGTAGTTTTTTCCAAGTTTCTCAATTTGTGTATAACAATCTAATTGTGACAGCTCAAGTTTCTCCATTTTGAAATTTAATTACACTTATATTTTTGAAAGTTCAATTTTTCCTAGGTATTTAATTATAACTTTTACTATTTATAGGTTTTATTTATTTATGTTCCAATCACTTTTACATCTATAACTTACGGTTACCGAGTCCAGTTCCAACAACTTATAAAATCCTTGTAATTGTTTTGATGCACTCACTTACACTTCACTAAAAGGCCATTGAAAAGTTCATTGAACTTTGAACTTTTATCACTTTGTCACTTCACTACTAACTACTTATTTTCACTAGTTACTGTTATCACTGCAAAATCCAGGTAATGATAGTCTGTACGTGTGGGGTGTTATTTGCTCTAAATAGCCTTGCATACACGATCCATGCACAGCTACCCGTGTGTGACGCGCGCGGCGCGGAAGTTCCCGATATTCAACTTTATTACGTATAAATCCGGCTCGATTGGACCAAATGTTTCTATATTAGGGAATAAAGCAAATAATCTCAGCGGAAAACTCAAAACTTTATTAAGATGCACAAATGAGTATACAATTTCAAAGAAAATCTCTATAGCGCCATTCAGCACAACGTGAACAGCGCCATCTAGTGACGCGCGGATGGAACTATTATGTTGGCTGCTCTTACTTTCTAAACAGTATCCGCAGCATTTTCCTCCAGCACCACATCTCGAAGGCGTCAATGCGTATGCGATCGGCTTTCTTCAAAGTCCAAGTCTCAGTGCCGTACAAAAAGATGGAGAATTGGTATTCAAACCTATCTAATCTAAGTTCAAACTAGTGACCACTCTGGTGAGTGGTCACTAGTTTGAACTTAGTTTTAATGGAGATGTTTCTGTCCGCCCATATTCTGTGCAGTTGTGACATAGCATTCTTCGCCATTCCAATTCGTCTGCGCACATCTTTCTCGCACGATCCGTTGTTACTAATATTAGAACCCAGGTATGTGAAGTTGTCAACTATGTCAAGTTTAAGTGCGCCGGTGAGTTCTAACTTGTTCGTGCGGTTTACCACCATGACTTTAGTTTTGGGTCTGTTTATGAAAAGGCCAAGTTCTTCACTTATTCTCTCCTTTCTGTTCAGTAAGGTGACCATCTCGGTTTCGTTAGCTGCTAGTAGGGTGGTATCGTCAGCATAACGCAAATTGGTAATTTTCACACCGCCAATTGTGACTCCTCCTTCCCAGTTTTCGCAGGTTCGCCTCATTATATATTCACCATACACATTGAACAAGATCGGAGACAGAATACAGCCCTGTCTTACGCCTCTCTTAAAATTAAAGGGTTCGGAAGTTGTTTTGGCCACCCGTACAATGCCCTGGTTATTATAATATAGGGCTTGCAGTAGTGCGGTAAGGTGGGGTGGCACTCCCAGCTCTGACAAGACCCTCCACAAACAGTCCCAGCTGACACAATCAAAAGCCTTGCTGTAGTCAATGAAGCATATTATGATCGGCGTGTCGAATTCATACGACTTCTCGATGAGTTGTCTGATATTCAGGATTTGTTCGCGAGTACCCTTGTTTTTTACGAACCCCGCCTGCTCCTGCGGAATTTGCCAATCAAGGAAATGACGAATTCAGGCGTTAATAATGTGGAGCAAAATCTTGCTGCCATGTAAAATCAAAGCAAGAGTGCGGTAGTTCTCGCATTTCCTAGTAGAGCCTTTTTTGTGCAGTGATAGTATGATCGATTCCGCCCAGTCTTTGGGCCATTCGCCGTTTCGCCAGATGTTGTTGCAGATCGTGTGCAGAGTGTCAATTCCATTGGCACCCAGAGCTTTCACGATCTCCGATGTGATGTGATCCGGGCCAGGAGCCTTTTTGTGTTTTAGCTTGTTAATGGCCGCTGTTATCTCGGAACGTAGTATGGCTGGTTCTTGGGCTATCTCCTTCCAGTCAGGCAAGTTACTGTTGGATGCACGTGGGTCATCATATAGCTTTATGCAGTAATCGCGCCATCTATCTGCGATAGCATCAAGCTCATGAATGGGATTCCCGTCTGTGTTTTCAATGACCCATGACTTAGGTTTGAATTGTTTTGAGAGGATGCGGACTTTTTTAAAAAGATCAGAAGTATGAAACTTGAGTGAGTGATTTTCTATTTCGCAGCACATACGCTCTATAAGTTATGCTTATCTTGGCGACAACTCTTTTTTATGCTCTTGCAAAGGTCTGTGTACTCTTCCCTTACTTGTTGGTCTCTCGATCTCTTAATTTTCACGTCTTTCCTGCGTTGAATAAGCTCCCATGTATGATCCGCAATCCATATTTTTGATTTCGTTTCTGCCATTCTGGATTTTCTGCCTTCGGAGATTCGATCTAAAGTCTCCCAAATTTGAGATTTAAGATGATCCCAATTGGAACTAGCGTTGTGCTCAGCTGGTGGTGGATCTTCTTGGAGCTTTGCCTCCAACATACTTTGAAAGAATTACTGTTCCGGTGACTCCAATGTTCTGGGTTTAGGAGATGGTATCTTTTTGGGTGCTTTCAGACGAAGAGAAAAGTTAGCAACGAGCAGATTGTGGTCTGAGCCGCACTCAGCACCGGGAAAGGTTTTCACATTCTTGACAGAGGACCTCCAGCGTGTATTTATTAGGATGTAGTCAATCTGGTTCCTATACCGATCGCCAGGGGACCTCCAGGTGTAGAGACGCCTTGGATGATGGTGGAAGCATGTGTTCATGATGCTTAGTTTTCTTTCTATGCAGAATTCCAGAAGCCTCTCTCCGAGTTCGCTTCGCGTTCCAATCTCCAAGAATTAGCGTGGTTTCCCGGTTAGGTATCGAGTTCAGCGTTGATTCGAGTGTCTCGTAAAATAAATCTATGACTTCAGGCTGGGCTTTTTCAGTCGGAGCATACACTTGCACTATGTTCAGCGTGGTAGGATGAGTATTCAGTTTCATGGTAATGATTCTGTCAGATACTGGATTATACCCTAGGACAAATTTGTTCATCTGTGCAGGTAGTAAAATGGCAACGCCACTGCTGCTAGAGTCTTCGCACCCCGAGAAGTACATAGTGTTCCCCGACTGAGTAGTGAAGTGTCCTTGTCCGCGCATATGAGTTTCGCTAATACCAAGGATGGTGATACGATGCTCCTCCGCTTCCTTGTCGACGTTGGTAAGTTTTCCTGGTTGTAATAGTCCGCGGACATTCCACGTGCCGATACGGTGTTCTGTACTAATGGATAGTTTTTTCGATACATCAGTACCAACTCACCCTTCAGAGGCCTGACATAACACCTCATCGGAAGCTTCGGTCGCCAATTTCACACCAACCAGCCCGGTAACTGGGTGGCGCCGATTGCTAGTCGGGTCGTCCAGCGTTCCAATATATTTCTTTATGTTCATATCCATGAGGTTTTCTTGAGAAAATTATCGTGGTGGGTTCCCACGTTCTTCCACGGCAGTATCATATAGCTCATAAAGTCGCTTTCTACTTTTGTGGATACCAATTGTAGCCCATTCACTAAAAGTCACATGTCGATCTAGGCGAGTGTGATGTTCGCGAATAACCTTTAAGATCTCTTCCTCGTCTGTTAATTCTTTACGCCATTGTTTATACCGAAGAATGCGCATTGATTTAGTGTCAAAGTTTTTTCGATATTCTACGGATAACTGCTGACCGAAATCTTGATCTTCGCATATAAGCGCGTATTGCTTATCTGGCGAGAGTAATTTTTTACAAGTATCTAAAAAGTCTGTGGCTGTTGGGATCGAGATGCGATGGTCACATGTATTGTTAGCTTTAACAAGTGTGTCTTTATTAAATGGTCCCTTCTTAATAAATATTCGATTAGAGCGGTACGGCGGGTGTGCATAAACTATCACGGAGCCTGCCTGTTCGTCATCCGAGTCACGTCGCTACGTCAGTCGCGAGGAGGTTTATTTCTACACGGGAGAGCGCGTCTGCGACGTAATTTAAACAACCTTTTTTATTGAAATGAAACAACTTTTACGGATCTACTCGCGTTTATTTTACACATTACTTATTTAATGTTTATCCTGACGTTTCGAACCCTTTGCAGGGTCCGTGGTCACAGGGAGACTGAGGTGTTAGTCATCTCATAATTAGTTGGTAGCTTGTATACCCTCATTTAAATTTAATCAGGTGCGTTCAGTTTTACGCAGAAAGAGCTTACAGTATCCTTTGGTCTGGCAGTATGGTGTCGGGGCTGGGATTTAATATTTTGTATGATGGGATCCCAGGCTGGTGGTAGATTCCAACCATCTTCTCTATTAAAATTAGGATGTTTTTTAATTTCAAAAGCCTCGCGTATCAGCCTAAGGATGCATCGTTGTTCTCTAACGAGTATTTGTGGTTTATCAAATCTGATGTAATGGTTGGGCCCCTCTAGGGAATGTTCGCACACTGCAGACTTATTTTTGCGCCTATGCTTGACGTCGGCTATATGTTCTTTAACACGGGTTCCTACACTTCTCTTTGTTTGCCCGATGTAAGAGAGCCCACAGTCGCAGTCCAGTTTGTATACGCCTGCATCTTGAAGCGGTATGTTGCACTTGACAGGTCGTAAAAATTGGTTGATCTTCTTCGGCGGCTTGAAGTAAGTGTTGATTGAAGCTCGCTTTAAGATATGTCCAATCTTGTCAGTGACACCTTTCATATATGGAAGTACAGCAGGTTGGCGCTCGACTGTGGTTGGTTTATTGCGTTTTCTGTGACAAAGCCGTGGTACTTTCAGTTTATTATCCTGTAGTACATGACCTGACCTGTAGTGCTTGACATGCTGAAGCTCAGCAGCCAGGTGTTGAGTGTCATATTCATCAGGCATCTCTTGTTCCGCTAGACGTTTTTTGGTAATTTCAATGCAATCCTGTACTGGTAGGTATGTAAATAAGGACTGCACATCAAAACTAACCATAGTTTCATTGTATGGATTACCGAAAATTCACAAACCCGAGGCTCCGCTACGCCCTATTGTAAGCCAGATCGATTCACCAACTTACCGACTGGCCCGGCATGTAGCTAAGATTCTTTCACCACTTAGAGGTAACACAACAGCTTATGTGAAGGATTCCTACCAATTTGTCAACGATATCAAAGACCTTCATCTCGCTGACAATGAAACTATGGTTAGTTTTGATGTGCAGTCCTTATTTACATGCCTACCAGTACAGGGTTGCATTGAAATTACCAAAAAACGTCTAGCGGAACAAGATATGCCTGATGAATATACAGTACTATTAGAGCATAGTCTAACATCTGGCTACCTTTTGTGGAATGAC
This sequence comes from Eudonia lacustrata, assembly GCA_947562085.1. Classification (NCBI taxonomy): domain Eukaryota; kingdom Metazoa; phylum Arthropoda; class Insecta; order Lepidoptera; family Crambidae; genus Eudonia; species Eudonia lacustrata. Next base: position 6,321,742 of record OX387326.1, on the reverse strand, counting down.
ATTTACTACCTGCAAGTAGAGGGTGATGCCATGGGTTCCCCTGTTTCGCCCGTCGTCGCCAATATCTTTATGGAAGACTTCGAGGAGAGGGCCCTAAGCACAGCACTGGTAACCCCTAGGTTCTACAAGCGGTACGTAGATGACACTTTCACTATCCTACCAACTGATAAAGTATCTGCTTTTCTAGATCAACTTAACTTCATACATCCAAAAATACAATTCACAATGGAGTTAGAGGCAGATAGTAAGTTAGCTTTCTTGGATATTTTAATCATCAGGAATCCGGATCATAGTTTGAGTCACACTGTGTATCGTAAAGTAACCCATACAGATAGGTACCTCAATGGTGATTCTCACCACCATCCTAGACAGTTGGCTACTGTAGGGAAATCTTTGTTTCAGAGAGCACGCGGCATCTGTGACACCCAACACCTGGCTGCTGAGCTTCAGCATGTCAAGCACGTACTACAGGATAATAAACTGAAAGTACCACGGCTTTGTCACAGAAAACGCAATAAACCAACCACAGTCGAGCGCCAACCTGCTGTACTTCCATATATGAAAGGTGTCACTGACAAGATTGGACATATCTTAAAGCGAGCTTCAATAAACACTTACTTCAAGCCGCCGAAAAAGATCAACCAATTTTTACGACCTGTCAAGTGCAACATACCCCTTCAAGATGCAGGTGTGTACAAACTGGACTGCGACTGTGGGCTCTCTTACATCGGGCAAACAAAGAGAAGTGTAGGAACCCGTGTTAAAGAACATATAGCCGACGTCAAGCATAGGCGCGAATAATAAGTCTGCAGTATGCGAATATTCCCTAGAGGGGCCCAACCATTACATCAGATTTGATAAACCACAAATACTCGTTAGAGAACAACGATTCAGCCCTAGGATGATACGCGAGGCTATTGAAATTAAAAAACATCCTAATTTTAATAGAGAAGATGGTTGGAATCTACCACCAGCCTGGGATCCCATCATACAAAATATTAAATCCCAGCCCCGACACCATACTGCCAGACCAAAGGATACTGTAAGCTCTTTCTGCGTAAAACGGAACGCACCTGATTAAATTTAAATGAGGGTATACAAGCTACCAACTAATTATGAGATGACCAACACCTCAGTCTCCCTGTGACCACGGACCCTGCAAAGGGTTCGAAACGTCAGGATAAACATTAAATAAGTAATGTGTAAAATAAACGCGAGTAGATCCGTAAAAGTTGTTTCATTTCAATGTGTAGTGTTCGTGTAAACTTTAGAAAACAATAACCTTTTTTATGCTTTATTTCGCAATCATAATTCTTGAATTTTGAGTCGCCAACGGGTGAGTTTGGCATTTGGTTCTTTGAGTTTACTTAGCCATGTGAGAGCTTGGTGATCGGTTTCGAGTATGAAGCGCTTACCATATATGTATGCTCGGAATTGATTAAGGGCGTATATGACACCTAAAAGTTCTTTTTCCGTAGTATTATATTTTTTCTCGCAATCGTTTAATGTTCGTGATCCGTAGGCTATTGGTTGCCCATCTTGAGAAATTACCGCGCCGAGGGCGAGGTCGCTGGCATCCGTAGTTATCGTAAAAGTTTTATCAAAGTCTGGGTATCGGAGTACCGGAGGGTTAGAGATTAGTATTTTACATTCTTTGAATGCTTCGTTAAATTCTTTCGTATTATGTCGTATTTGTGAGTTTTTCTTTGTACAATCGGTTAATGGTTTAACGATCTTACTGGGATTTGGAATAAACTTTCGGTAATACGATACTAAACCGAGAAATGATTTTAATTCTTTTATAGTTTTTGGGATAGGAAACTTATCAATCGCTTCAACTTTTTGAGGGTCGGGTCTTAAGCCTTGCGGGGTAAGCACATAAGCAAGCCTAGTAACTTAACGCTTGTTTGTAGGAATTTACATTTCTCACGGTTGATTTAAGCTTAGCGTCCTGTAATGTTTGAAGTACTCGTCGGAGATTAAATAGGTGTTGTTGTATGGAATTCGATTGGATGATTACGTCATCAAGATACACGATACATATATTTTCTTGAATAAAAGGTTGTAGAACTTGATTCATTATACATTGGAAAGTTGCGGGAGCGTTTTTTAATCGGAACGGCATGCGAGTGTTTTCGAAATGTCCGTTAGGTGTAGACAATGCGGTTAGGGGAATAGAATTAGGGTGCAAGCTTATTTGATGGTATCCTCCTGTAAATCTAATGTAGAAAAGTACTGAGATCTATTTAATTTTTAAAATATATTTTCTATATTCGGTAAAGGAAATTTGTCACTACGCGTTTAAGCATTGAGTTTGCAGTAGTCGACCACTAATTGCCATTTCTTATTGTCCTGGAAGTTCTGTGGAGTTTTATCTACTAAATGTACCGGGCTCGCCCAAGGTGAGTCAGACGGCCGTATAATACCATTGTTTAACATTTCTTTTGTCTGTCGGGTGACTTCACGACGTTGAGTCTCAGGTAGGCGATATGGCTTTTGGTAAATGGGATTATTATCATTGAGTTTTATTTCGTGACTAAGTCCGGAGAAACATGTTTCGGCTGCTGTTTCGGCATAGAGGTGTTTATAATCATCTAGTATTTGTTCTATTGAGTCATTAAGTTCGTGCTCGAAATGATGCAAAGGAATTATTTCATTGTTAGAAAGTAGGTATACATTTTTCTTTTGGGTGGACTGTCAGATTCATGTCCGCCATTGCATCCCAGCCCAAGAGAAAATCATATTTAGGTGAGAAGTAAAAATATAAAAAGCTCTATTGGTAAATGACTACTTGGGAAGACTTTATTCCACTTTGGTAATATTTTTTTCTTTCTTTATGAGTACTCACCTGATGTGCGGCGCGAACGGTAAATGATTCAGGTACGTATTGGACTGATGAGTCAGTGACGAGTAAGGACTGAGTCGTTTTTGTTGTGACGAACGATCTCCCACTACCCGTATCGATTAGAATCTTTTTTTCAGAATTAGTTATATTAACATGAGGTAACGGATGTGTAATGTCAAGTTCAATCACGTTATATGGTTCTCGCGTGTTATTAAATGAAAATCCGATATATTTTCTTCTGGTATGTCGTCTGGTATGGTTGCGGTTGGTCGCTTACGTCGGTATCGACCGTATCGTAATTATCATAATGATGTATTTCGCGTCGTGGAGGTGCGGTACGCATCGTCACGTCTTGGTCGTACACGTTTCTAATAAACTGTTATACGCGCGGCGGATAGGTATGTTGCGATTGACGCGACGTAGCCTGCTGTGGAGCTGAGGGCCTTGAAGGCATCTGAGCCTGAGTCCTATGTCTCATTGTCATCGGTGACGGCGGATATGCGTGCTTTTGTGTTGGCCCTTGTTGCCTAGGATAGGATATGTAAGGTTGAGCTGGCGGACGACTTTGAGTTATATGCGCGGGCAGTACCGGTCGGGACTGTGCCTGTGGTTAATTTGATTTTATCATTTGATTATTATTAGTAGTATTAACACTAAAATATGCACAACTATGCGGAGGGGGTGCGGCGATATGTTTGGACGGTCGTGGGACCTAGATCCTACCGTATAATTCCATTCGCTTCACTGTTTCACATAATGTCGCGTAGTCTAATTGGATCATCCAATTTTCGTGAGGGAAGAAACCTAAAAGCGTTCTCATCGCGAGTTCCTCGAGTTCAGTTTTACGATTGGACCCGTCGCTATCTGCTAATTGAGTTCCCTCAAATATTAAATTATTTAACTTCACGATATAATCGCTGAAGCTGGTTGTGTCGAATTGAGCGTACTCGATTTCGGCTCGTATGTCGATTGTGCCGTCAGCACAATATTCAAAGCACGTAATGTTCGTGATATTTAATAGAGATAATTAATAATGTGATTTAATATAGAGACATGTTATGTAAATTAAGCAAAACTCATTGGTTCCTGTTTCGTGACTTTCTACAATCAACAAATCTCCCCCGCCAATTTCTTTGTTTATAGATTAATATATATACTTGCATTTTTACATATTAAAAGTAGTCAGAAATTATACTCCGATACATTAACCAGTGTGTTATTATTTACCTCTCGGAGCCCGCAACAATTGGTGACCCCGACGAAAGTCACGCCCGGAAGAATCGCCCGACAAAAGCCACGTCCGGAAGAATCGCCCGACGACAGTCACGCCCAGAAGAAGAACAACTACATCACACTGGTACGAATTAAATAACATTTCTGGCTCATTTTCCACAATGGCTCCCACACTACCAACGGGCATCAGGAACAGTCTTCTCACAGAAACACCGGAGATAGAAGCAATTTCCATTGGCGACCGCATTCCCGATTTTTGGACAGACTCACCACGGTTATGGTTCACCCAGTTTGAAGCGATCGTCGCACCTCAGAAGCAATGCGACGATTACAAGTACAACTTGGTCATCGCGAAATTGGGGAAAAACGAGATACAGCAAGTTAGCGATTTGCTAATTAATCCACCGGCAGAACAAAGATACGAGGGCATTAAACAACGCCTAATAAATTGTTATGAAGAAACAGAGCAGAGGCAATTCCAGAAACTTCTTGCCGAAAGGATCTCGGCGACCAACGGCCGTCTCAGTTGTTACGCCGAATGAAGCAGATAAGCAGCGGGAAAATGAATGACGACACAATTCGACTGTTTTGGTTACGTCAACTACCTTCGTCAGTAACCAAGCCGTCATAGAAAACCTTTCACTGGATAAGATGAGCGAGATGGCTGACAAAATTTTAGAGAACTCCAGGCTTAACTCAAGTTCAAGGTCGTCACAAGTAGACATCGTTTCGCAATTAACATCACAAATAACTCAAATGCAGTTGGAAATTGCAAGTTTGCGTAGCGAACACAGCCGACGTAGCTCATTTCAGCGTAAGCGCTACGACCGACCGCGATCTAGGTCAAGAGGCCGGTCATTGTCAAGGTCCGCATCGAATGAAGTATGTTTTTATCATCGACGTTTTAAATACCGCGCGCATAAGTGCATTCAACCTTGCGCCTGGGAAGCTGGCAAGCAGTCGGAAAACTAACTACAGTACGGACACCGGCGGAACTCTGTACTGTAAATCCTTCAAACCGCCTTACCGTCAGAGATACTGAGAATGACATAAGGTTTTTGGTTGATACAGGAGCAAATATTTCGGTTATCAAGAGACCACGTAATATTACAGAGCAAGTTGACAGTTATAATTTATACGCAGCTAATGGCACCCCTATTAAGACATACGGTGAAAAGACGCTTTCGCTCAACATAGGGTTACGCCGCCCCTACCGCTGGACTTTTATTATCGCAGACGTAAATATGTCAATATTGGGCGCAGATTTTTTGGAACATCACAAAGGATACCTTTCCATATGGGCCCCCGAAGTACCGAGGTACACTTCATTTTAAAATATTCTCTACATTATGCAGAAACACCTTGTGATATCATTTTTTTATAAAACAAGCCGAAACTAGATTTTTTGAAAATAAAAAAATCGTCAAAATGGTCCTAGAAATCGTAAACATGAAACGAAACGTGCAAGCAAAATATGACTGACAGTGACATTTGTGTCATAGCGGTTTGTGGTTTTTTTTTAATCTCACAAAGAATATTATTAAAATAGGTCCAAAACATAGTTAATATTATACGGTTTTCTACAAACTCACATAAATAATAAACATAGATCGTGCGTGCGTGACCGTCTTATTTTTTGCTGAACCAAAGCCGCTTTTATGCAGCCATAGAAACTTGTTTATTTTGCTCTACAGATCACGGATTCAAATCCGGATAGAAAACATGTTTGTGTGATGAAAACGAATGTTGATATGATATCATAGAATCTAGTAGGTACTGAAATATTTATTTAGAAAGGTCCGCACTAACACGGAACCATAAATACTAATAGAAACAAGAATGTAATACATATATTTACTACAAACAGTTGACCAACTTGATTCTTATGCAGTCTTTCTTAACAAGACTTATTGTCAACCAACTGACACGTCAGTATTGCTTCTGCAAAGTCCTTCCCAACAGCACAAGCAGTTGTGTAGTAGTCTATCTTTTACATCAAACCTATACGTATTTCATTTCATAATAACCAATTGCATTGATTTTAAAAGCAACACAGTTCTACAATGACATAGAAATGGTTGAGCGCACCTTAGATGGCAATGTAAAACATTAGGTCGTTTGTTGGAATAAAACAATAAGTATATTTTTAATTTCTTTTATTATGGTTCTTCATTTTCTACATCTCTGACTAATATATCATCAAGGAAGGATGCTGGAGCAGTTATATTTTGTTGGTATCGAGCCCACCCTATATACCACAAAATGGTCATAACATGAGCACAGCAACTCACTGTATGTTTTATTATTATACAATTACAGTAATAACTGTGAATTCTGTGCTCTCAACTATTGTGCTACAATATATATGTATAATATGTTCGACCACTATGGTGCCTTGACAATAATCAACCTCTCAACAGATACATTTCATTTTCAGAATGTGTTATATGGAGAGACTCAATATTACCGCATACTTCAATTCCAAATGTTCCATTTGGTCTAATGTGCTCACCATAATATGAGCGTGCCTGCTTAATTTGATAAGTTCCCAGTGCAAATCATATTAAGTCCGATTCTGTCATCACTGGAAACTCATTCAATAGTAAATCTTCAGCATTTAGACTGTCAAAAAGAGCTCTCCTTCTATAATATTATTTTCTATAATATATACTGCCAAAACATTTGGTTGATCTAATCTGCTCAAGGCACGCTCTAATATTAAAGTAGCATCTGGTCTACCTGTGATGGGTAGATGGAATGCATTTATCATGTCATGGCCCCTGCTATTCGGATATCAGTTATTAGATGGGTAGGCATTATTATTAAAATCATTTCATTTTCATTTCATGAGTAAAATAAGATCTTTTGAATCGGAATCCAAAATAGTAGCGCAGGTTGTCGGGAATCTTCAATATATCAATAGCAGCCAAGTTACGGGGGTACCGAGGTCTAGTAGATATCGCCAAGTCTTCAGATTCAGATAAACGAAAGTCCAGGGAGAATAACCGAGTCAAATAATCAAAGCAATACAGGTACACACGAAAAACACTTCAGCCAGAGCCAGTAAACACCGAAACGGAATGAAACAATGAAAGTTTAATCTCATCTCAAGATGTCATGACTGACAAGTCATTCAGCCTTTTTAATTCGTTCGTTACAGCTCTGGCATATAGTATTTTTTAGCAATTTCTTCTGGGTGACAAAATAATCAAGCGCACAAAATAATTCGAAATAGTTAAAAACACTTATTTTTGTTATTATTTATCATGTACTTGCTAGAAATCGATACGCTTATGTAAAAATAAGGTATTAAAAGACTTTTATCATAAAATTAGTTGTGCCTGAGAGTATGCTAACGAAACGCATCAGACAGCGAGAGAGTTGTGCTTGCCAGTTAAATTAATTCAATGTTGCAAGTCATCAAACCTTTCTAATGATGTTTTTGGGTGGTACAAATTGAATAAAAAATATGTTATTGTACGAGCTAGCTACGTACAGTGCATATTTCCTTTAGCAGCACTTTTCGAGTTGACCTCATTTGCACCTTTTATCAAATTGTATTGCACAAACCAGTTCGCAATTACCTACCAAGAGCGTCGCGCGTACTCATTACCTACCATTTTACCATTTAGTCGTAGAAACTTATATTGTTTTATTTTATTGTCTAATTACATCAGTTTTATCTTATCTTCTTTTATCATTTATCTCTACCATCGGGGCAGCCCGAACATTGGTCCTTCGAGCTTTCTAAAAGGCGGGATCAGCTGCACGTGTCGGTTTCGTGGACTGTATTCGTGTCGGTTTTCGTGACCTGTAACGTGTCGGTTTTCGTGACCTGTAACGTGTCGTGGTTCCGGCCAGCAACCATTCGGACAAAGTGCATTTGCTATACGCTACTGTCGACATAACAGCAACTGTGACACGGTGCATCCGGTGCTATCAGGAAGGCACGCGTAGTCAAGGAGCAGCAAGGCCCTCAACTAACCAGGTTTACCAGCATTGCGTGCGAGTGTATCTGCACGCAGCTACCAGCATCTATCAAGTAAGATCTAACCAATTTATCTAACTACCAATTATGTCTAACATAGAGGACATATACGCCAACCAGCAACAAATCGCCAATGCTATCGAGCAAATCCTGACCAACTTCAAGAAGGACGGCGCTGAAAGGAAGACACCAGATTATCTTCAACGTCGCGTGGATATTTTAGATAGCTATTGGCACGAGTTTACCAGCAATCACGGTAAGTTGTCAGAGTTTGATATAGAGTCACATAGTTACTTTATGAATAATGAATATGATAGGGTCAGGGAAAGATACAGCACAATCAGATCGCATATTCAAAATTACCAGGCAATGTCAGTAGACAAACTAAGAACTCCAATATTGAAGCCTCCGACTTTAGTTGGAAAATCCAGCGAACAGCAACCAACGCCAGCATCGCGAGGTACCTCCAGCAAGTCCGAAGAAATGCTAAGGAAACAACAGAGTAATCTAAAAGCATTCCAACGTACAATTGCCAACATTGACTTAGATACTGTATCAGAGAAGTGGGAGTTTGATGACATATTACGCACAGTTCAGATGCGCTGGGCGGTCGTTGACGCTTTACACTGGGAGTTAGATAGCGAGCTCGATGGCTCCCACAAAGAATATGAAGAGGTTTTCACCCAGTATGAAAAGGAATACCTTAACATCAAGAAGACTATTAATAAGAAAATGTCATCAATGGCTCACATGGAAAAAAGCACTCCACAAATGGAAATACCAGTATTCGGTGGAAATTACATCAACTGGGTTTCTTTTAAAGATCTATTCACTGAGACCATCCATAATAATCATTCAATGTCAAAAGCACAAAAAATGCAATATCTCAAATCCAAGGTCAAAGGGGAGGCGGAGAGACTGATCCAGCATCTAAAGGTAAGCTCAGACAACTATGATGTTTGTTGGGAAATTTTAAATCAGAGGTTTAATAACAAAAAACTTATATTTTCATCGCACATCAACATACTATTAAATATTCCAATAATGCAACAACAATCAATCAATCATATCAAGCGCATACATGATACGACAAAAGAATGTTTAAATGCCATTAAGAATTTAGGGGTAGACATAAGCACATGGGACCCTCTTATTGTGCATATTCTGTCGCAGAAATTAGATACGGAGTCGCACATGGACTACGTTGCATCTCTTAAACAACCAAGAGAGTTACCAAATATAAAAGAATTTTTGTCTTTTTTGGAAACAAAGTTTACTACACTAGAATCATCGCGTAGGAAACAAGATGGATTATCTACACCAAAACATCAAAGTCAACACATCAAACATCAACATCAGAACAACCAGCAAACTATTCCAGAAAAATATAACTTTCATCGAAACACATTTTCGTCAAGTACGAAGACGATGACGGGACCATCTTATAACAAAAACATAACTGCCGTAAAATACAAATGTCAGTTGTGTAAAACCAACGATCATGGTATATATTATTGCCAAAAGTTTTTAGATATGTCGCCATACTACAAACATAACATGATCACCAAGCTTAAGTTGTGCCCTAATTGCCTAAATAATCATCAAAATGAATGCCTATCTGAAAATCGTTGTCGAATTTGTAATAAAACTCATAACAGCTTGCTACATGACGCGTTTACGCAATCAAATCAAGCGTCAACCGAGGCGGGCGAAGGGGCGCGGGCGCGGGGTCCGGTCAGCACAAGTGCAAGCGAAGGAAAAATCATGAAAAGTAGCTCACACGTGCACCTTGCCAGCGAGCCAATTGAAGTTTTGTTACCTACGGCTATTATCAACATAAAGGGAGCTGATGGTTTATTTTATCAAATGCGAGCCCTATTACATCAAGGCTCGCAGGCATCTCTTATCACGGAACATGCAGCTCAAATGTTACGATTACCAAGACAAAGATGCAAAGGGGTCATCTCAGGCGTAGGTGATAAAGATAACGACATCAAGGGGTTAATAACCAGCAAATGCGCATCCATGGTTAATGATTTTACCTATGAAACGAAGGCGTTAGTCATGAATAGTCTCGTTAAAAACCTACCAAGTACTACATTTATAAAACCAGAGTGGCCGTATTTAAATGACATAAAGTTGGCCGACCCGCAGTTTCATCTTAGCCGGCCAGTAGACGTCCTCTTAGGAGCAGACGTGTATTCCCTCCTTTTACTTGACGGTCTATACAAATCAGAATCCACTATGACAACCGCTCAAAAAACACAATTGGGCTGGATACTAAGTGGCAACATCACCAAGACCATTCAATGTAATGTTGTGTTGCATGATCTCGATGAGATAAAGCGATTCTGGGAGATCGAAGAAGTTTTAGAATCATCACCATTATCAGTAGAAGACCAGGCATGCATAGAACACTACCAGAAAACAACCAAAAGACGTGAAGACGGAAGGTATGAGGTTCGACTCCCGTTAAAACCCGATTATCAATTTCAGTTAGGCCAATCAAAACAAAAAGCCATCGCTCAGTTTTATAAATTAGAAAAATCACTTGAAAAACAATCAAACACAGCGAAAGAATATAAATTATTTATTAACGAGTACTTAGAGCTCGGTCATATGATTCCAGCGACGGCGGCCGGTCACGTGAATTCGATACCTGAATGTTATTTACCTCACCATTGCGTCACGAGACAGGAATCGACTACAACAAAACTGAGAGTAGTATTTAATGCTTCTGCAAAAACATCAACTGGTAACAGTTTGAATGACGTAATGTGTAGAGGTCCAAATCTTCAACAAGACCTTCAGTGTCTCATCATCACATGGAGACAGTTTCAATTTGCCTTTACAGCAGATATCGAGAAGATGTTCAGGCAAATATGGCTTAATGATGAAGATCAAACTTTACAGAACATAGTGTGGCGGGACAACAGATCAGAACAGCTAAGATTCTACCAGTTAGCAACAGTCACATACGGGACAAAGGCGGCTCCTTTTCTCGCCATGATGACTCTTAAACAGCTCGCTACCGATGAAAAGATGAACTACCGAGACAGTTCAGCACCAAGCATTCTCCAGGACTCGTTCTACATGGATGACCTGATTCATGGAGCTCACCAGGCACATAAAGCTAAGCAAATCCAATTAGACATGATCCAGCTTCTTAAATCTGGCGGATTCAATATTAGAAAGTGGAAATCGAATTTACCAGACTTACTAGAGCACAACCAAGACCAAGACAAGCAAACTGATTTTGATTTCAAGCAACAGGAACCAACCAAAACCTTAGGACTAGGATGGAATCCAGTCCAGGACTGTTTCACGTTTCAATCTAAAATAGATTCATCATCCAAAAAATGCACCAAAAGAATTTTACTTTCAGAAATTTCTAAGTTATTTGATCCCTTGGGATGGCTGTCACCACTATCAACCAAATTAAAAATTCTCTTTCAAAACACATGGAAAGCTAACATACTATGGGACGATCCCGTACCAGAGAAAATAGCCAGAAAATGGAACAAAATAAAAAGCGACGTAGAGATGATCAGAGATTACAGAATCCCGAGGTGGCTAAAAACTGAGGAAAATGACAGCATTGAACTACACGGCTTCTGTGATGCAAGCAACCAGGCTTACGCATGTGTCGTGTACTGTAAGAAAAAATCTTCGGTCATTATGATAGCAGGGAAAACAAAATTAGTGCCTTTAAGCAAAAATATATCCTTGCCTCGCTTAGAATTAAGTGGAGCGCTGCTATTATCAAAGTTAATACATAAGATAAAATCATGTTTAAACAGATATAACATTCAGATTTATGGATGGTGCGACTCCATGGCCGTGTTAGGCTGGCTCCATGGTGATACGGAGAGATGGAAACCATTCGTCGCCAATAGAGTAAAACAAATTACAGCATCAATGCCGGGTGACTGTTGGCGCTACGTTAAATCCTGTGAAAACCCAGCCGACTGTGCAAGTCGAGGTCTCACCGCTCCCCAGCTAAAAGAACATACCCTTTGGTGGAATGGTCCCCACTGGCTACCCACTTATCAACCAACGAAGGGTGGAATTGAACAAAAATACTCTACCGACCAGGACATAAGAAAAGTTAAATTAGTTCATTCAGTACAATTAAACAATAACAATTTAATAAAAACACTTTTAATCAAATATAGTTCATTATCTACAGTTGTAAAAATAATAAGTTGGATGCGCAGATTTATACATAAAAAAGCTGGACCTAAATTCTTATTATTAAAAGAAATGAAAGAAGCAAGAATTATAATCATAAAGCAAGTTCAAGCAGACGAGTTCAGCGAAGAAATAAATCAATTAAAGCAAAACAAAAGCATAAGCAGAAGTAGCAAATTAAGCAATTTAAATCCAATGTTAGACGAAAACGGAGTATTAAGGCTCATAGGAAGGTTGCAACATGCCTGTTTAGAATATGATGCGAGACATCCCATTATCATCCCGGATGGTACCCGCTTAGCCGAGCTACTCATTGACGAAGCACATGAACTCACTTACCATGGTGGGCCACGATTGACTACAGCGTTTATGCGTCAAAAATATTGGCTGATCGGTGGAATCAGAGCCATCAAAAAGCATTTACGGCAATGTGTTATCTGTAAAAAACATAACCCAAACCAACAATACCAACTTATGGGTGACTTACCATCATGCAGAACGAATCAGTCACGCCCCTTCTACCATACAGGGGTAGATTATACTGGTCACGTTAAAGCCAACAAGGGCCGGGGCATCAAGACCACCAAAGGGTATGTGGCAGTATTTGTCTGTATGGCCACAAAGGCTGTACACCTGGAACTCGTTTTGGATTTATCCACTTTCGCTTTCTTAGCAGCATTACGTCGAATGGCGGCAAGAAGGGGAGTTCCAGGACATATTTACAGCGACCAAGGCACCAACTTTGTAGGTGCTAACAATGTACTACAGCAAGAGTACGAACACCTACAGACCATATTTAATGAAGATTTTATGACAGAAGTCACCAGCATGGGTATAGAGTGGCACTTTAACGCTCCAGCATGGCCATCAGCAGGCGGTCTGTGGGAGGCGGCCGTCAAAAGCCTGAAACACCATCTTAGAAGGGTGATCGGTGAGCAAAAGCTTACCTTCGAAGAGTACAGCACCCTCCTCTCGCAACTAGAAGGCTGCCTAAATTCACGACCACTGTGCCCACTTACCGAAGATCCACAAGATTTAGACGTCCTAACACCAGCCCATTTCCTAGCTAGCGGCCCGGCGTTGAACATCCATGAAACAGAAACAGATTTGCGGACTAGATGGACTCTAACACAAACCATATTAAGAAACCTTTGGGACCGATGGCGAAACGAGTATTTGACCCAGTTAGCGGCAAGAAGCAAATGGAGGAAGCCGCAAAGAAATGTCAAGATCAACGACATTGTCACTATCAGGGATGAAAATCTGCCTCCCGGGAAGTGGGCCCTTGGCCGCGTTATAGCTTTACACCCAGGAACCGACGGATATGTAAGGGTCGTTACTTTAAAAACAAAAACAGGAGTTATCAAACGCCCGGTCGTCAAAATTTCAGTTCTGCCTGTGGCGGGTGAAAATCAAGTGCCCGATACCAACGAGCCCCCTTCCCCTGCTACTAAAGACAAACAAACAAAATCATGCAACTTTACCATAACAAGAAAACCAAAACAATATTCGTTTACATCAATGGCAATGACATTTTTATTATTTTTCATAACCATAATTTCAACTACTCAAGGCGCCTACAATATTAATCCACTTCAAAACAATAGTATATACTTTGATAACATAACAAATATGCATTTGATTCGAGATGAGTGGCGCCTCGTAGTCTACCAAGATACAACGCCTTATGTACAAGGTAATACGGCCCTAAAAAAGTATATTCAGTACTTAGATCATTTATGTGTCAATATCAAAGAGCGATCACATTGCGACGGCATCATGTTGCAGCTACAGCACGAATTGAAGGAACTGCAATATTATAATAATATTTTATCAATTAATGCGACAACTACCGGCACGCGCCGGCGCCGCCGGCGCGGATTGATCGACGGTGTAGGTTACGTCGCTAATAGTTTGTTTGGAGTTCTCGATGCGCGATTTGCTGAGAAGTATAAGCAAGACATCAATTTATTACGAGATAACCAAAAACATCTTGCGTTATTGTGGCGAAATCAAACCTCTGTCGTAGAGTCTGAGCTTAACCTTCTGAAACGTACCGAAGACATCATAGATAAACACCACAAATTAGTTAACAAGAAATTAAATTTATTAGAAAATGGCTTAGATAAATTCAAAAGCGAATTACAGAATGTGTCTCTTATCAGTGAATTTATAAGCACGGCAATGATGGCGAATAACATCCTAACAAATCTTAAAAACATACAACAAACATTATTAGACACCATTACTAATGTTTACAATGGCAAATTCAACTTCCATTTGTTAACGCCCAGTCAGCTGAAAGGAGAGTTTAATACAATAGCAACACAGCTCTCAAAAGATTTATCGTTACCAGTGGATAATTATGAATTTTATGAGATTTACAATTTACTAGAAGTTAGAGCACGTATGTCAGATAATTACCTAATATTTGAGATTAAAATACCATTAATCGGCAGAGACCTTTTTGAGATACTAAGGCTTATTCCGATTCCCTATTTAACGGACTACAATAAACAAACGACTGTAGTACCAATATCAGAGTATGTAGCAATCAACCTACGGAAAGATGCCTTTATACCACTAACAGAAAAGAATTTAAATTCATGTTTGACAAAAGACAGTAAAACGTCCCTGTGCCGACTCAAGAACCCTATTTACGGGTTTAAAGATGACCAAAGTTTATGTCAAAAGCTACCAAATTCAAATAATTGCAATACGCTCTCCGGTACTTGCAAAAACGATTGGTAGGAATTAAATAAATTAAACACTTATTTTTATTTTTGCTGCGATCGCTGTCAACTGAAACTTCTTTGTGAAGATCAAGTTACCGGCGTGCAAATGACCCGCGCGGGCTTATTTAATATAGATCAAGAGTGCATGATCAAAACAGCTGATTTTGTCGTTTACTCACATAGACAACCGATGAATAAGTTGAACATAAACTCAGAATCACTACCAGCGCTGGAGATTTCTCCTATCAATCAAATAATAAACATCTCCCTACCCGACCTATCTATTCTTACCAATGACTCTGACAGCTTAAACAATAATATCCAGCTACAAAACCTTAAACAACAACTCGAAATCATGAAGAGCAGCGAGCCACTTGCCGAAACGGTGTCTTACCATGATATACACCACTACGCGGCCATATACGTGATGTTCGCGGTGATAACAGTCGGCGTAGCGATGTTCGCATGCCGGCGACGCTGCCGGCGCTCGGCGGCGGCGGTGGTTATGGCGGCGACGGCGGGAGTGGAGGAACCAAAGCGGCCTGGTCCGCGTCCAGTGCCGACCCCACGGTGCAGCACAAGTGCTCAGTGTTGTGATAGTGTTATGGGCAATCAGTGCAGTGTTAGTGTGAGTGAAATAAATGAGCTTCCAAAGCAAAGTGCGCGTTTACCAAAACATAATAAAGGCACGTCACCCGTGCTTAGATCGGTGTTCCATATTTCGGACTCAAATTAAGCATTAATTTAAGACATCAACCACCTCCCTTAACTAGTGAAACCTTTCCCATTCATTAGATCTTATTATAAAAATTGTTTTATCACCTTGTATATGATACACCACTCATCTCAAGCATTATCATCACCAAACTAATCCCTATTCTCTCCCCCGGGAATATGTACGAGCTAGCTACGTACAGTGCATATTTCCTTTAGCAGCACTTTTCGAGTTGACCTCATTTGCACCTTTTATTAAATTGTATTGCACAAACCAGTTCGCAATTACCTACCAAGAGCGTCGCGCGTACTCATTACCTACCATTTTACCATTTAGTCGTAGAAACTTATATTGTTTTATTTTATTGTCTAATTACATCAGTTTTATCTTATCTTCTCTTATCATTTATCTCTACCATCGGGGCAGCCCGAACAGTTATATATATTTTTAGAATCTACGATTTTTTCCCTACATTTTGATACCTTTGAATCTTAGGTACATTCTGGGCCCTTGTTGTATGGGGCGAGGAAAGGTCTCCTTTTTGGTAGATATTCATGGCATGAAATTGATTGATAAACAAACACAACTATCAACTCCAGCCACTGTTTCTCGAGCGGAAGGATATAGCAGCGTCACTACTATTAACTCTCGCCTTCCGGATAGCGTTAGGCGGATCATTGAGAAGTACGCAGACGTGACAGCATTTAAATGCAAACCAAAGCATGGAGTGCAACATCATATCGTAACGGAAGGCCCTCCAGTATATGCTCGTGCGCGACCTCTACCCCCGGATAAATACCGGGTGGCCAAGAAAGAATTTCAAACAATGATGGAGATGGGAATATGTAGACCATCCAATAGCCCCTGGGCCAGTCCTCTGCATATAGTGAAGAAAAAGAATGGCGACTGGCGACCGTGCGGTGATTATCGCATGCTTAATAAAACCACAGTTCCAGACAGATATCCTTTGCCAAGGTTAACAGATTTCACGTACGTCGCACAAGGAAAGTCTTTATTTAGCAAAATTGATATTAAAAAAGCATTTCATTGCATTGAGGTGGCAAACGTAGAAAAAACAGCGCTAATTACTCCATTTGGATTATTTGAGTTTCCCAGAATGCCGTTTGGTCTATGTAATGCTGCACAGACATTTCAAAGGTTTATGAATTCAATATTTGGCGACTTAGACTTCGTGTTTGTCTACGTAGATGATCTACTAATCTGTTCTACAGAATCAACGCATGAGGAACACTTGGAGACTATATTTAAGCGACTTCAAGAGAATAGCATTACAATAAACTTGGAAAAGTGCGAATTTTGGAAGAAAGAATTGGATTTTTTGGGCTACCACATTTCAAGCAAGGGTATCAGCCCCACAAGTGAGAAAGTGCAGGCGATCAAAGATTTCCCTAAACCCAAAACCATTAAGGAGCTTAGAAGATTTTTGAGCATGGTCAATTTTTATCGAGGAAGCCTACGTTTAGCTGCCCAACATCAAGTTCCTCTCAACAACTATTTAAAGCAAACAAATAAAAACGACAATTCTATTATTCAATGGACGAAGGAAGCGGAATCGGCATTTTCGAGTTGCAAACAAAACATTCTGGATGCCGCAATTTTGACGCACCCTTCTCCAACAGTTGAACTCGCCTTATTGACTGATGCAAGTTTAAAATGTATGGGCGCCGTGCTCCATCAAAAATGTAAACAAGGTTGGAAGCCACTAGGATTTTACTCAAAAGCATTTACTACAGCTCAGATGAAGTATTCAATCTACGACCGGGAGCTGCTAGGAATATTCGCAGCAGTCCGATATTTTCAACGATTACTAGAAGGTCGGCAATTTATTATTTACACTGATCATAAACCGTTGGTTTATTCATTTTCAAAAAAGCCGTCACTAAATGACACACCACGAAGAGTGAGATACTTGGAATACATTTCGCAATTCTCTACCGATATACGTCACATTAGCGGTCACGACAACGTAGTTGCAGATGCACTCTCAAGGACAGTTGATGAAATAACTATACCGTCCAACATAGATTACAAAGAGTTGTCAATTAAACAGAAGTTAGATTCCGAACTCCAAGAACTTATTAAAAATCCGAGATTAAAAATGATTTTAGCAACATCAAATAAACACGGAATACCGGTGTATTGCGACGTTTCTACGGGAAAAACAAGACCGTTCTTACCTCAGGAATTCAGAAAGACCGCATTTGAGGGCATACATTGTTTAAACCATCCCGGAAAAAATACATCGAGAAAAATGATTAATACAAAGTTCATTTGGCCTAGCATGAATACGGATATAAACAAATGGTGTGAGTCATGTTTACAATGTCAACGCTCGAAGGTGCTTAGACATACAAATTCGCCACTCGGAAAGTTTATGCCTGCTCAACGTTTTGCTCACGTTCATTTAGACATTGTAGGACCGTTACCTGTATCTCAGAATAAAAGGTATTTAATCACGATGATTGACCGATGCACTTCATGGCCCGAAGTTTTTCCAGTTGAAGACATTACAGCCGAATCAGTCGCACGTCACGTGTACGGAGGATGGATATCGCGATTTGGATGTCCTGAGCAGATCACAACCGATCAGGGGAGACAGTTTGAGTCAAACCTTTTCAAAGAATTAGCCAAGCTAATGGGTATTCATAAGATACGAACTACTCCATATAATCCCAAGGCGAATGGCATGGTTGAACGTTTACATCGAACGCTAAAGACAGCGTTGATCGCAAGAGGCAATACAACCAACTGGATGGAAGAGTTACCAACCGTTTTATTGGGACTTCCTGCTTGTTTTCGTCAAGATACTGGTTTCAGTGCCGCCGAATTGGTATATGGCGCCACGATTAAACTACCAGGAGAATTTTTTGGTTGCGAGCAACAGGAAACGTTCAACGATTTCGTTACCAATCTGAGAGAAAACATTACAAAAGCAATATCTACTCCCAAGAGAGAGAGCTCGAATAGCAATACTTTCGTTCATCCTCACTTATCAAAATGTTCACATGTGTACGTGAGATGTGATCGTTTGCGTCCTTGTCTCAGTCCTCCATATGATGGTCCGTATCAAGTCATCGACAGAAGTGATAAGAATTTCTTAATATTGCAAGGCGACAAACGCGTAAGAATCTCTATCGACAGAATCAAGCCAGCGTTCGTACTGAAAGCCGATCCAGAACCACTGACAAAGCAGATAGTAAGCACACGACCAGATAAGAACGTTATCATACGAGCCGGTCGTATCTCTCGACAGCCTGTAAAGATTCGCTTTATAATCACGTTCCCAAAAGTGTTATAAGTCGCACGTATCGTATTATGTCACACATTTACGTTCAGAATAAAGAAGTATTATCGGCGCTAGCAAACAGAACAAGACGCGGAATCAGCATTATTCATTTACGCGCAGTCTGCAAGGTTACAATTAATATTACTATACCACTAAGTTATTGTTCGTAATTTTAATTAGGGTTCTATGCATTGTTTTTATTAATGTTATTTTGTAATTTATATAATATTTTTTAAATATTTTTTTCTAAGGGGGAAGTAATGTGCCGTCAGCACAATATTCATAGCACGTAATGTTCGTGATATTTAATAGAGATAATTAATAACGTGATTTAATATAGAGACATGTTATGTAAATTAAGCAAAACTCATTAGTTCCTGTTTCGTGACTTTCTACAATCAACAAATCTCCCCCGCCAATTTCTTTGTTTATAGATTAATATATATATAAGATTTCCAATAATATGCTTGTGATTTAGGCGACACCGTCAATCAAACACAATTGAGTTTCTCTGTAAGAAAAGATTTATTGTTTATTTTACATGTACACCAAGATTCACATGAAATAAAACTTTTCAGTGACAAAACCGTAGGTACATACCTGTAAGAAAAGAAACGACATTTAATGTTATTAAACACGGTGTCAGTTTCTTAATCACAATTAGAATATCCTTCTGTGTAATTAACCAACAATGATACCTATTTATTTTACAAATAATTGTATTCACACGACAATGACGTGACGCTTTTTTGGTTATATCCTTTGCATATTCATAGACTACGAATTATGTTTTATAGTGCGGCTCAATGACGTTAGTTGCGCGGGAGAATTTAAATTAAAGAAAATTATAGTTTTCTTTGTATTTTTACATATTAAAACTAGTCAGAAATTATACTCCGATACATTAACCAGTGTGTTATTATTTACCTCTCGGAGCCCGCAACATCGATTAATCTCTTAAGTGCACCACATGAAGTTTGAAGAGCTTTTTTTACATTCACCCATTTGAACTCGTGAGAATAGCACCACACTGCTTTAGCGGCTTTATCCTTCAGACGAAAGAGCAGTTCAGAAACAATGTTTTCCTGTTTCGGTGTTTTTAAATTTTTTTATATACTCTTCAGAGGCGGTTATAAACATTACTAGATCAGAGGCATTGCCGACAAACAAAGGTACTGATTTTACCGATTTGGACGGTAATGTAACTTTCGCAAAATGTCCCGCTTCTAATAACATGACCTTTCACAAAATGTCCTGTTCGCGAAATGTCCCGTTCGCGAAATGTCCCGTTCGCGAAATGTCCCGTTCGCGAAATGTCCCGTTCGCGAAATGTCCCGTTCGCGGAATGTCCCGTTCGACACACATTTTGCGGACATTTTGCGAAAGGGACATTACCGTCCGTATCGACTTATTGATTTAAGTGTTGTAAGTTTATTTAGATTATTTTAAGTGAGTCAGTTTTTATTTATGTTGTTGATAAGTTATTAATGTTAACTTCAAGATTTAAACAAACAGTATAAAATCGCTATCTTTGTCGAAGACAAAACACATCAAGTAGTTAGGAAACTACAATAAAAATATTTGTAATTTGCACAAATACATATATGTCGTAGCCGGTCATGAGTATTGACACCAAACGGAACGTAAGCGCGCCCCAAGCGGCGATTCAACAGAACTACGTTTTGGCGCGCTTCGACGGAGTCGTGATGTTATCTGTGGACCCGAGCGAGCTCACTTTCGATCGGGTCGCCATGGAGTGAAGAGTCGTCACGGAACTGTCCCACATTTCGCCTAGGGCCATACTATGTTTTCTAGTAATAACAAGTACTAAGTTATAACTTTGGTTCCTTGTAATATAAAAACAGTGTTAAAGTAAAACGTCTTCTCATTTGCACGATTCTTATATCTACCCACGCAATGTCTGAAGAAACAGTTCACAATATCTTCTAATTCCCACATATATGTAAAATAGCATTTAAATAATAAAATAAATAGGTAGGTATATTTTTATAATAACATGATTTTTATAATAACTAGGGATGAGATGTTGATTTACGAGTATTTAGGATTTAGTATCAATCATCAAAGTAAAAATATAGGTAATCAGTCTTTATCACATACACCTAATTCCACCCAGGCTTCGGCATGGGGGCAGGGGAAAAAATATTTTTTTAGCTGGAACTCTCGTCCCCAGCCCGCCATCCTTCTTCGTATCGTCGTATCGTTGAGCTTGATACCTGAGACAAAACACCTAGTTTGTAATTTTTTTTAATATTTTAGTGACGCTAGTCACTAGTCACTAGAGGGTATGTATACTGTAGGTTAGGTAGACGTTCAAACTCACGACACGTCGATTTCTACGACTAAACAAATAATAGATTAGACGGACTATCGTCGTAGACAACTTTATATTATCTTATTAATCAAAATATTTCAAAAATTTTATTTTCCATTTTTTTTTTAAATAACTCCTTTATTAATAATAATAATAATAACAATAATAAGGAGATTAAGAAGATAAAGAAGGCAGTTCTCCTCGATACGGCACGCATTGTGAGGAGGTTCCTGTCTCTGGAGCCCTAATCACGGGTAGTTTGAACCCTGGTCCTGATGCCGGTGGACCCCTATTTTTTTATATTTTTAAATGTTTTTTTTGTTTTTAGAAAATATTTAAAAATGTAAATTATATATATAGATAATATACCTCTTTCTTAAACAGAAAGAGAGAAGAAAATCTAACAATAATAATATAAGAGAAGAGAAGAGAATACAGTAAATATATTACAGAAAGCTGCTATCCTTAATACATGCCGAATTGTAAGGAAGTTCATGCAACTGGAAGATTTTGAATTTACCCCACACCATATACAAACAACACACCACACCCTGTAATTACTTGGTTTGTACCCGTAATTATAGAGAAAACCGGCTTCTAGCTGAGAAAAAAAACACACTTACAACAATAATAATACGAACACGGCACGTATTGTCAGGAGGTTTCTCACTCTGCAGCCCTGACCACCGGCAACTTGGGCCCTGCCCCGCTGCTGGCGGTACTCTAGGATTAGGTTTTTATAATGTTTTATTCTCAGTTTCGGCGGCTAAATAGGCAGATCTCGAAGTCTATGACTCGCGACACGCGCCAATTTAATACTAACCGTATTAAAGAGGCCATTGGACGGAACAAAGGCTCAAAAGTGTTCGCAAGAGATCTGGGTATTGGGCAGTGCCAACTGACGACGCTGAAAACCGATGACGGCAGAACTGTCACGACCAGGTCCGATGTTATGGGAGAGGTCGAGAAGTTCTATGGACAACAAGTGGACTGGCAACACTGTCCGGTTAAGTTGTCAAAATAATTAGCTCCTATTAAAAATTAGATATAAATTGTTTTTATGCTTATTTATTACTAAATTTGTAATTAGTGATTAAATTAAGTGACAAATAACATCTACTAGTGTTTTCTCTGACAAATATTGTGTAGTTTTTAAATTATTTGGTAATGTAATTTTCCAACTGTCATCGCCAGCTGACTGTTAAAACAAACTTTACAAAAAGTTGTTGAAATAAATACTTTTGCCGTGGACTGCATCAACATAAACCGGGGGAGTATTGTTTTCATTCCATTTATTAAAGATACTAGTAACATAAGTGTAAATCATAACTAAACACTTCATTCAAATTGTAAGTGTCAATGTAGGTAATAAGCCAATTAATTGTTATTTTTCTACTTTGTAATTAGATCAAAGGATTTGCATCTAAACTGCAAAAGTAACTTTGGCATTTCAGTATTATAATTTAATAAAGTCCTAGGTACTGTACTGTAATAATCAGTATCAACTACATAGTAGCCTACTTATTAGTTTTAGTATTTGTTCCTTTATCTATTATATTATAGATTTATTTAAAATAATAAGTAATTTATAGTTAAACACAGAAGTCTGCTCTTAGCACCATTTGTTTGTGTGAGACAGCTACCCCCACTAGTTAAAATTAAAATTGAAATTTATTTAAACTCTTATTAGCTGTACATTAAAAGTAAATAAACAAATACACTTGCAATAAATAAGATCTTAATCATATTTATTTACAAATTTCAGGTGTATAAATAATACCAAACTCAATATGCTGACCCGTAAGGCTGCTACACAAAGTACTGAGCTCAAGCTTAGACAGGCACTACATGAGTTAAAGACGTCACAAGAATCATGTAATCAGCTGCTACGGGAGAGAGACGAGAGTGAGATGGAAATAAAGTCCATAATTGACAGAAACTCACAGCTCAAAATTGAATTAGGCCAACTACATATTCAACACCAGGATGTGCTTCACCAGCGTGACCAACTTCAAGATGTGATCTCCACCTTTGAGCAGCAATTTAACACCTATGAGAGGGCACTGGACCGCATCACTGAGTTGGAAAGAGACCTTAGTGCGGCCAATCACCAGATTTCTCAACTCATTGAGTCGCAGAAACAGCATGAAGTGGATCAGACACAATCATTATTTGATGAGCTTATAGCATCACCTGGTGGAATATCAGTACAGGAACTTCCGCAAATCAACCAAAAAACTAGTATTAGCAAAATTAAAATTAAAAGTATGTAAAAATTAATAAATTTATAAGGAAAACTGAGAAGTTGATAAAGAAGAACAACTGCTTCTACAAGAACATTGCTCTTAGAAAGGAACGTATTAGCCTTATTGATTCTTTGGAAATATATAATAGTAAATTGTTAGAAAGTAGGCAAATGTATGACCGGGACACTAAACAATTACAAACTGATATCCAACGGTTACACGAGTCACTTGACATAATGAGCAAAAAATATTCAATTTCCCAAAAACAGATTGAGGAACATATACAATCAGCCACAGAGTTAGTTGATCTGTGCAAGTACAATGCTGATCGGTACAACTCATTAATTAGTAATGAAATTAACATAACCAAAGAGTCTTTATCGCTGAACTCTAATGTTCTGATAAAGTCACCAAACTTGTCTGTTTTGGTTCCCGGTCCTACATCAGCCGCTCCTCAAACAATACATAAACCTAATGTAACTAAATTAGTAAGAAAAACAGTTATGTACTCAGATAAACTTGGTCAGGGCTTAGGGTTGCTTATGAATGCAAATCTTAACCATTCAATGACCAATATTTGTACTCCAGGTCAATCATTTAATGCTATAGTAAATAACATATCACAGGATACACTGAATAGTTCCACTAATGTTATTATATTGTGTGGTGACAGTTCACATACGAAGAAACGCGACATTATAAATAATTTTAATATTTTGATTAAACTGCAATCAGATACGAATTGCAGGTTAATAGTTAGTGCTTTTCCCTATTGTACAAATTTAACCTGGGAACAAAATAAGCGCATTTATGACTTAAATTTATTACTTTTTAATTTAATTTGTCGTCATAGTGACACTATTTTATATTTCGATATAAATAAATTTATTAAAAACTTTAGTTTGACGTCAGATACTATGTATCTTTCTAAGAAATGTAAAACTCAGATAGCTAATTTGTTAGCTTTTAATATACTTGATACAGTTATAGGTGGTATAACTAAGTCTTTTCATGATAATAACTTAATCATTAGTAGTTCTACTAATGCAACTTTTACATCTAGTAATAAGGTTACAACCTCAGGTTTAAACTAAGGTCTAAGACAAAAGCCAAGCCCACATCCATTACTATTATACATCAAAATATTTAGGGTTTGGCTGGCAAGGACTTAGAATTAGAATTATTAGCAAAAAGTCAGGTAATTCATGTATTTTGTATAACTGAGCATTGGCTAAAAAGTCATGACACATCGTTCCATGTAAATAACTTCCAACTAGCAAGCGCGTACGTGCGAAGCTCAGCTATTCACGGCGGTTCTCTAATATTAGTAAGAAGCAATATTAAATACAAAAATCGCAACGATATTGTAGACCTATCAGTGGAGCGTAACATTGAACTATCGTGTGTGGAGTTCAATAGTTTTGTAATAGTGTGTGTATACCGACCCCCCTCGGGCAATTTCAATATTTTTGAAACAGTAATGGAAGACGTACTTAGAAAATTAAAACTAAAAAAGAAATTTGTTTTAGTATGTGGATATTTTAATATAAATATTTTAGAAAACACTCCAACGAGTGTTCGTCTTCTTGCCTTATTTAAATGTTTTAATCTTTTGAATCTATTTCTCGAACCCACTAGAATAACTTCACATTCGGCCACTTGTCTCGATAATATTTTTACAGACTATGACCCTGTTTCTAAGTCACTCATTAATAATCTTACGTCTGACCATTGCGGTTTGAAGGTGACCTATGATTTTGATATTAGGGATGAACCAATAATAGTGAACTGTAAACCAGTTACAAAAGAGCGAGTGGAGTGTTTCAAAAATAGTATAGCTTGTAAAATAGATGCATTGCCTTTTGTACAAGATGATCCAGATGTGCTTTATAGTAATCTTTTTAACTTAATCAAGACCGAATACAACCAGGTGTTTACACCAAAAACAATAAAAATTACTCATAAACTTAAGTTCTGTGACTGGGCCACGACTGGTATATATAAAAGTAGAAATAAATTGTATGATTTATATAGTTTAAAACAATATAACCAAAATGTTAATTTTACGGAATATGTAAAGAATTATTCGAAAATGTTTAAGAAAGTGTGCATAGTAGCAAAATCTAATTACATTAAAGAAAAAATTAAAAAGTCTAACAATAAAATCAAAGCCACTTGGGACATCATAAACCGTGAAACAGGCAAATTTAAACCACGGGATAATACTTTCACTTTAAAAGTAAACGACAACTTGGTCAATTCAGATTCACAAATTGCTAATATTTTTGATGATTTTTTTGTAAATATACCTGTAATAACAACATCAAATTTAGATTCATCACCAGAAGCTGCACAAACTTTACTCCAAAAATATGTACCAAAATGTAATCTTTCCTTTCATTTTAAATACATTGATTCAATGAATATTATTAAAACATTCAAATCACTTAAAATGAAAAACACGAGTGATTTGTGGGGTATATCTATTAAAGTAATTAAGAATATTATTTATTCTATTGCACCGTATCTTGCTGAAATTTTTAATAACTGTGTCGATAAGGGAATCTTTCCTGATCTTATGAAGTTTAGTAAAGTTATACCTTTATTCAAATCAGGAAACAAAGAAGACCCCAGTAACTATCGGCCCATTTCAATATTACCAGCGCTAAGTAAAATTTATGAAAAAATTATACTCGAACAGTTGATGTCATATTTTAACACAAACAACCTTTTACATAGTAAGCAATATGGTTTTACTAAGGGTCGTTCTACTACTGATGCAGGCGTTGCTCTAATAAAACATATATTTGATGCCTGGGAGAAGTCTCAAAATGCTCTTGGAGTTTTTTGCGACTTGTCCAAGGCTTTTGATTGCGTTGAGCACCGGACTCTGGTGTTGAAGCTACATTATTACGGTCTCGAAGATTTTGCACTAAATTTAATACAGTCATATCTCAGCTCTAGAACTCAAACTGTCGATATAAATGGTACTAAATCATCTGGTTCTCATGTAAAAATGGGAGTTCCACAAGGGTCGATTCTTGGTCCTTTTCTGTTCTTGATTTATATTAATGACTTACCATTCTTTGTAGAGAATTTCTGTGAAATTGTATTATTTGCAGATGATACTTCACTCATTTTTAATGTGACTAGGTGTAGGACTAATTATGAAAATGTAAATAAAGCTCTTTCAGAGGTACTCCATTTGTTTCCTATTAATAATTTACAGCTTAACGCTAAGAAAACAAAATGTATTAAATTTATATTACCAAATGTCAGAAATGAACCAACCAATATTAGAATAAACGGTGATCAATTAGATTTGGTAGATTCTACAGTCTTTTTAGGCATTACCCTTGACTCAAAACTTCAATGGAATCCTCATATATCGAAATTGGCCGGTAAACTCAGTTCTGCTGCTTATGCCATTAGAAAAATTAGGCAGTTAACAGACGTTGAAACTGCTAGAACAGTTTATTTTAGTTATTTTCATAGTGTCATGTCGTATGGCGTCCTACTGTGGGGAACAGCGGCTGATATTGAAACTATATTCATTTTACAGAAACGAGCAATAAGAGCAATCTATAAACTAGGATCACGAACTTCCCTAAGAAATCTTTTTAAGGAGATTGATGTCCTGACAGTTGCATCTCAATATATTTATAATTGTATAGTTTTTGTACGTTGCAACATCAACTCCTTTACTAAACACGGTGACGTACACAATTTCAATACTAGAAATAAGACAAAACTTGTAATGCCACTGTTCAGGTTACAGAAGGTACTTGGTTCTTTCTTGGGGCAAGGTATACACTATTACAATAAAATACCAAATTCTGTACTAGATTTACCTTTAGATAAGTTTAAAAAACATGTGAAGTCTTTATTACTTATAAAAGGTTATTATACAGTCAAAGAATATTTAGATGATAAAACAGCCTGGTTATAATAAAAATCACATATTATATTTGAATCAATTTATTAAAATTATTTTTTATACTTTTTATACTGATATGACAGCCTTTATCAGCATTGTCCTACAGATAACAAACAGCGTTGCGTTAAATAGATCATTAAGTTTTTATTTAGAGTATCTTGAGTGTGTCATGCTCTCTTTACTGTCTCTGCGGTGGTGGCGTGTGCGTCGGGTCGTTACGTTCCCTAAAATATGGTTGAGCGAAGCGATGGCTGATTCATACGTCATGCTCGTGAACGGGTGCCGCCTGTGGAGGCTGGTCTGCTCTTGCATACTTATCTTATTTTTAGTATTATTAATTATAGTTTGACTTTGTTTTACCTAAACAATTTTTGACTTTTACTAGAGTACTGTAGTGGTGCTGTATGACATTGTGGAAATTGAAACTTTTACATAATTATCTGATGTAAATTTGTTAACTTACATTTTTTATTTTAACAGCATTGTCCTACAGATAACAAACAGCGTTGCGTTAAATACATCATTAAGTTTTTATTTAGAGTATCTTGAGTGTGTCATGCTCTCTTTACTGTCTCTGCGGTGGTGGCATGTGCGTCGGGTCGTTACGTTCCCTAAAATATGGTTGAGCGAAGCGATGGCTGATTCATATGTCATGCTCGTGAACGGGTGCCGCCTGTGGAGGCTGGTCTGCTCTTGCATACTTATCTTATTTTTAGTATTATTAATTATAGTTTGACTTTGTTTTACCTAAACAATTTTTGACTTTTTACTAGAGTACTGTAGTGGTGCTGTATGACATTGTGGAAATTGAAACCTTTACATAATTATCTGATGTAAATTTGTTAACTTACATTTTTTATTTTGTTTTTTTACATGTTGTAATTGTCTTATATATATTTTTTGTGTTTATTTGTAATGGAAAGTGTTCTGCTATGATAGGGCATTTTCCAATATTTTTGACGCTGTAAGGGAGAAAAGAGCTGGACACTTGCTGAGTTTCTTGCCGGTTCTTCTCAGTACAAGATCTCCCGCCCAGAGTAGATTTACGAACCGATGGCATAATGACATTCACAAGAGCTACTTGTAGCCTAAACTGAATAAATGATTTTGAATTTTGAATTTTTGAATTTTGACAACTTTACACATCCACACGGCCACCTGTACAAAGCTTTGCTAAAGACCCTAGGGCTAAGTTAACCTAGCACTATACCGAAGACATCCCGGACATCAGCCTATACGAGATTAGTATGGCTCTCAAACAGCTCAAAAACGGCAGGGCACCAGGTGCTGACGGAATTACGGCCGAGCTTCTGAAAGCAGGCGGAAGACCGGTACTTGTAGCTCTTCAGAAGCTATTTAATTCCGTCGTACTAGGGGGCAGAACGCCAGAGACGTGGCACGAAGGTATGGTGGTACTGTTCTTCAAAAAGGGCGACAAAACCCTGCTGAAGAACTACAGGTCCATCTCACTTCTAAGCCACGTCTACAAGCTGTTTTCGAGAGTCATAACGAATCGTCTCGCACGCAGGTTTGATGACTTCCAGCCTATCGAACAAGCTGGTTTCCGAAGAGGCTTCAGCGTCATAGACCACATACATACGCTGCGGCAGGTTATACAGAAGACCGAAGAGTATAACCAGCCTCTTTGCTTAGCGTTTGTGGACTATGAAAAAGCCTTCGATTCGATTGAGACATGGGCCGTGCTACAGTCTCTCCAGCGATGCCAAATTGACTATCGGTACATCGAAGTGTTGAGGTGTTTGTATGAAAGCGCCACTATGTCAGTCCGTCTTCAGGACCAGAGCTCGAAACCTATCCAGTTGCAGCGAGGAGTGAGACAGGGAGATGTGATTTCTCCGAAACTGTTCACTGCTGCACTGGAAGATGTTTTCAAGCTTCTGGACTGGAAAGGACTCGGCATCAACGTCAACGGCGTATACATCACTCACCTTCGGTTTGCTGACGATATAGTGGTCATGGCTGAGACCCTGGAAGACCTCGGCGCAATGCTCGGTGACCTCAACAGAGTCTCTCAACAAGTGGGTCTTAAAATGAACATGGAGAAGACGAAAGTTATGTCGAACTTACGTGTCCTACCCACTCCTCTGAAGGTTGGGGATTCTGCCCTTGAAGTTGTGGACAATTATGTTTACCTGGGACAAACGGTCCAGCTAGGTAGGTCCAACTTAAGCAAAGAGGTCAATCGTCGAATCCAATTAGGCTGGGCAGCGTTCGGTAAGCTACGAAATATCTTCTCGTCCGATATACCGCAGTGTCTTAAGACGAAAGTCTTTGACCAGTGTGTGTTGCCAGTGATGACATACGGGACTAAGACGTGGTCGCTCACTATGGGCCTCATAAAAAGGCTCAAGGTCACTCAAAGAGCAATGGAGAGGGCTATGCTCGGGGTTTCTCTGCGTGATCGAATCAGAAATGAAGAGATCCGCAGAAGAACAAAGGTAACCGACATCGCCCGAAGATTTGCTAAGCTCATTGCTAAGGCATTACTAAAATCTAATAATGTCAATAGAGTAAGTTGGCATTTCTCCATACCACGATGAATATCGTCTGTTATTTTAACCAATGCTGAAGTCGTACTGTGACCCGTACGGAATCCAGATTGAAATGGGTTAAGGAGACTATTTTTGTTCAGGAATGAAGTGAGTTGACGATGTTGACGTGACGTTGAGTTGACGAATTCAATGACTTTAGAAAGGAAAGGTAAGGTAGGTAAGGGAAGGTAAGGTTAGGTAAGTATGGAAATGGGACGGTACTCTGAATATAAGGTAGGATTTGACTTTTTGGGAAGAGGGATAACAGAAGCCTCCTTCCAAGCAGACGGAAACACTTGAGATGCAACTGATGTAAAAAAACACAAATGTTGAAAAAATTTCCACGAGCAGGATTTGAACCCGCAGCCTTCTGACATACCGGGTCAGGTGCTCTCCCAATTGAGCTATCGTGGTTCTAACCAGCCCGCCGAAATTATTCAACACTATTTACTTTTTACTTTGAAAGCCAAAGGCGCCCATTCAATGTCAACAACTACCGTCATTAACATCTGTCATTAACATTTGTAATTTGTTCGCAACAAAATTTGCGTTAAAAATTATATAAACATTTTGTGCAACTGATGTGTTAAAAATGTGAACTACAATGGGAGTAAGTATATCTAATGTAGATAATTAGAGCTTATGGAACGTATAGTTTTCTTAACATCACTGTCCGTAAATTGATTTAAAACAAAGGGAGATAAAACAGGTGCTGGTAAATTAGAAAGACGCTGCAAGGTGGCAGTCTTGCAGTGGACGTCAATAGGTGACGAAGAGGTAAAGTGAGAGTTGAGAAGATTCATATCCAGATTGTTATTGATATTAGCGTTCTGAGATTTACCAACCCCGAGAGATTTGAGGAATTTCCACACTTTAGCAGGGTCCTCATTGTGAACAGAATTATAAATGTGGCGTTTTTGAGCGTCCCTTATCACTGTGTTGCAACGATTTCTAGCGCGTTTATATCTAGATTCATTCCGTTTCGATGGATCGAGTTTGTACTTAGTCTTCGCAGAATTCTTTTTAGCCATAAGTTTTTTTATTTATTTATTTATATACATGAGCTTACCACTATTATTACAGGTTCACCCAATGCAATAGTGAAGCATTATTATAACATATTATTAAATTTAAACATTATTAAATTACTATATTATTAAATATACTAATTACAATATTAATCATACATATAATTCCATTATCGACATACATTATATATTATTTTAATTTTTACCAATATCTTTATAATAACTTAACACGAATAACGCACACTTTGTGAATTCACACAACGAACAAGCAAAAAGGTCAGTATTTTCGGCTATCACATTAAGATTCCGCATCGCCAGTGTCAGTGGGGCCTTGCTCAGAAGGTTGGTTCGCCCTCGAGGTACCGCCAATAATTTTGGCCGGCGCCTCCGCTCCAGATACCTATCCGGAACACAAAGACCCACCCGACTCAAAATCTCCGCATTACATATCTTGCCTCTTAATAATTTAAAAATATAAGATACCAATGTTAAGTCCCTTCTAACTTTAAGTTCATTGTACCCAACCATACCCAGAATAAATAGGTTTGGATACATGGGAGGGTAAAAAGGATATACCCCGTATAGTCTCAGATATAGGTATCTTACAAATTTGTTTTGAATACGCTCTATCATAAGGCCATATTTAATTTCACTTGTATTCCAAATAACTGCATTACACTCGAGGTGACTTCTAACTAAAGCACTGTATAATGCAACTACGGCCTTCATATTTGTGAAATTATTAACCCTGCGTAGTATGAATCCCAAGTGTTTGTATGCCTTTTTGCAAATACCTAGTATGTGGTCCTGAAACTTCAATTCTGCCGTAAAATTTACTCCTAAATCCTTGACTTCCGTTAACCTTTTCAATGATGTCGAATTTATGTTATAGTCACAGTAAACCTGGCTATGCTTTCGGGTGTAGGATATTGTTACACATTTCGAAGTATTGAACTGTATTTTATTTTGCTCACTCCAGGACACTACTCTGTCTATATCCTTTTGCAGTAATACACTGTCTGCAACGCTATTAATTGGGAGAAACAGCTTTAGATCATCCGCAAATAGTAGGCATTGTGAATCCTCCACTACCCCCGGTAGGTCATTAATCATGATCACAAACTGCAGTGGCCCCAGTTTACTCCCCTGACTTACTCCTGACCGTACAAAATAAGGATCAGAGCGGTAACCGTCGTACTCAACGTATTGCTGCCTATCCCTCATGTAGCTGGTAAAAAATTGCAATAAATCAGGCGTGAAACCGACGCCCGCTAGCTTTCTTAGCAAGACGTCATTATCCACCACATCGAATGCTTTTCGGAAGTCAAAATAAGCAGCATCCACTTGCCCTCCACTGTCTATTACTGGTACCAGTTGAGCTGTGTAGTTCAAGAGGTTGCTAGTAGTGCTTCGACCGGGCCGAAATCCATGTTGCGCCTCTGATAGCTGGGCACACACTTGCTGATATATACTGTTCTGTAAGGCTGATTCGAACACCTTGGCTGGGGTTGACAGTACAGCCACTGGTCTGTATCCGTCCACACTTCCACCCAAGCCACCTTTTGGCACCGGAATCACTCGAGTCACTTTCCACGTTTCCGGAAATACTGCTTGTTCCAAGCACTGATTATAAATGTGAGCGAGCGGCTCAGCCAGAACATACCTACAATCCCTAAATATGTATGCCGGAATGCCATCAGGTCCGGCCGACCTCTTGGGTTTGAGCTTAGCGAGCGCTCACAACACGTCACTCTGTTGCAGCTTCTCCACATGCACTCGAGCTGACCCATTAGCATCACCCGCCGCTTCTATAGCCGAGCTAACGTTCAGTTGAGCTCGCACTGTACTGTACACCGATTGGAAGTATTTCGCAAGCTCATTGACACTTTGCTCTCCAGTCAATACCACACCGTCCTTTAATTTTTTTCTTGAGCTTACATTACGTTTTTTTGATTTTTTTTCATAATTCCAAAAGGATCTGGGATCTTCTGCTAAGTGCTGTTGCACCCTATCCCTATACCCATCGTTAGCTAGTTTTATCATCGTTTTAACTTTTGCCCTGCACCGAGCGAACGCTTCGTAATCAGTTTGCAATTTACTAACCTTGTATCGCTTGTGAAGTATAGCTTTATATTTTATGTTACTAATCAATTCAGAGTTATACCATTCTGGATAAAAATACCTTGGCTGTTTACTACTTTGGTTTTTTAATGAAATATATTTATCAAAAATGTCTTTAAGAGTCTGATAAAAGAAATTTAAACTTGATTCTACGTCACTAAAATTATATAACTGCGTCCAGTCTATACAGCTAAGCAACGAGTATAATAATGGCTAATTACCTTTATTAAAGTTCCATTGTGCCCGCGAGGGCCGGGAGTTTGATTCGGCATAGGTACCTGGAGCATCAACGCCACGGCCTGTCACCAGTACTGATATTTCAAGCGGCGGATGGTACGCATCCACCATCGGCACCAGCGACTCGGTTGCGGCACGCACACTCACCCTTAACCCTTCATCGACCGAACTTAAAAACCAGATCTAATTGACGGTCTTTACAATTAGCTACGCTGTTACTTTGTGTGAATCCACAAAAGGTCAAAAAATACTCAAAATAATTATTTACATTTACAGTACAGGAATATAGATTAAAATCACCTACAACTATTATTTGTTTATACTTAGTACACAATTGTTCTATTATTCTAAAGAGTAACATGTATTCACTTTCACTACATCGCGGCGGAATGTAAACAACACAAGATACAAATAAGAAACGCTCGCGCAGGTATATTGCCGCATAAGCTAACTTGAACATACTGTTGCTTATGTTGACGTCACCCGGGATCGGTACGCTCCGTAGTTCGAAGCGCGGTGTGGCCACGAAAAGCGCGCCGCCCTGCTTCCGTCCATCCGTACGATCACAACGTATAATTTGATACCCCGCTGGAACTATTTCTGCATCCGTAATAGATTCGTTGCAACCAGTTTCCGTAATTGCAAAAATATCTGCATTTGAAGATGCCACACTAGTACAAAACTCATCAAGTTTTGTGCGAAGTCCTCTTACATTTTGATAAATAAATTCAAGTGGTTTTCTTCCATTCTTTCGGTTTGTCATAGGATCTTCGAAACCAAACCCATTCGCTGAATTCAACATTTATAGGCCACACTTCCTGTCTGCACAATTTCTCATACGCGCTCTCCGGTACTCCTATCATGAAGGACGAATAATCTCGCTCAGTTTTAGGTTTCAACTTTTCAATTTTAATCGAGATTTATGTATCTTTGCATCCGTCTCATGGGGCCAGAGCTGCTTTCTTGGAAAAGACCCGTCGGAGTGCGCCTCCGCCATTGCTGATGAGATCTTGTTGGGCATGGAATATTATATTCCGTTCACGGATCTTGCCAGCGTTGGTAGACAGCGACCTTGGTTCAATCGCGAATGCGCCAAAGCTGCTGAATGCAAGCAGGCGGCGTATCGTGCTTGGACGAGGGCTTGCGCATCAAATGACCCCAGTATCGGGTCCTTGAAGGCGGCTTATAACAAGGCCTCTAAGTCTAATAAGAGGGCTCTCGCAGGAGCGGATGCACAAAGAGTGGCGAGGGTAGGGCAGGAGTTGATCTCGCACCCCACTGGTAGCTCACGGCTCGCTAAGGCCGTGCAGGTCAACTTCTGCTCTCCCTCGCTGCCCCCGTTGAAACATTCAGATGGCTCGTTAGCTTACCAGCCGCTTGAGAAGGCGAACTTGTTGGCTGACCTTTTCGCGGCTAATTCGCGCGTCGACGATTGTGGCGCCACTCCACCTATTATAGCACATTGTGGGGCCACTATGCCTGATATTCGTATCAGGCAGTGTGATGTACGTGCCGTGCTGCGGTCGCTCGACGTGCGGAAGGCTAGCGGGCTGGATGGTGTTCCAGCAATTGTTCTGCTCAGATGCGCGGCTGAGTTGTCTCCTGTGTTGACACGATTGTTTAGGGAGTCGTACGATACCGGTATTGTGCCTGTGTCTTGGAAGGAAGCGAACATACAACCCATCCCCAAAAAAGGGGATCGCTCGGATCCAGCCAACTATCGACCCATCGCAGTAACTTCTGTGCTGTGCAAGGTGTTTGAGCGGATAATTAATTCTCAGCTCATTCACTACCTAGAGGATCACTCGCTGCTTCATGATCGCCAGTATGGGTTCAGACCCAAGAGATCAACAGGTGATCTTCTAGCGTACGTTACTCACGCATGGGGTGAAGCGATGGACAAGCACGGCGAATCCCTGGCAGTTAGCCTTGATATCGCCAAAGCTTTCGATAGAGTGTGGCATCGTTCCCTTCTTTCCAAGTTGCCGGCCTTCGGTTTGCCGCCCCGTTTGTGCGCCTGGGTTGCAGGCTTTCTAGAAGAGCGGAGGATTCGTGTCCTTTGTGAGGGTAGTTCCTCCGCGTTCTACAAAGTCAATGCCGGAGAGCCGCAGGGTTCTGTGCTTTCACCTACTCTATTTCTTCTGCATATCAATGACATGTTGTCCTTGGGCAATATTCATTGTTATGCGGATGACAGTACGGTGCATGAGCGGTACTTGGGACATCCTGCGGCAAAGAAAGCCGATATCGTGGTGAAAAGGCAAGAACTGGTAGCCAAACTGAACCTTACTCTCGATCGTGTGTCTAAGTGGGGATCTGAAAACCTGGTCGAATTCAATGCCAGCAAAACCCAGGTTTGTGCATTTTCGTCAAAAGTAACTCCCTTCCTTACTGCTCCCTCTTTTCAGAACTCTCCGTTACCCATTTCGATGGACCTCAGCATTCTTGGCATGGACATCGGCCAGGAACTGAATCCAAAATGTTACATCAAGAGTGTTATTTTAACTGCCTCCCGTAAGTTGGGTATTCTCAATAAGGTGAGGCGGTTTTTTACTCCCGAGCAGCGCTGTTTGCTGTACAAGACTCAGGTGCGATCGAGTATGGAGTATTGTTCCCATCTATGGGACGGCTCCGCTAAATACCTCCTCGATGCACTTGATAGACTGCAAAGGCGAGCGGTACGCATTATTGGAGATGCTGAGGTTACAGCCTCTCTTGAAGACCTCCAGCTGCGTAGAGACATTGCTTCTCTCAGTGTCTTCTACCGGAATCACTACGGAGAGTGTTCTGAAGAGCTTTTTGATCTAATCCCGCCCTCTCCTTTTCTCTCCCGGACTACACGTGCTGGTCTTAGGAATCACCATCATACTGTACAGACAATCAGTACTCGTACCAAAAAATTTAGCAAGTCGTTCCTCTGTAAGACTATTCGGCTTTGGAATTCTTTGCCGGCGCATGTGTTTCCCAGTTCCTATAGTCCCGGGTCTTTTAAGCGGGGCGTGAAACGGCATTTATGTAGGCCGTCATGAATGGGTGCGCTTGTTATCGTGCTTGTTCCACGGTGGGGAGCGCTCTCATTATTTTGGACTGCATCGGCTGCTTACCATCAGGCAGGATGTAGTCACTATGACGTGCAAATATAAAAAAAAAAAAACCACACACCTTTCTGACATGGTTTTCCAAGTG
This sequence comes from Eudonia lacustrata, assembly GCA_947562085.1. NCBI lineage: Eukaryota > Metazoa > Arthropoda > Insecta > Lepidoptera > Crambidae > Eudonia > Eudonia lacustrata. Next base: position 6,285,086 of record OX387326.1, on the reverse strand, counting down.
TTCAGTGGTAGTATCTTTTTTTAAATGCCAGACGTGTAGAAACTTATTCTTTTCCATACCCTGTATTTCACTCATATTTGTACTTCCTCCTATTTTTACTTCATTTCTTAAGTAACGAGTTTTCCTAGTTGTTGCAAATAAACAGGCATTTATTTTTGTTGGAAATAAAACTTTGATTTGTATTATGGACGGATCGATTTGGTAATCGATTATCGAGATTCAATTTATTTAGTGGCATAATGGCCCCATCACTAATTGTTCTTTTTTTTTTGTTGGTACACTTGTCTCGGGAAGGCAACAATGGCTGTTTGATAGGTTATCATGTGTTGATAATTAAATAGATTTTATGTAGTAATAAGGGCATTTGGAGCCGTATTACTCTAATTAAGTGTATTGTGCAACCTGTGTTTTGTGGGTGTGTACGTCGTAAGCGAATCGCATCGGGAGTACAATTCGCCTGGATGTCGGCGAAACAGGTATTTCCTCGGGGGAAAAGTGCACTTGGGGTAGTTTGGGTGTGATTAGGGAACCCGAGAAGACCCGGACTCGGATTCCGGCCCCATCAGACCATATGGATCCCGTTCTGGACGGCGGGAGCGGCATGGAACTGTGAGTGGATTTTGTAGATATTAAGGTGTAACCTACTTTTAAACAGTAGCATAGTGTGTGTTGTGGGTTTCCGCAACACTAGTATTCACTTCTATCCAGTTATTTTCATTTCTTCCTTCTTTAATTTTATTTTCTGTCAAAGTTTCTGCATTTGTCGATTGGACATTACGTGGCGGACCTTCTTTCCCTTTTAAGGTCACTTGTTTTGTGGCCCCACCTCGATACACAGCAGGAACAACTACCTCCGTTTGGTTTTGCGACAATGCCTTTGCGTATGATATTTGTCCACTCACATGACTTTTCCTTCTTTTTTAGGTCACTCAAACTGGTTTCCCGTTGTTCATTCTTAAGTATAAGAACTTTTATTTGGTCTTTTAAACCTTTGACCTCCTCTGATTTATTATGCCCCACCACTATGTACTTCCTTAACTCAATCAATTCTGTTTCTGTTTTCTGAAATCGGTCTTGTAGTTGTTCGTAAGCCTGTATTTGATTTTCTAAACGAGACGTAATTTCAGTACGAAACAGCTGCATTTCATGCAATAATGTGCTCATAGAAGTATCATCCGTCGCCAATGTTTCGCTTGCCCTGCGTCGACTGCCGCGCTCGGTGTTAACATAACTATTTGGCGTAAACGTCTTGTTCATTATGTTGCCTCTCACTGGTGTATTGTTATTGTTTTTCTTCGGGTTACTGCACACGCATTCAGGACATACCCATTGAGTCTTGGATTCTTCCGTGATAACTTCAAATGCCTCTGGTGTTATAGCTAGGCAATTAAGATGGTATAACTTCTTACACTTCTCATTACTACACTCCATAAACGAGATATCGTAAATCACGGCATCACAGGCATTACATTTAGTCCCCATTTAGATGAGAACAGAACACTTTGCACTCTGTAACTATTTAAATATGATTTTATTTTATAAGAATATCGTAAACACGTCTGCACACTTTCGTGTCGGACTACCCTAGTTGTTGTATGTCGTCTGTCAACCATCCTTTGTGTTATCTACAAAGATTAAATTCGCTTGAAGCTAATTCCAATAGAATTTTATTTAATTTTAGACTCGCTGAATGCCGTCGATCGTCGAGTCGTAGTTTTAGTCGTGAATATGAACTTTATTGCATAATTAAACAAAGTTCAAATGAGTTTGTATGAACGAATGGACTGTATTAACCAACTACGTTAATGCGTCGTCGTCGCGTTCCCAGTAGATAATGAACATTGTGATTTGTGAACGTTTAGTTTAGCCGTCTAAGAATTCAACTAGTCGACGCGAGGACGATGGATTGCGTCGAGGCGTTGATTCTACGTGAACCGTCGAATCAACTAGTCCGTTCATTCAACGCCCATCACTAGCCGCCGTGTGTACATAAAAAGGGTTGGTTAGTAGGTAAGATATCTGTTGTTAGATATACCACCAGTTGGCTATTGGGTTTGCGGGGCCCATCAGCACAAACCGCCAAGCTGTTAATGTGGAATACCCGTCTATTCAGGCAATACACCGAGATAGACTTTGACAAGTTTCAGCAAATTATGATTAAAATTTCTTACCCGGGCTGCGTCGGATGCTCCTCCGAGCTATGTTGGCTAAAGAGACAGAAGGGGCGATGGTGGCCGGGAAGGATCAAGGAAAGAAGAAGTTCATGAGCAAACAGCTCGCGCCTAAATCCGTTGCTATCCTTGCTAGCCGCGTGTTTGGTGCCTCCAATTGGCACGCACGGTCGGTAGGCGTCAGCAGGGCGCCTATTCTGTCTATATTTTGGGACTTACGCTTCCACGCGCTTACACCTCGTGTTCACTTGCTCTTCGTGAGCCAAACACCCAAAGCACTGATGTTTCAAATTTCACTTAGAAAATAAACTAAGAAGCTATGTTACTAATTAACACTCCACGATATTTGTCCTCGCTAGGGCTTGATTTTAAATTCAAAAGTTTTGTTTTTATTACAATTCACTCTCCACTCCAGCGAGAGGTGATCGACCGCACCAAATTTCACGCATAAAGAAAATTTATTACACGACAATTTTCTCAATCGGCCACGACATGACATCTGTCAGTCGCAAATACAAAAAAATCTTTTAGAGCCAAAGAAACCACGGCCATACGGTCTGTTCCGAACATCTGTAATGTTAGTAATGGATCCTTGTTGTTAGCTCGTACACAATACTTCTAATGGGTCTGGGGCCGAAAGGTATAGAATCTGTAGCTGAAGAGTCCGGACTGCGTTACTTCGTCAGCCTAGTATCTTCGGTAATGCAACAAGCTCGTCCCTTTTTTTCACTAGCCCCAGCTTCAGTGGCTTGGTGGAGACTGTAGCTCTGTCCAAGTGCTCTTTTCAGGGAATTGATACATGAACCATGATATGTCTCCGGATGCCGACTTTCGAGTCACACAGGGGTTTCCTCCTGTTAATGCCTTGGTGACTGGGCACGACAAATACATAGCTTAATTGCTTTTAAAAAAAATCGACTCAGGCGGCGATCTCCGAACGATTCTATTTTCTAAGTCCTTTTGACAGTGCAGGCAGTGACAGCGCATGTATGCTTTTATCATAATGCGAGTCAAAGAGATATGCCACATACAACCTTTACTAAGGGACAAATATATGTCGGAGACATGGCACTAGCATCGCTTAGAAACGACAAGTATAGTGTATACTTGAGTGTGGTCTGCGCAGCTTATGCTCTATGGTACGCGGAACGTCAACGTCAGTTGGCGCAACAACGTACTGGACACATTTGAACGGTAGCGGCCGGAGAGTACGCACGCGCAAAACTCACATCGTTTCTAAAATCCATTTGCATCGGGTAACTATTTCTAAATAATTTAATTGTGATGTTAAAATAACATTAAAGTGACTGTAAGGAATACGACTGCGTCTTTATTTTGAAGATCCAAGATTAACTGTGTTATCAACGAATCCGAGTTTGCTCGACTGTTCTACCTACAAACAACCTCGCCGCAAAATGGCAACTGATTGAATTGTCACATCACTATTTGGATGTCACATTGTTTGCGCTCAGCGACCACGACGCCGGCCGACGGATGACGACGGGACCCGAGAAGACGTGCAGCGGGGAAGAGTGAAGACGGCCATCTAAAATTGGCGCGGCCAACTGGATTCATACGCATTTTTTCATTTGTTTGTATAATTAATTCTCTAATATACGCAAAATAAACCATCATTTGTATTCAAAATTAATAAATTTATCATTGAATTCGACCTGTCCAATCTGCACACGATATAGTCAACAACATTTGGACCTTCTTATCCGGATCAGTTCGAAGACACCAACCAGCTTATAGCCGTCAATGCAACAGGAGCATCGAGTGGTCGGACAATTCATCCCCTCATAATCGCCTCGTCATCCCCTTTCCCTAGGTTTATATTCTGCTATCGTTAATCTAAAGTTCTAGTATCCGCCAACCCGCGTATACTTACTTACCATTATCTAATACTAGTGGACCTGGCGGACTTCGTACCGTCTTGACAGTTTCCAAGTTTCCATCAAGTGTTTAATTTCTCTTTGGTTTCCATGACAACAAAACAAACAAATAATTTTATATTGGAAAATGAAATTGTCGTTTTTAGTATATTTATAGTGTGATTCCCGTGGGAATATCGGGATAAAAACTATCCTATTTGCTAATCCAGGTTATAAACTACCTGTATGCCAAATTTCATCCAAATCGATCCATCCGTTGCAGCGTGAAGGAGCAACAAATATACGAACATACATACACACAAACCTTCGGATTTATAATATTCGTGTGATTATATTATCTTTATTGTGCACCGCGAACTTCGACTCAACAACCCTCTGGAACTGTAAGTAAGTACTTGCCTTGTCTCACCAAACACACCACAACACCACAATGGCGAAAAGAGTGCAATCGAGTGTAGACCTCGTAACTAATGAAGATATTATGATTCGCGATTTAGATAAAAAGAGAAGTGTTGTTAAAGGTAAATTAACATTATTTACGAAATACGTACATTCTTTAATAGCGTGGCAGTTAACCGAGCAGATTAAAATAGAATTAAAAGTACGTTTCGATAGGTCTAAAGTTTTGTTTGATCAGTTTTCTATTATTCAGGACTAGTTAGATTTGATAGTTTCCGAAAGTCAGGTAAAAAAATGGAGCTAACCGAGAGAGAAACCTTTGAAAATAATTTTTATGCACTTGTGTAAGTATGTTGAAAAATTCTGATTCATCTCAAAGCGCGTCTAATAATCAGGGATCTACGGTAAAATTGCCAACCATTTCCTTGTCTAGCTTTGACGGTATTTACGATCAATGGCTCGAGTTTCGCGACACGTATCTATCCGTTATTCATAATTGCATAGACATTGATAACATACAAACATTCTATTATTTGCGGTCAGTGTTAAAAGGGAACGCATTGCAAGTAATTAAATCGTTAGAATTTTCATCCAATAATTATATCTCAACCTGGGTTGTATTAGAGAATAGATATAATAATAAACGTTTGTTAGTACACAATCATTGTAACGCTTTATTTACTGCGCCACCAGCAACCAAGGAATCAGCATCCCAAATTCGTAAATTAATCGATACTATCTTGAGAAATATCTTGAGAAATAGCCTACCGATGCTTGGGATACTTTAATTGTCTATATCATCTCATCGTCACAAAATTAGACTCTTCTACGGAACGAGAGTGGGAACTTCACAAAAGTTCAATTATACCTACATAATAACGAAAAATTGACATTATCAGAATTGCTAAAGTTTCTTAAAGATAGGGCTGATGTGTTGAAGACAATTCAAGCATCCCAGAGCAAATACGTTGATCACGTTAATTATAGGAAACCATCGTCGGCGGTGAGTCATAGTAAATTCATTCACAGTAATGTTTCTACGCAAAAAGGTTTAATTAAGCCGTCCAATTCGTTTAGTTAATCAAAGCGTTATACGTGTATTTTGTGCCAAGCTAATCACCCATTTTATGCGTGTGAAGCTTTCTCAAATTATCTATAAGAGATAGTTTTAAATATGTAAACGATAAAAACCTTTGTAGTAGGAATTGTTTGCGCGGCGGTCATGTAATTAAAGATTGTTGGTTTGGTGCGTGCAAGCAATGTGATAAAAAGCACAATACGTTATTACACAAAGAAAGTGGTGATACTGGTGCATCGTCATTATCATTACCAGCCGTTGCACAGGCCTCGCAGACGAAGTCTCCGTGCGAGGCTAGTTTAGATTCATATACGCACATACTTCATACTGCTTCGCATAAAGCTAGTAATTCGCCATTTAAAAATAATAGTACTGATTGTAATTCGCATAATTTGTCGCAACATGTACTACTATCAACTGCTTTAATCGATATTGCAGATAGATATAACGAATATCACAGTTACAGCGCTCCTTGACAATGGGAGTCAGCATTGTTTTATTTCCGATTCGCTATGTAGTAAAAAAACTAAACATTCCAACGATACAGTCCACTGTCCGAATCACAGGTGTAGGTAATTGCGTAACACAATGCACAAATTCTTGTGAAATCCATTTAAGGTCTAAAACAAGTTCGTACAACACGCGCATTAGTTGTTTTGTTTTAGATTGTGTTACGGCTCAGTTACCGACATTAGAAAATACTCGTACTAAATAAATTCCGGAAAATATACAACTCGCAGATCCGAACTTTTATTTATCTAACGAAATACAACTATTGATAGGCGCAGATATATTCTGGGGTCTTTTAAATAAGGATTTAATTCACTTACCAAGTGGTCCGTACCTACAAAACACAAAATTGGGTTGGGTCAATTCAGGTTCAGGATATACCAATCAACAACAGCGCTTTAAGCAAGTTCATTGCAATTTCTCTCTAGAGTCGAACCTGAGATGCTTTTGGGAACTAGAGGAAATTAATTTAAATAATAAAGATAAATTGTTAACGAAACCAGAACGTTTATGCGAAAATTTATTTAAAGAAACCACTACGCGTGATAATACGGGTCGTTTTTGCGTACGCATTCCTTTGTCCGAGTCAGCTGTTGCGCTAGGCGACTCATTCACTGTAGCCGAAAACAGGTTCCGGGCGCTCGAACGCAAATCAAACGCAAAGTCAAAGTCAAATATTCTTTATTCAAATAAACTTTAGAAAAGTGCTTTTGAATCGTCCAAATTTTTTTTACCTACTACCCATTCAGGACGTCTATTTTTTTTAGCTGTGAAGAAGAATGAGATCTGAAGAATGAATCAGATCGATGTACCGATGAATACAGACAAATGTATAAAGAATTCATGACCGAATATTTGCGCCTGGGTCACATGACTCGCGTAAGTGATTATAATTCGCCACATTATATTTTACCACACCACGGGGTGTTGAGACAACAACAAAATTACGGGTTGTGTTTGATGCAAGTGCCAAAACCACGTCAGGCAAATCGTTTAACGATATTCATTTAATAGGTCCTGCGTTACAAAACGATTTAGTTACAATTTTATTGCGATTTCGACAATTTAAATACGTTGTTTGCGCTGACGTGGAAAAAATGTACAGGCAAATATTAGTACATCCAGACCAACGCGATTTGCAATTAATTCTTTGGAGGGACAATCCGTGCGACCCAATAGGGGTGTTCCAACTTAATACAGTTACGTATGGCACAGCTTCGGCGCCTTTCCTCAGTATTAGATGTTTGAAACAACTCGCATCAGAAGTCAGGGATAACGCCGTAGCTCAAGTCATTAACGAGGATATGTATGTTGATGACGTCATCAGCGGGAATGATGACAAAGAATCATTAGTTAAAATATGCGATGAAGTCTCCAAAGTACCAAAGTCAGGTGGTAATAAAGAAAATGGGTTTTCAACACTCAAACTTCAAAGTTTCCCTCCAAGGACTTATCATTAGATGCTAATTGTCACACGAAAACGTTAGTATTAGGGTGGTTGACACGACTGCGACCAATTATTATTTACTTCGAAGTACGATTTTAACGATAAGTGTATCAGTAAACGTGCAATTCTATCCGTTATATCGCAAATGTTTGACCCTCTAGGACTTTTAAGACCGACTACGATTATTGCGAAACTTTTATTACAAAAATTATGGCTATCCAAAATCGGTTGGGATGAACCCGTCCCTAACAGCATTTTGGATGAATTTCAGAATTTTATTTATAAATAAAACTATCTTCAAAATTTACGCGTTCCTCGTCATGGAAAAGGCAAATTATACACAACGTATAGAATTGCACATATTCTTGGACGCATCTCGAGGCGCGTACGGCGCCTGCGCGTATGTGCGCACTGTGTCACAAAATTCAGAGATAACAGTTCATCTGTTATGCGCGAAAAGCAAGGTTGCACCATTAAGACGACGCATTGGTAATTTACGTGGCGGGGATCTTGATTTTTCCCAACATTTACAAAACATATGAAAGTGATATTTGATGACATGATTTTTCATTTAATTGACTTCATTTTGTTAGTTGCAGAAACACGATTTTTCAACTTTTATAACAGAGAAAAAAATATCAAAGTAACCTCTTTTAAAACATAGATTCACATTTTACAGGCTAACCAGACCGATTTAAGCATCTAAATTTTCTTAGTAGATAAGTACAAAAAAAAAATAAAAAAAAATAAAATATTTAGTGTTAATTCCGCTAACTATGATGAGTTAGCGGAATTAACACTACATATTATTTAAATTAATTTTTTTGTACTATGGATTTCCGCAAAATAACGCCTGATTCCATTAATTAGTAGATTAGTCTTAGCACACACTTCAAAATTGTAGTTCATTTTTTTTAAATAATTTGTAGTTTTAATTACTTAAATACTTGTTATCGCGCGGAATGCATCTCGATGTTTTGTCCTCTTGCCACCTATGGTGGAGCGGGCCATAATTTTTACACGAACCCAATGTCAATACTGAAAAGAAAACGGGCAATATTAAGGTTATGATGAATTACCTCACAAGTTGAGGTTCCCGGGTGAAGTGCGCTTCCATCATTGGCCTTATCATCACTTTACATCAGGTGAGATCAAGGCACTGTGCTTACCCGTAAAATATAAAAAAAAAAAATACCGGAATTAAATCAGAATAGGGTGTCCATGAAAATTCTAAGTTCATCGGACACTTTTCCCTTCAATCGATTTTCGACTTACAATCGTTTAGTACGCGCAATTACTTATATTTGTAAACAATTATCGTAACAAAAATTTAAATCGCTTTGGGCTGCTTATTGTGAATGAATTGGATGACTCTACAAAAATGTTAACGCGCATTTCTCAAAGACAATTGTTGCAAATAAACAGGCATTTATTTTTGTTGGAAATAAAACTTTGGTTTGTATTATGGACGAATCGATTATCGAGATTCAATTTTGTTTGGTGGCATAATGGCCCCATCACTAATTGTTCTTTTGTTTTTTTTTGTTGGTACACTTGTCTCTGGAAAGGCAATATGGCTGGTTGATAGGTTATCGTGTGTTGATAATTAAATAGATTTTATGTAGTAATAAGGGCATTTGGAGCCGTATTATTCTAATTAAGTGGATTGTGCAACCTGTGTTTTGTGAGTGTGCGTCGTAAGCGAATTGTTTCGGGAAAACAATTAGCCGGGATGTCGGCCACGCCGCTGCTGGAGTGAACAGATATTTCAGGGGGAAAGTGCACTTGGGGTAGTTTGGGTGTGTTTAGGGAACCTTCGAAGACCCGGACTCGGATTCGGGCCCCATCGGACCATATGGATCCCGTTCTGGACGGCGGGAGCGGTATTGAACTGTGAGTGGATTTTTCTATTTTAATGTGTAATTTTAAGCAATAGCATAGTGTGTGTTGTGGGTTTCCGCAACACAATCTTTTTCTAATGTCTACAATGATTTAAAGAAAAACAAACGCAATGTTAATTTTCCTCGTAATATTTCAAGCTTAAACATTTTTCTAGATGAACACGATTTAATTAGAGTAGGTGGTCGAATATCCAACTCGGAGTCATTTACGTCCGGAAAGATGCATCCATTGTTACTGTGCTGTGAACCTAGCTTTACTTAACTTCTTTTCCGTCATTACCATCAAGCTTTGCTTCACGCTGGGCCTCAGCCGCTCCTTGCAACAATCAGGGATAGCTGGTGGCCTCTCAGAGAGCGCGACCTAGCTAGGCTAACAGTTCGTACCTGCGTTAGATGCGTTCCTTTGAATGCTAAACCATACCAATGGGTAATTTACCTACGGAAAGAATCGAGCAAGGATCCCCTTTTATACGTTGCGGGGTAGATTACGCCGGGCCATTGTTCTATCTGAACCGCAAGAGAAAAGGCGCGAAATTAGAAAAATGTTACATCTGTTTGTGCAGAACCACTACATTTTTATTAAAACCTGATCTATTAACCTTTTTACATAGGAATACAGAAAACCTCTACGTCTGCTCGCATTATTTTTCGCCTCACTCAACCATCCGGAACAAAAGTTATCTCAAATCTGACTTTCCTGTAGATTAATCCCTCCCAAACGATAGATCTGCAACCCATCATCACACGCAGCAGTAGTATTCTCCTTACATAAGTCTTCTAGCTAGAGGATTACGGCTCAGAAAATCGCTACAACATTTTCTTAACCTGAACAGTGCACTATATCGAAATTATACTCCTGAATCGCCAGCGACCACCTAGCAAATCTAGAGTTATTATCTCTACACTGTTGCAACCAAACTCAAGTTTTATGATCTGTAACCACCTGAAAGGACAGACCACATAATTAATGCTTAAAACATTTTAAAGCCCAAACTAATGCTAAACATTCCTTTTTCGTAGTGGCATATCTAGTCTCAGGATCACTTAAGCGCCTGGAAGCGAAAGCTACGGCTAGTAGAGTTTCTTTACCCTGCATTAAACAAGCTCCAACAGCTTCACCCGATGCTTCATCTACATACAATCTATTTACCATACCTACATCTCCAGACTAGTAAGTTAAAAAAGGTGGGGTTTATAAAGGCTAATTGATGAACATCTTCCCACACAAAAGTGACGTTCTTTTTTAAGGCGACGCACCGCTTAACATTTACCCCCTTTTTCATAAAAAACTATTTTAGCATTATTTAGTATTGTCAACGTCACACAAACGTCATTTTGAATTTGAGAAAAAGAGACAAAACAATGATTAACTAAATAATGCTTAAATAGTTTTTATGAATAAGGGGTTAATCTAATACGGAGCGTTTGCGCCCCGTACCATAAGAAAAGCTGTTTTTTTTCCTTTAAATTCAAACTACAAATTATTTTTAAAAAAATGTACTAGCATATTGAAGTGTTTGTTAAGACTAATCTACTAAGAAAATTTAGATGCTTAAATCGGTCTGGTTTGCCTGTAAAATGCAAATCTATGTTTTAAAAGAAGTCCCTTTGATATTTTTTCTTTGTTATGAAAGTTGACAAATCGTGTTTCTGCAACTAGCAAAATGAAGTCAATTAAATGGAAAATCATGCCATCAAATATCACTTTCATATGTTTTGTAATTGTTGGAAAAAATTAAGATCCCCGCCAAGTAATTTTCCAATGCGTCGCCTTTAGTGAGAGAGAGACATTTTCGCATGATTATTGACAAACTTCCTATAATACGAAAATAACCCTAGTAAGGACTTAAGTTGCTTTACATTTTTTCGGTGGTTGCAACTTAACTATATTTTCTATTTTCCCAGGGTCTGGATTATAACCCTCAGGTGAAAATCTATAACTTATCATACTAATTATATTGAAACGAAACTTACACTTAGCGGGTTTGGGCAAATCTCAATTTGCCTTCTTTAGCGTATTAAGCATTAAGCACGAATACAAACTTTTCAAAAGTTGGCGCATATTCGATTATATTGTCGACGTACCCAATCGCGTACTGTACTTTATTCCGGCTAAGACCCTATCTATAACTCTTTGGAAAGCAGCTTGTGCTATGGCTATACCAAACGGTAATCGATTAAATTCGTATAAGCCGGACGGAGTGACAAAAGCTGTTTTGTGCTTATCACGCTCCGAAAGCTCTAGTTGGTTGGAAATATCCAGAATTTAATTCCAACTCCGCTAAAAACTTTGAACCTGCGAAGTAATTTATTGGACATTCTATTCTTGGAAGTGGAAATGAATCTAATATTAACTTTTTATTCAACTTACGATTATCTATACGAAATCGCCACGTTTCACCATCCTTCTTAATAGGACTACCGGGCTGCGCTTGTACTACGAGACTCCCTAATGACACCATTCTCCAACATTTGGCGTACCTGAGCATCTATAATTTCTAGTTAACACATCAAATAAAATAGAGTTTTGAACCTGACTTAGGTTCGGAGCTAATAAGGATTGAATTTCTTTCTTAATATTAATGGACTTTAACATTACATTTTACTGGATCTATAAAAACTTGTGTTTTATTTAAATTTACAAAGTACAACATAATATCTTATCTGCTTAATGGTTTCATCGGTCAGTGATATGGTCACAGTCTCTTCATTATTCGGAGTGACGAATGGAATTCTGAGATTTCTATTCGCAAACACAATTGCTTCACCGTAGAAGTCTATCACAGCTTGTAGTCACGAAGAAAATCAACACCCAAAATTAAGTCGGATCCCAGTTCGTTCATAATCAAAAAACTAGCATGAAACACCATTGACTCGACGACGAAGATTGTCACCACCTCATGCTCAACCGGGATGATAGAACCGGTTACTGTTTTCAGGAACCCTTTGCGCGGTAAAGTTTGAGTTAACAAACCGCACCTTTCGAGCATCCGTGACCCTATCACGGACACCGTCGTGCCCGTGTCTACTAAAGCAAAGCATTTATTCCTCCCTATGGACAATTTAATATAAGGATTAGGTATTAGATAGATTAGATAACGACCGACCATTTTCTCCCTCAGAGGAGTAAGCGCGTACTGGCGACTGTACTCGGGGCATGGTGCGTATCTCAGCACTCGATGCGCGTATTGGAGACTGCGTTCGAGACACAGTGCGTATCTCTACCGTACCGAGCGCGGTGTACGCACTGGAGACTGCGTTTGGGACTGGCAATCGGTGCGTATCTCAGCGCTGGGTGCGCGTACTTCGGGACCCGGTGCGTATCTCCACACACCTTATCTGGCACCGGTCCCGCGGCGAAAATTTGGCGCGCCTCTCTGCTGTCGTCCATAAGGACGGCTGTAGTTGCTTCTTTGTGGTGTTGTACTAGGAAATGGAGAAGCATTACTATCACGATTGGAGCGCGGCCTTAGATTATACCGTGGGGGTCGAAAACTCTTCGTTTTTCACTCCCTGCGAAGCGCCCGGAAAACTATCTCTTGGTGAGTAAAATTGTCTGTACGCCATAGGGGATGACGAACGGTATGCAGTACGGTCACCTTGTCTATCTGTTACAGGAGAATATGGGCGATATGTCGTACGATCGCCTGAGCCATCTCTTTGTAAAATCCCAGTGGGTTCCTTTATTGGTAAATTTAACGTAACATCACCGTTATTACCATCTAGAATGTTACTCATTCGAACCAAAGTAGCTCTTAGAGAGGCTTTGTCTATAAAGTTCTGCACCGCCAGTAACTTCTTTTCTCGCGGAATCACACCTCGAAGAAAGGTCGTGACAAAGTCATTTTCGTCGACTACGTCGGCTCTCATGGCGAGCTCCGACAATCTATAAAAATACTCCAATAAAGTTTCGGAACTCCTCTGTAGAGCCGTATAGAACTCTGCCGCAGCATTCCTCGCTGAGGGGAATTCTTTCTCGAGCAGCGATAAGATGTCGTTTAGAACTAACTCAGATTTATAAATGTCTTAAAATACATTAATGCCGGAACTTTTAGATAGGTTGCGAGAATGACCGACAAATTAATTTAATTTATGGCTGTTATATAGAACAAGGGAAGTGATACAAAAAGGCCTACCTAATTTCAAACACTCGTATCATGATAAATTATTCAAAGAAGGTGATAGGTAAATAAAAGCAAGGCATTATTCTTTGGTTTATAAATTTAGTAATTAAGAAAATATATTATAACGTTTTAACAAACATTACTTCCTTTAATCTAGAACGCCTTCTTCTTACACGAAACTTGGTCGCCGACACCTATGCTATACGAAACTTTCCGTAACTGAACCTAGCTACGTTGACGTTCCCGGGGTATTTTCTTTATACCCGGCGCGTCCACCAAATGTAGAGCTTTAAGAGCTCTACATATAATATTCGGGTTAAGAGAAGGCGGATAAGACTATTAAGTATTATTTATATTCTTTTATTGTTAAACGAATTACAATAATTTAGCCCTACGCGTCTCGGCTGGCTGATACCGAAGTCTCCATTTGCTCCTTCTCATGTTTTCTTCTCGAACGAAGCCTTATCTTCTCTATTTAAATTCAGGCCACGACGTGTGTCATAGTGCTGCCCGAGCAAGTAGTCCCGATCACCACAATACCTATTGCTTAATAATCTATATATATATAAAAAAGTTAAATTATAACAACAGATGTAACAGAGCTGTAGTATGTGCCAAATAGCATGTCAATAATGATCAATGACCCCAACTTTTATCCCGAAATTTCATATAGCTTTTCCCATAGAAAACTGTCGCTAAAAGTGTCGCTAAAAATGTCAATATAAAAATGTTGATAACATAATACTTAAAACTTCATGAAATAAGAGCCAAGCCAGTAGTCAAAACAAATTTATAATTGACTAGCCGTTACTCGCCCGCTTTGCTATGCGAAAATAATGGATCAATGAATGCTAATCAAAATAATTATTAGGTTTACCAATATCATATACCTACAGCCTATCGAGGAGCTCGACGGCGCAGTGGTTAACGCGCCCGGTCTGCGAGTGCTGAGGTTAAGCAACTTTCGCAAAGGCCGGTCATCGGAAGGGTGACCAAAAATTTATAGTCTCGAGCTCGTCCGTGCTTCGGAAGGCACGTAAAGCCGTTGGTCCCGGCTGCATTAGCAGTCGTTAATAACCACCAACCCGCACTGGGCCCGCGTCGTGGTTTATGGCCCGTTCTGCCTATCCATCCATAGAGCCGGCTCGTGCCCCAGCTGTGGGGACATAAAATGAGCTGATGATACCGCCTATCATTTGCACAATCTCATGTTCTTACTACATACAAATTTTTATCAAGAGCCGTCTCCCGCCCGCTTCGCTGAGCGTAAACTCAAAAAAAGTCTAAGATGGTTATTGCCTAAGTATATAAATGCCGCCTTAAAAAATCTAAGATGATGCCGACATATAAATGTCACTTTACTTCAGTCATACTTCTACTTCAAATACTACAAATTAAACATACATACATACTTATAGCTCACGCCTTTTTTCCACAATGTACGACATGTGGGGTAGGTAGAGCTACAGGGTGACAATATTGACACGCTACGTAGCCAAGTTTAGCAAGGAGTAGGCCAGAAAAACATAGACAGACATTTTTACATCTTGACATTTATAAGTATCGACATTTTTATATCTCTGTATAAATAGACTTCGACAATTTAATTTTATGAATTCGACATTTTAATACCTAGTAATTTTTCCTTATGATCCTTAGTCGCCAAAAGGGCGAAATTCATATACAAGATTTGTTTTATTTATGTTATTATCACTGTTGACCACCTCCAGCTTAGCCTGTACTACGATGCTGAACGATAAATGTTGCGTCAGTTTTGTATGGGAAAAGCGATACAAACGTTTTCGAGATAAAAGTCGGGTCATTGACCGCTGTTGACATGCTATTTGTTTGGGACATACTACAGGATTTATTCGATTTCAGTGTGATTTTCGATCACAGTAATACTCAAAAATAAAATTGGTTAGTATACATTTTTTTTCAAAAATTTAAATCATCAAAATTCTTGACCAACTTATTATTCTTTGATTTACATAATTAAATATGTTTTAAAGTTTATTAAGGTGTATAACCAAGATTGCCATCTAGGAGTAATTCAATCAACTTTTATGTAATAAGACGCACGTCAGCGCCATCTCTGAATATGTTAAGGTACTAATTCAGTTTGATCTATGACATAAATCCTAAAATTAAACTTAGTTGGAACATGGGCTTTCCAAATCATTGGTTCTCTCATAATGTGAATGTTTTATTTAATTATTTGACTAGGCTAAGTTTTTCACTTATTCTAGTTAATTTTATTATTGTTTTACGTGTCTTCGTAAATTACGCGTGCGTAGGTGCGTATAGGCCTAGGAGTTCCTAATATACTTTTTCCTTTAATAAAGGGTAACCTTTTGTGTCCAGTTACATCCGAGTGCGATTTTTTTCAATATTCGTACTAGATTAATTTTACTATATTTGGTACGCGATCGAAGCAGCACATTTTAGTGGCAAGTTAGTTCAACAAGTTTTCTCTAGATGACGCTGCATTGTTTCGTACGAATTTAAGTTAACTTTTATAATGAAGAAAACTCGCATGCTTTCTCTGTTATCTCAAAGCAGGGACATGCGAAAAAACATACACATACCTACGCGAAATATAGACTCATATGACGTTGTACTAGAGGAAGAAAACGCTATCAAAACAATGGTTGGTGGCTAAACAATGGCGAGCAAAGGTGGACTTATCTTATCTTATGATGCCGTTCCCTCTAGAAAACCTTCGAAGGTGATTCGTTTCACACGGCTTGAGGAACCCTCTAAGTTTCTCGCCCCCCCAAACAAGCCCGGTGAAGCTGAAAATGCTGTCTGAGACAATCAGCAAATTCTCTGCAAAAAAAACCTAATACATTACATTATGTGACATTTTTTTAGCTTTTGTTGAATGTTGCTTGTGACATCCACACCACCAATAAGATAAATACTATTTTTTTTTGGAGAGAGACTGCTGATTGCCTCAAACGACATTTTCAGCTTCACCGGGCTTTTTTAGGGGCGGTGAAGTACGTAAAGGGTACCTCAAGCCGTGTTGAAACGAATCACCTTCGGAGGATTTCTAGAGGGTACGGCATCGCACACTTAAAAGTGCGCGTCCCCGTGCCCTCCCAGAGTCTCCGAAGGGTTCGGATCGGATCGGTAAATCCTAAAAAAATCCTAAAAATATTATAAACGCGAAAGTTTGTTTGGATGTTTGTTATTCTTTCACGTAAAAACTACTGAATGGATTTGGATGAAATGCGGCAAATAGATAGTTTATAACCGGAAATAACACATAGGATACTTTTTACCCCGATATTCCCGCGGGAACGGCAACCACGCGGGTAAAACCGGGAACCACGCGGGTGAAACCGCGAGCGGCCACTAGTCTTCTATATTAATAAAAATCAATTGTTACATGTATATGTATATAAGTATGTATGTAAATGAAATATTGTCTCGTACCAGCTGATCCAGCGGATTTTGTACCGCTTTGATAGTTTTTATGACAACAGAACACACACATCGTTAAATACCTAGTTTACGCGTGAAAGCATATCAAACAAAGAAACAAACAAACAAACTTATTTTTTTAAAATTATAAGTACCCTTTATCTTTGATTATACTCTTGAGAATATGTGTACAAAATGGCATGATGATCGGTTGAATAGTTTAAATTACGTTTAAAAGCGTATCAAATAACGAACCAGCAAACAAACAACTCAAGATGGCTCTCGTCTCGCTACGATTTAGCCAAGTTTTAGGGCAGGGCAGTTTTATTGTCTGCTGCGCATGCGACATAGAGAAATATAAGTTTTCTAAAATTTTCTAAGTTAAATGTATTGGCAGGCGATGACAGCCGCAGCAATGAATGACAAAATATTGACAGATGACATTGTTTTGCTTTTTGTCTCTGTGCGTGTTTTTATGTCAGGCAAAGGCATCTCTGTCTTTCAGCCGACCTATAAGTTAGGCTTTATAAAACTTTTGTAGCGTGCGATCTTTGTTTTTGATTTTTATTCTTATTGTTTTGTTTTATACGTTATTGTTTGTAATGTTGTGTTTGAACGGTTTTTTATTTATGTTTATTGTTTTGTGTTTTTGTTTCGTGTCGTCTCATCGACCTCTAGGTCCCGCCAGCGCTGCAGCGGCTATTGTCGTTGTAGCCTATGCTGAGGCTGGGGCCTAGTTAGCCACACTAAATGTATTTTACCTAGGTACCTTTTCTTAAACTTTTTTATTTTTTATTTTATAACGTCATGTACAATCTGTTTGTGCTCAATAGAAAGTTATTCTATTCTATTCTATTCTAACTCACTTTCGTATTTATAATGGTAGCTAAGATAGTTAGGATTTATACAACTTGTAAGAAAATTACTTTGACACTGGCTAAATGAGCTAACCGCACGAAACCTTAAAGTAGGGAAAAACAAATTATGTGAGAACATTCGGTCCGAGAACCGGTTGCCGCGACCCTAAGAGACACCTGAGCCGATCTTATGGACCGGGATGAAACGATATGCAAATCAAAACTAATGTATGTGAGAAATCGGGTGACCGTTGCCCTAAGCTCTAAGCATGGTGTGCACTCTGACATTGACCATTGGCCTATTAATACCTTCTTGGAGACAGTGGAGCATGAAACTAAGTTTAAAAAATAAATTTAAAACAAAAGTTAAAAAATAAAATTGTTTTCTCCAAAATCACAACAGTGTTGAATAAGTGAATTATGTGACTGTGTCAGATCAGATTTGATGGATCAATATGATTTGAATTTGATGTAAGTACGGTAAGTGTTTTTGTTTCTTTGTTTGTAGTAAGTATCCTAGTGACAGCAGTGTCCGATAACAACCAGAGATCGACCCTGATAATATTTTTATCTTTATAAAACCTATTTCATATGATTACGGAAAAACAGTGTCGATATCAACTGATTTTTGTATCGATACCTTGATACCTTGCTATAATAATGTTCAATTTTCTTTTTTACAACCCATGTATTATTTTTACGATGTAGGTACTTTAATTCTTAAAAATTGTAAAGGTAAATAAAGCAGTTTTGGTGCATTTTTATAAACAACGCTTAGCAGGTTTAGCAGGATTTACCCTATACATTGGTAGGAACAGCGAAAAAACATGGCAACCCTGATCTGCTCCCTGACCCCCAGGTCATTAACGGATTTTTGACTCAAATACCGCCCACCTGTTTCTTAACTAGTCCTACAATAAAATTTTAATGAAATTATGTATACAATTTTTGGTGACGAAAGCAGCTGGTGTTGAACACTGGCGCCACTACAAATCCTATGAATTCTAATAAAAATAACCCTTTTTTTAAATAATATGTAGGAGCGACTTTCACTGTAACTTTGATCGGGAGGATTTTAAATACATTATAATCTAAAAACTCAAACTCAAACTTTTATTTGCAAACTAAGTGGTACATAGATGGTGTTTACATTGATAAAGTGTCCTTATTACTTAGCCACCTTGTACAGGTATAACATGCAGGCTAACCCCCTTACAAATAAACACTATTTAAGCATTTATTTAGTTAATCATTGTTTTGTCTCTTTTTCTCAAATTGAGAACGACGTTTGTGTGACGTTGACAAAACAATGATTAATTAACTAAGTAAATGCTTAAATAGTGTTTATTTGTAAGGGGGTAAGAATCTATACTATAATAATGAGGAAAGCTTTGTATTTTTTTAAGTACAGTCGGCGGCAGATCAACCTACCCAAATCTGTCAAATTTCTCCAATGAATATTGATCCTTATAACCAAACAATAAAATTCAAAATTTATTGTAGAAATTTGACAGTTTTGGGTAGGTTGATCTGCCGCCGTGTGTACGTATGTCAGTAACGAGTAAACTCAAAAACTACTGAACCGATTTAAAAAATTCTTCCACCATTAGAACGGTACATTAGCGTTGAGTAACATAGGCTATACTAAACAAAAATACACCCGTGCAATGCCGGGGCGGGCCGCTAGTTTAGTAATTAATAAAAATGTTTATTTCGGTAACAAACTTAGGTGCATTAAATTAAATGTTTGAAGTGTATCATTAGCCGAAATAGTAGATGCACGGGTTGAAAGCAAGAAGTCGAGGTTCAATCCCTATAGCCCCGTTCGTTATTAGACTATTGAAATAAACCCATACCCGACAAAAGCATGTTAACTTTCTAGGTGGTTTAACAGGACTGTATTAATGGGTTGTAAAGCGTTAATTCAACTCAAAAAAAAAGAAAAAAAGAGCAGAAATATGGTCATACAGGGCTGCAACTAATGTACCGTCAGTGTCGTTGACAAAAAATCTCACAAATATTTTATTTTATCTTTATTATTGAAAACATTATATTTTTAATATTAACGAGTCGTATTTAGAATTTGGAAAAGTGTTTAATAATTATTCCACAAGCGGGATTTGAACGCGCACCCACCCTCTCTCTCTATCATGATGTAAGTTATTATGGAATACCTTTGCACTGTATGGTGTATAATAATAGGGTTGAAAATGAAACCGCTTGTACTCGTAGCTTCCTTTTTCTAAATTGGTAACAACTTTATTGAAAAATTATAATTACTGGCGTATATGCCACTCGCTACGACACGTTTATAGAAAGTATACTGCGCCAGTACCGATAAGCAGGCACATTTGATTAGTAAAAATTAGTCAGATTAAATTTTATGGTTTTAGACAAAAAAAAAAGTAAATAAAAAGACAAAACTGGTTAAATATTTTTTTGTGTATGCACAATTTTACATTGCTTAGGTCAAAGCAATGGAAAAAATACAATCAAATCGTTTCTATGACAACAAAACAAAGAAATCGTGGAACATTTTGTATTGGAAAAAAAATGTTTGGGGTGGACCACCCTTATCACTTAGGGGTATAAAAATAGATTACGACTGATTGTCAGACCTACCGAATATACATATAAAATTTCATAAAAATCGATCGAGCCCTTTTGGAGGAGTATGGCAACTAACATGTGACACGAGAATTTTATATTTAAAGAAGAAGATATCTTTATCTATATTTACTAGTAGTCACCCAGTGGACGAAATTCAACCGTTTTATTAAAACATACATTTAATCTTTGGGGGCTCCTTCTCTATATAAACTCTAACTGATGTAATTTGCTAATTTTTTTAAATTTCTTTTGTACATGCTGTTTATATCTTGTGTTTTCATTTGTAATGGAAATTGTCCTTCTAATAAAGGGAATTCACAATATTATGACGCTGTAAGGGAGAACAGAAATACCCTTGCTCAGTTTCTTGTCGGTTCTTTTCAGTGCAAGGTCTCATAGTGACATTCATAAGAGCTAATTTGTAGCGTGGACTGAATAAAAGATTTAACATTTAGTTTTTTATGATTGTTTACATATAATTTTACGCAATATTGTTGCGAACAAATTACAATTTAAAAAAGACTGAGTGTATAAAAAATCCACGAGCGGAATTCGAACCACGATAGCATAGTTGGCAGTGCCCCTGACCCAGCACGTCATGGGGTGCGGGTCTGGACTCCATTTCCACTTAACATCAGGTGGAGTGGAGTCATTTGCCGAGCTATGCATAAAAAAAAAAAGAATACTTTTTCAACACTTAGTCTTCTTAGCGCGCGCACGCACACACGCGCACCGCATCATCGTCAAGAGTGGTAAGGTCAGGAGAAAAAAAAAGAGAAAAAAATACAGTTTCAGTTTTATAAAAAGTCATTTGCCGAGCTATGTATAAAAAAAAATACTTTTTCAACACTTAGTCTTTTTCAAAATTAGTTTTTTTTTTAAATTTTGGATTATTTCAAATTGACCACTCCTCTGTGTGTGCAATGTGCTTAAAAAGGCGCGCGAATTTTTCTTTTCACGTATTAATACATAGATTGAAACTAGTAAGCTTCTATTAGCAAATTGGAAAAGCTATAATTTTTTGAAAGAAATTGTATGTATTCGTCGTATTACAGAAAGAAAAGTAAGTAGCCTATATGCTATCTCACTGCTGGGCAAAGGCCTCCATCATCATTGAAATCAAGTCGTCGCTATAATCGATCACAAACTCGGTCTATGCATCGAAAAATCCGAAACACGCGCGACGACCTGGAAATTGAACCCTGGACTTACGGGTATCGGTCCGAGCACTTTACCACTCGGTCACCGAGGCGTATACGATATCGTATCACTTAAAAAACAAAAGCAGGCTAACTTAATAAATAAATAAATAAATAAACTTACTATCCCCCTTACAAATAAACACTATTTAAGCATTTATTTAGTTAATCATTGTTTTGTCTCTTTTTCTCAAATTGAGAACGACGTTTGTGTGACGTTGACAAAACAATGATTAACTAAGTAAATTCTTAAATAGTGTTTATTTGTAAGGGGGTATGTCTAGAAGTAGTACATTGACCTCTCAATTTTTTTAAAGTTACATTTGTATGTGGATCAAATTATTTGCCAGCATTCATACGAAAACTAATAGAGCACTGTCAAACTTAACAGCTAATCAGTAAAGTAATATATCGTCGCCGTAGAGTGAAAAGTCACTAAGTCGACATTTGGCCAAAATTGAGTTAGAAACATAATTAAATTCTCCAAATTTTTCTGCACAATTTCAACCTTGTTGACATTTCTATAAGTGTCATAGTTTTTATTTTAGGTAGTTCAAAACACATTAACTTTACATTTGCACTACTCATTGACAGTCGAAAACTAATCAAGTTCGTTTAATACTGTTTTTTATGAGGTAGCATTGCAAACATGTTAGCTAAGTCGAGTTGGTTATTTCTCCCTATTACACAATAAATCATAATTAGGACTCGATCCATACCAAAATTGAGTGAAAAGTCACTAACTCTCTTCTATAACTCATTAACTAAACATATCGGTTTATGATTTGAGGGTAAAAGATAACTATCTTTGTTTTTTGTCATTATCTCAGTAATTCAATGTAATAAGTTGAAAGTAATAATATTTCCTTATGTGCTTATCTGTGCTTTAAGATATGAATCCATAAAATTAGAATTATCTCATACCAAAACTAAGTTATGATTTTTTTTAATTTTATAAAATTTTAAACCTCTACATCTCTACATCTTTGCTTATGTCTTGTGTAACGTATATTATCTATGACGTAAACGTATGTGTATTGTCTATGCACGATAGATATTTATTGATCAAACAATCATGCGAAACAATAACGCTGAAACACAAACAGTGCACATTATATTTGAGGAAAGCTCTATCGGTTACACGACCCGTATGATTTGCCGGCAAAAATCATTGGAAACAAAAAGAAGCATGGCCGCCGCTATCGTCAAGGGGTGGGCATTTTAAATGTTCATTCTCTAACACAGGCGCAATAGTCAGTGCGATGACGATGCGGGGCGGAACCCTCTACTTAACTAAACTCACACTACAACGAATCGACCGGCGAAAGGTGATCTCTGCCTCCCCCTCGGAGTTGTAACAATCCCGTATGCCGCGGGGGATAGTGCCAGGGTGGTAGCGTGCCAACGGTGGGTGGTCGGGACGCTGTCACTGCGGCAAAAACTATACGCACACGGGTGTAGTGGTACGCGGTAGGCATAAAATTCGAAAATATACATAGTCGTTTCTCTCGCGCCGCAAATGAGATGGTGCACGGAGCGGAACGAATGCATGATTCTGCGTTATTTGACTTCGCAGTCTGTTCGCGCGAACGGGCGGCGGCCGATTAGATAATGACGGTGGAGCGGTGGGACGAGTCGATACTATGAAATTATGATAAGGTGGGAAGACGGCTCTAGTTCGTAATACGTAAAGCTTCAGGGTCTCTAATCAGTTAATTAAATGACGTCTCATTAGTGTGTCAGTAGCTCGATTTGCTCATTAGGATTATGGGAAATTTTACAAAAATAAGCCACTTTAACAAAAGCTGGACATCGGCATGTTCTAGCAATTCAAATAACATTAAAACCTCTATGCTACATTTTCTGGATACTTACAGAACATTTTGCTTTTTTGTTTCAATAACACAAGTTTCAACACTTGCTGATGAAGTGGCAGTTAACATTAGACGTAGGTAAATATTTATTGTCATCTAATTTTCTAAATGAACTCTGTTAAGTATCAGGTATGTCACAAAAGTTACACAAACAGAAACGTGATTGCAAAAGCAAATTGTGAACCGCTATCGGCCCACCAAAAGTATCTCAGCCACCAATCAGAACGGAGACAAAGGCGCTTCACACTAAAAAAGTGGACAATACAAAGCGCACCGCACATTACGCAATACATAGGTATACGTAGGTACATAGATACCTAGGCTGTAGCGATTTTTGGAGGCGTTCTCAATATATCACCGCCGGCCGCTACGACCGACGCACACAGCGCGCGCACGCACACACGCGCACCGCATCATCGTCAAGAGTGGTAAGGTCAGGAGAAAAAAAAAGAGAAAAAAATACAGTTTCAGTTTTATAAAAAGTTTTTACTTGATTTCGTCTCAGAAGAAGTTTTGCTAGTTTTAGTAGTAGGTAGGTAGGTAGTAGTTTGGGGGATATCTTTGCCCAGCAGAAGGACAAAATAGGCTAATGAAAAAAAAGTTGCCACAAAAGAGTTTTTAAATTTATTAAGACTATCCAAAATTAGTGACTACTTGGGCCAATGGAACTTTATTGATAGAAAACATATATTATATTATATGTTTCACCCGAATTGATAAGCTCCTCCAAATTGAAGTCAGTTAATAAATATAAAGCTAATGTGAAAATAATATTGTAACAATTACTAATACTAAACCAATAGTAGAGACTAAAAACCTTTTGATTTGTTTTCGGAACTTATTCAAAAATATTACTTCGTCCAAAACTTTAAACTGATAAAAGTTTGCGTTGCTTTGTTCTCCCTATCCCTATACCTTTTGAATTATTTACAATTAGATTATTAAGATACGGTAGGTACCGTTCGAAAATTTTCGGTGTCAAAAATAACCATTGACCTTGTAGGTATAATAGAAAAAGGAGCATTCGTAATTGACATCATAGCGTGACAATTAGACACTGGTTCATAAACCGCCTCGCTGCCTCCACAGAAAAGTTTTGAACGGCGACAAAAGAATAAGTTTTATAACTTTTTAAACTATTATGGTCACTTACATTAGAATAAATATTATTAACGGGATTATTACCATGTTTATTGTCGTCTTTGAGTACATCCGTGATCATGGCGCATGCAACTGTGCCGAAATATCGGATACTCAAACACGACAATAAACATGGTAATAATCCCGTTAATAATATTTATTCTAGAATAAGTTTTGTCGTATACTTAAACAAAAAAAAAAACAAAAAAAAACAACAAAACGGTTTTATTTGCGCTCCGTACCCCCTGGCGGGCATTTTCCGAAGTGTGAGAGGCACGTTATTAGTCCGTGCGCCCGGATAGGTTTTCACAATTTTGAGCCGGCAGTCACAATGCGCTCCGTCATTTTCTATGATTAATAGAGCAGCGTCAGCATTGTATGTTGGAGAACTATGTTGGACTGTCTGGGACGGTAATGAGACTTGCTCGAAGTGTTGACTACCGTTCTGCGAAAACGAATACTGTAATAAGTAACGGGATACAATGCTTTTTTTTGTTGTTTTTGAGAATCCGACATTTTGGCATTGCTGGTATGGCCATGGATGACGATGGTCTTGAAAGTACATTCTTAAAATCATATAAATCCTTGTACACGGAATGCGGTATAAAATATGATGACGATAACGGTATGGTACTTCATATACCTAATATATAATTGTATAATTTGTAGAATAGCGTCAGAATATTGTAAATTGGAGAACTAAGTATGTTGAATTTTCACGGGAGGTAACGAGGCTTCTTGCTTGAAAGAGTTTATGTTTTTACTTTTTGTTGCATAAATATAACCTAAATTTTTGCAAATTGTCATGTGACCTTTTGACCTTTTGTTTATTTATTTTATTTTTAAGGAAGGTTTATAGCTATTTAATACAACAATACAATAATAGGTAATTAATAAACTATGTTAAATCTTAAAGCTACTTACAAACACTCACAAGTAAACAATTACACATAATGTAAGATGTACCAACATGATGCAGTAAATACAGATTGTTTGGTAATATGTGTATAATCCCGAAACATAGTCATGTAACCAAGTATAAGTAACGCCGTGGTAACATATAAAATCATATTTATAAAGATTTACTTTTCCATAAAAACTCAAATTTATTTTATTAAAATATTTTAAAAATGTTTTTGTTTTGTTTATATAATTTTTAACGTAAATTTTGTTGCGGACAAATTACAAAAACACAAATGTTGAAAAAATTTCCACGAGCAGGATTTGAACCTGCATCCTTCTGACATACCGGGTCAGGTGCTCTCCCAATTGAGCAAACGTGGTTCTAATCAGCCCGCCGAAATTATTCAACACTATTTACTTTTTACTTTTTTTTAAATATTTTTGTTCATTCACGCTATATTTCTACTTCTGCTTATGTTTGACCATGAGGTTGACGATCAAGAACACCGCATCAGCTTGACCTAGGGTTGTCACTTTACACTTTACTTTTAATTAGTAACATCTCGTACATCTAGCGTTTTTAATTTTCCGCGGTTCTATAAACGGTACCGTATCTGCCATATTCGATTATACAGGAATTACCAAACATCCTATAACTATTAGTGTGAATACAAACCTAGACTGGCAGTACAGTGGAGATGCTAAATGAATGCGAGAAATCGTAGTTCAATCTATGGAGATTGCTTTGGAGCCACGTTAGGCTACTGAGACGAGAATAAATCTACCATTCGGTGAAGCGTAGGTATTAGCTTTTTGGAAGCTAATATTATAAATGCGAAAGTTTGTGTGTATGTTCGTATATTTGTTGCTTCTTCACGCTGCAACGGATAGATGGATTTGGATGAAATTCGGCATACATATAGTATATAACCTGGAATAACACATAGGATACTTTTTATCCAGATATTCCCACGGGAACGGGAACCACGCGGGTGAAACCGCGAGCGGCCGCTAGTTGAATAATAATATAACAGTCGTAGGTAGGTAGTACGTAAATTTTATTCATAGACAAATACTATTAAATCCTCCTAAGTTGTAAAGAAATATCTATTTTAAATCAATTCCTTTTTTCATGTTTACTTTATGTCCTATGTGCGTTACAAACAAACTCCGATTAGTGCTGTATGTTCGTTTTGTTCCTGTCATGTAAACGTCATTTCAAATTAGAGTGAAAGAGGCAAAACACGGAACAACTATTGTATGTTTATTTGTAATAATGAAAAGTGGCTTTTTATGATAGAGAATGACATTTTCAATAACCTGACGCTGCGAAAAAAAATAAGAGAATAAAAGCCCTTTCTGAGTATCTTGTCGGTTCTCTTCATTATGCCGCCCGATCCTCTAAATGTCACTACACATTAGAATACACTAAACATGCACACTTTTAGGCCCAAGACACCGCACTCGTAGAACAAGGGTACGACGAGCCGGTTCACACGCGCTCTATACCAGGTACAAACATGTGTACCTGGGCGCTTCTCTTCACCACCACGACCCGGTCAACCCGAGCCGAGGTCCGAGCCTTTATAGGCGCCCTCGGGTTGCTTCGATCCGATCCAAACCCTTACCCCTCTAGTAGGGCACCCCCGTGCCCTACTAGAGGGGTAAGTAACACGCACTGGTGCGCGTGATGCCGTTCCCTCTAGAAAACCTTCGAAGGTGATTCGTTTCACACGGCTTGAGGAACCCTTTAAGTTTCTCGCCGCCCCCAAACAAGCCCGGTGAAGCTGAAAATGCCGTTTGAGGCAATCATTAAACTCTCTCGAAAAAAAAACTTTTCATTTGGTGGCAATCTAAAACTGTCGTCAAAATTGTACGTCAAATATTCATCACCAGCTCATGTTTTATGTCCCCACTGCTGGGCACGAGTCTTCCTATGGATTGATAGGGAAAACGGGCCATAAACCACCACGCGGGCCCAGTGCGGATTGGTTGTTGTTAACCACTGCTAATGCAGCCGGGGCCAACGGCTTTACGTGCCTTCCGAAGCACGGAGGAGCTCGAGATGATACATTTTTGGTCATCCACCCGATGACCGGCCTTTGCGAAATTCGCTTAATCGCAATCGCAGACCGGGCGGTTTAACCACTGCGCCGTCGAGTCGTCGTTCTTTTAATTTTGCTATTCAGATTACTGAACGATACAAAAAATTTAGTTTCCATTTTTTTGTTTATTCAATCGATCCGGTTAATTCCAGTATAGTTTTAGGCTTATGTATTGTTAAGTCGTCAATACTGCGTGCGTACGTGGGTGCGTTGCTAAAAGGCTTCGTAGGCCTAAAAACGTGAATTTCAGCGCCCCCCCGCCTCTCCCACCCCCTTTGTTGAGGGGGCGGGCGGCTGCACTAGCTCCCACCCTTGCGGCACTTGACGACCGCGCACGGCCCTTGAATATTAATGCCCTCACTTAATTGAATATTTTTGACTTATCGATATTTTTTACTGACCGTTAGTTTTACAGCGATCATTAAAAAACTATAATTAGTCTTTAACGGAATAGGATTTTTTAAGTGGTTTTTAATAGGCTTTCGATGAATTATAGGTTTATTCGTTAGTGGTTCAAAATTACATAGTGTATCTGGTTAGTTAAATGAAAACCTATTTTCATTGTTACCTACCTACGTAGGTAATACGTAGTTGTACGTAATTTATTATTTAGAACCATATACGACTACAACAGCTGCAATCTACATAATATCAAACATTTACGAAAGGTATTGCGCATAAAGAAAACTTGGTATTGCGTAGCTTTAGTTATTGTTCTGAGCCATTGCGTCACTATCTACTTACGTCAAACATCAAATGCGAGAATCCAAAGAGATTCCGCGATCCCAATGAAACCTCTAAGTCCGCTCCAAAATCCTAAACAGGACCGGACCGGCCAATATCCGAATCCGTCTCTTAATATCCCAATATTAATTCCCCAATCGTAAATAATATCCAGCGTGCACAATGTTATCTTAACAAATTGACGCCGCCCGGCTAGAGCGAGACACAGAATGGTGTACGTCCAAATTTTACAATTTTGAGCGCCAGTGTTTAGCGATGTTTATGAGGGGTGCGAGGAGGGGTGAGGCGGCCGCTATAGTGCCGAAAGGGGGAAAGGATAAGGAGAAACTGACCGAAACCCCCGACACTTAGATATATTTGTGCGATGTCGACCCTCAAAGATACGGATCGGTGCGCCTGTGTGCGAATTCTCTCGTGACGATGTTTAGAAATCCTTAGTGAAATAATAAGGGTAAACGTGCTTAGTTTGCATAGTTAGCGCAGCTAGGGAGTCAGTAGTTGGGTTTGGGGTGGACCCGCTATATGCAATGATATAGTAAATCTTAGATGTTAATTTGATTTATAATATGCGGCGTTCCCGCTGGCGTTTCCAAAATGTATTTGCTAAAATAGTGAGCTGAACTAACTGTACGGCAACTTTTGCTTTGCAATTATGCAGCTGGTATTAGTTTTAATAGAAGATTAAATGCATGTAATAATTAGATTAATGTATAAAAGTTTGAGTTAAAATGAAAATTTATTGAGTATTGCAGATAGGTAACACGTTTTGATCTTTGTGTTACTTTACGTTTAGAGAGTTGGTAGACGTTATACAATAATGTCTTTATATGTTCTTGAACTCCGGCACAAAACCAAAGCGTAAAACCGGTCGTTGTGGAGATCCTTGGGGGAGGCCTTTTTCAGCAGTGGGCGTCTTTTGGCTGAGATGATGATGATGATGATGACGATGATGAACTCCATTTTGAGTAAAACAATATGAAAACTAAATGAATGAAGAAGAACAAGAAGACAACATAAAATTACATTAAAATATTTTTGTTGGTATTGCAAACAGTAATGTAAGATTATTTTGGGTTTAATTAATTTCAACAAGTTTCTTTCTTCACGTTTTAATAGAATTTAAATAGAACACACACCCCAAGAGAGTTAGACGGGCCCCGTATTGTAGCAGTTTACGATGTCGCACATAACAATATAACGGCAGAAGTTAAAAGCATTCCTTTCCACAATAGCGAGGCCGTTTCGTCAGATCGAATGTGTTTATCCCGAGCACGACATTCGTTCTTTAGTACGGTCCAGCGGCTATTCGTCGGCGACAGGCCGATTTAATATTCTATTTTACTCCGGCGATAAGATTAAAGTATGTAATTTCTTGTGCCGAAATTGGCGAGTGTTTTGTGTACGCACTAGATGTGTCGCTCGTGTAGGGCTGTGGTTAATTTTTTGGATTTTTTAAGTTGCGTCCTTTTGTATTGTGATGTCACTCAACTGTTACATTGAGTATCCTAAGAATTAAGGCTTTTGCCTTTATTCTTTGAGCATTTCACCCTATTAGTAATGAAGAACGAGTTGCTCATTTTTGTTGGTATTGCCAGCTGCAATTGTTTTACCCTGACATTTGTTATTAATATAGACAAATAAAATGATGGGCTATTAAAACTTTTTAATCGGTGAAGACGTACGAAGACAAAGTACGCCAAGGATTGATTTATATTTTAATTATTTCTTTAACATTATTAAAATAGTTAATAATATTGGGATGCCACGAATTTGATGTATTGTTTGTTTTACAATTTTTTTATTATAAATAACTAATATATTTATTATATAATAGTTAATAAATAACTAATGTGTTTATCCCGAATATTATATATATAATATAATAGTTATTTAAGAAATATATTACGGCCAAGTTTTTTTTTTCCACCTTGCTGCCAGCCAGCGCAATTGTAATTGCAGCTCTTTTGGATGGTTTTTAGTCGTACATATATATCCATAGCAGTGCACTACTTAGAAAACTATTATAAAAAACAACAGATTTTCCATAACATAAAAAAAAATATAATAAAAAAATCAAAACAATGTCAAAATGAAGTAATAGTCTGAATTGGACGCGAGAAGATTTAAAGCGTTTCATTACAATGTGGCACTAAAAATACTGAGGCACGACGATATAGTGAACAAAATCGTATCTTAAAGTTTTTCTCAAAATACGATTGCCTTTCGCGTTAATATTAGGTACCAAATGGCAAATTAAAGAAATTAGTTTATGGCGTTTTACAGCTAAGTTTGTCAAATAGTACCTACATTTCCTACTGTAAAAAATAATTGTCTCTTATTCTTTCTTATTCTTCTTCTTAAAAACAGAATTTGTCTTGGTTTTAAGGTCTTATTTTTAGCGTCTTGTTATCGGCGTTTTGTTTTTATCGTCTTATTTTTAGCGTCTTGTTTGTATCGTCTTGATTTTAACTACTTTTTAATAGCGACTTGTTTTTAGCTTATGACAGTTTTTAAGCGGATGTGCGATATCCAAAATGGCAGCCCTGACTTTGATCGTAAGAAGTGTGCGTGTGACGCCGCCCGCAGCCGCACCCCGGCCCCACAATAAAACCCCACCCACACTAAGACGACCAGTGTATTGGACAATTTTCGTGCGACTCCAGAGTCGTGACTCGCCTACCAATTTTGATGTAACGAGTTAACGGTTAACTCGTTATTCGGTATGCTGCGAATCGATAATTATGAATTGAAATATTAAATTGCGACGATAGTTTTTGTATGATGTTATGTAACTGAATATTTGTAATTCTTAAGAAAGTGAAGTTAAATTGTCTTGGTCTTTAGGTTATTCTTAAAAATTGTATATATGTATATTGATAGATACCTAAGCTAATAGCCGAATAGGTAGGTAACCTTTAAAACCTTCTGAATTAGCTAATTCTGAATTTATTCGTTTATAAAACTGACAATTAAGCGTGTGTAACTAGTTTTTATCTGTGATTATTATTTGTTGCTTTGGATTTCGAGGTTATAACTTTCTTTAAAGGCACTCATGTAAGCATGTGTTTGTGCGACATGCGAATAATCGGCTGTTTTAGTTAGTTACTTCATATCAAAAAACTATTTTGCAGAAAATTTTTTGTAAAAATTATTTTTTTGTTATTTTTTTTGACATTGCTATTTTTTTATATCAAATTTACTTGACGTGACTTAAGGATCACCACGCGCCTAAGGCAGTTAGTCTAAAACTATGTATAACAAACAGCCTTGGCAATATTATATTCAGCTACATAATCAACGAAGCAAAATTAGCTGGCAACCCCAAAAATAGCATGACAAACGAAAACTTACCCCTATAATCTTGCTCGGCAACGACCCCCGGAATAATCTAAAAACCCTCGCGATTTTCTTCCATCCCTCCCCTTGGGGTGACCACCCTACTTAAGATAGATGGAAGCGTGTAGATTAGACTTCAGGATAAGGGTAACCCCGTCCCGAATTAAGGGCCCTTTGTACTGCGCCGCTCCCAAACTTTGTGCCTTGTTTTGACATGTTTTATAATTAATTTGCTAGTTTCATGTTTTAGTTTAACGAGGGGAGTTTAATTTTAACGAATTTTCCCTTTAAAGTTAAGGTGCACAATGTCTGGTGGTAATACATAATTTATTGACGGTGCGTTACGTTTTCGAATGGGTTATATTTATGTAACCCCTTGACAAAGGTATGTTTGATTATTATGTGATCTCCTTACTATTGCATTGTTTAACCTATACTGTCCCACTGCTGGGCTCTCCATCGTGCGAATCAAGTCATCATCATCTCAGCCAAAAGACGTCCACTGCTGGACAAAGGCCTCCCCCAAGGATCTCCACAACGACCGGTTTTGTGCTGCTTGCATCCAGCGGCTTCCCGCGACCTTCACCAGATCGTCGGTCCACCTTGTTGGAGGCCTGCCCACACTGCGCTTTCCGGTACGCGGTCGCCACTCCAGGACTATCCCGCCCCAGCGGCCATCAGTCCTGCGAGCAATGTGACCTGCCCACTGCCACTTGAGCTTAGCAACTCTTCGGGCTATGTCGGTTACCTTTGTTCTTCTGCGGATCTCCTCATTTCTGATTCGATCACGCAGAGAAACCCCGAGCATAGCCCTCTCCATTGCTCTTTGAGTGACCTTGAGCCTTTTTATGAGGCCCATAGTGAGCGACCACGTCTCAGTCCCGTATGTCATCACTGGCAACACACACTGGTCAAAGACTTTCGTCTTGAGACACTGCGGTATATCGGACGAGAAGATATTTCGTAGCTTACCGAACGCTGCCCAGCCTAATTGGATTCGACGATTGACCTCTTTGCTGAAGTTGGACCTACCTAGCTGGACCGTTTGTCCCAGGTAAACATAATTGTCCACAACTTCGAGGGCAGAGTCCCCAACCTTCAGAGGAGTGGGTACGACACGTGAGTTCGACATAACTTTCGTCTTCTCCATGTTCATTTTAAGACCCACTTGTTGAGAGACTCTGTTGAGGTCACCGAGCATTGCGCCGAGGTCTTCCAGGGTCTCAGCCATGACCACTATATCGTCAGCAAACCGAAGGTGAGTGATGTATACGCCGTTGACGTTGATGCCGAGTCCTTTCCAGTCCAGAAGCTTAAAAACATCTTCCAGTGCAGCAGTGAACAGTTTCGGAGAAATCACATCTCCCTGTCTCACTCCTCGCTGCAACTGTATAGGTTTCGAGCTCTGGTCCTGAAGACGGACTGACATAGTGGCGCTTTCATACAAACACCTCAACACTTCGATGTACCGATAGTCAATTTGGCACCGCTGGAGAGACTGTAGCACGGCCCATGTCTCAATCGAATCGAAGGCTTTTTCATAGTCCACAAACGCTAAGCAAAGAGGCTGGTTATACTCTTCGGTCTTCTGTATAACCTGCCGCAGCGTATGTATGTGGTCTATGGTGCTGAAGCCTTTTCGGAAACCGGCTTGTTCGATAGGCTGGAAGTCATCAAACCTGCGTGCGAGACGATTCGTTATGACTCTCGAAAACAGCTTGTAGACGTGGCTTAGAAGTGAGATGGGCCTGTAGTTCTTCAGCAGGGTTTTATCGCCCTTTTTGAAAAACAGTACCACCATACCTTCGTGCCACGTCTCTGGCGTTCTGCCCCCTAGTACGACGGAATTAAATAGCTTCTGAAGAGCTACGAGTACCGGTCTTCCACCTGCTTTCAGAAGCTCGGCCGTAATTCCGTCAGCACCTGGTGCCCTGCCGTTCTTGAGCTGTTTGAGAGCCATACTAATCTCGTATAGGCTGATGTCCGGGATGTCTTCGGTATAGTGCCGGGTTAACTTAGCTCTAGGGTCTTTAGCTAAGCTTTGTACAGGTGGCCGTGTGGATGTGTAAAGCTGTCCATAGAACTTCTCGACCTCTCCCATAACATCGGACCTGGTCGTGACAGTTCTGCCGTCATCGGTTTTCAGCGTCGTCAGTTGACACTGCCCAATACCCAGATCTCTTGCGAACACTTTTGAGCCTTTGTTCCGCTCAATGGCCTCTTTAATACGGTTAGTATTAAATTGGCGCGTGTCGCGAGTCATAGACTTCGAGATCTGCCTATTTAGCCGCCGAAACTGAGACGCATCACCTGAGGAAAGCAGAACCATTGCGCGCCGCTCTTCCATTAGTTTGAGAGTATGGTCTGAGAACTTTTTGGTTCCTTTTGCACGGTGGGTTTTAAAGAACTTGGATATTGGATATTTGGATATTCGTCCACATTTTCGCAATCATTTAGGCGCTCGAAGCGATTCTGCAATTCGAGCTGAAAGCTTTCGGGGTTTTGGATTTGGATGGGTGCAGGACGGAGTGTAGACCTTACCAATCGACGTCTTTAGCTTCGTCTATAGCTTAACGTTGATATTCAATGTGCCTCTTACCAACCGGTGATCGCTGCCAGTTTTAAACGCATTGATCAAAGTGACATCATTGAATATTTGCTTCCTCGTCGACATGATAAAGTCAATCTCGTATAATCAAGTCATCGCTACAATTAATTGGCTTAATCACTATACGCTTGCCAAATGCGAGTTGGTAATAATAAACTCGGGCATCAAAAAATCCCGAAACATATAATACTTTGTCCGACCTGAGAATTGAACTCAGAACTTTCGGGTATCAAGGCGTTAATTTGATAAAAATCACTATTATAATTATTTTATTTTATTTATATTGAAACTTTACTTGGCCACGTTATCATCGGGGCTGGTCGGAACACCTCAAATTAATGTCAAATGCATGACGAAGTTATAGCGACGTTGCTTTCGCTTAAAACTAAATTGACGCTCTGTTTTATGCCTCGCAAATTACCCAGGGACGTATTTAAGTTTGTACAAAACGGTGAAATTAACGCTTAAGCTAACAACGGCGAATAAGTTGTTTGTTTGTGCCGGTTTCCAGTTCGCAACTGGATATTATATACTCGTAATGTTACATTTCCACTTGGTATTGTCCACTGGGATTTGTTTACTTGGGTATAGCAAAAAAAATTAAAAAAGGTTTTACTTCAAATTATTACTTAGGTTTTCACTCCACGACTTGGTCAACCTGAGCCAACCTCGGCTTGTCCCGCTCTAGATTCCGATCCGAACGTCTTGGTGAATCTAGGAGAACGGGGACATGCTTGCTGATGCCATCCCAGAAAGCCGAATATCCTCAAAGGGCTGATGATGTTTGATCACCAGTCACCACGGGCGCGGCGGCTAAGGAACCTTTCGTTTCTCGCCACCCCGCAAATTTTAGCAGAAAACATCACGACTCGTTTATTGTATTAACAATGAGAAATCATTAAGCTAAATACATTAGATTAGGTATAGTAGGATACAAACATTAATCAGTTGTTCCACTGTTCGCCTGATAATCTGAAATAATCACGAACAATAAAGTCACAGCTTTTTACTATTTGAAAATTCGTAAATAAATATCCTTTATAATTGTACTTTCAAATTACAGTCTAAATTACATTATAAAATACATATAGAGTGAGCTTATCTCTAAAAGACAAATCAAATCAAATAATTTATTTTGTTACATTGATAAGAGTTTTAAAAAAACATAAAGATATTTAGGTTAGCAGTGAAACAGTGGCAAAAAAGGTCCCCGGCTAAGCATGTGTCACGGCAATAGCAAAGCCATAAAATGAAAAAAATTATTAGTAATTTCAAATAAGAAAATACAGTGAATTAGGTCTGTTAAAAAATTATGATTTTCATATTTACATTATATCAATTAAATCTAGATTAATTCAGATTAATATCTATCTTTATAATTAAAAAATCATAAAAAAAAAATTAAATTAATAAGAATTAGAATTACTACCTACTACGAGTACCTATAATTATAAAAACTAATTACAAAAGTTTTGTTAAACAAGGAAATATAAGCTTTTGCTCAATACTTTGACACGTGTTTCATTGGCTTTGTGTATTTTTTTTCTAAAATGGAACTTTATTTCCTGAATCATATTGTCATTGTTATGCAAAATATTGATGCGTTAGTTATTGCTAAATGAATTTCACTTGTTCCAATATTCAGATTTAGCAGGCCCACGTCATTTAATATTTTTCCAAAACAGTTGTGGATTTTTCATTTAGGATTTATTTCTGTGTACCGTAGTAAAATGTATTTAAAGCTTTTTATAAAATATAGACAAGAAAATTCTCAAATGTTCCATGTTAAAAAATTGTACGTAAAAATAATTTTTAACAAAAAAAACCGACTTAAAAAACAGGAAACTAAAAAAGTAAAAACAGGTCTAAAAAGCAAGAAATAATATTGAAATCATGTTATCAATTACCTAGATACGCATATCAGTTTTCGGAAGTCGGTTATTTTTTGTTAAAAAATATTTATTTTACGATTTTTAGTGATGGGTAGACCTAACAAGGATGCTTCTCGGATGAGGAAACGACGGCCTAGTAGGTAGTGGTATTCCTATGTAAAACTTCAATCTTAATTAGGTACAAGTACCAATAATTAGGTATAAGTAGCCAAAATGTTCAGTTTGTACAAAAATAACAAGTTATTTTTGTACAAACTGAACATTTTGACATACTAAGTTCTTATCAATAGCATTGAATTAAGTCCAAACACAAGGTAGCTACTGTAAAACGTTGAGGAATTCCCTTGACTGTCCTTCGTCTTCATCATCACCCCTAATGACAGTCACAACCTATCTAGGTGTAATGTTATCATCAATACAAATTAATCAAGCCCAAACACTAGGTAATTGCTGTAAATCGTTGAGGAGTTCCCTCGACTGCCTTTCGGCTCCATCATCAGATCGGCTCCAGACCTTCATTGAATAGTAGTGCTTTAAAATACTTATGAAAACAAATTAACAAACGCACTAGCTGCGACTACCCTGTTGATACGTTGTAGTGGGCATAGTAGTCCGCGATGTGTTACTTTCTGTGCCTGATGCCACTAGACCACAGAGAAATGAGACATGGTTTTATGTTACGGTTTAATGAGGAGAAACCTTAATGGTTAATTTATCATCTACGATTTGTCATTGTTAAAATAGTCTCTAACAGTTAGTACAGTTAGTAACCTGGGTGGTGCTAAATGAGTAACACTGTCTGAGTGGTAGAGCCACGCTGCGTTGCAGCACGAAATGGGCTGGCTCACCCGGCGTAATACCACCCTCTCACAGAATATCGGCGTGAAACAACGGCACTCGTTGCTGTTGTGTTTCGTCCGGTGAGTGAAAGTACCGGAGGCCCATCTCTCACCCCTCCCCCCTCCCAATTCCTACTCCCTCGTCAAGATCCAACTCCTTCCTCAGGGTTGGCAACGCATCTGCGATAACTTTGGATTTGCGGGTGTCCATAGGCGGCGGTTACCCGCCTGCTCGTTTGCCTCCTTTTACCATAAAAAAAAAATAACATTAGGGTTGTAAGAATTTTTTGGAACGAACAATTTTAGTTACCAAGTAGTCACGTCACTAGGAGCGGCAGTTTGCCCCCTTTTACGACAGCCGCAGATAGAAACCCGCTTGATAGGCACCATTCATTTGAAACGTCTTTCTAACGCAAACAAAGCTCTTGCCGCAGTAGGTACATTCCTTTAGATAGTGGGCGGTATTCATCGCCACTAAAAGGCCGAGTTTAGTGTTCTCTTAAGACAATAGTTGCTCGCGAATGGACGGACCAGCATAATGGAGCAAGCAATGAATGGGGTATAATTGGAATACGTGTAACTAGAGATATCGCCGTCCTTTTCTACCTTGCTTGCTTGGTTGATTTGCAATCTTGCAAGTTAAGCTACTATCTTGATGTTGGGTCTTCGAATTAGTGATTTTATAAGAGGTGACTAACTGCTACCCTTAGAGACCTAAAATCGTTTACTCCAAAAAGTGCTTTAGACCTTTTTGACAGAGACGTTTTCACAATGAAAATTGCGCAGACTCTTGCGCCCATTCCTTCTTCGAAGTTAAAATATTTCTTGTATGGGTTTTTCTTCTTCAGCGTAAGAGCCACGCTCTTTTTTCCATTCTACTCTATAAAATGCGAATTATTCTATTTCTCTGTAAGACACATCGGTCGCTCTCTTTTTAATTTATTGCATACAAGCTGTTCTTATGAATACCTAGCTAAAATTATTATTGTAAGATTTAAAGGTTTATCAATAAGCAGAATGAAGAGATATAAATTTGTTAAAGTTTCTTCAATTCTCATAGTCGTAGGCGACTGGCGTATGGCGGTAACAAAACAATGTCACCGGCCATCTTTGTTTTGCTCGACCAATCACGTTTGATTGTACCCGTTCTTAGTTTGGTATGGCGTGGAAATTTATGTAAGAGTACCTACGGTTACAATGTTACTTATTTATTAAAGTTCTTTGAGAGAATCTTGAGCATCAAAGTGTATACACCAAACTGTAGTTACTTCTCACAACGCAATAAATAAAAATAATAATGTAGAAAAAATGTTGAAAGAATTTTATCGAGAGGGATTTGACGATAGCCTAGTAGGTAGGTAAGTTTTTTTTCCTCTTTATTTAATTTGGGGCTTTTGTTCACATGGATATGCCAGCCCTATTGTATCTTCCCAATTAT
This sequence comes from Eudonia lacustrata, assembly GCA_947562085.1. Taxonomy (NCBI): domain Eukaryota; kingdom Metazoa; phylum Arthropoda; class Insecta; order Lepidoptera; family Crambidae; genus Eudonia; species Eudonia lacustrata. The sequence continues at coordinate 6,246,587 of OX387326.1, read as the reverse complement.
AATCTTACACTAAGCTTATAAAAATAAAAGTTATCCTAGTTAAATAAAAGTATGCAAAGGAATCACTGTTCAGTCATCTTTACTAATATTTTCTAGTTTTCTTTAATACATACATATTTCTCAGTCAGTCGACCTTAGTATTTCCTCCTAATCGCATAAGTTAACGCTTGAAATATTACGATGAGCTCCAGCGTCATAATGGATACCTGTAAAGAAACTTTAAAGCCAGTTTTAAAATTATTTTTTTTGGTCAAAATAGCCAGCACGCTGACCTCGAGGACTTTTTATGTTAATAAGTTTTTAAGTTTATGCCGAGTTATGGTTCTGTTTATTTGAACACTTTTCTGAATTATTCTTTCAACTTCAATCAATTGACAAAAGCGGAATGATATTTTAAATTATGTTTAACGGTAATTTTATTGATTGAGTAATTACGGCTATTGAAGGTGGCCTTAGTATGTTATATTAATTTTAAGAGATAACATGTTAACATTAACCCTAATTCAGTTTAATTTTTGGTACAAAAACTGTTCAACTATTAATAACATAAAATAAATTAACAAATAACACCCCAGACGGCCGTACCGACGACAAATGGTAATTAGATTCTGAACTTACCAGACTCAGCTAGCTGGTAACAGCCCCTACTATTGGCTGTTTGCTTTGAAACTAAAATTAGTACGGACCGACCCTCCTAGAGTGAAATTAGAATCCCCTGACACGTGGATACTGGTACACGGTGACAACATCTTTGAGTTTCGAACTGGCTACTCAGAGATTCGAATTTCAAAATTAATTGTGAAACATTTCATTTATTTTTAATTTCATTCCTATATGTATAAGCTGTTGCATGGAAGTAAAAATGCCAGTGTTAGGCAGTACTCTTTGCTGACGAGGCAGCGACAATTTTCTCGCTCAAGTAACGTAAAATAGATGGTCATAGTCATATAGGCATAATTATTTATCATCATGTTGGTATGGTAAAGATCTCGAGTCAACAAAAGAGATACTTATATTAATAGCTGATCGCTGACTGTTTGCACTGCCGCTGCCTGCCGGCGAGAATTCTACCCACTTTTTTGTCGCAGAGACAAGAGCTGTCAAAGATAAAACACGCTGAACGAGATCACTCGCGGAGAGACTTTTGCAGAGAGACTCTTGCTTGGTACTTTGACTTCATCACCACCTTCGATCTATTATGTACTAGACAAAATTTCATCGCTACAAACGTCATTGTGGCTCTGTGGCGCCAAAGACGCCTACCGTTCTTCAAGCGCTCATCGGTAATCTGTACCTACAATTTTATTGATCCAAGATCACCACGCTTACCAAATATGGGTTGGTGATCACAAAAACAAGCTATGAATCGAATAATATAACACACGTTGCCGAACTCGGGTATTTAACCCAGAACCACCGGATATCAGAACGCTTCAATACTCAACCAGCGAGGCGTTCACAACAAGACAGTCACAAAAACAACAGAAAATCATATCTCAACTGCCACAATTAAAACAGCTAGCTTTTAATATCCAACTCATACGCGAACTATGAAAACTACGAATAGGTACAGTTATCCAAATAGTGGAGTCCCCGATTACGCTCGAAGGCGCGCAATTAAAACTTCTTTGTGTGGCTGTACCCGCGGCGTCTGAGGTGGGGGCGGGCGGGCGGGAGGGGGCGGTCACTTGACGGACTCCGTAATTGGAAAAGTTCTAGTGATAAAGGTTGCTTATGTCAATTCTACGTTTATGTGCGAGTACTTGGCTGGTTTTGGTTAGTTGGACGAAAGAGGTTATATGTGCTGGAATATAATAGATTCTTTGTTTAAAAAACAATTAGAAAAATATTATTTTTCATTGGATACGAGAAATTTGTGGGTTAATCCTTATCGCTTTGTTAGACTACTTGAACCGATTCTTAATACACAATCTCTCTGGATGGGTTACCTGAAGACTTAGACAAATGGCATAACGCTAGTAGAATGGAAATGGAATATACTGATGAACGTATGAAATTGACATAAGCCAACAATATACGTATAAATTATGGCTCATATGAATTCCATACGTTAATTAATTCATTCTATTTTCCGTTTCTATTCTAGTGCAGGGCTATTACTAATGTGTCAATGGTCAATTAATGATAACTTTTATAAAATAAAAACTAGTACAAGCGTAGATAGATACCTATTTGTTTTCTGGATACATTAAAGGGACTATCATCCATCACACTAATATTATAAATGCGAAAGTTTGTGTGTATGTGTGTATATTTGTTGCTTCTTCACGCTGCAACGGATGCATGGATTTGGATGAAATTCGGCATACAGATAGTTTATAACCTGGATTAAAACATATTATACTTTTTATCCCGATATTCCCACGGGAACGGGAACCACGCGGGTGAAACCGCGAGCGGCCGCTAGTTGGTAATAGTCCTTAATAGTGTAATAGTGTTAACCCTATACTTGGCAGAGTTTTTTTGTATAAAATGTTTTCTTTTTTCACTACTCGAAATTTTTTGTAAGCGTCTCAAATAAAACACAATGCAAAGAATAGGATTTCTATAGGATAAAGAACTTTTTTTAAAATATTAGTCTGTTAAAAAAAGGGAAAAAAGGTGTAAAAACGTCTTTATATAACGAATTCGTCGCGCGTGAGTTACAAAAAGGTCTGAGAGACCGCGCGTTTCCAACAATAGGCGAACTTGCGACCATTTGCAAAATGCTATTCACAGAAACTGAGGCAGGGGTAAGAATGACCCTACGCAAACAAGTAACTTTGAACTTTGGAAATACTGTATTAAAATTCGATTTCATTAAATGCGGACCGCGCAGAAGGGTCCGTCTTAATTTCATAGCATTAGTCGGTCTTGTCGACCCCTTGGACATTAATCGCGAAGGGTTAAGAGGTCGGTGACCTCGAACCAAGATGCGAGGAGGGAGTCGAAGGCGATCGTTAGCAACGTAGCAACATAGATATTAAAATATTTTGATCAGTATCAATCAATATCGGTAGGTATCTAAGACAGGCAATAATTTTGCTTAGCTTTGATATTAAATACAATTAAATAAAAAAATATATAAATATATTTATTGTATACCCAAAAATTAATTAACTTATATATTAATTAATTAGCTAATTAATTATTAGCTTAATTAGCTTAAGTTTTTGTATCTAGGCTAAGTTTTATACAGCAATAAATTGTATCTTATCTTATTTTAAATACTTGTAATACGAAATTTTTATTTAAATAAGACCGTGTCAAAAGTCCATTTTCTATTTTATTTATATTTAAATATTTAGGTATACTTTCCAAGATAAAGTATCTATAATAAAAACTTCTTCCAAAGACAGAGAGACAGACAATTCAAAAAGTTAATAAATTGAAATCAATCACATTACCCTGTTTTATGAAGTCTTCTTGTACGAGTATACGTAAACTTACGGTAAGATTCTGGGGTTGGTGATACTAGAGATGCCTAACGCATTTAAGCAGCTACTTTAGGATCTGTAGCAGCGAGCGAAGCGAGCGCAGTAAAACGCTTTTTTTACTTCTTTATAATGCAAAACTGGGGAGTAATCATTATGACGGGAAAATACTCTGTTCTCTCACTTTTGTTAAACATTAGGCATACTTAAATTTTCATCTATATCGTGATACTATCTTTTCCGTGGTCAGCTTTACAGTAGTCGCATATTGATGTGTAATATTTGACATCTCACCTTAGTAATAAGCAATTTTGACATTATATTCTGAAAAAAATGGGTCAGGTATTACATTATTTTATAACTATAAAATAAATACAGTAAATACTCATTAGAAGACATTTGACATATCAAAATGACGTTTGATAGTCAAATGACACAATATGTCACATATAATAATACTATGTCATGTTCATAATATCGATTTTAAATTTATCGATTTTAAATTTACAAAATGGTGCGCGCTTCTCCGACTTCCTGTTACACTGTTACACATACTTCCGTCCCATTTACGAAATCACTCCCACAAATTGCTTATAGAAAGCGTGCGTGCGTCAAATTTCTCCAATGAATATTGATCCTTATAACCGAACAATAAAGTTCAAAAATGATTGTAGAAATTTGACAGATTTGGGTACGTTGATCTGCCGCCGTGTGTACTCGAGTAAGCCGCGTTTAAAGTGTTCGCGTAAACTTTTTAAAACAAGCTGTTATTCACCTTAAAGTTGTAAAACGGTAATAAAACCTCCTCTTACAAAGCCTCGACGAAAACTAAGTCAATTAACTGATCACTTTACAGAAATTATGTAGGGTTGCAAAATTCTATTCCAAACATAATAGACGTACTAATTGACTACTAAAATTGCAGTAATTATTTTGCTGAACAAGCACAGTGAAAATAGTTGCGCTTGTATACAGAATGTGAGGTAATTAAATAGGTGTATATTACCGAACCATAGCCATGCATTCAAGTATAAAGAACACTGATAGCATGCAAATCATATTTACGTAGGTAGATTGACTTTTTTTGTTCATTCCTGCAATATTTCGGCTTCTGTTTATGTTTGACCATGAGGTTGACGATCAAGAACAACGTATCATCTTGACTTAGGGTTGTCACTTTACGGTTTTTTTAGTAACAAAGAACCTCAACATCTCGCCCACGTGGTGCTTTTCAGTTATGTTTATAATTTTCCGGGGTCCTATGAACGGTAGGTGACCCTGTCTGCCATATTCGGGAATATACAGGTATTTCCAAACATCCTGTCCCCGTCCTTATGTAATTGCCCCGTACAGAATGTATATACGAATAAGATAAATAATGCTGAGCTATCGTGCACCTATTTCCAACTTCATAAATTGCTTTCTCAGTTAGCCGTGGGCGCGCGATAGTGGGTCCAAACGTAGGTACTAATGTATGCTACAAATATTGGGTTTTTACCTATGAAATTGACGTTTTCTTCTTACTCATTAATAAGTGTAATAATTCTATAACTTAATACTGGATGTTAATATTTTTATACACATTTAATTAAGACTGTGTTTCTTAAGCTTCAGAATTAACAATAATCATTGTTTTATTTTGTGTCTTTATAGCCCAATTTTTTTTAATTTACTTCTTTTTTTGTTAGCTGAATTGACCTTTTGTTTTATTGTAGCTTTGTAGGGATTTGATTTTTTTCTTTTTAAGAAAAAAAACTGCTATTAGTTAGTGAAACAAACACACTGCCCTACAAATTTTATGGTGTTAACATAAATAGATGCTAAGAAAATTGAAAAAAACGTTAGTATGAAAAGTATAATTTTATAAAAAATCTTCATACATAACGTCAATTTCATAGGTAAGGACCTACTATATAAATACCTATCTATATAGGTGTAAACATACATTCAATCGAAGGGATTTACAACTGCTAACTTGTATCTTAAATCGAAAGCCACCAGGACCAATGGATTAAAGATTAAAAATGTTCGTCAAGTGAGCTCATAAATTTAAGAGTCATCTTTTATATTTCTAAGTAATTAATTATTGTAAATTAATTGCATAAAACATATATCGACGGCATAATGCCAATGCTTCGTAACATTTTTCGAGAAATTGACTCTCTTAAATCATTGACTACCAAATACCTACTAAACTATTGCAAAATATTATTAATATTTTAATCAAACTTCAGCTTTTCATATTTTTATATATATAGTTACTTTGTATTAATGGAATTGTAATTGTAAATTTTCAGGAGACTAAATTTTTTTAAATTTGTTTAAATTTTGAAGGAAGTGACACTTTGCCGTCGATATGGCATTTATTGGTTAAAGTTTATGCACTATCACAAAACATTTTTTTACAAATTTGTTGGCATGTTACCCAACACTAGTAGTGTTTATATACAACGCTAGCCTAACGCCATACCACGGCCTATATAAGCTTTGTCTCCATAAAGCCTGTTCTCTCTTACCGGCACCCCACACGCGGATGGAACTGTTTTCTCTGTAATTAATAATATGAATAAACTCCATTTGCTCAGTAATATAAAGAATCAATTAGTTTTATTTTACCGTTGAAGTCCACTACAACCCCGAGCGCAGCCTACCGCGCCACAAAATTGATAGTGCATTGCAAACTTTTATAAATCGTTCGTAACAAATACCTACTTTATTACCTGCCTACTTACTAATTTATTTTGTAACAAATTGTTATACAATCATTTTGTTTATCACTTATAAGTTAAGTAGTGAAAATAGTTTTAATAGTCTATTTTCGACCACTATAGAGAGCGGGAACGGTGGGCGGGCTTTCCAACTGCCCAACTATCATCTTGCCCCGCCCGCCCTACGCTTAGGATAGGAAATTGTCGAAAGGTACATACTATTTCGATAGCGAACTATTTATTGTATGTAAGTACATTTTATTGTTAAAATTATATTTTTAAAGAAAACGCAACATGTTTTGTTTACCCTCTAGTACGGAAGCTATGATTAAAACTATGGCGTTAGTTTCAGACAACTATCTCCGTTAGAATTTAATACCTAGCAATTAAAAAATACTAGTTTCGTGTTAAGTATGATTTAATATTAATTAGCTTAGCTAATACATACTTAAGTAAGCGGCAGGTGATTTATTCACTTTAATCTTATCTGCAGCTTGAGTTTTCTTTTGTTGAACTGTTTGAAACAAATTAATTAACAAACCTACTCTGACAGCTGTCATTCGCGATTTTCAATTGTCATTGTCTAGAACAAATTCAAATTACCTACCACTTACACCCCACCCCTCATTAGTGTGCAGTAGGTATGTATTATCATATTGTTTTATTTTGTTTACATGTTATTGTTTATTTTATGATGGTGTGTGTGTGATGAAGTACCAAATAAAAAAAATATTTATCTATTTATCTATCTATGTAACTCTTGACTCTGAATTGCGAAGCAGTGTACGGTCCCAAGTCGTTTGCTCACCCGTACAAAGGGATGCTCCTATTTAGCTGACGCCAAAAAGTATTTTATACCCAAAAATTTTTAAGGTTGACTAAGCGGTGACTTTCAAGCTTCTCACCGTCCCCTGTATCGGGTCACCATCTTTATGCTTGATGTGTTGTTTGGCCAACCATACGGAAGAACAGAACGCTTTGCCTTAAAACAACTAAAGTCGCATTTTTTATGCTTCAAATAAAATGTTAAATACATACAACAATAAAATATATTCTTAGCTAAGCTCAAAACTTTACGGAAACATTTTTTTAGACATTTTGATAATATTTCTAAATACTAACATTGAAATGCCGAAATGGCTAGGCCGTTCATCAGATGTAAGCTTTCATCATTATGCCTAGGCCAATCATCAACTGAAATAAGATTAGTCAATCCAACTTTTACGTGCTGATGTCTAGTAAAAGACTGAGCAGTCAGGTTGATTTTATATTTGATTTTACTTCTACTATAACAACTTGTACCTACTAACTTAACCTGTTTTACTTGCATTGTCGTAAACATATGCCGAAATGGCTATTCCATTTATCAGATGTGAGCTTTTATCATTTGCCTAGGCCAATCGTGGAATGAAATAAGATTTTATTTATTAACGTAAACAACACATAATAATGCATTTATTTATTTCAGACTACTTGGAGTCTAACATACATACTTACTAATAGAATTTTGTTAGTAATATAGAACTTAAACAATGTATAACATACATTAACATAATTGTTGAACGGAAACCACTAGACCACAGCGCTACCAACACAGGCGTACAAATAACCGGCACATAACAAACTCATCTATTCACCAGTCAGCCATTTTGCCGAGCGCGCAACTTACTTTCTTACTGTGCAGAGTTTTCCAACTCATTTGAATTCAAAAGCAGATAGCGCTGATGCGCTGATACGTACCTTTGTGGGCTGTGTGTAGTCTAGAAAGTTCTAGGGAGTTCTAGTGAGTTCTAGAGCTGCAGTTCCGTCGCAGTTGCCAACTTTAACTAGCGGCGTAATGTTGCGGCAAAAAGCCTAGAGTTTCAACAATCGCTTAAGCAGACTGAAGTTTGTTGTTTATTCAGACTGTTCGTTAGATAGTTTTATCGTTAGTGCCAACTAATGTGCCTTTTGTGAGATTATTGTATTATAGTTTCGCGTGGGGATGGAGAACTGGATGGGTAATGCCTGTTAGAGAATATTCCGATTGTACCATTCCGTTTTGTCTCTTTTACTCTAATTTGAAACGACGTTTACATGTAAACGTCGTTTCAAATTAGTCATGTCAATGACATGTCATGACAAGAACAAAACATGGAATAACTATTCGGAGCTTATTCGTTGTTTGTATGTAAGGCACTATGAAGTCAGTTTGATATTAGTGTAGGCTAGAAGCGTTGCTCGAACCCAAACCTTGCCTTTGGCAAAACGGGTGAATACACAACCACGAGTGTGATTTAAGCCCGTACCTTTTAAAATCTGGAGGAGTTGCTAACAATTAGACTACTACCGTGTCTGTGCCTGGTCCGTGCTAATTTAAGTCAGCCAAATGAAGCCTTATTCGATACCAACAAACGCTTGTGTCTTCGAAGCCTAATTAAATACATCATCATCATCATCAACTCATTTTAATGTTCCCACTGCTGTAGCACGAGCCTTCCCTATGAATGGATAGGGGGATCGGGCCACAAACCACCACGCGGGCCCACTGCGGGTTGGTGGTTGTTAACGACTGCTAATGCAGCCGGGACCAACGGCTTTACGTGCCTTCCGAAGCACGGAAGAGCTCGAGATGATACATTTTTGGTCACCCATCCGATGACCGGCCTTTGCGAAAGTTGCTTAACCTCAGCACTCGCCGACCGGGCGCGTTAACCACTGCGCCATCGAGCTCCTCAAATTATCAGGTTCAAATCCAGATTTGTTTAATTTTTCCAATATCTTTCCCAATGTTTACACATGTGTGATGATGATGATGATGACGTCAGCCTTGCCGATTTTGGCTACGGTGACTCGCTTCTGTGGTTTGGGTTATTTAAGCTTAGATGACGTGCTGTTACAATTTTTTTTTTATTGTGGCACGCCAAAATGGCGTCACCCTGCCTGATGAAAAGCAGCCAGTGAAGCCCAAGAAGTGAAAGCTTTCATCACAGCGCTACCACGCTATGCCGATACACGGCTGATATACCCATTTTTTGCAGTAGATATACGTGCACAAGTATATACCTATCTATACTACTATATAAATCTATAGGCTCTGTGTGTACTTGCAATTTTTCTGACAAATTTAGAGATAATTATTCATTTTATGACTTACCAATTCTACGATTTTTGAAATTTTTGTCTGTCTGTTCACTTTTACCTGGAGAACGGCTTGACCAATCTTGATGAAAATTTGTATGAAGTAAGAACATGAGATTGTGCAAATGATAGGCTATTTATATATGATGTTAGTTAACCTAATAATTATTTTGATTAGCATTTATTGACCCATTATTTTCGCACAGTGAAGCGGGCGGGTGACGGCTAGTATTGGTATATATTATGTATAAAAGTGTGTGTATATTATATGTACCTATAGTATGTAGATAAGTATGAAAATTCCCTATCAAATCGCTCCATAGAACATTAAGGAAGTTATGTTTATTAAAAGTTGTCGGTTGATCCAAGCTCGCCCAAAACGTTGCGTAAGCGCGGGTAACGCCCAAACGTCTAACATAGTTATAAATCTGCCGGAGCAGTTACGTAAGGACCATTAAAACCGTCCGGATACACTATGTTTTCAATTACAGAAGGCTCGCGAGATATTCGTTTGCTGCTAGGGCTGTGCCAACGGTCGTTACTCGATTACGAGAGTTATAGGCCTTTTTTTTGAGAGAGATTGCTGATTGCCTCAAACGGCATTTCCACTGTTACCTGGCTTAACAGTTATAGGCCGTTTTAGCTCGCCTTTTTAAATACAATTTCTGATTGTGATAATTTAGTTGGAAAAAATGTATAATTTTCAAATTTCTGCGATTTGGGAATCGGCAGAGACTCAAGCGAAACGACTGTTTCATATTAGTATGTTTTATTACTAGTTCAATGTATGTATTTTAACGAGAAGTGAGGTGAGTCACACACATATTTATGGTTGAACTAAAGTTTTCGTCAGTTGATTAAAAAGCTTTTGTCAAAATTAAATTTTTACGAATCAAAATACCCAAAAAGTTATGTATTATAAAGTGTTCGAAGTTCGGTAAGTAAGAATTTCCACCGCAGAGCTTCCTTCTGATCTGTATATAAACGGTCGGACAAAAGCTAGCTAAGCTAGTGGAGGATATTCTTAAATTTTCTTCATCTTTCTTACTTACTTACTTCTGAACGATATCGTCTATCACTTCATGAAATTCCTACACACTTGTTCTACGCAAGTGGCAGCCCTGCTTGCGGCACATCGCGCGGCATCCGCGTGCCTTCACCTCCCGCCAGCGCCGCCATTTTAACACTTTTCACACCGACTGTACCGTTGACATACCTCACGATCGGACTTCGAACACACACTTGTGTTTAGCCAGTCTTTTATAGTTTCAGTTGTTGGTATCACGAATTTTACCGCGAAACTATAATAGTATTTGCTGCTAGAGGTGGCATACCTCTATTAAACATTTCGAATTGTATGAAATGTCAATGCAGAATTTAGACTAAATTCTGTTACTAATAACAGTACCTTTTGTAGGTCTGTATCTGTGTGAAGTAAAATAGTGATATAAATATATTCACACAGGTCTGAAGTACAAAACAGGCGACCTAATTGCTAACAAGCAATCTTTTCCTGTGAACGCAGTGTTTTTTTAAAAAAAATTTATTTGCTGGTTTTAGCAATAAAAATGCTTTTATAATAAGTAGGTACCAGTGCTTCTATTTTCTTAATGTCTCTCGGTCGGTAATTATCGCATTTCCTAATGCAATCCAATATTAATTTCCATATCCATCAACTTTTAGATTTATCGTTACCTATATAATAATCACTAGCTGTGCTCGCAACTTCGTCCGCGTGGAATAGTGACTTTCGGCAGCATTTTTGAAACATTTTTCACTGATGCTTCGCTCCTATTAGTCGCAGCGTGATGTTATATAGCCTAAAGCCTTCCACGATAAATGGACTATCCAACACAAAAATATTTTTTCAATTCTAATCAGTAGTTCCTGAGATTAGCGCGTTAAAACAAACAAACTCTTCAGCTTTATAATATTAATACACTGGCCTGCAAAATTAAGTATCACACTTTTAAAATTGCAATAACTTTTTAAGTACAATCGAACCAACTGAATCATGACCCACTTGCCTGATAATTCGTTTGAAACTTTCAAACTTGTAAGATCTATCGCGTATAATGCACTTACGACGTTTTAGGTACTAATAAAATTACGTCAATACAGGTCGCAGACCTATGCAATTTTAACCTTTGTTATCATTGCCATAAAACCACATTTCACACATATACAGTCATTGTTTGAATATCGAGCTGGTTCTCGCTTATTTAACCTAAACTTTTTGATGATGGAAAAAATAAATTTAAAAAATGGGGTGTTCTACAAGTGTGTCATATTATGTCAAGTTGTCAGTCAATGTGAAAAAATAGAAATTAAATAGTAAAATGCTTAATAATTTTTAATAATGGCTAATTTAGAAGAACAAAGAGCTCGGATTGTAGTCTTAAGTGAGGAAGGCTATGGCATACGGGAAATATCCCGCGAATTGAATATTTCTCGGAATACAGTGAGGACCTGGATCAGACGGCACGCCGAAGAGGGCATCCTCGAGGACAGACGACGTCATAACCACGGCGTTCGCCGACTCACGAACGAACAAAGAGTGGACATGCAACACCATTACGAAGAACATCCTTTTACTCCCACCCGATATTTTGCGGCACAACATGACGTCTGTCTACAAACTATTAGAAATTATTTGCACGGCACTGGACTGCATTACAGACATTATGCTGAGAAAGTAGCCTTAACGGATGATCATAAAACAGCGAGAAGGAATTTTGCAAACGCTTATTTAGACTACGACTGGACTAACACTATATTTACAGACGAAAAAACATTTCGATCTTCTCAACACGGTCGCTTAACTTTGTGGCGTTACGATAACACGCGGTACACAGAAGATCACGTCGTGCCTAATCAGTTATCCGGTCGAATTTCAGCGAATATGTGGGCGTGGATGGGTATCGGAGGAGTAGGTGAGCTTGTCCATATTTCTTCTCGGCAAAACGCAATGAAGTATGTCGATCTATTAGAAGAATCTATGTTACCGACAGTGCGAACAGTTTACCCGCGTGAAGATGTGCCAGTATTTTCCTACGTTCATGACAACTGTCGAGTGCATACTGCCAGGGTAGTCTCAAATTGGTTTGATCTGCATAATGATGAAGTTACTTTGATTCCATGGCCGAGTAGATCCCCAGACCTCAACCCAATAGAAAATTTGTGGGGTTTGATGGTCCAAATGTGGGATAACAGAAACGAGAGAACAAAGGAAGCAATTGAGCAACATTGTAACGAAATTTGGGATTACTTGAGAGACAGCGACATTTGCAGTCGTCTAATAGGGTCAATGCGTGACCGATTACAAGCCGTTATCGATAACCATGGTGCACACACTAGGTTTTAGATACTGAATCTTATAATTTAAATTAGTTTTGTTAAAGATTAAATAAAGTTTTTTTTCATTTCACAAATTTTATTACTCTTTTTACTTATATAGCTTGAAAGACCAAGAATGGCATGTTTCTGTCCTTAAAATACTAATAGGAATGACGTGATTGAAACCTGTAATCTAAAGTTTATGCTGGCACTTCACTTGGCCGTATTTGCCCAAACATGACTGCATTATTTTTGATTTTATATTCTAGAGAAATAAATGCGACTAATAGTTGAGCAAATTTAATACGGCCAAGTGAAGTGGCACCATTACGTTCGTAGAAAACTTCCTATACTTACCTACGTAATACAGATAAAGACAGTAACATAATCTCTTCTTTTTCATATACGAGCTTAGTCGATATTGTCCGATTTATTTAACAGTGCACTCAGTAAATGTCAGTGTCTAATCAAATGATAACAAGTTCGTTACCAAGGAAATAATTCTTCAAGCGAATTTCGACCTACTTGCATTTAAGGGGTTTAGCAAAATAAGCTTATGGTGGGTCAGGATTCAGTTGGTTCGATTGTACACAAGATATACTTTCGAAACAAAAAGGAAAAATGTTACTAATGTATAATTTACTTTAGTTTCAAAGAAAGCTGATAAAAATTGCTGCAAAACGTTTTTTATTTAAAATCTCTAACTTCTATAGTTTAGAAAATAAATAAATATTAAAAGTGTAGTACTTATTTTTGCAGGCCAGTGTAGTTATAGATTTGAATTCAGAAAAAAGTACTTCATTGTTGTTTTTAAGATTTATGTCACTACAAATAACTTAAATCAATTACGTATGACACAATAGTCCCCTCAGTCTAAAATAAGTTAATAATAAAATAAGTATAAAGACTAGTAGCGACTCTATATACTCTACTAGCGGCCCGCTTGCGACTTTGTCCGCTTGAGTGAACACCCGTATCATATAGAACCCTATGGCAGCGCAGCGCCACCTACCGGGTCCAATTGTATGCATGTGTTTATACATATAAACCTTTCTCTTGAATCAATCTATCTATTAAAAAAAACCACATTAAAATCCGTTGCATAGGTTTAAAAATGTAAGCATACATAAGGACAAACAGACAGCGGGAAGCGACTTTGTTTTATACTATGTAAGTATAGTCATCATCATCATCTCAGCCAAAAAGACGTCCACTGCTGGACAAAGGCCTCCCTCAAGGATAAATCACTTTGAGGGGAATTTGCCATAATCGCCACGCTTGGCAGGCGGGTTGGCGATCGCAGTAGGGTGAGAATAATCACAGAGAGACGCTGCTGCCCATCCTCTGGAATGGTCCCATAGTCGCCTTCTACGACACCCACGGGAAGAGATGGTGTGGTGCAATTCTTTATCCCCGGCACCACACGGGGGTAAGTATAGTGATAACTGATAAAAATCCGACGACAGCCGAAATACGAAGTTTGCCGAGAGACATTAACCCCCTTACAAATAAACAAAGAATAAGGTCCGAATAGTTATTCCGTGTTTTGTCTCTTTTACTCTAATTTGAAATGACGTTTACATGACAGGAACAAAACACTGAATAACTATTCGGACCTTATTCTTTGTTTAAGGCGGTAAGAAAATAGATGCACTGTAATAAGGCTACGCTCTAATTAACTCGGTCTTCCCTCTTAAGAATCACTATCAACATCACCCGATCTCTTTTTGCTGTAAGGTCTCCAAAACCTCCGTTAGCACTTACTTTTTCAAAGCTAAAACCCTAACCAAACCACAACATCGTCTCGTTCCCGTATTCTATTCGAACGCCTGACTTGTGGTATTCATTAGCTCTCTAATGCGTGTTACTTTGTCCTAATCTCCTTACAAAAGACTAAGGCTACAACCGAAAAGCAACGTTCACACATCGTTATAAAGGCAATATTTCAAAGCACTATCAGCCAAGTCGCTTTGACATTTTCGGTACTAGGTATTTCACCACATTGTTTCGTATTCATTCAGCATTATAAAAGGGAAATTGTTAATTTTCAAAATGGCAACTGAGTAGTGGTTCAGTCTGAGCGCGTACGTCTGTAGGGAATATAGTTTATATTTCACTGCAATTAATTTAATAGAGCGTGGGTAGGTATGTTAATTATTATGGACTGTATATAGATAAAATTTAGAAAGGTGGACTGTACCTTATTTTGGTTAAAGATAGTGTTACGGTCTTTATCGTATTTTCTTCATATATAGTCATCTATATATTAATACGTGAAGCAAAAACTTTGTACCCCTTTTTTACGAAAATTGCGCGGACGTAGGAGTATGAAATTTCACACACTTATAGTTTATAGAGAAAGTAGTCCGAATGTTAATATTTTTTTTAAATTAGCATAAAGATACAATAAATCAATAAAACAAACATTACACACACTACCATGTATTTGACACACACGCATTTATACCCTTCAAAAATTTCAAAAATGGAAGAGAAGCGGCCGAAATTTGTCAATGCCAAATTGCCAATCCAAACTCACATTCTATCTTTTTAAATTTTTCATTGCACTATAATGTTAACTTTATACGTATCTACTCACGTATAGTGTTTTATTTACTGTCTTATTGTGTTGGTCTGATCACAAGGCCTCCCTAAAATTGCAAGTATAAGAAGTATCCGTTATTCGTTTTTGTTTCGCAAATCAAGCAAATATAATCAAAACGCCTCGCCGGCTAGGATTAATAAATATGTAAAATAACCGCCAGTAGACCCGTATTAAGAGTTGCCGTTTGAAAAGTTGATAGTAGGTACACAAAAAAACTACAATATTTAATTAATATGTAAACAACTTCTTTTACCATTTACATTGACACCATTTATAATAGATACAATATATTTAATTATTAAATAATAATGAAATGCCGTTCGTAGGTAAGCGCAACACTTGAAAAAGGCTAAACGGATTTTAACAAAATTCATTTTATGTCCCAGTAACATGTTCCTGTAGGACAGTGTACTTCTTACGAACGAAGTCGCGGGCAACAGCTAGTATTCTAATAAATACGTAAAATGTAGCAGTACCACCGGCCTAATTTTATGCACGTCCATTCATCCCAAACTACTACTTCCTTCAATACGGACCCTCAGAAGACCCAAATTACGTAAATTAATGAAACACAGGCACACATCCACGCCAGTGTGATTAAAATGATCCAAGACGTAATGCCACTGGAAGTGACCAAATTGTAGCTACGAGACTATAATTTCTTCTGTGCTACGAGTAGCTACGAGTCAACTACGGCAAATACGACTGCTACGAATGGAACACAATGCTATTTAACTAACACTACTCTAACTATTATGTTGTTTGGGCTTCGTCTCACTTGATAGTAATTGTAGATAAGGCCGAAGGTGGAAGCGCTCTTCACCGGAACCCTCAACTATTGAGGAGCAGGCTATCTTATGTCTTATCTGTCAAAACAACCATGCTTTATGCAACCATGTTATGCATATAAATTTCACTTATGGACGTCAAGTAGATACATTAAAAAAATGTAATATTTGCTTATTAAATCATGTGAGACATAGCATGAGCAGGCGAGCAGACTGAGATGACCACACTTTTTATCATTAAGATAAACATACATTTTATAGTAACCTTTGCGCCAAAGCATCTCCCATAGCCGACTAGTAATAGATTTGAACTTTATCATATCATCATCATCAGCTCATTTTGTGTCCTCACTGCTGGGGCACCAGCCTTCCCTATGTATGGATAGGAACTTAAACTTTGAACTGAATAAAATTTTGTTTTTGTACATTCCAGCAGCTTTAGTTCCACGTCTACCCACCGAAAATCTAAAGATAAGCGCAAAGCGGGTCGCGAAAGGATACGCAATAATGAGTTCAGTCTCCACAATTAGAGAGGGGAAGTGCGTCCCGGCGATCTTAGAGTAATCTAAGGGTGGGGTGGGTAAATATGGACCTTTCTATGTATATTATGTCGGTGTGGGTGTGCGAGGGTTCAAGTCTTTTGTTTGTATGTATTCCGGGAGATCGAAGATCGGTGGTGTGTATTTTGTGCGGTGTAGATTAGTGGAGGGTTAGCTTTTCATAGAACTGATATCGTTTACTTAGAAGATATTTATTTGTTGTCATGTAAATATGTATGAAAAAAAAAAATATATTTTTTTTTTATATAAAGACATAAAATGGGTTTGCGCTTGACCACTATCTCACCTAATGGGAACTATATAGATGTGGTCTAAGATGGACCGCGCTCACCCAAAAGGTGCCCATTCACTCGGACCTTGAATAGACTCATGTCATATTTGTCAGCTAACACAGTAAATAAGTATTGTAATAAAACTACTATACTTATTTAGGAGCTATCGCTTCACATAGAATCCTCACCTACTAAGAAACTTGCTATTTTATCCCTTTTGACTATTGGAACACAAAAGTCATATGACTTGTCTGTGTGTCGGACTAATCTGTAAGCAGGCATGTTGAATTGAATTGTTCTCCCTATCCATCCATAAGGAAGGCTCGTGCCCCAGCAGTGGGGACATAAAAATGAGCTGATGATGATGATGATGATGACGAGAATTCTAAGCTATGATATAGTTTTTGTATCATTTTTTTTATTTTTTTATTTATTTAGTAAGTATTTAAGTATTTTAAGTATGTTTATCCGTTGTCTAGTAACCATATAACGAGTTTCATAACGAAGCTTCTCTTGGGCTAGATAATTGGTGTCAGTGTAGGAAAATTTATTTATTTATTAACAAGAATAGTATTCCAAGTCAACAGCGACTATTTTGACATAGACAACTCTTGAACGGATAAATAAATTGTATAATGTAAAAAAAATATTATGTTTCCTAATTTTTTTTGTAGTTCTTCTTTTTTTCAAAAATACTATAGTAGTGATATATAAAAATCGCATACCTCATCTAGGATGCAATTTTTCCGACCTGACTGCAATTTTTTTATTAGTTTGAAAGAAAATAAAAGATGTCTTGTCCTCTCACGATATCCCGAGTATCAAAACCGATGGGATCAGTGAAGAGGAAATATTGGAAAAGAAAAATAAAAACGAGGAGCGTCCTGAGCGGGTACAGTCAGCCACACGTTATTGGTTGTACATCTTATTTTCCTTTGATTCAATAACGAGTTGGTAAATCCAATTTTTATTTTCAATATTTATTTTATACCTACCTACCAATTAAACCGCTTTACAAAAACCTTACAATGCCTCTAATTAATAAATTACATTAAAGCAAGAACTATCTAATTACTAAAGGCTAAAAAAGGAGAAAAAAGCTCTTTTTACGTTAGTAATTTTGACTTAGTACAAAAGAATCTGCTGGCGGACATTGTGTATAGATACTATAAAGCTATATTATTTTTTACGAAGTCAGTCTGAAAATACTAAAACCTTCTTACGGTTTCTGTCAGGCCTTTAAACTGAAAAAGTTACGAAGTCAAAAAACGAGAAACGAAATAGTAAATAAGTGTTTGTGCGAGTTTGTATAAGGCTAGAACATTTTTGCTGTGCCTTTTCTTTTAAGCATTCGGTCTTAAGATTAAGATAAAGATTTTTAGTTTTTATTTTTAAGTGCTAATTGCTACTCATAAGCTTGCCGCTTAAAAGCAGTCAAAAATCATAGCAGTGAAAGAATTCAGTGACGTCTGCCTTCCCGGTAGTATCAGTGCAGCCGCCCGGATTGCGGAAGACCCAGGTTCGAATCATGGCTGGGTCGGGTGGGCATTAAATTTTTAAATATTTAAGATAAAGATTTGTCACTTGTTACTCCACATAGAACAAGATGGAAAGAGGGTAGATGATTTTGCTTCGCAGTGGGACACTACAGACTTAAATCTAAACGGTTTTCGGACCGTTTGGTTTGCCTAACCTTAAAAGACAGTTATTGTTTTTCAAATGACCCTCGATACCAGCTGTATAAAATCAAGTTTTCATACATACAAGATAGGAATCGATGTTCAGTATAGAGAAGCCGGAGACATTATGAGATAGAGAAGTTTATTCTAAGAAACCATTTCTTCGAACTTGAAGCTAAGCAAAACTGCATTCAAATAATATTTAAAACTTTTCTATATATATAAATCAATAGCTGTTCGTTTGAGTGGCTAAAACTCGAGAAAGGCCGGACCGATTTGGCTAATTTTGATTTTGAAATATTTGTGGATGTTCAGGGGAGGTTTAAACGGTGAGAAACATACATAATAAGTAACGGAAAATACTATAAACGACAATTTAATTTTCCAATACAAAATGATTTGTTTGTTTTGTTGTCATGGAAACGTCAAAGCGGTACGAACTCAGCCGGGTCAACTAGTAAAAAATAAAAAAACAAAAGCGACTATATTAACGCCTTTTTCTGTTCGTGTGCGCACGACCTTTCCCCAGTGTGGTATTAGGGACGAACTTTGCCCTTCGTAGACCTTATTCTTAACCAGAGGGGCACTAAGGGCCAAGAAGGGGAGCGTTATTGCTCTTCGCGTTGTTTCCGAGAATTAATTTCAGGGCTTATTTTGTTAGGGTGGCTTGGATTAAGGGAAGGAGCCCATTTGTCTATGTAGTCTTGTAGATACTAAACAATATTGATTTTTGCGAAGAGCAGCACTTTTTGTACTAACGGTTAAAGTGAAACACCATCAGATTCAAGTAGTTTTTGCTTGCATGTTTGCTTGCATTTTCACAAGTAGAAACAAACTTATTTTTTTTTAAATGTTTTATTGTTAGCTAAATTAATAGGAATATTTTCAGCTTGGAGTAACTACACCGATCTCTGCTCAGAAAAAATATTGCAAATAAACAAAGTAAACAGGTAACAATTAAGATACACCCCTTAGAAAAAGATAGTGAATCTTAGGATTCTTTTATGCATATCGTGATCTATCGTCGTGCCTCAATCCCAATCACTTAAATACCTACTTAGATATGTATAACAAACTGAAGTCGTTTTTTTTTCAAGATTTATATAACGGCAAAGTTCTTGGCTTGCAACTAACCTAATAGTAAATAATGTTAAGGCCTAATGTTAAGGTCTAATGAAGGTATATAAAATAAAAATATATTTAAAAATCAAAGCTAATGACTGCATTTACTCACGCTAATAGTACCTACATGACGATGACTAAAAAGTATAAATTATAATAAATGTTTTATCAATTTCTCTGTACAAATATGATTTAAATCCGGCGCTAAGCTACCTATTGGCAGTTTAAATAGTTCATGTATGTGAGAGAATGAGTGCCTGAGGTAGATTTGGAAAAAAAACCTGTAAAAAAAAGATTAATTTAAAATATAATTATTTTACAATCAGTAGTTTAAAAAATTCAACGAGGCCTTTTTGAACACACTGTAGCTGTGTAGTTCTACCAACCACGTGATCGTGCTCGTCTCAGTCAACACCGCGGTGGACACATCTTTTGATCTCAGATGACCGGTTCACTGGTCACGAGCGTTCGAGCGAACGAACGAACGAACGAGTGAGCTGCCGGGCAGATGACGAATGCACTGTGGAATGATCACGGACGCTGATTAACTAACTCAATAGAGACTTTTTTGAAATGACTAGCGCCCGCGTGGCCCGCGACTTTGACAGCTTAAAAGCAGTGTGTCTTGACCCGAGGGCATTTTCAAAAAGTATTTTTTTTTTAATTCTTTTCATTTGTTGATTCAAAAAATCATTGTGCTAAATACATAATAGTTATTTTAACAGGAGATCTATGTAAAGGTTAAGATGAAATATAAATAATAATATTGTTTAGTTCTTTTTGGTTGAAAGAAAAGGCTTTATGGTATGTGGAAGAGAGCGAACTATAGAGAAATTTTGTAATTTCTGTGACTCAAAAAGATAAAATTTTAAATTTTGTAATGGTAGATGGTAGATATAAATGTATTCATAATAAAAAAATACATTTGTGTAAAATTCAATTTTAGCTATTGGGAGTCTTGTTATGTATTATTGAAATAAAACCAGATGGTTATTACATTTGTTTTGTTTCTTTAACTAACTAGTTGCAAATAAAGTCTAGAAACCTTAAAAAAATAAACTATCAGTTTTTCAACCTCTTTACATGAAAAAAAAAAGAAACTCACGTTCCAAAGAGATTTCGCCATTCGCTCAAATCACCCAAGCCCCGTAACTAGCGAAACGCGTTCGGATCAATACACGACGCGAAACTTAAATTCGGTCCCACCCTAAGAAGGTTGGCGCGGACGGCTCCGAATTCGTATGTTAATACCCTCCCCCCGCCGCCCTCCGGCCGCCCCTCGCACCCTCTCGCTCCCACCAACTATTATAAAGGGTAGCACGAAAGTTAGATTAATGATGTTAGAAGCTGACCAGCGTACAGACGCTGGGCAACTTGGAACGATACTGGAATGAAAGGCATAGTATTTTTTTTTTGATTTTATTCAACGTTAGATTGTTTATCGTTTTTGCAGCGAAAACACGATGTTTGAACGTTAGTTTGTTTGTATTTGTTTAAAACTATTTACAGCCGAAAGAAAAGCTATTGAATGAATGAATGAATAAAAAAATTGTTGGCACAATATACATTAACATAATTGTCACAGCATCCGTACATAAGCCATTATGTTATAAACTTATAACTCAAGGAAGCTTAATTTCATCTGAAATTTCTTCTCAATTTCAAATGTTTTTATTTGTATTAAACGTATAAAAATTAGTAACAAACAAATTTTAACAGGAGCAAAACTGTAAAAAAATGTATTGAAAACATAATATCTTACTTTTTTGTATACACATACAAAAAAGTAAGATCAATTAAAGTAAGTGTCAAGAATCATGCAGAAAACGAACTAAACTAACTACTAGCTACTAAATGGATTTAAATGACATCTTAGCATAGACATTGTTTTGTAAAATCAAACACTACCACTATTTCATAAAAACTCTAATAGCCTCACTAACAGAGTAAAAACTTAGAACATTTATTATGCTATTTTTTGTTCTTCAACTCAATTTCAAATAAGACAATCATGGAATAACAGTGTGTTCAAAGCTTATACTTTGTTATAAACAAAGAGTCCAAAAACTTTTTGTTATATAATAATTAAACTACGGTCCAACAACGCCTGCCACTGTGCAGCTCCTATCGAGGCTCGCGGTAAAGTATGGACGATCTAACTTCACCTTACACACACACACATGCACACACACACTTCCACACTCAAACACTTACCCACACACACATACACACCGCCTCGGGCTCTAAGCTCGCCTGGGATTAGATCGACTTTAGAATTCATACTTGCTTATGAGATACGTATTAGTATTATAATGTTATTTATTATGCGGCGCTTTATATAGAGTTGGTTGGCGCAGTGGCTGACGTTGCGATAAAGAATGTTAAGCAACTTTCGCAATGTTTAATAAAGATGTGTACCAGCAACCATCAAGGCGTTTTATAGGTTTTTCTTTTTTATTCAACTTTCTTTAACCTAACGAGGGCAGTAGTGGACTTATTATTTTTCGTGAATATATGGGGATTCAATTAATAAGTGCAACCTGCGAAAATGTGAGCGAGCCTTCTTGGAAGTCTAGTGCGAGTTTTATTTGCGATTCGATCACGTTAACGAAAACGAGAATTTGTATGGCAGTGACGCAGCGCCTCCTGGTGGAAAACGAGGTAAGTTTAAATTGCCATACAAAATTCTCGTCTTCGTTAACGATAAAACTCGCACTAGGCAGCCAGAATTTTAATTGAGGTAAACACTTTCTACATTCTACTCCCTATCCATCCTTATACAAGGGTCATGCCCAGCAGTGGGGACATAAAATGGGGCTGGTTTTGACTTTTTACGAATACCTATAAAGTTATGCTTCAGTTCTCGTAAGAGTGGGGTCTTCCTGTAACCATGGACCCTGTAAAAAGTTCCATAAAGTATTAAGTTGGACATTGCCAAACTTATGGCATCTATCTTAATCTATCTAAGAGTGAAAGGATGGGGTTGCACAAAAGATCCCGATGGGTCGAAGTGTTACTGCTAGAGGGAAACATCAGCAGGCCCCACTAAGATAAGATTAAGTTAAGTCATGGTTAAGTTAAGCGCGAGTAGATTTTTAAAAATGTCTTTCATTTCAATGTGTTCTGTTCGCGTAAACTTTATGAAATAAAATGAACTTCCTAGGCGAATACGCCTTAGGACGGAGTAAGTTCATGTACGGAGGCAGTAGAAGGCAGGCCCGATTAACCATCGGTGCCTTGACAGGGCAATATGCCACAAAACAAATGCTTCACAGAATGCATCTATCAACAAATAACTTGTGTAGGGCATGTAGAGAGTTTTCTCAATGCAGCACCTACTGTGTGACTGCGACTCTCTGGCTAAGAAAAGAATGGGACTCCTGGGGTCGGCCTATCCGAAACCGGAGGACTTCAGGCTCTTCGCTCTTAAGGACGTTGCCAGACAACTACAACTACAAATACATACTTATTATACATAGGAAACACCCAGACCCGAAACGATTTAGAAAAACCGGTACAATTTCTAAATTGATCCGACCGGGGATCAAAACCGGAACCTCAGAGATGGCGACACCATGAAAACCGGTGTGCAAGCCACTCGACCTAGGAGGTCGTCAAAATTAATATTAATATACAATAATATTCTCCATTATTAGATACAATACGACTGACACATCCATCTAAAATTTAAGTCCGAAATCTGTCTCTCCATCCGACTATCAACGTAAATAAATGTAGTGAGTGGATAATTGATTGCGGGGTGTGTGTGTGTGTTTCTGTAAGTCTGTATGTGTTTGTGTACACGCACACACACAAAGAGCGTCCTAAAGTGAGCCGCCTTCACCACCACACAGGCGAATTCAAGCAATTTGTCCCAGTATATGTGAGGACAGCACATAAAACATCATAATTATACAAAAAAAATATATTATCAGCATATTATGTAGAAGGTTAATGAAAAAACTTTATTCACTTACAACTGTTTTATGTTTAAGTTTGTTATTCAACCATTCAACCATTCAACCAAAAAAAAAAGAAGAAAAGAAAAAGGCAAAAAATAGAAACTAAAACATAAAAGAGCAGCAAAACAAAAATGAGGGCGGAAGAAAGACACTAGTGGATATATAGATAAATATTTTATTGCTCACACACAGATTTAGAAAAACAGTTACAATCATAAAGCTAGCTGAAGCTAGTTTAAAGCTAGTATGAGCAAATGTCTACAAAACACTTCTTACTACAGAAAACTTCTAATTCTAACGGTAAAACTATAAAACAAAAAAAAAGTTTAATACGAAAGATTATTATCAATAATTATCTACAATTTTTACTGATTAAGACTGTTATAAAAAAGTTAAAATATTTAATTCACAACACTCTACCGGGGTTGGTTCTTGAAATAATAAATAAAAACAATTTAAACATACAAATTAAATAATACAGTCACAATCAAGAACCACAAATCTCCAACGTAACGGCAAAATATCACCAAAAAGAAACGTTTGACCTGACCCCTCAAGTAACATCAAATTAATAAATTCAATTCCATAGAAAACAGATCAAAAGATCAACGGTCAAGCGCTCGCGAAGGTCAGCATGCGTAATCATGTGAAATCCAAAGAGTATTTAAATTTATCTATGGTCATCTCACGAAACCTGTTTGGAACTGACCCTTTGATTAAGTCTAATAAATTCTTTTTTCATTGAAATATGTTTACTGAATCTGTGGAAATCTGACGATGTATCTTTTGACAGATGTTGAGTGATTCTGTAATGGTTGTAAAATTCTCACGGTTTATGATAGTGCTTGGTGAGAAAATATATTTTTTATAACTAATTTATTTAAATTTAAGATGTTAATAAAATATTCAAGTAAAAGTACCTACTGAAGTAAGAGTTGAAAATGATCAAAAATAACGTGTGCTCGAGTTATCAGGTAGTGGTTTATGTAATAAAATTGTAATTAATATTTATATACTGCAAACTTTTACGATGTAATTGGAGCAGTTAGTTAATTATTTACATAAACAGTTTTTGATAAAATAATAAAAAACAAACTTCTTAGTTACATTAAACAAATAGAATTGCTATATTTTGAATAGTCAGTTAGTTAAATATTACGTTATTGACCAATAATTGCGGCATGTGAAAAAATTGCCCTTGGCAAGTTTCTTGCGGCTTCTTCTCGGTAAAAGGTTTGGCTAGGAAGCCATGGCTCTAATTTTAACATAATGATATAAAAATAAAATAAAAAAAATATAAAAAATATATATTATAAAAATACTTTTAAATATCGCTTTTCATTTTAAACAAAGTTTTATAACGGGGCTTAACGCAAACTACTGACTTTAAGTATCATAGGCATCCCTTTATACCCGACGTTTAGACCGAGTTGCAATGGCTGTGGTCACGGGCTGACTGATATAAAGATATGCCTAATACCTAAACTAAGTAGTTTTGGTTTATCTCCGTTATTAAAATTCTATTTATATTTTCTGTATCTTTCTTCTTCTTCTTCTTCTTCTTCTTCTATTTTACAAGCGGCACGTTCGCGACTTTGTCTACTTAAGTGAACATCCCGTGATAACTTAAAAAATATAATCCTCGAACACTATTGCAGCACCACTTACCCACGCCACTGACACAATCAAACACATAAAAAGTTTCATCAAAATCGGTCTAGCCGTTTAGGAGAATTCTAGAGACATACACACGTTCAGAAGAATGATATAATGCATATTAAGATAATTTGTTGAGGCATGCTTCATCGTCATCCTATACTAGTCCACTGCTAGTTACTATACGTCATAGGCACAAAATAAAGATTTACTATACAGTCATAGGCACAAAATAAGGACTACTATACGGTCATAGGCAAAAATAAGGATTACTATACGGTCATAGGCACAAAATAATTACTATACGGTCATAGGCACAAAATAAGGATTACTATATGGTCATAGGCACAATATAAGGATTACTATACAGTCACAGGCACAAAATAAGGATTACTATACGTCATAGGCACAAAATAAGGATTTACTATACGGTCATAGGCATAAAATAAGGATTACTATACGGTCATAGGCACAAAATAAGGATTACTATACGGTCATAGGCACAAAATAATTACTATACGGTCATAGGCACAAAATAAGGATTACTATATGGTCATAGGCACAAAATAAGGATTACTATACGGTCATAGGCACAAAATAATTACTATACGGTCATAGGCACAAAATAAGGATAACTATACGGTCATAGGAACAAAATAAGGATTACTATACGGTCATAGGCACAAAATAAGGATGACCCAGAAGGTAAGCTTAATACATACCGCGCACGAGCAACTCACACATAGACCCCTTGCACGGATCTCGGAACAGCTTAGAACAGTCCGAGCGCAGTTGTTGCGAGATTCCGTGTCCGTGAGAGGATGTCTATGTGTGCGTTGCTAGAGCGCGTTTATATGCATCTTTCCTTCTGCAGTCTCCTTATGTATTTAACCGCCTCTGTGGTGGCTAAGACCACCGGTTTAGACCCAGAGGTCCCGGGTTCGATTCCCAGCGGGGGGTACAGGTTTGTGTACTCGGTTTGGTTGGTGGTAGGGCTTGTTAGTCCGCCTGGCTAGCTACCACCATCTTATCTAAATATGTCGCCATAACATCAATGTTTGTAGCATTGTTGTGTTCCGGCAGCTAGAGATAAGATAACCAGTGCCTCACTAGTTGAAATTCCCGGGTGAAGTGCGCTTCCATCATTGGCTTTATCATTACTATACATCAGATCAGATCAAGGCACTGTGCTTACAGATAAAATATATTTAAAAAAAAAAATGTTGTGTCGTAGGCCTCTCCAAATGCACGCAACTGAGCACGGTCGTTTTAAGAAAATGTTAGCGTGTTTTATCTGCGTTATTTCTATATACTAGGCACCGCCCACGCTCGCGGCCCACCCGAACTACTCACGCCCTTTATATTTACGCTTTATTTCGAACTTGTCTCGGGCCGTCAGCTCGGAACACCCTGTTCGCTATATGCACGGTGCCTCGCATAATTACGTATGACTTTGATGCAAATTTCGGCCAAATTCTAATCCCATCGCGTCTTGTTTTGACCAAATATAAATTTGCTGGTACAAAAAAGTTTTGGAGCCTTATAAGTGACAGTTGTTAAGGTTTATATTTGTATGGCGGGATGGTAAAAAAAGAGATGATTAATCGAATTGGGATGGGACATTTTGATCGGTTGATTTGACTCAATTTATGGTGATGGTGAAGACAGTGGGGATTGAGGAAATCGCATTAGGGGGCTGGCTGGTAGAGAGGCGTAAATTAAGAATTCGTTTAACGACGTCAGTATCGATTATACGATATTGTATATCGTGCTTGTTTTATTAAAATATTAAATAAAAATAAAAGATCTTATTATAGGTATATGAAATAAAGCGTTGTTGATTTACAGGTTCGCGGCGCAACGCATAAAGATAATCAAGGTACTCGTATTCATAACTGCAATAATACTGTTTTAAAAACTATATTCTCATATTCACACTTACATATTTTCCATAGTCTCTAAATGTGAATAAACCGAAACTAGCTGTAATATAATTAGGTACGATGTTAGTATGGGAGTGGCAAGTAAGTAATATACTTACAAAAGCCTTTATAAAATAAAATAAAGAGAAAAAATACAATAGAATTTAATAATGAATCTATTATAGTTTCAATGCAGCATACAAATCAGAACATCCGGCATTTAGACTAAACTCGCGTTCAACCAAGTTGTAGAGTGTCACCCCTAATTCTGGCGTCGACTGTACCGTCTGCGTCGCTCTTTCAACAATTACTCGTTAATGACATCCCGTTTGCTCGGTGATTGGTTAGTATTTCCACAGCTGCGTCTCTCTCAACATTAGATAAACTTCGATAAGTTATTAAATATTATTATTGTAGATATTCTTTTGAAAGGGCTGTCACTAAAAATGTTGTTTCCAACGATAACCAGAGGATATACGACATGAGAAAAATAAAAATAAGTTTAGGAAATCGGTTGGGCAGTATTACTTAAATAGCTGATCCAGAATAGTATAGTTTTCTAACTCATTTGAATGTAATAAAAAAAATTGTTTATACATGTCATTGTTATATAGATACATAAGTAATTATAGTTAATGGTATTATGTAGAGACTCATATGATCCTGCAGTCAAACTGTTCCAACTGACAATGACACTGTTGATGTATATGTTTATGTTTGTCTCAATAAAGAAATATTACAATACAAACAAATAACAGTTACGGCTTTCAATCTATCTATCTATATCTTTACATATAATAAAGCTAAAGAGGGTCGAAAGTCTGTATGTCATGAAGATATTCGAAAAAAAGTTAGCTGGGGATACTTAGAATCGATAACAGAACACGTTCCAACAGTTTTTGGAATTTTTGTCTGTTTATTTGACCGCGCATCACGTGAAAATGGCTGAACGGATTTGGATGAAACTTTGCACATACAAGTCGTACGAAGAAATTGAATCCCTACTAATTCGCATTTCATAGCTTTTGTTACGTATATTTATTGCTTGTACAAGACACAGACCCACACACACACACCCTCCCTCTCAAACACACACTCACACACACACACACACACACACTCACACACACACACACACACTCACACACACACACACACACACACACACACACACACACTCACACACACACACACACACACACACACACACACACACACACACACACACACACACACTCACACACACACACACACACACACACACACACACACACACACACACACACACACACACACCTTGCCTTTTGTTTTTAGTTTAAAATTATAAAAGTTTAATGTTAAAATCTATGTTGGTATCATACTGCCTTTTGCTAGTACTTATTTTTAAGGGAAGAGCGGAGTCTCCAAACACCGGCTACGTTTGCTTAAATGGAGGCTCCAATCAACCGTATAGATAAGGCAACAATTGTTAAAGAAAATAAAATTATTTATTATTTATTATTTATTTATTATTATTACATAGACACAAACCTAGACCTAGACCCGGACTAGGATATAGGATACTTTTTGTCCCGGTAACGGTTCCTGTGGGATAGTGTAGTCTTCGCGAACGAGGTCGCGGGCGACAACTATCAAAAATAAGGAGACTTATTATTATGGCGATAAGATGATATATAGATAAGATGGTGGTAGCTATCCAGGCGAACAAACAAGCCCTATTATAACACAACCAACCAAACCGAGTACATATAAACGTACCCCAACTGGGAATCGAACTGGAGGCCTCTGGGTTTGAAACCAGTGGTCTTTACCACTAGAGCACAGAGGTTATGTTTAGCTTATTGCTATTCCACTCCCTTTAGTACAGTTTTATGTCTAACTTTAAGATAGTATAGTCGGAATGTTAGTTCCCGTGTTTATGGGAACGTAAATCCTAATTAATAGCGAAGAACTTTTTAACGGTAGCGTTTGTTTATAGTCAGAGTGATGGGTGCGAGTTTTATTAGCCATTAGATCACGATAACGAAAACCAGAATGTGTATGGCATTGAAACAGCTGCCTCTGGCGACATACGAGGTGAGTTGCAATTTTGCCAAACGTAATCGTAAACGTAAACGTAACGTAACGTAACGTAAACGTTCCGTAAACGTAATCGAATGGAGGAGCTCGATGGCGCAGTGGTTAACGCGCCTGTAAAGTAAAGTAAAGTAAAAGTAAAGTAACATTAAGAAATCGACAGCGAACTTCGAAAATAATAAAATGTATGGGATTGACATAAGATTGACCACGTGATTTAGCGCGGCTTAAGAGCGTTTACGCCGCACCTAGCCCCGCCAATGAAAAAAAAACATATCTAGTAATTAGAGATAGAAAATCAAATTATGCTCAACAAACTATTTGAATGAAGTAATTTAGCATTTTCACGTCACCTACTGAACACCTCACATGTTATGGTTTAGTTAAATAAGACGTTACGGCCACTTTTAACTATAACACCATTTTCGACAAGAGCCTAAAAAATTAAAAATGCTGCCGAAAGTCACTATTCCACGCGGACGAAGTCGCGAGCACAGCTAGTTTACATATAATTTTACTCAAATATTGTTGCGAACAAATTACAATTTGAAAAATGGCACCCGGCATGTCATGGGGTGCGGGTTCGAATCCCGCCCGTGGATTTTTTCAACAGTTTGTCTTTTTTTTCAGATTATTGTGATGATCAAATGGTGAATAAAACTCGCAATAGGCAATAGGACATACGGTCTGCTTAATAATCATACCCTGGGCTTAAAATTAGAGTGTGGGTTACTCACACCACACTCAGAGATACTTACCTAGTACCTATCGTACTTACATTTTTAATTGCCAAAACTGCTTGTGATTTTTTTATTTCTATTTGTAAAATACATTGAAAAATCATGGGTGCTAACAAAACCTCGGTGGCTGAGTGGCAAGGCCTTATATCCGGGTTCAGTTCAATTCCTCGGGCACGAAAATATATTCGAATGTTTCTATGCATAGCCTAGCCCGGATTCCCAACCCACATTTAGCAAGATGTACATCAATTGTAGCGACGACTTTATTTCAATGGATGAAGGGCTTTGCCCAGCTGTGGAACAGTTTATAGACTATTTACTTACTTACATAAAATTACTTTACATTTCAGGTCACATCTTCAACTTCGTTCCCACGTACAAGAAAATGGCTGCATCAACATTATGAACACTTGAAAAAAAAACCGTTAGATACGAATACCAGAATGAGGTGAGATTCGCTATAAATATGTTAAAAATATCTATACATCTATCAAGAAGTAATCAAAATCAAATATTTTATTTATTTATTTTCATTCGTAAGACATTTTAGTGATAAACAGTTTTTATTACTTGACTTTATTTAATTTGACGACCTCCTTGGTCGAGTGGTTTGTACACCGGTTTTCATGGTGTCGCCATCTCTGAGGTCCCGGGTTCGACACCCGGTCGGGTCAATTTAGAAATTATTGTTTTTCTAAATTGTCTCGGGTCTGAGTGTTTCCTATGTATAATAAGTATGTATTTAAATTCGTTTAACCGTTGTCTAGTTAACCATTTATCGAGTTTCTTAAGGAAGCTTTTCTTGGGGCTAGATTGGTGTGAGTGTGGGAAACATTTTTTTATTTTTATTTATAATCATTATTATTAACTGTATTATGTATTACTATGTTTTTGTTTTATGTTTGTATCCGATATTTCGGCACAGTTGAATGCGCCTTGGTCACGGATGTCCTCCATTCTTCGGAAGGCATGTTAAGCGTTTGATCCCGGCTGTTCTCGTAAGAGTGTAGTCATTATAACCCACCAGTCACTATAGATTAGTGTGGGCTACGGGAAAATCTCCCCATGTGCTTTTGTTCATGTGAAAAGCTGAATGCTGAAATTTTGAATTTTGAAATTTCTAAATTTTGCTGAATTTTATGATGATGAAACTATATGCCGTTATGTAATACTTTTCAGGTTTTGCTGTATCCACTGCGCCAGCGGTTCTTGCCGACGAAAAACGCGCCCACTGCCCTAAAACGTACACCTGGTAATAATATTTTATTTACATACATACACACATACATACATACATACATACATACATACATACATACATACACACATACATACATACATCAAAATCAACAACTTTGAATAAACTTGCTGTTAGTGACCTCGACGCCACATTTAGTATAATCATAGTAGGGTACCGAAGTGCAATAGATTACATCAGTGATAGATTGCAGCCGATCGTCTGATGTTCGAGCATCTTGGAACCCTTGTCTCTTAGTCGGCTCTTAGGCTGAGACTCCACCAAAGCGGAGATGTGCGAGCGGAGACGAGATGTTTTTTTAACAACCAATAGAATTCTAAAAAAATAAAAATTTAAAACGGTTTGGTGGAGTCTCAGCCTTACGACACGCACATGCAATTGGGTAGCTGATACTTTTACGTCCCAGACCAGAATGGGACATTTTAATTTTTGGAGGTATTTTTATTTAATTTTACAGTTTCTCCTGTATAAATAAGACCTCACCATTGTCTATTGTGGTTATATCCGACCTTCGTATGTTCGTTTATCAGACTTTGCACAGGTCAAATAGAAACTTATCAATCAATTGTAGCAATCAAATGATTTCAATGATGGCAACCTTTTGCCTAGCAGTGATAGAGTTTAATGGTTAATTATCTATTACTTTGTAAAAAGGCATAGTGTTGAAAAAAATCCACGAGCGGGTCTCGAACCCGCATCACATGATATGCCGGGTCAGGTGCACTACCTATGCTATCGTGGCTCTATCCAACTGTTTAGTTTTGTTTTATTTCTATAAAATTTTGTTTGTCGAAAATTTGTGTTAACCCTATACTTGGCAGAGATTTTTTTTGTGAAATTTATGTATATTTTTTGTATAAAATGTGTTCTTTTTTCACTACTCGAAATTTTTTGTAAGTTAAGTGTCTCAAATAATCCACTATGCCAAGAATAGGGTTAAATAATGAATGAAATATGGAATGAATGAAACCACACAGTGCAACACACCTTTTCAAATTCTCTCAAGAAAACGTCTCAGTAAAGTTCCACATCTTTACTGATACACAAGTAGTTTGCAAGGAATATAATTATCTTTCTATTATCACTCATTATCAACTACTTTTCTATAAAGTAAATGTTGCAATAGTCTTCATAACTATGAAACTGGCTTAAAGACCAAACCGCACAAAGCCACAAATCAAGGAAAAAATTGTCGGCTTTAATTTTTACATTGTTGTCATATCAAATACACAAATAATATAAAAAAATTAACCCTCCATGATTTCAGATCCATTATCCGGCCTTCCAGTTTACCGTTCATCCGTGAACGCTTCGGAAAATGTGTAAGCATTTTCATTCTACGCTTCGTGCTCTGCCAGCTTCTGCTTCCCTTTTGCGCGCTTATACATCTTCATATAATTCGTTAAGTTAGGCAAGTTTATTCTTCCGTAAAAAAAATATTATTGTTAAAAGAACTTAAAGCTAATTTAAATAAATAATTTGAGATCCATTATCTTGATGTAACCAATTTACCTTGATCATTGAAAAAAACCTCCGTTAAAATTACAAAACAGTTATTTCTGAGTACAATATACGTAATACATATTATTTACATCTTAATATAGATTTATCGTATATTTGCTACTACGTAAATATTATTACCTATATTACTTTTATGTCTTAAGATGCTTGTTGTCTATTCATTATTGCCGGTACAGTCAACCACATATTAAACATAGCGTAACGTACCGTAGTACCGCAGCGCTCTGACAACTATGGAGCTACCATATCCGCAGAGCTTCGTCCAGATACTGAAACACCACATCTAATACGTGGTTGACTGTACACGAAAGCTTATGTACAAATTTATATAAATAAATTGATAATCTAAATCGAGGTGTTTTTTATTTATTTTGGCCTTTGGCGCGCCGGCATGGGTTTAAAACAATCCGCTTACGCTTATGGCGCTTTCATAATTACCTACATATACAGAATGTTTGGTAATATGTGTATATTCCCGAAACGTACCCATGTTAACATGTCTAATTTTTTTTTACAATTTTCATTTTCTGACGTTGGCATAGTATATTTATATAGACATGTTAACATGGGTACGTTTCGGGAATATACACATATTACCAAACCTCCTGTAATCACACGAAAAACTTATTTGTACAACTTTTTGTAAAAAAGTGTAAAGCACTTGAAATATATCGAATGTGACAACAATATTAATAATATGTAACCAATATTGATAATATGTAACCAATATTAATAATATGTAACCAACATTGATAATATGCGTTGGTAGGCGAACGGAATAATACTGGGGTTGAATGCGAGGTATCGTCGTTCAATCCCTTGGTTAGTCTGCTGACGTGAACCCATACCTAATACAATGACAAAAATGTCTCGCTAGCTCGAGGGAAGAACAGATTTTTGAGTAAGCTTACTAAAAAAGCTGTAGTTATGTTATATGTGGCGATCATTATATGGATTTGTAATAATATCTAAATTAAATCATATCTTTACACAAGATGTGTTCTGTGTGAGTGACGGATACATAATTACTATAAAAGGTCGTTGCATATTCAATTCAAATTCAATATCATTAATTCAGTTTAGGCTACAAATAGCTCTTATGAACGTCATTATGCATGCCATCGGTTCGTAAGTCTATCTACTCTGGGCGACAGATCTTGTACTGAGAAGAACCGGCAAGAAACTCAGCAAGTGTCCAGATCTTTCTCCCTTACAGCTATTAAAAAGGAGAGGAGTAAGGATATAATATAATTTATAATATATTAGATAATATAATAAATGAGCATATGTTTCTTATACTTCTTATTCTTTTATCACCATTAGTTATTAGTGAAGGGAATTTCTATTTTTTGCGGTATTATTATTGTTTCATTAGAACTGCTTAATTTGATAACGACCGAACAAAAAATTATGTATATTTTCAATGTTGATTCGGTTATTAATGCTTCATTTGTAAGTGTATTGAAAGTTAAATATTATGGAAAAAATCTCATGGCGAAATGTCGTGGATTAAATTTCTACCTAAGAGGCGTCTTATATCAGTTAAAACTAATTTTGTCGTCAAAAGAAACGGGACTTAAAAATTAACTATTTATTTCATGAATAATTAATTAAAAATCAAGTTTTATTGCGTTAAGTTTAAATATAGGTAATTATATTTAATAATGCTCAAGCTACAAAATCAAAGTTCATTGGTTCGAATCCCACTTCACGGAAAGGTAATTATTAATACTGGGTATACATTAGTTGCAGCCAAATTGGTGTAGAAATTACAGTGTAAACACATATTACCGAAAAACACAGAAAGCTCATTTTGCGTGGAACGGAACGTATCCGATTTAAAATTATATGATTGTAACAAATTAATGTTGAGACAGTCGATAGCTCAGTTTCGCTGTAAGTACGAACCCTGCAAAGTTTCAAAAGGACAAAATAAAGACGTAAAATAAATGCAAGAATTCAAGTGGCCCCAATGTTCAACACATTACGCCCAGTGTTCAACACCAGTTATCATCATCAGCTCATTTTTATGTGCTCACTGCTGAGGCACGAGCCTTCCCTATGGATGGATAGGGACAACGGGCCGTACCACCACGCGGGCCCAGTGCGGTGCGGTGGTTGTTAACGACTGCTAATACAGCCGAGACCAACGGCTTTACGTGCCTTCAGAGGAGCTCGAGATGATAAATTTTTGGTCACCCATCCAATGAGCGGCCTTTGTGAATATTGCTTAACCTCAGCACTCGCAGATCGGGCGCGTTAACCAATGCACCATCGAGCTGCTTCACCGCCACCACCAGTTATCGTTGCCAAATGTTATACAAAATTTCATTGAATACTGGATGACAGTTATGAAGCCGATGGAATGTATTCAATTGTTACATAAGTTACTTTTAACCGCCTGTGTGGTCTAGACCTGTGTGGTTTAGACCCAGAGGTCCCAGGTTCGATTCCCAGCGGGGGGGTACATGCTTGTGTACTCGGTTTGGTTGGTGGTAGGGCTTGTTAGTCCGCCTGGCTAGCTACCACCATCTTATCTAAATATGTCGCCATAACATCAATGTTTTGTAGCATTGTTGTGTTCCGGCAGCTAGAGATAAGATAGCCAGCGCCTCAGTAGTTGAGGTTCCGGGTTCATGCGCTTCCACCTTCGGCCTTATCATCACTTAACATCAGGTGAGAGGAAGGCCAAGAGATTAACCCGTAAGATTAAAAAAAAAATCAGTTACTGATCACTATATATAATGGTCAAAGAAAAATGTCGATGCATTAGTTCATGTCGATCATTGGTTCACGTCGAACTCTGGTTCCACTAATACCTAAACCTATATGAATAAACAATAATCAAGTATAAAATATTTAATAGCAATGTGAAAGAGTTCGCATAAACTTTATTACATCCTTATGTTGCCAAAGCACGGTTTCAAATCTGCTACTTCAACCCCTCTAGTAGGGCACGGGGACGCGCACTTTTAAGTGTGCGATGCCGTTCCCTCTAGAAATCCTCCGAAGGTGATTCGTTTCAACACGGATTGAGGTACCCTTTACGTACCTCGCCGCCCTTAAAAAGCCCGCTGGCGCTGAAAATGCCGTTTGAGGCAATCAGCAATCTCTCTTAAAAAAAAAGCTACATCAAAAACGTTTTTCAATAGTATATCAATAATACTAAATAGTCTGATTGTATAAATAATACTGAACTTACTGGACTACTAAAAATATTACATAATAAACCTAACCATTAAAGAGGTTTTAAAAGAGCAGAATTAAGGTTCAAGAAGTGCTAAACGCCTGATTAATATCAGCCAAAGAATAGTAAGTACCTACAGTTTTCTAATGAGCAAAAAATGTTATTGCACAATGCGAGCTGTAATTAATTAATTTTACTACATCAAATTAAGTTCAAAGTAGTCTTTCTTTGTTTGCACACATTATTTACATTTATATTTAATATCAAGATCCATTAAGTTATATCAATCAAGTTAGTGTATGAGTCAAGCAAGAGCTTATAAGTTAATAGTCCTTCGAGCCGGATCTCAGATAGACAGCTGTCAAAGAACGCAAAATACATTTAGCTAACATCTCTCTTTAAAAACGCTTTCGATAAAACGTTCAAAGGCGAAGAGCCAGCGACCGGTTGTAGGAGCAGTCGCTCACAGGCGCCACCGCGTAATTTTTTCCGTAACTAAAGTGGCCAG
Organism: Eudonia lacustrata; assembly: GCA_947562085.1. NCBI lineage: Eukaryota > Metazoa > Arthropoda > Insecta > Lepidoptera > Crambidae > Eudonia > Eudonia lacustrata. The sequence continues at coordinate 6,210,133 of OX387326.1, read as the reverse complement.
TTGGAAAAAATAGCGCCGCCAACGGCATCTCGTAGCGGCCGGCAGAATTTTTCGCCGGTCATAACACTCGGCCACGTGCATTTGTTTTGGTTGGGTTTTTTTACTCTGCAAAAAAGGTAGCATACATAAACCTCACCTCGCCCGCCGTAGGTGCGCCAAGCAAAATGGTCGTCATTTTTTTGCTTCTCTTTTCAGCCATCTGTCCGTCCTTTTCGGTCAAAAATGCGATCGTTATTTCTGTTCCGGCGTCGATGTGTGCGTCGGGTGGCGGGCGGGCAAAACAAACGACAAACGGGCGCGCTGTAAATTTAAGCTCTGTTACTATTCTACTAAAGTTTGATTCGGTTTGAATGTAATATTGTCTTACGCCGTACCGTGGACGGAGAAAAAATAGAAATATAGGAGGCACGGCCGGCGTGTACGATAAAGAGAGCGGGAGTCGTTAACGATTCTGCGCCGGAAAGTTGCGCAGATTGCGTTTTTGGTGCTTTTTTTGGGGGCATCGCCTCACACCAGAGCGGGGGTTTTTTATGGCTGTCTTGTTCTAGCACGCAGTCTCGCTCCTTAGGCACGTGTGTGGAATGGCGACGGGTGGCGGTGCGTATGTGTGCCGGGGGGCAAAACCTAGCGCTAGATTTTTGCGTGCATACTTCCTAGATAGGTTGATCCCAACATACATAGCGTGTACATAATGAGATGTCATCGCTATGTACCTGTAAATAGAGCTGTGGAACAAAGGATGCCCACCTATGTTGATGTTGATTAATCATGGTCTTTCATAACTCCGCACGCCAAACTGCGTTGGCTATTCAACGTTTTGTGCCTACGCGATAGGTTTTTAGCATGTGAAATTTAAATAGTTGCACTCGCGCCTTAATTGGGCGAGTTTTGAATTTAGCGAATGGTTGTGTATCGCACATTTTCTGTGTATCGATTAGAATTTTATTGATACAGTCCTTATTTGCGGTAGTCAGAATATTACTGTTGAATTACATTATAAGACTTCCTAATAATGATTATTATGGGAATCTAATGTTGTTCCAGTAATTGTCATGGATAAAGAATGGTAAAAATATAAGTACTCCCATAATATGGGAGAAGTCAGGCTTTATGACGACCTCCTTGGTCGAGTGGTTTGTACGCCGGTTTTCATGGGGTCGCCATCTCTGAGGTCCCGGGTTCTATCCCCGGTCGGGTCAATTTTAGAAATTATTGTTTTTTTTAAATTATCTCGGGTCTGGGTGATTTCTATGTATAATAAGTAAGTATTTAAGTATTTTAAGTAAGTTTAAATAAATAGTAAATAAATAAATTTTCCTACATACATACTTAAATACATAGTTATATTACATAGAAAACACCCAGACTCGAGAAAATTTAGAAAAACAATAATTTCTAAATTGATCCGGCCGGGGATCGAACCCGGGACCTCAGAGATGGCGACACCATGAAAACCGGTGTACAAACCACTCGACCAAGGAGGCCGTCTAATGCCTATGTTTATCCGTTGTCTAGTAACCATTTAACGAGTTTCATAACGAAGCTTCTCTTGGGCTAGATAATTGGTGTGAGTGTAGGAAGTTCATTTGTTTATTTATTGCCTGATGAAATATGTATTTTACCTGAAATAATAGGTAGAAAGTAGGTATATGAATATTAATAATTATATCATGTCTAATTTTAAGGCATTAAAATTATTCATTTCTATTTTATTTTTATTTTTTTTTTTAATTTTACTCAGGGATGGAAGTAGGCGCAAAACTTAATTTCTAGTACCTACATAATTGCCTAGCTTGGTAGAACGTTACCATTGTATTAAGAAAAGCGTTTTTTTCTCACAGTTGTCGGTACCACATGAGGAGCTCGATGGCGCAGTGGTCAACGCGCCCAGTCTGCGAGTGCTGAGGTTAAGCAACTTTCACAAAGGCCGGTCATCGGATGGGTGACCAAAAATATATAATCTCGAGCTCCTCCGTGCTTCGGAAGGCACGTAAAGCCGTTGGTCCGGCTGCATTAGCAGTCGTTAACAACCACCAATCCACACTGTTTATGGCCCGTTCTCCCTATCCATCCATAGGGGAGGTTCGAGCCCCAGCAGTGGGGACATAAAAAACGAGCTGATGATGATGATGATATAAAATTTTATAAAATCAGCTTTAGGAAGCTCGAGTAGGAATCGAACCCACGACCTTTGGTGCTCTGACCACTGAGCTACCGAGGCCCCTATTTATCTTGTAACTACATTAGCATTGTCTAGAAAAGCCCATAGAAATAGTCTCAAGAATGGTAAGTATCAAGCTTAGCCTCAAGCTTGCTAAATAACGTCTCAATAGTTGATAATATTAATAATAATATTACATATAATATTATTAAATATAGCTTGCCTAATTCTTAACTGGTCTTTCAATATTTGTAAAAATATATAGATCGGACGAAGAGGACGTATTAGTTGTCGACATTGAATTCCTTTGGCTTACAGTAAGAGTAGATAGTGTTGATTAATTTCGGCGAGTTGGAATGAGCCACGATAGCATAGTTGGTAGTGCACCTGACCCGGCATGTCATGGGGAGCGGGTTCAAATCGCGCTCGTGGAATATTTTCAACACTTTGTCTTTTTACAAAGTAAGTAGGTGATTAACCATTAAACTCTGTCACTGCTGGGCAAAAGTTGCCATCATTGAAATCATTTGATTGCTAAAATTGATTGATAAGTTTCTATTTGACCTGTGCAAAGTCTGATAAACGAACATACAATGTCAAATGTCTTTTTTCAGTTTATATTATTTATAGTAGTTTTTGGGTAGCATAATCTAAATATATTGCCATAACATGAGTGTTAGTAACATTGTTGTGGCCGGAAGCTAGAGATAAGATAGCCAGTGTCTCAGTAGATGAGGATCCCAGGTGAAGTGCGTTTCCTTCTGCCTTTTCATCACTAAACATAAGGTGAGATGACAGTCTAACGCTTACGTGAGTAATAAATATAAAACTTGGTTTTGGCATTAGGACTATGGCGAAAATCGATTGAGAATGAAGGCTCGTTAATGAGGCTAATTGATTCTATAAAAAAATCATCATCATCAGCTTAAGGGTGCGCCGTCCGTTAGTGACAAGTGTCATATATTTTATTTGAAATGTCTTCGTCCATATTTATTTGATGCTGCGCGGCCATACTTAATTTGTATGGGGCATTTAACGTGTTAATTTGAAAAATAATAACTTAAATAACCGCCTGATAAATCGAAAATATGAGACGGACGATTTGTAGTTTACACATTGGTGACTGTTTAGACAAAATCAGAGGTAACAATAATTTAGATAAACTATAAGATATCAACTAAACGCCGCCACTCGTTTTCATAATTTTTGCCCAACTTTAAAATTTTTTTTTTTTGAGAGAGATTGCTGATTGCCTTAAACGGCATTTTCAGCATCACCGGGCTTTTTTGGGGGCGGCGAAGTACGTGAAAGGCTTGAGGTACCCGTGCCCTACTAGAATCTCCGAAGGGTTCGGATCGGATCGGAAAAATGATATTGTAGAAAAAACTATAGTGTGTTATGAATTTATGGATCGGACTAAATGTAAACACGTTCCGTTTGATAGTAAATATATATTTTGTTTATTTAATACAATAGTATTTTTAATTATATCAACTTAAAACCGTGACTGCATTTTTGGCATTTTTTGGTAGGCGCGCACCCTTAAGAACGTTCTACAGCTGTGCTCAAGCCTTCCCACATGACAAAAGGTGCATTCCACACTGGCCCAAAGTGGGTTGGTGGGTAACACACATGTACATTAGACTACCACAAGCTGTCAAAATTCCTCAATAGATTTTGAACCTTGTGTTTAAGGCATATGGTTGAACATTTATTGATGAAGATTTGGATAGGTTTGTGTGCAGTCGTCTGTATCATCTTAAGGCAACTACCGGGACTGAGGGCGTGTTTTACAAAGCACGGAGAAGATCGAGATATATTAATTTGACTATATACCCTAACGGGTAACTGACTTTGCGAAGAACTTAACTTGCAACAAGCTCATCGAAAAAATTTTCATTGAAAATATCTGCACCCATCATCCCAACAATAAAATCTTTCTGAGATCTTCAAGACACTTTCGCACGTAATTATTAACTTGTGAAGTTGTACAGGCTGTTTGTAGCAGCACATAAGCTTTAGTTTTCATTTAAGCCAATGATACTCGCAGGTATTTCATTCGAAATGTGTTTTCTTAACAAACTTTTAAGTTTCTAGAAAAGGTAAAAATGTATAAAGAAAAAGTATAAAAATGAGAAACTTATATACAAAAAAGGGAAAGTTTATTTGTCTTTTATTGTGTTATTTATACATTTTAAAAACAAGCATCATACCAGGGTTACGTCCATCGTAGCGTTCATCGTAGCCATACGTCGTCGTAGCGAGTTCTTGCAGGGCTAGCGACATCTAGTTCAATATCAGCGAACTAAATAAGCATACAGTCTTATCTTAAAGTATACGTCTTACGATTTTAAAAAATCTACAAAAATGTTATAATATGTTTTTATATCTTAGTAGTTATTTTTTATAAGTTGCCAATGTTTGTAACAACCTCAACTCGTTCAAAGCTTTCTTAAATAGCACTGCCATCTAGCGGCGAGTAGCTGCAAACCGAGTTGAGCTTATCGTCTTACAAGTTAGTATTTTTGTGTTATTATTATTAACACTAAAATGCATAATTGGGCTTGGGTCATATCATAACTGATAGTAAGTAATGATATAACAGAAGTGCACTTCACCAGAAATCTTTTTATTTATGGAACTGGCTGGAACTGTTAATGTCGGAACAATGTTACCATGACTGTTGTCATACTCAAAAAAAATGACACGGATAGTCTTGTATCTTGTATAAACCAATTGGAGTTAACTACCAATCTAACTGAAGTGCAGCATGTACTCACGCAGGGAATCGAACCCGGGCACCTTTGGGTCAGACATCGACTCCGATGATCTAGCAACTAATCGCCCATGCGGTCAGGCGGTTTGGATGATGTAATTTTACTTAACTAAAACTCAGTCTCAATAAAAACTTTTTAAGAATCATGTTATGTTTATTAAAATTTACATTTGACTCTTAAAAAGTTATATTTATGTAAGTAAGTAAGTAATTTTGTATTTGCATTTTCAGTTTTACAAAAACTATTTACAAATTTACAATATATCTACTTTTTATGTAGGTATTATTTAAAAAAATGTTATGAAGTGATAACAGTCATGTTAATGAGCTATAATTATTTTGTTATTTTTATTAACCTTAATTTTTTATTTTACACGTTGTAAATTGGTTAAAAAAAGAAAATAAGTAATAAAAATTATTTTACTATAATAATTGTTCATTTTTATTCTTAGTGTTAGATTTTAATGGTATCTACCATGTCCGTATCAATTAGAAGTCATATTTTCTGTTATTTAATTTTATGACTAAGGAAAAATATTTTGGAAACTTTGGATTTACATGAAGAGACAAAATTGTGCTTGGCTGCGGTGAAATAAGCAGGTAATAGTTGATCTTGTTACATAAATCACTATTAACTGACTGACTTTATATTTGTTACGGAAATAAGCGAAAGGGTGGTGGACTGTATTAAGGAATAAGAGGCAAAGTAAAACGTACAATTATAATTAATAGAAGAAGAAATAACAATATAAAACATACCACGACAGCAACCACGATGACAATTGGTAAGAAAAAGAGAACAAAAGAAAAATGACACTTAGAAAAGAAGAAAAAGTATAAAATCTTAAAATAAGTATTCACTCCGTAACAATATTATTATTATTTTATTTATTTATTTATTGAGACTGACTAATCACGAAATCTCAAGAACTAAAGCCAACAAAGCCTCAACTTGGACTCGAAGTTCCTTATTAGAGTGTCGACATGCGTTATTAAAGAATTACAGCAGTTCACATTTTCTAACGGCATTACCTACAATTTTACAGCTGAGAAGGTACGGTCAGCAACAAAAGTAGCTGAACATTTTAGCACTTTATCATACCTACTAAATAATCTAAAGCTTGTTAACTTCTAGTAATGTTATTACGACATGGTGCTGTGGTCAGCAACTCCCGTTGCTAACTGTACCACTCTCGTTTTTATCTCTCGATAGTTAAGACAGTTTGATCGGTGTTCAGAATAAATTTAGCTAGTTAAGGTTTCATACAACCAGGTTGAATGTCGATGTTTGCCGCTAAGCAATGCAGTATTGTTGTGTATTGAGTTAAGAGAGATAAGATCCATTAATATAACTGGCCTATCTCGTTTATAACATAATGTAAGTACCGCTAATGTTTGACGACCTCCTTGGTCGAGTGGTTTGAACACCGGTTTTCATGGTGTCGCCATCTCTGAGGTCCCGGGTTCGATCCCCGGTCGGATCAATTTAGAAATACCTGTTTTTCTAAATTGTTTCGGGTCTGGGTGTTTCCTATGTATAATAAGTATGTATTTAAGTATATTAAGTATGTTTATCCGTTGTTTAGTTAACCATTTCTTGAGTTTCTGGAAGCCTTTCTTGGGGCTAGATAATTGGGGTAGATAAGTGTGGATTTAAAAAAAAAATGTTACATCTAGCTGAAGTTTGAAAAATAATGTGACTGTGGAACAAGAAAGAAGGCGAATCATTGCGACAGCCGGGTCAGTCCGGTGACCACGAATAGTGCAACTTGATCAAAACGCCATCATCGGATATATAAAGGTATGCTTAGGATTACAATACATATACATACAATTGATGAGCTCGATGGCGCAGTGGTTAACGCGCTCGGTGTGCGATAGCTGAAGCTGCGCATTTTTCGCAAAGACCGGTCATCGGATGGATGACCACAAAAATTTATATTTTTATTTGTAAGTCATTCACGATTTTAAGGAAATAATTTTATCTTCTGGCAATTTAGTCACCAAATCACGCACACGCATGTCGAGTTGAAATATAAAAAAATATCTTATTTATTGAATGCTTTCAAGTTCTAATTAAACTTAACTGTTTGAACTTATAGTGTAACCATTTTAAATTTTTATTAAAGATATGGGTACAAACTGCTATTTCGGATACAGCGCTATCTCTTGGCAGCATTCCGTACTAACTACACTACTTTAACTGTGTAAGTAAAGAAAAGAATTGGTAAAAACGTGCAACCAATAAGAACAACTCTAGTTACAATTGCGTTTTGAAAAAGGTGCATTTATATAGACTCTTCATCTTTTGGTAGCAAAATAGTTTGAGGTTCTAAACTTCTTGCCTCATCAAAACATTTTTGGGTTGTTAGGACTGTGTCATCAGCATAGTAAATACATTAATCTACCCTATGCGAAATAAAGTTCTTTTAAATCGTTTCTGTACACTAGTAATATAAAAGGACCCAAGATACTACCCTGTAGAACGCCGCGACATAGCAGATACAACCTATGATGAGAACATTTTTTATTCATTGATATAGTTAATTGAGGTAGTTTTTAACGAGTTTATGTTTAGTCCTCTTAGTCTTGATTATATTTTTTTAGTTTATTATAAAAAAACTTGATACAGAGACTGAGTCGAAGGCCTTGCTAAATCAAATAAAAATATAATTATAATGATAGCCGTTTAAACTTCTACGACATATCGTATCGTTACGAAAAATATAACACAGATTTATATTGAACTTTTATGAGATGACAGCCATGAAAAAGGTGGTCTGAATTTAATTAATGCAAAAGACTAAAACCAGTTGCTGGCCCCTATTTTTAATGATTAAGGAAAAAAAATGTAGTTCACTGGTTTCTGATGAGCACTGGTGCCTCTGCTCTACCAAGTGGAAGTTCAAGAAGAACTTCTTGGCGGGAAAGTGGAGAATTATCTTTGCAGGTTAGTTTTTTTATACTCACGTGACATAATGGTGGATTATCAATTGTTCGTGCATGAGTTAAAAAAATAGAGCTTAGTAATTTTTCGAATTCTCTCTAAAATTAGATATGCTTGAGGTAGATTCTCAGAAAACTCACCATATATTTACTGATACTCAAGGTGTTTAATGGAAAATAACATTTATCATTAAATAGGTATTTCTATCATCACTGAATACCAACTACTATTAAACAAATATAATATTTTACAATATCTCAATTTCTTTGACACTGGCGAACCAAACCACAGCAAGGTATTATTTAAAAAGTACAAGAAATAATGCTATATCTTAAATTTAAGTAACCTGTAGTAGAAGTAAGCTGACGGTACAGTCACTGACATTAAAAGCATCAATTATGAAATGAAACAACTTTTACGGATCTACTCGCGTTTATTTTACACATTAAATATTTATCCTGACGCTTTGAACCCTTTGCAGGGTCCGTGGTCACAAGGAGACTGAGGTGTTGGTTGTCTCATAATTAGTTGGTAGCTTGTATACCCTCATTTAAATTTAATCAGGTGCGTTCCGTTTTACGCAGAAAGAGCTTACAGTATCTTTTGTATCGAGTAGATCCGTAAATGTTGTTTCATTTCAATGGGTAGTGTTCGCGTAAACTTCAGAATATAATAAGCATCAATTATGTTCAATTTCCCGCATCAGTGGTTTGTTGATGAATCAAAAAGTATCAAGTCTGATTATCTGATTCTGTTATCTCTGTAGCTTCTGATTTTCGTAAAATAGTACAAACACGGAATTTATAAGTGGTTTAACTTTAAATTCAAGTGCTACTTAATAAAATAATATACCTTTTTGATGTTGAAACTGTATTACATCGTTTTTGTTTGTTTTTTCATTAAATTGACATTCCTGCAAAAGGAAAAGGATTTAAGTTTGATTTATTTTTTTATTGAAACACTTTTATTTGTATTTTAAAAAAACTAGTGGTCGGCCAGTGGTCGAAAAAAATAATAGAAATATCATCTTCGATCAATTATTATCTAAATAAAGGATCCGGAACAAAAATTCATCTGGAAAGTGGTCGTGCTGCTCATACTTATACATTTAATTTCGAATAACAAAATCTGAAAAATCATTGGATAGCATCAACAACTTAAGCTTACTATGAACCTTAAATCTTAAACATAGAGATTAAAATAAGGTTGCAAAATATTTGTACTTAATATTTACTGTCATCGCCACAAACGTCATTGTGGCTCCGTGGCCCCAAAGTTGCGTACCGTTTAATTCGAGCATCTATCGGGAATCTAGTACGTATAACCCTTTAACTGGTACAGCGTAATAGATTTTTTATTGGTTTTCGATGCTATTGCAACCACATAAGGTTCAAATTATGGTGGCAATTATATTGCCACTACCAGTAAAAGGGAAAAATTATCGAAGATTTTCGTAGTCCTACGTCAAAAATCGGAGACTGCACCAAGACATTCCTAAGTAACCATATTTCACAAAAAGAATAAAATTATATAAAAAGAAAGATATATGAAATTTTTTTTACTGAGGATTTTATAGTTTTTACTGAGGTTATAATACGTATATGTATGTGTATATACTTATATGTATTATGACCTCAGTAAAAACTATAACTTATAAAAAAAATTACATATATCCTTCTTTTTATATCATGTGCTTGTTGTGTTTGTCTAATAATAGATTGTAGAACTAGATCACAATTTAGGTATTTTTAAAAAGTAAGCATTGTAACAATTGTTGACAAACCTTTAAAAAAAAAAGATTATGCATTATTAAAAGGAAGTATCATATGTATTATGGTTATAGTCAAATAGAAATTAGAACCAGATAATAAAACTAAAATTAATTATATTGAAATAGTATACGTACAGCATGCATGACGCAGTGGCTAGCGCGGACGGATTGCAATCTGGCAAGTAAAGCAACAATTGATAGGTAATGGCTTAATCACCACGCTTGCCAAATGCGGGTTGGTGATCACAAACCCGGGGTATGCATCGGAAAATCCGAAAATACATTTTGCCCGACCTGGGAATTGAACCCGGGACCTTCGCTCTGCCACTCGGCCACCGAGGCGTTTCTATGATGGAGGCTTTTGCCCAGCAGTGGGACAATTATAGGCTGTTTACTACTTAAGTAAAGCAACTTTTGCAATACGAAACGCTTGATGGGTAGCAAGAATTAAAAATATCTCAAGCGTCTCCGTTTTTTTTTTTGAGATTTTGCTGATGGCCTCATACGGTTTTTTTAGCGTTTAGCTGATCTGGCGTTATGACCTGATGTAGATGGTCCCTTGTGTTTGCATAAGGATGTCTGACACCTAACTTTATAACCAATAGGTTGTTGGGGGGTGTCAGTATAAACATTAAAGTAGTGTGTAGCGGAGTGTCCTTCTAGATTCTCCGAGGAGTTTGGACCTTATTCGCTGGTGGTGGTTGGGTAGTAGTTCGACCACTGTATCAGACGCAGAGATCCCGGGTTCAATTCCCAGTAGGTACATAAAGTACATATATGTACCCCCCGTTCATGTTTAAGTACTCGGTTTGGGCTTTGTCCGCCTGGCTAGCTACCACCATCTTATCTTAATATTTTGCAATAGCTTCAACGTGTAGCATTGTTGTGTTCCGACAGCTAGAGATAAGATAGCCAGTGCCTCAGTAGTTGAGGATTCCCGGTGAGTCAACAGCAAAGCTAACTGATGATTGGTCAAGTTCCAAAATATGAAATCAGTATGAAAATCAAAGCTTTTTAAACGCATATAAAAAAACCTTCGAGTGAGTCTACTACCTGCTTTGACTGTAGTTATATAGAAAATACCGACATACACTATCGAAACTTAGTTTTGAAATCTAGTAAACATCATCTACTTTTGCTGTTGACTGTACGCTTAGCCTTATTATCACTTAACATCAGCCCCCTGACTATGAGCTCATACCTATAGCAGTATTATTGCAGTTGGTGGAAAGGAGACGCGAATATATTCGCCGCTACACGCGTCTCGTTTTCACAACTGCAATAATACTGCTTTAAGAGCTCGTGGTTACCCCCCGGTAAGATGAAGGCACTGCGCTTACCAGTATCTTATACAATATGTAAAAAAAACCCTGTCCGATCCATTAAGGTGTTATTAGGTATCGAAATTCAGTTCTATTTACATAATCATTTAAAAAAATAAGTGAAAAAAATTTACCCCGATATTATTTTATTAAATGACAAACTTACATGGCAATACTTTTGTCGGCACTTCGGTAGGTGGGACCTTTGGCGCCATTGATGGAAAGGGTGGTCACATTTATAATATTAGCAAGATTTTGGGGTGATTAGAGCAATTTCGGTACAAAAAACTTGCGTTTTAAATTACGAATAACACTTTTATTTTCATGAATAATATTTGTTTTATTTGTTTTTGTTATTGTTATTTGTATACCTATGAACCCCTTTGCGATCAGACAGGGTTTTTTTTTACATATTGTATAAAAAAACAATACGCCAAAAATATACATTTAAATAAATGACTGCTAACAAACCGAAAAATTTGTAAATGGTAAATAAACAATTGCAAACTCAACCCGCTCATACATTAACATAGTTAGAACACTTAGGCGATAACCATTCCACAATAACATTACATAATATATAAATAGTTTTACATAATATATAATTAAATGCACCCCCGAACATAACGCCGACCTATCGCTAAGTACAACGAATAAATATATAAACGAATTTGTTTTGCTATTCGACGCATTCGAGGAAGTTACCCTATAGAAATTAATAGAGAGGGTCCTAGATTTCATCTATTAATTGTGGTTTTCAAAATTTCAACTTTATTGTTAATGATATAAGGGTGAAATTGATTTGTTTTATTGAAATCCATAGTAAATGTAATTGAATATTACACATAATACCTACATAATCTATGCAATTTTATAAATAAAGTAGAGTGCAATAGGGTTAATGAATAGTCATGTTATGTATTCAGTGATATTAATGTTATTAATGTCAGTGTAACTTATTAACTATCTAATTAGTACATTCATTAAGCGGATTATGAGAAGTATTAAAATCCGTTCGGTCCATGATTTTAATAAATTTGTTTGTAGTTTTAAAAATATTTTGTAATAACATGCAATAAACAATCTTATTTGAGTTTTATATCGAAATACCTACATAGTACAATAAAATAAATATTTTAAAACTATTTGATTATGATTCCGTCTTAAAAACAAATATAATGGAAGTAAAAATTACGGAATTAAAAGACTATTTATTACATATTATGTGTCATATTATGCAACGAATAACTGAATATATATACGTATTTCTTGCTAATAACATACTTTTGCATTCAAATATTTAAATTCTAAACTCGTTTACAAACATACAATAGAAATTCCCTGAAGCTAATACGAATATAAATTCTGTCCGCACCCATTACCCACAAACAATCTTCGAGAATCCCCACACAAAAACAGTCTGCATTGCGTTTATCTCCAGCGAGTTTATATGCTAATATTAAATAATAGCGCTTTGTTTTATAATCTACGCCATTTGGCACACCGGAGCTGGCAATAAAACTCCCTTACCAACGCCATTTTTCTCCGCTCAACCCCACATATATTAATAATATAGCACCATGTAAGAAATCTCTCCCTCGCGGGGAGGGCTGGCTAAATGTGCCGCGATCCCTACGCGCTAAAACAAAAAAAAAGTTTAATCACGCAAAAATAGCTCCACTCCCTCACAACTTAGAGTTCACTTCCCATTCAGCATGCGCGAATACTTAATCACCACTGTCTCACACATAATACGTACGTATAATGCTCCGTACTTAGGCTTGCTGGTTTTTTTGTGAAAAAAGGCCGTTTGTGACGCCTCGCGAATTCAAGATGGCGGCGGCGGCGGCGCGGCACCGGCGATCCCCGCGCTTTTCTGTGTAATCACAAGCTTTTCAGCGCCATTTTCTTTTTGTTTCAAATTTGTGTGTCGAATGCGTGCGGGTTATGAAAATAGTTTGGTTTCAGCTTTTTGTCATTGAAGTTTTAATCGAAAATAGGGAGTGGATGTAGGTACGGAAAAAACTGACTTTTATTTCAGGTACTATAGACATTGCGTGATGGGAAACGTGTTGCCTTATTGCCAAATCATCTCTATTTATGCTGATGTTTTTAATAAACCTTATTTTGATGACATCATCATATTTAAATCATAATTAGTTTGTAATTTACTTGGTTACAACTACATTTTTTTACTTCATTTGGGTATATCACCGTTCAAAACTTCTGAGATGACTCCCGTGATACAAACGAACAACTCTTACTATTGGACCAACTCCCTAACTCGAGGATAAAAAGCTCTTAAACATTTTGGTCGAATGACTATTGATGTTTTGTATGCCACTGAAGCGCTGGGGTGTTTAGTCCACCCCAGGTTCAGGTAAAGAAATAAAAAGATAGTATAAACTTTACAATGGTTTATTCCCAGGGGTGGGTAACGTCGCTCGCATACAACTCAGTGGTGTCGCTAAGATTAGAGAAGAGGACTTAGCTTCTAGGGGGCTTAAGTCTCGTGTGCGCAGTTCGGCTCCTAGGTCAGCCTAGACCCGGGCCGTAGACTGCGCCAGTAGATACCGGAACCAAGCTGGCTCGCCGCAGTAGCTGCCTCCGGAGGTGCAGGCGGGTAGGCGCGTGTAGTGAGCTGCCTCCGGAGACGACGGCGGTTAATGCGAGACCAGGGTTCTGTACCCGGTAGAGGGAACCCTGTAATACAGAAAAGGTAATGAACAGATGTTCAATAAGTCCGGCCGCTACGCGGTCCGGAAAAAAGGTGCAAGCTGCTACAATTGAACCGGCCCCTATTGACCACTAACGGTTAAGCAATTGCAACACAAAAAGAACTACATTAGGTTTAGAGAATCTAATGAAACTCAGCTGTTCCAGCTGAGTTTTATTTTCGAGTTAAGGAGTCGGTCCAATAGTACGAGTTGTTCGTTTGTATCACGGGAGTCATCCCAGAAGTTTTGGAAGGTGATAAAAAAGTCACCCTGTATTGTTTAGGTACTTTTTTTCTTTTTGTTAAATACTGTTTGATTGATCTGTGTAAAAAGTTATAATAAATTTCATTTCATATCATTTTGTTTCATCATCTTCATCGTTAGCTTATAAACCTAACAGTAGCCCTGCGGCTAAGTTAGGAATACCTATGAACAATGAGGAGATAGGGCTACAAATAGTCAACAACGCGGGCCCATTGCAGGTTAGGAAGATCTTTTGCCTTTTATTTATATATATTTTGACATTATACAGCATAAGGTCGGTTTTAGAGAACAGGCAATTTGTCAAGCACGTCCATGAACAACATAACGGTAAATTATTTTATTTCACATTATTATCCGTAAATGAGTTCGAATACCAACCATAAGAATAAACCGTTATTCGTACCAACTTCGTTTATGGCATAAAAAGAAAAAAAAAGTTTTTTATTTACATAAAAAACATCTGAACTAACTATGTATCTGTTCCATCGAGCATACTTTACGCAGCTGCTACAAAGATGTAACCCATTTTTGTCGTATTGATCGATATCGATTTCTCACAATATTGATTTAACTGGTATCGATTATGAAATCGATTGAAAACACACATTGTTTATTTTAAATACAGCTGTTAGTGTGGCTTGCGTGCTACTTGTACCATTGTCGATTGATTGTATGTTTTGAAATCGATACTTCCTTTTTATTAACATGCGAGCTAAGATGGATAGCGATATAGATATAGCTATAAGATATAATAGCGATAGCGATATAAGATATAATACAACATGACTTATTGAAGAGAGTTTGCTGTGTTCCGCACAAAGCCTTTAAATCGTCACAGGACATTAAAGATTTTATTATATTTTAATTTTTCAAGATATATGTGTAGCCTTTGCTTCGGGCGGCATGTTAAGCCGTTAGTCCCGGTTGTCGTAAGATAATAGTCGTTAAAACGTACTAACAACTCGCATTGGGCTAGTGTAGACGTGGGAAGCCCTGAGCCCAGTACTGGGACGTTTAGAGGCTCACGATGATGATGACAAATTTTAAAAGGTCTAGAATGTGTTACTAATGATAATAATAATATTATTATCATTATTATTATTATTATTTTTATTATTGTC
The DNA here is from genome assembly GCA_947562085.1 of Eudonia lacustrata. Taxonomy (NCBI): domain Eukaryota; kingdom Metazoa; phylum Arthropoda; class Insecta; order Lepidoptera; family Crambidae; genus Eudonia; species Eudonia lacustrata. Next base: position 6,195,054 of record OX387326.1, on the reverse strand, counting down.
AGGAGGTTCCTCACTCTGCAGCCCTGACCACCGGTAGTTTGGGCCCTGCCTCGCTGCTGGCGGTACTCTAGGATTAGGTTTTTATAATGTTTTATTGCTTTTATATTAAAATATTGTAAAAATCTAGTTTTAAGGAAAAAAATGAATAAAGGGTATAATAATAATAAAATCATTTATTCATTGCCACAAACAATCAATAAGCTATTGTTGAAGTAACAGTTATTCTAATCAGCGATGTCTTCTGATAACCTTTCCAAACTGATTTTTGAAAATCAAACAAATTTTTAATAAATCGTCTCCCAATTTTGGTCAATGGATCAACTCACCAACTTCCCTTTCAAAAGCGCCCAGCTACTACGGCGTCGTTCTTTTTCTCATATCTCACATTACACCGTGGAATCGATACTACGTCGTTGTCGCGTCAATCGAATAGTCCGCATCGATGGTACAGTATCGGACGCAGTAAATATTGGGCCGGTCGGTCGTCTTTTTGGCGGAGCGCGGCCCTGGCCGAGTTGTAGGTTATTGTTCCACTTTTGAAATGCGAACAGTTTCTTCTTTTTAATTTGTGGCGCGGCCTTGGTGTGCTTGGCCCGATGAATGAATGAAGGTTTTATTTCAAATGCCATTTGCGATTCGGTTTCTGTACGGGCTTACGTTCTATGTATGTTGTTAGCACATGTTAGTGTGGGAGTTGAATGAATGCTAGGTATTGATGTTTCACTTGTCTGTTAGGTTATGAGGCGCGGTGGTTCTTATGAGTACCTACCTATCATAAAAATGCCTTCTGTAAAGAATTGGCTAAGGAAGTCGTTTAGCGTTTGTTTCCGTCACTTTATTTGAAATTAGAGATTCGAAACTTTTAAGTAGAACTCTGTTTATTAGGACGGGGGCATAGTAAGTTAATAATTGAAAAAGCAACGCAATCTCACCTAAACCTTTTTATAAGAGTTAATTAAATACCGTAATAGTTATATATTATAAATATTTAAATTACCAACATTTTTCATTAAGGAATTACGCGTAGATATCTAAAAATCTAAATATATATAAGTATAGTGTAATATTGTAATGTTTAAATAGCAAAATTGTTTAATATTTCAAAACATCTTTGCAGTTTACTTGTTTGTTTTTACTTATAACATGCTTTATTTAAATACTTTACTGAATAAATATTAACTAAGGGTATTAAACTACTATTCGTTCGTTGTTGAACATCTATTTTGTTAAATAGCATTTGTAGGCGCATGGGTCGTAAGTTCTTACATTATTGCTATGCTTAAATAGCAATAATGGAATTGAGAAATAATTGAGTACTGATGTACTATAATCAACGGTCTATTTCGTGATAACAATGAAAGAACAATCATAAAGATCTCACACGAGACTACAAAAAGACCGAGACGTTCTACAGAACGCGTGGAGTACATACGCCAGATAAAATACGATTATCCAACTTATTCTGAACAACGTGAAGTCGCCATACTCCAGCGATCTGAGTTACATCAAGCGAGCTGTTACTGATCTGTAACTGCCAGTGTCGTTCGCTTCACTATTGAGACCCAATATTCTTATGCCTATAGTATATCACGAAGCGCCGTCATATTCGTATTGTAAAACAATCACTCCCTTTTGGAGACGTCTGACAATTAAAAGATATTTTCGTATAATTGCGACTCACGTTCGTGGCTAATGAAATATGTCCATATTAAAATTTTTACTTTTTATTTTCAAGTGCTAATTGCTGCACTGAAGCTAATTTAAATATTCATAAAATTTTATAAAATACAGTGAAAAAATTAAACGCCTACCCGACCCAAAATTAGCTTCAGTGCAGTAATTAGCACTTGAAAATAAAAAGCAAAAATTTACTATAGCGTTGTGTTATCAAATTTGCGGTATTTCATCTGCAAAGATGAATCTGCATAGCCATCGGTTGCAATAACCGTTGGATAGATGTCGCACTGTGCCGATATTTGCACTCAAAAAAAAAAGCAGTGACAAAATTCAGAGCTAACGTCAACCTTCCCGGTAGCATAGCCGTCAGTGCAGCCGCCCGGATTGCGGAAGACCCAGGTTCGATTCCTGGCTGGGTCGGGTAGGCGTTTAATTTTTCACTGTATTTTTTATAAAATTTTATGAATATCCATATTTACGTACTAGTGCACAAGTACGTACCGTAAACGCGCTCGTCTGTCGTAATCAATTAAGCATCGCCCCGCAAGCACTCACGATTCACGAACAATGCGACGAAAGTCTTAAAAAAAGACCACAAAAAAGTGTTTAGCGTTCCGATGCGAGCACGAGTACACAACAACAATTGTCTATGGCCGATTGTTGTCATTTTGCGTGGGATTTGTACGTCAGCCATATGCCCCGCGTCTGCTCTGTCGCGAACGTCGACAAACAAACATTTTGTTGTGTTTTTTTTTCAAATTTGTGGTTTGCTTCCGTCTATGGGCAGTGGGCACAGACGTTATTGTTTATGGTGCGTATAAACTAAAAACAGAGAATAAGCTGCAAATAGTTATTCCGTGTTTTGTCTCTGAATTATTATGTTAACTAGAAGTGGTAAATGACTGACATCTTAAAACAGAAATAGAGACCAACAAATAAGGTTCAACGTTCCTTCCCAATCAAGGAGAAGCTATCAATAGAGATATTAGGTCCGTACCTATGAAATTAACGTTTTGTATGAAAATTTTCTATAAAATTATATTTTACATACTAACATTTTTTTTAATTTTCTTAGCATCTATTTATGTTAACACTATAAAAAATGTAGATAAGTGTATTTGTTACACTAGCTAAATATAGCAGACATTAAAAAGAAAAAAAATCAAGACTCTTCAAAGCTACAATGAAACAAAAGGTCAATTCCGCGAACAAAAAAAGAAGTCAATTTATAAAAAAAATTGGGCGAAACTACACAAAATGAATAATCATTGTTATTACTGAAGTCTAAGTAACATACTTAGTCCTAGTTAAATGTGTATAATAATATTAACAACCGGTATTGACTTTTAGAAGTAATACACCTATTAATAAGTGAGAATAAAACGTCAATTTCATAGGTAAGGACCTATTACTTCAATTTGGTCACCCATCTGACGACCTGGGCATTAGAAAGTGACTGCACTTGCACGAACACATAGCCACTGCCACAGCCAGCAACACAGTTTAATCACAAATGTAATTAGTATGCTTTTAAAGCCTTTGATCAGTAATAGTACTTACTATAAAAATAGACTAACGATTCGGAACGAAAACGCATCTCGAAAATGGCCGCGTTAAGGCGACACATTGGAAATTTACGTAGCGGGGATCTTGATTTTTCCCAACAACTACAAAACATATGAAAGTGATATTTGATGACATGATTTTTTATTTAATTGACTTCATTTTGCTAGTTGCAGAAACACGATTTGTTATCTTTTATAATAGAGAAAAAAATATCAAAGTAGCCGCTTTTAAAACATAGATTTCCATTTTACAGGCTAACCAGACCGATTTAAGATCAAAATTTAATTTAAATTAGTCTTAACACACACTTTAATATGCTAGTTAATTTTTTTAAATAATTTGTAGTTTTAATTGGAAGAAAAAAAAACAGTTTTTCTTATGGTACGGGGCTCAAACGCTCCGTATTAGATTAATTGTTTAGCGGTGCGTCGCGTTAACTCATACTAGAGTTGAACTCATTTATACCTAACATTTAAATGCCTGGGCGATTTTTGAACCGGTGCGGTGACAAAATCTCACGCAATGATATCAATAAATTACGAATGCTCTTCTTTCTCTTATTCAAAGACACTGGTAACTTATTATTGTCACCGAAAATTCTAGTTTACTTGTTGGACTAACACCACCAGTCTCTAGCTCTGAGGTCCCAGGTTCTATTTATAACGGGGATACATGTATTGTTTTTGTATTCAGTTTGGTTGGTGTAACTGGTTTAATATCGAGATCTCCGGTGAAATTTAAAAATCGCCCCCAAGATCTTATTTAATGTGAAAGAAGGTTTTAAGCTTAGGTGTAAATAGGACTAAATCTTATATTTCGAACATAAAAAGTCTATTAACATTGTATGAGGAGCTGCGGAACAAAAAAGAGGACTTCTCCTATATTCTGTTTTCTTTTTTTTCTAGCTATTTGAGTGCATATCTATCGCCCCCTAAAATATTATTTATCAAAAGCGGTCCGATCCTATAGAAATGTTTTTTGTAAAAATACGGTTTCAAACAGAAACAGACTTGTCCTGTTCAAAATTGCAAACAATTCCAATGTTTTTTTTTCCAATTAAAACCGGACTAAAATGTGGGTGATTTTTTGTTTCATATTTAAATTTCAATCGAAACCAAACTTGTCCCATCAAATAGTATTATTCTTTTTAGGTATGGTAATCCTAAATCAATGGCAACACTAATAATTTCAAAATGACATGCCATGATGATGCTGAAATGACATGCCATGATGATGCTGAAATGACATGTCGCCTCCCATTTGAACACAGTAAAACATGTTCAGTATTGTGAATCATTTCGATCTAACTTTGGTTTGCTTTTCGTTTCAATTTCTTGTAAAATGTCTCTTAAAATCACTAAAAATATTTATTATCAACATTTTTATTACATCTTGTTTTTACTGCTGCTGTCACTGTCAGTCAGTTTTGCGCCTCGGCCATAGATTATAGAATACTGGCCTCGGCGTTTAGTTATTGATGTTTGTTTATGTCATAGTATATTCGTTTTGTTATTAATATTATTCGTGTTAGATTATGTTAGCGTTTTAAAAGTAACTTACTGTTTGTATAATTTGTTTTTCTTATTTGTTTTTTTCCCTGTTTCGTGCCGTGATGTCACTACTGTGTACAGCAGAATACCAGTGCAGCAGGCCCCGCTTGCTGCGTATACTGAGCTGTGCACAGTGTTGGCATCACATAACAGGGCACAATGTTAATTGTTATTATTTTTTATTATTTTTGTTACATGTTGTATGTTTAATTGTGGGTTTTGTTATGTGATTCCAATAAATGTCTTTTATTCTTTTTTTATTTAAAAATTAGAATTAAAATTACACTATGCCAAAATCTTGTTTCGTTTCATAACCAGACATGTCCATGAGATTTTCAATCATAACGGGAGTTGTCCACCGTTTTTAAACAAAACTAGACTTGTCCAAATAAAAAAAAAAACCATAGGCTTTACTTTTGTGAGCAAAAGTAAGGCTAATGGTTTTTTATTATTAAAATAAATAAATTTCAGCTATCATGTAACTAGCAATTTCACTTTTCTTCCTCCAGTGTAAAATTCAATTAATAGGATAAATCCGCTTTTGTTCCGCAGCTCCTCGTAAAATATGTATAGTACTTAATAATAATAAACACTTTATTTGCACACTAAGAAATAAACAGTTACAAAACAGGACAATAGACAGAGAAGAGAGTACAAGTAGGCGGCCTTATTGCTTTATAGCAATCTCTTCCAGGCAACCTTGGGTGAAGAGTGAAACAATAGTAAGGAGTAATAGGGGAGTAGGTGCATATAAAGAAAGAAAGAATTGAGAATAAATAAATATCTACAGATTAAGGAAAAAAATAAAATTACAAATAAGGACTGAAATATATACTTATAGTTAGCTAGATGGGAGCAGAAGAAAGTACTTAATACTGTAAGCGCCCATATTCGATCATATATGTACTATATAGCTAGATAAAGGATCGGAAACAAAAAAGGATCTCGATGCTGATACCTATACCTACATTTAAATTTCGAATAACAAAATCTGAAAAAACATTGGAAAGCATTAACAACTTTAGCTTACTATGAACCTTGTCTCTTAGATATAATCGCGAACCTTTATTTAAGCGCTCATCGGGAAACTAATATATTATTGATCGAAGGCCCATATGAAATAAGATATCTGCCATAATTTGAAATAAGATCTAGAAACGAACGTAAGAATAAGAACCCATGTACTACCTTTACCCGTAGAGCTTATTTTGTTACCATTTTATGTGTGTACATAAACTTGTAAATAAATCACACTAATAATTATAAGTTTGTGTATATTTGTTGGTTATTCACGATGCAACGGATGCATGGATTTGGATGAAATTCGGCATACAGATAGTTTGTAACCTGGATTAAAACATAGGATACTTTTTATCCCGATATTCCCACGGGAACGGGAACCACGCGGGTAAAACCGAGAGCGGCCACTAGTAAATAAATAAATAAGAAAAAAAGCGGCTTGCATAACGTTTCGTTTAAACACTACTTAGCTAAATGCATTTAAGTTTTTAAATGTGTTTGTTTTGAATACAATTAAGGTTGACTTGCACATATTGTCTGTGTCTAGGCTTGTATAACTAATCACAATTAGCGCGCGTCGGTAAAGTAGATTTTGCGTTTCGTTTTACGTTTTTACGTGTTTCCGTTGAAATTTACAAACAAAATTGGGGTGCACTGCTCGGCCGTAAAAAGCGTAAAAGTAAATGTATGTCTGCTGTCGAACAAATAAAACTTTTGATTTTCAATAACTTAACTAACTTTGTTTTCAAAATGAATAATATTTTAAAATTTTAATTGAGAGAGTAGGAGCCCATTTATAATTGCATAGGTATTTGCAGCAGTAATTGCATACCTCCCATCGTTAGACAAACGTGATTCTATTTGTTGCAATAACAATAAAGTAGCAGCATTACTAAGACGAAATCTTCTCACTAATAGGTCTTCTAAAAGAAAACTTCAAACAAATCTGTACTTGGAAAAAGTTGATAATTCCTGTTCGTTAGGTCTATTGGCATTCTATAATCTCTTCATCCGAATATAATTCCTTTAGATCCATTTATCAAGGGGCAAATCAAAATATATTCAAAATAATATATAAAAAAATAATTCAATAACTTATCCTTTTTTGACAGATGACATTTACTAAACGAATTCAGCGGCGCGGCGTTAAATAGCCATGATTCGGTATTTAACTTTGTCAGATCTTTAAACAATTATTATCAACATAATTTTGGTTGTGCAAGACGCTTGTCTCGTTTAAAGGCCTAAGTGGATTTAAGTTGTATTTAAGTTATATTTAAAAACGTTCTGCAAGCCGCCCTAAGTATTTGTGGTCTTATTTTTCAGAAAAAAATTTGAAGCGTTTATCGAGAACCTAGTACCTACTACCTACTATTGATCGAAGTTTTATGCAACCAATTTAAAACACAATGTTTCTTCTTTAAGATTTTCAACAAAATAGTTTTAAATAAAAATATGACACTTATTCCTTGATTAATTAGACACAATTGACCAACACATTAGCACTCAAAATTGCCGTAACACACAAAAACACACGTGAAAATAAGCAAAAGCAAAATCGACACTGATCGAATAATCGACCATAAGATTTGATCATCCCCTCTCGAGCGATTCGTACATAAGCAAAAGCAATTATAACCAGCCAGATTTAAATATAAAGTCTCGACCTTAATATAGTGAGCAGAAATATCAAAATACAACGTAATTGTTAAAATTTGTTCACATTGTAAACTTTGTTAGTATTTCTTTGTTTGTGCATAAAAAAGAAAACGGGTTTAGCGTTGCAGTGTGTACAATGACAAGCACAGTTGCGTACACACTTTTGATCGATCGTGACTCTTATCGCATTGTGTTAAGGGCTACAATTGTTTGTATAGCTGTGTTTGTGTATGTATGTATAAGTGAGGTACATAAGTGGCCTTTGCAGCGGTTTCGCTGCAGAATTGAGCTCGAGGCGAAGGGGCTCGACCCTATTCGGGTGTTGCCATACATAAACTCTGCTTGGGGCCCGTAGTACTTAATCTAATTTCGACGGGCGTCTTTTGTTTTTTAATTTGAAAAAGGAATTGATTGTACACAGATTGTTTTAGGAAGACCTTTTTTTGAATGAGCGCCTTTTGTCTTTTATTTTAAAATTGGAAGCGTAACGTAACATCACATGAGTAAATATCCTAAACATATATCTGTTCTGTGGTAACATGTTCGATACGAGCATTCGCATCTCGCATAATCTAAGTGCCTAGTGTGAGTTTTGTTTATCCTATTCATTCGTTCACGAAAACGAAAATTAGTATGGCATTAAAGCAGCGCCTCCTGGCGACATATACGGGAAGAGTTTAAATTTTGCCATACAAATTCTCGTTTTTGTTTACGTGATCGAATGGCGAATGAAAGTCGCACTAGGCACTCTGTACAGTGATGATGACGTATCAAGCTCGCGGCGATTGGAGGGTCCGTCTCCACCATTACAAATTTATTTTAAAAAGTAAAAATATTGATTTTAGGTTTTTCCAGGTAGTTTTCCATACACTTTCAAACTTTTGCGTTTATTTACTTTGCGTTAATACCAAGGGAAAAGTATTTTTTTTATTCTCGACGTTTCGACAGAGTTGCACTGGCTGTGGTCACATGTTTAAAAACATATTTAAAGCGTGTAAATATCACCGTTTAACTTTAAATCAATTGTATGAAGATGTTTTATAAAATTGTATTTTTCATACTAACGTTTTTTTAATTTTCTTAGCATCTATTTATGTTAACACTATAAAAATTGTAGAGTAGAGTGTTTGTTTCACTAGCTAAATATAGCAGACATTGAAAAGAAAAAATCAAGTCCCTTCAAAGCTACAATGAAACAAAAAGACAATTTCTTATGTAAGGACCTAATATATTTACTATGGACAGGACAAACACTTAAAAAGTATTTTCAAATTGAACAACTTTACAATTTAAAAAAAAGAGTTAAACATTTTATTAACAGCGAATCGACGATTTGTAACGTTTCAACAACATAAGGCAAAACTCAATTCGTTTAGACACATAATATACATAAAAAAAGGTTTTTTACATAGAAACAAACCATCAATTTGTGCTGAATCTATATTTTAGAAACGCTGAATTTCTATTCGCCGTTTGCTAGTTTTTTCAATGTTAACATAAGCTTGTATACGGTTTTAAATGGAAACAAAATATGTGTTTCGTAGAATTGTGAACCTATTTTATGTTTCATAGTTAGTTATTACAAATATTTTGATTAATTTTCTATATGTGTAAGTACCCGCCTTGGTAACTGACGAGTGGAAAACGCCTAGCTTGATATCCAGAATTCTATTCTAAGTCGGTTCAAATTGTGGACAGTGTTTTAAAGGCTTATTATTCTTATTATATACTTTAGTTGCGAAGATCGTCGCTCCACCTAGTCTGAGGGCGTCCTACACTACGTTTGCCGATACGCGGTCTCCACTCGAGAACTCTTTACCCCAACGTATCGTGCTCAGTGGGCATTTGGAGAGGCCTATGTCCAGCTATGGACTAGGTGTAGTCTGATGATGATGATGATGATGATGATGATACTAAGTAAAGATTTATGAGAATTAAAATACAAACATAAATCGCAGCCGAAATCGATATAATTTATGAGTCACCTAAGTATATAGGTCTTTCGCATCCAAACTTTTTCAACCTTTCCATAAGATTTTATTATTATTATTATTTTTTATTTTTTTTATTATTTTTTTTTTTATCTTTTCCGTAGATAACAAAAAAAACTCTTCGAAAAAAAAAGACCGCACCACCGAACCGCTCAATGGTCTTAGCGTAGAAGTGCGTTTTCCAATAAAAATGTACATGACTTGAATTTATGGTAAATATTTAAAATATCACATTTTTAATGAATTTTTGATTACGATATTACATGATAGTTTATGAAAATATATTTAATTACTTGCAGATCTAATCTATTTTACGAGAAATCGTCAAATTAAACTGGCACTGTGAAAAAAAATGTCAGTTTGGCGACTGTCTTAAAAGCGAATTTTGCGAATTATTTGCTAACTACGAAGAAAGACGCAAAATATTTTAATTGTGTTATGAATATTTATTTAAAGTATTATTTTAAAAATAAAAGAATTAGTCACAGAATCAATATATACTATTTTATGCTAGTTTTAAGTTCGGTTTTGTTACAGTGACGCCAAATTAACGATTACATTAACGTTATAATAATGATTCAAAATTCAAAATTCAATATCATTTATTCAGTTTAGGCTACATGTAGTTCTTGTGAGTGTCACTATGCCATCGGTTCGTAAGTCTACTGTGGGCGGGAGATCTTGTACTGAGAAGAACCGGCAAGAAACTCAGCAAGTGTCCAGTTTGTCCAAGTGGACACTTTCCATTACAAATAAACACAAAAAATATAGAAGACAACCACAACATGTAAAATAAACAAAATAAAAAAATCTAAGTTATCAAAGGAGATGTTCGTTTTTGGGCCCTTATTTTATTACAGTTTTGAAGTGATGCTTTTCTGATAGATCTGCGTTCTGAGATGATGTTTCCAAAAAGAAAAAAAATTAAATGAAATTTAGATTTAATCTAAATTACAATTACAATTAAAAACTATATTTCCACTGAGAGCGTAGAAAAAAGTTCTATCTCTCATTTAACATTTCAAAAGGAACAAATTGCTATGCAAAAGACAACCTCGGAAGATCGGGGCAAAGAATAATTACTATGTCGGCTGCAGGCAAAGGAACCGCACGGTTATTAAAACTTCTTCCCAGTTAGCGTAATTACCACGGAGTACTGTCGGCGCCACGTCAATAGTAACAACAAGTGCAAGTAATTATTATTTGGTTGGTGGTGTCCGCCTGGCTAGCTACCACCATCTTATCTAAATATCATCATCGCCATAGCATCAATGTTTGTAGCATTGTTGTGTTCCGGCAGCTAGAGATAAGATAGTCAGTGCCTCACTATAGTTGGGGATCCCGGGTGAAGTGCGCTTCCATCATTGGCCTTATCATCACTTAACATCAGGTGAGATCAAGGCACTGTGCTTACCCGTTAATATAAAAAAAAATTACAAAGCATCTTTTAATATAAAGCCAATTATATACCTAAAATAGACCTCACTCAAAGCCTTTAATTATATATGCATACATACATACTCACGTGTAGGGATGGACAGAACATCAAAATCACCAATTTTGATTAAGGATTTGAGGCGTCGCGTGTCTTCGGGACCTCCAAAGGTATAAGTTAAAACATCTACACTGACATAGAAAATAATACTAAGTTACACTACATGTTTCTTATCATCATTGATTCAGGGTAGTGTACGGAGCTTTTAACTAATATTGTCCCCTACTTTCAAACAACCAAATTTAATATTTTTTGTCTCTTTATCTGAAGCAGCTCCCTCACCGGGAGCATCACGTGTAATGTAACATTCAGATTGGACTTTGAGCATTACATTACAATACTACCTCCCTGACTGACGAGCATTCGTTTTGTATCATTACAAGGTGCGCGGTTTTCCTCCCTCACTGATGTAATGCTCGAATCTGAACGTTACATTACACGCGAATGCTCTCGGTGAGGGAGCATCTTAATACTAGCGGCCCGGCCCTGCTTCGCATTGGTGTATTTTTTTTATATATAGCCTATGTTACTCAGCGCTAATGTAGCATTCTAATGGTGAAAGATTTTTTTAAATCGGTCTAGTACCTAGTTTTTGAGTTTATTCGTTACAAACATACATACAAAAATACAAGCTTTCCTCTTTTTGATATTAGTAAAGATTTGCGTACTTGTGAAACGTAGACCTTATTTGTATTTTTGTTATTACCTACCCATTTTTCATAATACGAATCGCAAGCCCATTCGCTTGATTTTTTTCAGATATGTTTAAAAAGATAGTCACAAAAAAGTAACAACAATCCAAAAAGTATTGTTGCCAAAATCACAATTGGGATAAAATACAAAACGTGCTTTTGAACGCGCCAAAAGATAACGAAACGTATAGAAAGAAACAGGTTTCGACTAAAGCCAAATATTAAAAAAGGGTTACATCTGCAACTTTGCACAGGTCCGCGGAATGCAAACATCGGGCTGCAGATCGCAAAAACAGGTTTCATAACGACATTAAAAAGTGACCATAGAGCAATTTAATTCCTTTTTATATTCGATTAGATGGGCCGGGATTCAAACGTTCGATTGTTAACTTTGAATTTGGAATGAAATAAAAAACCATCAGCAGCTGCAGTATGCGAAAACTCGTCCTATGGAATGGAATTCTTGGCGGAAAAATGTAAAGTACGGAAGGTTAAAAAAAATGTGTTTTGAAGAATATTTATTTAAAATTGGTGGGTTAATTGAGTATTGAAATGTTCATGAACATACACAAGTGTTGGTATACGAACCAAAAAGTGCAAGGTCGTCTCGTCGTCTCGTCCCGTGGTCTGGAGGCTAGAGTTGCCAACTTTTTTTAGACGAAATATAGTCTTTTGGATTCAGTGCCCATAAAAATATAGTAGATAGGGAATTAATTAAAAAAATATAGTATATTAAATTTCTTAAATGAATATTTTGTGTGTTACGTTTTAGATAATAGAGACTGATTTTAGCGACTTTGCTAATAAAATATAGTAGTTTCGCCTACTATTTATTTTATTTATTTATTTATTTATTTATTGGGGTAACCAACAAAGCAATTACACAAAAACTTACTATAACATACATTGCATCTTACAAAAAATGAGTAATGCTTTACTTATAGGTACCACTACATGCAAATAACATAATAATTATAAGTTCAATCTCAAGTGACAGACATCCCTTAGAGACGAATTAATATAAAAATTTACTACAATGAAAAATAAGTTAAATAAATTAAATAATGGGTTGTAACAAAATTTTGTTCTTAAAACTTTTACGTGTTTCCGAGAAAATATCTATATCGGTACTATATTATATTTTTAAAATAACAGTAGTTATACACCTAAAATAGTAGGACACTATATTATACAGTAAGGTTGGCCACCCTATCTGAGTCCTACATATTTTTGAAACTCAAAAAGTTTGGAAGAAATTTCAACATGAACCATCTTTAGTAAACTTAGTTCGTTTATTAAACAAAATATCTTTTAACAACAGTATCTTTTCTTAATTTTGTCATTGGCAAAACCAGTAGACAAATAGTAAAAACTGGTCCCATGTTGGGTACTTAGACAGAATTAATAAATTTCAGTGAATGCAAACTGTAATGGAATTGTAGTCTTTTAAACGAAGAAGAGAGCATCGCGAAACAAAAAATTGTGCGCAAGCAAAAGCTCACAAAACATAGTTCTTTTTTCAAAAAGCTACATTTTTACTTCACATTTTCTACTAAGATAACGCTCGGCCGAGCGAAATATGAAAGGAAATATCAAAACGATCTCTCGTGCACTAAATCACTTTATATAAGGGGGAGTGGAGTCCTATTTACTCACAAACGGACAAAATAAATGTTTTTATTACATAATACGAATCTTGTCTAAGGCTCACTCTAGCGCGCGCCATGCTAAAACGCCCTTTTCAGTGTTTGTAATACGGCTTAATTTCAACTGTTTGTTTTTGTGTTTAACGTGAATAGGGTTGAGGGGAAAAGGCTTTTTATGTGTTGGGTGGTACGGTATGTTATTGTTTGTTAGCATTTTGGGCAGATGGTGTTTTGTAGGTATGTAAAAAGGGCCGGTGCAAAATTTTAAGTAGAGGGATTTGGGAAGCGCCAGTGGCTTTCGTCGCTCCTACAATTTGGACGCACACACAGACGGCGTGTGTATGCAAATATTAGTAAAGACAAAGCATGCACAAAATGAAGAGACTAGAAAGTCAGCTTCATAGAAACGCGTTCAAGCAACGTACACATAGACAACCTCCCACGGACGCGGATGTGGCAACACTGCTGCTCTGCTCTCGAACTGTTCCGGACTATTTCAAGATTCCATGTCCGTGAGATTTTTTTTTTAGAAAGAGTTTGCTGATTGCCTCAGACAGCATTTTCAGCGTCACCGGGCTTTTTTGGGGGCGGTGAGGTACGTAAAGGGTACCTCAAGCCGTGTGAAACGAATCACCTTCGGAGGTTTTCTAGAGGAAACGGCATCGCACACTTAAAAGTGCGCGTCCCCGTGCCCTACTAGAAACTCCGAAGGGTTCGGATCGGATCCGATGTCCGTGAGAGGTTGTCTATGTGTTGGTCCGATCCGTAAAGGTGTTGTTAGGTATCGATATTCAGTTCTATTTACGAAATTATTTTAAAGTAAAAAGTGAAAAAAAATTACCCCGATAAATTAATTTGTTAAATGACTAAACTTACATGGCAATACTTTTGTCGGCACTTCGGTTTCGGTAGGTAGGACCTTAGGAAAATAAAATGTGACCACACTTCCATCAATGGCGGCGGCGCCCCATTGATGGAAGTGTGGTCACATTTTATTTTAATGAAAAATATTTTTTTATTATTGTTTTTGTTATAGTTATTTGTATACCTATATGTTGTATACCTCTTTCCGATCGGACAGGGGTTTTTTTACAAATTGTATACGAAGCATACTTCCTGCAGTCTTTTTATTTTGTAGCATAGGTGCATACGTTTTTTAGATATGAATATTTTCGTTAGAGACGAAAATTAGATTCTCTCTGCGCACGTGTTTAGATTACGCTATGGAAAATTGCTTGTGTTCTTGAAAGCGAAGCACGATTGCTTTCTTTTTTTTTTTGATAGCTCTAATGATGTTGCCTTAGACAATTGAATACTTATGGAAGCGAACATTGTTTGAACTCGTATTCTTGAGAGATTTCCTCAAATAATTCATCAAAAATCTTTGTAATCCTTAAATTAATTCGTGAAGCATAAACTTTGTGCCAGTTTTGAAGCACATTGCGCGCACAGGATGAGCGTAAGATTTTGTATAGTTAAATTTAATATAGAGTATGAGTCCCGCAATATTAAATTTATCTTTATTGACTTGTTATATTTATTTACTTTGAAACGGTCGAACCACTAGGCGATAACTAGTCTTAATAATGAAATGAAATGAAATAAAAATATTTTATTTAAATTAGGCACATAAATTGCAATTATGAACGTCAATTCAACAAATAAAAAAAAAACAAAAATATTCTTATTACGCTTAAAAAATATCATGAACCCAACTCTTATTATTTTGCTTTTACGACGCGTTCCACCCTTAAACCTATTTCTGTCGCTATAGCTGCTATAGGTTTAAAGCGAAACAATGCTATATACAGCATTGTTTCGCGTTGCTTTTTTCCGGTTTAAAATTACTATCTAGATTCACTGAATTTACAGGTTCTAGAGGTATATAACAACAACTTAATCTTCATTGTCAACCCTCGATTTTTGAAGCGTCCATGGGCTTCGAAAATCTATATATACATAATATATACTAAATAAAGCCGAAGCCGCTGGATGCGAGCAGCACGAAACCGGTCGTTGTGGAGATCCTTGGGGGAGGCCTTTGTCCAGCAGTAAACGTCTTTTGGCTGAGATGATGATGATAATGATGATATACTAAATTAATGTATAAATATATATAATTGTAGTAGCACTAAGGTATTATATGTGTTCAAACTCAAATGTTTTTAAGGACATATAATTATTGTGGAAAACAATGAAGTTAGATTTTTGTGTCTATGGCAAATTATTCAAAATTCAAAATTCAAAATTCAAAATTCAAAATCATTTATTCAGTTTAGGCTACAAGTAGCTCTTGTGAATGTCATTATGCCATCGGTTCGTAAATCTACTCTGGGCGGGAGATCTTGTACTGAGAAGAACCGGCAAGAAACTCAGCAAGTGTCCAGCTCTTTTCTCCCTTACAGCGTCAAAAATATTGGAAAATGCCCTATCATAGCAGAACACTTTCCATTACAAATAAACACAAAAAATATATATAAGACAATTACAACATGTAAAAAAACAAAATAAAAAATGTAAGTTAACAAATTTACATCAGATAATTATGTAAAGGTTTCAATTTCCACAATGTCATACAGCACCACTACAGTACTCTAGTAAAAGTCAAAAATTGTTTAGGTAAAACAAAGTCAAACTATAATTAATAATACTAAAAATAAGATAAGTATGCAAGAGCAGACCAGCCTCCACAGGCGGCACCCGTTCACGAGCATGACGTATGAATCAGCCATCGCTTCGCTCAACCATATTTTAGGGAACGTAACGACCCGACGCACATGCCACCACCGCAGAGACAGTAAAGAGAGCATGACACACTCAAGATACTCTAAATAAAAACTTAATGATGTATTTAACGCAACGCTGTTTGTTATCTGTAGGACAATGCTGTTAAAATAAAAAATGTAAGTTAACAAATTTACATCAGATAATTATGTAAAAGTTTCAATTTCCACAATGTCATACAGCACCACTACAGTACTCTAGTAAAAGTCAAAAATTGTTTAGGTAAAACAAAGTCAAACTATAATTAATAATACTAAAAATAAGATAAGTATGCAAGAGCAGACCAGCCTCCACAGGCGGCACCCGTTCACGAGCATGACGTATGAATCAGCCATCGCTTCGCTCAACCATATTTTAGGGAACGTAACGACCCGACGCACACGCCACCACCGCAGAGACAGTAAAGAGAGCATGACACACTCAAGATACTCTAAATAAAAACTTAATGATCTATTTAACGCAACGCTGTTTGTTATCTGTAGGACAATGCTGATAAAGGCTGTCATATCAGTATAAAAAGTATAAAAAATAATTTTAATAAATTGATTCAAATATAATATGTGATTTTTATTATAACCAGGCTGTTTTATCATCTAAATATTCTTTGACTGTATAATAACCTTTTATAAGTAATAAAGACTTCACATGTTTTTTAAACTTATCTAAAGGTAAATCTAGTACAGAATTTGGTATTTTATTGTAATAGTGTATACCTTGCCCCAAGAAAGAACCAAGTACCTTCTGTAACCTGAACAGTGGCATTACAAGTTTTGTCTTATTTCTAGTATTGAAATTGTGTACGTCACCGTGTTTAGTAAAGGAGTTGATGTTGCAACGTACAAAAACTATACAATTATAAATATATTGAGATGCAACTGTCAGGACATCAATCTCCTTAAAAAGATTTCTTAGTGTTGTGTATGCGTCATGGCGCGGCTGCGTTCCGCACCCCACCTTGTCACCTGTGAATTGTGCAGCGTCCTTGACGTCGATTAAACAGTGCGTTTAGAACTATCGGTTGTTTCACTTGTCCCGTCCGCATACCTAACAGTGGCGACGAGTTACTGCTACCCACGCTATTTAACATTGAAAGTTAAGTTCAGTTGATACGATGTCCGGGCTATTTGGAATATTAAATAGTTTCGATCACAATGTTCAAACGTGGAATACGTATAAAAGTCGTTTGTTGCAATATTTTGTTGCGAACGACATTGAAGCGAAGGCGGATCCGACGGGTAGAAAACGGAAAGCTATTCTTCTTAGCGCACTCACCGAACAAACATACAAGCTAGTAGAGGACTTAGCGCTGCCTAAAGAGATTGGAGAAGTACCCTATGAAGAAATTCTTGCATATTTGGACGACCACTTCACGCCGAAACATATCGGATTTGGCGAACGACATAATTTCTACGCAGCCTCACAACAGGCCGGCGAGTCACACAGACAGTGGGCAGCTAGATTGCGGGGAATGACAGCTCACTGTGGATTTTTGAACCTGGAAGAGGCGCTTCGAGACAAGTTCATCATGGGCATGCGACCAGGCAATGAGAAGGAGAAACTGTATGTCCAGGATCTGGGTAACTTGACGTTGGCAAAGGCTGTGGAGTTAGCGGAGAGCCTGTGCGGCGCCCGAGCGGCGGCCGCGGCGAGCGCGACCAGCCCCGCCCCAGCGGGATCATCGTTCGAGGTGTATCAAATTTCGAAAAAGAGCAACGCCAAAACCGTAGGGAAAGTGAAGTGCAAAATCTGTGGGTACTCAAATCATAAAGAGGCCGATTGCAAGTTTGCTAATTATGTGTGTAGGCTGTGTCACGTTAAGGGCCACTTACGTAGAATGTGCACGAAAGTGAATTACGTGGAAGTGGACGGCGGTGACAACGACGGGGACGACGATGACGGTAACGTTTTTTTTATTCGTTCAGTTCGGGGCGAACCGATGGTGGAAACCGTTTTTATTAATGAAATGCCATTTAAATTCGAAATAGATAGCGGCTCCGCGGTTTCGGTTATTTCCGAGAAATACTATACAACTCATTTTATAAATGTGCCATTGTCATCACCATGTAAACAGTTGAAAACTTATAACGGCAAAAATATTAGTTGTAAAGGTATGTGTCACGTGACAGTGTCTTACGCGGGGAAAACGCATGACATTGACTGTTACGTGGTCCGCGAGGGCGGTCCGCCACTTTTAGGCAGAGATTTTATTTCTAAGTTCAAGTTACATTTGACGGCAGTAAATTATTGTCATGAAAGTGACTTTTCGCTCGAAACCATCCAACGAGAGTATTCTAGTTTATTTTCGGACAAACTAGGAACTTTTAATAAATATAAAATTAAACTGCAGTTAAATAATAATGCGAAACCAATTTTTTTTAAAGCGCGCCCTATTGCTTTTGCTCTGCGAGAAAAGGTCGAGAACGAAATTAATAGATTAGTTAGTTTAGGTATTCTTGAGCCCGTTGAGCATTCAGAGTACGCGTCGCCGGTCGTCCCGGTGTTAAAACGCAACGGCTCAATTAGATTGTGTGCGGACTATTCCGTAAGTTTGAATAAACAGTTGGTCGTAGAACAGTATCCACTCCCAACCATTAAAGAATTGTTTTCAAAACTTCACGGAGGAGAACAGTTTAGTAAACTGGATTTATCTATGGCATACAATCAATGCGTTCTAGACGAGGAGTCACAACGGCTCACATGCATTAACACCCATCGCGGCTTGTTTAAATTTACGCGCTTGGTGTTCGGGTTGGCCTCAGCACCGGCAATTTTCCAAAGAGCTATGGAAAATGTGCTATCAGGGTTAGATGGAGTTCTATGTCTGTTGGATGACATTTTGGTGACCGGTAAAGACAAAGTAGATCATTTAAATAAGCTACGAGTGGTATTAAAGCGTTTACAAGATGCAGGGTTAACTGTACAAAAAGAAAAGTGTGATTTTTTCAAAGACCAAATTAGTTATTTAGGTTATATAATTACGAAAAATGGTTTACAAAAGTCACCGGACAAGGTCAAGGCCATGGTTGAAGCCCCTATTCCGGCTAATATCAGTCAATTGCAATCGTTTTTAGGGTTTGTAAATTATTACCGTAACTTTGTGCCTAACGCTTCTTCAGTCCTTAGCCCGTTATACGATATGTTAAAAAAAGGTAGCAAGTGGAATTGGACTGAAGAACATAATATAGCTTTTGCTCAGATTAAAAAAATATTAACTTCAGACCAAGTGTTAACTCATTTTGATCCGAAGTCTCAACTAATTTTAACGGTGGATGCTTCACCAATGGGGTTGGGGGCCGTTTTGTCTCAGATTGATGCAAACGGCGTCGAAAGACCCATATCGTTTGCGTCACGAACTTTGAACGCTGCTGAAAAGCGATACGCTCAAATTCAAAAGGAAGCGACCGCAATCGTTTATGGGGTACGACGTTTTCATCAATATCTATACGGTAGGTCAGAACCGTTCATACTACGTACGGATCATAAGCCACTGGTCTCGATATTTGGTCCATACAAAGGTGTTCCTGAAGTATCCGCTAATAGGTTGCAAAGATACGCGATATTTCTTAGTGGTTACAATTTTAAAATCGAATATGTCCGCAGCGCTGATAACAGCGCGGATTATCTGTCTCGCGCTAGCCTTCCTCCCGCGGCGGACTGGGTGGGCGGGGCGTGCCGGCGCGCCGCGGACGGCGTCGGCCGCGGCGGCGCGACGCCGCTCGGTCACTCCGCCGCGAACAGCGTCGAGCGCGCGCGCACCGAGCAGTGTGACGGCGCCAGCGCCGAGCCACCCGATCGCGCAACCTATATGTGTTTCGTTGTAGACAACAGTATGCCAGTCACTTTAAATAAATTGCGCGAGGAGACAGATAAGGATGCTACTCTCAGATGTGTTATGTCTTACGTTTCTAAGGGTTGGCCGTCTAAAGTTAGTGATGTTCGACTGAAACCATATCATCTTTGTAGGTCGCAGCTGTCCATTGAGAGTGGTTGTGTTATGCGAGGGCACAAAGTAGTCATACCGGAGAGTTTATATAAAGTTATATTAAAAGAGTTACACACCTCACACTTGGGAATAGTTAAGACAAAAGCGGAAGCCCGGTCTAGATTTTGGTTTCCGGGTATTGATCAAGCTTTGGAAAAAATGATAAGTGAATGTGAAGTGTGTATCCAACTGCGGCCGTCACCTCCTAAGGCCCCTCCCTCACACTGGGAATTTCCTTCGTTGCCATTCGAAAGAATACACGTAGACTTTCTGGGTCCCATTAAGGGTTGCGTATATTTAGTCATAGTCGACGCACACAGTAAATGGGTGGAAGTCTACAATATGAAACACTCAACCACGACTAACGCGGTAATAGATAAATTATGCGATTTTATATCGAGATTTGGAGTTCCGAAGACGATAGTGAGTGACAATGGCACATCTTTTTGTTCTAGGGTTTTTGAAAATTTTTGTACAGCAAATGGTATTTCACATATAACTTCACCGGTATATCACCCGGCCAGTAATGGCCAAGCCGAGAGTTTTGTAAAAATTGTAAAAAAAGGCATTAAATCTTGTCTTATGTCAAATTATACTGGGAGAGATACCACTTTAAAGTTGCTTAAGTATCTTAAGGATTATCGCAACTCGGTTCACACCACCACCGGTCTGTCTCCTGCTGAGATGATTTTTGGGCGAAAATTAAGGTCGAGATTAGACTTAATAAATCTTAATGCGTCGTCGCCGCCTTTGTCACCGACCGTAACTAACCATATTAAAAATAAACAGTGTTTGCAAACTAAGGGTAAAAATAAAACAAAAACGTTTAATAACAATGATAATATATTGTACAAAAAATTTAGAAACAATAATAGTTATAAGTGGTGTAAAGGGATAATAATAAAGAGACTAGGCAAAGTATTGTATTTAGTAAAAGATATTTTTAATTTCCAATGTCACGTAAGACATCTAAACCAATTGATGTTATATAAAGGGACATATAACGACCTTAATACTAACAATGACTCACCTGTGGGGACATGCTCCCTGCTACCGCCACACTCTGCGCCGCCGTCGCCGCCGCCGTCGCCGTTGCCGTCTTCGCCGCCGCCGCCGCCGTCGCCGTTGCCGTCGCCGTTGCCGTCGCCGTTGCCGTCGCCGTCGTCGCTGTCGTCGCCGTCGTCGCCGTCGGCGAGGACACTCTCCTCACCGATTCAAGAAAGCTTACCTGGCTCCGCGACACACTCGCAGGGTTCAGACCTCTTTGCGCCAGTCGAGACCTCCACAATTGCAAAAGTTAGAGGGAGGAGAGAGGAAATCATTGAGCCTAGAACGCCAGAATACGAGAGCGCGGATGAGTCTCAAGAAATTGAGGAAACGGTGAGAATTACTCAAAGACACAGACGTCCCTGTTTTGACTCTGATTGAGGTATTGTTAAAACTCCTTAAAATGTATATAAGGTATTAGGGGTAGGGATTGTTGTGTATGCGTCATGGCGCGGCTGCGTTCCGCACCCCACCTTGTCACCTGTGAATTGTGCAGCGTCCTTGACGTCGATTAAACAGTGCGTTTAGAACTATCGGTTGTTTCACTTGTCCCGTCCGCATACCTAACACTTAGGGAAGTTCGTGATCCTAGTTTATAGATTGCTCTTATTGCTCGTTTCTGTAAAATGAATATAGTTTCAATATCAGCCGCTGTTCCCCACAGTAGGACGCCATACGACATGACACTATGAAAATAACTAAAATAAACTGTTCTAGCAGTTTCAACGTCTGTTAACTGCCTAATTTTTCTAATGGCATAAGCAGCAGAACTGAGTTTACCGGCCAATTTCGATATATGAGGATTCCATTGAAGTTTTGAGTCAAGGGTAATGCCTAAAAAGACTGTAGAATCTACCAAATCTAATTGATCACCGTTTATTCTAATATTGGTTGGTTCATTTCTGACATTTGGTAATATAAATTTAATACATTTTGTTTTCTTAGCGTTAAGCTGTAAATTATTAATAGTAAACCAATGGAGTACCTCTGAAAGAGCTTTATTTACATTTTCATAATTAGCCCTACACCTAGCCACATTAAAAATGAGTGAAGTATCATCTGCAAATAATACAATTTCACAGAAATTCTCTACAAAGAATGGTAAGTCATTAATATAAATCAAGAACATAAAAGGACCAAGAATCGACCCTTGTGGAACTCCCATTTTTACATGAGAACCAGATGATTTAGTACCATTTATATCGACAGTTTGAGTTCTAGAGCTGAGATATGACTGTATTAAATTTAGTGCAAAATCTTCGAGACCGTAATAATGTAGCTTCAACACCAGAGTCCGGTGCTCAACGCAATCAAAAGCCTTGGACAAGTCGCAAAAAACTCCAAGAGCATTTTGAGACTTCTCCCAGGCATCAAATATATGTTTTATTAGAGCAACGCCTATTAATTGCCTAAATAGGGGTTTTTAAGTTATTGCATCTGTAAGTTACATTTTTTTTTCATTTATATCACAATTGGGAAACTCAACGTTGTCGTCACAAGTCCTGTTGGTAAGTGAAGATAAGATGAGATAAGAAAATACAGCGTTATTTTTAAAAAATACTCGTAAAGGCATTAAGAAAGTACGGTAGATTTGAAATGTTTTTCCAGTAAATCTCAGAATAAATTTTGGTTCTTATCTTATCTTATCTCTAGCTGCCGGAACACAACAATGCTACAAACATTGATGTTATAGCGACATATTCAAATAATATAGTGGTGGCGAGCAAGGCGGGCTAACAAGCCCTACCACCAACCAAACCGATTAGTCCGAGTACACAAACGTACACCCCGCTGGGAATCAAACCCGTGATCTCTGGGTCTAAACCGGTGGTCTTAACCACTAGACCACAGAGGCGGTTATTTGTTTATTTATTTTGTATTTGGGAGCGTCACAGCAAAATAGTCAAGTAAACATTATCATCAATAATTATGTTTACTGTAATAGTATACACTAAGACATTTTTATGGTTGTTTTCCCGCAGGTGGGTAGATCAGACTATGAAACTGAACGACTATCCCCAAGAAACATAGGTCAAAAAACGAGATAATTTTTTAACTTTCCCACAAAACATGCTCGGTCAATTTATTTATTTATTTATAATTACATCAGTATCTTTACAGTACTAAACCAAAATGTACACTGGTTAGATATAATGTGGACTCATAATATGAGCTGATTAAATTAAGCATTGTTACAAATTGCAATTTAGGTATGAGTTTATATAATTATTAAATATCATATTGTTTGGGATAATATGTCGGCCTCGGGATCTAATAGTGCAATGCGTTAAGCATAGCGATTGCTCTAGAAGTTGGCGCATTTTGAGCTCGACGCGTGCGTACCCCCTTGAGCATAGCAAAAACTCTTGTTCGTCTGCGCGGCGCTCCTAATATAGACTTTGTATAGAAAAGTTAAAAAAATATCTCGTTTTTTTTTACCTATGTTTCCTGGGGAAAGTTGTACAGTTTCATGGTCTGATCTACCCACCTGCGGGAAACCAACCACTAAAATGTCTCGGTGTTATAGCTAAACCTAACTGATTGCGGATCCCGGATGAAATGCGTATTATAAATAATTTAACAGGACCGAGTAAATACTTTATGGTTAAAATTTTTCATTTTGACATTTTTCTATTAAACTGTCAACCGTCTTTTGTCATGTTCCTCTTCTTCTTCAGGTTTCGAGATGAAATAGATCGCTGGTGAGAGATTCTTGGAACCTTTATCCCTTAGTCGGCTCTTTATGACATGCACGTGAAGTTCACCTGATATATTCTTTTCAGTTTTCACGTACCAGACCAGCATGGGACTCCTTTCTCAACTTATTATAATCTCTTACTGCCGTACTCAGAGACGTCAATAAAGTTTGAATGACAATTAAATGTCTTTCCTCTCTATTTAGCACTATACATAAGAAAGTGACAGCAAGAGACTTAATTGTCATTAAAACTTAATTGACGTCTCTGAGTACGGCAGTTAAACATATTCTAAGTACAGTCTCAACTTAAACTTAATACTTTCCCTAACGCACCTCCACGAGAAGCTTGTATACTTACCCAAAAATATAATCTCCCACAAAAAAAATATTTTAAACGTAGCTATTACGTATGTCGCGAACGAAGGTTGTTTAAAATAATCACGGCTCGTTAAATTAATGCAAGTAGGTACATAATTGCGACCGAGGCCATTCCCTCTAATGCTGGGCCTTAAGCACGCCAGTTGGATTGTAATTGGAGTCCTCATAAAGGGGCCGGAAAAGGGGACAAAAAGGGGGGGGTGGATAAAGGGGGGTACGGGCAAATGTTATGGAAATGACGCAGCGCCATTTCCTCGTTTTTGTATTTGATTATATCCTTTCAAGACAATATTTTGCAGGGCCCGGAAATTAATGTAGGCAATTTATGCGACACAGCTCGGGTGGTTTTATTTAAATAACTTTTTTTGGACCGCCCGCCTTTTGGGCTAACTGCCTTTTTTAATTGGTGGGTTGACTGTTGTTTTGCTTGTGGGGGCTTTGCGGTATTGAGGAGTGAGGTACGTGGGGTTTTGAGTAATCTAATGAAAACAGTGCCACAAAATAAAAAAAAATGTAAGGAAAATTTATGGGTGTCACTAATTAGGAAATAGATGAATAAATAAAATTGATTAAACTAATTTATATAATACTTGTACATGAAGACGTAGTGACAAAAATTGAGAAAGGTATGCTGAGATGGTTTGGCCATGTCGAGAGAATGAATGAAGAACGATTGACGAAAAAAGTGTATAAGGGGAGTGTGAATGAAAGTGTTGGAAGGGGTAGACCAAATCGGGGACGTCTTGGAAAAAGGCCAGGTCAAGAGTACCCTAAACCGAAGAGCATGTATGGAGGAAATAATGAAAGTGGTCTCTGCCTACCCCTACGGGAAAGAAGCGTGATTATATGTATGTATTTATATAATACTTAAAAAATGGTATGTAGGCAATTGTTGACATTAAATAAGCAATGTTAATAACTACGTTCTTAGTTTGTTAGGCTAAGAAAGTGGAAAATGAAGTCTCAACTCCATATCACAGCTTGAATCTTACAAGTGTTGTTTGTATTTTTACGAAGCTTATACCATACATACTCAAAAACCCGGAAGGCCAGAAAGGAGCAGGTTTGAATCTGTCGCTAAACCATGCCGGCCCAATACGGGTTGGTGGGTTTCAACGACTGCCATCTTACAACAGCAACGGGGACGATCGGCCTAATAGAAAGAGATAGATAGAGCTCGTAACTATTAATTTGACGACCTCCTTGGTCGAGTGGCTTGCACACCGGTTTTCGTGGTGTCGCCATCTCTGAGGTCCCAGGTTCGAAGTACATGTTTTTCTAAATTGTTTCGGGTCTGGGTGTTTCCTATGTATTTAAGTATGTTTATCCGTTGTCCAATTAACCATTTCTCGAGTTTCTTAAGGAAGCTTTTCTTGGGGCTAGATAATTAGTGTGAGTGTAGGAAAAAAATATTTTTATTTATTTATTTATTATTGACCCACAATTAATAATAAAAAACAAAAAAACTAGCTACGAGAAAATTTGCATTCCAAAGAATAAAGAAATGATATGATCACCAATCCGATGACCCAACATTACGAAAACTCCTCCTTCATATATTTACTATTTATGCAGCATTCACAAGTGACCTCAACACGTCGGTCCAGCAAACAAATTGAGAAATCTTTAAAAAAAGACACGCAGGTACAGTCACCAACGAAAGTCACTGAACGCTTTTGTACCGAGTCATATTCATATACATACATACGTACTCTTACGTCTTTCTCCCAAAAAGGGGTAGACATTAGACAGAGACTAGTTAACGCGCGGTGTGCGATTGCTGAAGTTAAACAACTTTCGCAAAGGCCGATCATCGGATGGGTGACCAAAAATTTATCAATTTAGCTGTTGGTCCGGCAGCATTAGCAGTCGTTAACAACCACCAATCCGCACTGAGCCCGCGTGGTGGTTTATGGCCCGTTCTCCCCATCCAACCATAGGGAAGGCTCGTGCCCCAGCAGTGGGGGAATAAAAATGAGCTGATGATGATGATGATGAGAGCATTAAAACCATAATTTTTAAGTAAACTCACCGTTAGTTATTTCGACACCACAATCAGCATAATCAAGGTAGGGCTCCGAGATGAAATAGATGACATCAGTGATAGGTCGCTAGCCGATCGCCTGTTATGCAAGCATCTTGGAACCAGGGTGTATCGTGTCATCATCATCATCATCATCTCTGGACTGGACAAAGGCCTCCCTCAAGGATCTCCATAACGACCGGTTTTGTGCTGCTCGCTCGCATCCAGCGGCTTCCCGCGACCTTCACCAGATCGTCGGTCCACCTTGTTGGAGGCCTGCCCACACTGCTCTTTCCGGTGCGCGGTCGCCACTCCAGGACTATCCCGCCCCAGCGGCCATCAGTCCTGCGAGCAATGTGCCCTGCTCACTGCCACTTGAGCTTAGCAACTCTTCGGGCTATGTCGGTTACCTTTGTTCTTCTGCGGATCTCGACATTTCTGATTCAATCACGCAGAGAAACCCCGAGCATAGCCCTCTCCATTGCTCTTTGAGTGGCCTTGAGCCTTTTTATGAGGCCCATAGTGAGCGACCACGTCTCAGTCCCGTATGTCATCACTGGCAACACACACTGGTCAAAGACTTTCGTCGTATACCGTGTCATAATAACAGAATTAGAGGTTGATGCGCCTGTTTATTGCTTGCTTTAATATAAATTATTTATTGCACAAAAACACACATACAGAGAACAGTTTAAAAACAATGGTGAGCAAAGGCGGACTTATCTCTAAAAGAGATCTCTTCCAGCCAACCTAAGGTGGAATGGGAGCATCATGTTTAAAAGAAAGCGACAAAAAGTGCAAATAAAAATAACAATATTAGGTACTTACAATACATATACAATACACTAAAACTACATAAACATACATAGTAATACTACATAAATATGAACAATAAAAACATGGATTTAATATAGTGCCTATCATTGCGATGACATAAGTGACAGAAAGTGATCCTTAACTTTCTTTTTAAAGGATATAATGGATATAATGCTTTGACATAGTACAGACGCATGCGCATCAACCTATCCAATATTGTCAAATTTCTTCAATAAATATTCAACCATATGCCTTATATATTAAGGTCAAATTCTATTGAGGAAACTTGACAGTTTGTGGTAATCTGATGTGCAGGCGTGCGTGTGTACAATACACTTTTGGTTCTATTATGTTTAAGAGTTGCATTGTTTACATGTTAGTGCTGTACTAAAGTGTTTAGCGACTTTTGTGACTGACTGTACCTACCTTAACAAACAAAAACGCTTATTGGCTTGTGTGTTTGTTTGCTCCTTCTTAATTAATTCAACGTCCCATTATACGGAAGATGGTTTGATTGGCGTGTCTAATTGAAAATCGTGATTCGCCTAACGCTTTGTTTTTTTGGTGTGCAAAGTCAGGGGTTGATCCTAACTCATGTGAAAAATAACATTGCAATGTGGGGATGGAGCATTTGGAATGAATTGCGGTAGGAGGGCCTTTTGAAGCGCTGAAATCCATGAAACGGCGCTCCCTGTACGCGGAGATAGAAGATATTTTTAGGAAATGCCTATCTTTATAGGAGTTAAATTTCATACATACGCACAGAAGATGTATATATATTTATAGATATTCCACACAACCGATGAAATTTATGCAAATACCCGATTAAAACAAGCCTTTGTACCGCGCACCGACCGTCGGCCATTGAACACATAAGAACTGAATAAAAATCTACCCTACAAAAAGTAACAAATTATCTAACAAATTATCTGCATACAAGCAAAAGGGATGCAAATAGTGCGTTTTTTTAAAGGAATAAATTTAAAAGCATTTTTTTTAAATAAAACAATAGCGTTTTTCTATTAAGTATTACGAATACGTAGGATTTAATTTCATTTCTAGAAGTTAGTAAAAGAAAAGATAATCATGTAAATTGGTACTGTTTCGAGATGATTTAGGTTTTTTTTTCCATCAAGAAAATTTTATAAATCTGCACGTTGGAAACAATAACGTTGTTGCAAATTTATATAATCTTTTATATCATATCTTGGAGTTGTATGTTGTATATTTTTTAAATAAATAATGAATAAGTGAGCTTGGTTAGAGATAGCATAGTGATGCGCACAGGCTGGCATAGTGATCCGCACAGGCTGGCATACTGATGCGCACAGGCTGGCATAATGATGCGCACAGGCTGGCATAGTGATGCGCACAGGCTGGCATAGTGATGCGCACAGGCTGGCGTAGTGATGCGCATCACTATGCCAGCCTGTGCGCATAATACGCGATAATACAGTAAAAGTATGTAAGTAAAACAAAAGTGAGTCACATACAACAATGTTATCAGCATCAATCATCAATAATTAAATTTCACTAAGAGAACCAAGTCTGAGGGCGTCCTATATACACTACGTGCTCTTATGTCCAGCTGTGGACTGTAGGTTCATATTGATGATGATGATGATGATGGCGACATGTGGAGAAGGCTTTTAGTATAAAACGACCCTAATAAAGGTTGTATCAAGGACGGGAGACAGCTAGGGTTCTAATTAAAATGATTGATTAATGGAATTAAATGTAGGGTCGCCGGTCTCAGAGGGCGCGCTGTTTGTTTAGGCTCTTCGGAAAACATTTACACATATATAAATATATATGTATGTAGGATATATAAGTACGGTGGCAATCAGGCAAACGGCCCGCCTGATGGTAGTCCATTACCGTTGCCTATGGACGTTTATAAAACCAGTCTCCGAGATTTGGGGTTCGACTTCCAGTGGGGTACATGTTTGTAATCGGTTGGGTGGTTGTGCGGTCTGTATACTAATAAATAATAAATAAATAAAATCGTTTATTTTCAGGCAACAATTTAAAGTTACAAAATAACAGGCCCATAGATAAATACCTTATAAACTAACATATACATACCAATATACTATTTTTGTTAGTAATATACAAAAGTTAATCTATGTTAGTAGGTAATTATTTCGACACTATCGGTGCCGCTTCGATGGCGCTCAAAGGTAGTCTTCCACGAAAACGTCTGAACACCACTCCCTTCGGCCAGAAGTCTTCTCTCATGAAGGCGTCCAGCTTAGTTGATGGAACCCGTACCACAAATGCTTTGAAGCTAGTGTTGTGGCGCGATTCCAGCGGCTCCACCCTCAAAAGGAAGTTGGTCTTCGTTTGTATGTAATCTGCGATCTCCTTCACGGTAGTGGTGTAGTGCAGGCGAGACAGATACATGGCCGTGGTCGGTGTAAACTAAAGAGCTTGTTACTAGCGTATACTAAAGAGCTTGTTTTATGTTCGCCTGGCTAGCTACCAACATCTCATCTAAATGTCACATTATTGTATTCCGATATTCGAGATATGAGTAAGCTTCTATTTCTTTTTTAAATTACTAAACTAAATCTCTCACAAACAAATAAATAAATAAATAATGCATTTCGCCGTCATTGTAGGTTATTTTTTTATACTCAATACCTATACAGCCACGAAAGTCTTGTAAAGTTATTACTTTACAAGACTTTCGTTAGGTTTACTACCCTAACTTTAAGAAGGCAGGATCTGAAATCCCGCAAGTGGAAAAAATATTTAAAGAACTTTGAAAAAGTGTTACGTTTTTTTTTCCAACGGTATTCGAACCAGCCGGTGGAATTTAGGTTAGGTTTAGGTTGGTAGGTGGATATTTTATTAAAACTTTTTCAAAATTGTAATTTGTTTGCAAATTTTTTTACAGTAAATTAATAAATGACCAATCATGTTTAAAAATAACACACGCCTGTACATAAGCCTACCACAAACTGTCAGATTTCCTCATAAGACTTTGAACTCTTTGTAAAGGGCATAGGGTTGATCATTTATTGAAGTAATTGGACGTTTATGATAGTTTGACGAGAAGGCAACTGTATATTTAAATAATATGAAGTAGGTAATTACTGAATCCACTTAATTCTTGTTTTAACTAGATATATCATATTACAATACCCCCATACCTACCCACTGCCATTACGTACCCACCCGAAATCGTGTAACCCTATAAAGGTACGCACTTTTTTGTAATTTGTCACGAAAAGTAGCGAGTGCGGTCCGAAGGGCCGGCCGCTCATTTATTATCCAACCCCAACGGCTGAGGCCCTTAATGTTACCTTCAAAGCCTTGCCGGAATGCGTAATGACTAACGACGCGACGTAAATCGTAGGGATTTCACCCCTTTTCTATTGCCTTAATTATTGTAGGTATCTACATGTGTGTAGCGATGTGGAGCTTGTATATATTTATACTATGTAATGAAAATATGCGGAGATATGAAAAGTAAAAAAAGTTAGAAGTTTTTTCAGTCGTGATTTTACCAACGGTTTGAATGGAATGCGTCACCATATCGAAAAGAGTTTTCATTGAAAGTTTCCATTATAATTGAAATCATAATTTGTATTTTTTTTTAAAACAAAATATTAATTTTTCGTACATAAGTTAACTAATATTTACCAAAAAACGTAATTTCAATAAGACTGTACAGACGTCTTAGATACTGCATACTTATACTCGTATATACGTTTGCCAGCTGTTTGATTCCGATCCCATCGCCTCGGAGAATCTAGTAGTATTCGTGGACACATTCGCGCCATCCGTCCCCTCTCTAGAAGCCCTCTGAGGATGTTCTATCACTACGGCTTGTCGAAGCACTTGGCGTACATCTCACCTGATGTTAAGTGACGATAAGGCCAAAGATGGAAGCGCACTTCACCCGGAATCCTCAACTACTGAGGCACTGGCTATCTTATCTCTAGGTGCCGGAGCACAACAATGCTACGAACTTGAGTTGATGTAACCGCGACAAATTTAGATAAAATGGTGGTATCAAGCCAGGCGGACCAACCAACCCTACCACCAACCAAACCGAGTAGAAAAACATGTACCCCCCGTTGTCGAACCCGGACCTCTTCCGGTCTCAACCGGTGGTCTTAAGCACTAGACCACCAAGGCGGTTAATTATTATAGGATGTTTATTAATGTTTGATGTCTGTAACATCAAACATTAATAAACATATAATAATAGATTATTACAAAAAAAAAAGGATACACAACATAGCTTACAATAAAGTTCCAAACGAGGTAATCCTGTATCTTGGGGACTTAGAGTTTGAGATTTGCATAAAGCTATGAGGTATTACATTGTTGTATGAGAATATAAATGAAAATTTTAGACAGATATATATATAATTTTAAACACATAAATAAAGAAAAAAGAAAGGTGTGGTGTGTGTGTGAGTGTGCACGTGTGTTCCGGTTGAGTGAAGTCGTCTAGAAATTTAAGGAATTAAGAAAATTGACCTAAGTACTTTCTATTATTGATTCTGTTTCAATATAATTGAGGTTTTGGAGCCAAGTTTTTACCTTTAGTTTAGCTTTTATTGGATGAGGTGTCTTAATGTCGCACTTGGCTACAACTTTATTGTATACGATGGGGAACAGGTACGCACTGTGTCTTTTTAAGTGGTTAGTGGTTTTGGAGTCTTAGTTCTAAAGGTAAAGTACGTTTCTTAAGTAGCTCTTCGTACTCATCTGAGCGAGTTATAGACTTGTGAGTGGACATTACAGCTTTGAGAATAAAAAGTTTGCGATCGCTTAGGATTTGACTTTCTTTTGATTTGAGTTGATATATTAGACGACATCATATACATTAGTCTGATCCCAAAGTAAGTAGTTAAAGCACTCATTTTATGTAAATCTAAAACAACGACGGTACCACAACCACCCAGACACAACACAATATCGAAAAGCTCGTTTTCAACATTGACCCCACCGGAAATCAATCCCGGAACCTCAGAGTTAACGCCCGCCAAAGGTCCGGCGTGCTTGCACTCAGCTACGGAGGTCGTCAAATATAATTAATAATTATTGACGACCTCCTTGGTCGAGTGGTTTGTACACCGGTTTTCATGGTGTCGCCATCTCTGAGGTCCCGGGTTCGATCCCCGGCCGGGTCAATTTAGAAATTGTTGTTTTTCTAAATTGTCTCGGGTTTTCTATGTATAATAAGTATGTATTTAAGTATTTTAAGTATGTTTATCTGTTGTCCTGTAACCATTTAACGAGTTTCATGAGAAGCTTTTCTTGGGCTAGATAATTGGTGTAAGTAGGAAAGTTTTTAACTATATTAATTAAACTCAAACGCGTACATATTGATTATCTAAACACACGCTAATACATACCAAAAACACGAAAATAAGGCGGCAAAGTGAGACATTAAAATTCCACATCTGCCTCGCGTAAAATATAAAGTCATTATGTAAATGCGGCAAGCTTTTTGCCTAAAAGTTTTGGGTTTTTTCACGGGGTTTTTTGCTCAGATTGCCTCTAAATAAGCCCGAGTTTTATGTTGATGGTCATTTAAAATTAATGCTATGCAGTTATCTGTCGGGCACGCTGACGTAGCGCGAGAGTATCAGTTTCATTGAACTTTATAGCTGTGTGAAAGCCAAATTAAGCGATTTTGATTATGGCCTTCCGTTGTTGGGTGCGTCATGTTTCCTTTGTCAGCTTGATTGAGAAGTTCTTTGTTCTGTCTGAACGTTAAAGAAGAGAACGTGAGCTTGAATGCAAACCGCGATATTATCTTCTCTGACATTTAATGTATACTTTATACGTTTGAAAAAAACAAAAACCGACTCCAAAAAAGTAGATTGATAAAATTGCACTAAAAAGTAAAAAATAAGCGTTAGACTTTTAAAGACAATAATTTTATTAGGAAAATATATAGGTACAATTATTGTTACTTTTGGAGCCGGTGCCAGTCCTCGTTTGTAGTCAATATTTCATGCTTAAGATTGAATGTACTATTATGATTTTAATATGTAGTATGTCGTTCAATGTTTATGTTAAAGTTACCTTGGCTGGCACCGACTCCAAAATAACAATAATTGTACCTATATATTTTCCTAATAAAATTATTGTCTTTAAAAGTCTAACGCTTATTTTTTACTTTTTAGTGCAATTTTATCAATCTACTTTTTTGGAGTCGGTTTTTGTTTTTGTTAAAATTTTTGATTATTTCTCTCTTTTTAGTGAACTGTTTCAATCTATTTATCAAAAGCGAATATATGTAGATTTACTAAACGCGCTGCTCGTATGAGACAGCGCCGTTTAAATGAGACAAGCGAAGAAAACGAGAAACGCCTATCTCAAAGTAGGAAATAAAAACTGAGTTCCGGTGCCTGCCTTCTTTTGCTTCGTCATAGTCGCTTAACTATCTTGATTGAGATATTTTATCGCCACCCGTGAAATACTTTTCATTGAGGAGTTCCGATGGCAATCTATGGTCTTTTTCATCAGTTATACTTCATCAAGTGATACTTTCTGAATGCAAATGCTTGACTTACTTCTGAAAATACCAAAATCGCTATAGGTATGCCTACAATATTTCAGGAGTTCCCTCAATTCCTTGAAGATTCCACCATCTGAACTAGACCAAATTAAAATGGGAGCACATAGAAAGCACCAGCTTTCAAATAAAGAAAGAATCATAAAAATCGGTTCACCCAGTCGAAAGTTCTGAGGTAACAAACATAAAAAAAAAAATACAGTCGAATTGATAACCTCCTCCTTTTTTTGAAGTCGGTTAAAAAGAAAGAAGAAAACGCTTATGCCCTGCTGTGCGATAAAATGGGCTAGAATAGGAAAGAAATTGTATGCCAGTTTTATCTTATCTCAATACTTTTCGTCTACGATTGATTAGATTTTCTTAGTTGAGTGTATATTATTAGGTCCTTACCTATGAAATTGACGTTTTTCTCTCACTTATTTAAAGGTCTAAAAGTTCGAACAGTCGATACCGGTTGTTAATATTATACATCTTTAATTAGGACTATGTTACTTAGGCTTGATGATCACCAACCCGCATTTGGCAAGCGTGGTGATTAAGCCATTACCTATTAATTGTAGCGATGACTTGAATTCAATGATGGAGGCCTTTGCCCAGCAGTGGGACAGTTATAGGCTATTTACTACTACTACTTTACTACTTAGGCTTCAGTAATAACAATGATTATTAATTTTGTGTCTTTATCGCCCAATTTTTTTTTTTTAATTGATTACTTTTTTTGTTCACGGAATTGTCTTTTTGTTTCATTGTACTTACTTAGCTTTGAAAAGGGACTTGATTTTTTTTCTTTTCAATATCTGCTTTATTTAGCTTGTGAAATAAACACACTACTCTACAATTTATTATAGTGTTAACATAAATAGATGCTAGGAAAATTAAAAAAACGTTAGTATGAAAAATAAAATTTTATAAAACATCTTCATACAAAACGTCAATTTCATAGGTAAGTACCTAAAATTTTGAATCTCTTACTGGTTGACTGGTAAATAATGCTTTAAGCGTTTGGTCCGCGATATGCTGCATTTTTTACCAATAAATCATTAATTAATTAATTAAGTCTTAGATGCTACAGTCCTGTCCTAAGAACAGCCCTATTGGACAGGGAGACATAAACATAACGAAAAATTTAAGTACTATTTGTACAGACAACCAATGTTAGTTCCCTGCTGGACATATTTTTTTTTATATATGCGGGTAAGCACAGTGCCTTGATCTCATATGATGTGTGATGTTAAGGCCAATTGGTGGAAGCGCACTTCACCCGGATCCTCAACAAGTGAGGCACTGGCTATCTTATTTCTAGCTAACACAACAATGCTACAAACATTGATGTTATGGCGACATATTTAGATAAGATGGTGGTAGCTAGCCAGGTGGGCAAACAACCCCTACCACCAATTAAACTGAGTACACAAACATTTACCCCCCCGCTAGAAATCGGACCCTGGACCTCTGGGTCCAAGCTGGTGGTCTTAACCACTAGACCACATAGGCGATTGTATTATGTCTCTCCCAAGGCGCGCCACTGAGCCCGATCTTTAATACCGTACAGATTTTAGTCCAGCAGTAACAAAGACACGAGACCACACGATAAGCCTTACATTAACTGTAGTACATACATAGTACATAGAAACAATATACGAAATTAACATAAAAGTAAACACAAAAGCGTTTCATAACACCACCTCGCAACAAAAGAGATTTTTAATTACCGGCTAAGCCATTCATCATGTCGGAACGGGGCCCCGTTTCTAATCTTTCTATGTAAATAGTCCCTTATATGCTGCGTGTATATAGAGACCCTTGAGTGCGTAAATGGAATATTCATAAAAACAGAGCGTTTACGGCCTTGTAAAGGGTCACATAAAAATTTAGAGGCAAAAACCGTGGGCCCTTTAGGTGTGCTCTTGGGATGAGTCGAAGTTCGTAATTGAATTTTTGCCTGGAGCCGCAGAGGGCGGCCCTGCTTAATTTGCCGTGCTCGGAAAGGGTTTGGTGTGTGGTGCAAGACTTTGAACACTCATACAAAATTAAATTTACTTATATTTTTTTTTACCCCGACTTCAAACGCTTTGGTGTTTAAAGGCTCGGGGTTCAATGCCTAGCCTAGGTTTGTAATTGCCAACCCGCATTTGGCAAGCGTAGTGATTAAGCCATTACTTACCAACTGTAGCGATGACTGACTTCAGTGATGGAGGTCTTTGCCAAGCCGTTCCTTTTAATTTAAACCTATCTACGAGAAGTAGGTAGCAGTTGGAGGAGAGAGGTGGAAGAACGGGCTCAAGGTATGCATTAGGTGATTTTTTTTTAAATACTTCCTTAATTTATATTATAATATTTATCATTTGTCTTAACCCGAAAATTAAAATGAAGGAATCTCCTAATGCATGTCACTCATCTATCTGCTGCTAGTCACTTGAGGGTGTATCATCGCTCCACCTTTTTTTTACTATCATTAATCAAAGTCACAATTCATTTAATTAAACAAACCATATTGATAAGCGCTTTCGAATCGTTCAAAAAATATTTAGGACGTCTTTTAGCTATGGACTAGAATGTGCGCAAGAAGCTACACGTGTTATATCAATAGAGGTATATGCTCACAAATTTGAGATTAGGAATTTATGTTATTGCTTATATTATCTATCACTGTCGACAATAAATAAAAAAAAATACAATTTGACCTTTTCCCTCCCACTTCCGTCTTTAGCTTGCACCGACTCCTAAGGCACAATACATATATTGTTGTAATCAAAAAGAAATATTCCATTTTTTATCTGCGTAAGGGTAGAATGGGGCTTCCTTTTTTGCCGCCTACGTGCTAAAATTTAATTCGAACTTTTCGGATTATATAAAAGGTCTACGTGTTAGGCACACGACCTCTTTTTATTTTCGTTAAAATTTAAATTATATTTTGATTCGCTCACTGATTGTATCAACTGAGAGCGTGTGTTTAATATTTGTGTGCGGTACATACGGTAGGGCAGGGATGGGGAAATAGATTTAGAGATGGGGCCATATTAAATAATAATAACATTTCTGCGAGCCTTAAAGCATTTACCTATTCTGATGCTAATAGATGGCATCCATAATCAAGTTCCTATGATAAATTTCATCATTCATCATTAGCTCATTTTATGTCCCGAGAACGGGCCATACTTGGTGGTTACCAAGCAGGCCCAGTGTGGATTGGTGTTTGTTAATTACTGCTACGGGACCAACGACTATACGTGTCTTCCGAAGCATGGAGGAGCTCAAGATGATGCATTTTTGGTCACCCATCCGATGACCGGCTTTTGCGAAAGTTGCTTAACCTCAGCACTCGCAGACCGGGCACGTTAACCACTGCGCCATCGACCTCCTCTAATAAATCTATTGATTATTTAATTATAATTAGATGGCGGGTTACAATCGCGGGCCGGATTGAATCTTGTCGCGGGCCGCCATTTCCCCATCCCTGCGCTAGGGGTTCGGGTGTTAGCAATCAATATTAATTATTAACTGATTACATACTTGTATATGCGACACTAGGGTAAATGTCTCAGTAAAAGTGCGTCTTGTTTCAGCTTTAGCATATAATATATTGTAGTTAGCACTAGTGTTTGCTCAAAGCTGACGAAGACCTCCTTAACCTGAGGAATGACGACCTCCTTGGTCGAGTGGTTTGTACACCGGTTTTCATGGTGTCGCCATCTCTGAGGTCCCGGGTTCGATCCCCGGTCGGGTCAATTTAGAAATTATTGTTTTTCTAAATTGTCTCGGGTCTGGGTGTTTTCTATGTATAATAAGTATGTATTTAAGTATTTTAAGTATGTTTATCCGTAGTCTAGTACCTAACCATTTAACGAGTTTCAAAACGAAGCTTCTCTTGGGCTAGATAATTAGTGTAAGTGTAGGAAAGTTTTTTTTTTAAAGCCTAGTTTTCAACACCAGTTATCGTCGCCAAAAAAAATGAATTTAATTTTTTTTTAAATCTTCTTCTTCAGCCCGTCGCCACCCAATGCTGAGTGTAGGCCTCTCCCTTTGCACGCCATCTCTCTCTGTTGGTAGCCATCCCAAAACCAGTTCTTTCCAGTTCTCATGTACTGTATGTAATTTGACACACACGCAATATATATGTCTAAAATAAAATTCTATGTTCACTGTCGAACATTATTCCGCTTGGTATTTTTATGCCATATATACCTATCTTCCCGTGTCCGTATATAAGGATAAAGTACACGAGAAGATAGGATAAGATCCAAATCCGAAAATTGGAAGAAATCCGAGATCCAAAGCCAGTTAATAATAAAAAGCACTTTCCCTAGGAACCCTCCCGTGTTGGCTCAAGGTGAGCACTGACCCAACAGAGATAATGAGCATTATCCATTAGTCACTATTTGCCGAGCTAACTTCCACTTTTAGAGATCCCTGAGATTTTCAAATTAAAGTTACGTGGATATCTATGATATTGGTGCGGGATCTTTGATATTGGTGCATTGCGTTGCTTTGGGTTTATGACAGTTTTCTTTAGCGTTTGATGCTTGTATTGTTATTTAAATATTTTAAGTAAGTTGTAATTTTTCTCAAGTACCTAAGTGAATTGTGTTAATTCTTTTTTGAGAAACAAAGTTCTTCAACCTATATTTTTTTCCAATTTTACCTATAACATTGCCTATGTAGTAAAATGTAATCAATTAATGTTGGTAGCAATAGGCCAGTCGCACTTTGGATGCGTTTTCGTACGAATAAAGATTTTTCTATGTCTATTTCTAATAAGACTACTAAATATTCGCATTCGTTTATGTTTCGTTTCATTAATTAATTTCAGAACATTATAAACGTATTATTGAAATACTTAACAATTCTTTAAAACATAACACAACCAATTTCTTTTCGACTTAAAGCGACGCACCGCTAAACAATTAATCTAATACGGAGCGTTTGCGCTCCGTACCATAAGAAAAACTGTTTTTTTTTCCTTCAAATTAAAACTAGAAATTATTTTAAAAAAATGAACTAGCATATTGAAGTGTGTGTTAAGTCTAATCTACTAAAAAAATTTAGATGCTTTAATCGGTCTGGTTTGCCTGTAAAATGCAAATCTATGTTTTAAAAGAAGCTACTTTGATATTTTTTTCTTTGTTATAAAAGTTAACAAATCGCGTTTCTGTAACTAGCAAAATGAAGTCAATTAAATGAAAAATCATGTCATCAAATATCACTTTCATTATATTTTGTAATTGTTGGGCAAAATCAAGATACATTTCCGTAACCTAAAAAGTTAATAAACTCTGAACTCTGTGATAAGAGTTCACGGAACAAAATAGTGACATCATAGTTTCCATTCCCATACAACTTCTAACGAAAAAATATCGTTTTGACAGTTACTAAAAATTAAAATGAAACAACTTTTACGGATCTACTCGCGTTTATTTTACACATTAAGTACTTATTTAATGTTTATCCTGACGTTTCGAACCCTTTGCAGGGTCCGTGGTCACAGGGAGACTGAGATGTTGGTCGTCTCATAATTAGTTGGTAGCTTGTATACCCTTATTTAAATTTTATCAGGTGCGTTCCGTTTTACACAGAAAGAGCTTACAGTATCTTTTGGTCTAGCAATTACTAAAAAGTTTTTCTATTGACTATATAACCAGTCACCCAACCAATTACGAATTGAACTCGCTTTTTTTACACCTTATAATGAAGTAAATTCGTAAAAGGTTCTTTCATTTAATGCGTAGGTAAGGTAGTGCTTATTTGAACTAAAAAAGCCATACTTTACTATGCCACTGAACCGGCAAACGCCTACATTATATAAAAGAAATGTCAAAAATACTTATACTAATCCATCTGATTATTCACATATTATACAGAACCTTTCTATCAAATAAACAGGCTTCACGCTTCACAGTTTGCTTAAAAACGACTCAACTAGACTAACATTATATAAAAGAAATGTCAAAAAAAGAAAGTCCGTATGCTCTTTTTTGATAAAACCTTGGCAGAATCATCTCAGTAACGTCCTATTTATAAATTATGTATTATATGTTAATTTTTGTTTTATATTTCTAAAAGTAGTTTATGTAATAATATACATTATATTGGTGTATGTAAGTATATTTATTTAAATTGTATATGTGTATGTATATAAGTACTGTGCGTTTTATAATATATTATTATTATTTCTAAATTGTTGTCTTCACCACCTACCTTGTTATTTCTGCACCACCCTATGATTGACTGGTAGAGAATGCCTCAGGCATTAAGTCCGCCATGTAATATATGTTGCAAAAGTTTTAAAATGAATAAAATAAATAAATGAATAAAAAATACTTATACTAATCCATCTGATTATTCACATATTATACAGAACC
The DNA here is from genome assembly GCA_947562085.1 of Eudonia lacustrata. NCBI lineage: Eukaryota > Metazoa > Arthropoda > Insecta > Lepidoptera > Crambidae > Eudonia > Eudonia lacustrata. Next base: position 6,155,127 of record OX387326.1, on the reverse strand, counting down.
ATATCAAATAAACAGGCTTCACGCTTCACAGTTTGCTTAAGAACGACTCAACTAGACTAATGAAATGGAAAGATCCATTTCATACAAAATTACAAAGTGATTGAAGGTTTTATTGGTGAAATTTTCCATCGTTGACTACAAGAGTGGGTTAAGTGAATTTAATAATTTCACTGTCAAAACATTAAAACAATATTCGTTGAAAAATCAATGGAAAAGTACCTACTACGTGGGACTCAGGGGCAGATGGGACAGTAAAGTAAAGTAAATAGCCTATGTCTGTCCCACTGCTGGGCAAAAGCCTCCATCAGTGAAAATAAAAAAAGAAAGATAGATAGTTTTGAGATTTTTCCCTGTACTTGTAGTATAAGACGATATTACTTGCCAAACTTCATAGTTCTAGGTCAACGGCAAGTACCCTTTGAATTGTGGGGGATTTTTTGCGACATAAACGGCCGTATCTTTTTTTTTTGTTAACTTAGAAGTTTGATTTTCTCACAGCTTCAAGGGATCGCAAATTTGAATAATATGGTTTTAATTTCAACTCGATACCTCCACGCGTTCCCGAGATAAAGGGTCTTGACAGACAGATAGACGAACAGACGGACAGACGGACAACAAAGTGATACTATAACGGTTCCGTTTTTCCTTTTGAAAAATTTTCGTTTTTTTCTTTTTGAGGTACAAAACAAATGACCACCATTTTAGTTCTAGTCGAATACTGGTGCCTCCGTGAACGTTGCATGATATTTGTACAAAAAAAGGTAGGTAGAGTAAAGCCACCAAAAAGTACGCACAACCAAAGAGTAGGTATCCCTTTACGCAATTCTATTTTTCCTTTTGGCAAACACACATTCATGGGATTAATAAATATTGAATCCATGCACGCATACGTTATGTCACAGGCAAGTAGTTGCTAAAAGATTAAAAATTATTCAGTTAGTATCTACTCTTTTTTTTTTTCTTAGTTGATGGCTTCGTGCGATTAGCACATTTAGCCAGTGTCAAAGTAATTTTTCTTACAAGTAAGACATAAATAAACAATATTTCCTTCCTGTACGATGATGGATGATGAATGTTAATAGAAATGAGAAGTGAGAAATGATATACCCCCCAACCCATCGAGTATCTCAGTAAAGATGTGGGGCTTTTTTTTTTTTTTTGCCTTTTTTTGTAATTTTAGTTACTAACATAGTTGTAAGTCTGTGTGTTACTAACATACTCTACTTTATTTTATTTTATTTATGTAATGGAATTATAATGTAATTTTAATAATATAATGTAATTTATAATTTATAATTTATAATTTTTAATTTTATTGTGAATATGGACCATTTGGTCTGAAATAAAAGTATTTTTTTTTTTTTTTTATTTAAGTCCTCGGGCGCACTTCTTGAGAGAATTTGAAAAGTGACGTTGCACTGTTTTGTTTCATTTGCCAACACTCATGCACACTCACGGACACTTAACGGTTAATAATCCACCATTATTTCACATTAATATTCGACATAACAAAAATTTTTGAAAATAAAACAAAACCGCAGACATTACTCTTCACTTTCCCGCCAGGAAGTCCTATCTACTCTTTGGTAGTGTGCGTGCTCTTTCTCAAAATCATCTATTATAACGACTTCAATACATAAAAGCGTACGAATCATCATTTAACAATGCATTACGAAACCAGTTCTTGCAGCTCGCAGCTCGGTATTTTGCAAAACGCTGCTCCGTGCGATGTCAGGCGACGCAACCCTTTTCAATTAAGTAACACACTTGAATCGTTTGAATTACCATCAGCGTTGATAGCCGTTGGGAGTAACGTGTGATGCTGTCTTAGGGTAAAGCTACCAAAGAACACGCACTAAAGAATACCGCAGTTCTACTAATTGAATAATATGAAATCTGTTAGTAACTACTTTCCTTTTGACATTGGAAATGTCTTTTCGTTCGCTCCAGTGTAGGCTCCGATTTCACGAAAAAGTGCGATCCCCTTAGGTATATCTCGGAGAGTTGTGAAGATATGTATTCACGAGAGCTGTAAGTTGTAATAAGAGATTTTCGAGATAGTCAAAAACTAAAAAAGTTAGGGCCGAAATAGTGAAAAAAAAATCCGAATGTTTTATTTTGACGCTCGATATTTTGGAATCCATCTGGACAATTTAGTCAGCTACAATTTGAGCCTAAATAAAAGACGACCGGTTTAAGGGTTTGCCCTGTAGCCTAACCTTTTTGAAAAAAGTCAAAAGTCAGAACGACATTTTTCACATGACATTTATGACTTCATGTTTCGCAGAGTTCGTTATCGGTGTTTCAATGTTGTAGTTTTATATTGTAACCTTTTCCTTATCCCGACTTTCTCGTCGCTCAGCGACAACATTTTCTCGAATTCAGTAGATTCATTTCCAATGTGCTCGATAGTCGTGTGAGGCACGAAATCTGTGATTTTTTTATAAATGCTGGGTAAAGGCCTCTTTTATTGAAATCAAGTCTTCGCTATAATCGATGGGTTTGGTTTAACTACACGCTGGTTAAATGTGGGTTGGTGCAGGGCATTGAATACCATTAATAAATTGATATCGATACCACTGTCAAACGAAGATACTTACCGGTAAAAAACCGGCCAAGTGCGTGTCGGGCCACGCGCAGTGTAGGGTTCCGTAGCCCATCTCAATAATGCGGATTCTGAGAAGAGGGCTTTTATGAACATGTATTTAACGATGGCTCATATACTTAAATGTAGATTCTACACTGGTTTCACACACCTGACAACGTTATTGAAGTAGTTCCCATTGAGGAATTTGTACTGCGCCAAGTACATTTTATAAGTTGATCGACTGTTACTCGTAATCTTGTAAATCCTACTTAGCTGTGATAGTTTTCCTTTTAACTTCGTCATGTAATACAACTACCGTGAAATTTTTTCACGTATTTGAATACGTGAAAAAATATAAAAAAAATAAAAGAAATAAAAAAAATACACAGCCATTCGTCTGACAGGGGGGGGGAGGGCACATGACTCTAACAAAATTTTGCAGTTTAAAGCTTTATAGTTCACAAAGGGATGCCTCAATCAAAAAACTGTTTTTACAAACCCGCAATATTTTTGAAATTGCTATCCAACGACACCCCACACTATGGGGTAGACAGGAAAAAAATATACCTACATACCTTCTTCACGTGTAGGGGAAGTAATCTAAAAAAAAATATTTTTCAAAATTTTACTTCACCACTTTGTCGGCGTGATATATGTATATCCATGCCAAATTACAGCTTTCTAGTACTAAGAGTCTATGAGCTAGGCTGGGGACGGACAGACAGACAGACATGGCGAAACTATAAGGGTTCCTTCTTGACTACGGAACCCTAAAAAATAGCGATAAGCTAGGTATCGATACCTGGCTGGTTGACATTTTTACCGGTAAATTAGCTAACCGATAAGCGGATTGGCTAAATTTTACGAAAAAAGTAGCGATACTTTTTTAGATAACGTTACCAGCATTACCAGTACCAAATTACTTTTATAGCAATAACGTTACTTACGGGTACTTATAGTTGGAATTTGGTAACGGTAACAAACCCTGGGAAAAACCCTATAAACGACCTGGGAATTGAACCCAGGATGGGATATAAAGCCAATCGCTTCACCACTCAGCCATTAAGGTGTCAGTAGGTATAAGTATTATTTTTTAAATATTCAAATTTCCCTTATCATTCCGGGTCGAGATACACAAAGCCCTTGCCAGTGCCCGTCCAACGACAATAGGCTCTGTTATTTATTTATCTACACCAAAAAAACGTCACTCAAACCATCTTATAATACGGACCCGGCTCAAAATCTGTCGTTCTCCTTCCCTTTTCCATTTACCTAATCCAGTCTGAATTGGTCTACTCCAACTCCCCTGGTTTCTTCAAAAACGGGAGCAAACGAGGAGTTTGGATGTAGCTGTACAGGTCAGGGTTAGCTGGCCAGCCTCCCGTTCAGCTTTGCATGACAGATGATTATCTACGGTCCACGTCAAAGTGAATAATTGGGCTTTAGCATACGCCCGCGCTTTGGAAGAGTTAAGGATAGTTATGTAAATATGTACAAAAGGTTTGTATGTGTATTGCACAAACATTACTGTTTGTGGTTGTATTGTTTACGTAACAGAAATGATACATTGAAATGAAACACTTTTTACGAATTAGTTTGCGTTCAAGTTTTATGTTGTCCCATGCTGGTTTGGGACGTGAAAAGAATATATGTCAGCCGCCTAACTTCCCCTCCATGTCGTAAGAGCCGACTAAGGGACAAGGGTGTCAAGGTGCATCAGACGATCGGCTAATAGCAACCTGTCACTGATTGTTTTATTTATTTATTTAAAATAATAATAATAATAATAATAATTAATTTATTTGTTTGTGAACTAGTGATTAAGTATACTTACTATTTGTGTTTATATGCACTTAATTATTCATAATTATGTAATAGGGTTATGCCCGTTTAATTATGTTAAATAAATAAATAAATAAATAAATAAATAAAACTTTTGCAACATAATTTTTTTTAATTTAAATTGTTAATTAATATATTTATTTATTAGTTTTAGTTTATAACCTTTTTTTTTTTTATTGGTTGCAACCCAATTTTTGAAGGCTGTATACGCCTGTAAAGGCATGTCATTAAAAATAGTCCCTAAGTTACTTACCTTTATTACTGTGTAGAATGATATTGTCGATGGTGTATCTTATCAAATAAATAAATAAATAAATAACATATATTACATGGCGGACTTAATGCCTGAGGCATTCTCTACCAGTCAACCATAGGGTAGTGCAGAAATAACAAGGTAGGTGCAATTGCGTGAAGACAACAATTTAGAAATAAAAATAATATATTATAAAACGCACAGTATATACCTACATATATACAATTTAAATAAATATACTTATATAAACCAATATAATGTATATTATTACATAAAATACTTTTACAAATAAGTATAAAACAAAAATAAACATAAAATACATAATTTATAAAATTATTTTACATAATTTATAAGATTGTCTATTCCATCTCGGAGCCCTACTTTGCTTATGCTAAATATGGCGTCGAGGTCACACGACGAGTTTAAGGCGACGCATTGGAAATTTACGTGGCGGGGATCTTGATTTTTCCCAACAATTACAAAACATATGAAAGTGATATTTGATGACATGATTTTTCATTTAATTGACTTCATTTTGCTAGTTGCAGAAACACGATTTGTCAACTTTTATAACAGAGAAAAAGATATCAAAATAACCTCTTTTAAAACATAGATTCGCATTTTACATGCAAACCAGACCGATTTAAGCATCTAAATTTTCTCAGTAGATTAGCCTTAACACACACTTCAATTCAATTCAATTCAATTCAATTCAAATAATTTATTTCGGACCGTAGTCCATATTGAGTTAGTAACAATAATTACTTAAAGACTAGTGTTAAAAATACAGTTATTATTATTAATATTCAAAATTCAAAATTCAAAATTCAAAATCATTTATTCAGTTTAGGCTACAAATAGCTCTTATGAACGTCATTTTAAGCCATCGGTTCGTAAGTCTATCTACTCTGGGCGGGAGATCTTGTACTGAGAAGAACCGGCAAGAAACTCAGCAAGTGTCCAGCTCTTTTCTCCCTTACAGCGTCATAAATATTGGAAAAAGCCCTATCATAAAGGACACTTTCCATCACAAATAAAAACACAAAATGTAAAGGACAATCACAACATGTAAAAAAACACAAAAAATAAAAAATAACTAAATAAAATATTTAAGTCAGCAAAAACATAATTTACCAGTTTAATTTTTTACAATATCATACAGTACTAGTAAAAGTCAAAAAAAACTATAGTTAATAATAATAAAAATAAAACTAATTGTAATGTTCAATGCAACGCTATTTTGTTATCTGCAGGACACTATTTATAAGTAGTATTATGTATATGTTTTTTATTATAGCCAGGCTGTTTTATCTTCTAAATATTCTTTGACTGTATAATAACCTTTTTTTAATAAAGAAGACTTTACATGTTTTTTAAACTTATCTAAAGGTAAATCTAGTACAGTATTTGGTATTTTATTGTAATAGTGTATACCTTGCCCCAAGAAAGAACCAAGCACCTTCTGTAACCTGAACAGTGGCATTGCAAGTTTTGACTTATTTCTAGTATTAAAATTGTGTACATCACTGTGTTTAGCAAATAAATTGATATTACAACGTACAAGAACTATACAATTATAAATAAATTGAGACGCCACTGTCAAGACATCAATTTCTTTAAAAAGATTTCTTAAAGAAGTTCGTGAACCTAGTCTATAGATTGCTCTTACTGCTCGTTTCTGTAAAATGAATATAGTTTCAATATCAGCCGCTGTTCCCCACAGTAAGAGGCCATACGACATGACACTATGAAAATAACTAAAGTAAACTGTTCTAGCAGTTTCAACGTCTGTTAACTGCCTTATTTTTCTAATGGCATAAGCAGCAGAACTGAGTTTGCCGGCCAATTTCGAAATGTGAGGATTCCATTGAAGTTTTGAGTCAAGGGTTATACCTAAGAAAACTGTTGAGTCTACCAAATCTAATCGATCACCGTTTATTCTTATATCAGTTGGTTCATTTTTGACATTTGGTAATTTAAAATTAATACATTTTGTTTTTTTAGCATTAAGCTGCAAATTATTAATAGTAAACCAACTGAGTACATCAGAGAGTGCTTTGTTTACATCGTCGTAATTTTTCTTACACCTACTTACATTAAAAATGAGTGAAGTATCATCTGCAAATAATACGATTTCACAGAAGTTCTCTACAAAGAATGGCAAGTCATTAATATAAATCAAAAACAGAAAAGGACCAAGAATGGACCCTTGTGGAACTCCCATTTTTACATGAGAACCAGATGATTTAGTTCCATTAATATCGACAGTTTGTGTTCGAGAGCTAAGATACGACTGAATTAAATTTAGTGCGAAATCTTTGAGACCGTAGTAATTTAGCTTCATCACCAGAGTTTTGTGCTCAACGCAATCGAAAGCCTTGGACAAGTCGCAAAACACTCCAAGGGCGTTTTGAGACTTCTCCCAGGCATCAAATATATGTTTTAATAGAGCAACACCTGCATCAGTAGTAGAACGACCCTTTGTAAATCCATATTGTTTATTATGTAAAAGGTTGTTTATGTTAAAATACGACATCAACTGTTCCAATATAACTTTTTCATAAATTTTGCTTAGAGTTGGTAGTATTGAAATGGGTCGATAGTTACTGGGGTCTTCTTTGTTTCCCGATTTGAACAAACGTATGACCTTACTAAACTTCATAAGATCGGGAAAGATACCTTTATTCACACAGTTATTAAAAATTTCAGCAAGATATGGTGCAATAGAATGTATAATATGCTTAATTACTTTTATAGAGATGCCCCACAAATCACTTGTGTTTTTCATTTTCAGTGATTTAAATGTTTTTATAATATCCATTGAATCAATATATTTAAATTGAAAAGAAACATTACATTTTGGTACATATTTTTGGAGTAATGCTTGTGCAGCTTCTGGTGATGAATCCAAATTTGAGGTTGTCAGCACAGGTATATTTACAAAAAAATCATCAAAAATATTAGCAATATGTGAATCTGAATTGACTAAGTTGTCGTTTACTTTTAAAGTGAAAGTATTATCCCGTGGTTTAAATTTACCTGTTTCACGGTTTATAATGTCCCAAGTGGCTTTAATTTTATTGTTGGACTTTTTAATTTTTTCTTAATATAATTAGATTTTGCTACTATACATATTTTCTTAAATATTTTCGAATAATTCTTTACATATTCCGTAAAATTAGAATTTTGGTTATATTGTTTTAGACTATATAAATCATACAATTTATTTCTACTTTTATATATACCAGTCGTGGCCCAGTCACAGAACTTAAGTTTATGAGTTATTTTGATTGTTCTTTGTGTAAACACTTGGTCATATTCAGTCTTTATGAAGTTAAAAAGATTAGTATATAATACATCTGGATCATCTTGTCCAAATGGCAATGCATTAACTTTACTCGATATATTATTTTTAAAACGCTCTACTCGCTCCTTTGTAACCGGTTTACAGTTCACTATTTTTGGCTCATCCTTAACATTAAAATCATAGGTCACCTTTAAACCGCAATGGTCAGACGTAAGCTTACTAATGACTGACTTAGAAACAGGGTCATAGTCTGTAAAAACATTATCAAGACAAGTGGCTGAATGTGAAGTTATTCTAGTGGGTTCGAGAAATAGATTAATGAGATTAAAACATTTAAACAAGGCAACAAGACGAACACTCATTGAAGTGCTTTCTAGAATATTTATATTAAAATCGCCACATACAAAAACAAATTTATTTTTTAATTTTAATTTTCTTAGTACGTCTTCCATTACAGATTCGAAAATACCGAAATTGCCCGATGGGGGTCGGTATACACACACTATTACAAAGCTATTAAACTCCACACATGATAGCTCAATATTACGCTCCACTGATAAGCCTACAATATCGTTGCGATCTTTATATTTTATATTACTTCTTACTAGTATTAAAGAACCACCGTGAATAGCTGAGCTTCGCACGTACGCGCTTGCTAATTGGAAATTATTTACATAGAATGATGTGTCATGACTTCTTAGCCAATGCTCAGTTAAACAAAATAATTATATGAATTGCCTGACTTTTTGCAAATAATTCTAACTCTAAGTCTTTGCCAGCCAAACCTTGAATATTTTGATGTATAATAGTAATTAATGAGGACTTGGCTTTTGTCTTAGACCTCAGTTTAAACATGAGGTTGTTGTTACCTTATTACTAGTTGTAGATGTTGCATTAGTAGAACTACTAATGGTTACGTTGTTATGACGTAAAGACTTAGTTATACCATTTATAACTGTATCCTGTATATTATAAGCTAACAATTTAGCTATTTGGGTCCTACATTTCGTAGAAAGATACATAGTATCTGACGTCAAACTAAAGCTATTAATAAATTTATTTATATCAAAATATAAAATAGTGTCACTATGACGACAAATCAAATTAAACAATAATAAATTTAATTCATAAATGCGCTTATTTTGTTCCCAGGTCAAATTGGTACAATAGGGAAAAGCGCTAATTATTATCCTGCAATTTGTTTCTGATTGCAGTTTTATCAAAATATTAAAACTATTTATGATGTCACGTTTCTTCGTTTGTGAGCTGTCACCACATAACACAATAATATTAGTGGAACTATTCAATGAATCCTGTGATATTTTGTTTACTATAGCATTCAACGACTGACCTGGAGTACAAATATTGGTCATTGAGTGGATAATATTTCTATTTATAGGCAACCCTAAGCCTTGACCCAGTTTATCAGAGTACATAACTGTTTTTTTTACTAATTTTGTAACATTAGGTTTAAGTATTTTTTGAGGAGAGGCCGATGAAGGACCGGGAACCAAAACAGACAAGTTTTGTGTGTTCATCTGAATATTTGAGTCAAGTGATAAAGACTCTTTGTGTAGGTTAATTTCATTATTAATTAATGAGTTGTACCGATCAGCATTGTACTTGCACAGATCAACTAACTCTGTGGCTGATTGGATATGTTCTTCAATCTGTTTCTGTGATATTGAGTATTTTTTAGTCATTATATCAAGAGACTCATGTAACCTTTGGATGTCAGTTTGTAATTGCTTAGTGTCCCGGTCATACATTTGCCTACTTTCCATTAACTTACTATTATATATATCTAAGGAATCCATAAGACTAATACGCTCCTTTCTGAGAGCAATATTTTTATAAAAACAGTTATTTTTTTTAATCAACTTCTCAGTTTTCTTTATAAACTTATTAATTTTTACATATTTTTTAATTTTAGTTTTGCTGATTTTATTTATTTTGTTGTTGTTTTGAGATTGCTGTAATGAAATTCCACCAGGTGATGCTATAAGTTCTTCAAATAAGGACTGAGTATGATCCACTTCATGCTGCTTCTGCAACTCAACTAATTGGGATATCTGGTGGTTTGCCGCACTGAGGTCCCTTTCCAACTCGGTGATGCGGTTGAGTGCCCTTTCATAGGTGTTATGCTGCTGCTCAAAATTGGAGATGACATGTTGCAGTTGGTCACGCTGGTGGAGCACATCCTGGTGTTGCATGTGCAGTTGGGCTAACTCATTCTTAAACTGTGAATTTCTGTCTATTATGGATTTTATTTCCATTTCACTGTCATCCCTTTCTTTTAGCAGCTGATTGCAGGATTCCTTGGATACTCGTAGCTCCTCAAGTGCCTTTCTGAGCTTTAGTTCAGTACTTTGAGTAGCAGCCTTACGGGTCAGCATTGTGAAGTTGGTTTTATAAACACCTGAAAATTAAAGAAGTATATATTAAGATATATTAAGACTTAGGTGTTGCAAGTTAGGTTTATCTAACTTCTATTTAATTTCTATGTGCAGCAATTAAGATTATTTAAAAATGAGATTTTAATTATAATAAGTAAGTGGGGGGTAGATGTGTCACACAAAAGTTTGTTGTTTAAAATTAGAGTTTTTTATTGTAATTGCAAGTTATTACTAGATAATCTAGAAATGAAATTAATTAAGTTATAAGCTTCAAATAAGCAGTCACGTTCTGGTTGTAATGTGTCGAAGTGTATGAATGTCTGTGGCAAAACAAAGTCACCATCAACTTCACTTCCACATATAGTCAAGTCAAGAGAGGTTAACCAAGCCAAATCGTATTTGAGGTGTGACGATACTCACAATATGTGAGATTTGTAAAGTAATGAATATGAGTAGTATTGTTGTTAAATACAACAAAAACATGTACCTAGTAACAGTATTCAGAAATAAGTTTTTCTCAATGTCAATGGTAATAATTTAAATTCAAAGTGTCTAATAACAATTATTGTTTTATTCTTACCCTATTCTTGGTATAGTGGAATATTAAATTTTAATACTATAATACTGAAATGCCAAAATTACTTTTGCAGTTTAGATGCAAATCCTTTGATTTGATTACAAAGTAGAAAAATAACAATTCATTGGCCTAGTACATTGACACATACAATTTGAATGAAGTGTTCAGTTAAGATTTACACTTATGTTACTAGTATTTATAATAAATGGAATGAAAACAATACTCCCCCGGTTTATGTTGCAGCAGTCCACGGCAAAAGTAGTTATTTTAACAACTTTTTGTAAAATTTGTTATAACAGTCAGCTGGCGATGACAGTTGGAAAATTACATTAGCACATAATTTAAAAACTACACAATATTAGTCAGAAAAAACACTAGTAGATGATATTTGTCACTTAATTTAATCACTAATTACAAATTTAATCATAAATAAGCATAAAAGACAATTTTTAACAAATTTTTAATAAGAGCTTTATAATTTGACTACTTAACCGGACAATGTTGCCAGTGTTATTATTATTCATGTACATTATATTTCTTTATTATTACCTATAATATATTACATTAAAAAAAATATATATACACATTTACATTATAAATTATATGATATTATATTATATTATATAAATAAATATTGTAGTTCATTTTTTTTTAATAATTTGTAGTTTTAATTTGAAGGAAAAAAACAGTTTTTCTCATGGTACGGGGTGCAAACGCTCCGTATGAGATTTATTGTTTAGCGATGCGTCGCCTTAATCAAAATTGGTGGTTTTGATGCTCGTCTACTATGTTGATTAGGATCAATGCATCACCTACTGTGTGACTGCCACTCTCTGGCTAGGAAAAGAATGGGTCTTCTGGGGTCGGCCTATCCGAAACCAGAGGACTTCAGACTCTCCGCTCTTAAGGACGTTGCCAAGCTTATGGCATATATCTTTACAGAGGAAGAAGAGTGAAAGGAATGGAGTTGCACAAAAGATCCCGATGGGTCGAAGTGTTACTGCGAGAGGGAAACCTCGGCAGGCCCCACTAAGATAAGATTTGATAAGGTTAGTAGGATGTAAGTTGAAGTTTAAAACCCTTTACAGAGTGCGTGGTCTAACAGAAAATGAAATGTGAGGTTGTGCTTAGAAAACAATGAAATGATACTCTTTATACGAATATAATTTTACTTAGTTTTCTGAAGATAACTGCTTAAGACTTGATGCGATGTCCTTCAAAGAGTGGTAGTGAAAACCAGTAGTTAAAATTAAAAATATATATGCTATACTTAAACGTAAATAGCAATATGAGGAGCTCGATGGCGCAGTGCCTTGTGCATTCTGGTTGCTACCTTGCAAGTTAATCAACTTTTACATACAAGAAAGGTCCCAATCAGTTCCAAGAGATATAACTACGATCGCCATATGAGGGTAAAAATTTTTTGCAGCAAAAAATAAAACTTAAGCTTTTTTTTATACTTAAAGACGATAAAGGCGAAGGTGGAAAAGCACTTCAACATATCATGGTACCAATACATAACGACAAAACCAATTTAATTAATTTAATTATTTCGACACAAACATATTGGAGGTAAATCTTAGAATCAACCTTTTGTAAACACCCTATAAAAGAAAAAGAAAAAAGGTACGAAGTTCAAAAGTAGAAGCGCATTTCATTGCCTAGTACACACGGCCGCAGATCAACCTACCCAAAACTGTCAAATTTCTACAATCAATTTTGAACTTTATGGTTTGGTTATAAGGATCAATATTCATTGGAGAACTTTGACAGATTTGGGTAGGTTGATCTGCCGCCGACTGTACTTAGACATAAAAAGGAACCTTAAATAATGATTTCCCCATAAACATTTCTGAGAAGTTCTTTTTATAATGCTTTTGTAAACAACCCATAAAACAAAAACTCGAAGTAAAAAAACGGAGCATACATGGTGTTCTCCAAAAAGGAATCGTAACTAAAAACTGGGGCTCAAATTAAAAATCACCCCCGTAATTAATTCACACCGGCCGCGCCCTCTCACCTCCTGAAGTACAAACCGCATCAAAATTTGTCCATCAAAGGGCCAAAAAACGGCAGCGGAAATATTCGCTGGCGAAAATAAAACCACGCCTCTTTTAAGGCCAAGACCGCACGGACGCATTTCATACCACACATTTCATGCTGCACCTGTTGTCGTCGCATCTGGATTCCATATTCACTTAACATCAGGTTAAATGGAGTCATTTGCCGTGTTACGTATAAAAAAAATATTTCGTTCAAGGCCTACGTGGTTTCATATTGATATATTGGTAAATAGAAAGTGGTATTACCAATTGCGGTGGTAATACGAAGTGTGGTCAAGCCTCCAACAAGTTAGACCAACGATCTAGTGAAGGTCGTGGGTAGCCGCTGGATGGGAATAGCACAAAACCGATCGGTGTGGAGACCCTTGGGGGAGGCCTTTGTCCAGCAGTGGTGGACATTATCAATTACAGTTAATTTGAAAGTGCTTATTTATCTAAGTTGATTCGAATAAAGCATGTATTCCGTTTCATTTCATTAAAATATTTTTGATATTCGTATATTTTTTCCTTTAAATTATATCCCAGAATCAAAACACACTACAACACTAAAAGATAATGTAAGTAAATTTTAGGAGAAACAGAACGCACCTTAAACGAACGAATGCTTATTGATAGGCAATTTATTATTGATAGAAAGTCACAAAATTAGTTTTGAGACGTTGTCAGTCTTCCCATAAAAATATTAGGTGTATAAAACAAACACGAGTATAAAATAAATCCTAAAGTGTTCCAATTCAAGAAGCAGCAGCGTTTATTTCAATAAACCATTAAACCTATCTGAAACCGACTGTTGCCGTATCGCGTTTACCACACAACACAGTACAAGTCTAGGAAAACTTTAACTTGAGCGTTCAACTACAAAAAAAAACTACGGTTTCCCAGTTTCCCTGCTTAGGCGTGGCGCAGTCCTCCCCTTAACGGGCCTAAGTGGCGCTTTTTCCCGTCCCCCCACGCACATGCGTATTGCCGGCCCCCCGCACCCCCGCTAAACCGACTTCCATTTTGTTTTTGCCCGGCCAACCTTTTTTAGCTGGCCTATACTAATAGATAGAAAATGGCGGATCTCTATTTGCCTAATAGCTATCTACTTAAACGTTGGTGTCCATTTATATCGCATGAGTGTGTGTTTTGGTTTGGTTTTATTAAATATCTATTTACTAACTACGTCATGTTAGGTACTACCTAGACAATATTCGTAGTTATGAGAAAATAATGCAAATGCTAAAATGATTCTACAAAAATACATTTATACGAAATGTTGACTTATAGACAAATATTTACGTCGATAAAACTAAAAACTAAAATGCATGACACTTTTATTAAAGCATTTAGTATTTTATGTATTTTAATGGGAAATAAAAACTATTTTATTTTATTTATTTCTATACCTTAAATGGGAATCACTTGGCCTTAATATCACATGATGATAAGTGATGATAAGGCTACCAACATTCTTGGTATGGCAACTAACTCTAAAGTGGAGGTAAGATGGTGGTAGCTAGCCAGGTCTTCAGGAGTCTTATAGGCCAAGTGTTTCTAACGGGTTAAAATGTGTTTTAAATTAAAGCACGCAGAGTGTCGACATATTTTGACGACCTCCTTGGTCGAGTGGTTTGTACACCGGCTTTCATGGTGTCGCCATCTCTGAGGTCCCGGGTTCGATCCCCGGTCGGGTTAATTTAGAAATTATTGTTTGTCTAAATTGTCTCGGGTCTGGATGTTTTCTATGAATAATAAGTATGTACTTATTTAAGTATTTTAAGTATGTTTATCCGTTGTCTAGTAACCATTTAACGAGTTTCATAACGAAGCTTCTCTTGGGCTAAATAATTGGCGTGAGTGTAGGAAAATTTGTTTGTTTTTTTTTACTATACAGTATATAATATTCTCTAAATAGATTTTTCATAATCACTATATTTGCAATAACATTAAAATGGTTTTTTATGCTGATTTCAGGATAAAGACTGCAGATGACAAGAAAATACTAAGGGCAGTTTCGGCAGCGAAGATTGATAAGATTCAGAACAAATGGTAGGCAATTCGCTTTTACACAAAGCTGGGCACTAATAGTTGCTGATCATCATCTGCTTACAAACGTCCTATTTCGTCTCGATGATAACATTTAACAGCATGAACCTTAATTTTTTTTATTAGTTTATTGTATTTGTAATAAATATTAAACATAAATATTAGCTTTCTGCACAAAATGTCTTAAGGGTGTACCCTACATACATACCCTATTAAGTTTTTTCTTCCTTAATATACAGATTAATGATATATTATATGCCTTTGCCCTGCAGTGGGAAAGTTAATGGCTGATAATTTTAATAAATCTCTTAATATATATAAATATTCTGTGCGTGCTTCATACACATTCTAAACGGCTGGTCCGATTTGGATGAAATTATCTGTGTGTGCTCAAGTGGATTTGAGTAGGGTTTAGATTTACAATTGTACCTGGTAGGTGGCGCTGCTGGGTCTATCATGGGATACGGGTGTTCTTAAGCGGACGACCGATTTGTTTGTTTTGTTGTCATGGAAACTGTCAAAGCGATACAAAGGTCGCCGTTCAGCTAGTAATATATAGATTACTGATACGCTGACGTGCTATTTAGGTATGTGTAACTACAAAACAAAAGTGGAAAATTATGATCCACCAAATTCATTAGTAATCATCACAACAACTGACCAATCGCTGATAAGGTTTAATACAAAATGAGATATATTTGTAACAGTGGAAAATTCCATTCGGCTTAATCCCAGGGCAGATAGACGCACTTTCATATCGCCACCATTCGTGATTCAGCCAAATCGCTGGAGCTTAGCCCAGCTTTTGTTGTCTCACTCCGCATAACACGCTTCTGATTATAGGTAGCTATATTCCTAGCGTTGCCCAAAATAAACGTGACTGCCCTTTGTTATATAAATAAATGGTATCGTGTAACTACCATCATCTTATCTAGTTAAGATATAATATAACTCGCACTTAATAACTACACACCATGTCTTCACTTTTGTTATTGTGTTTTATCTAGGATAAGATAATATTTGCGCCCGAACCGAATGTGAACGCCTAAGACAAAGCATGAATAATTATTCAAAGTGTTGTAAAATTCAATTGTAAAGTTGTATTTTTTTCGAACTCGGGTAAATCTCCTTATTCTAAAGATAATTGGGACCTTTATCTCGTGTCTGACGTTTATCAACGTCGCACTGTGTTTGGTAACAAAACCTTACCATCCACGTTAAAAAAAACGGGGCGAGATGACCCCACCCCAACAGAGCCGAATAAATTTTACAAAAACTCCCAAACTGTTTTGACACGAACATCGACCTTATTATTTGCGACGTAAAGACACGTCCGAATGGATTATGCGGCTAAATGATGATGGTAGTGCCACCGAGGAGCCGCCATCCATCATCGTGACGTTTCTATTTATCTTGATGAGGCCCCCACTTCCGATACTAATGGCATTTTGTTTTTTTTGTATTGTTTTTTCGTTCGTGTTCGCGAAGGAGGTAGGTAGGTAGGCATAAAGCCAGAGGGAGACTGCTAAATAGCGACTATGTTTTTTTGATCTATTTCACTACGCACATATATAAAAACAATGTATCGTGCAGTGATTTTAATAGAGGTTCTAAAGTATATAATACTAGCGGCCCGTCCCTGCTTCGCACGGGTGGTTTTTTTTTTTTAATATAGCCTATGTTACTCAGTCTAATGTAGCATTCTAATGGTAGAAGATTTTTTTAAATCGGTCCAGTAGTTTTTGAGTTTATTCGTTACAAACATACATACAAAAAAGCTTTCCTCTTTATAATATTAGTAAAGATACATGTACTATGATACAGAGTGGCGTGCTGATGATGATGATGATGAGTACTATTAACAAGTAAACAGTTAACTAACTCGAGTATTTAATAAAAATCTAAGATAACAGGTTCATTGACATGCAGATAATTTTATATTTTATTTTATTTTATTATTTATTTTTGTTGGATTTATATTATTATGAATTTATTTTATGTTAATATGTTAAATTTTTTTTGGATTGAATTTATAATTGATTTTTTTGTATTGTGACATCTAGAGCCCTCTGGACCAAAAATTAATTTACTTAATTGCTATGCCCTTGCAGGGCGTCACATAATGACATAACATTTTTTAAGAACTAAGTACTTGTACTGTGTAACTTTTGTGACATGCAATAACGATTCTGATTCTGATTCAATACACAAAAATTTAAATAATTTGTTTAATCAATTCCACCTTAAGTGGTCTGCAAAAAGTGATCCAATAGTCATACCGCTAACTTACATTTTCCCTATACCTTGCCTTAACTAGCTAAGCTAGGTATGTACTTTATACCCTTTTTTTTCAATTACTCCTAAACGGCAACCGAAAGCAAAACATCAAACGTTAATTCAGGGTTATTCTTTTACTTTAAATACGATTGTGAAATAACTGATCTGCAATCCTGTATTTTTCAGCTGAGTAACGTTTGATCGACGGAGTGATGATTGCACATCACTACAAAATATGGAACTGCAGAAGGTACGTTCCATGCAAACGCGATCACATATAGACAACCCCTTACGAACACGTTATTTTATTTATTTATTTATTTATTTAGAAAAAGACAGCTAACAAAACATACACATACACATCTCGCAACACCTGCGCTCGGACATTTTTTTTTAACAATTCTTTATTCATGCCTTACAAAAATAGTACCTACATAATTTGGTTTCATAATAGGTAATAACCGACAAAAAACCGGGACGGTTTATGTGCGGTAACGTGAGTCACTCGCTAGATCGCATTAACATTTATATAATATAATATTTTTTTTATGTAGATTTACACAATTTTTTATTTGCGTATTTATTTTTTTTTTTTTATGATAAAAGGAGGCAAACGAGCAGGCGGGTCACCTGGTGGAAAGCAATCACCGCCGCCCATGGACATCTAATTTTAATTTTGATACAAGTTCAATAGGATAACTATTTAGAGTAGATGGCAGCACATACTCCCACATTTTTTGCCCATGTACATTATTGTATGATGGTACTCATTGTACATGGGCAAGTACGTAAGTTGGCGCATTCTCGCATCTCGAGTTCTTACTGATAATGATTGAATTATGTCAAAGTATTCACTTACAATTTCCAGTTTATACCGATCAAACACATTTACTATCTTGCAGTGTTTAAACAGACCGAGTCGTCTTTGAATTGTTTTTTATTTTTTGTGGCACTATTAATTTAAGTAAGCTAATTTGACGTTTATATATAATATTGATATGTGTTTTTTAGGCTCTGCCAGCGACATGTACAACATGCGCAATATTTTATAAGGTAGTATATAGCATAGTCTATGGCTCGTTTGTATATATAGTTATAGTTATATAGTTAGTAGTACTCTATAGTAGTTTTATAACATAGTCTATGGCTCGGACATAGTCTATGGCTCGCATTGTCCCGAGCTGTTCCGATATCCATGCCCGTGTTATGCCTGTTTCACACCAAGGCAGAACAGTGAGGCAGAACAGTGGGCAGCACAGTACTGCTAGATACTGTTTGAACGCACACAACAGTACTGTCTTGACAGTAACCAAGGCAGAACAGTTAATAGCTCGCCGGTCTGTTTTTTGGGGGCAGTTTGTTACCCCCACCACCTTTCTCGCTCGTCTGTCTTGTGGCTAGACTCGTGTGAACGCGAGGGCAGTGCAGTGCAAAGAGATTTTCCTTTGTCATACGCATAATCAGTCTAAACTCTTTGGGATTTACAGTCCTTATTTCTTCTAAAACTTGAATTGAACAACCAAGCTTTGGTCTTCTTGCTATCCAGGGTCTGATCCAAAGTTTTTCTATCGTATTTATTTCATTCTTTACAATTTCAATAAGCTCATCCAGAGCTATTTGTACTGCAATTTTGAGTAACTGTTGTAAATGTTGCCGTTGTCGTCGTCGACGCTCCATCGCTACTTACGCAACTAACTGTCCTAAACTTAAACGCCACTGTCCTTCCAAACTGTTCTGTCCCACTGTTCTGCCTCACTATTCTGCCTCACTATTCTGCCCTCGTGTTAAACCGGCATAAGGCTAAGCGTATGCTGAGACGCAGACGACGCAGCTCCGCGCAGCGCAGAGCAGAGCAGGTTTTGTAAAGCATGGTCGTGCCGAGAGCTGCGTACGCTGCGGCGCAGGCACGTGCGGCGCAGCAGACATGTGCCTGCCCTGCCCTGCGCCTCGTTGTAATGCCGGCTCAGATTTTTGCGCGACGCGTGCGTGTTTTTTACCATTTTATTATAATTTTGTAATAATGCCAGCACAATTAACAAAACTCTCTCGATAGTACAAATTATCAATTAGTATCAGAACGTTTTTTCAGATCGATCAATCATCTTTAGTTTTTCTATGCTTGGAAAACTGTAAACTAGCAACAACTCACATTATCACACTCTGACATTGACATTGACAACTCATGACTGTGTCCGTGCTGTGTCACTTAGGGTTAAAGTCGCAATCATTGGACCGGCTCTTTCTTTGGACCGTTGTGAACGAAGAACACTAAAAATCAACCGTTTTGGCCTGAAACTCTATCTATTTGAACTACTACCCACCCACCCCCGCTCTCGCCACCGCCACCAGTGTCGCCGTGAGCTTTGTTGGGGAAGGACGTGCGTCACAGTGTTTCGCGCGCTCCTAGTATAATCTCGTGGCATACTTTATCATGTAAGTACAGTTTAATTGATGTTATCAGTTGAGTTATTTTGTGAATTGCAAGCCTTATTCATTTGTTCAACTAAATTTGTAACGTATGTTTTTCAATAAATAACAGTTTTTATTCTATTCACAGTTTTATGTTTGAGTAGCGAATTGCCATCAATGGACCAGTGCGTGTCTCTTTGATCGGACTGGTCCAATCATAGCAATTTCTTAAGTAGAATTTTTATTTTGTTTGTTTCTCATTTCAGCATGTCAAAACGTGACAATTATTATGCTTGGAACGAAGAGAGCATAAAGCTGGCACTATAAGCCTTGAGTAAGCAAGGAGTCGGCTTAAATAGTGCAAAAAGGATATATGGTGTACCAAAAGCTTTTAATTTTTTGCTGTTGATTTTTGGGGCTGTGAAACCTCGCAAAACGAATTTGTGATTAAGATTATTAATGTTATGTTTTGTAATTTTATTTATTTATTAAGAAAGCTTACATGGCTTAAATACTAGATTTATACTGTAGAAAGTTAATTACAAGCTCTCACATATAGGTAAACATAGTGATTAGTGTTAACTCATAGTTTTAAACTTAATATACATAATACATATACATATACAACCTCACTTCTAGATTACACGAAAATCGAAACACGGGTCAAATATTTTCATTTGAAGAATCAGTACAAAAAAAATTAAAATAATATCTTGAAAACTCACAAAGTTACAAGCTTTTTGTGCTGTCCCGTTGTGTTTTTTAGTAGGGTATACTTTATTGGAGATTTTGTTAATATTATAAACGATATTTATAATATTATTTTATATTTTAGCAAATTTGGTCAAAATGTAACATGGTATAAAAAATATTGAAATCGATTCCATTACTGATTCTGAACAAACAGTTTTTAGGTTTCATACAAACCAAAAATAACGCTGTATATGTACTAACAAAAAAAAATAAGATAAACCTTATGAAAAATGTGCTTTTGTGATTGTGCGTCTGATGGATGCTATAGGTACTTGTAGTAAATAAATCGAAGTCGTGCTCTGTGCTATGTATGTATAACATTACAATTGATAATATTGTAAAAGCTTTAAATGGAAGACTGATTGATATTCCTAGCGTTGCCATTATTTAATTAAGCGTTGAGTGAATAAATAATTAAAGATTGATAATTAGGTACATAGTCTTTTATTTGTTTGAATTCTTATGGTTGCGTGGAATTAACCACTGGAAGAAATTTCCTAAGTCGAATGATAGCAACTCACTAGTTGAATCAAAGAAACAGTGGTCCAAAGAAAGAAACCATTGCAGCGCCACTTTTTTCTATTTTCTCTCTTTCGGTCACGTCAAAAAATCTGAAACGATATGTACATCATCATCATCATCATCTCAGCCAAAGACGTCCACTGCTGGACAAAGGCGAAAAAAAAAAAAAAACGATATGTACGATACATGTAAATTCTTGTATATGTAATTCTTATAAAAATGTTAAATCACGTTTCTTCAAATCATAATATTTAAGCTGTTAAGTCAATTCAAAGCTAAGTGGTCCAGTGTGGCAACCTTACCCTACCTGCGTCGCAGCATGCGTTCGCGGCCTATGTCTGCCCAAACTGCCCTGCCCCGCAAAATCTGCACTGTGCTGTGCTGCGTCACCTGCGTCTCAGCATACGCTTAGCCTAATGAGTCTTTGTTTGCGTTGCCCAAGCTCTGGATCTCGTTATTTTGTGACATCACATCCTGGAGGGGGCTAGCTTTTATTTTGATTATGTATGTTTCAGAGCAAATTAATGACTAGAGGCAAACGCTATCGTTCTAAAACCGACTAACGCATTCGTTTATTTTAAGATGGGTTACCGAAATTGTTTCACTGAGCTATTGGGTATAAAAACGTAATTTATTTTTTAATCTCATCATCATCATCATCATGAGCTTATACTAGTCCACTGCTGGACATAGGTCTTTCCAAGTGCACGCCACCGAGCACGATCCGCGGCTACTCTCATCTCACCCAGCTCTTGCCAGCCGCCTTGCGGAGTTCGTCGCTCCACCCAGTCTGCGGGGGGTCCCGTACCGTAGTTTCGAATGACGTTATAGCGACAGGTCGTTGTGGCGAAAACTTTTAACGTGGTTCGCTGGAGCGAAATGTCTTTGAAGCGAATTCCACCAGGGCGAATGACACTGCAGCGACATACATTGTGGCGTAAAATGTTTGTACCTAATTACATATAATATTACATATAAGAATTACATACATATGATTACATATAATATAATAAAAAGGTGAAATAAAAGACAGAAAGTAAAAGTTTCAGTTTAATCATCAAAAAACAACAGTAAAATTCTAAGTGCGTGCTATGTCTACGAGTATCCGTTTTTAACTGATTTAAATGGTTATTAAATGTCAAAAATCTTATAACATTCAAATCAATAAAATCAAAACGTCCTACACTAAACTTACTACTTTTTTAATCAACTGTTTCTAAATTAGAATAAATCGAGTAGTTAGCTTAGCTACATGAAATTGTAAAATTTTCGCATTTTTACTACATTTTTAAAGTTAACTTTGTAGAAATTTCGTTTAAGTTTACACGCTTTACGAGTTTAAAAAATCCATTGTACACAAACACCGCAAAAGCTTACAGAAAATAAAATCGACAAAGTTGCTAACAATAAAACCGCATAACATAAACAAAACTCTGTTCAACAACAGCGACAAAGGAAAAAACCTTGAGATTAGTCGAGTAACGCAGTTAATAAAGACCATTACACAACTCTTTGTCGCAAGCGGTTGTATGCGCCGCTATACAACGTCATAATACCTACAACAGCACATTTTATTACCGGCGCACTATCACTAAGACAAATGAGAAATACACAATATCTACCCTATTTACCTAGCGTCCCAGCCCGCCCGCAAAACAGCCACCTTTTATAATCAAAGCAAAACACCCGAAAACAGACATTATTCGCAGTGTGTAAAGCAATTTTTCGTGTGACATAGCTTCCCGTTTCAAAACTCGTACCCGCTTCTTTTACACGGACTATATTCCCCAATTCGAATGCAACCGATTTCAATTGTACGTCTAACGGGTTAAGGTTTATTTTGTGCTGGTATGCCGGGATGTTCTAAAGTCGTTTTGCATTGGTGTTGGCGGCCAAAATTTATTGTGCATAAATGTACCTCTGGCTAACCCGGGTGTTAGGGGGTGGGAGTAGGCTTAAAAATCGGGGTACGGGGCGAAGGGGTGCGTTTTTAGCGTTCGCATCGCGTCAGCCTATTTGGGGCGTTGATGGCTGGCAGGGGCGGACTCGGGAGAAGTTAGCCCTGTTAGACTGGTGTTATGAAATCGGAGCGTGCGTGATTACAGCTCTGCATTGTTAGGCGAAAACCCAAATTATTGGTAGACGAAAGAGGACTACTTAAATGTATTAAAACAACAAAAAATAAAGGTAATATTTTATAATGAGTGTAAAATTAATACCGAAGTTGACACTTTCAGACGTGGTAAGTAGGTATCAAATTTTGATAACTTATCAATAATAAACTGAATTTAAGAACTAAAGTGGCACTATGATGACACTGGCTATATGTTATACCTATACCAAAAATTACCGTTTTTTTTATATTTACGGGTAGGTAAGCACCAGTGCCATGATCTCACCTGATGTTAAGTAATGATAAGGCCAATTGGTTGAAGCGCACTTCACACGGGATCCTCAACTAGTGAAGCACTGGCTATTTTATCTCTAGCTGCCGGAACACAACAATGCTACAAACATTGATGTTATGGCGACATATTTAGATAAGATGGTGGTAGCTAGCCAGGCGGACAAACAAGCCCTACCACCAACCAAACCGAGTACACAAACATGTACCCACCGCTGGGAATCAAACCCGGGATCTCTGGGTCTAAACCGGTGGTTTTAACCACTAGACCGCAGAGACGGTTGGCGATGACGCTGAAAAGGCCGAATGAGGTCATCAGCAAACTCTCATGGCAATAAAAATTTTAAAACCAATTTCTTATTTTTAATTTTTCATTCGATTATGACATCGCGACATTTCGCATCGATACAATATTACACATTTCTCTGCTAAACACCTAAAATCTCGTATCCAAATTGTAAAACGTAATAACGTAGAAACCAAATCATAAAACTGTTAGCAGTTTGACACACCGAAACTTCTGTAAACGTTTACCCCACAGTCCGGCCCTGTAGCGCGTTTAACCCGCACCCAGCCCGGCCGACCTCTACGCACATCTCACTCGCACAAACTCCAAAAAGAACGCTCTGTCGCTTTCCACCCTTTGCTTAAATTATTGCACCTCCGCCCGGCTCTGGAGGATTGGGCATATCTGTACAACGAGCGGACAATCTAAAGCAAACCTCACACACACAGCGTTAGAGTCGCAAACGACTGAGCAATTACAATCGTAGGAACAAATTTATCCAAAGAACGTGCAGTTCTGTTGATTCGATATTCAATTAGATACAGATCTAACTTCAGAAATGATTCCACAGGATTTTGAGCTTTGAATCTCCTCACATAAGGATTGTGTTCGATTGTAGTTTTGAGTGTAAAATTCGTCTTTTAAGAATCAAACTGCGTCGGCAGACGAGGGTTGAGTGTAAAGGCAGTGGGCATTAAAAAGGCCACCCAAGGGGAGCTTGGAGGAGGGGAATGGGGGTGGGGGTTGGTTTAAGCGTCGCTTGCGAGGGGAAAAGTGTCATTTCTCCGGCGACCTTAGCCAAGCAAAGACGTGTATGGGTTATTTAATTGAAGAGCGTAATGCTTATACACAAAGAGCATCTTTTTGCGAGTAAATATATGAATTGACCACGTTTTCTGAAGTAATTTGTAGAAAAAAAAACATCTACAACCAATAAAAAATAAGTAGAACTACTATTGTAAAATCATAGGTAAATTATTGTTAAAATTAACTATTTACGTAATAGTTTTAGGTTAAAGTTACTGTTCAAATTAACTATTTACGTAATAGTTTTAGGTTTAGCACTATTTTAATATGCATGTAAGTAAGTACTTTTTATTGCGGAACGGTTATTTTTTTCGTTAGAAACTTTAATATTCACACGGTGCATTGTTTAAAAAAAACAGTTCTTTTTTTGCCTTCTGTTCTTTTTGTTCAAATGGCCATCCGTTTTTTTTATACAACTGGGAGTTATACTAGTCCGAGTGTATAGTCCGCCTGACAAAAAGTTACCGAAGTTACAGATGCTTCCAATACCATGGCTTGTACTCGCTTCATCATCATCACCTGCTCATGTAACGTCCCTGGTCTGGGGAGGGGGGGGGGGGTCATGAGCAAGATTATTCCTTATGGATGGAAAGGAAGAACGGAGCATAACTGCTATACTTTGAGCTATACGTGCCTTCCGAAGCACGGAACGAGAGATGATTTTGAAATTTTGGTCACCCATTCGGTAACTCGGCATTAGGAAAGTTCCTCAACTCGAGCTCCTGCCTGCTTAGGTTTTTTTTTTAAATTTGGTCAAGACCATGGATACTAGTTCTTCAGTCGAAAACTTAATTTATACGTATAAACTCCACATAGAATGATGATGAATGATAATAGAAATGAGAAGTGAGAAATGATATACCCCCCAACCCCGCGAGTATCTCAGTAAAGATGTGGGGCTTTACTAAGTCCTCACGCGACTTAAGAGAATTTGAAAAGTGCCGTTGCACTGTTTTGTTTCATTTGCCAACACTCATGCACACTCACGAACACTTAACGGTTAACAATCCACCATTATTTCACATTAATATTCGACAAACACAAATTTAAAAGAATTAAAACATAACCGCAGACATGACTCTTCACTTTCCCGCCAAGAAGTCCGCCTGCTTAGGAATGTTATTGTATGGTCACATAAATTACCAGATTTTGCCACCTTGGTGGGTAATGGCCCGTATTAAGCGATCTCCTCGTTATTTGAAAAAAAGACAAAAAGTAAATAAAAAGTTTTTTGCATCTTGGTCCTAACTGTTAAAATGCAAATTAAACTGAAAACTTAATTCAGCCAGCGATTCTTAAAGTTGATAGCGCCCCGCCCCCGACCAGATAACAGAAGAGACGGCGCGCGGCGATATCAGATGAACGTAATTTTTCATTACATTACCGGATGGTAGTCATGCATCGTCGAGGTCAATTATTATAGTTAGAAAACAGTCGGTAAGACCCACCAACCCACACCCACCGGATGGGTAACCGTACTTTAATATCTCGAGCTCCTTCGCGCTACGGAAGGCACGTTAAGCCGTTGGTTCTGGCTGGTAGGTTAAGGCTTGTATGTCTTGATTTCCCCGTGTCCATATTGGAAACCTTGAGTTCAGCAGGAGAACATTTTATAGAAAAAAAAATATGTACAAAACAAAAAAAAATGTAAAGAAAGATTTTTCCAAATATGAAGGTATTACCTACCTAACTGTGAAAACTAGTGGTCGCCCAGTGGTCGAAATTCGACCGTAATTTTTATAAAAAGCCGTTTACTAAACAATATTTTAATAAGGTTGCACGAATTGTATCCTAAGCAATGAAAAATTAAAAAAGATGATGAGTTTGGATTGGCATTGACAGATTTTCATTCTGCGCTCCTTCTCTATATAAACTATAAGTGTGCGAAATTTCATACTCCTCGTATTAATATACAGATACTTACCAATTCAAGTGAAAACTTAATTCAGCCAGCGATTCTCAAAGTTGATAGCGCTCCGCCCAGGTAACAGAGGAGGCAGCGTTATCAGATGAGCGTAATTTTTCATTACATTAACGGAGGATAGTCATGCACGCGTGAAGATAAAACCGCCGGCGGCCCTGTACCACGCGACCGGGCGGGGAAAGCGGTCTGTCGTTATCGATTTCTTTATATATTTTTTTAACATTCGTTTGTTTTATTTCGTGACATGGTTTGTATGGCTCTTATATGCAAAAAAATGTTTAAAACTTTTAAATAGTTACTTACCCATTTGTAAAATAAGTTTTTGTTTACAAAAGTTGAAATAACCTATATCTGCTTTTTGCTGTAAGCAACTTACTTACGAGTAGGTATACTATATTTGTGTAGTACTTTTATTTTAGAATAGTGTTTGGAGAGCAAAAAAAGTGTTCTTTTTTTTTTAAATTTAATTATTAGAGACTCATATTTTTTACAATGAGTTTAAGTTGATTTATGTCTCAAGTTCTGCTGTTTAAGTCAAAGGTTTATTTAGTTTTTAACTTGAAACAAACTAAAGATGCAAGAGGTATATATTTGATATAGGGCTCCATTTTATAGGTACATATAACACTTAGCCATAGATAGTTATTTTATTTTATGACGACCTCCTTGGTCGAGTGGTTTGTACACCGGTTTTCATGGTGTCGCCATCTCTGAGGTCCCGGGTTCGATCCCCGGTCGGGTCAATTTAGAAATTATTGTTTTTCTAAATTGTCTCGGGTCTGGGTGTTTTCTATGTATAATAAGTATGTATTTAAGTATTTTAAGTATGTTTATCCGTTGTCTAGTAACCATTTAACGAGTTTCATAACGAAGCTTCTCTTGGGCTAGATAATTGGTGTGAGTGTAGGAAAGTTTTAAGTTTAAGTTTAAGTTTATGTTATTTATTCAGGTTTTACTAGCGTTTGTTTACTTTAAGTCTGCAATACAACGAATAATAATTTTAACTAAATACAACAATATTTCAAGGCGAACACAGCTTGCTGTGTGCTAATAATACTACACTATTTGCTCCACGTTTCGTTGTTCGACTAACACCAAACTGGACTCGATTCTACTATTTTCTAGGTCTGGTTATTTCAAAACAGGCTAACGATTTGAAATTCGAACTAGGTATAGAAAAAAAGAAAGAATTACGCCACTGAAACACGATAATGAATTAGTTAATGATATGATCAAATGAAATAATTGAATAAATACAATTTATTAATTAAATGAATTGTAGACATTTTAATATAGTAGAATCGAGGCCCTGATTGCGTAGCGTAATCGTAGCGTAAACGTAGCGTAAGCGTCGCTTAAGCGTAGCGTAGTCGTAGCGTAAGTGTAGCGTAGTCGTAGCGTAAGCGTAGCGTTGATGTCTGCTAGCGGGGCGCGGTGCTTTACTTCATTCACCCTCGCATGAACAAGTGTGGTTTGCGGTACGATCAGCTAAGTACAAGTTATTACATTGCATGCTGTGATAGCAAAGTTTTAGTTAACGGTAAAATAAACAACGCAATAGAAAACGTGTGTCGCGCCGGCGCCGCAGGGCCGGTTTGCGGCGTGCTTTTCTGTATTCGACCTTTAGTCGTGTTAAATACATATTTAACAAAAATTATGTGTTGATCATTCTCCTGATTAATAATATTTTATACCTTTACAAAGGGCTTTATAAAACAGTAATGACGTTCTTCGTTTATCGGTATTAGTGATTGTAGTAGAAATCACCACGGGACTTAAGTAAATTGCTACTGCGAAAGGGACACATCAGCAGGCCTCAATAAGATAAGATAAGATAATACGTAAATTAAAAATAAAATACAATTAATAAGACACGTTTTATTTTTTCAATTTCGATGAAACTTTTATTAGACTTAAGCACACCAAAAGCCTTCAACAATATGACATTTCAGTTATTTCCAGTCATTCAAAAAAAAATTTCACAAAAATACCTAAAAGTTTTATTTCAAAGATAAAAACAATAAAAAAATATAATATATTTTCTCTGTCGCTCGGTATCGTGGTACGGGGTTTCGGGTGTAGAGTTCCCTTAGGAAATTAATAGCAACTGAACGCGAGACCCTTTTGCGGGGAACAAAGTTCGCGGGTTTGCCGCTAGGTGTCGCTCGGAGTTTTGAATTAAAATATATTGCTTTAATTCCGAACTGGATATAAAATATAATCCTATTTCAATGCGGTCTAGCAAAGTATTTCAATCTTTAAAGAGTTTTTATTGAAATATTTATTGTGTAACTTGTTTTTTTAAAGAATTTGGTGTTGGCCGCATGTGGCTTTTACAGCGTTCCCGGGCAATGAAAGGCGAGAAATTTGGTGGTAGATAAGAGTATCGTAATCGAAAATATAACTATATATACTATGTATACTATATATACTATAGAGTATATAACTAACTAACATTGGAAGAGCTTGATGGCGCAGCAGTTAACGCACCCGGTCTGCGAGTGCTGAGGTTAAGCAACTTTCGCCAGCGCCGCTAATAGGATGGGTGACCAAAAATGTCACTCATCAATGTCAATCATCTCGAGCTTCCGTGCTTCGGAAGGCATGTAAAGCCGTTGGTCCCAGCTGCATTAGCAGTCGTTAACAATCACCAATCCGCACTGGGCCCGGTGGTTTATGGCCCGTTCTCCCTATCCTATATAGGGAAGGCTCGTGCCCCAGCAGTGGGGACATAAATTTGAGCTGGATTATGACGATGATAAAAACTAACAATTAAAAAATTCGTATGAAATTAATAGTTTACGAAACTTTGTCAGTCATTTGTCATCAAGCTTTATTATAATTGACTACAAGTAAATAGCCTATAACTGTCCCACAGCTGGGCAAAGGCTTCCATCGTTAAAATCAAGTCATAACTACAGTTAATGTCATCATTATCATTAACTTAATTTTAATTCATTCAAAAAACCATAATATATTATTTAAGTAAACCCTTCGTAAAAAAAACATTTGTAATTAACAGTCATATTTTAATTACGACCATATAAAACGGAAGCTTATGCAATTCAGCGGAACCAAGACCGCAGACAGGTACCTCACATAGAAATTGGCACCCAGTTTGTAACATTTAATATTGCTCATGAAAACATGCTGAAACTAAAACTAAAATGTTTGAGAACTCGCAAAATGTGTAAAATTAAACCGCGAGAACGCTTATTAGTTGTAGTTCACAATAATTAGCTTTTAAACAACTTTCAACTTTACCTCGCATAATTCAAAATTGCGATTTTGGTAGTTAATTTCACTAAGGGAGTGATAACGAATCTTGTTCTTCCTCTCTTTACTTGGAAGCTAGTATCAATAGATTAGATTTTTTAATGAAAAGTAATCTTGAAAACTTAATTGAAAATCGCTTTCATTTGTCTAGCAAAGTCTCTATTATAAGACACTGCTTTTCCATGACTTGACAAATCGCAAAATCGATTTAAGACTTACAAGTAATTTTTTATGGTTTTTTAAGCATTAACAATGGCTATTCCACCTGAAAATGGCACTTGAAAAATGTCTTTTAAGTTGAGTTTCAATAGATACTCAACTTAAGGCGACGCATTGGAAATTTACGTGGCAGGGATCTTGATTTTTCCCAACAATTACAAAACATATGAAAGTGATATTTGATGACATGATTTTTCATTTAATTGACTTCATTTTGCTAGTTGCAGAAACACGATTTGTCAACTTTTATAACAGAGAAAAAAATATCAAAGTAACCTCTTTTAAAACATAGATTTGCATTTCACAAGCAAACCAGACCGATTTAAGCATCAAAATTTTCTTAGTAGATTAGTCTTAACACACACTTCAAAATTGTAGTTCATTTTTTTTAATAATTTGTAGTTTTAATTTGGAGGAAAAAAACAGTGTTTCTTATGGTACGGAGCGCAAACGCTCGTATTTATTGTTTCGCGGTGCGTCGCCTTAAAAGACAAATTCCAAGTGCCATTTTCGTTTTCAGTCTCAGTATTTTCGTGACTTAAATAAACCTTAAAGTAATAAATATTTTACTTTTAGGTTTACTTAAGTCACAATCTGTACTTCATTTCCATGTTTTATGCAAATAAATTTTATTCTATTTTTAAACAAAATTAAGAAGCACTTTAATTTGCCTTGGTGCGGTAGTTTAGCTCTCGTTTAATTTGCGATAGGTTTTCGGTTCTAGACCTACCTGAAGCAAGTTGTTCACCTCTAAGTGCTATTTCGAACTACCATATGCACTTTAAACCTTACCAATGAAACAACGGCTTACGTGAACGCCACACATGAAATAAAACACTTTAGACTCGCGTTTGTTTTATCCTAACATTTCAAACTTTGCAGGATACGTAACAGAGACTTTCTGCGAGTAGTTTTTGTACAGTGTTTTATTATTAACTAGCGACCCGTCCCGGCTTCGCACGGGTGCAATGCTGATACACGCAACCGCTATGTCCCTGCATTTTAAATCTGTAATGTCTTCGAAAATATTCATTTAAATTACCTACATGCTGTAAAGGGCCACATTGATCTATATTAAATGCGCAATGCATTTAAGGTACTTAATTGGATAAGGATTAATGCTGTATTCCTTGAAATCGCTTCGTAAATAAGCCATTATATCTCGTAAAAAGTAAAGGATAAAAAATGATTATTGTGGGTTATCCCTAAGAGATAGACGTATACCATCGCGGACTTTTATGTAGACCTTTTTAAGGTGTATAATACTGTAGTTCATTATTTTGATCTATCTCGTAGGGTTCAGCCAGCGTTTGCAATGTAAGCGCAAAAAAATGTGAAACCACTAAAATTATCAGTGTTTCTCTACTATATTATGCATGTTTATACATATAAACCTTCCTCTTGAATCACTCTATCTATTAAAAAAACCGCATCAAAATCCGTTGCGTAGTTATAAAGATCTAAGCATACATACATAGGGACAGCAGGAAGTGACTTTGTTTTATACTATGTAGTGACAAAACTAGGGTAGCGGCACCATTGTTCGACACAGCTTTTGTTGCCCAAAAATAGTATGAAGTTTCATTATAATTTTACCGAACGACAGCTTAGAAGCACGTGGCCTGTATTCAATTGCCTGGCTAGCTACCACCATCTTATTTAAATATGTCGCCAAAATACCAATGTTTGTAGCATTGTTGTGTTCCGGCAGCTAGAGATAAGATAGCCAGTGCCTCAGTAGTTGAGGTTCCCGGGTAAAGTGCGCTTCCACAATTGGCCTTTATCAACACTTAACACCCGAGTGCCTACTGTTAGTTTTGTTTACTATCCGTATTCATTCGATCACGTTTACGAAAACGAAAATTAGTATGGCATTGACGCAGCGCCACCTGGCGACATACGGGAAGAGTTACAATTTTAACCAGCCTGCTGAAATTATTCAACACTATTTACTTTTTACTTTGAAAGCCAAAGGCGCCTATTCAATGTCAACAACTACCGTCATTAATCATTCCGTTGAATAATTTCGGCGGGCTGGTTAGAACCACGATAGCTCAATTGGGAGAACACCTGACCCGGTATGTCAGAAGGGTGCGGATTCAAATCCTGCTCGTGGAAATTTTTTCAACATTTGTGTAATTTGTTCGCAACAAAATTTGCGTTAAAAATTATAAAAACAGACAGTTACAATTTTGCCATACAAATTCTCGTTTTCGTAATGCGAATGAAACTCACACTAGGCACTCAGGTGAGATGAAGGCACTGTGCTTACCGTAAGACATTAACCCATTTGTAATATAATATGTACCCTAATATGATACTAGATAGAGTTTCGTTTACAACAACACACAAAGTAACGTAAAAATTAATTTTAAAAAATTGTCACAAATTAGTATGACCCCTTTTCTAGGAAAAAACAGAACTATATAGGAACACAGTGTCTGGATCTTGTCGAATACTGGTGCCATTATCCTACTAGCCAATGTAGTAACGCCTCGGTGGCCGAGTGGCAGAGCGCTCGGCCCGATACCCGAAGGTCCCGGGTTCAATTCCCAGGTCGGGCAAAATGTATTTCGGATTTTTCGATGCAAAGCCCGGGTTTGTGATCACCAACCCGCATTTGGCAAGCGTGGTGATTAAGCCATTACCCATCAATTGTAGCGATGACTTGATTTCAATGATGGAGGCCTTTGCCCAGCAGTGGGACAATTAAAGGCTGTTTACTTACTACTTACAATGTAAGGGTAACCTGTCCACCAATAGACCACCCAAATTTCATAGACCCGTAACTTCTTTTTTTTTTAAATGTTTTTTTTTAAATGCAAATTTTATAAAGATTGTTTAGGCATCCAAGGATTTTTGAACCATCGTCTTAATTCTTTGATAAGAGATATATTTTTTTTAATGTGAATTTACTCACTGTGTACAATAGATCCACAATGAACCAGGGTAAATTACACAATGAGCTATGATTAGCGTCAACCTACGGTATAGGTTTCATTTTAAAATATATGAGTAAAAAGATAAACCAAATGATTATACTTAAGACATATTTTATTTATTTAAGGTCTACGTCCAAAAATACGAATCCAATTAGGGATCAAAATCAGCCTTTACGACCGAAACCAAAAGAATTGATTAAAAATTAAACAATCGTTTTATGTTTTAAACTTTTTAACTTAGCACCATACTAGAAACCATTAGTCATAATTACCAATAATTCAAAGATAAGTTACAATACAATAATGTAATCAGTCTGCATACTATCAACACTTCTATGGCGACGCTTCATAATATTTGTAATAAGACAGTAAAAATCACATTTAGAGATCTAGTATTTAAGGCGACGCATTGGAAATTTACGTGGCGGGAATCTTGATTTTTCCCAACAATTACAAAACATATGAAAGTGATATTTGATGACATGATTTTTCATTTAATTGACTTCATTTTGCTAGTTGCAGAAACTTTTTTAACAGAACTTTAAATATTTGTTGGACATTTAAAACAAGATACCACCCAATTTAAAACAAAACGGTAGTACTCAATGAAACAGACGTTGCACTGGTTCATTGTGTACTAAGGGCTTTGATCGAAGACTAAGGGTAACCTTTTTCGAAACATTAAAAAATAACGGTAAAAATGTTAAACAGAAAGGTACTTTCTCCTTAGATAGACCGCCAAATATGTGTTCTATGCCATTCTACATTGAGAAGATGCTCAAATGTTACTATAAAAATGTAAAAAACCATTAAAATACAAAAGAAAATCTTATTTTTTGAAGTAGAAATCCGAATGAGTTCCGTCACAAGTCTGCTTTCCACGCTGCGCGTCCGCAAACTGGGGAGGTGTGCGGGGGTCCAGAAACGTGTTTTTATCTGTGCTCTGCTCTGGTTGGCAACGTCGCGTTTTGAAACTAAAAGCATGGCTCAATGTGTACTACTGGCTCATTGATGGACAGGTGACCCTATACAACATGAAACCTGAATGTTATTGGAGAGAAAACTTTACCAATCACAACTATTCCTCTTTAAAGCTATCGCTTGATGATGTGTGTCATCGTCATCATCTCAGCCAAAAGACGTCCACTGCTGGCCAACCCCAAGAATTAACATTTCATGAGGGGAATTTGCCATAATCACTTCGCTTTGCGGGCAGGTGCAATCGCAGTATGGTGAGAATAATCACAAAGAGATGAGTACTTAACGTTACCTGGATGGCTTTTTAACTGGTAAACTAACTAACCGTTTAGAGTAATTATTAACGGGATTCTTACCCTGTTTATTATTTGTGAGTATCCGATATTTCGGCACAGTTGCATGCGCCATGATCACGGAATTAGTACCTACTGAAGTTAATCGGATACTCACAAATAATAAACATGGTAAGAATCCCGTTAATAATTACTCTATTGCAAGTGACCATGATAGTTTAAATAGTTATATAACTATCCGTTTGTTTTCTAAAGTTTACAAGATGACTACATTTTTTTTTTTTGTTTTTTTTTTTATTAAATTGTACTACTTCCTCCAACAGTATCGGAGCCTTTTTTATTACTTCAATTCTCTTTCATTCAATTTCTATCATTTATGCCTCTCGTACTTTTATTCTTCATTCCACACATTCATCCATCACCTTTCATTCCAAGCAGTGGGTGTTTTGCTTTATTTAATTTATTTAATACTTATTTTTCTATGTTATTTCTGTCCCACTGATAGCGGTAGCGAAAATGCTGGTAACGTTATCTAGTAAGTAGAGTTATTTTTTTCGTTACCTAAAGCGCTTTTGCCTTTACAATGGTTAGTTAGGTATTGAAATGAAACAACTTTTACGGATCTACTCGCGTTTAATTTATACATTAGTTTTATTTCATGTTTATCCTGAAGGGTCCGTGATCACAGGGAAACTGTTATAGCTGAATAAATGCGAGTAGATCCGTAAAAGTGGTTTATTTCAATACCTAACTAACCGTTGTAATGGCAAAAGCGCATTAGGTACCGAAAAAATAACTATATTGACTAGATAACGTTACCTGCATTTTCGCTACCAGTTTCACTATATGCAAACAACGTTATTCAAAAAAAATTCAAAATTCAAAATCATTTATTCAGTTTCGTCAACGTCATTATGCCATCGGTTTGTAAGTCTAGTCTCTGGGCGGCAGATCTTGTACTGAGAAGCACCGGCAAGAAACTCAGCAAGTGTCCAGCTCTTTTCTCCCTTACAGCGTCAAAAATATTGAAAAGTGCCCTATCATAAAAGGACACTTTCCATCACAAATAAACACACAAAAAAAAAAAATGTCTAAGTTTTCAAAAATTACATCAGGTAGGTACCAATTTCAATTTTCTCGATGTCATACAGTACTAATAAGTCGAAAATTGTCTAAAAGATAAAGTATACGAGTATGCAAGCTCTGAGGTAATCTAAGAACTTAATGAATTGTATAACGCAACATAAATATTGTTTTATAAAAACATTATTTATTTATAATATTTATTTATTTTTGTGTTAAATAACGATAGGTAGGTACTATAAAGTGTGAATTTAGTGACGTTATACAAGATTCCATTACAGAGAAGGACGGTGCGATCTCCACAATCACCAACTCCGTTCACAATCCAATTTGCGAACTACTCCGAATCGGTAGAAGTTGGTAGGGGGAACTATTAAAACTTTCCTTCACTAATTTTCAGACATCCCACTGTCGTGGAGCCGACGCACTAGCATTAACAACTTGGGTTGCGCCGGAGTTGCCCCGCCCGTATATAAGCGTTTGGATAAAATACGGGCAAAGTGCAAAGTTAGACAGCGCTATCCTTGGTGGCTATAATTTATGTGTGGCCAACTTATATTATGGAGGGTCTGCAGAAAAATTCAATTTTATTTTTTTTTTTATTTAATTATAAATATGAGATTTGTTATTGAAAATCTGTACACTTATCGTCTTTCAAGTAATAGTATAAAGAAAATGGAAAAATCTGGAAAGCTCAAAGTAAGTTAGCGGTATTGAGAATTGGTGCTAAAAATAGCTGCCATTATTTATGAAGTGAGAATATAGTACTCATGACGATTGGTAGTTATTATTTATTCAATCTTTATTACATAATATAAAGGTAGTACAAACATAATGCTCTAATGCGGTGTTATCCCTTTACGCTCCTTAATAAAATAAAATAAATATATAATGACGTATGGTCATAAGCTACGAGGAGCTCAAGTTAATGATGTGTGATCACATATGCAATGAAAACATATTGAAAAAGTAACATAATTATCACGATCGCAATAATAATGTGCCGCAGTCATTCTGCAGCCATTCTAATCAGATCCAAATGTGAGAGTTAAATCATAAATCTTTATTAATTGGTTAAGACTAAGATTAAGTCTTAAAGTATTTTTTTATCACCCAATTTTTCCGTGGAAGATGTTGCTTTTTAGCAATAAGGCCATCAATTAATTAGTAGTTGTTTAGTTTTTGCGTGCAAATAAAGTATATTATTATTATTATCTTTATTTATTTTCTTTATTAAAACTAGATTTTTACAATATTTTAATATAAAAACAATAAAACATTTTATTTTCATTTTATTATTATTATTATGACCACGAATTAGATATTCCAGAGCATTAGAATATTGAGAAATGACTCCTGCTTTTGCTGACCGTACTCGGTGCGACGAGGCGCCGCCGCCGCACAGTAATTGTACAAAAGTTGCGATTCTCAGCTATGGTGGGTTCGTTCACTGTTCCTTACACCCGCACCCGCGGGCGCACACGGGCGGTTGGAACGCCGCGGTTCGCACGCTCGTCTATAACACTGGCAGCAGGAGTATTTAGCAGTCATATCTGAACAGCAGACCTTATTTATGTTACTGAACCGGTTAACGAGCTAACGGCCGGTCTGATGGAAAGCGAATAAAGAGCATGGACACTGGCGACACCAAGAGCAACATGCACACGTTGCTGTCCCTAAAAGACAGCAGACAGTTGCTGTTCCATCAAGGAAGAAGAAAATTTTCAGAATAAGAAAAGATTCACCAAATTTCATGTGGTACAGTCAACAGCAAAAGTAAATGATGTTTACTAGATTTCGAAATTAAGTTTCGATAGTGTAAGTCGGTATTTTCTTTATAACTACAGTCAAAGTCTGCAGCTACTAGTAGACTCTCGAAGGTTTTACGATATGCGCTTAAAAAGTTTTGATTTTCATACTGATTTCATATTTTGAAACTTGACCAATCATCAGTTACCTTTGATGTTGACTGTACCTAGTCAAAATTCTGGTTGCACTACCAAAACGTGGTGTCCATGTTGAACATGGAGTTAAACGAGGTGTGAAGACTCAACTTGCGGGTCGGCGAGGTGAGGACGGGTAGTGGCACAATCCAAACAATAATGCTTCGCTAGCAGTGCACGGAGTCATTTTATACCCAAATATATTTTAAAAAAAAAAAGGAAAAGAAAAACCGGTCGTTTTGGAGATCCTTGGGGGAGGCCCTTGTCCAGCAGTGGACGTCTTTTGGCTGAGATAATGATGATGACGACGATGATATAAAAAAATTAATGCCGTGGGCATTAGAAAATGCTACTAGTACATAAAATATTTCAATCCTAAAATATGTCAG
Organism: Eudonia lacustrata; assembly: GCA_947562085.1. NCBI lineage: Eukaryota > Metazoa > Arthropoda > Insecta > Lepidoptera > Crambidae > Eudonia > Eudonia lacustrata. The sequence goes on along the minus strand of OX387326.1, from coordinate 6,117,569 downwards.
CCCGCGATCTGGTGACTGGAGTGGGTGGTGCAATGATATTATACTTACATATATTTTAAAGATTATTATTAATGTTCTTTTTTTCCTAGTCGTGCACTGACAGAGTGGTCGTGGTCACGTCTTGGTCACTTCTCCGTTTACCGTTTCCCTCGTGATGCGTCGCGATGTGTCCCGATGCTCTTTTATCTTATTAATAATCAGTTAACCCATACGAAACACTAACACAGTTGTGTAAGGTACAGGTTTACGTCAGTATTCTAACGACCCAATATAAATCTAACTGTTTTGTTACAGACGATTACCTTCAAGGGGTGTTCTTTATTATTTTCATCTTTGCTTTATTCTCCTATCCTTCACCAATCATCACATTCATTACCTAAAAAAGATTGAGAACGGTCAACTTCAAAACCAGAGGCTTCATTACACGAACACCCAGTATTCGAGCAACTTTGTTTTAGGCGGGCCTATTTAATTTCAAGAGGGGGTTTTTAAGTGGACCCGGTTTCGGTGGGCGAAGGCGGGGCGGGTCTTGCGGCGGCCCAGCAACGAGTTGGGGCCTAGGGGACGAATCGTGCCAAGTCACGCCGAAGGGACAGTAGGCATTAAAGCATGGGTTTTTTTAGCTTTTTGATACAAACCATATTACCTACATTAAATGCAGCTTTTACTACAAGTATAGGCTGATCAGTAAAGTTTCCACAGTTAATAATTTGTTGTTAAAAGTTTGTGCGAGCGCTACACAACTAATAGGCGTGAAGACAGTAAAATATCAAAATATAAATGATTTTGTAGAAAAAAATATGATGAAAGATTTTTATTTTAAATGACTCAGTTTTAACGAAATTACCTTTGAGATTAATAAGATTTTCAAAAAAATAAAATAATGGTACTTCCCCATAATGACCCATAAGAATTGCTCAACCTGTATATCAACCGCCGCCGGTTATAAAAGACCCAACGTTACGTTGGCCCATTTCGTCGGGATGGTAGATACCTATCGCACCGCATTGTGAATTGTCACTTCTTCCATGGCCAAAATGATGATGAAAAAGAAAACGGGTTCCCTCTATTTGGCAGAATTTTGTTGTTCCGAATTTTATTTGGCATAACACACTTGGCATAATTTTCTTTAAACGAATATGTTCAATGTATAAAAATCATTTAGTATAATTATTATTTGGTGGAACGTTTATATGTCCGAATTCCCAATCGCAAACTAATTATTTAAAGATGGCAGATTTTCACCAGGCATAATAACATTTAGCATAATTTCATTACGCATAATTTCGTTTAGCATAACACTTATTTAGTGCCAGTTAGATATTTTGGGAAGAGTAAGTGGTGCTAAATTAAACATTTGATAAAAAATATTTGGTTAAATGATACATGACCAAACAATAATTATGCCAAAAGAAGATTCTGATTAATGAGTATGTGCCAAATGATTTTATGCGATATGAAGTTTATGCTTTCCGCTGTTATGCTTAATAAAATTATGACATAAAAAGTTCTGCTATAAAAGGTAGACCCAAAGAAAACAACTGATACGCCATTTAAACTAGACAAAAGTGGCAAAACTAATAGAATAGAAATTAAATAGAATGATTGTTGTATGGGATTGATATAAACGTCATTTATACGTATCGTTGACTTATGTCAATCCCATGAAAATATCATTTTATAGAGGGGCTGCTCTGCAAAGCTGTTCGAAGTTTGAAAAATTTAGAAAATAATCATAGCTTTTTTATTTATTACAGTTTTGTTTGATGTTTCGCATGAATATAATATTTATTGTTTTCTGTTTATGTTTAAAACACACTTTCGACATGGCGATGGCGTTTCAGTTGTTTTTCTTTTTTTCCACCATCAATATGAATATAGTGTCGCGTCTGGCAACGAACGGCGAGTCTATGGGCGAAGTTACATTTTGGGACCGCTCTCGAGACTACAGATATTTATCTGGCCGTGGCCGGAGTTTTTTAATATAAATGTTCTTTGTTCGTGACGGGAGAAAGTTTTAATGAAAATTCAAATAAGGAGAACTTTTAACCTTTTATTTTTTCGTACATTTTACGGTTAGACATTGTATTCTGTTGTTACATGTACTTAAATTAATTGAGCGTGGGCGTAGTTTTGTTACTGAGAACTGGGCCAGCCTATTTAGTGCTGGTTCAATATTTACTACTAATTTATTCGTGTCCAAAAACATACAACACTTTGTCCTTAATTCTAACGGCCTCAGCGTTAAGACAAGCTTGACACTGAAGTTATTAGAATAGAATAGAATATTTATTTATAAAAGTGACCAAGACTCATATTATGTTATGGTCTTACAATTATTTTTAATTTATGGGAAATAAAAAATGAAATATACTCTAGTGAGAAACTGATTCTTACTTACTCCGCTGACTTAGCAGATGACTATAGCTAGACCGCTTAACAGAGTCGTCGCCTGAGGTAGGTATGCGGGACGGGAGGTAGTAGGGCCTCTGCCACGAATACGAGCGACTTGCGACGCGGCGAACAGATTTCTAGTTCAATGCGCGCTATACAACGGCGGTCACAGTCAACGGTTATAGAAAAAACGCAATGAACTAGAAACCGTTCGCCGCTTCGCAAAACGCTCGTACTCGTGGCAGAGGCCGCCCCGCGTACCTACCGCAAGCGAGGACTCAGCTAAGCGGTCTAGCTATAGATGGCGTGCTTTCTATACTACTTAAAGTCAAAGTCAACATCAAAGTCAAATCATTTTATTCAACATAAACCTTCACAGGCACTTATTGACGTCAAAACTATAAATCAAAAAACTAAAAAAATAGTTTAGATTAAACTACTGAATCTACCACCAGTTCGGATTTTGGGAGAGCCTTCGACCGAGAAGAGCTGGCAACAAACTCACGAGGCTTATTTCTTATTCTTCATCTTTTCAAACAAATTACAATCATGTAATATTAAAATATACAAATTTTGTACACAGTAATAATAATATGTATTTAAGCCAGTGCAGGCGACTTATTTCCCCACGCATTTGTCTGCAATATAGTCATCTACTAAAACTTTTTTTTTAATATATTTATTACCATAATAAAACATGCATAATAACAATTATGTTTTAGTCGCATTGTTAAACCACTAAGGTTTGTTATAATTTTTTATTTTTTTTATTTATTAGGTTAGCCAACAATTGTATACATTGTTTCTTTCATTATAACAATACTTTCTTAGTATAAAGACGATGCAACATATATAAAAAATAAAAAAACAGTTAGAATCTTATAACTAAATTTAATTAAATTAGGCACGAAGCTGTTCCAATAGGCTCGTTTCAACAGACTTGTGAAATGATCCAGGTACATAATGCGACTACATTCACAATACTCTTAACTTAACACACACCCTAACACACACTCTCATACACACGCGAGCGCGCTTACACGTAACACTAGTATTTAAGAGTAATTTATATAAAAAAACCTTTTATTCGCTCTTCCAGCTATTCTCTTACAGTGATTGTTTTTGTTGTTTACTTTATTTTGTCACTCAGTACCCCTTACCAGTATTCTTAATTTTCGTTTTTAACTCTATTTTTACTTCTTGTTCTTACCGAGGTGGTGGGAGCCTGATGACCTGTACGTGCCTGTACTATCGACAAATTTTAAGGATATTCAGTTACAAACATTTTTGCCTTAACGTGGCGATCGTAGTTAACGCCGCCTACGATGAAGATGACCATAGAATGACCAATACAAACCTGCTGACCTTTTTTTTGTCAAAGCCATTTGTTTTAGTTAGTTTTTAAAGCCTCATTGTAAATGCTGGACCCCGCACATGTGCGGGGTACAATTAAATTTCTATTGTGTCTGGTTTTAAGACAGTCAACGTGTTAAATAGAAATTCATTTCTTTCTTAAGATTCCTAATGGTGGATATCCAGAAAATTTGTTGATAGTACAACTGGTATATTAATATCAATCACAGGCATTAGTCTCACACAAACTACCATAATGTACAACTGCTTATAATTATAAAATTGTATACTTGTGTTTGTAATGAGAAAATAAGGGTTATTTTATTATTATTATTACTATTAACTAAATACATTTAATAAGTAGGTACTTAAATAATTTAAAGTTACTCTAAAGAAAATAGGGTAACAACATCTACGAAATATTTTTTAAGTTATCAAGTAAGTGCAAAAATGCAAAATTCAAAACAATATAAATGTTAAAGTAACTCAATTCAATATGTGCCTGGTATGAGTTGCCACATTCTAATACTCTCGATTCTCCTACACTTCCGGGGGGGTTCCTAACGATGCCAACCTTATTTACCCGAGCCTATTTAAACACTTGAACGTCGGGATGCAAATAAAACCTTTTTATATAACCGCCAACACTCGTTTTAATCAAGTCGAGAGCCGCACTTAATTACTGAAGTTGATTACGCATACCCGTAAGTTGTGCTAAATGTTTTTAATTAGCTGAAGCTTTGCCAAGCGCGATATTAAATTTAGTTTTGGAATTAGACAGCTGCATGCTGTGCTATTAAGCCACCAGTTTGCTGATACGATGTAACTTAATTTAATAATAACATGGATTTATGAATTCTGTGTATCGCAGTTTAGATTGTTATAGGCTAAAGAGTAGGTAACTTTTTTTTTGTTTTGACTCCATACCATGTTGACCATTCTTCTCCGCAGCTAAAATATAAACGTCCTGTATGAGCAGTAGGTAAATAAATGTTTGGACATTTAAAAGCACTTTTTAATAAAAAAAAATGTAATATAAACAATATGAAGTGTTAATTCCGCTAACTCACTACAATTAACACTACATATTATTAATATTACATTGTTTTTGTACCATGGATTTCCGCAAAGTAACGCCTGGTTCCATAAATCACTTTTTTAATGTTTGTTTGAATAAAAAAAAATACTTTGACTTTGATTTTGACCTGGGATTTGTAAAGAACTAGCAGCCCGCTCGCGACTTCGTTTGCTTGTATAGAATGTGAAGAATTTTATTTTTACATCAGTAATTATTCCAAACTCTTGGAGGGCAGGTTCCAAGTACGCTAAAGGATTTGGTTATCGCCAAAAAAATTGTCACCTGCATATTTTTACGTATTTCCACATCAAAAACACAAATGTTGAAAAAAATTCCACGAGCAGGGTTTGAACCTGCACCCTTCTGACATACCGGGTCAGGTGCTCTTCCAATTGAGCTATCGTCGTTCTAACTAGCCCGCCGAAATTATTCAACACTATTTACTTTTTTACTTTGAAAGCCAAAGGCGCCCATTCAATGCCAACAACTACCGTCATTAACCGTTTTTGTAATTTGTTCGCAACAAAATTTGCGTTAAAAATTATATAAACAAAACAAAAACATTTTGTATTTCCCCATACTTACGTTATATTTATATTACTTACATAATTTCCACATCCTTACGTTATTTATATTACATAAATCTGATTTTCTTTAATTACTATTTTTAAGAAATAACTGCTGCTTTTTGCTACCAACAAACATATTATACATTATAGGTTGTTTTCGCGCTGCACCAGTTGTCTTCGCGTCTGGACTCCATTTCCACTTAACATCAGGTGGTATGGAGTCATTTGCCGTGCTAGGTATAAAATAAAATAATAGATACGTGACTGAATTGTATGCTTTTGAGGCGGAATATTGAGGCTCTCATTAAGTAATGTAATTTGCACGCATTCGATTCGCATTCGATCGCATTATGTACCTACATACCTGGGACAAATAAAAATAAATGTATTAGTACCAACACAAACATATTAATTAAAATAATGATACAAAAACAGAAAGCGGTTCCTAAAAGTTAACCGTTGTTTAACGATACGAAGGAGCATTACCAAACGGAAGATCGCCGCATCATCAAACGATTGGTGCGCATCCAAATTGGAAGTATCTAACGGGATCCATCAATTACCCCCAGCATCCCCTCATTTACTTCCCGTTAATTACGTGCTGTTTACCGAACACTTACAACCGATCGCCGAAACGCCGCTGGTAATGAAACGGCCCGCCATTTGCCGCTTTCCCTAGCGAAATTAAAATTCTCGAAACGTCCGCACTTTGAAAGAGATATATGAGGGTGTTCTTTCATCTTCCCCGCGGGGTAACCTTAGCCGTTTGCGGGTAGGGGGCGGGTCGGCCGGCGCTGCCAACCGTAGCGCCGAGTACCGTTACCCTGTAATGTACCGATATATTATTTTAATGGTAGGAGTTCCTTTGCAATAAAGAACGCTACAAATCGTAACAATTTCTTTGTATAATTAGGGTTATACTCGTATACAAAATTCAAAATTCAAAATCATTTATTCAGTTTAGGCTACAAGTAGCTCTTGTGAATGTCACTATGCCATCGGTTCAAAATTTTGTCACGAAATAATTACAATTTTAAAGAGTGTTATAAATAATTTCTGCGCGCGGAATCAAATTGTCATGGGAAGCGGGTTCAGATCCCGCTCGTGGAAATATTTTCAACACTTTCAAGATTTCTTTGATTTTTTTGTTAAATTGCTCATAAGTAATAACAAAAGTGAGGACTACACTTGGATCGTAGCAAACGAAGACAAGGCCGCTTCGTTTCGCTCATGTCGTGACCGCGTCTTTTCATACTCATCATAGTTTCGCCACAAAATAACGAGACTGCAAAAGTTAAACTTAATTCATACCGAGCAACGCACACATAGACCCTGTCACGGACACGGATCTCGGAACAACTGGAAACAGTCCGAGCACAGCTGTTGCGAGACTCCATCATGTCTGCGAGCGGTTGTCTATGTCGTTTGTTGCCCATGGTACTACCAGTAGTACCACTGGCAAAGTTTTCTTTCCGAGTACTACCAAGCAGCCTAGTAGGACTATAGGAAAAAAAATTCAACCCGTGGTACACTAACATTGTATTTTAGATTTTTAGATTTTTTTTTATAGCCTTTTTTTGCCCGTAGTCTCTCTCGGTCATCCTAGAAAACGAAATGAAATACTTAACAAATTTTAAAATTCGTTTATTATTTTTTTAAAGGTAACTAAAACTTCTTGGTATTCGATGTAAGAAAAAGTAACATTGGTGACATTATAAATTCAAATTATTTACATGTGTCAATTGCTCTGCTGTCCTCATGCTGTCCTCATTTTATATCAAGATTCATAAACTCATTATTATTGTTAAATGAATTAGCTAGATAATTTTCTAGTAAAGGTCAAATGTAGATCGTGTGTGTGCGTAGCTCGAGTGCATTTGTATGAAGCTTACTTTAATTTATTTTATTTTATTTATTTATTTCCTTAGCTAACTTAACATTGCATTTTATATTTTCTGCCAAACTGTGTAACAGTTTGTCGGCATTCTGCGTTCACCTTATTTTGTGACTTCGTGGTGTGAACCCAACTGAAAGAAGCGGTTGCGACATGAGCGTAGCGAAAGCGAATCGAACTTATAAAATTTAATATGCTTACGCTACCATCACTATATATACAGGATATTTGCCTGTTTGTTAAAAGCAATAGCGGAAAATTTATACAAGTACAGAACACCCATAACATTAACACTCGCCACAAAGGAAGGCTACATTTGCCACCCTCACGAATAAAAATGTTAAATCATAGCCCACATCATATGGCTGTAAAAATATATAACAAATTACCGATCGAATTACAAAATGAACCAAACTACAAAGTTTTTAAAACAAAATTAAAAAAGTTTTTGATTAATAAATGTTTTTACACTGTAGAGGAACCATGCGATATGATGATTTGTGATTACGTTTGGCGGTCTGGGTTATATAATATAATATAATACAATTTAATACAATTTATTGATTTATTATACAATTCAATTCACAATATAATTTAAGCTTTAATAGCAATTTAATATAAATATAGGTATATATTTTTATAACATATTGTATTACATATTATAGTTAATATAAGTATTATTTGTTATACCTGTACAAGGTGACTAAGTAATAAGGACACTATCAATGTAAACACCATCTATGTACCACTTAGTTTGCAAATAAAAGTTTGAGTTTGAGTTTGAGTTTGAACTTACTAATCGTTTCGATTCGTTCTCAGTGTGTCGTGAAACAGCGGAAAATCTGGCCAATTCTTAAGATTTTTAAAAGTTCATAGCTTTTTTCATAATTAATTTATGAAAAAAAGGAAAACAGGAACACAGCCAAAGCCTTTCTTTAATTTTTAATGAAAAAGTAATTAAATCGGTCCAGTTTTGAAGGAAGAATCAGGGGACTACGACACGTTGATTTTGTCTACTTTTCATACATATTTTTCAGTTCAGTCGATAACAGTGTTTCCTCTTAAGGTGAGATAAAATTTTCTTCATTCTTCTTATAGATTTATTCATTGAGTGATTTCCCCAAAACTAGAGTTTCAATAAGATACTTAAAGAAATGTTGTAATGAACGGATCGCCATTTTCCGAAGCGGTTTCATTATTTGAAATAGATATATATGAGGGTGTTCTTTCATCTTCCCCGCGGGGTAACCTTAGTCGTTTGCGGGTAGGGGGCGGTACGGTCGGCGCCGGCGCTGCCAACCGTAGCGCAGATTTTTAAATGTAGTTAGTTATTTCTATGCCGGAAAAAAAACATAATCAATACGAAACGTTTTAATGGTATTTTTTTTTGTCAATTGCTTGCTGTTAAATGCACATTAGCCAATGATTAGGTTAGAGTAGCAGTATATTTTTTTATATTATATAGGCGATGATACCAAGTTAGTGAATGAATGAAAAAATACTATGATTAAAATTAAAGTTGGATAATCGGAAAAATATAAACTTTGAAGTATTATGGGTTCTTAGCGAAACATATAAAATTGCGTAAAATCATTTAGCCGGCTAACCCTCCAACAGTGCTTTAAATTTAAATTAAGAAACTTCTTATTTTCAACATTTGTAAGTTGGCACCGCCGTCTGTGGGGGTACAAAGAGGGGTTCGTAAAGTCGGGGTCCAGACCTCGGCGGTTATTTATGGGGCCCTCGAGTCCGTGAAGTGCCCAACGAATATAAATCTGGGGACGACTTAAAATGTAAAATAAGAATAGGTTGAACCCGCCAAAGTCGGCCATGTGCGGCCGCACCCCGGGACGGTTCTATTAAACGGAACGGACATTTTTTGTTTGCATAAAAAAGGGTAACTAGATATTTTTTTAAAGTGTCGTCGGCAATAAATTTTCTGGTTTTGTTTTTGGCTGCATCTTTAAATGGTGGAACCGTTCTCTTTATCTATTTTTTTAAACCTAAACATGTATGTAATAAGGTCTATTGTTGCTTCGGAAAGCACGTAAAGCCGTTGGTACCCAGTTGTGCTCCATGGCTAGATGCTAGATGACAGTCGTTAAACTCATTAAAATCTACCAATCCGCATTGGGCCAACATGGTGGGTTTTGGTCTGAATTCCTAATTTGATTTAGTTTTTGTGGATGGGCTAAACCCTAAGCTAAAGCAGTGAACCGTTCATATATTATGATATGTTATAACAGCTGGAAGCGATTTTGAAAAACTAAACGTTAAGCATATATCTAAATAAAATATCTAAGTGGTAAATATATAAAAAATGTCATAAAAACTTACTTTAAATCTAGTGAATTAAGCTGCATTTCGTAAGTTCGGAATTCTGGAGTAATTATTAGATCTATATTTGTAAGATACAAAAGCATGTGAAATATGTAATATAACTTCTTTGAACTCCCCATCGGCACACAAACCACTCTGGTTTTGCCAATGATGGGTCTTGCATGAATCAATATTTATATTCTTTTTTGTTTATTCAATAAATTAAAAAAAAATACGCAATAGTTTGATAACTAATTTTAAAAAGTAAACTTTGCTCAAATCAAAAAAGTAATCAGAGAAGCTCGTAAGAAATTTCGCCCAACGCACAACAAAGCAAGTTGACTCACTCAAACGGAACTCCGTGATGCCACGTCAGTTATTATATTATTTTATAACCAAATAAAAGATGCAGCACTCATCATATTAGTATGCTTGAAATGTAACGAAAACCGCACGGTAAGCGCGTCCATAAAGTTGGTATACATCACTAAAAATAGGGCTGTGCTGCAAGTTACTAGCTTAGCGCGTGTCTAGAGAGCGGAGTCATTCGATGGGATGGCGAGGTGAGGACGGCTAGGTAATAAGGTACAATCCTACGCTACTAGTGGTCTATGCTTAAGGACTCTGCTTCTGTTTAAGGGTGCGCCGTCCGTAAGTGACAAGTGTCATATGTTTTATTTGAAATGTCGTCGTCCATATTTATTTGATGCCGCGCGGCCATACTAATTTTGTATGGGGAATTTAAGATGCTTAATAAAAAATTATTATTTAAATAACCACTTGATGAATCAAAAATGTAGTCTAGCAATTTGTAGTTTATCCATTGATGATTGTTTAGACAAAATCAGAGGTACAATAATTTAGATAAACTATAAGAAATCTACTAAACGCCGCCACTCGTTTTCATGATCTTTGCCCAACTTTAAATGATATTGAAGAAAAAACTATAGCGTGTTATGAATTTATGGTTCTGACAAATTGTAAACACGTTCCCTATGATACTAAATACATATTTTGTTCATTTAATACGATAGTATTTTCAATTATATTTACTTAACCGTAACTGCATTTTTGGCATTTTTTGGTCGGCCCACCCTTAAGATCAGGACATTTGCCTACAGATTGGAAAGGTTAGAACGGTAAATTTATTTATTTATTTATTGAATTAATTGGCACAACTACAGAATACAATTCAATACATTCACAACAGGTAAACTAATTCTTACATTAAAACCGAATTCCGGTGATTGTTGCGCACCGGGTTTACATAGATTAAGTTGTTTAACAAATGAAAATAATAGAGAATAATAGATTGTTAACAGACTTGTTTATTATGATGTGACGTCACAATAGAATATAGCTATAAGCTATTGTTCATGGCTACAGCCAGTGTTGCTTGATTTCATCTCCCTGCTAAGAGCGAAACATTAATATAAAAAGTAGCGCAGCAGTGACAAATTTATAGGTTAAAAAAACATTTCAATAGAAATTCCTTACCAACCTTACCGCTCCCGCTCCTCCCTTGAGGCGTGGGTGGCCGCGTGACGTCGCACACAATCCCTCATTAAAACGACACGAGCACGCACCCGATTACAGTGACAATTTGTATGGCGCCAGCGTCGGTGGCCGTAGATAGCGGGAAAGGCACCCTTTTTTCACGTAAGCTGGCGTCCTGGAATCATCTGTCACGTCGGGGTGAAGCCACAGATAATGTAGTAGCTACAATAAAACCTGCAATCTTTCTTTTTGTTTCACAATGGTCAATCTTTACAAAGGCCTGTCCCAAGGATCTCCACAATGCTTTGTACTGCTCGCATTCAGCAGCTACTCACTACTCGGTCCTTGGGGGAGGCCTTTGTCCAGCAGAGGACGTCTTTTGGCTGAGATGATGATGATGAAGTGCTTGGCTTTCATCTCACCTGTGAAGCTGAATGGCAAGAACTGAATGGCAAGGTTGGGCCGTAAATAGCGGGGAATGCACCTTTTTCACGTAAGCTGGCGTCCTCGAATCATCTGCCACGTCGGGGTGAAGCCACAGACAATGTAGTAGCTACAATAAAACCTGCAATCTTTATTTTCATTTCACAGCAGCCCAGTGCTTGGCTTTTATCTCAGCTGTTAGTGAGGCTGAAGGTCAAAGGGCAATTAGCTAGGAATCTTTAACATTGGATCGTTCACACGAGATGTGAAATAGTAACTTGCAGATCTTCAGAGTGAGAACGGCCAGTAAAGCACAGTTTTGGTACACTGCTCTCTTCGCATCAGGGTGCCAAGTACGAGTTTCATTCGCCATTCGTTAACGTTTACGTAAACGAGAATTTGTATGGCAAAATTGGTAACTCTTCTCGTATGCCGCCAGGTGCTGCTATGCCATACTAATTTTCGTTTTCGTAAACGTATTCGAATGAATACGGATAGTAAACAAAAGCTGATAGTAACAGAAGCGTATTCGGCTCAGCTTACTATTTAACATAAGGGAGCGTAGACATTTGCCTGCCCAAACATAGAAAAAAAGTTCGGTGCTTTTTCTGTTTGCTGCGAGAAATGCTACTGAGATTGATGTTATGGCGACAAACTTAAATAAGATGACGACAGCTAAAATGTAATATTATATATATTTCCATAATTTCTCAATTAACTTATCAACAACCCTATTGTTTATACTCAGTTTTAAATAAAAATGCTTCTCATTATCGTACATAGGTATATAACAAAACAGCTATTTACGTACCACCAAAGCAGGCTTCTGCTTTAAATTATGTAAATGCGACCGCAAAACATCACAAACGTTACGAAAACGATACGCAAGTCTAGTTAAAGTGGCGCTTCCCGACTCCCGTCACGGAATAAGTGATGTCTACATGAACGAGTGCTCGAAATATCTCGTGAAAGAATACGTAATCAACTGGCCAAAGTTCAGTGTAACACAGAAGGTTGTCTCTACTACTAGTGATCTAGGATTTTTTTTATGTTAAAAGGAGGCAAACGATCAGGCGGGTCACCTGATGGAAAGTAATTACCGCTGCCCATAGACAGACACCCGTAAAACCGAAGTAATCGCAGATGCGTTACCGGCCTTGAAAAAAGGAGTTGAATCTTGAGGAGGGTACTCCCTCCTCAAGAATTGAGAGGGGGGAGGGGTAAGAGATCTCGATCCTGCTAAGAAAAACGTCCACAATCGTGTGTCGTTGGTCTGATTTTGACAACTGTCCCTTAAGGCCTTAACAAGTTAAAATATCAAAATCAGACTATATAGACACACTAGAAATAGCTATATTATTAAATTGTACCCTGAAGGTGTTGTAGCCTGCCGTTGGACTAGATTTATAAACTGATATGTTTGATCCGTGGCCCACGCCAATTAGGTAGATTAACCTTTGAAAAGCTTTCTCTTTATTTTCTGTTGACTGAATAGTCTTAACTTTTTGCAAATAACAATAATCAGTTTTATATTCTATACAGCTCTCGTTATTTTTATTCCAAAGGACATGGCCAAGCAACTACCCTCAAAATTAGAAGAAAACAGATTAAAAGGTATACACGCCCGCGGCACATCAGCAACCACAATCTGTCAAATTTCTGCTCACGCACAACACACAAAAGGCCAAGCGTCCAGTGTAGAATTCTCGTCCCGATCGAAGAGATTTTTCATAAAGGGAAAGAAAAAAAATCTTTTGCTTAAAATAAAAACAGAAAAAACCTACTTACTGCCTTATCCGCCGACACAGGGGAGCGGGATAATTGATATGAATTTTACGTCAGTCCACAAGGACAGACAAAAGGAATGATAAACAAGGGATCTCCAGCGCTGACGGGTCCGCAGACGCGGGTTTGCCGGCCAATATGATAATTACTAAACCGGGGCGGCCGACGATGGAATCATTCAAAACATAACATCGGAAGAATAAAACCTTTGGTTATAGGTATACGTGTATTATAATCAAAGGATGACAACTTGAGAGGCACTTCGTTTGGCATTTGGGGACTGATGCTTTTCATGCTCCACCAGTTGTCTTAGCGTATGGACTCCATTCCCACTGATCAACAGGTGGAGTAGAGTCATTAGACGCGATAATTTTTAAAAAGCTCTTTGTTTGCTTGTTAAACAAGTAGAACTAGTAGAACTAGTAGAACTAGCTAGAAGACCAGGTTTTTTTTAAAAGTTAGAACGCCATTCTCTTACTTAATAATACCTAGTAAATATTCTTAAGGCTAATACAATTTTTTATTTACATACTATACTATTTAGATACAAATTGCTTACCTACTTAAATTTAAAACACCTTATTATTATATTGTAACACACATATTCACATATATATACACTTACATAACTTACTTTTGTTCCTATGATTTGCACCTCTAACAACAGCCTCCATATATTTTATTAGTTTTTGTCTGTACTTTTTGTTGCTTATTAGTGCACTTATTGTGTTAATGTCCACGAGACATCTATTTTTAATTCTAGTTCATATTTCGCTTTTGCGTTTATTGGGCAGTCTAACTTCAAGTGTTGGATGGTCTCGTTGAAATCAGTGTCACATTCACATAGGCTCTCCTTGCAAGAGCAGGATTAGGATTATTACCTTACCGACCCGCAAGTTGTCTCTTCACATCTCGATTAAAATACTCCACTAATACTGTGGGCTGGGATAGTATATGTGACAAAGGAATGATGCACCAATTTTGTATGTTGGTGAAAATAAACCACGGTAAAACGGTGACAGGAAATACCAGCAAGCGTAGTCTTTCTGTAAAGGAAGGGAGAAGGAGGAGCACAGAGCACTCGCCGTAGTACAAGGACAAGTGTCATATGTTTTATTTGAAATATTGTCGTCCATATTTATTTGATGCCGCGCGGCCATACTAATTTTGTATGGAGAATTTAAGGTGCTTAATAAAAAATAATTATTTAAATAAACACTTGATGAATCGAAAATTTAGTCTAGCAATTTGTAGTTTATTCATTGATGATTGTTTAGACAAAGTCAGAGGTACAATAATTTATATAAACTATAAGAAATCTACTAAACGCCGCCACTCGTTTTCATGATTTTTGCCCAAATTTAAATGATATTGTAGAAAAAACTATAGCGTGTTATGACTTCATGGTTTTGACAAATTGTAAACACGTTCCCTATGATACTAAATATATATTTTGTTCATTTAATACAATAGTATTTTCAATTATATTTACTTACTACCGTAACTGCATTTTTGGCATTTTTTGGTCGGCGCACCATATAATCTATGTAATCTATGTTATTTAATTATGTATAAGTTTTACTAATGTTCTGGCTTTTGACAGCAAATAATGTTACTGGCTGAAACTTGAACATGCCACTTAATTTCTAACAAAATATACTTAATTTAGATGGCTGGCATATCGCAAGAGCTAGCAGATGAGAGTAGCCGCGGATCGTGCTCAGTGGCGTCTTCTTGGATAGGCCTCTAAACAACAGTGGACTAAATATAGGCTGATGATTTTGATGATGACAAATTAACAAAATAAAATCTTAAAACACACTAAAATGCACCAAATCATTATAAATTTCGAATTTAAAATCGAAAAACAATAGCAAAACCACAGGAAACAATTTAGAACAGTGTAATTCAACCTCTAATTCTCTTTCAGTTCAAAAACCTATTGAACGAAACCGAACAAAACCGCAGGCTACATTAATGTCGCTGGACTGGCGGACAGACAAAACGAATTAAAATAAATGCATTGAATTTGTGGAGGAAGGCTCTGCCACACATGGGAAGTACTGGGTGTGACTCGTTAAGAACCTTACAAATATTTTTTTTAATATCTTAGGGATAAGCACTTGGCTTCCATCTCACCTGATGTTTAGTGATGATAAGGCCGCAGGTGATGGAAGTGCACTTGACCTGGAATCCTTAACTACAGAGGCAATGTCTTTCCTATAATCTCTCTCTGTTCTCTGCCGGAACACAACCAATGCTACAAACATTAATGTTATGGCGACATATTTTGATAAGATGGTGGTAGCTTGCAAGGCGGACAATCAAGTCCTACTACCAACAAAACCGTGTACACAAACGTGCAACCCCCGATGGGAATCAAACCCGGGACTTCTAGGTCTGAGATCGGTAGTCTGAACCACTAGACCAAATAGGCGTTATTTTGATATACTGTTATATTGTATTGTCAATCTAAGGGGATTTATGATACACCTCTCCTTCTTCATCTTCCGGTTCCTACAACGCCATGCCATCGCCGTCTCGTTGTACCCGGCCACATTATATTAAGGGGTCTACCCGCACATAACTAGTTAAGCGGCTTTAATTATTTAAAGAGTGTTGTTTGTATTAAAAGTTAGCTAACCTCTCATCTGCCGTATTAGGTAACAACATATTAACCGTCTTAAATACGAGTATTGTGTCTGTATTCATAGCACACGGTAGGATCAACTAGATTTATAACAAAAAACCTTTATTCATTGTGTTACCTCCTGTTGCCAAAGACTTATATCTTAGGAAAAAGTTTAAGCAAAGGCGCTTCTTAAGCTGGATAAAAAAAAATACATTGGTCGTCTTTGAAATTTTACGGGATGACATTAAAGCAGCATTATTTCGGTATTTAATTGTTGCATAAAACAAAAATCAATTCATCATTATCATCATCAGCTCATTTTATGTCCCCACTGCTGGGGAACGAGTTTTCCCTATGGATGGATAGGGAGAACGGGCCATATACCACTACGCGGGCCAGTGTGGATTGGTAAATAAAAAACAAGCGAGCCTTGCAGTAGTTGCATATGATGTGTAACATTTGACATCTTACCTTAGTAATTAGCCATTTTAACATTAGATTCCGAAAAAAATGGGTCACGTATTACATCATTTTATAACTATAAAAAAATGCAATAAATACTCATGACATTTGTCATATCAAAATGACCTTTGATAGTCAAATGACACAATATGTCACGTATAATAATAATATGTCATGTTCATAGTATCAATTTTAAATTTACAAAATGGCGCGCGCTTTCGCTCTTCCCCGACTTCCTGTCACACTGCTACACCTACTTCCGTCACATTTCACGAAATCACTCCTACAAATTGTATATATAAGGTCCCATTTTATCAACTGCAAATATTTTGACTAATTATATCAAAGAAATAAGGCCCTAGCATTTAAAAAAAAATACGGGCTAGTTTTTTTTTACTTTTCCTGACAAAAAAATTGTAATATTTTTAAGAGCGGCCTCTCTGTCGGCTCTTTTGAATGAAACTAGGGGCACGTGTAAGCAGTGAAGGCATTGCGGCTTCACTGTTTTAGGCTCCTTTGAATTAAAACTACCGAAAGTGCTTTATTTTACTTTTGAGTCGAAATGTCCTTTGGCGTTTTTCTTGAAAATTAGCGTATAAAAATTTAAGGTTTTTTCATAAAAATAGTTTATATTTATGTAGTTGAATTTATCTTAAAAATATTTGCAGTTAATAAAATTTGATCTTATATAGAAGGCGAGCGAAAAGATGTTACACATCAAAACAAAATCAGTTGCTGACCCCTATTTTCAATGATTATAGGTAAATGTCGATCACTGTTTCCTGCCAAGCACTGGTACCATCATTCATCATCTCAGCCAAAAGACGTCCACTGCTGGACAAAGGCCTCCCCCAAGGATATGAGGGGTATTTGCCGTAATCGCCACGCTTGGCAGGCGGGTTGGCGATCGCAGTAGGTTAAGGGTAACCTCAGAAAGATGCTGCTGCCCATCCTCTGGAATGCTCCCTTTGTCGGCTTTTACGACACCCACGGGAAGAGATGGGGTGGTGCAATTCTTTAACCCCGGCACCACACAGGGAGTACCATCATTACCCTAACGGTATTATGATGGGATAATGAATAGAAGTTTTGCAGTTTAGTATTATTTACAAAAATCATGTTGTGTTGTGACAAATTATTAACTGTTAAAACTGTCTTGTACGACTACGCATGAATGTTGGCACAACGAACAAAATTGTTTATTTTTTAAGTTAGTATCTGTTATTACGTCACACTTGCACTAAGCTATTATTTCGATTTTAATAATAAGCTTGGATTTATATAATCTTCTCGTAACATCTATAATTATATGTTTTTATACACGTGTGCAAACAAATAAAGTATACTTAAATAAATAAACTTTCCTACACTCACACCAATTATCTAGCCCAAGAGAAGCTTCGTTATGAAACTCGTTATATGGTTACTAGACAACGGATAAACCTACTTTAATACATACTTAATAAACATAGAAAACACCCAGACCCGAGACAATTTAGAAAAACAATAATTTCTAAATTGACCCGACCGGGGATCGAACCCGGGACCTCACAGATGGCGAATTGGCGACACCATGAAAACCGGTGTACAAACCACTTGACCAAGGAGTATCGTTTATTAATCTTTAATTTATCTTTAAGCCAATTTTAAAGAGGTTTCTATGATTTAGGAACTAAACATTGACTTAGTTATCGCCAGTTAGAACAATCTTTAAAGGATCGCAGAAAATTTAGTAAACTTAGATTTTGGTTAGAGTTGGCTTTTCTTCAGACGACATTTTCAGCTTCACCGGGCTTTTTTAGGGGTGGCGAGAAATTTAAAGGGTCAAACAGTGTGAAACGAATCACCTTCGGAGGTTTTCTAGAGGGAACGGCATCACGCACTCGTAATGTCCCCGTGCCCTACTAGATTCTCCGAGGGGTTCGTATCGGATCGGTGATATCCAAACTTCAGTATAGAAATGGCACTAAATGATGATATTTGAAAAAAAAACGATTAGTCAACGAAATTCATGCGATTTAAAATTTACCTTATATATACGGACTTTAAAACAGCGAAGTAGGTACTCGAGTCGCACTTAGTTAATTTAATTGTGTCCAGCGTCGCGGCCGGCATTTCCTAATGCCGCCGGAGGACATTTTCAATTTGCCGCAGCTGCCCCGCGAAATGGCCGAACACCGCCTCTATTTACCAACAACTAGGTTCAATTAATTCATCCTGAATGCCTGAGAAGCCTGTGCTGTGAAGCACTTTCTTCCCTCTTATTTATTTACTTATTTTAAAGATCACCAACAAGATTTTATCCAATTTTGTAACTGTTATCGTAGACACTACTATAGACTGGACAAGAATAGTAATATAAAAAATGTATTTAAACCATTTTTTTGTAAATCTACTACCGTATTTTTTTTACATTTCACATCTTTTTAATGTTTTTACAATGAAACCTGACTCTTTAGACCCTATACTATACAGGGTCGGTGGTCAAAGGGTGATTGAAATAATTATAATTATATATTGTTAGTTTATGCACAAAAGATCCCGATGGGTCGAAGTGCTACTGGGAGAGGAAACATCAGCAGGCCCCGCTGAGATAAGATAAGATAAGAAAAAGCTAGTAAAATTCGCCAAAATTGTTTCATTTTATTAATTCGTAGTGTTCGCGTAAACTTAGAAAACAATATTAGGCAAATCAATTTCGGCGGGCTGGTTAGAACCACGATAGCTCAATTGGGAGAGCACCTGACCCGGTATGTCAGAAGGGTGCGGGTTCAAATCCTGCTCGTGGAAATTTTTTAAACATTGGTGTTTTTGTAATTTGTTCGCAACAAAATTTGCGTAAAAAATTATATAAACATTTCAAATCAATTAGGTTCACAAGTGTAGCTAAATGATAAAGTCTATCATTATATAAGTATATATATACTGGTTGTCTGGAAGAAATCGCTTAAAAGCGATAAGACCGCCAAATTGTAACTTTGTAAATTATTAATTTTTTTTCTGTTCATGATTATGTTTTATAGTGTTGCAATAAAAGTATTATCTATCTATCTATCTATCTATATTTTATTTAAGTATGTATGTATGTGTATGATTATTTGTACTTATTTATTTAATGTTAACGCACTTCCTCTATCTCTTTCTTAGATTCTCTAACCAAAGGTTGTCTCGAAGATATCGCTTGTAGCGATAAGACCGCCTTTGCCCATATACTAGATTTAAGTTTTTGTTTAACTGTTGTTTTCCTTTTTTTCCATTTGTGTGTGTGCAATAAAGAATTTATCTATTTCACTATCTACTTATCTAAATAGACCGAACTTAACCAGCACGCCTAGTTCGCTCAGTTCAGACATGAATGAAGGTCAACCGCTCAAGCTAATACGAGAATCATGTTACATTATCAGCCCTAATTCACAAGCAACTATTTAGTTACGTTTGGACCACCGTAATAGGTTACAACTATGTATTGCTTTTCCCATGCAACAATGTAACACCGTAAACTAAGCACTTGGGCTCCCAAGAACTAGCTGCTGACATAGCGTGTTTGTAACACTAACAGGATGTCATTCAGACGCTTACTGCCGTACTCAGAGACGTCAATTAAGTTTTAATGACAGTTAAGTCTCTTGCTGTCACTTTCTTATGTATAGTGCTAAATAGAGAAGGAAAGACATTTAATTGTCATTAAAACTTAATTGACGTCTCTGAATACGGCAGTTAGTCATGACTAGCCGTTCCGGTGTGTCATTTCGCATATGAGAATATGTGTCAATTTGCGTATGATGTCATTTTGCGTAGACACGATGTGTCATTGTGTGTTTGACCACCTAAATGTGTCAATATGCGTGTAACCCATCATTACAATGTAAAAAACCGAACTGTAATGTTTAATCTAAATGTAAGCCTTCGGCAGTCGTACGTGACGATCAAACTCTCGCCACGTCTTCTCGCCTAGTTAAGATAAGCTTAGGAAATACAATTGGATAACATCTCGAGTTGTAATAGTTTCAATTAGTTCGCAAAAAGACTTTTTGGCGCTCCCGCAACTTAGCTATTTAGACAACAACGATATGTCGCAAGATAAGGAGACACCCACAGAAGCAAGGTAAGCTTCATTCAAACTAAAAGAATCTTCGTTATCTATGAATTTCCTATTATTTTTAATTTAGATATACCTAAAGCTGCTCGCAGAGGTATTTCTGTATTCTTGCAAAGAAATTACGGAACACAATTTGAAATAAAAAATAAAAAAATAAAATAAAATACGTTTATTTCAGACTGTGTCCATATAAGTAGGTAGTTGATTGACAAAATTCATAACTAAAAAAATAATTAAAAATTAAAATCGTATACCAATTAAAATAAAGTTGAAGTCATAAAAATTAAAATCAAAATCAAAATAAAAACACAATATTACAAAAACCAAATTAAATTAAAATTAAAATTAAAATCAAAACAAAATTAAAAATAAAATTCCTAGGAGATTAAATAAAATTAACAATTAGGGTGAGGCTGCTTGATTTACCAATTTGACGTTTGAGTTTTTGATTGTTTGATTCGCCATGTCTTAGACTTAAGTAGATTTTACTTTTTTTTTAAACCTAGAGGAGGATATGTTTCGCTTGTCTTCCATTAGTAAATAAAATATGAAAATTTTAATCGCAGTCACAGATAGACGATTATGCACACCAAAATGGTCACATAACTTGCAAATCACCACACCATTAAGTCTTTCCTCAGTTATACAGTTTTTTAGTATTTGTGTTTGCACTATTACTTTCTTTTAAAATCAAAGATCGCCATCGATCACCCATCTGGCCATGAGACCAAGGGCGTAACAAAAACTGTCTAGCTTTAACGTTTGTTACTCAAAAGTAGTAACTATTAGGTACTTAATCTGTGCCCAACCACGCTAACTGATGCGACAACGATTGCCTTTCTTTTATATGTTTCTTAAATAGAAGTATTTATTTAAAAAATATTTTTTTAAAGTGTATCTAAAGAACGCAAGACATGAATAAATGCGGCACTATTTGTCAGCGGCGGTTATCCAATTAGAGCGGGTCTTAATCCCGCCATCTGAGTACCGCAACACCTGCGGATTAAAAATGAGTAGGATGTCCGTGCATACCTCCTTTGCGCGTTCCAATTTTGAATTATAAAAAATATTAATATTGTTATACCTACATAATTTGATTTAAAGTTTAAACTAAACATGTGACGGTTGCGACGTCTTGACGGGATTTCGGAAAGTAAGGAGTTTTATTTTCAAAAAATAGTTTACATTAAGTCACTTTATCACTTTATCACTCATTGTGTTCTGTTAACATGCAAAGAAAATTAATATAACTTTGACACTGGCTAAATGTTCTAACCGCACGGAGCCACTAATTTAGAAAAAAAATCCTCTTATTGAACAGAAGCAATTTAGCATCTGGACTTCTTGGCGGGAAAGTTAAGAGTCATGGCTGCGGTTTTGTTTTATCTTCTAAAATTGTGCTATGTCGAATATTAATGTGAAATAATGGTGGTTTATTAACCGTTAAGTGTACGTGAGAGTGCATGAGTGTTGGCAAATGAAACAAAACAGTGCAACGTCACTTTTCAATTTCTCTCATGAAGTCCGTGTGAGGACTTAATAAAGCCCCACATCTTTACTGAGATACCTACTCGAGGAGTTGGGGGGTATAACATTTCTCACTTCTCATTTTTTTATTAGAATTCATCATTATCATACAGGAAGGAAATATTGTTTATTTATGTATTACTTTTAAGAAAAATTACTTTGACACTGGTTAAATGTGATAGTCGCACGAAGCCATTAACTAAAGGGAAAAAAATAAGCATCTAAATCCTTTATGCAAACGTTTCTTCTTTTATAAGTTGCCAGTATTTTTTAAATTCAGAACTTTAAATAAGGTACAATTTAATCTTAAAAAACCTTCTCCGAATTTTGCATAAAACCTCAGTTCTCTTACCAGCAGCGGAGCAAGCATAATGCGAAATGTACGATAAGCCCGCCGCAGTTAAGCTAGGTTTTGTTCAAACACTTCATTTTATTTTACTTATTCCGCGGATTAGACTGGCCGCATTTTAAGTGCGAACTTTTCTCGACACATGTAATTGGACTTTAGTACTAAAACTGTAAGTTATGAGCATCGTATTTTAAATTAATAATTTTAATACAGAAAATTATTATATTTGTATCTTGGTAGGTTTTTGTTGGTATATCGTCATATTTATGACTTAAAAGCATTAATGATCAGCATATAATCCACTGTTAGACTTAAGGCTTTCCATGTTTCTTTTTGTATTTTTTTATGTATAGATAGCTCGGCAAATGACTCCGTCCCACCTGATGTTGAGTGGAAATTGAATGAAATGAAATGTGAATAGTATATAGGGAGATGGGACCAAAATGACTCCCTACGAAGTCCCTTTTCTGGTTTGTGGGTTTTAACGACTGCTCTTCTTACTTTTAAGACACTGACCGGGACCAAGGGCTTCGCTTGCTTTCCGATATACGGAGAAGTCTATGACATATAATTTAATCACTTATTTTCTTTTTTTTGTTTATGTAAACAAATGTCTATTACTTTACAATGTCGTAGCAACAATTAAAACAAAATGTTGAATTTCATAATTAATGTTAAGCAGTTATTCTTAATAATACCGAATTCTTCGAAATAATAATTAATTACCTACGTTACAGCTCCATAGTGACTTGTCTTAACGAATCACCTGTAAGTACCACGTACGTATACAACTTCAAAGAACTGTCGCGTGGCTAGCGACTCACCTGAGGAAATAAATAAAGCACACAAGTGATACAAAGAACATCAATGATACAAATACCATCTTGTCAATAACAAACTAAATTTGCTACCATTAACCGTAAACAAAGCTTATTTTGGCAGCACTCTGCCCGCCATCTTGGTCGCAGCGCAGCGAAGTGTCAGTCTCCTTATTCCGTTTGTGCAGCCATCAGGAAGGCGGCTATTTAAGTAGCGTCAGCAGAGGCCCACGTTTAGACCCGTCACTGCTGCCGCGCGCGGTCTCGGCGCTAATGCTCTGCCCACTGTACCCTCCGTAGAGTTTACAATGTGTAGAAATGTCACGCTTAAAATTAATAAAAAGTAAAAACAATTGAGGTGATGATCCAACATGAGACAGTCGCGTTTTTGTTGTTTTTCTAGTGTAAAACTATTTGTTATTACCATATTGTCAATATCAAACTACAAAGTTACATAAAGCTCATTTTAGAAGCACTCTGCCCGCCATCTTGGTCGCAATGCAGCGAGGTGTCAGTCTCCTTATATTCCGTTTGTGCAGCCTGGCCACGACTTCTAGCTTAGCGTGTTGGGACTTGGGACAGCCGGCGCCGGCGGCGGCGGCGGGGCGTCGTCGTCGTCGTGCGCAGCGATTAGCTCCTCGGCAAATATCTACGTGGCGTGCTTTATACATTTTTGAACATTTATTTTTACACCTTTATGCTCACCGCTCCCGCTCGCCTATAATTAATTAATATTATAATATATTATAATTAATTAATTATTAATAATCAATAGCAAAAGTTGGTGACTTCGAGTGTCACGTGAGACAGCCTGCCCATTGTATTGTGAATGCAAAAGCAACAAATTGAAAAAGTTAAGAAAAAAATAAACTTTTTAATTTAATTCACGCTTATTAAATCGCCTAACGACTGGTGATAATCAAAATATTTCATTGATTCAATAAGCGTGAATTAAATAATTAAGGAGCTTTTTTATTTGTTTTTTTGTTTTAATTATCTAGTACGAATAAATTATTTTGATAATCTATTCGGTCAGTTACTGGTAAATGATACTTGAATAATATTAATTTTTTAATTAAAGTATTTACAATCAACATCATCATCATCATAATTTCAGCCTAAAGACGTCTACTGCTTTGACTGCTTTGACGACCTCCTTGTTCGAGTGGTTTGCACATCGGTTTTCATGGTGTCGCCATCTCTGAGGTCAATTTAGAAATTATTGTTTTTCTAAATTGTCTCGGGTCTGGGTGTTTTCTATGTATAATAAGTATGTATTTAAGTATTTTAAGTATGTTTATCCGTTGTCTAGTAACCATTTAACGAGTTTCATAACGAAGCTTCTCTTGGGCTAGATAATTAGTGTGAGTGTAGGAAAGTTTATTATTACGTTTATTATAGTTTATTACTGCTGGACAAAGGCCTCCCCAAGGATCTCAATCACAACATTAGTTTTTATTACTTGTTTACTTAATTTCATGATAAGGATGAGAAACTGTTGTATGGCTAATTTACGTTCAGCCAACAACAGCTTTTTACCTTTTAATTCTTAATTAAAATAATTTACATAATTTACAAAGTCATGACTTATGAATTAATTAAACCACTATTATTACCACCATTATATTCAAATACGAAATGTTTATAAAATATATATTATAATAGTTTTTATAGCTGGGTAATAGCGCAATAATAGCACAGTTTTAATCGTATAACCGTTTTATTAATTTAGTACTATGTAATAATTATATAATTATTATAATTAATCTGTTTAATCTTATCAATTACATATAGACCCTTACACGTAACAATCGTCAAATGTCCACCCCTCGCTACATAACCAAATGCAATATTTTTGATGTGTAACATCTTTCCGCTCGCATTCTACAACGTGTAACAGAAAGGTGTGGTCAAAATGAAAAGAGCCAAAGTGTATCCGATGTAGATCATGTATGTGTTGTTACTGAGACAAAATTATTAACTTTAGTTTGTCGTGTAATAGTAAATTAAAAATATTTATATTAGTGAAGTTGTACGCGTCAGGCGAGCATAAGCAAGCAGCGGTGATCGTAAATGTAAGTACACAGAGGTTACTAAACCACTAGGGCTGTGACTTGTTTAATTTGATGTGACGAATTA
Organism: Eudonia lacustrata; assembly: GCA_947562085.1. NCBI lineage: Eukaryota > Metazoa > Arthropoda > Insecta > Lepidoptera > Crambidae > Eudonia > Eudonia lacustrata. Next base: position 6,092,231 of record OX387326.1, on the reverse strand, counting down.
TTCGTCAACTCGCACACTTTAAACTCGCACAGGTGTGCGAGATATAACAATTGAAATATTTAATATAATATTTCATAACAAATTAAAGTTAATAATTATGTCTTAGTAATTCTGCATACAAGATCTAGATCGGATACACTTTGGATCTTTTAATTTTGACCACTACTTCTGTTGTATATATATAATTTGTGGGAGTGATTCCGCAAAAAAGGGCGGAAGTAGGGTCGTAACAGTGTGATCCTGTAACTGTTACGTGTTAGTCGGGGAAGCTACCTGTTCGTAGAAAAGTGATCGTAGCAGTGTAACAGGATAACAGTGTGACGACATGTCACACTGTTATCCTGTTACACTGTTCTAATGAGTATTTACTGCATTCTCTTAATGATTTGTAAATCTATATTCTATTTTCTATTGAAATATTGATTTCAACCATTTCGTGTGTAATAGACTTTTAAACAATATTAAAATAAAAGAAAAAAAGGAAAAAAAAATATACGTCATTGTTAACTCTGTATTCTATTTTCTATTGTAATATTGATTTCAAAAGGTGAGATGTCAAATGTTACACATCATATGCGACTACTGTAAGCCTCGTTCGTTTTTTTTTATCGCGCAAATTCTTTTCAACGCAAAGTATTTTGGCATCGCAAACACGAACCCAACTCAAATATTCTGTTAAAATGATTATCTTTTCGAGTCTCTCTTACACATCTCTTAAAAGTGCGGAATTGTCTGTCCACTTAAATGATATAATACTTAATCTAAATAGACTATTTCTGCATTGAAGACTGTTCGCATCGCCGAATTTGGTATAAGGGTGACACAAAAAAACGTTATGCTAATAAAGTACAAACAATAACATTCACCAACAGGTGCTATTCAAAAGTATTTTCGGTTGGCGTGTCTGTCTGATTTGTAGCACCTGCCGCCTAAGCTTTTAGACTTGCATAGCGAGCTTCTAAACTTTAAGCTTCGCTCATATATAATTCTAACTGTAGCTTTTGTGCCGTTGGGAAATAGCCGAGAGTTCAACATAAATAATTTAAACGGTCTAGTTAACTGGAGACGAACGGGTTAAATACAGTTTGGTTTGTTAAGATATTATACGGCTTTCGTAAATTTCAAATTGTTAATTTTGGATGGGTACTGTGGTGAATAAAGTACTGCTTTGTAATTTTGATTCGCAGTGCGAAATGTATAATGTCTATTCGACTTTAGTCAGACTTTTAAATTTAGTAACGAGGATCCATGTATTTTAAACACGGACTATTTATAAGGAACCTTTCTGAAAAGTTTTTATGTGAAAATTAGATATATGAGTTGCACTAGGGAAATTAGCATCATTATCGCCATCATCACCTGCCTATAAATGTCCCACTACTGGGCGCAAGCCTAGCGACTTAAACCATGTCACTCGCACATTGGGAGATCGGGCTATGACTCATCACTCTAACCCAATGCGGGTTGGTGAGATAATACTAAATGTGTAGTCAAAAGAAAAAAAAATTAAATCGAAATAATTTTTTCTTTAAGTTATTTCAAATAAGTACAAATATTTTGTGCAGGAGATTTGGGCGTGTGCCTACAGAAATAACGTTTTTTTTAACCAAAATTTCACAAGTTTAAATGCGACGATATACAATAATGTGGAAGGCGAAAGGCGATACTTAATAAAGAAACAATAAAATAAAAACACTGTCTGAACGTGGTCTGAACGAACAGCCCGAAGAGTTAGAAGGTCCTGTGATGGATGCGGAGCGCAGCTGCAATGCTTAATTGCAGGAAGCTACTGCGAAAGTGCTTCGTTAAGAACAGACCGTGCTTCGGGAGCCGATTTATATTCACACAGTTCTTATTTGGTTTTAAAGCATATTACGCAGTTTTAGTCGTATTGTCTAATGTACGTAGGGTTGCCAAATATTTTTCAGGAAATTAAAGTAAATCTATCACTAACTAGTATATAAAAAAGGATTTGAAGAAAAAATAAAGTATTTTCCAAATTTTTTTATATATGCGTTGCGTTTCGTTTCACTTCACCTGAGTCTGAGTATCATTCAGTAGTTCAGAAATTAAGTCAACAGGAATATTCCGTTCAAACGCACGCATTAGTCGGAAATGAAGTATTTTCCATACTTTATTTTTATTAAAAAGAATAAAGTATGGGGATGGAAAATAACGTAGGATACGTGAGTTTAAAGTTTGGTGGGCAACCCTAACTGTACGACTAGGTACAACATGTTATGTTATGTGCATGAAATGTTAATAAAAAATATTTTTGTTTTTATTTTACCTAATGAACAGGTTTGTTTTAAGTTCTATGGCAATCATTGTCTGTAATCCTATTATTTTGTTGCTTGAGTCACATTAAAAAAAAACCTATATTTTAAAGTTTCTAGAAATCTTTCAGGAATACCTACTTTTTTTAAAGTGTTACAAATTAATATCTACATAAGACATGTATTTAAAAAAATTTACTCACTCCATAAATCAACTAAACTTAACAATGAAATTTCCGCTTACCGCAACCAATTCGAAAATCTAGCCGTCCTAATTAATACTTTACTCCGTAAACACGCCTAAAAATGGCCGAAAGCGGGAGAAAAAAAACATTCGTTTCACAATCTCTCAAGCGAAACATGACGACCCGATTGAATCAATTTAAACTCCGAATTTCTCATCTAGGAGGGCCCAACTCCACCCGTCCCGGGCCCTAATTATGCCGCGGAAGGACCAGGGTACAAAAGAGACAAATATACAATTTCTAATTTGAAAATTCAAATTTCGAACCACAGCGCCTTACGCACCAAAGAATAGAGGTCCATATGTGGTTGCAAAACTTTTTCGTGCGAGCTTTAACAATTTGGTCGAGGTGTAATCGTCTGTTTCGGGCAGCGGGGGATAAGGGTTTCCAAAATGGCGTACCGTAAGATTTTGTTCGGTTATATTAATTAAATCTTCGTAATTTATGGCCGGGTGCGTAGCACGTGCTGCCCGTGATTTATGGTTTTTGCTCGGCTAATCTTGTTTATGTTACGTTGTTTTAGATAATCTAAGCTTTTAGTTGTACATAACAAATTTTAGCGAGATTAGAAACGAATTAAACGTGTTTCTTTTCATTTGTGCTTTGGAATTAGGCGTGGTTTACATTCTTTGTTCTTACTTTTTTGTATTTGTAACAGAGATGAAGATTGATGTCTTTTAATAATATTAGAAGAGTTGAAACTGTTTATTACTCCACTTGTAGATAATTGGCTTTACTATTATTAAGAATTTCTTATCATTGTATTTAGGTAAGACTGCTTTCTGATTTTGTTGATAAAACTGTTTCTATTAAAAATCGCATAACATATGTTTTAAATTTTTACTTAGTAACCATAACAGTTCAATTCAGTTACCTTACTTTAACAGTTTAAATAACTTTTGAATTTCAACTACATTTTCCTTATTTCATAGAAAACTAGGTACCAATGTTCGAAACACAATTTTTTCAAGCTAACATGTAAAACCCAACACAACTTTTCTTTTTTTTTAAAAACAACATCAACATAATTAAAAAAAAGACTCTCTCCAAACTAATCTCGTCGGGTCGAGGTAAAAAAATTAGGGCATCCCGACACTCAGGCCGACCCTTATCCCCCCTTTCACCCTCCCTTTTACCCTTGCGATAATTCAACCTCGTGCCGCGGCCCTTGAGAAAAATAGCTCGGAAAACAGAGAAGATTTAAATCGACCCACTTTTTGCCATGCCGTGGGGAGATCGGGCCGGACTGGACCGTTATAAACGAGCCTCATTGTTATTTGGGGAAAACCAACAAAAAAGGGACGATAATTAGGTATTTATTTATTTTACGGCTTAAACATTGAAATAAGCTTTTTTTAAGATTTTTTTAGCAAAATCAAGAATTAGATTAAGGTTATACATAATTGTACGCAAATTTTGTTGCTAACAAACAAAATTATGAAAAAGTATTGAAAAATATATTTTGGGTCCAATCTTGCTCGTGGTATTATTTCCAACACTTTTTCAAGGATTAGATGTTTTGTTCAACCATTTTCAATCTTTGTACGGAATTGTTTGTTGCGTGTTTCTAGATAAAATAATTTTATTTCTCATAAAAACCTTTACTTACGACCATTACGACATATGGATCTTCAAAAAACGAGCCTATTCCTTCCTTAAAGGCCGGCAACGCATCTGCGATTCCTCTCGTGTCCATGGGCGGCGGTGATTGCTTCCCATCAGGTGACCCGCCTGCCCGTTTGCCTATTTATAATAATATATAAGTAAAATATACTTATATATAGTTAATAACTAACAAAATCAATATAACGTTTTTACGTTTGCAAATTTAACGTCCTGCCCCCTGACTATGAATACTTATAGCAGTATTATTGCAGTTGTGGAAAAGAGACACATTTATATTCACCGCTACACGCGTCTCGTTTTCACAACTGCAATAATACTGATATAAGAGCTCGTGGTTACCCCCCTGTAACTAAGACATTAATACAATGTGACATTTATATAATCTAAGACAATATGTCTCTTTAAAAAAGTATCTAAAAACATTGACCACATAGTGTAATTGTTTCGTTGAATGTCCTCATAAAATGATAAAAAAACTTTTTTTTAAATCTATCATCGAATCGAATTATTTTGAAAGCTATTAGTTTTTAGCCATACGTATGGGGATTACATTTGTCACATTTTAGACCGCCTATCACCTCCTGCAAGGAAGTTGTCGAGTTTCCAGTAACCCTGTATAAGGACAGAACCTCGGTAGCATAACTGGAAATGCACCGCACCCAGTATGTCAGGGAACCCCTTGACGTAGGTACCGGATCAGGTGCAAAGATTTCTAGTCACATTAGCTATCCAAATCATAATTTTGTATTGCTTTACAAAATTTACTACCTAGGGTAGTGGAACCTTTCGACACTTTTTTCCTTTAATCATCAAAAAGTAAGAGTCAGCTACTGATTTTTTACAAACAACAATTGAATACAGAAATACCACCTGTTTCTTAGTTGTCATCAATGTCAATTAAATTCTATACCAATTATACTAGCCGTCAACGTCATTTTTATAGCCTATCATTTGCACAATCTTATGTTCTTACTACCTACAAATTTTCATCAAGATCGGTCAAGCCGTTCTTGAGTTATAAGAGAACATACACACACAGACAGACAGAAATTTTAAAAATCGTAGAATTGGTGTCAGTGAGTCATAAAACGAATATTTATCCCAAAATTTGTCAGAAAAATTGAATGTACAGACAGAGCCTACAGATTTATATAGTAGTATAAAATATTAGGTCCTTATAAAGATTTTTTTATAAAATTAGATTTTTTATACTAACGTTTTTTAAATTTTCTTAGCATCTATTTATGTTAACACTATAAAAATTGTAGAGCTATGTGTTTGTTTCACTAGCTAAATATAGCAGACATTAAAAGAAAAAAATCAAGTCCCTTCAAAGCTACAATGAAACAATAAGACAATTCCGCAAACATAAAAAGTAGTCAATTTAAAAAAAATATTAGGCGATAAAGACACAAAATTAATAATCATTGTTATTACTGAAGCCTAAGTTATGTAGTACTAATTAAAGGTTTATAATAATATTAACAACCGGCACTGACAACGGATAAACATACTTAAAATACTTAAATAGATACTTATTATACATAGAAAACACCCAGACCCGAGACAATTTAGAAAAACAATAATTTCTAAATTGACCCGACCGGGGATCGAACCCGGGGCCTCAGAGATGGCGACACCATGAAAACCGGTGTACAAACCACTCGACCAAGGAGGTCGTCAAAAACTGATATTACGGTGGGTTACTGTGTCGGACACTGGTGTGGCAACGATAATATCATTTTCCTTTTTTTTCTCGCTAATCTATACCAACTAAACGCCCGAAAACTGGGCCCTCACGCACCAGCGCTAAGCCAAGCAAAGGTGGCGACCCGAGCAAATTGTTTGATGTTTGAGCTCCAGGGCTTCAAAAAACTTTGTTTGCAAAATCCGGAACTTTGAGTACATAGGCCGTCCCACCCACTCGCCGGTATGTATCTAGCGCGTAATGCCACAAAATATGAAGATCCAGAAGGGGAACTTAATACAAACCGCTTTTTTTGTGAGTTTGCTATTTACATAATACGCTAATAAATTACGTCGGGTCTTTACGTCGCCTATTCCACAGAGTCTAATCACAAATTTAAAGTCGCTCAGCGAGCTATGGAAAGGGCTATGCTTGGAGTTTCTCTGAGAGACCGACAGAGAACCAAAGTCGTCGACATAACTCACAGGATTAGCAAGCTGAAGTGGCAGTGGGCCGGCCATATTAGCCGCAGAACCGATAACCGATGGGGTAAACGAGTTCTTGAGTGGAGACCGCGTATCGGCAAACGTAGTGTAGGACGCCCTCAGACTAGGTGGAACGACGATCTTCGCAAGGTGGCTGGCAAGAGCTGGATGAGAGTAGCCGCGGATCGTGCTCAGTGGCGTGCACTTGGAGAGGCCTATATCCAGCAGTGGACGTGTGTAGGCTGATGATGATGTATTTAGCTCAAACGGCATACAGCTTCATCGGGCTTATTTTGGGGCGGCGAGGTACGTAAAGGGTACCTCAAGCCGTGTCAAACGAATCACCTTTGGAGGTTTTCTAGAGGGAGCGGCATCACTCACTAGTGCGTGTCCCCGTGCCCTACTAGATTCTCCGAGGGGTTCGGATAGGATCGGGGTAAAACACAAACCGCGCTCAAGCAATGCTCACATAGACCCTCTCACGGACACGGATCTCGGAACAACCGCATCTGTGGTGTAGTGGTTAAGAACACCGGATTAGACCCAGAGGTCCCGAGTTTAAAGTTATTCACTATCATGTATACTTTATACCCTCCTTTAGGCTTAGTACCACATGAGTAAATACCCATACATATATCTACTCACATAAGTACCGTGAGTACTAACACATGTTAGTACCCCCGTTCCGACTAACGTTGTATAGAGAAGGAGTACAGGATGTTAATATAATTATACTCTTTTCAAAAATTTCAAAAATGGAAGAGGAGCGGCCGAAATCTGTCAATGCCAAACCAAACTCACATTCTATCTTTTTTTTTAATTTTTCATTGCTTAGGATACTATCCGTGCAGCCTGAGTAAAATTACGGTCGAATTTCGACCACTGGGCGACTTCTAGTCTTGATAATTGTAACATCATTGCTTTAGTGGTAAGAAAGATCACTTGGTCTGTTAGTCTAAGTTTCCAACTTCGATTCCCAGTTCGATTACATATTATAGATTGAATAGATTACAGCGGCAATATAACCATATTTGCAAAATATTACGTAACATTGACATCTTCGCAGACAAACCCCAGAGATTCAAGCGTCAAATTCTGCAGACCCTTGAAGTAACGCCAAATAATTATTAAACAGTTGCAATATAAATTGTATTTTTTTGTAACTTGACTAACTTGTATGAATCTAGTTAAGCAGGTATTGAATGATGTATTTAAATAATATATTTTAGTCTACATTGCATGCTGTGGCCACTTAGCTTAAGCCATTTTTGAACGAAAACAATGTTGCTTGTATTTGTGTTGTATCATGTTGGTTGTCCTATAAAATAAAATAAAATAAATATTAGTCAGTTTGCTTATTTTTTAACCTTTTTGTTTTAATGTGTTATAAATAAGAGTTATTATTATGTAGTGAATTTTGAAATGGATAAATCGTAAAAGAGTATTTCAAGCCATAATATTAGATATTGTATAGTTGTTTGGAAATCAATAACCCTCATCATCATCCTCAGCCTGCAGAATGTTGAGCATAGGCTTTCCCAATGGAAATTAAAAAAATAACATACCTATATTTTTAAATTTTACTTTTTATTTTCATGTGCTAATTGCGGCACTAAAGTTAAAATATTACTACGGGCGAGCACAGAAAATTGTTTCTAAAATATTGTGAAAAAATTGTAAATACTGTCAGATTGAGAAATAAAGTGTAAAAATTTAGTAAAATATTTTTAAAAATGGGAATAACATACATACTTGCACGTATGTATGTTTATTCACAAAATAAAAATAGTGTGTAAAATAGAAAAATAAGTTGTAATAATCTAAGTAGCATAAGTTTTTCAAATAAAAATGTAATGAAGCCGCCCCAAAAATGGGAAACATTATATTAGCAATTTAAAATATGTACTTATAAGAAAATACGTAAATTTAAGTCATTTCCCTACTTTTTTTAATTAACTTAAACGAACTTATTTACCCAAGAACAATATAATCTAGTAAATTAAGGAAGTAACTAGTTTAGCTAGATGTTATAAAGCAGCACACCCACTGCTTAGAATGAAAGGTGATGGATGAATGAGTGGTATGTGGAACAAAAGTGCGAGAAGAATAAAAGCGAGAACTGGAATGAATGAAAATAAGCTAAAATAGGCTCCGATTATGTTGGAGGAAAAAAAAAATAAAAAAAAAAAAATATTACTATAGCGTTGTGTTATCAAATTTGTAGTATTTCATCTGCAAAGGTCATGGTCATCGGTCGCAATGACCGTTGGATAGATGGCGCACTGTGCCGCTATTGGCACTCAAAAATTAAAAAGCAGTGACAAAATTCAGCGCTTACTTCAACCTTCCTGGTAGCACAGCGGTCAGTGCATCCGCCCGAATTGCGGAAGACCAAGGTCCGATTCCTGGCTGGGTCGGGTGGGAGTTTATTTTTTTTACTGTATTTTATATATATATATATTTTTTAAATAAACTCAAGTAAATTTAAGTAGGAACGAGGAGCTCGATGGCGCAGATGATCTGCAGTAATGTGAATATTTTTATCTGTACAAGAAGTAATGAATACACCCATGTTTAATCAAATATGTGTAGTATTTCTTTGTTAAATCAATACCTTATTTATATGCTTTATTGGTAGGTATGCACTATTTATGTAATTAACTTATTGAATGCAATTTTATTTTAATTTATTTTATTTAATAATGCAATGTGCGCTAAACTTGCTCGAATTATCATGACTGAATGTAATATAATTTGTTTTTTTAAAAATAACTAAGCACCCCCTATGTAAACGACCAGATTTGCAATACCCTATAAACAGGGTCCATGTACCTATTACTAAGATTTTAGCCCTAAGTCTAATGTTGTAGCTACATGTGCAATAAATGAATAAATAAATAAAATAAAGTTAAAACTAAACTGTGCTGTTATTTTGTGTTGAAATAAATATGTATTCTTTAATGTATTACTTTTATTATATTGTTATGGTTAAACCTCTCCGCATTACACTGTAAAGGGTGTACGCTCGATTAAGAGTAGGGTTGTCACATGTAGTAATTTTATTCTAAAAATATAACAGAACAGCAATATTGTATGCGATGGAATTATATTAACGTGTTACTAACAAACATGCTGCTCTATTATTTTATTCGATTTGCTCTATAATAATAATTATAATAATAACTATTTATTTAAGAATAATTCCATAGACCGTTAGTAGTGAAATTAATCAAAAGCGTATCATTTCGAGGCCAGATAATGTCGTAGGCTATTATTTATCGCGAACGGTTTAGGCGTAGACCCACCACAGTAGCCCAATATGAATGTGTCGATCAAAAAAGACTGTCTCTTACATGACAGACATTTTTATGTCCCCACTGCTGGGGCACGAGGCTTCCCTATAGATGAATGAACGGACCATAAACCACCACGCGGATCCAGTGCGGATTGGTGGTTGTTAACGACTGCTAATGCACCCGGGACCTATGGCTTTTCGTGCCTTTCGAAGCACGGAGGAGCTCGAGATGATACATTCTTGTTCACCCATCCAATGACCGGCTTTGCGTAAGTTCCTTCACCTTAGCAATCGCAGATTGTGCGCGTTAACCACTGCGCCAGCGAGCTTCTCATCATCAATATAATTTTAATATATACATTTTGTGACAACCCTACGTCAAGGGCCACCACTTTCTCCTAGCAATGCCCACCTATAATATAGATTCAATCAGGGTTGTCACCGCAAGGTGAGTGTTGTCGAAGATGTCAGTGCCTCACGCACGCGACCCTCCTCAGCCTCGAACCCACGACTATTAATTAATTCCCTATATGCACAACCTGTGCGTAATCACTGTGGAGTACTGTGGTCTAGCTAATACTGGGGTTTCGCTGACAAGATAAACTTATTTTTAAATGTTTATATAATTTTTAACGCAAATTTTGTTGCGAACAAATTACATAAACAGAAATGTTGAAAAAATTTCCACGAGCAGGGTTTGAACCTGCACCCTTCTGACATACCGGGTCAGGTGCTCTTCCAATTGAGCTATCGTGGTTCTAACCAGCCCGCCAAACATTTTTCAACATTTGTGTTTTTGTAAACTTATTTTTGTTAGATTATGATTTATTTAAATTTTACGCAAATTTTGTTGCGAACCAATTTTATATAAAAAAATTGTTAGGAAAAAATTTCCAGGACCGGGATTTGAATCCGCACCCTATGACACACCGGGTCAGTAGGCTTAGCCAAAGTAACATTAAGAAGCCCCGCTAAATCACGTGGTCAATCTTATGTCAATCCCATACATTTTATTATTTTAGAACTTCGCTATCGTTTTCTTAATGTTACTTTGGCTACCGCCACTGGTGCGCTACCTTTATGCTATCGTGTTTCTATCATTATTATATTGCTAATTTGAGTTTCTAGTTAAGTTGTGCGTGACGCCTTGCTGTCAACAGCTGTGAATCGGTTTTCAAATGCATCCTGGCGATCTGATAGAAAATTTAACGACTTTTCCATTTCACCAAGTCTCTTTTTTGTTTCAGTAAGTGATTTGTTAATGTTACAGTTACCCGTGTTAAGCTTAATTATATTATTATTGATTTCACCTAGCGCCGATGCAATTTTTGACATTTCTGTTGAAAGGTCAGTGTTTAACGTAATTATGATGCAATCAGTTATTTTTAAGTCCCATATCGACAGCTGCTTATTGTATTTCTATTCAAGTAGACTCTTTATATGCTTCTATACTTTTTTTATTACGGGATCTAGTACCATTCACAGCGGAAGATAGCGCAGTAAAGCAATGCTATTTGGTTGGTGCCATGGGTATTAGAGAGGTCGCCTTGACTTGAGTTGTTAGTAAAAGAATTATACAATCCGACTGGACTGGAAAAGAAGTATTTACGCGTATCTCAAGGTGATACTCCATTGTAGCTGAGCTAAACTGAGCCGTACTGTGTGGAAATCAACCAATAGAGTCAGTTTATTTTTACGGCTCTTTTTAGCTCCATTCCAGTATTGGTTTATTTTCACACAGTACCGCTCAGCTCAGTTCATCATCATTCTATTATTGTAATAACACTTACATAGACTTTAGCCCCAATTCTTTACTGAGATACTCGAGGGTTTGAGGGGTTTATAATTTTTCACTTCCCATTTCTATTATCATTCATCATTATCACGAAGGAAATATTGTTTATTTATGTATTACTTGTAAGAAAAAATACTTTGACACTGGCTAAATGTGCTAACAAAACACGAAATGACTATTCGGACCTTATTTTTTGTATAATTGTAAGGTGTCCAATACTGGTGCCACTAATTCACCAGGTGTATTCGTAGAATCCTACTACTATCAAAAACAGTGATACCCTACTTAAAATGCAAATTCTACTAGCAGTCCCAGTTTCCACGGCCTTCCCTTTGTATAGTGTTGTAATGTTGTTAGCGCTGATCATATGCTGTGGTAGGGCCCCTTGGTAGCACTTACACAGTAGGCTTCGCAGTATCGGCCTCAATGCAGCTCAATTATTACAGGCTGAGTGCAATCGCTGGAACCCTTAGCGTTTTTAAGCTGGTCGACAATCCATTCTGAATTACCAGTACCGTTATATCGACTCTTGATTATTCAATACTCGGTCAATCTTTTTCTGACGTACTCCATGATTAGCTTATCGTTAAGTTTTCACGAAGTAAGTAGTATTTTTTTATATTAAATAGAGTGAGCTATGGCAATGGGTCATTATACTATCTATTCTATAAGAGCCTCTTTGTATCTTACCATCTTATACACTGTTTGTTGCCTGATATAAATAAATCGAAATAATTTTATTCTATAGTATGGGAGGTGTAAAGCAAACCTATAAGAGAACAGAAAACTTACACGATATTGTTTTAGAATATCGATGCTCGGTTGTGTAAAAACAAAAGTGTAAAACAAATGTAAAAAAAAACGAATACTTTAAAATCGAAGATATGGTTTTTTTAATATGCATAATGTTTTTTAGAACAAATATGTTATTCAGTCTTGGACTACTATCATCATCCATCACCCATCAGACCTACTTATAAAGATTTACCTCACCACCATCGTGTAGGTACAACACTTTCAAATGGGTAAAAAAAATAACATAGTCATATTAACGCGTCTAAAATACTATGGCACGACTATAACACTTGATGCTTGTAACTCTATCATCGCTTCACTCGCCGTCAAGCGTGCTATCGGTGGAAAATACAGGGTATTTCATGTCAACGGGTTGTTGATAGTCTCGAAAAGATAAACTACGCAGTCAAAATTCGACTTAAACTTTGGCAATAATAATAGGGCTTGTCATATTAAGAAATGTCATAATAAAAGAAATGAAGAATGAGGCAATGTCTATAAAGACTTACTGCCGTACTCAGAGACGTCAATTAAGTTTTAATGACAATTAAGTCTCTTGCTGTCACTTTCTTAAGTATAGTGCTAAATAGAGAAGGAAAGACATATAATTATCATAAAAACTTAATTGACGTCTCTGAATACGGCAGTTAGACAGCTTTAATCACATAATTTTATTCGTCAAACAATAGCTACTGGGTAAATAAAGCCTCAACCCACCACGCTACACATCACACATCACATACACATCTTACAACCACAAACGGCATATCATAGCTTCCGAAGCATATACGAAACATTTCCAAATTGATCAATGATCACCCATCTGATAACTCGTCATGGCAATGTAGCTCAAATCGCAAGTTCGCAAACCGAACATGCAAGCCGCTATACGGCTTTGAACATCGCATAAATAACAACAATCATTGTCATGAAGTCGTAAGTCAACGATTCGTTCACGCTCATAAAAAGTTGTATCATTCCAACTTCACGTAGGTATATGTAACTTTAAACAAGCGAACTCCAAACCTTTTTGCAGCATAACCATTTTGAGCCCATTTGGATGCAGCGCATGTCCAAACATTCGGAGCGTGTGCCCGGAGCAAACAGCCCGTCAGTTGGAGCCTTTTTGAGTGACGAGCGGAAAAAATCGAGCCAGCTATTGATATCGGGCTTTTATAACTTAAACATTGACTAAGAAATTTGCAAATGAACGAGAAACTGCATGACAAAAATGTTAATAGAATAGAAATAAAAAAAAAATTAAAAAAAAATAATAATAAAAAAAAAAAAATAATAAAAAAATAAAATAATTAAATAAATAAAAAAAAAAAAAAAAAAAAAAAATTAAAAAATAAATTAAATATTATGATTATTGTATGAGATTGAGAGACTTTCAACCCGAGCCGAGGTCCTAGCTTTTAGGAGCGCTATCATGGTGCCATTCTCTTTAGAAACCTTGTTATGTAGCAACTTTTTAATTGAAAGAGAGAAAATAAATGAAATTTAATAATAACAAAATATTTACAAAATCTATACAAAACAATTTATATAGAAAAAAAATCTAATAGTTAATATGGGGAGGCCTATGTCCAACAGTGGACTAATATAGGCCGATGATGTTTATGATGAGGAATCTATCAGCGCCAGATGGCGCTTCCTCAGCAGTATGTAGCGAAGGAACTGGCTCAGCAACACTTCACAGGATCTCGGGGTCAGACTGGCTCAGCAGCACCGCACAGGATCTTGCAGCACTTCACAGGATCTCGGGGTCAGACTGTTTCAGCAGCAGAGGTCAGACTGGCAGAGGTCAGACTGGTAGAAGTCAGACCGGTAGAGGTCAAACCGGTAGAGGTCAGACCGGCAGAGGTCAGACCGGTAGAGGTCAGGCCAGGTAGAGGTTCCGCAGTCAAACAGTGGTTCCGTAGTCAGTCAGTGGTTCCGAAGTCAGCCAGAGGTTCCGCAGACAGCCAGAAGGTTCTATAGACAGCCAGAGGTTCTATAGTTAGGTTCTCCTTGGTCAGAACTCGTAATTAGACTGGCCTTTGACCGCAGGACAGGACGCTTATATACCCTTACCGTAGAACACAATTTAATTTAAATTTATACAAATTTAGATTTACTTAAAAAGTTTACATTGCACTTTTAAAAGAAAATATTGTCTTTGCCATCAAAACTTTTGACAAGGCTTTGTTTATAAATTTTCATTGAATGGAAGTAATTTTATAATATCTAAAGAAGTATTGTAAGAAAATAAAGACAACATGTAATAATTTTGATAGAAAGATAAAAGGAAACAACTGGACCTAAAAATGTGACTACAAGAGATAAAAATATAAAAAAAACATGCTTAGCAACAATAAAAATCGTAAGTATTTTCGTATTTACACAAACCTTTCCCTATCCTCTATCTTATTAACATGTTATAAAAAGTGAATACTACATTTCCCCCACAACCCCAGAAAATTTTTACACTATGTGAAAATTTTGAAGGTTAATAGGTTACTTCCAACTCTATCATACCAATCCTACCATACAAAACCTAACATATTACAATAAACCTTTCATACAAATATCTATCAAACTTAAGGGTAGGGCTCACAATCAATGGCTCCTACTCTAAGGAGAGTACCTAGCTATGCTTCATAACATTGGCTTTTTTTAGGAGTTGTTATCCTCTCACGCTGAAATCCCAGTGATGATGAATGATATGACTGTAGGCTTATTTAATGAGTAGTCAGCCGCTCATTAGAAATAAAATGATGTAACAAATGAAGAAAGAAAATATATACAAATGAAAATGTAAGTATTAAAATGTATGTATGACAAGGGCTTATTTTACGAGTTGTCAACCGCTCAAATGAAGAAAAGAATGCTATCCCAAGTAAGTACGCAACGCAGGGGTAGGGCCTGGTGCAAAGTACCTACAGGGAGTAGCGCATCGCAACGCAGGGGTAGAGCCTGGTGCAAAGTACAAAGTGGAGACGCAATGATAAGCATGAAAATGATAAGGAATGAGAAAGCCAAAAAGTAACTAACGAATGAAGATGAAAACAAAATATATATATACACTGGACAGCAAAAATAACGGGTCATTTAGAAAAACCGCGATATCTCCCAAAGTTATTTACATAGATCCTTCGTATAAATAATATGTTATAGGCAGATTTATGACGCTTATTATACATATCAAAAGAGCATTGCATTTAAACAAGTTACAGCTTCAAAAAAAGAAATTCCGATTTTTGAAAAATATCAAAATTCTAATTAATGGAATAGAAAATTTTCTTGCTTTTGTTTCAAACCGAGTTGTCATCATAAACAGTTTTTTTGGCTGGTCACAGTATTTTGTGCATCAACCATGCACCAACATGTCGTTATCTACTGAAGAATGTACACGAATTATCACCATGGTACAAGAAGGAAGGAGTCAGCGGAGTACTGCTAGAACAGTAGGTGTATCTTTATCAACAGTGCAAAGAGTACTCCAGCGATTTCAAGAGACCGGTATGAACATCAGGACACCAGGGAATGGCAGGCCAAGGTGTACAACTACACGAGAAGACCGATTCATCGTGAGCACTATGTTAAGAAATCGACATCTCACGGCTGTTCAGGTCCGAAATAGCCTTCAAGAAATTCACCACAACAATGTAAGCTCTGACACGATCCGGCGGCGACTTCGGGAAGCTGATATAAAGCCTTATAATCCAGCAAATGGCCCTAAATTGCTCAGAGAACATCGAGTTGCCAGGTTGCGATTTGCTCGAGAACACGTCCGATGGACAAATGAAGATTGGTCCAGGGTTATGTTTTCCGATGAGTCAAGATTTTGTTTATTCGCACACGATGGGAGACGAAGAGTATATAGGCGACCAAATGAACGTTATCTTCAAGCATGTTTGTGCCATTCGGTGGAGGATCAATAATGGTTTGTGCTGGGATATCTTCAGAGGATCGTACGGAGTTAGTAATTATAGAAAACGGTTCTCTGACAGCTCCCAGATATGTAGAGGAGATTTTAAATGAGCATGCTGGTCCTTTCCTTTGTGAATATGGGCGCAAATTCTATTTTTATGGACGATAATGCGCGACCACATACAGCACATTTGGTCAACGCGTATATTCAAGACGTCGGTATCTCCAGCTGCAGCTAACTTACGTGAGTTAAGAAGTGCGCTAGTAGAAGAATGGTCAAACATAGACCAAAACCGTATTAGAAATTTGATTTCCAGCATGCCACATCGTCTTAATGATGCGATACGGGCTCGTGGAGGAAATACAAGATATTAAATTTACAGAAAAGCTTTCATTCTGCAGATTAACTGTGTTGTATATTTTTGTTGTCAAAAGTTAGAAGTGATTTTTTTTGTATTTTTAGTACTTAAATAAAATTATACAGTTTACAAACGTGTTATGTATTTTCTTTTATGTATAAGTCAGTCATCTATAACATACTACAGTTTCACTAGTTTGTGTTGTGTAATTAAGAAACTATCACACTTTTTATAAGCGACCCGGAATTTTTGCGGCCCAGTGTATATACATTACCTAAAATCAAGATAGAAATTAAAATTATTATTAAATATTGTAGAAAATTAGTATTAAATATTGTAGAAAATAAATTAGGTACCAAGTTAAACTTTTTCCAAAAAATCTACCCCAAGAATTAATGAGGGAGTTATTTCTGGGAAAACAAAAGCTCTTATTAAATGAGTTTGACCATAAGTAACCTAAAGATTTAATTTTATGATTATTAGCAGTAGATACAACAAACGAAAGTTAAAGAGTATAAAGAGATAATAATCTAATCGTGACAAATAAATAACTAGATATAAATATCATAAATGATTTCAAAGTGAGCAGACTAATATGTAGTAAAGTGTAATGTGTCGAGAATCTAAGCCAAAAGTAAAAGAACGTGCAAGTGTATTTTTTAGAATTTAGAGAACAGAGCTAATAGTTACGTTGGGCGCCAAACTGTTATGTAGCAACTTTTTAATTGAAAGAGAGAAAATAAACGAAATTTAATAATAACAAAATATTTACAAAATCTATACAAAACAATTTATATACAAAAAAAATCTAATAGTTAATATGGGGAGGCCTATGTCCAACAGTGGACTAATATAGGCCGATGATGTTTATGATGAGGAATCTATCAGCGCCAGATGGCGCTTCCTCAGCAGTATGTAGCGAAGGAACTGGCTCAGCAACACTTCACAGGATCTCGGGGTCAGACTGGCTCAGCAGCACCGCACAGGATCTTGCAGCACTTCACAGGATCTCGGGGTCAGACTGTTTCAGCAGCAGAGGTCAGACTGGCAGAGGTCAGACTGGTAGAAGTCAGACCGGTAGAGGTCAGACCGGTAGAGGTCAAACCGGTAGAGGTCAGACCGGCAGAGGTCAGACCGGTAGAGGTCAGGCCAGGTAGAGGTTCCGCAGTCAAACAGTGGTTCCGTAGTCAGTCAGTGGTTCCGAAGTCAGCCAGAGGTTCCGCAGACAGCCAGAAGGTTCTATAGACAGCCAGAGGTTCTATAGTTAGGTTCTCCTTGGTCAGAACTCGTAATTAGACTGGCCTTTGACCGCAGGACAGGACGCTTATATACCCTTACCGTAGAACACAATTTAATTTAAATTTATACAAATTTAGAATTACATAAAAAGTTTACATTGCACTTTTAAAAGAAAATATTGTCTTTGCCATCAAAACTTTTGACAAGGCTTTGTTTATAAATTTTCATTGAATGGAAGTAATTTTATAATATCTAAAGAAGTATTGTAAGAAAATAAAGACAACATGTAATAATTTTGATAGAAAGATAAAAGGAAACAACTGGACCTAAAAATGTGACTACAAGAGATAAAAATATAAAAAAAACATGCTTAGCAACAATAAAAATCGTAAGTATTTTCGTATTTACACAAACCTTTCCCTATCCTCTATCTTATTAACATGTTATAAAAAGTGAATACTACAACCTTCTGAGGAAGACAAATGTTTTATGCCATATCATCATCGCCATCATCATCAGCTCATGTCCCCACTACTGGGGCACGAGCTTTCCCTATGGATAGGGAAAATGGGCCATATATTTTTTAGTAAAATTTACGAAAGTCACAATTTTTTCTTTAAACATTATAACTGTACGGGAAAGAATTAAGGGTTTTTATATTGAAGAAAAACACCTATCTTTCTGTGAGTTATTTTTTGACAACTAACTTAAAAAACAAAATAACATTATAAAAACATAGACAACGTATCAAAAGAGGTATATAAACATAAGAAACTCCCCGACATCGTCCCCGCCGTGTAGCGTAGCTACACAGTTTCTTCGTTCAGGAGAGCCAACTTCTTTGTGGGTCTTCTTATTGTACCTCCTTTCGTTGCTACGTCGACAACACGAACAACTCCATCCTTGCCCGGGTAGACTTCCAGTACCCGACCCATGGGCCACACGCCTCGTGGCATGTTAGGGTCTACTACCAGGACCACATCATCCACTTTTAAATTAGTGTGTTGCTCACTTTGAGGTCTCTTTTGCTTGAGGCAGGGCAAATACTCCTTAAGCCACCTGCTCCAGAAATGCTCAGACAGGCGAAGCACTTTCTGCCACTCTTTCCTTAGAGAGAAAACACCGTCATCCAAGCGTACTGGTAGTTGCTGGGCCGATGAGGCTCCTATGAGGAAGTGGAAAGGTGTAAGGCTCTGGCACTCTTGATTTACAGTGACGTAGGTTAAAGGTCTCGAGTTAACCAGGGCTTCCGCCTCAAGAAGAAGGGTGTGTAGTAGTTCCTCTCTAGGGAATCTGTCCTTGAGCGTGACAAGAAGTGCAGACTTCACTGTTTTGACAAGCCTCTCCCAGCATCCACCCATGAACGGCGAAGCGGGAGGGATGAAGCACCATTCTATGCCTTTGTTAGCAGCAAACTCCTGTACAGCATCGCTATTAAACTCACGCAGGTACCGATTAGCTCCAACAAAAGCTGTCCCATTGTCTGATAAAATCTTACATGGCAGACCCCGGCGCGCAGCGAATCGTCGTAGACACATAATTGCCGAATCGGCTGATAGGCTTCCGACTATGTCAAGGTGCACTGCACGCGTAGTCATACAAGTGAACAGCGCTACCCACCGTTTTTCTCGTCGGCGGCCAATTGATACGTCAACAGGGCCGAAATAGTCCAGGCCAGTATTGGTAAAGGGGCGGCTGTGGTGCTCGAGTCTCACGTCAGGAAGATCGCCAGTAGGTGGGACTTGAGGTTTTGCCATGCGCTTAATACAGAAAGGGCATCTTCTTGCCGTCATGCGCACTTCACTACGGCATCGAAATATCCAATATTTCTCCTTGAGTTCGTTGACCACCAGCTCGTTGAATCCGTGAGCAGCTTTCACATGGTAGTGACGAATAAGGAGACGAACTGCAGGGTGACGGCTGTCCAAAACAATAGGAGATGTGGTGGCGTAATCTGAATTCTTTAGATGTTTAATGCGACTGTCCAATCTCAGGATGCCATCTTGGTCGAGTACTGGGGATAGAGCATATAATTTGCTCGTTTTTGGTAAGGGCTTGGCTGGTAGCAAACGAAATTCTTCACCGAAGCAGTCGATCTGTGCCTTTCGCAGAATAGCAATCTCTGCCTTGTGCATATCAGTTGATGATAGAGGTGAAAATGAGGGATGAGAATTAACAGTTTTAGAATTTTGGTGTTTGCGTGCCAAAAGTGACCGAAAAGCATTTGCGCCCTGATAGACGCGCGCGGTCGCACGAATCAAACGCAACCACTCACTAAAACGTGAGGGATCTGGCACCACCGATGAAAGTTTGCCCAGATTGATTGTCCCTACATGCACCTTGGAGGGCTTCAACTCTTCCAAAGTGGATGTAGCTTCGGACTTCGATGGTTCCTTGGGCCATTCTTGGGATGGCAACGATAAAAAATTGGGACCAGAAAACCACCGTGACAAGTCGGTATTAAGCTCTTTTAATCTCGTTGCGTCGTCAGCGACATTCAAAACACCTGGTACATATCTCCAATTGTTGACGTTCGTTATTTCCGTGATTTCGCCAACACGGTTAGCTACAAATGGTTTGAATGTTCGCGCGTCGCTGCGAATCCAACTCAACACTGTGGTTGAATCAGACCAAAAATATATTGAGTTTGGATCTATGACATGACCGATGCATACAGTGCTGGCAAATCGAGCAGCAATCAGGGCTGCCTGGAGCTCCAAACGTGGTACGGATGTAGGTTTTAGAGGGCTAAGGCGTGCCTTTCCACCAATCAGAGACAGCTTCACTGACCCATTCGCGAATGTGAAGCGCCAGTAAACGACACAGGAATACGCTTCTTCACTTGCGTCAGCGAAAACGTGGAGCTGCCTGTCACTGATGTCCTCATTTTGGAACCCACATCTGTACCAACGAGGAATTCTGATATTCGAAATCATAACCAGCTGTTCAGACCAGTTCTGCCACTTTTTAATTGCATCTGGTTGCAGCTCGGTGTCCCAGTCTATGCCAGTTCTCCACGTCTGTTGGAAAAGAATACGTCCTTGGATTATCAATGGAGTCAAGAGGCCGAGAGGGTCGTATACGCTCATCAAATGCGATAGTACTTTGCGTTTAGTTAATTTATTATTTTCAGGAAATAGGGGCCCATTTCGGAAACTAAAAGTGTCGCTCTGAGGATGCCAAATGAGTCCCAAAGTCCTGATGAAAGCTTCAGGGCCTACGTGGACATTATCTGGAAGAGGGGCGCGCAGATCCTCAGGAACGGAAGCTAATGCCGGGGGTACATTAGATACCCAACCGCGCATCTCCATTCCTGCGGCTTTGTGCACAGTGACTATGTCAGCTGCGAGTTGGGAGGCTTCTTTTATATCATCAACACTGCCCAAAAAATCATCCATGTAATGGTCGTGGATGATGGCTTTTGCTGCCTTGGGGTACGACTTCTGCAACTCTTGGGCGTTACGGTTTTTAATGTATAGCGCAGTACACGGGCTGCAAACGGCGCCAAAAGTTACGGAAGTCATCCTATATTCCTTCAACCCGCAGCTGGGATCCTCTCTCCAGATATAGCGCAAAGCGTTGCGGTCTGTCTCCCTGATCCTAATTTGAGGAAACATTTCTTTCACATCCGCTGTCATTGCTATGTGTCCTTCACGAAAACGAAACAAGATATGGAGCAGTGGCTGTAGCAGGTCGGGCCCGGGGAGCAGAAGTGAGTTCAGACTGACTCCCGAGGTCCGCGCGGCTGCATCGTGAACGACACGAAGTTTTTTCTTCTGTGAATGTACTACTGGAAAATGAGGCAGATACCAGCGTATCGCTTTGTGAGTATCACACAGATTAAAACTGTCGTGGTGAGTGTGTCTAGGGCACTCCTCCGCGTAGCCCTTTTCCATCATGTTATTAATAAAATCACAATATTTTTTCTTAAAATCTAGGTCTCGAACCATGCGTCGTTCTAAGCCTAAAAACCTTGAAAGCGCTTGAGGATAACTGTCAGGTATGTTTGAACTTGCAGTGTCTTTACGCCACAATAAACCAACTTCAAACCTACCTGACGGCAGACGTTTGGCTGTATCATCCAGAATGTCCAAAGCGTATTTATCCTCCTTAGAACACAACGTCTCTGGCTTTGAGATACCTATAGAATCCAGGCGAAAGTAATCTTTGATCATCTCGTCCATGGCGGGCTCATCACCACCAGGAACAGCGACGTGGTTTACAAAATGGACAGGTTTAGTCCAGCTACTAGATTTGCCGTGTACTACCCATCCTAAAGCTGTGCGTGTAGCAACGGGTTGATTCCTAGAACCTTGTTTCACTTCACGACTCACAGTTAAATACCAGTGCTCAGCACCGAGCAGAATCTTGGGTGTGGCGTTAGTTAGTGTAAGAACGTCGATTAAATCAGTCAAGTGTGGATATTTCGACAAATCACTATTGCTGACAGTTTGTGTAAACAGCGAAAGTGTATCTATAGCCTTAGCGTTATTCACAGAAAACACCTCGTTAGAGTGTTTCCCCTTAATAGAGAAACTCACGTGTTCAATCGGTTTGTGCGTAGACATTCCGGCCACTCCGTCAACTTTGATGGACTCCCTTGGGCCTGATGCACCAATGTGACGTGCCACCTCCGAGTCGATCAAGGTTGCCGTGGAACCGTCGTCAAGTAAGGCGTAGGTGTCGTATTTTCCACGCGGTCCGCTCACCTCAACAGGGACTATCTTTAAATATACACGTGTCTGTATTATGTCGTTTAAGTCAGATTCTGTGACGTTAGAAATAGTGACGGTTTTATCAGTATCATTATTTTCTATTACAACATTGTAAGAAAGAGATGGAGACTCGTCAGCAGAGCGGGACGCTTGCGGTGTTGACGCTGTATGCAGTAATGGGTTATGGAAGCGTCCGCAGCCGTCGACACCGCACCGTCCGATCCTGCAAGTCTTCCAGCGATGTGTCTTAGATTTTAAACATTTGTAACAGATTTTAGCTTCGCGCAACCAGCGCCACTTATCGTCTAACGTTAGGGATTTAAAATTCTTGCAATCTGACAGCATATGTTTATTAGCGCAGAAACGGCACAAATCTGAAACAGTATTACGTGTAGATGCCAAGTGAACGTTCTCACGACGTGCAAAATTGTGACCCAAATTATTGTGACCGACTGTACCAGGTCGCCTACCAAAATCGGATGTTGTTCCAGGCCTTTTAGTGTATTCGTGTATTAAACCAAACCTGTTGTGTTTGATGGCCTCTATATCGAGTAATGCAGATAAAAGTTGTATTTTCGGTACAGACGGATCACTACGGTATGCAAAATCTTTGAACTGACTGTACAAAATAGGTGTTAATTTGCATAACAAAGATTGGAACAGTTCTACGGAATGTAAGTGCTCTTTTTGTTCTAAATTGTTAATAACGGCTATGCAATTACGCAGTATACACGCAAAATAATTTAGTTCTCTTTGATCGTAACTTATCTTAGGGAGATTACGAACAACAGTAATTTCCTGCAACACTATCATTTCGGGAAGCGCGAACATCTGCTCCAGCATATCGAGTACTTCTTCAGGTCGCTCCGCCGTGTATAGCAGCGACGACACGCTCTCGAGGGCCGGACCACGCAGTGCACCGCTCAAACGCACGAGATTCTCGGCGGGCGTAAACAAATGTTGTGTGTTACGATAAGTACGTCTAAACATCAACCACTCCGTTGTCTTACCGCTAAAAGGCACCAGTTCTACCTTATGCGAACACCTATTAAAATAAACGTTAGGCTCGGCCTGTTTTGGCTGTGAGTAAAACTCCTTATAGTTTGAGTTAGTTGTTGGCCGCGTAAATGACGTAAAATTATTTGGCATCGACATATTTTGTGACTTTGTCATGTCGTTCAAAGGAATTTCAAATGTCACTGGTTTTTTGTAAACATGCTGAGAAATTTCATGATTTTCAGGAATACGTAATGTTGTATGATTTTCATTAAATGTACGGGAATGGTGTTGTAAATCAAACATTTTTTTACCATGAAAATCATGACGGGTTGTGTTTTCTCGCGAGAAATGTGGTGCTTCCGTGTTGTTTTCATTATTTTGCTCTACGTAACGTAGCTGTGGAACCAAATTTCTCGCGGGATCCGAAACCATATCAGTGCCGTCCTTTCGTGTGAGCAATGATTCTGACACTGGTATAGCAGTGTTCTTGTCGCTCGGACGACTTGTGTGGTTTACGTCGTGAACCCATGATGCGGTACGTGAGTAAGCTTGACTAACCGAGCGAGCCAAACGATCGTCGGCTTCCTGCGCCGCCAGAGTGGCTTCCATCTCCAGCTGCTCGATTTGGTTTGCCTGCTGAATAAGCTTACGTTCGTGCTCAAGCCGTTGTTGTTCAATTTGCTGTTCGCGTTCAAACAGCTGCTGTTCGCGCTCCATGCTTCGTCGGGCGAGCTGTGCCTCCGCGGACAACCTACGTGCCCTTATTGTGGCTGAGGACCGCGAAGACCCCGACAAACGTGACCTGGAACTTAGCGAAACATTACTAGGCTCTTCGATAGTTGTGGGACAGTGAAGAGGCATCCCAGAGTCAGGATAGTTAGTTGCGGAAGTAATATCACCCTTGCTTACAGTAGGGTCTGGTTTTTTGCACGGACCGAGCCCAGGATCGCGAGCCGCGGGAGTATCAGTGGCTTTAGTGCCTTCAGTGTCCATCTTCATGGACTGGCCGAGCCCACCCGCGACTGTCGGTGCTAAATTTCCTGCGGCTTTTGATCGCGTTAACATACCTTTCGAAGGACCAAAAATGTACGGGAAAGAATTAAGGGTTTTAATATTGAAGAAAAACACCTATCTTTCTGTGAGTTATTTTTTGACAACTAACTTAAAAAACAAAATAACATTATAAAAACATAGACAACGTATCAAAAGAGGTATATAAACATAAGAAACTCCCCGACAATAACATTATTTAATAATATTTTGTAATCTGTTAGCGTAATTGCACTTGTCTAGGGGTGCATGCAGGTCTCGTATGTCACCAGGAAGCGCTACTTCAATGCCATCCAAATTTTCGTTTTTCTTAACGTGACCGAATCCTCCTTCCTATGACATGGAGTCCTTCAAACGAGGCGTGAAGAGGCATCTTGTGGGCCGGCAGGGTGAGGGTGACTGATGCTGCGTTGTTTTCACGCTGCACCAGTTATCCTTGCGTCTGGACTCCGTTTCCACTTAACATCAGGTGGAGTGGAGTCATTTGCCGAGCTATGAATAAAAAAATAAAAATAAACTCTCACAAGGCACCCTGTGTCACGAGTGTACCAGCGTTTAGGTTGCCTATCGAATTGCATAACGTTGTTTGCCTAAACCGTAATAGGGTATTTGACTACAATGAAAATATTGATCAAACTGTTGTTAACTTAATAGTAAACATGTTTTTGAACTAATTTAGCCAACACAAAATTTTAAAATAAGTATGATTTTTATAAAAAATCATTAATAACATGATAAAATTTTTATGATTGACCACATGATCAAAAACGCACGGGATGACGCTGAATCTGGAGTGACGTCACCAGCTTGTTTACAGTAAATGTCAATCAAAGTTTTGTACGTTTAATTTGACAGCTAAAAGTTTGCTTACAAGCAGGTGACGTCACGACATCACGTGACCTGCATTCAGCATTTTTGCGGCTATTTTATTAATTTGAATTTTAATAGCGATTTTCATAAAAAAATAAAGAAATTCATTACGAATTAATCAAATTGCAAATATATTATGCTATAATGAACCATAAGACATATTTTTCTAAAACCTGTCAAATACATTATATAACATATAATGTATTTGACATACATACCATTGCATAACATTGTTTGCCCTAAACCTAATATTGCATACTTTAAATTGCCATAATTATAATTTGGCATATTAACTAACTTACTAAATGAACTAACTAAATCACTTATTATCTCACTACAAAATTTTGTCGAGTTTGGTTGAGCGTTTTATGAATGGCATTTTGGAAACTTATTTGCCCTAAAGGTAGTTTTGTTCAAAGTTCATTTAGGGCATATGGAGAGGAAACGGAGTCAATGCAGCACCTACTGTGTGACTGCGACTCTCTGGCTAGGAAAAGAATGGGACTCCTGGGGTCGGCCAATCCGAAACCGGCAGACTTCAGGCTCTTTGCTCTTAAGGACGTTGCCAAACTTATGGCATCTATAGGTCTAAGGTAGGTAGGTATCTAACAATCTAAGGTCAAAAACTCGCGCATCTAAACTTATTTTACTACAGACTTGGCATATGGGTAGGATCCCTTTGCTTTTCCTAAACATAACGAGAAAAACTCAAAACAAAAAACCAAAACAAGATTCGTTGATTCGATCCTCGTCTATGCTGTTTCTACCTTTATTGGTACTAGAATTGTCGTATCTACACTCTAACACGATTCTCAGTGCCTTGGATATTTAAAGGTATCGATATCACAGACAATCGGCAAAAGCTGACCGAGTGCTGAGCCAACGGAAACCGCCTCTTGGCGTCCATTACTGCATCGCGATTCCTTCCACGTTGCTTTGTTCTGCGATATTCTTTATTCCTTGTTTTATTTCTTTCAAACACTGCTTTGGGGCGAATTTAACGCTGAAAAGGAAACTGACGATTACGATATACATATAAAACATTGATGTAGTTTAGCAAACCAGCCAATTTTAAAAAAACAATGTACCTACTTAATTAAACTTTTAAAATAAAATACTTGATAACATTAAATAAAAAAATATTTTTAGAAAAAGAAAATAAACATTACCATTTTCATGTTATTATAAAAAAAATAATTTAAAAGGGGATTAAGCAAATTAATTAATATAGGTATATAATAGAATAGAAAAAATATTTATTGGGTATGGAACATCATTGAAGCATGTAGGTACCAAATTAGTACATTTATCATTTTATTGATCGAAGATCTTAGGCACACCTTTTTGATTACTCGACGTTTCGACCGAGTTGTACCGTCCGTGCTTACGGGCTCTCTATGCCTATGCTGCGAATGTTTTGTTTAATGCATCTACTCGTTGCAAGATTTGACAGTTAGAGATGAAATAGCCAGTTCTTCGTATGGTTGAGGATTCCGTGAAAAATTACTCGCTTACATAGGATTTTTCTAAATTTCTCAGTATCACGATATACTGGGTGCCTGTGCGAGTTTAATTCGCCATACGATCACGTTAACAAAATATTGTATGGCAAAATTTTTACTCTTCTCGTATGTCGCCAGGAGGCGCTGCTTCAATGCCATACTAATTCTCGTTTACGTTAACGTGATCGTATGTCGAAAGAAACTCACGCTAGGCAGTTAGGCACACTGGTTTGTACGCAGACGAAGTCGCGCGCGGTCGCTACTAAGAAACAAAAACAAAAGCAGAGCGCCGCTCGCTGCCACACCGAATTTATCCCACCGCATCGCAACACGACAACAGGACCGTTCTTCATTATCTCCAAATTAAATTTCGGAAGGTCGGAATTTGTTTCAGGCCCGACACAAGTCAAGAGTCGTTTCGTATCTGAATGTAATAGCGGCGCCTTTGTCCCCGTAAACAAATTGCGAACGAAACGCGACTCATCCTTTCATATATGACATATATATTTAAAAAAAGTTGATTATCGTTACTGCGGGCAACTCCCAGAGCGGAAGCCCTTTTGTTATTGTCAAATTAGCCAATCCTCAAGATAACAAAACATCCCTTTATGCGAAGGGACAAAAGCCCTTTATTGACGAGCTGAATTTATTCAGGGTTTTAACTATCTTCCGTATATAATCCGGGGAGGAAAGGGTGGAATGGTGTAATGTTATATTTATAGCGGGCTGGGATTGCGTCTCCCCTTGGATTTGTGCTTGCAAATTAGATATGCTATGAGGAAAATTTGTTCTTCCATTTTGATGCTTAACGTACTTAATAAGAATTATTTTCTTATCTTATTTTTTATAAAATTGTATTTTTATGTACGTTGGGGTTGTATCTGGTAGTGTTCTAAGTAGGTATATGAGTGGTAACAGTTACCAGAATGTATGATAATATATAATATAAAAACAAATCACACATTTTCTTCGACAGTTTACGCGAGCACTACACATTGATATGAAACACGTTTTATTGCGAATACGACTCACATAAATTTTACGTAATATATTTTTATTATGGAACGCCTATTTTTGTATTGTAATGCCTGGTAGTAGGATTATGCCCAGAATCCGATACGAATCTGGCAAAATGACATGACATAGAGACATAACTAACCGATTATAGTTATATTTATTTTACGCATATTTAATTGCGTTTGTGTTTTTTAATTTTAACACAATTATTAAAAAAAGTGTTGAAATTTTGCAACATTTTATTTCAAATTATAAAAGTAACTGTCTTTAGAGTTCCCTGTGTGGTGCCGGGGATAAAGAATTACACCACCCCATCTCTTCCCGTGGGTGTCGTAAAGGCCGACTAAGGAACCATTCTAGAGGATGGGCAGCAGCATCTCTCTGAGGTTACCATCAACCTACTGCGATCGCCAACCCGCTTGCCAAGCGTGGCGATTACGGCAAATACCCCTCATATCCTTGGGGGACGCCTTTGTCCAGCAGTGGACGTCTTTTGGCTAAGATGACGATGATGTCTTTAGAGTTGACCACAAGCGTGTGATATAAACTAGTTGTTACAAGCGTTTATCAGGCGAGTTGTATCAGTCACTACTCAGTAATATAAAAAGCTAGCGGCCCGCCCCGGCTTCGCACGGGTGAACTTTTCTTTTTAATATAGCCTATGTTACTCAGCGCTAATGTAGCGGTAAAAGAATTTTTTAAATCGGTTCAGTAGTTTTTGAGTTAATTCGTTGCAAACATGCAAAATATCAAAATTACAAAGCTTTCCTCTTTAAAATATTAGTATGATATAGATAACAACCTACAAAATTATTTAAAAAATTATCATCATCGTCGTCATTGCCAGCTCATTTTATGTTCCTGGGCCTGAGCCTTCTCTATGGATAGGGAGAACAGGTTATAAATAAACTACGCGGTAGTTTGGATTGGTGGTTGTTAACGACTGCTTATGCAGCCGGTACCACAGGCTTACGTACCGACAAAAGCACAGATAAAAAAAAAAAAAAAAATTGTCAAACATAAATTAATTCGAATTTATATTATACTAGCTTTTGCTCACGGCTTAGCTCACGTGGGCTACGCGACTTGTGATTGTGTGTAATAAAAGCCAAACTTCATAAATGTAAATTCATAATTTCTAACCAGGCCTAATACCGAAGGATTTAATTTTTAAAATGACAGATTTCCTTACAAACTTTCCACCCTCATTTCACCTCTCTAGGTGAGGTTTTTCTAAAAATGCTAAAACACGTTATTCTTTCATTTTATTAAAATGTCTAATAGATCGATTAAATTATTAATTTTTATAGTTACTAATTTGAAAATAACGATTTCCCCAAAAAAAACCTTCATCGCTTTTTTACTCCTTTAAAGGAAAATAAACAAAATTCCTGGGACACGTCATTCTTTATTTCCTTTCAAAAAGCCAAATACCAATTTTCATGTATTTTTTTTTTACTTCAAAACTGACGAACCTTCATACAAACTTTCAACCCCTATTTGACCCCCTTAGGGTATGATTTTCGTAAAATCCTTTCTTAGTGGCTGGTCGTCACTCAATTTACCCACACTTCGTCTGTCTTTGTTTTGTATTGTTATTGTGAATATCGTGTAATTTTGTAGTGTGTGCCAATAAATGTGTGTTTGTTTGTTTTTACTGTCCAAATTTCAACTAATTAGATTTAGCGGTTTCTGCTCAGCGATGATGAATCGGTCAGTCAGGACAAGTCATTAATGTATACTAGCTGACCCAGCGGACTTCGTATCGCTCTGACAGTTTCTATGTCAACAATACAATCAAATCGTTTCCATGACAACAAAACAAACAAATCGTGGAACATTTTGTATTGGAAAAAAAATGTTTGGAGTGGACCACCCTTATCACTTAGGGGTAAGTATGAAAAATAGATTACGACCAATTTGTTCGACCTACCGAATATACGTATAAAATTTAATAAAAATCGATCGAGCAGTTTTGAGTATGGCAAGATTACCCACATGTGACACGAGAATTTTATATATATAGATAGATAATAACGCCTACGTCACACGAAAGCTAGCAGGTAGGTAAAAACAAACCGTACATCAGAGCATTACCGACCCAAAAGCCCTCCCGGCGTTACCGCGTTTTATTGAAGACATAAAACCTTGCAATTGGGGCGACGGGGGAAATTTTAACTATTCTTGTATGTAATGAGGTTGGGGTGGGTGCGGAGGGTGCGTCTTGCAAACGGGCTGCGTGCCTCGGCGCGGCCTCTGGCGATTTGTCCCTAACGTCCCCTGGACTACCCTTGTGGGATAATAAAGGGATTTTCAAACTTTATAATGGCTGTTTTGAGAGTTTAAATATTGCGTTGTGTGATATGTTGATAACTAAATTGTCTTCACATTTTCCATTACATTAGAAAACCAAGTGAAAATAATTAGGTAAAAAAAATAAACAGTCCCAAATTCAGATGCAAAAGAATTTTATTAAGTAAAGTACAGTAAAAAGTAAAGAAAAAAAAATTTTTTTTTCAGAATATTTGCTCTCAATATTTTTTTCTTCGTCTCTTTTTGCGAAACAATATAAAGTTTGCGAGCCACATGCCGCACGAGTGTTTACGTCGTAAAAGGTGGTCGATACAGACGCGGACGGGCCCGAGCACCGAACCCGCAGATTATTACAGCCTCAATCAAGAATTTCCATTTCTTCAACCCTTGGAAGATTTTCAAAAAGTCTCTCGCTTGCTCGCTCGCTTGTATGTGAGTTTCTTGCCGGTTTTTTGAAGTGAAAACTTCTTTAGCGGCGTTGTACACTTTTTTTGAAATGGGTAAAAAATGTTAAATTCGCGCCAGGACACGTGACTCGCGTCAGGCGTCAGGACACGTGGCCTGTTCGAAAATTCGTAAGACGGATGACAGCCGGCGCGGCGTAGGAGAGGAAGTATCCCCCTCTCTTTCTACGGCGCGGCGAAAATGTATGCCTGCTGTTTCGTTTAGGCGGCGCAGGGCGCTTGCGCGAATGTTCGAGTGCTTTTTAATGTAATATAAATTGTCATGTTTGTGTACGATAGCGCAATAAATAAATATTGTATTCTACCACATAAATGATAGTACTTTTATACTGATAATTGAAGCAATTCGTGCAAAATTATTCCCTAACCATTCCAAAATATCAAAAATGCACAACGTTAATAGTCAAGTTTTCACTTCTGCCGGCACTCCCGGAGTGCAACCCGTCGTTTTTTTTAGTACAAGGTCTCCTGCCTAAACATAGAATAACTATTAGTAGGTAGGTACTGGAATAAAAATAAAATAATGTTGATTTTTTTACACTATTTGCAAAATGTGATAAAGTTTGAGAGCCACTTGTCGCACGAGTGTTTACGTCGTAAAACGTGGTCGATACAGACGCGGCTCGTGACGGGCCCGAGCACCGAACCCTCGGCCCACCCCGCCCGCCCAGTTGAGCCCGCACATTATTACGGACGCTTCTTTCGGAGCCCATATGCTAATCAACTTAGGGATCAGGCCTTTGTAATTCTTTGATGGCAACGTAATAAGTGGAGCACGAAATGGCGGCATTTGATTTTGGAAAAACAAGATAATTTTTTGGAACGATCAACATTATTTTTTTTTAAGCCGAAGAGAAAAAGAAAGTTCCGGAACGTCCGCGACGCAAATGGCTGGACGATATCAAAAAGTGGACTGGACTTAGTTATCGCCAGTTAAGAGCGTTTACGCCGCACACTAGCGCCACTAATGAAAAAAAAAACATATCTAGTAATTAGAGATAGAAAATCAAATTATGCTCAACAAACTATTTGAATGAAGTAATTTACCATTTTTACGTCACCTAATGAACACCTCACATGTTATGGTTTAGTTAAATAAGACGTTACGGCCACTTTTAACTATAACGCCATATTAAATATAAACGCTCTTAAAACAAACTGTATGGGATCGCAGAAAATTTTGTATACTGATCTCCAAACTTCAGTATGATGAAGATGGCACTGATGATGATGATGAAATCCGAGGAATTCTAACGAGAATCTGGCTATAATATTTACGGCAAACATTCCCTGTGTGCTGGAGCCACCAGGCCATAGTCGGTCTTATGGCAAAAGCTTAACCCTTGTGCCTTGGCAAAAAGGAAAGTGCCTGCTCTGGGACGCCACATGTGTTAGCATTTTTACCGCTTCGCACGTTAGTCGCACCATGAGGATGGCGGCCGCAGCTGCTGAGGTGGCAGCTCAAAGAAAGCACGAGAAGTATTCGGTACTCACAAACTATTTGTTTGTACCCCTTGCGGTAGAAACAACTGGTTGTTGGGGTTCAGAGGCCAAACTGTTTTTCAGGGAAGTGGGGCGCCATCTACGAGAGAGGGGTCTTGACCCTCGCTCCGAGTCATTCCTGATGCAAAGGTTGTTTATCGCTGTTCAACGCGGAAATGCGGCAAGTGTGTTGGGCACCTTTGCACCTGGAATGGCGCGGGGAGGGTGGTTTTTGGTATTTGATTGAGCAGTGGTTGTTTTATTTATTTTTGTTTTATTATTATTTTTAATTTTACACTAATAATACACCTTGACATCTATGACGAAAGGTTTTGATAATAAGGTGGTAGCTCGTCAGTCCGACTAAAAGCAAGATTTTCCTTTTGGTGGGAGTTTACTGATTGCCTGAAGCGGTATTTTTAGCGTAACTGGACTGTTGTTAGAGCAAGCGCTATCATCAATGTAATTCAGTACAATAACTACCTGATGGTAAATATATCTGACATGAATGACAAAACATTTATGAAGTTGAGCTACCTACTCACTTATCCTACTAATATTATAAACGCGAAAGTTTGTAAGTATGGATGGATGTTTGTTACTCTTTCACGTAAAAACTACTGAATGGATTTGGATGAATTTCGGCATACAGATAGTTTATAACCTGGATTAACACATAGAATAGTTTTTATCCCGATATTCCCACGGGAACGGAAACCACGCGGGTGAAACCGCGAGCGGCCGCTAGTAATCTATAATTTTTAGATTAACATACTAAATCCTTAATCATTCAAACAGCAAGTAATTCTTGAAAGTCGAAATTCGAGACTAGAATTTTGTAAAAATAAACGAAACATCTCCGTCTTTCTCATTAACAGAATACAAAGTTATAATAGAACTGGTTCGTAACAAAGGGTTATAAAAATGTTGGAAACCCCTCCACGACAGTCCTCTGGGGCTGAGCCATACCGCTTTACGATCTCCAAGTCTGAGGAAAACGGGCAAGAGCGAAAGGTAACTTATTTCATTGTTCCTTTTTTATACGAGTATTATTACGACACTATTATTGCTACTGCGGTAGGTACTATTTTATTTTTGACGACCTCCTTGGTCGAGTGACTTGCACACCGGTTTTCATGGTGTCGCCATCTCTGAGGTCCCGGGTTCGACACCCGGTCGGATCAATTTAGAAATGCCTGTTTTTCTAAATTGTTTCGGGTCTGGGTGTTTCCTATGTATAATAAGTATGTATTTAGTTAGTTTTAAGTATGTTTATCCGTTGTCTAGTTAACCATTTCTCGAGTTTCTTAAGGAAGCTTTTCTTGGGGCTAGATAATTGGTGTGAGTGTGGGAAACATTTTTTTCTTCTTATTATTTCTTTCGCGATTATAAGCGAAAGCGAGGTTTTTGTTTGAACAAGGATTTGAACCCAGGGCCCTCTGAGAGATACGTGAGCGAAAGTGCAAGAGTTTTTCTAGTAGGTATGCCCTTTGGAGGGCAGAGTTCCACATAACAATCAGCGTCTTCCTGGGCGCAGTGGCATGCCAAATGTATTTTACCATCGTGAAGTATCATAGAAATTATCCACAAGTACACATTTTATTAACCCTTTGCGTATACGGTACCCCGAAGTCCGGTTTAGAAATGCAAACGCTTTTAACTTCGCACACTCCTCCGTACTCCGCCCCGGGGAGCACTACGCCAGCGACGAGCATATACAACGTCTGCGCCAACTTAAATTGTACTTTATTTTTACGTAATTTAAATTAAATTTCATTTGCCACTTTTTGAAAAAAAAATTGGTTAGAAAAAAATGTTTGTCAGAAGTTTTGATTAAAGAGGACTTGTTAATGATTTTTTGTTTCGTAATTTTTGGGTCGGTGACGTAAGGACGGCCAGTGAAGCACAATCCTGCTTCACTAGCTGTCTTCTCATTTGGTCTGCTTCTGCTTAACAAATTCAAAATTCAAATTCAAAATCATTTATTTAGTTTAGGCTACAAATAGCTCTTATAAACGTCATTGTGCCATCGGTTCGTAGTCTATCTACTCTGGGCGGGAACGGGAGCTCTTGTGAATGTCACTATGCCATCCAAGAAACACAGCAAGTGTCCAGCTCTTTTCTCCCTTACAGCGTCATAAATATTGTAAAATGCCCTATCATAAAAGGACACTTTCCATCACAAATAAAAACACGAAATATAAAGGACAGTCACAACATGTAGAAAAACACAAAAAAAAAAAAAAAATTAAGTTTGCAAAAACATCATTTACCAGTTTAATTTTTTACAATGTCATACAGTACTAGTAAAAGTCAAAACCTGTCTAAAAAAAACAAAGTTAAACTATAGTTAATAATAATAAAAATAAGACAAGTACGCTAGAGCAGACCAGCCTCCACAGGCGGCACCCGTTCACGAGTATGACATATGAATCAACATCAAGTACTGGTCTACTTTGCCAACAATTTTTTTTTAATTTGCCAACTCTTTTATAAAAAAAGGAAGAACAGGCCACAAACCACCACGCGGGCCCAGTGCGGATTGATGGATGATAACGATTAATTTTTTGTACTGGTTATGATTTTTTAACGTATACCATGTCAAAGTTAACGTTACCAACAAAAGTCACTATACCGTGCAACCTTTAACCCTTTCACTGGCGGCGCGTGCCCAAATGACCCGAAATAGATTGAAGTCACGGCAAAGATGGCTTGACCTTTGCCTCGGCACGGAACCCGTTTTGATTGAAGGGGATGATTAGAACACGTTTTACAGCATCTGTTACTTTAGAACTTCTAAACACAGAAACAAATGCAACTACTTAAAAGCAACCGTAACATTTGTCGAGGAAAGTCATACGAAATTATAGGAAACAAATGAAAGTGATGATGTCAATTCATCCTATCTTGAATATGAAGGTTTGCTTTATCTTTTTACACATTAAACCTATTTTGCATACAATTTCTCTTCTGCCCTAAAATAAACTAACTTTGTGATGAAACTCCAACCTCTGAAACATTAGAATATGATACAGAAAGCTGCACGTAAAACTAAGCTCAGCTAAACGTTGCATAATAGCTGCCATTCAAACAAAAACACACAAAACAACACCACACACTGCATGAACTCCCGCGCGAAGGTCAATGAAAGCAAAAAAAACCAGCCTCGTATATCGCAACTCCAATAAACGAGATTTAATAAACATGAGCACCTCTCATTGTGAGAGTGATAATGACATTGAAAATTAAAATCCCGATGCACTCGTCCCATTGACCGGCAAGCGGCTGTTACGGAAAAAAAAATCAACAACACCACGCAATCGAATAAAAACGTTAAATTGCCGACACTGACATTATCCTATTACGTCATCGTTTCATTCATGAGGTCGTCGGCGGACGCGAAAAAACAATCGCAATGCATGCGTTAAACGCGCCCATTAAACGGTGCTCGTCGAAAAATATTAATTATTAATTAACACGCTTTCGGTGAATTAAAATATTTTTATTGGCGCGAAAAGGCAAAAAGTCGGGAGTTAATTCGGCGGCCGCGATGGCATTGTTTGCGGGCCGCGCGCATAAAAAAGCCGAAACGAGATCGTGGAGAGAAAAAAAAAGCTCTGCGGGCCGAATAAAAACGTAGCCGCGCGGGCCACGGTGTGATTTAAAAATAAAATAACAAAACGACGGACGTCCGTAATGAAATTGAAAGGCGGTACGTCGATACCCGATGGAAAAACGTAAAAGAAGCTCGCCACTTTCCCGCGTAGGCATTGTGGCCTTTTTGGCGTATAGTACCGCGCGGTTTGGGTGCCGTCGCGTACTTGAAGGTTAGGTCACAATTCTAAGACATACTGAAAGTTCTTGGATCAAAGAAGCGCGCCATATTTACACGTGGACTTTGTGGCCTTTTTAGCGTAGTACCTGCGTAGTAACGCAAGTACTGCAAGTACGCGAGTACAATAATTGTAAGACATACTGACAGTACTTGTTTTAGCCACCATTACGTGTTGGCTTTATAGCCTTTTTGATGTAATACCTGCGCGGTGCCAACGCGTACCTATCGTTTCATGCGTGGTGCCACGTTTGCCTGGTACTATCGCAATGTAGATCTCCACCGTGATATTGACCTACCCATTATTAAAGATTTTATGAATGAGGCCAACAGCATTCTTTCTCTAAAAAAGTCGCTTACTTGAAGGTTACAAAGTGACAACTATAAGACACACTGAAAGATTTTATTATCATCATCGTCACTGGCTATGTTAAATCTAACAAACAACGCCTTACACTCCTGCGCAGTTAGGGTGCCGTCGCGTCGCGGGCTTGAAGGTTAGAGAGTGAGAATTGTCAGACATTGCTGAGGAGCTCGAGGGCGCAATGGTAAAAACGCTCGGTCTACAATGGCTGAAGTTTATTTATTTATTTACTAAAACCTTACACTACCATTACAGGTTTTCTTAACCTAATGCGATAGCGCGGCCATCCTTAAAAACTAGTTACTACGTATCTATCTATCTAAACTTATAAAATTAACGCATATTATAATACTTATTACCTAACATAACTTATTATATACAAAGTAAATTTTGCGAGTTCACTCAAGTGACCCCCGAATACGTCCATTTGGTCATGAACCCTGTTTACTGTCTGTATTGCGCGGACAAGCGGCGTCTGCGCTAACAGATTGGTCCAAGTTACGCAAATGTAAAGGACGATCTTCTAATGGGCGGCTAAAATTGTTTTATCTCTAGTTCCTCGGCTTCAGAGGCACGTTACTAAGACATTAATAAAAGTCCTGCTAACACGGTTTTGTATTTTTTCACGACTTTTCCACGACTTCCCGCATTCAACCAAATTATCTACTGATGCTTCTAAGTTGTGCGTATCTCTATAATTAAACGCCTCGGTGCAGGAGCTCGATGGCGCAGTGGTTAACGCGCTCGGTCTGCGAGTGCTGAGGTCAAGCAACTTTTGCAAAGACCGGTCATCGAATGGGTAACCAAAAATGTATAATCTCGAGCACCTCCGTACTTCGGAAGGCACGTAAAGCCGTTGGTCCCGGCTGCATTAGCAGTCGTTAACCACCACCAGTCCGCACTGGGCCCGTGGTTTACGGCCAATTCTCCCTATCCATCCATAGGGAAGGCTCGTGCCCCAGCAGTGGGGACATAAAAATGAGCTGATGATGATGATGAAGAAACGCCTCGGTGGCCGAGTGGCAAAGCGCTCGGCCCGATACCCGAAGGTCCCGGGTTCAATTCCCAGGTCGGCCAAAGAGTGTTTCGTATTCTTCGATGCATAGCCCGGGTTTGCGATCACCAACCCGCATTTGGCAAGCGTGGTGATTAATTAAGCCTTTACCCGTAAATTGTAGTGATGACTTGATTTCAATGATGGAGGCCTTTGCCCAGCAGTGGGACAGTTATAGGCTATTTACTATAATTAAACTAATGCCAATCAACAAAGCGTACCAAGGATCAACCGCTTACACGAACCAAAAGGGATGTGAAAAAATTTTACGTTAAAGAGTCACAAAATTGTTATAAATGGGTGCGGGCCACAAGAATATTTTTTTGCCGGCCAAGCTAAGCTCTTAAACGAGCCAAAGCGGGTAATTTAGAGTGTCGCGCCGGCATTAATTAGTATTTTAATTAAAATTAATAGGCGATTATTTGGGAAAATTTTCAAGTAAAATTTTAATAGGCTTTCGAAATTGGATTTTGTTTTAGATACGTACGTAGGTACTGCATACTTTTACATGCCTACAGTTAGAGGATATAAGACTACTTATAAGTATTTTTTTTAGTGTCGTTACTTCTAAAGAGCTGTGCTGTTTCTTGTCCATTTTTCTGCACACCTAAAAACCTATTTTAGGACGATTCAAAAGTACTTAGCAAACCAGTTTATTTGCATAAAGACACTATAAATTTGACCATACGTTTTGTGTAGATACATAAATACTAAATTAATACATGACATTACATACATTTTGAGGAGTCAAAGAGATCACGGACTCTACAAAGGCGTCAAAATTGTTACGTTTACCCGTAACAACTAATCATACGAAAAAAATCTAATACCATTTCATAGTTCACACATCATCATCATCATCAGCTCATAAAGTCCCCACTGCTGGGGCACGAGCCTTCCCTATGGATGGATAGGGAGAACGAGTCATAAACCACCACGCGGGCCCACTGGTGATTGGTGGTTGTTAACGACTACTGCAGCGGGAACCAACGGTTTTGCGTGCCTTCCAAAGCACGGAGGAGCTCGAGATGATAAATTTTTGGTCACAATGACCGGCCTTTGCGAAAGTTGGTTAACCTCAGCAATCGCAGACCGGGCGTGTTAACCACTGCGCCATCGAGCTCCTCGTTCACACATAGTTCACCACAAACACTTCCCAAAATTGCAAAATAAAACGTTTGCCATCAACCAACACCAATTCATTTCAAATAATAAAAACATATTCTAATGCCACGCCCAAAGTAAACACTTAATAGCTAACGTTTCGTCCAACCGACTCCTATATAAAACTAACCGCGCTTTACAAAAAGGGGGGTATTCATTAAAAAGCCGCTATAACGCAATGACGGGACGAAATTCGCTTATCATCTCGGGGCACGCTTATGAAAATGCGAGTGAAAATTTTAAAAGGAACTCATTATACCTCGGCAGTGTCTACCTTACCCTTTGCATAAAGCTGGTAACATAATAACCCTCCCACACCTACCGGGAGCGTAACGACCCGACCCTTTCAAATTACAATAACACGAGCTTGCCGGTCTGTCTGTACATAAAGCACTTGAGAACACACACAGCTATAACTATCACAATATTTTAAGTAACTGCCTAAGGAGGTTGATGAAAAGAGTTTTTACTTTAAAGAAAATTAAAAAAAGTTGTCACTGGCTGGATTATTTTTTCATTGCACTGAGAAAGGAAGATTGGCGTCTTGTTGTGTCGGAGGCCAAGATGCACTACGGGTCACTGAGCCAGCGGAGTAGGTAAGCAGTACACTGAGAAGGAGAAATCTTAAGTATCTGGTGCTACTACCACCAGTCAAAGTCAAAGTCAAAGTCAAGTTTCGATGTGTGACATCTTTCCGCAAGCCTTCTATATTCATACAATTTGTGGGAGTGATTTCGTGAAATGTGACGGAAGTAGGTGTAACAGTCTGACAGGAAGTCGGGCAAGCGCGCAAGCGCGCGCCATTTTGTAAATTTAAAATCGATATTAAGAACATGACTTATTAGTGACATATTGTGTCATTTGACTATCAATGGTCATTTTGATATATCAAATGTCTTCGAACGAGTATTTACTGCATTTATTTTATAGTTTTATAATGATATATTTAATAGCTGACCCATTTTTTCAGAATATAATGTTAAAATTGCTTATTACTAAAGTGAGTCAAATGTTACACATCATATGGGACTACTGTAAGGCTCCCTCGTTTTTTTTTCTTTAATCATTAAAGTCAGGGTTAGCGTCTGATTATAGACTCTAACAACGACTGAATACAGACCACCTGCTTTCTAGCTGTCACACCGTAAAATTTAAATCACACAAGCTATCCTCACCATGCCGACCTGCAAGTTACTTCTCATACTTTGAGTCAAATATACTGATAATTTCAAGTGACGTGCGCTACCATCATTAAAACTAAGTCCGTATAGACTCTAGACAAAACTGTGTCCTCTGTCAAAACTAGGAACTACCGGACTCTACTTCAAAATCGCTATATTAAAAAACCTTACTTACATTGTATGTATCAGAAATCAGAATCAGAAACTCACGAATGAAACCATGCGCTTTCATAGTATAGCACACAAGCATTCTTTCAGCATCACCTCTCACAACAACAAAAAGAAAACGCTGCATCACGATCATTTTTAATTTCGCCCTAACGACGCCATTGGAGGCTTCGACGGCCATTACGTCACTATCTGTACGTGCATCTTGCGTGGCAAATGACCGGGAAAACCCGACACGGTTTGGGGTTGGAAATTACCTTAGAAGGGAGGGTTATAGGGTTAAATATTAACATTTAGGCTCGTGCAATATGTTTAGTGTGACATGCAAAATCTTATGTACGCTTGGCTGTTTTAATGACATTTTTTGTTTAAACTTTTTACATAAAAAAGTAAATATATAATTACCATAATAACTCAAGACACATAGTTGTCTAATAAATATGTTATAAGTAAATACGTCTTGGTTTACCAAGACCTAGACTTCGTATATAAAGAAGATTGAATTTCACATAGAGTTGCTATACTTATACTTACCAATATACCATATACCTTATATACTTACCAAAACTACAGGCTCATTTAAAAAAGTGCTTGTTGCTTTTGATTACTCAAAAGTACAAGATACAATAAAATTTGTATACCTTCATATGTTTATATAACATCAAAATAATTAGTACTTTAATATAATAATAATAAGATTAAAAATCGTTTTTCAGTTTTTCACCCTTTACCTTTTTTCTTTATTTGTTTATGGATATGTAAATGTTGTGCATTGCATACCTATAATTTAAATACATATAAGTATAAGTGTTTCTCAAACTATGTCTTCTGAAATTAATCATATGTATTTAGTTGGTATCTAAGCCTTATTAATAAATTAATAAATAAATTGTTGTTAAATAAATAATATTTATTTTTAAAGTGAAATTTAATTGGTGCTAGGTAGCAAAACATGATGCGTGCTTCACACAATCGCAGTACCACGTTTGCATAATTATGATCATTCATTATGTCCGTCCTTCTGCGTATTAATATTAATAGCGCTTTTTGATTTGCATTCCGGAGCCCTCTTATTTCCAGAGTTGGTCTAAAAATCTCTGAAATTAGAACAGAGACGGATTTCAGAGTTTGCACAATAAAATACTCAGCCTTGACATACTTTGATCCATTTTTCATGCATGCATGCTGCATGTATATTAAGGTAATATGTAGGTATATTTGTAAGGCAGAACGCAGGTTACTTCCCTAAACACTCTGATGTGCTAATGCGACACACGAGACATAAGGATAGATTATTTCTCCCGAAATGTAGGCTCGAGATGTTTAGACGAAATGCATATGTCCAAGCGATAATAATATTTAATAAGCTGCCTGATGAGTTAAAACAATTGCCGTTTTATATGTTTAAAAATAAATTAACAGCTTGGCTATTAGAGCGTTGTTTCTATACAGTTAAAGAATATTTAAATTATAAAACGATTTAATAAACTTCCTGATTGACATAATGTAACACACTAGTAATGTGTATAATTGTATATGTAGTAATTGTATAATACTGTATTTATTTCCATAAAAATGTTGTTAATGACTTTTATTATGATATTTTTGACATTTAGTTGTATTTTTTTTCTACTTATAATTAATTAATTAACCATTGACATGTTTAACTTCGAAATTTTAATTTAACATTTGCATGCTGTTTTTATAATGGCAAAACATGTGCGCATTGTAATTTTTTTTTTACCACCCGTGAATTACCATGTTTTTTGGCAAATAAATGATTATCTTATCTTATCTTATCTATCTTATCTTATCTTATCCATTTTAAGTTTAATCTTAGTCTAATTGACACCTTGCTCGTTTCAATGCCGCAATCAATGAAGCTTCTTGTTCTTTTTTCTAGTTTATTTTATATTTTAGTTGTCTAATAATATTATGAATTAATGAATGTTATTTAGGGCGATATTTTCATATATCGCAGATAGAATAGTTGTTCCTTTGTAATTGTTTTATAATAATAATAACAAATATATTTTTATTTTTTAATTATTACTATAATATTCTATAGGGCCTCGGTAGCTCAGCGGTCAGAGCATTGGACCGGTTATCCAAAGATCGTGGGTTCGATTCCCACTCGAGTTTCCTGAGGCTGGTTGATTTTTTCTAGTAAAATTTTATCTTGTAACTATATATGTATAGCTTTGTGAATGCAAAATTCAAAAATAATAAAAAGAGACTACACTGTGAAAAGCACCCTATGACATGCCGGGTCAGGTGCACTACCAACTATGCTATCGTGGCTCATTTGTTTGCAGCAATATTTGCGTAAAATTATATGTATAAATAGTCATAATAAAAATAGTTTAATATCGTTTATACTAATGAAGAGCATGTATGAAAACTTTCATGAGAGTAGATAAAGCAAAAGAATTATGTAAAAATCGTAGCAAGAGGCAGAAAGTGCCTATCCATAAGGGA
The DNA here is from genome assembly GCA_947562085.1 of Eudonia lacustrata. Taxonomy (NCBI): domain Eukaryota; kingdom Metazoa; phylum Arthropoda; class Insecta; order Lepidoptera; family Crambidae; genus Eudonia; species Eudonia lacustrata. The sequence goes on along the minus strand of OX387326.1, from coordinate 6,049,861 downwards.
GACAACCGTGAATGTATGTTTAAACTCAGACCCTTTTCTACTTCTGTGTTCCTTTTGAAATTGTTACTACGTAGAAAATATTTGTACATAGCTGTGACAGCATGCAGTTTTTATTTAAACCTGACACCTACACCCTAAGTCCGTACCGCTAACAGGTCGGGCGCAGGGTAAATGGCCCGAAAAAAATAACGCCTCATAAGCCGCGCGGAAATAACGAAACGCACGGTGTTCGCGCTCCGGCGGAATGTGTGGAGCCGGCAGACCCCGCGTCAGACTTACGGCATTCTTCGCTTAATGACTTGCATTTGTTGTTACGATCGTGCAAGTTAAGGTGCTTTCGCAGTGCCGGATCCACGGATGGGTGACCGCTGGTAGTTGGCAAAAGGAAATCGCCAAAAATAAAATGGCATCATCATCATCATCATCATCATCATCAGTCTATTAATGTCGCATTGCTGGGTTCAGGATTTTTGGCACTACTCTGGCGCAATGCGTGTAGTAACGCTTGTGTTAGGTATCGGTTCACGTCAGTAGTCTAACCGAGCTATGGGGATTGACCCCCCACTTCTCGCTTTCAAGCCATTGCATCTATTCGTTTCGCTTCTTCTTTTTCAATTCTTCTTTACACTTTTTTCAGCTTTGAGATTGATTTTTATTTCGGAACAATGCAATCATCTCTACCTAATTTTTTTTTAAGCTTACTCTAGTGAGTCTTGGCCTCCGATAATAAGAGTCGCCAGCTTACTCTCGTAAACCATTTTTAAATACTCGTGATTCTACTAAAGCAGTCATCTATCGAAAGGAGTCCGGAAATAAACTAAATAGTAGCTCCTTCAAAAAAAAGGTTTAAACCAAATATGCTCATTAGTTTACAAACTTATAGCTTAATAAAACGGTTTGCTTTGATTAGCTTGCTCATTACGGCCTTAGAGAAATAGCAGCCAGGCGTAAATAATATCTTATTCCTATACTAAAGGCACAGATAGATAGGACCGTTTCGGACAAAAGGCTCCATCCATCCTTTTCCATAAAGCGTATTTACCCTTCACTGGAAAAGGGTTCGGTCAAACAAAAACCCAGAAGATATTTCACTAGAAAAAGCCCATTACAACGGTCTTGGTAAAAAACCGAACGCCTAATACTGGACTCGTTCGAAAGTATTCATGAATGTTATAGCTTTTTGAATGAATAAATGTCCCTGTGTGGTGCCGGGGACAAAGAATTGCACCACCCCATCTCTTCCCGTGGGTGTCGTAAAAGCCGACTAAGGGACCATTCCAGAGGATGGGCAGCAGCATCTCTCTGAGGTTACCCTCAACCTACTGCGATCGCCAACCCGCCTGCCAAGCGTGGCGATTACGGCAAATACCCCTCATACTCTTGGGGGAGGCCTTTGTCCAGCAGTGGACGTCTTTTGGCTGAGATGATGATGATGATGATGAATGAATAAATGCCCATTTATTTGGTACAAATATGCAAACACATGAAAATTAAGTCCCTGCTCAGTTTAGGCCAAGACATTGAGTGTCACACGACACTGGTATTCTGTTATTCCAAAACTCGGAACTAAGGTCAACACTTAATGAGAAATATGTTTTGTTTTCTTATGGAAGGTAAATAAAGACAACGTCAGTTTAGTCCTCAGTTTTGGAATAAAGCTATTAGGTATTAATTTTTAACAAGTATTATAAGGTTCCTCAAAACATTGCGACTCAATAATCTTCGGAAGTTTTGCAATGGAATCCATCAAGCGTGTCCCCGTATCTTACTATATTATATGTAAGGGTAAGGAGGAGTTGCGCTTCAATAACTCTTAGATTTCGTCACCTTGCAACCTGAACGAAATAAAAAATTTATGTATTTATCTAACAAACGTGTTTGCCGCTGCTTCAAATAACTATTATTAGCAATTTATTATTTATCATCATTATTTAAACATCCTAATGTTAGTTTTCGCGCATGCCGCATGCATCTGCACATTTTGTACATAGTATTGGCAATGAATGATATTTTTAATACTCAATGCCTGCAATTTGTGGTCCTGAACCACCTCCGCGATAGTGTTGGGAAGGTCCTGAGGTTTTGCAGTGACTATGCTCGGCCCCCTGCACCTTGTCGAACTCTTGGCATCAACAGCACATGGGCTATCGGGCCGTAGCTCACCACACTGGCTTAATACCAGATTTTACCATTATAACTTAAACTAAAACTTAAACTTTTTTTTTCTTGTGCAAACGTATGCTGTCCTCGTCTTTTATAATTACGTAATATACTCACCAATTATTTTTATGGTTATTGGTTATTATGAAATGAAAATGAAAAAATGAAATAATAATTTATTGGCACACTGTTACATCTTTATGTATGTATGTATGTGTGTAACGTCAAGTTATGTTGGTCAATGTGCGTTGTAATTTTTTGTTATTGTGTGTTTGAGACAAATGAACAAATTTTTATATTATTTCCTTTATTTATTTAAACTATCATGGTCACATGCATTAGAGGCATTATTAGCGGGACTCTTACCATGTTTTACCTTTACCATTTATTATGTAGTGTCATATTTCTATCGGTTCCCGATTCGCGGCCCTAACGGATGGGCGGCATCAATTAGCAGAGGCGGGCTGGTTAGGCGCAAATAATCGGCCGCTCATTACGGCCCTCGCCCGGCCGACCTCGTCATAGTACCGATCGCCCGCCTTTCGCCCCACTAATACTTTTGCAAAGAATCTCTCGATATTAGAATAGGTATGAAATTTAGCATATAGATAGTTAATAACCTGGATTAAAACATAAGATACTTTTTATCCCGATATTCTCGCGGAAACGGGAACCACGCGGGTGAAACCGTGAGCGGCCGCTAGTCACACTAATATAATATTATAAATGCATAAGTTTGTGTGTATGTGCGTATATTTTTTGCATCTTTACGCTGCAACGGATGGATGGATTTGGATAAAATTCGGCATACAGATAGTTTATAACCTGGATTAAAACATAGGATTACTTACTTTTCATCCCGATATTCCCACGGAAATGGGAACCAAGCGGGTGAAACTGCGAGCGGCCGCTAGTTTATAGTATTTTTTTATTTCGCACTGCACTGATAAGCTGTTGATGCCGAAGCTTCGATCCGTGAGCGACTTCTAATCGCTATGAGCTCAACACGCGTGATTACAGCTGATTAGGCCCGTTTGGGAAGATTGCCGTCCCACAGTCCCCCTGCTCGTTAATTAAGGGATGAACCGGAATCTCCTGGAGCACATAAATTGAGGGTGTCAAACACCAAACGTGGTTTGCTTTAGTTGTATCTATTAATTGTCTGGGCATTATTTAAATTGATTGAAGTGTCGGTCGTCGGTAGCTGAACGGCTGTTGAATTCAGTTCAGCTCAGTTGGCTGGTTGAATGCGAGAAATCGTAGTTTTATCCATATAGGTCCGATAGATTACTGACGGGAAGTCATAGCTAAAAAGCATATTAGCTTTCTACACAAGTAACATAACGCTTATTGAATAGAAATGGAATAAAATGATTATTGTAAGGGGTTGACATAAGCCGTATTACGTGTAAATTACGTTTGATTGGTTTATGGCAATCTCATACGTTTATATTTTATTATTTTTAATTTTGTGCGCGTTTTGCGTCCACTTTTTTCTAACGTAGGTACCGAGCTGTGGAACTCCTTGCCTCAATCAGTGTTTCCTATCAAATACAATATTGAGGTTTTCAAATCACGAATTAATAGGTACCTTAAAAAAAAATAACTTAAAAATAAATTAACAGCTTGGCTATTAGAGCATTGTTTCTGTACGAAAAAGAAAATTTAAAATATAAATTGACTTAATAAACTTCCTGATGGATATAATGTAACACACTATTACATACATACATACATATAATCACGCCTCTTTCCCGTAGGGGTAGGCAGAGACCACTTTTTTCCACTTGCTACGATCCATACATACTTGTTTCGCTTCGTCCACTTTCATTATTTTCTTCATACATGCAACACACTATTAATGTGTATAATTGTATATGTAGTAATTGTATAATACCTACTGTATTATTTTTCATAAAAATGTTGTTAATGGACTTTTAGTATGATATTTTTGACATTTATTTGTATTATGTTTTTTTTTCTACTTATAATTAATTAATTAACCATATTGACATGTTTAACTTCGATATTTTAAATAACCATTTGCATGCTGTTTTTATAATGGCAAAACATGTCATCATCATCGGCCGATATGAGTCCACTGCTGGACATAGGCCTTCCCTAATGAGCGCCATAGCGACCTGTCCTCGGCTTGACGCATCCAGCATCTGCCTGCAGTCTTTCGCAGGTCATCATCCCACCTGGCCGGAGGGCGTCCTACGCTACGTTTACCGAGTCGTAGTCTTAAAACATGTGAGCATTGTAAACTTTATACCACCCGTAAATTACCATGTTTTTTGTCAAATAAATGATTATCTTATCTTATCTTATCTTATATTCTAGGCAAGCATGTTACTACACTGTAGACTACTCACTTAGCATCAGGTGAGATAGTAGTCAAATGCAAGCATATCTAATTATTAAAAAAGTTAGCACTGGTGGAAGCTTCGTGTGAAATCTAGATGTTTCTCAAAAATTCGGTCGCTAGATACCTCAACAAAAAGTTTTCGAGTCATTAGCGAAACACACACGCGTCTACTTAGTTGAAACTGATTGATGGTCTCGGGAAATTATAATTTAGGAAGGGTTTTACAAAACAGTCGTGGCTCGTTACACTTACATGTATATTATCATATATAAGGCTAAGGGGGAGGGTTTATACTGTTGTGTCACTGGACAACATAAGCCATAATACGGCTTATAACAAAAATAAGAATTGAACGCAGATATATTTCTAAAGTTCTTTCTTAAGTTCTGAATAATTTATATAAAGCATCAACAATAAAAGTGTATATTAGATATTATAATTGAAATGAAACTCCTTTTACAGATCTGCACGCGTTTACTTTACACATTAATTTGAATTAATGTTTATCATAACGTTTCGAACCCTTTGCAAGAGCCGTGGTCACAGGGAGACTGTGAGGTGTTGGTCGTCTCATAATTATAGTTGGTAGCTTGTATACCCTCATTTTAATTTCATCACGTACGTTCCGTTTCACGCAGTAAGAACTTACAGTATCCTTTGATCTAACAGTATGGTGTGGGGCTGTGATTTAATAGTAGGTATGATGGGATCTCAGGGCGGTGATAAAGATAATATAAACTTCAGTCTTCTTTCTATATACGAGTATATAATGAATCATTCACAAACATTAAAATTAGATATATTGGAAAATCTATTCCGTCATACGATTTGTGAAGATGAGAAGGAAAAGAGCTTCACTATTGTGAGATAAATAACATTTTAAACTTTCCAAGTGGTCTTAAAGACGCTAGTTAACTTGTAAAGCTAGTGATGTATTACAAAAGAATGATAATAATATTTTGTTAAACAAAAGGAACTTCATAAAAGCAGATGGTTCGTTTTTAAGTAAATATGTATAAAACATTTTACAACCAACTTCCACAAAAACGTTATTGAAATTCCCCTACATGTCATAAACATTTCAAATAAACTATTAGCGCTTCTAATCACAGAAATCGGACCACTGAATACAAATATTATTTCTAACACAGCACCGAATGACCTATTTAACATATAAACTAATAACACCAGTCCAATTTCAATAACAGTTTCACTGTCGTTGACCGTCAAACATTCGGTAATGTATGAAATTTCATTCTAAACATATCGACAGGGATAGTTCAAAAGCATGAAAGTAGCATTGGTGAATAATGCACAACATTTTTGTTGTGTAACATCTTTCCAATCGTTTTCTTGCAACTTGTGGGAGTGATTTCGTGAAATGGGACGGAAGTGTGAAACAGGAAGTCAGGGAAGCGCGCAAGCGCGCGCCATGTTGTAAATTCTGTAATCGATATTATGAACATGACATTTCATTATTATATGTGACATATGTGTCATTTGACTATCAAAGGTCATTTTGATAGTCAAGTGACACAATATAATTCTATATTCTATTTTCTATTGTAATATTGATTTCAACCCTTTCGTAATAGACTTTATCATTATTTATTTTAGTGAAGATGATGTTGATGATATAATTAAATTTTAAGTTATCTTTTCTCCTCCTTTCTTTTGAAATATTTTATGATTGATACTTATGTGAAATTCATAAAATGCTACTTACGTGCTTTTAAGTTATCCCCGACGATATGTATGTTATTAGCGCTAAAAAGGTTCAAATTGCGGTGTGTCAGTGCGGAGTTAGAAGCGGCGTACAGTGGTGTAAATGTAAACATAGTGCGGCTGTTTTGGTGAATGGGGTTAGTCAATGAACGGGCCTGTCGATACGCTTCTAAGCTACGACGAGACTGCTAGAATAAATTGTACGGTTTGCATAAGCAGCGATACAGAGTGACAAGGTTTTTTATGTTTACATTTGCGTATCTTTGTTGGCGTATAGATAGAACCATCATAGCTTTTTTTTCTTATTTCGTATTTATAAAAACATTATATTTAATTTGGGCATCAAATAATAAATTAAGATAATAATAGTAATATAGTAGCAGAATGTCATTTTCGCAATATGTCACTTGCGAAGAAAGCCATTTTCGCTATTTCAGGCAACAGCACGCGTCATAGTTTAACTTTTGAAAACGTCTTACTTGACCGCCACAGGTCAGGCAGTGTCTAGTGTGGGGTCATAGAAAATCTCAGCCTCCTTGAAAATAATGCTTATATTTACGTAACACTATATTCCACTGTATTTTTAAGTTTGTAAGCATTTACCAAATAAATTTATTTGTATTTGTATTTGTATTTTGTATAGCAAGTGTTTTGTGCTTAAGTTTTCATATAAAGTAAATTCAGTTTATAAGAACCCGGCATCCCCATTGCTGGTTCATACGGGATTATGGAACAAATAGCAATCTCAAATTCTAATCACTGCAGCACCGTAGCAATTGTCAACACGTTCTTCATTAGCTTCGAAACTCAGTACATCTTGGTCGACTTGTCGGGGCTCGTGCCTTCTCTTTTTCTACAACTATAAATAAAGTTACAAACGCGCCTCCAAGAAGTTCCAAGCACTTTTTTTCCATAGAGTAAATATGCCCAGACGCGGCATCGTCTTACCTGTGGACCGTACACCGTACATGGCTAATACACCGCCATATTGTGACGTCACACATAAATGGCCACTTTCACCTGGCCACAAACGACGCGTCACAGCAAACACATGTTAGCCAAATTACCGGTAATTTGCGGTGCCCTCATCGACTTGTGGCATTCCTACATTCGACACTACATATTTGTTATCCGGCTCGTATTGTTAAGTGACACTGATCTGTAGATAGACGTTCGAATATTCGTTTTGTAGAGATGTCGTGACGTTAAAAGTCCAAGAATAGTCTGATAGAAACCTAAGGCCACATTTCTACCTGCACGAAAACTTCCGCGAGAAATGTCCGATAGTCTTTCCGACAGCAGCAGCTTCTTTCACATTGTTTGCGATCTGCAATGGGTACCACCAACCTTTTTAGTTTTGTGTGTGTTTGTAGAGGAGCTCGATGTTGCTGGTGGTAAACGCGCGTCTGCGATTGCTAAAATTAAGCATCTTTCGCAAAGGCCGGTCATCGGATGGTCTACCGAAATTGGTCCTCCGTGCTTCAGACGGCACGTAAAGCCGTTGGTCCCGGCTGCGTCAGCAATCGTCAACAACCACCAATCCGCACTGGGCCCGCATGGTGGTTTATGGCAATGAATTAATTCAATGATTTATTTTAATTTTAATTTAATATTGTATTGTTGTAACTAACATAGCTTTTAAGTTCCAATTGTTACTAACCTATGGATCCAATGGTCAGAAATAAATCACACTAATATTATAAATGCGAAAGTTTGTGTGTATATTTGTTCCTTCTCCACGCTGCAACGGATGGATGAATTTTGATGAAATTCGGCATACAGATAGTTTATAACCTGGATTAACACATATAATACCTTTTATCCTGATCTTCCTACGGGAATCACACTATAAATATACTAAAAACGACAATTTAATTTTCCAATACAAAATGATTTGTTTGTTTTGTTGTCATGGAAACCAAATAATCAAAAACACAAATGTTGAAAAAATTTCCACGAGCAGGATTTGAAACTGCACCCTTCTGACATACCGGGTGAGGTGCTCTCCCAATTGAGCTATCAATATGAGCAATTGGGAGAGCACCTGACCCGGTATGTCAGAAGGGTGCAGGTTCAAATCCTGCTAGTGGAAATTTTTTCAACATTTGTGTTTTTGTAATTTGTTCGCAACAAAATTTGCGTTAAAAATTTTATAAACAAAACAAAAACATTTTATAGAATTTATTCACTTGATGGAAACTGTCAAAGCGGTACGAAGTCCGCCGGGTCCACTAGTGATTTTATAATAGTATTAAGTTTCAGGAAATAAATAAATAAATAAATAAATAATAATAAGGAATATTATCAAAAAGAATATCTCTCTACCTTAGCCACTTTTCTCTCTAGGTTTCGGTGCCCAGCGGTCATAGCTTAAGACCGGTAGGTAATCCGTTCAATTTAGAGACTGGTTGGAGAGACTGGTTGTTTTTATTGTAAAACTTTATCTTGTAAAGCTAATAAAAATTATATCCATTTTCTATTTTTTTTTATCGGTATTATTCAATGTAGTAGCCTGACAATTGTATAGCAATGCCTGTGGTGATTCAACACAGTGCGGTGTAGGTATACCGGCAAACCACACATCAGTGGTTTTGGTTTATTCGCCCTATCGTGTCTTTAAATAAATTACATTGGACTCAATAGGTACTGTGGGTGACCACAACTAAGCTATTCTCGAATAGGTTGTCGATAATCATTTTTGGGGGCGATTTTTTAATCTCATCTGTGATCTCAAAATACAAGTTACCTGACATACTCTATGAAATATAATTATTTGACATGGTCAGGTGCACTACTAACTATGCTATCGTGGAAATATAATAAGTTTTGCGTATTAAGATACATAACGTTCGAGAGGCCTTCTTGGCGAAACAATGAAGAGTCATGCCTGCGGTTTTGTTAATTTGTATTTGTGTTATGCTGAAAATTAATGTGAAATAATGGTGTCAGCGTGTATGTGTTGGCAAATGGAACAAAACCGTGCAACGTCACTTTTCAAATTCTCTCAAGAAGTCCACGTGAGGTATTAGTAAAGCCCCACATCTTTACTGAGACACTCAAAGGTTGGGGGGTATATCGTTTCTCACTTCTCATTACTATTATCATTCATCATCATCATCATTATATAGTATACACAAATTACTTTGACACTGGCTAAATGTGCTAACCGCACGAAGCCATAAACTAAAAGAAAAAAAAACGTTGAAGAATTTTTTGTGTCAAAGTTAAGTTACCAGGACTTCTTGGCGGGAAAGTGAAGAGAGGAGAGTCTGCGGTTTTGTTTTATTTTTTAAAATTTGTGTTATCTCGAATATTAATGTGAAATAATGGTGGATTATTAACCGTTAAGTGTTCGTGAATGTGCATGAGTGTTGGCAAATAAAACAAAACAGTGCCGTTGCACTGCGTCTTTTTCAAATTCTCTCAAGAAGTCCGCGTAAAGACTTGGTAAAGCCCCACATCTTTACTGAGATACTCGAGGGGTTGGGGGGTATATCATTTTTCACTTTCCATTTCTATTATATATACAAATAAATACCAAAGCACTTGAGTCTCAAGTAGGCAAATGCATATGCGTACATGGTACATGAATGGCCATGTGGACAGGCAGTTAGTAGTTAATGGAGGTTTATGTACGGTATATGTATACGGTATATGTACGGCGCGTCTAACGTACTACACTCTCACTATCCGCCGCATGCGTATCTGTGCACTGTTATGTGAGGTCAAGGCGTTGTCATAGAATCGAGCGTGCTTCATGCAGAAGTGACACTTTATAGAAAATGAGCAAGCAGTTTCATTCTATACCTACTTTCTCAGATAATTACATTATTGACTATAACGTAGACCTTTGCTACTACTATTTATTGATATTGGACGTTACAATAATTTATTCTTATTAGGTTTAAAATAATTGAGTTTCTATGAAAGTCATTATCGGTATCGGTTCGATAATCTAAGCTAGAAGACTTTCTACTAAGAAAAACCGGCTACGCGCTTTTTTAAATAGAAGAAAGTTAAGTAGGCAAATGACTCCGCTCTATGTGATGTTAAACGGCAGCAGAGTCCAAATGCGTAGACAGAAAGCAAGTAAAGCAAGATTCTAATTACATTGCTGATCCGTAAGTTGCTTTTTTCTCCTTGTTGAAAGAAACAACATTTATTTTCTCCCTTACTTTTACAGCTTTAATCTCGATAAAATTATTATTTGAGCACTGAAAACATTTTACTGACTAGACACGAGTAATTGATAATAAGGGTACCGATAAAAGTGCAAAATAAAAACGCTCAACGGAAACTTCTTTACAATCTTAAAACGTCACAGATACAAGAAAAGGAGTTTGAAATCAAAAAGTTTGTAACTCGTGTCTTTATTGTTGTAGGCACAAAACTATATTTGGTCTGTGTACAAAACAGTCGTCTAATCTGCCTTCTACGGGTCAATGCCTTTAGGGCCAAGGTGTAGCTTTCACTGTCTTTGATTGCTGATGACGTAGTCTAGCGACTATTCGTGGTAAATGAGGTTAATCGAGTGGGGTAGCGGTACCAGTGTTGGACACAGCAACGCAGTGTTCGACACCACTTTTCGTCGCCAAAAAATCTATTTAACAATACGTGAAACCAAAAACTTTGTACCCCTTTTTACGAAAATTACGCAGACGGAGGAGTATGAAATTTCGCACACTTACTCCCCTTACCCCCGTATTAATAAACAAAGTGTAATTGGAGTAGTTACTCCGTGTTTTGTTCTTCATGTCATATAAAAGTAAAACAGACAAAACACGGAGTAACTACTCCAAGCTAAATAGTTTATAAAGAGAAGGTGTGCAGAATGCTAATAGGTATTTTATTTTAAATTATGCAAAAAAAAATACATTAAATTAAATTAACACATTGTTTCATACATTTTTCAAAAATTTCAAAAATGGAAGAGGAGCGGCCGATATCTGTCACGCCAATCCAAACTCACATTCTATCTTTTTAATTTTTCATCGCCAATGATACAATCCGTGCAGCCTTAATAAAACATTGTTTAGTAAACAGCTTTTTATAAAAAATACGGTCGAATTTCATCCACTGGGCGAACACTAGTAACATATAATTTCATAGAAATATTGGATGACAGCTAGGAGGCAGATGGTCTGTATTCAATTGTTTTCGAAGTAAAACGTCAGTTTTGACATCAGTCATAATTAAAGGAAAAAAGCGTCGACCACGTAGTCGTCGATTTCAAAACAGGGTGCCTAGTGTGAGAGTTACATTCACCATTTGATCACGTTAACGAAAACGAGAATTTGTATGGCAAAATTGTAACTCGCCTCTAACTCAATTCATTAAATTACGAAGCAACTGAACTTCGTAATCTAATGAATTGAGCCAGGTTATTAAAAATCTTTTTGCATTCAAATGTTGTTATACCCACCGTGCACTGTACTATCATCTGCATAGCAATGAATATTTCCAAGTGGAAGCATAACATTGATATGCAGAAGGAACAGCCTGGGGGATAGAACGGACCCCTGAGGGACACCAGCATTCACTGACATGAACCGTAAAGCGCATTCGTCTGAAAGTACTTACTCGGATTCTACGCTCATGTAGGAAGCCGGCGACCCAGTTGCAGAACTGAGCAGGCAGACCGTATGCCGGGAGTTTAGAGAGAAGAGCTTTGTGCCAGACCCGATCAAAAGCCTTGGCTGTGTCTAGGATAACAGTTACCGACTCGCCACACTTGTCAATAGCCTCACCCTAGAGATGTGCAATATACGCTAGAAGATCACCCGTTGACCGTTTCAGCCGAAACCCGTATTGGCGATCATGAGTTAAGGGGTGTTCTTCTAGGTAGCGGATAAGCTGTTTGTTTAGAATCCGTTCCATGACTTTACACAAAACTACCTACTACTAACATATGAGAGATTTTTGTGCAAGTCAAGTATGAGCAGCAAGAAATATAGCTTTTTTATTGATAAGAGGCCGCTGATCTTATATAGTTCGTTTGTCGGAACCGGTAGGGCTTAAAATACATTAACTTTATAAGAGACCTTTGAGCTCTCTCTTGATAACTTTGATTTTTTATTTTGTTTTTTCACATGTTGTGGTTGTATTCTATTATTTTTGTGTTTATTTGTAATGGCAAGTGTCCTGCTATGATAGGGCATTTTCCAATATTTTTGACGCTGTAAGGGAGAAAAGAGCTGACACTTGCTGAGTTTCTTGGATGGCATAGTGACATTCACAAGAGCTACTTGTAGCCTAAACTGAATAAATGTTTTAAAAAAAATATAGCGTCAACTTTCAATATTTCGAAAATAGCATTCAAAATAACTAACAAAAAACATTGTATATAGCTTTCTTAAGAGTCATATTTGTTTTTCGCGGCGGCTGGCGTATTTATACAGTCTTTATTCATTTACGCATTTTCATTCATGCTATTATGGAACTATATACAGCTACTTCCAATACGAACGCGGGCATCTGACTTTGAATTCGAAAATTAAAACATTAAAGAGCTTTTATCACAACAAATGAGCATCACTTTCCTTTTTCGCGCGAAAAATAATATATGTTTTTATTTCTCCGCTCGTTCGTGAATGAGCAGTGAATGTGGGTACAATACGTGTGAGAACTCCTCAGTTTTTGTTTATCATTCCAAATAAGGTTTAAATATTTATTTTATTGGATATCCGATGCAAAGTGAAAACATTAAAAAGAAATATGTGAGTTTATGATGAGCTTTTATTTGGGACAAATGTGAAAACTGTTTACGTTATCGTCATTCGGGAGTTGGGAAATTCGATAAATAGTATTTTCACTTCTCATGCTCGTAAAGTTGTTTTTTATGTCGAGATAAGGCTGCATAAAATGGGTTTTTATCCTCTTGTGCATAAAGTAATTTCTTCTTTTAAGAATAAGGCAATTAGGCCTTACACAATACACCTTCCTTTAATTAATATACTTTTATGAGATTTAGGTTATATCTTAATTTAATTACGACATAATGTAATTACTATCTAAATACAAATTTACGATTAATACGTACATTTATGTAAAAAAAAATTACCCAAATATTTATAATAACTTGGCATTACGACTCAGACCATAATCGAACGTCACATAGATGAAAATTAAAAAAAAAGACTCAATCACTGGTTCCTGTTGATCACTGGTGCCACTACCCCTCAGAACAATAACTAAAGCTATATGTAGAAGGATGGCTAAAATAAAAATCGTGCAACTATGTTTATTTCCGTTCTATCTTATGGCTAGAGAGGTTGGAGTGCGACAAATGGTTGACACTTAGTTTTTATTTTTTGTATTGTTATGTCAAACGGTCATCAGATAATCGGTGATCAAAAAAAATCTTTGAGTCCTTTTTATAGTCACTCACTATATTACCTCAAATATGACGTCACAAATCTGGTGACACTTTCGAAATAACGAAAGAAAAGGGACAATCGATCTCTTTCCAATACATCACTTAGGTTCATTAGTTAAAATAGTACGAACTGATGAATGAGTGTTGCTATTTTAGTCCGGTTTCTATAGCTTTAGTTATTATTCTGAGCACTACCCTACACCGAAATGTATAAAGTCAAAGACGATCCCAGATGCATACAAAACACTACCCGAATCTTCAAACAATCCTACCCGTCGAAGCGATCGTTACTCTATAAAGTATTTACACGCCGGGAGGGGCCCGTTCGCCGGGTTTATATCAGATTTGTCTCGATTTACCGGTAATTGGAACGACAAAACGATTAGTCCTCCATACCACCATTCCTTTTTAGATGGACATAATTGACGGTGCGGTAATTTATTAGATAATACTGTATGCGACTCGATTGCTGCAGTTGTACAATTCGTTGTAAATAATGCCATTAATGTTGCCGCATTGAAATGTCTTTGAACTGACGGTTGACAGTTATTTTTGTTGAGTGGTAACAGGGGCTGTGTCTTTTTAAATTGAGTTATTTTTTTAAATTGTAGTTACTTAATAAACCTCTTTACAGAATATACATTTTTAAATTTTGCGAACTATTTTGACAACAAATGTTTCGCAAAGTTTACCTAACTAAAAAGAAGGCTTCTAAAAATTTATTGAAGATAGAACTTAAGGCGTGTACTTCCTTTATGTATGATAGTTATAAATACTTATAAAATACAGTGAAAAAGTTAAACGCCTACCCGACCCAACCAGGAATCGAATCTGGGTCTTCCGCAATCCGGGCGGCTGCACTGACCGCTATGCTACCGGGAAAGCTGACGTAAGCGCTGAATTTTGTCACTGCTTTTTATTTTCTTATTGCTTTTTTAGCCGCAGAGTGCTATCTATCCAACGGTCATTGCAACCGATGGCCATGTTTATGTATGTTATGTATGTATGTATGTATGATAGCACTTAAAACTGGCACTGGGTCTTCCGCAATCCGGGCGGCTGCACTGACCGCTATGCTACCGGGAAAGCTGACGTAAGCGCTGAATTTTGTCACTGCTTTTTATTTTCTTATTGCTTTTTTAGCCGCAGAGTGCTATCTATCCAACGGTCATTGCAACCGATGGCCATGTTTATGTATGTTATGTATGTATGTATGTATGATAGCACTTAAAATAAAAAAGCAAAAAAATATGACAGTGATATTTGAAATCCCTTAAGTCACGTGAAACAAATTCTAACATCAAAGTTTATTACAGTATGTCATATTTCAAATGTTTTAGATATGCTCAGTATTTGATCATGCTAGAGATTCAATGTTTTACGTTGTAGTTTGTCATGTTCAGATACTTTGTAAATTCATGTTTGCCTTAAGAGCGTTTACGCCGCACACTAGCGCCGCCAATGAAAAAAAAACATATCTAGTAATTAGAGATAGAAAATCAAATTATACTCCTTGATACTTGAATGAAATAATTAAGCATTTTTACGTCACCTAATGAACATGTGACATGTTTGGTTTAGACGTTACAGCTAAAAACGGCCACTTTTAACTATAACGCCGTATTTAACTAAACCATAACATGTCAGATGTTCATTAGGTGACGTAAAAATGCTAAATTACTCGTACTTCATTCAAATAGTTTGTTGAGCATAATTTAATTTTCTATCTCTAATTACTAGATTTTTTTTTTTTTCATTGGCGGCGCTAGTGTGCGGCGTAAACGCTCTTAACCGTAACCTATTATGTGTCTTTATAAATAAATAAACTAGGTTGTGTTACTACCAATATATATATACCTGGTTGTCTGGAAACCAAAGGTTGTCTGGAAGAGATCCCTTATAGGGATAAGACCGCCTTTTCCCATGCTAGTTTTAAGATTACGTGTACCTGTATTTTTGTGTTCTTATTTGTGTGAGCAATAAAGTATCTATTTATCTATCTATCTAATATGTCTATATTTAGCAATAAGTTTTTACTTTAATCGACAACACACGTGGTGCCACGACGAAGCCTGCTCTATTTATGTTCGCCACGAGCACAACACGAACCGTGCCGGGAAACCCTCCATTCAATAGTCGATTTCGAAAAAAGAGTTGATAGTGACGAGTGTGACCTTGCGCTTCGTCGGTTCGTTTTTCGTTCAGCACGCAGGCGCGGTGAAGCCGGATCAATGCCCAAAAACGGGGGTCGAATGTCCCCCGGCTGTGAAGTAAGCTCGCGGCTTCTGAAGGGTTAGGCCCGTGAGTCCTGGTTGCTAGGCGACCGGCGCCTTATTTGGCCCGGTCGATAGAGCCCACCGTTATAATTTTCTTTAATCGCAAGCGGGGGTTGAGTTAATGGCGATGGTGGCTCGATCCGATTTCGGATGCCGCCTTTGGGACGCTTTAATTTTGGGCAGAAAAATCGTTGGTAAATTTTCGGAACGCCTTGTGTGAAAAAGATTTTTTAGGCACGTCACTTATACTTATAGTAGAAGATGTCAATACAATTATAAAGTTATTCTAAAGTTTACGCCAACACTACACAATGAATGAACAAACCTTTTATAAAAATTCTATAATTGTAACTATAATTCAAATTTTTCTTAAGGCGACGCACCGCTAAACAATAAATCTCATACGGAGCGTTTGCCATAAGAAAAACTGTTTTTTTTCCTTCAAATTAAAACTACAAATTATTTAAAAAAAAGGAACTACAATATTGAAGTGTGTGTTAAGACTAATCTACTAATAAAATTTAGATGCTTAAATCGATCTGGTTAGCCTGTAAAATGCAAATCTATGTTTTAAAAGAGGTTACTTTGATATTTTTTTCTCTGTTATAAAAGTTGACAAATCGTGTTTCTGCAACTAGCAAAATGAAGTCAATTAAATGAAAAATCATGTCATCAAATATCACTTTCATATGTTTTGTAATTGTTGGGAAAAATCAAGATCCCCGCAACCTAAATTTCCAATCCGTCACCTTAAAACGTAACGCACTTAATAAAAATTATTGAAGACCAACCACCTAAAAATCCTCAGTCTCCCTGTGACCATAGGCCATGTCAAGAGTGTGAAACGTCAGGTTTAAATCAAACACTTTTCACATAGTAACATAAAAAATATCTCCTTAATTTGGACAGGTGTTACTTATATAAATTATAAGCGGGGTTAGCATCCGCACCCTCTGACATACTGTCTGGTCAAGTGCACTTCCAATTGTGCTATCAGGATTCTGGCAAACCCGTACAAATTTATCAACACTTCTAGTCTTACATGACGACCTCCTTGGTCGAGTGGTTTGCACACCGGTTTTCATGGTGTCGCCATCTCTGAGGGTTTGATCCCCGGTCGGGTCAATTTAGAAATTATTGTTTTTCTAAATGGTCTCGGGTTCGGGTGTTTTCTATATATAATAAGTATGTATTTAAGTATTTTAAGTATGTTTATCCGTTGTCTAGTAAACCATTTAACGAGTTTCATAACGAAGCTTCTCTTGGGCTAGATAAAATTGGTGTGAGTGTAGGAAAGTTTATTTAGTTATTTATTTAGTTTATTTACATCACCACATTATTTTATGTCCCCACTGCTGGGGCACGAGCCTTCCCTGGGGATGGATAGACAGAACGGACTATTAACCACCACGCGGGTCCAATGCTGCCAGCGGCTGGTGGTTGTTGACGACTGCTAATGTAGCCGGGACCAACAGCTTTACTTGCTTTACGTAGCACGGAGGAGCTCGAGATGATTTTTTTGTCACCCATCTGATAACCAACCTTTGCGAAAGTTGCTTAACCTTTGCAATTGCAGACCGGGCGCGATAACTGCCGCGCCGTTTAGCTCCTCTAATATTGCGTTCTTCTTAAATTAACGTTCGCTAAAGGGCAAAAGTAAACGGTCAGTTACAAAAAATCTGGTTTAAAATTATTCATGCGCTTGCTACAATCCGTTTTGCAACCGACAAGCAACGGTTGCACCTTAACCCTTCGAATGTGGAGCGAAATCTTTTTAATGCAAATCTATCTAAGATGTGGGAAAAAGTACCCCAGTTTGCAGCTTTTATTTCTTTATGCAAATTTTGGCGCTTTTTGTGTGATTTATTCAAATTGTTGGTGCACACAGGTGGGGTCAAGCCTCTTTGCAAGGGTCATCTTGGAGAATACGTTTAGTTTCATGTTAATTTGAATTGGTAATGTTTTATAAGTTCACAGGACGGTGAGTTTTCTCACGTTTTTATAAATAAAACATAGTTGTGATGATTATAAGTTAAATACATTTTTTAAATAACAAATCAAATTAATGATCACAATTTTAAGATTATTATGTAAGGGCACTTTGCCTTTTTCGTTTTTTGTCAGAACGAAGACTTATACTCGTATCATAAATAAAACTATTTTATTATTAGCTACCTTTTTAAAATACTTAATGTCGGAAAATTCTGGTTCATTCTATAAAAATATTTACAGCCTTGTCATGTCAATACTATGTGTAAAGTTACAGTACTTATTGCTTCAAACACTTGTTATAATTCTTTATGCATTTTAAAAAGCATTCTTTTTTTCTTTATATGTCCGACGGACTTTCAAGAAATGAAAGTGAACCTTATACTATAGTTGGAAATTAATAATATTTTTTAACGGTAGGTACCTTCTTGTGCCCTACGATGTTTTATTTAAAACTAAATTGTTTATGAACTCATAATCTCTTGCGTGACATTCGAATACAAACAGGCTTCAAAGGTTTCACATCAAAACTTCACACACATCAAATCGTTTCTCACAATAAAATAATTAAAACCAACAACTAAGAAGTCTTTGCAAACTTAACCCTCGCACTGCTTATTAGAATTTATAATTCCGACCTAATAATTCGCTTTATGCTAATAAGAGAATCTTCTCAGCGTCTCGCAGCATCATTATGTTAATCTGGTTGGCACACGTGGGGTCAAGACTTCTGACCCCGAGGTCATCTTATGAATAATCTTCGGACAGGTCTCGGTGACCCTTGGCTTTCCCACGGTCTATTTAAGGGTTGAATAGAAATTAGAATTCTTTTAATTGAGTAATGTGTTAGTCCTTGGCGGGAAAGTAACGAGTAGTTTTTGCAGGTTTGTTTTTTTTTCTAAATTTTTTGTTATGTCAAATACTTAAATGCAATAATGGTGGATTGTTAAACGTTATGTAATCGTGAACGTGCACAAGTATGACAGAAACAAAACAGAACGACACTTTGCAAATTCTTTCAAGAAGTCCGCGTGAGTGTGGCAAATGAAACGAAACAAAGCGAAGTTAATTTTAACATCAAATTATTTCAAGAAGTAACTAAGCATGGGGGCTCTTTTTAATCTTAACTGAAACTCAATGGATTTGGAGGAAATATCATTATCATAAAACATTTCTATCATAACTTCATTATTATCTATTATTAAACAAAGAAAGCATTTTATAATATCTTTCAAATTTTGCCATTGGCAAAATACAAATTTTTGCAAATAAAAATATAATCTGGATAAAACACTGAGATATATAGAAAGCTTTGCTAATTAGTTTGTAAACAAAGATATAGATATGTACTTTATTTGCTTACACACGTGTATTACAATTTATTTTAGATTCAACATGCCATAGGCTTTACGTGCCTTCCGTGCTTCGGAAGGCACGTAAAGCCGTTGGTCCCGGCTGCATTAGCAGTCGTTAACAGCCACCAACCCGTACTGGGCCCGCGTGGTGGTTTATAGCCCGTTCTCCCTATCCATCCATAGGAAAGGCTCGTGCCCCAGCAGTGGGGACATAAAAATGAGCTGATGATGATGACGCCATACCATAAACGGTGTACAAATTAAGATACAAATTAAAATATAAATCCATGCTTATTATTAAAATCAAAATTTTTAACTACAAACAATATTAAATTAATTTTAAATATCAAAGAACAATAACCCCATATATTAATACACTAGCTGTGCTCACGACTTCGTCCGCGTGGAATAGTGACTTTCGGCAGCATTTTTAATGTTTAAGGCTCTTGTTCTCGTTTTTGCAACATTTTCAGTGATGCTTCGCTCCTATTGATCGCAGCGTAATGTTATATAGTCTAAAGCCTTCCTCGATAAATGGACTATCCAACACAAAAAGACTTTTTTAATTCGAACCAGTAATTCCTGAGATTAGCGCGTTCAAACAAACAAACTCTTCAGCTTTATAATATTATAATATAGATTATTGAAACTACAACATACAGTGCTAACAAAAAGTACGTTATTCAACAAATATATTTAATATAAGCAAGATATTTATATTCGTAATGCAACATCGAATTTTCCTCATCAAGTTCTGAAAACTGATATATTGTAGATTCGTCCAATTGGCTATCATACTTTAATAATTTAAATATGTCTATAATTCTTCTCTCTCATTATATCAACTCATAGTATATATTTATATTTTTCTTATTATACAGGATGTTTGGTACCTAATAGGTACCAAACATATAGCCATGCAACCACTTGGTTAAGATAAATAACACTGTGATAACATGCAAAATCATATTTATTTACGTAAATTTACTTTTTTTATAAAATAACTCAATTTTTATTTTTTTGCTTTTTCCTGCAATGTTTTGACTTCTGTTTGTTGACGACCAAGAATAACGTATTAACTTGACCTAGGGTTATCACTTTACAGTTTTATTTAGCAACATAGAATCTCAATATCTCGGACATGTGGTACTTTTCAGTTGTATTCACAATTTTTCAGAGTTCTATGAACGGTACCTTATCTGGCATATTCGGGATTATACATGTATTACCAACACCCTGTCTGTATATACTATTATAGGTATCTACGAGTATATAAAAGTAAATTGCGCACACAGCAGAGGAATAGAATAAGTCCGGTGACGCTAACAAGTCCGGCGACGCTGAAAATGCCGTCAGGGACAATCAGCAATCTCTCTCAAAAAAAAATATAGAGAAGGATTGCAGAAAGATTTAATCATCATCATCATCATCAGCTCATTTTTATGTCCCCGCTTCTGGCACGAGCCTTCCCTCTGGATGGATAGGGAGAACGGGCCATAAACCACCACGCGGGCCCAGTGCGGGTTGGTGGTTGTTAACGACTGCTAATGCAGCCGGGACCTACGGCTTTACGTGCCTTCCGAAGCACGGCGGAGCTCGAGATGATACATTTTTGATCCCCCATCCGATGACCGGCCTTTGTCAGCGCTTAACCTCAGCACTCGCAGACCGGGCGCGTTAACCACTGCGCCATCGAGCATCGAGCGAAAGTTTTCATAATTGTGTTGAATTATGTTAACTAACTAAGCATATCTCTGTACTTTCTTATTATACTTTCAAGTTTTTTATTCGATACCGGTTCCGGTATTTCATCATCATGATCTCATCTGAAAGACGTCCACTGCTGGAAAAGGCCCCAAGGATCTCCACAACGACCGGTTAACGCCCGTTCTAATCTAATCTAATCAAATCTATCTACTGTTGTTTGGCCTACTATAGATACAAATTTGACATAAGCTCCATACAAATTATGTCAAATTTCTAACTCCAGTAAGCAAAACAACAGACAGATAGAATATAGGGAACGGGCGTTAGTGCTGCTCGCATCCAGCGGCTATCCGCGACCTGCAATATAGGCTTTTGTAAAGATCTTGGTGATTGTCTCAAACGTAATTTTTTGCGTCACCGGACCTTTTCTGGTGCGGCGATAAAACCTAAAGGGTTCCTCAAGCTTTGTAAAATGAAGCACCGTCGTCAGAGGTTTTCTAGATGTAACGGGGACACGCTCTTATCCGAGGGATTCGGCTCGGATCCGTACAATATAGGTTCTTACCTATGAAATTGGAGTTTTTTTCTCATATATTAATAGGTGTATTACTTATAAAAGTCAATACCGGTTGTTAATATTATTATACACCTTTAATTAGGACTATGTTACTTAGGCTTCAGTAATAACAATGATTATTCATTTTGTGTCTTTATCGCCCAATTTTTTTTTTTAAATTTGACTACTTTTTTGTTCGCGGAATTGTCCTTTTGTTTCATTGTAGCTTTGAAGGGACTTGATTTTTTTTCTCTTTAATGTCTGCTATATTTAGCTAGTGAAACAAACACACTACTCTACAATTTTTATAGTGTTAACATAAATAGATGCTAAGAAAATTTAAAAAAAAATAAGTAAGAAAAATAAAATTTTATAAAAAATCTTCATACAAAACATCAATTTCATAGGTAAGGACCTAATATATTATATACAAGTATAGGACTCCTAATAAAAAAACTACGTAATTAAAATTTTTATGCATATAACCAATTATGATAACCTTTTGGTAAGTTGTAGGTATATAAAACTCCATAAATTGTTCTGCATTATAATTTAAACTTCCGTTTCATTAATTAATGTGGTTACATTGTAGGTAGTAATAATTTCAAAACACTATTTGGGCGTTCATTAAATAGCTTTTATTTGAAATGATGGATATGGTAGTATTCGTGCATACAGCTAGAGTGTACTGAATGGTTATTAAAATTTCCAATTCATCATTTTCATCGGAAACCATTTTTGAACGTAATTATCTGATATTCTACGGCGCTCTCGCTAAGTACTCCAAAAACCATTATTAAACATTCTACACCACTATTCATTATCCATACAATTACGTATGTGTGTGTTGCGTAGGGCTGTCAACTGATAAAAATAATTTGCTTTCACTGTGACAAAGTGCTCGGCGCGATACCCGAAGGTCCCGGGTTGAAGGTCCCGGGTTCAGTTCGCGGGTCGAGCAAAGTGTATTTCGGATTTTTCCATGCATAACCCGCATTTGGCAAGTGTGGTGATTAAGTGGTGATGAGCATGTATTTACGTTCTACGATCAGTGATTCTGGAACTCAAAAGGTACCCATCATGCTTAAGATTCTTAAATACCTATGTAAAGGATTTTGAGTGAAAATCCGTTAAACCTTCCACCTACTCTTTGTTACAACAACACATATTTGAAAAAAATACATATTTTTTAAATTTTATATTTTATTTGTTTAGAAAAAGATGCATAATTCTTTTAAAGATGTTACACATAATGCCTACCTTTAATATTAGTTCATAAATAGAAAGCTAAATTTAACACGCACACAAAATAAAATAAATTGTTTTATACATATAAAACGTTCCTTCACGCTCAAAGACTTTTTAATTGGAATTAAATAAATCCTTAACTATCGGAAATTTCGATTTGTATCCAATAACAAACTATAGTTCTAAAAACATTATAATACCTATTAGTTTAAAATGGATGAAAGTTTTGTTTGATGTATAGATACGGTCAATAAGCTCCAAGTAACTACTATTATATAAGGTATGTAATGTGGAATTATATTTTATTGCTCTCAATTTCTCTAAATACTCTAATCTAAAAGAAGTGGACAGCCCTAGCGGACCACCCCCTAAAACATTACACGCAGCGGTCGTTACACCCCTCCCCTGCCCAAACGCACCTTTCCCACCCGCAAGATAAAGACCAAACAAAAAAAAGAAAACGTGAAAAATAACGCCGTCTCTTTCCCACGTGAGTAAAGCGCGCCCGTGCGAGCAGTGCCACGGCTAAGCTGCGAACGACTACGAAAACTTGGGCCCCGCCCGAGACGGCGCCTCTATCCGTCTCTTTCGCTTTTTCACACTTTTCCATGCAGCCGTTGAATGCCGGAACGTCATACGTACTCAACTCAGTTTGTTTAAATATCTACTTTATTTTTTATCTGATAAAGTTGAAAGTCGCGTTGTTATAAGTGTGCTGAGAAAATATTTTAGAATGAAAGCGTTCGCGAGTGTACGGTCTCTCTCGCTCGCAAAAAAGCAAGCCGGGCGGGAGGGGGGTGTGTTAGATGGCGCGGGGCGGGGGGAAGCTGCCGCCATGTTGCGCCGACGGCCGACGAAGACTGGTATTAATTTTGGCTTAATTCGTCCGTTGATTTCAAGTATTTTATTGCTGCTCCGCAATCAAACTACGAATTGTCACGGGTGTACGAACAATATTAGTTTATACAAAACATGGAATGCGACATTTTTAAAATGGGGCGATGAATAAACATTTACCTGAACACTTTAATTACTTATTGTATGGAAGTGTGTGCTTAAATGACAATGTATAAAAATAAATTCGAAACTGAAATAATATAATAGGTGACTTGTATTATACCTAATCCTATAGATATCATAAATTTAATGTGCAATAAACATTTCTAGTAAAAATAATAATTATTATTTTTTATGTTTTCCTGGTTAGAACGAATGTGAAAAATACCTAAATTTTTGTAATACAATTATAAAAGAATGATTGATAGGTATATCCGCTTACTATTTTAACTATGAAGTTTCGGATTTATATTGAGGCTCTACTAAAAACTAAGGAATAACCAAATAAGGGCTTAAACTTCTTTGCCTAAAAACTACTAGCCTAACTTAACTAAACATTTTGCATTTTAAATTTTAGTTTCTAGCATACGAAACAAAATATACCTAACATTGTATATATATTTTACATATTTTTTGAATGAGAATGGTTTCTAAATTATATATCTAAAGTAATTAGAACCTTATTGTATATTTTATTTACTTTTTATTTTTATTCATTTGGAACAACAAACAATTACAAAATCTATCATAAACAATATTAAAAATAAAGAAGCTTACCTATTATATATACTTATTTTGTAACTAACAACATTATTTACAAAGTAATTTATGTATTTAGTATTTACTCAGTTTGGTTAGTTGTAGGGCATGTTTTACGTCCTGGCTGGCCTGGCTTGCTACTATAATTTTATACGCTCGCTGCTACGAATATCACACTAATATTATAAATGCGAAAGTTTGTGTGTATGTATGTGTATATTTGTTGCTTCTTCACATTGCAACGGATGGATGGATTTGGATGAAATTCGGCATACAGATAGTTTATAACCTGAATTAAAACATAGAATACTTTCTATCCCGATATTCCCACGGGAACGGGAACCACGCGGGTAAAACGAGCGGCCGCTAGTAGCCTATAAAATTCAAATTTTGCTAATTTTTTTTTTTCAAGTAAACTTTATAAAAGTGCTTTTGAATGGTCCAAAAATGTTTTTACCTGCTACCCATTTAGAACGTCTATTGTTAGCAACAATGAAAGCAACAATAATATTATTTGTTATAGTTAAAATGGTCATTTGCTCAGTAGTTGAGGATTCCGGATGAAATGAGCTTCAACCTTCGGTCTTGCCATCAGGTTAGAGAAGGCCAAGCATTTCAACGTTTCAATTTCTGTTTATCTGAGGAAGTAATTGTTTCAGCGTAATAGCTGTACAGAATGTATTCAAAAGCGCCATCTTTATTCTAGGTCTAAACCTAGAGCCAGTGCTGAAGTATTCTGTCTAAATACTTAAAGAATCAAACGTGCACGTAAAGAATCAAATCAAAATCAAGACCTATCTTTTTATTTTTTTTAAGTTTAAACAATTTTAACATCTCATTATGGGTTGTCTAGTATGGTATTACAAAATACTTGTAACAGGCAGCCCCGCCCCTTTCTTAGCACTAACATACTAGTTAAATAAAAAAATAAACTGAATATTTTTTACTAACATAAGAACTGAATGTTGATTTACTTTATATTTTGCAATACAGACAAACTTTATACTTTACACTATGTGGACAAAAAACATAAGACCCGACTGCTAAAAAAACTATATAAAAAAACAATTATATACCTACTCGTAAAAACCGGACTCACATTAAAAAAAACCGGACAAGCGCGAGTCGGACTCGCCCACCGCGGGTTCCGTACAAAATTTTAAAAAAGGACTAAGTAGGTAGGTACTACATACACCAAACTTATTAGGTACCTATACATATAAAAGAGGAAAAAGGTATT
Organism: Eudonia lacustrata; assembly: GCA_947562085.1. NCBI lineage: Eukaryota > Metazoa > Arthropoda > Insecta > Lepidoptera > Crambidae > Eudonia > Eudonia lacustrata. Next base: position 6,024,266 of record OX387326.1, on the reverse strand, counting down.
TCTTTTTTCATTCTTGGTCATAAATCGAAAACTATACATCATAAAAATAATTAAAATCTGTTTAAGCTTTTGCAAATGAAGCCCTTTCATACGATACCCCATGACATGGTTAACATACTTCAAAATTGGGACCCCGTTCCTTGCATAAAGACCCTGTTTTTTTGTGATTTAATTAAATATGTATAGTTTTCAGATTTTTCCCTGTACTTGTAGTAGGAGACGATATTAAGTACCTACTTGCCAAACTTCATAGTTCTAGGTCAACGACAAATACGGCCCTATGAATTTTGATTCCCTTGAGAATGTCGAAATATTTGTTTTTTTTGCGACATAAACGGCCGTATCTTTTTTTCGTTAACTTAGAACTTTGATTTTTCCACAGCTTCAAGGGACCGCAGACTTGAGTATATGGTTTTAATTTCAACTCGATACCTCCACGCATTCCCGAGATAAAAGGTCTTGACAGACAGACGGACAACAAAGTGATCATATGGTTCCGTTTTCCTTTTCAAGTTTCCGTACCTGAAAATAATTGCAAAGAAAAAAACTGAAAAGAAAAAACAAGCTCTACGATCTCAGAATCCAATTTGAGCAATGTTGAATGCAACGTGAAATATTTCCTTGTCCGATACCTATACTTAATTAATGAATAATTTTAGTTTTGATTCTGAGCGTGACACTCAGAATAAAAACTAAATTTATTCATTATCACCATCATCATCATCTCAGCCAAAGACGTCCACTGCTGGACAAAGGCCTCCCCCAAGGATATGAGGGGTATTTGCCGTAATCGCCACGCTTGGCAGGCGGGTTGGCGATCGCAGTAGGTTGAGGGTAACCTCAGAGAGATGCTGCTGCCCATCCTTTGGAATGGTCCCTTAGTCGGCTTTTACAACACCCGCAGGAAGAGATGGGGTGGTGCAATTCTTTATCCCCGGCACCACACAGGGAAAATCATCAGGGGTCATCCCGAATTACGTCAATCAGCAGTTCGCACCCCCCCTTATCCGATTTATGTTTCACAAAATTATTGTTCTTAGGAAAACATCATGTGTAAAAGAAATACTAGCATCTGCATTGTCTAACATCTGCACATTATCATGCATCTTAAAAGCAGTGACAAAATTCAGCGCTTACGCCAGCCTTCCCGGTAGCATAGCGGTCAGTGCAGCCGTCCGGATTGCGGAAGACCCAGGTTCGATTCCTGGCTGGGTCGGCATTTAATTTTTTCACTGTATTTTATAAATTCTATAAATATTTAATTTAGCTTCAGTGCAGCAATTAGCACTTGAAAATTAAAATTAAAATATAAGTACTGCATCTTCGTCACGGTTCACGATCAGCTACCCGATAACGAAATCTTTGACAGTGCCATATAATAAAATTCCAGTAACTAATGTCTCGTACGAAGCAACAAAAGTTTTAATATCGAAAGGGGAAATTGGTCACTGCAATCTATCTATCCACAAAAAAATTGGATCCGTCAACTCGCACACACCTCTTCAACCTTATTGCGAACGGAATAAAATCTATATTATTCCACTTCCTACCTGTGCTAGCCTTGTGCTATTTGTATGCCTAGGTATGTACGAGGTACAGAGTAAAAAAGTGAATAGCTTTTTCCCCCGCTGATTACTCCGCGCTCCGGGCTAGAACGTATCTGGTGATTTGTAGTACGCAGCTAGGCTTTTTTTTTCATTATTTTATTCTACCCTTTTATTTATTAACTGTAAAAATTTAATCTCTCCTTAATCAAATTCAAATTCAAATTCAAAATCATTTATTCAGTTTAGGCTACAAATAGCTCTTATGAACGTCATTATGCCATCGGTTCGTAAGTCTTTCTATCTAATCATGAATTTAGACTTTTTTTGTTAGGAAAAAACGTTTTATCTGTGTATAACACTATTTTAACATGAATATCTACTAGAATACGAATGCACCATTTTATTATTAGTAGCTGGTTTGTAGTTTTTTATTAAATATTTTTTTATTTGCTCAATTATATATTTTTGGTCAAGCATACAACATTCCTTTGGCTGTTTGAACCCTATGCCAGAGAGAGAGAAACCTATGGGTGCTACTGTACCTCCATTTTTTATACAATTTGCATGTAAAGTATGTCGATTAGAAAATTAGCCTATAAATAAAAAATAAAAATAAATACATTTATTTCGACCACTTTGGATCATACAGGCAATTCATTATTCAAAAATATTAAAATACAAAATTAAATTTAAATAAAATAATTAAATCACAATTATGATCTAATTAAAAAAAACAAAATTAAAATCATATATATAATAACTAAAATCACAATAAAAATAAAAATTTAATATTAAACAAAATTAGGAATATCGTTACGATATCACCACATGAACCATAGCGGCATGGTTCATGTACTGGCAGTTAGATCGATTTGAAAACAATATAAAACAAAAAACTATAAAAAACTGTATCACTTCTAAAACCATCAAGACTTTAAATCAAGACATTGCCATGCTACAATGGTGAGTATTGGTTTCATATTACCACACCTGCGAAATGCGGGTTGGTTAACGCATTCCCGGACTATCCCTTTGCCCAACCTGAGAATTCAACCCTGAACTCTGGATTTCGGACCGAGAGCTATTGCCGCTCGACCGAGGCGTCCTGTAATTGTAAGTAGTAAAATGACAGTTCTGTAAAACAATGACAGTTCCAAAGGCAAAGGCGGCCATCATTCAAATCGAGTCATAATAACAGTTGATTAGTTAAAATTATAGAGAGGGAAAATTGTTTTCGTCATCATTATCTCAGCCAAAAGACGAAAAAAACTTTCCTACACTCACACCAATTATCTAGCCCAAGAGAAGCTTCGCCATGAAACTCGTTATATGGTTACTAGACAACGGATAAACATACTTAAAATACTTAAATACATACTTATTATACATAGAAAACACCCAGACCCGAGACAATTTAGAAAAAACAATAATTTCTAAATTGATCCGACCGGGGATCGAACCTGGGACCTCAGAGATGGCGACACCATGAAAACCGGTGTATAAAATTATATTATACAAATCACTCGACCATCGATCGTCAAAAATCTCTTGACCTTAAATATAGGACAAATTAATTTCATTTGTTTTACTCACACTCACGAAGATTTTATTTTACAAAGGCCTCCCCCAAGGATCTCCACAACGACCGGTTTGGTGCTGCTCTCATCGAGCGGCTTCCCGCGACCTTCACCAGATCGTCGGTCCAAAATTTGTTTGTTCTTCCCTAAAAATAGTAAACTGGTTCTAAAAACTCCTTCACTGTGGAAAACTTATTAGGTACATTCCTGAGTTAAGTAGGAGATTTTTGTCCCGGTCAAATACTATGTTACCTTTTGCCTCGATTGGTTACATGTTATAGACACGCCATGGCCACTTTTAGGAATAGATTGACAGGTATACCTTTATCCAGCATCAATGAAATAAAGAAAAGAAAATGGTATAAAATGTTACCCTGGAAAGTAGATATTCGTGCATGTTATAAAATGCTTTAATCAATGATTTTTTTTAAACCAGACCATTCCATCCATTACCTTCCACATATTTTGCACTTTTTTACCGATAGGTATGCTTTAATAATAACATTTAATAGTATTCACAGTTTATCAACTGCAAATATTTTGACAATACCTACATCTAATTATATCAGAGAAATAAGGCTAAACATATAAAAAAAAATCAACCTAGTTTTTTTTTTTACTTTTCCTGACACAAAAATTTTAATATTTTAAGAGCGGCCTCTCTGTCGGCTCCTTTGAATGAAACTACGGGCACGTGTAAGCGGTGAAGGCATTGCGTCCTCTCTGTTTCGGCTCCTTTGAATTGAAACTACCGAAAGTGACTATCACTATTTTATTTTTTAATCGAAATGTCTTTTGGCGTTTTTCTTAAAAACTAGCGTATTATAATTAAAGGTTTTTTCATAAAAATAGTTTATTGTTGTTGAATTTATCCTCAAAATATTTCAGTTGATAAAATGTGACCTTATAAAGTGATATCTTTTTTAAATTTCGTAAAAGAATTGTTACATTTTTGAAGTGTAATCTTTTTATGCATTTGTATATCATAACTTTTTATAGTTACTTTATAATATGGTTATAACGATACTTATCAGTTGGTTCTTAAATTGTATAAAAATATTATTTTTTTATTTTTTTTATTCTAGAACTGTCAAACGCTATTATAAAGGTAGCAGCATATTCGACACACCACAACAAAATATTATTAATATAACAAAGCCTTACATACCTATTTTCTATCCCGTTTTGTAAACTGAGCTTTCAGTGAAATGCTGCTAGCGTCATCTATTGTTGAGTAGCAATACTAAACGTGTGGCTAAACAAGAAGGTCCCAAGTGTATAAATTTATTAAAAAAAAGCATCAAAACCTTTATTATTTATTTCTTTATTAAGCCAGCACATTTAAATACAGACAATAATTAATTTTAATAATGTGATGTAGCAATCCTAATGATTTATATATTCTCTTTACTGTTTCTCCTAATTTGTTCTTCAGTAATAACCGTGACGAAATTATATCACAAAAAAACATTGTTTTACTTGTTGTATAATTTGTCTACTTAAACCTTCATAGAGTTGTTTTAAACTCGTTTCCTTTAATATTAAAATTTATCGACAGTCGTGTTTCTCTAAACATCCGCAAGAGGGACAAATGGTAATTTTCAAAGTGTTTTCAAACCATTATGTAAAAATATTCAAAATATAAATAAGTAACACAAACAATAAAAAGAAAACCATTAATCCAAAAATCAAGCACAACCATCGTAGTCATAATCTTTGTTTGAAGTATGTACTACTTAGAGAAACGACACTTTTTGAGTTAATAAGTTTCTACTCCACGCTAGATGACGCTAGTAGTCTTTTATAACATTCTTGTTAGAATTTTTTAGAGGGGAACCTAAACTATAATTATTTATCTTATCAGAATTTTATTTTGGTATATGAAAATGTAATATTATTTTTTTTCAATAGAAGGATTACCTTTTAGTAACGTAGTTATAGTCACATATTAATACTTTAATAATAATAATAATAGACGGTAAAGATTAACTACAACATCTGGGCCTCGATTTTGCGTTAAAATTACCACAATCGTGTATCAATAACAATTTTCCTAAAGGCCTATTGACAATATGAAATGAAATGAAATATATTTAATTTGCGCTTGCGAAAGGTACATTTTTGGTCTTATTCTAGCTTTCCTCTCTTTCTCAGCTGACAATGTAGCATGCAAACAACTTTAAACAACAATTACTAAATATTCTAACCAATTACATACATATAAAAATACAAAATCAACACTCCAAATTGTCAAAAACCAATTAAATAACATTATAATAAAAATACAAAATTAATTACTAGAAATTGTCCCTATTAATAATATTAATCCACCGACACACTATTGTTACGTTATTGAATTAGCAGACTTGAGGTCTAGGCTACTATTACCTAATCTGGGCCAGGGTCAGGTTGCCAAGTGCGAGTTTAGTATTCGATCACCATTTGAAGTGTTGAAAAAATTTCCACGAGCGGTATAACCCTTAAGAGCGTTTACGCCGCACACTAGCGCCACTAATGAAAAAAAAACATATCTAGTAATTAGAGGTAGAAAATCAAATTATGCTCAACAAACTATTTGAATGAAGTAATTTAGCATTTTTACGGCAACTAATGAACACCTCACATGTTACGGTTTAGTTAAATAAGACGTTACGGCCACTTTTGACTATAGCGCCTTAATTAACTAAACCATAACATGTCAGGTGTTCATTAGGTGACGTAAAAATGCTAAATTACTTCATTCAAATAGTTTGTTGAGCATAATTTGATTTTCTATCTCTAATTACTAGATATGATTTTTTTTCATTGGCGGCGCTAGTGTGCGGCGTAAACGCTCTTAAAAGATACATACAAAATAAAAAGTAGTACAGAATAGATTTAAAATAGGCAGAACACCCACTGCCATGGAATGAAAGACGATGTATGGATGTGAAGTATGCGGAATGGAAGTGCGAGAGGAAAAAACGATGGAACTGGCATGAAAGAGAAATAGTAAAGACTAGCTCCGATTCTGTTGGAGGAGGAAGTAAAAAATAAAAATAAAAAAACCCCCCGTACACTATCTACTCCTAGGTACTCTATGTAAGCCAATGGAGAATTATTCAATGTCGACAACTACGACATTCCGATATTCGATCATGTTAACGAAAACGAGAATTTGTATGGCAAAGAAGCAGCGCCTCCTGGTGATAAAAAAGTGAACTATAGTTTGGTAAATAAAACGCGCACTATCCACTCTCACCCCTGCAAATAAACTTGGAATAAAGTTATACCTACAATGAAACAGGTTTTGTCTCCATTTAATAACATTATTATTACTATTGACTACTAACATTATGTTTTTGTTTTTTTATATTAAACGCAAATGTTGCGAACAAATTACAAAAACACAAATGTTGAAAAAATTTCCACGACCAGGATACCACGATACCTCAATTGGGAGAGCGCCTGACCCGGTATATCAGAAGGGTGCAGGTTCAAATCCTGCTCCTGGAATTTTTTTCAACATTTGTGTTTTTATTAACATTATTATTAGTACTACTAATAATATATAATAATGTGAAAACGACAGTTTAAAATATCTATTCTTATCTTAAGTTGTCATTTATTTATTTATATTTATAGGTATATTGCGCATGTTACGGTATTACAGTATGTTACAGTATTTCTTTTACATTAAAAAAAATCAACAAAATTTACGTTAAATAACTTAATTGGCATTTCATTTGTACCTACATAGGATACGTTTTTTTATCGTCTATAAAGATAAAAATATATATATATATATATATTTTATATATTTTTCCCATACTTATAAAGATGACGAAAAAAAAAGATTTAAAAAAATCATTTGCATAAAAATCTACATACAAGTACACGTACCTGCAAAGGGCGGTCTTATCACTAAGAGTGATCTCTTCCAGGCAACCAAGACAACAAGATGACGTAGTGACAAGGAAACTGAGGTGTCGGTCCTCTCAAAATGACACAGTAAAATGCTACTTTTAAATATGTAGCATTTTACCATGTCATATTTACTTTTACTTTACTTTATAGTAAGTAAAGTAAAAGTAAATAGTCTATTAACTGTCCCACTGCTGGGTAAATGCTTTCGTCATTGAAATAAAAGTGCTACTTATAAATTTTTTTAATTGCGTGCGTTTCGTTTCACGCGAAGTTATTTTGTAGTATCATTTTGGGCGGTGTGTTGCTGCGATTGGGGACCTATGTTCCATGAAAATAATGGGTCCTTATCTATGAAATTGGCGTTTTTTTTCTCACTTAATAATAGGTGTATTACTGCTAAAAGTCAATACCGGTTGTGAATATTATTATACACCTTTAATTAGGACTATGTTACTTAGGCTTCAGTAATAACAATGATTATTAATTTTGTGTCCTTATCGCCCATTTTTTTTTAAATTGACTAACTTTTTTGTTCGCGGAATTGTCCTTTTGTTTCATTGTAGCTTTGAAGGGACTTGATTTTTTTTTTCTTTTTAATGTCTGCTTTATTTAGCTAGTGAAACAAACACACTACTCTACAATTTTAATAGTGTTAAAATATATAGATACTAAGAAAATTTAAAAAACGTTAGTATGAAAAATAAAATTTTATAAAAAATCTTCATACAAAACACCAATTCCATAGGTAAGGACCTAATGTTTCTATTTATTTTTTGTTTATGTTTGGCTTCACAAAAATGTTTTTGATATATCTGTTACCTTTTGAATATAAAATATTTTTGCCTATTTTCTTTTGTGCCCACCTGATTAGTCTATTTTAAATCGATTACAGAATCTTGGTAGTCCGTTGAGTTATACGATGAAAAGAAAACCTAGTAATATTTATAATTAGGTACGCAGAAGGTGCTATAGGATTAGGTAGTAGGTATCTCGAAAATAGAAGACAGCTCATTTACATATTATCACGAATAAAATACGTACCAGAGCGTACCCTCACGCGATTATCCCAAACCCAATCGAATTACTTCACGAATGTCACAAAAGTACGAAGACATTCTCTCTTGGAGCAATTATCCCCTTACGACCGACACCCCCCGACACTCCCCGGCAACCCCTCGACACCCCCAACAGCCCCGGGGGGTGAACCCGCACAATTTCGCAAAATCATCTTCACCCCACATTTTCTGTGATGAAGATATGTAAATACCAGGCTTTCAGAGATAGTTTCTCGGTGAGTACGTTCGGTGACAGCGGTCGACAACCTTTAAAGGTTCGCTACAGTTAAGCTAAATTTTAGATTAATATGCTTTGACGTGAATGATGTAATTGTCCAAATTATACCTACCTGTTGTTGTTGTTTTTATTTTTACTGTTTCGTCTGAATTGTATGTCAACGAACGTTTTGTTTTTGTAATTGTTTGTATTTAATTTATGTTCTCATGTAAGTGGCATAATGTCTTTATGAGAATAAATGTCTTTAAACCATTTAAACCATACCTAAATATCTCACTTTTCGGGGATGTTTTATCGGGAATTTCGTAAAAGGGTATGAAATTTACAACCATACAATTTTATTGCTGATGTATGTGAGTTATGTGATATTGTAGTAATTGCTAAATACATTCTTTCTTATTTTACCACGGGAAGTGGTCGGTTTTCATCCTTCCTGATGGTGAGTGGACGATGAGACAGGTCCTCAAATACTGAGCATTTGACTATATTGTTATCTTACTTAACGGGACACTACAATGCATTACTGTATTTATTCAAAAACAATATCTTATCTAGATGATAGTAGTAGCGAATCAGGCTTATTTAAAATAAAACACAAACAAATATCAACCCTTATTTTTCACATGTTGTAGTCGTTATTTACTACACCTATAAGGCACCTCTAAAGAAATAGAATATTATTTTTATCTTTTTTTTGTTAAAAGCGAACCTAGCATCACCCATATAAAACAAGCATCTAACTCTATTCATAATTAAAACGGCTTAACCGATTCTCAAGCAAACTTTTCGACCCTTATTAAAATTGTATTAAATGCGCAGATACTTGTGACATGGTCGGCAAGGTTGAGCGCCCCTGGGCCCGAAGTTGTAATAGGTGGCTACGTTCGCGCGGTCAATTAATCATCGGGCATCACAGTCACGCCTTGGATCGACCAGATATATAGTTGATATAGATAGCTATAATGACATTGTCAATTTGAATAATATATAAAATATACATAAATATCAAAAACAGAAGGAACTCGATGGCGCAGTCGTTAACGCGCACAATTGCTGAGATTAAGCAACTTTGGCAAAAGCCAGTCATCTAATGGGTGACCAAAAATGCCTCCTCCGTGCTTCAGAAGGCACGTAAAGCCGTTGGTCCCGGTTGCATTAACAGTCGTTAACAACCACCAATCCGCACTGGGCCCGCGTGGTGGTTTTACGGCCCGATCTCCCTATCCATCAATAGGTAAGGCTCGTGCCCCAGCAGTGGGGACATAAAATGAGCTGGTACTATGATATCAAAAACATCTAAAGTTATATATAATACTAGCTTTTGTTGGCGGCTTTACTCACGTGGGCAAATTATGTTTGTTCTGTTTCTTCACACGTGTAGGAATCAGTAAACGCGTGAAGTTTTGCGCGCGATTTTCATACAAACTTTCCACCCCTATTTCACCTCTCTAGGGGAGGTTTTTTGAAAAATGCTAAAACACATCATTCTTAATTATTGTTGAAAAATCTAAAGATCAATAAAATATTCATTTTGATAGTTATTACTTTAAAAATAACGATTTCTCCAAAAAAAAACTCTTTTACTCATTTAAAGAAAAAATAAACAAAATTCCTGAGACACGTCATTCTTTAATTCTTTTCAAGAACCCAAATACCAATTTTCATGTATTTTACTTCAAAACTGACGGAATTTCATAGAAACTTTCACCCCCTATTTGACCCTGTGATTTCTTTAAAATCCTTTCTTAGTGGCTGGTTACGTCACTCAATTAACCTACAGTCCAATTTTTATCTAATTAGCTTCAGCGGTTTAGGCTCGGCGATGATGAGTCAGTCAGTCAGTACAAGTCATTGATATAATGACTCAGTACGAGTCATTAAATGTATAGATGTAATCCAGCTTAGAAAGCCAAGTTATATTAAACTATGTATGTTTTAAATTAAAAAGCAAAGTTATTCGCGACGACTATTAAATAAATACTAGCGGCCCGTCCCGGCTTCGCACGGGAGGACATTTCTTTTTTAAAATATAGCCTATGTTACTCAGCGCTAATATAGCATTCTAATGGTAGAAGAATTTTTTAAATCGGTCCAGTAATTTTTGAGTTAGTTCGCTGCAAACATACAAAAATACAAAGCTTTCCTCTTTAATAATAATATTATTAATATAGGTATTAGTATGATAAGTGAACCGAAACTGAATATGATATCTTTTACAACATAATGAAGATTTAAAGCAGGTACAAAAAAGCTGCATTCTGTCGAAATGTGTTTCAGACAATGCTTTTAACGTTTCAAGGAACAATTAAATTAACTACATTAATTTCAACAAAATTAGGAATGAAGTCAATTAGATAATTTGTAATTTTACTAATACGAATACCTAAACCTATTTGACATTAGGTTTAGCACTATATGCACTTCTGCGAGCAGCTTAACCAGCCTCTGTGGTCTAGTGGTTAGGACCACCGGTTTCAGACCCAGATGTCCGGGGTTCGATTCTCGGTTTGGTTGGTGGTAGACCTTGTTTGTCCGCCTGGCTGGCTACCAGACCATCTTGGCACATCACATCAATTATGTCGCCATAAATCACTGTTTGTAGCATTGTTGTGTTCCGGCAGTATGATAGCCAGTTTCTCAGTAGTTGAGGATTCCTGCTGAAGTTTGCTTCCACTTTCGGCCTTATCATCACTTAGCATCAGGTCAGATGATGGCTAAGTGTTTAACCATAAAAAATAAAAAAGGTCGAATATGTACTAATTCTTTATAGCTCATAAAATACACACAATGGAACTTGTCACACAAGATATAATAAGGATTTTATTCTACAAATAAATTACATTTAAAACAAAGGTTACATAGAATATAGTAAGTAAATAAGTAGACAGTCTATATTTGCCCACTTCTGGGCAAAGACCTCTATCATTGAAATCAAGTCATCGCTACAATTGATGGGTAATGGCTTAATCACCGCTTGCTAATGCGGGTTGGTGATCACAAACCCGGGCTATGCATCGAAAAATCCGAAATACATAGAATATATTTTATGTAAAAATGAGCTTCTAGAAGAGATTTCTACTAACCAACCTTAGCTGATGGTGTGGAAAGTGAGTCGGCGAGACAAGTGCACTTTGTTTTATTTAAAGTAGGTTTAAAGTATAAATACGTGTGTTTTTAAATAGGAACTAGAGTATGTTTGACAAGATAGTCATCGACACTTTTTTATATTCATTCAAAATAGGGTCAGCTACTGATTTTTACGGTTCCGTACACAAAGGGTAAAAGGGAACCCTATTACTAAGACTCCGCTGTCCGTCCGTCTGTCTGTCCGTCTACCACCAGGCTGTATCTCATGAACCGTGATAGTTAGACACTTGAACTTTTCTCAGATGATGTATTACTATTACATTTAGGCCCCTCACAAAATGCGCGCGCTCGGGCTTTCTCAGTACTTACTACGAGCGGCCGACGCATCGCAAAAGTAGCATTTTTTGCAGTTGTAATTACATTTATTTGAAGTTTAAAAAAATTTTATCGTTCAAAAAAAGTATATTGAAATCTTATAAACTAACGTTAGTTCTGGTGTATATTTTACTTTAATAATATTAATGGAGTAAGGAGATATTTATAGCTAATTCAGAACGTTTTATAGCTTTGAATGGGATTTTTTTTGTAGAAATTCCATTCATAATTGTAAATTCCGAGGCCGCTACGAACTTAACCACTATTCAAGAGGTATTATTGTATATTTTTCATTTCGTTTGCTTAGTACAGTAGTTCAATCCATGAGCTTGAAAATTGCTGTCAGCATATTTAATTGAAATCTAGCTTCGGATTTTTGGCTTTATATAAATAGATAAGGGAAAATTGCAGAAAGCAAGACCGCTACGAATTATACTAATAACTATTTTTCACCATACAATAAGTCAAAATAGTCCTTAGACTATTAGCCTTAGCTTTCAGTTTCTCTGAACAAGAACGCCGAATTTGGCCATTTTATGCAAAAATCACGGTCAAAATGTAATAGGCCCCTTAAGAAGCCTCCCATACAACAAAAGTGATTTTTTTGCTCGTTTTTTTAGATAATGGTGCGGAACCCTTCGTACGCGAGTCCGACTCGCATGTGATGTTGTGACGCGGGGGTTGAAATAGATACGACGAGTGTTGGTTCTTAACTGATTTTATTTATGAAAAACATTGCTTTTATACTGTTTCTAAACAAAGGAAAATACTAAAGTAATTAATAGTAAAAATGGACTTTGTTCAATCATATGACAATACGTGCTATTTCAAGGTAACATGATTTGTGTAATTAATTTATATGGAACATAATATTGAGTCACAATATGAAGTGTGAGTCATTTCCATATGATGTTAAGTGGCGCACTCCACTACACGCACTTGGCCGGTTTTTTACTTTAGCAATAAGACATAGAATGCCGACCACTTCCTAGCTGGCGTAGGTACAGTAAAATTTCAATGAAATTCAATGTTGTTTTTCGGTCACGAAACTGGTGACGAACTCTGATGCTACTACAAAACTGATTAAACATAATAGCCTTTCTATCCCACTGCTGGGCAAAGGCATCCAACATTGAAATCAAGCCATTACTGGCTTAATCACCACGCTTGCCAAATGCGGGTGATAACAAACCCGGGGATAACCGATTAAATCCGTCAAACATTTTGCCCGACCTAGGAATGGAATCCGGGACCTTCGAGTGTCGGGCCGAGCGCTTGCCACTAGGCCACCGAGGCATAATAATATGTATTTAAATTTCTCTAAAGAAAACGGCATCCACAAACCCCCCTTCAACCACCCCCCAAACAAGCTGTCCTTTGTTCCAACCTGTGTTAATTTAATAACCGAACCGAACAGCTTTGATACAAGCCAGTAATAGGGTTAGTATTAAACAAAGAAACCGTCTGGATTACTTACACCCTAATTACTAATTCTACTACTAGGTGCATTGCAGTATTTCGGTTTTAGTGGTCTGATATCTAGTAAAGTTAGAGCGATAGTTATACCATTTTAATTTTAATTCATTTTTTTAATTCAATTAAGGGTACTTGGCTTTTATCTTACTTGATGTTAAGTGATGATAAGACCGAAGGTCGAAGCGCACTTCACCCGAAATCCTCGACTACTGAGGCGCTGGCTATCTTATCTCTAGCTGCCGGAACACAATAATGCTACAAACATTGATGATATGGCGAAATATTAACATATCTTATCTTGACGACCTCCTTGGTCGAGTGGTTTGTACACCGGTTTTCATGGTGTCGCCATCTCTGAGGTCCCGGGTTCGATCCCCGGTCGGGTAAATTTAGAAATTATTGTTTTTCTAATTTGTCTCGGGTCTGGGTGTTTTCTATGTATAATAAGTATGTATTTAAGTATTTTAAGTATGTTTATCCGTTGTCTAGTAACCATATAACGAGTTTCATGGCGAAGCTTCTCTTGGGCTAGATAATTGGTGTGAGTGTAGGAAAATTTATATATTTATTTATCTTATCTTAGTGGGGCTTGCTGAGGTTTCCCTTTCCCAGTAACACTTTGACTCGTTGGAATCTTTTGTGCAACCTTATCCTTTCACTCTTCTTCCTCAATTTACATAAATAACTTCTTCAAATATTTATATAAAATGATGGTAGCTATCCAGGCGGACAAAGAAGCCCTGCCACCAACCAAAATGAGTACAAGCATAAACCCCCCAGCTGGGAACCGAACCCGGGGCCTCTGAATAGTTATTACGTGTTAATGGCTCTTTTACTATAATGTGGTAAACAGAGGGTTCAAATGCTTTAAATAAATCTTGATCACGATATTATATTTTTTCATCATCATCATCATCATCATCTCAGCCAAAAGACGTCCACTGCTGGACAAAGGCCTCCCCCAAGGATCTCCACAACGCCCAATTCTGTGCTGCTCGCATCCAGCGACTACCCGTGACCTTCACCAGATCGTCGGTCCACCTTGTTGGAGGCATGCCTAACTGTATTTATTTTTGAGTTGTATTAGTTACACCTCTGGCATAGAGTTCAGTCCCGGAATCCATTTCCTCTACTTTGGTTGGTGGAGTTTGTTCTAAAAGCTTGACAGAAGCTTCCACCAGCTTATCCCTTGGGCGTTGTTGTGTGCCATCAGAGCTAATATAACCAGCTGGGTGAAGTGATGTTTGCTATATATAAAAAAAAAGTTACTTCCCCTTGCGAAAAATTAAATCTCCTTGGTTTTCGGGACTGAAAATGAATGATTCGTATTTTTATTGGCCATCCTAAGAATCCATACAGTAGGGACTGAAATTTAAACCCCCCTACCTAATGAGGACAGCAGTCCAGCGTCTCACCCGCTGCGTTCCCGCCGCGCTTGACCCGCTTCTCTGCTCGCCCACCATAGGCACCCACGTAGCGAAGATCATTATCTGGCCCGAGAAAGTTGGGAGGAATCTAGTTAGAGCCCTCCCCCCGCGCCCCGGCCCCACCCCAGCAGCCTTAACTTGTTATAACCTGTTTAAGCTAGTTCGGTTTAGTTGGGCACCTGCGATACAAGACAAACTCACGGTTTATCTTATGTGTTTAGCTATGTACGGAGCTGGCTACTCCACTTTGAATGCGAGTACAATGGTCAACATAATGTGGAATAACATTAAAAAAATATTTTTTTTATCAAATCTTTTTAGACCAGACCGTACCTCTAGACCGATCTAGACCGTGATAAACGAGCCCTTTAAAACTTCACCAGGGAAATCGATGTATATATAGCTCAGTTGGAAGCGCTAACAACAAGTACGTACTTACAAGATCTCCCGCCCAGAGTAGACTTACGAACCGATGGCATAGTGACATTCACAAGAGCTACTTGTAGCCTAAACAGAATAAATAATTTTGAATTTTGAATTTTAACTCTAGAGCGGTTCTAGTCCCAATTGAGGAAAATCGTTTTGTAGCAGACCATATCTAGACCAATCTAGATAGTGTTAATTAAACAAGCACCTTAAAAATTCATCAGGGAAACCGAGGTATCATTAGCTCAGTAGGAAGCGTTGTGTCAGGAACGGTCCGAATCCCATCTGAAGAAAGTCATTTTGTAGCCGATTGTATCTACACCGTGATAAAAAAGCACTTTAAAAAATCGTCGAAAATACCGATATTTCGGTATAGGGTGAATCAGCTATCGCCCTTATTTCGAAAAGGTAGTTAGTTCGAGTCCCACATATTGTCAAGTCTTCTTTTTCAAGGTGCTTTTTTAGTTCCATTAAAATATAGCATATATTTACTTACTTCGCTGGCTCAGCGACCCGAAGTGATGGTGAGTTAATTACTTAAAGAACGCCATTTTGTATGGTCTTGTGCAAGTTCCGACCATTCAGGCATGTTGATCTCTTTCAGGTCCTTGGCAAATACAGCATATAGTAGTTAAAAGCAAAATAAAGGTATCACAAGCCTGAAAATTCACATAAACATAGGTTATATTTAGTGTTGAACACCTAGAAGCGGACCTAGGGCCTGCGTCTCACACACGGTCTGGTGGACACCACGCACTGTGCGTATCCCTGCGACCCCGTTACTTGCTCAGCCGCACGCGTGCAGGGGACGAAAATGTCTTCGCCTATGTTTAGACGAAAAGCTATCTATAACGAAACAATGATGATTGTTTAACTAACTTGCTTTGCTTGCTACGTTCTCCGAAGTTATAGGTTAAGGATTTGGGGTAAAGTGATTTGTCACCTACCTTATCGTCATTTATTTTTAAATTAGCGGCCGCTCGCAGTTTCACCCACGTGATTCCCGTTCCCGTGGGAATATCGGGATAAAAAGTATTTTATGTGTTAATATAGGTTATAAACTATCTGTATGCCGAATTTCATCCAAATCCATTCAGTAGTTTTTACGTGAAATAGTAACAAACATCCATCCATACTTACAAACTTTCGCGTTTATAATATTAGTAGGATGTTTAGACCAGTAGTAAGCTATATATAACGAAACAATGACAATTGTGTCATTTACAATGTTTTTTTATCTCACAAAAGAGTGAGATAGCCGGTTTCTTGGTGTTGAGGATTCCGTATTAAGTACGCTTTCATGTTTGGCCTTATCATAAATTACCTTAACTTTTATGCACCAGCACAAAGCTACCAAATTCGAAACCATGATACAGCAAAGTAACTTAACCGTGATTTTTTTTTTGTTTCTAATCCGTCAATCATTTAGAGAGCCAGTTTCTAATTTGGCTGTGGATTTCGGGCTAAGTCCATCTTTGGACTTATCATACGGTATGGTTTAGTAACTTTCGATAAGGCCAAAGATGGACGTGGCGCACTTTACCCGAAATCTTCAACCTATTTTGAAATGGCTAACTTGATCTTTGATAGATTTAAAACCGTAAACTTCTGGTATTGTTTTAAATACATTTCTGTTAGTGTGAAGACAAACGAAGACAGTTTGGTGAAATAAATAAAAAACTAATAACATTAAAACTTTAAGTTAGCAAAACTCAAGGCAGACCATACCATGGTCCGAAACGAGTTTTATAATCTACCAAAGTCCCTACCCCCAGGCTATAACGTGCTGTATATAGAATAGTCGTCTGTACATTGTGTCCAGCAATAAAACGTGCTTAGTTTACGACGAGCCCTGATCTTTACCTGCACTTATCTGTGCGATCGCGGCACTCAAACTAGGCACAAAGCAGCGTCGCACATAAACTGTTTATCTGTACGCCTTAGGCCAGCGGTGTAATGGACGTGCAAGTTATAAGCGATAACGATTCGACTGGCAGGCCACGATCCTGATCGAACCCTTCGGAGAATCTAGTAGGGCACGGGGACACGCACTAGTGCGTGATGCCGTTCCCTCTAGAAAACTTCCGAAGGTGATTCGTTTTACATGACTTGAGGAACCCTTTAAGTTTCTCGCCGCCCCCATAAAAGCCCGGTGAAGCTGAAAATGCCGTCTGAGGCAATCAGTAAACTCTCTCTTAAAAAAAAAGACTGGCAGACTTATTACCGGTCTTTAAGTGACACCCCGCTACACACTACTTTAAAGTTTATACTGACACCTCCCACCAACCTTACGGTTATAAAGTTAGGTGTCAGACATCCTTACGCAAGCACAAGGGACCATCTGCGTCAGGTCATAACGCCAAACCAGGACGCGCCGAGACGCATTCTTCATCCGGTACTTTTAAGGTCATTCAAAGTCAAGACTTTAAAGTCAAGGTACTCTCGCTCAACTCGGAGAATCCAGTAAGCTACCAGCTTACCACATACATTGTAATCATAATAATCATAATTATCCGAAGTAAAGGCACACCAACCGTGTTCAGAAACGAGTTACATAACTCAACTTGTTATTACAGACACCCACCCGCTTTGACAACTATAAGTATCCCGCAATTTTTTTTTATGTTAAAAGGAGGCAAACGAGCAGGCGGGGGTCAGCTGATGGAAAGTAATCACCGCCGCCCATGGACACCCGCAAAACCAAAGTAGTCGCAGATGCGTTGCCGGCCTTGAGGAAGGAGTTGGATCTTGAGGACTAGTAAGAAGGGAAGGGGTGAGAGATGGGCTTCCGGTACTTTCACTCACCGGACGAAACACAACAGCAACGAGTGCCATTGTTTCACGCCGATATTCTGTGAGAGGGTGGTATTACTACATGAGTTAATATACATATTATCTACTCTGTGGTATTACGCCGGGCTAGCCGGCCCATTTCGTGCATAAATTCCGTAAGAATCACTAAAATCCCGGCCCTACTCCTTATCTACATCATTTAAGGAGCTTCTGTGCAAAAATTCAGATTTCTAAGTACAAGGGCTAAAAAACACAAATGTTGAAAAAATTTCCATGAGCAGGGTTTGCTGCTCGTGGAAATTTTTTCAACATTTGTGTTTTTGTAATTTGTTCGCAACAAAATTTGCGTTAAAAATTATATAAACATTTACAAGGGCTAAGTTGATGTGTCTATCTGGATTTGCTTTTAAATTTTAGATGGCTTGCCCGCTTCCTCCTGTGAGTTGCGCGGCCAAGAAGTGATTTGCACGGCGCGATAGTAAAGTATCGTTATTAGGGCACATTGTAGCGTCTCATTTTGTTGCCGCTTCAGCTTCTGGAAGTTGTGGGACCACGTCCGCCATATTGATAACACCTTTGATTAGGTTAGAATGTATATTTAAATAGGATATAAATTCATATAATACGAGTACTATACTTTCGAGTAGCTCGATGGCGATTGCTGACGTTAAGCAACTTTCGCAAAGGCCGGTCATCGGATGGGTGATCAAAAATGTGTCATCTCGAGCTCCTCCGTGCTTCGGAAGGCACGTGAAGCCGTTAGTCCCGGCTACATTAGCAGTCGTTAACAACCACCAATCCGCACTTTGCCCGCATGGTGATTTATGGCCCGTTCTCCCTATCTATCCATAGGGTAGGCTCGTGCCCCAGCAGTGGGGACATATAATGAGCTGGTGAAGATGATGACTATACTTTCAGGTAAAATATTAGTTTATGTGATTTTGTATACTTCACTATGCAGTATATAGGTACCTAACCACAGATTTTAGATTTTATGTCTTTGTACTTAACAGCACCCTTTTTTTACCAATTTTATTTCACGTTTTTTTACGCTTACCACTGCTATTATCACTTACCTACGCGTTATTATTACACGCGTAAAAGTATTGCAAAGTCTTTTTAATTTATTCAACTATCAAAATAAAATCACAAAATGTAACCCACACAAGTAACTCACACATTTAAAGAACCCAGAAATTTACTTATTACGTAGTAAGAACGTTATTTACAAACTTGTTGTAATAAGAAATCATTTTGATTTTTTTTTTAAATTAAAACTAGGTAAACAAAAAAAACTTATATACAAATATAACAAATCAAACTCCTTACATACCAACCTCACACATACAATCTGCTAGTCGCTGCAAATTGCGATATTTCGTCGTATGTACCAAGACGATTTGCAACAGGAAGTGAAGTTAATCGAACAAGGGAGGGAGTGTCGCAGGGTCGATTTCCGACGCCTCTCGCGCCAAACGAGTCGCCAAGAATAGCCAAGAAGGGTGAAGTGGCGTAGGAACAGGCTGCGCTTGGATTTATATGAATAAATTATATTAGACGTGAGAAAGCTAAATAAGTAAAATAATTTTTCATAATTCATACCCTACCTGTGTTTCATGTTTATTGGACAGTCTCTAAGTTAAGTAGTAGGTAAATCTAAAATGTAGAGAAAAGTGTAGAGTGTCTTGACAAACCCATCAGGAGTTTAGATAACATATAAGGAGCAAAATTTAAATTTTGTTTTTTATTGTAACAATACATTTAAGTCATAATTTTTTTAAACTATCACATGGTTACTTTCATTAGAATAATATGAGTAACAGGATTATTACCATGTTTTTGGGTGAGTGTAAGTATCCGATATTTCGGCACATCCGTGATCATAGCGCATGCAACTGTGCCGAAATATCGGATACTCACACATAACAAAAAACATGGTAATAATCCCGTTAATAATTATTATTCTAAATTTAATAAAACAACTAAATACCTCGAGGTAATATGTCAATTTATTTGTATTCACATATTCTTATTTACATAATACATAACATAACATAATACATACATACATATATTTTCCATTATGCGAATACCTATTAATAGCTAAGTGGATTTATAAAAATGTATCCATTTGTATAAGTGCTGTTGGTGTTCTGAACAAAATAAAATAAGTAAATACATTTAGTAAATGATGATGTTGTGATAATGAGAAACAAAGTTCGATCAACCGAAATGAGACGTCATCTCAAGATGACGTCTGATCTTTGTCTGCTCTCTGAAACACCTTGACTCCAAATAAGATTAGGACAGGGCCAGCGCATGATAAATAGTAGTAAGTAGTAAACAGCCTATAACTGTCCCACTGCTGGGCAAAGGCCTCCATCATTGAAATCAAGTCATCGCTACATTTGATGAGTATTGGCTTAATCACCACGCTTGCCAAATGCGGGTTGGTGATCGATCACAAACCCGGGCTCACAAATCCGAAATACATTTTGCCCGACCTGAGAATTGAACCCGGGACCTTCAGATATCGGGCCGAGCGCCTGCCACTCGGCCACCGAGGCGTTGCCGCAGGGCTACAAATAGTAGAATCTTAGGTATATATAACATCATCGTAATGTTAATACGTATTTAAAAGACATTTTGCATGCACCTACGCTAATTCCGACCCGAACCGAGTAAGGCACAAGGACACGCACTTTAAGTGTGTGATGCCGTTTCCTCTAGAAAACCTCTGAAGGTGATACGCTTCACACGGCTTGAGGTAAGTACACTTTACGTACCTCGCCACCCCCAGAAAAGCCCGGTGACGCTGAAAATGCCGTTTGAGGCAATAAGCAATCTCTCAAAAAAAACATACGCTAATTTAAACATGATGTGTACACTCTAAACTATAGTATTTTATAAAATTTATATGATTCCAGTCTGTGTTGTGCCTAATAAATAAGTAATAACAAATCGTGTACAAAAGCTAAACCTGATTTAAAAGTGAAAATGATTTAAAAAAAACATTCCACATTCTCAGGGAAGTTTGAATCTGCACCCCCAATGTCATATGAATCGTCGTGGCTACGATATAGCCTAACCTGAGCCTAAAGGAAGCGAACTATGAATTGATATATTACCAAATTGTCGGTAATATCAATATTATGTTCGCTACAAAATTTACGTTAAATATATATATTAAATATATTTTTACTCGTACTCGTATTACATTATGCGCATTTGAAAAACCCAAATGATATATTTATAGAATAAATATAATTAAATTAAAAGATCTCAAACATGACTCTTCAATTTCCCGCTAAGAAATCTTAATAATATTTCAAATAACTTTCCATTTTTAAAATGTACCTTCAACAACACCCCAAAGCAAAATTACTTAGTAACCGATCTTTATTAACATGCGGCTTAATCTTGTTGCGTCTGGTCTGGACCCAACCAACAGACCGTTACGTTCCCACAGAATCCCATCCTAGTGTCAATCCCACGACACCAGTATTAACACCAAAATGGCCGGGGTCAGAAAGACCAACAGTTCAAATTTGGAACACTCCAACCAAGGGTACGCTGCAGCATCCTGCTTATTTTGTATGCACACACCTTTCTATAAAACAAAATTAACGAAACACTCACGAAAAAATAAACCAAATGAACTTGAACTTTAACGTGATGTAATAAGAGTCTACGTGTTAAATCGTGGGGTTAAAAACCACATGGCCACTTACTCAGCACCCTTAATTTTATCGGTAAGAACCGGTTTAGTGACAATACTACTGGCTATTAGCATAACTCCTTGACCGGACATAACTGGACGCTCATTAATATTTATGATAATGTAAGCATCTGTATTTTTTCAGTCTCAGATCAGTGCTCAGCAAGATGCTGTGGAGATGACACAGTTGTTCAGTGTTCAAGTTTCGGCAATGGAAATGTGAAGTTGAAGGCATAGCTGAGGTGAGTCGTAGCTAATTATTTGTATGTGTCTGCATTAAAGTATTTTATTGCGTGCGTATTATATTTGACCAGGATAAAAGTGCTTAATATTACTTGATGAGTAGTAGTTTTTAGAATCGGTTCTGTTCGGGTGTTTCAGTTCCTTCCTTGCAAACAAATAAACACATCTTGCCTTTTATAGTAAATGTGACATCGTCTATTTTGAATTCTGTACTATATATAATGCAACATAAGGTGATATATCATATATCACCTTTTATAATAAATAGTAACATAAACTAACATCTCTATGAAACAACAATCGTTTAAATTACCAACAATCGAATTTTGAAACTCGTCTAATGACTCGATAATTTGTTTTTGAAATGCTGTTGTGAAATGCCAGTCGTATCCTTGGACCGCGAGTAAAACTATTATAAATCAATAGGATATGCCGTTGCCAGGCAAATCTTTAATTTACTATTTTATAGTTTTTTTTTATAATTTGGTCGCGATTTATTAAATTGATTAAACTGCTCTTTCACCGTATTTAAAATGTATCTATGGACGCGCGGCCGTGAACTTTGAAAACTAAAAAATAAAAAAATAAAAAATAGCTTTATTACTCAATATCGATTTTACAAAATGTTTCAAAAAAAAACTTTCAAAACAAAACTGTCGAAACCTGTCATATGATTTGACTTAAAATTTAACAAGCAACTACCTAGTAAATGTAATCAACCTATTTACTGCCCCTATGCTGGGCCTCCATCATAGAAATCAAGTTGCACTATTGATAGATTGGTTTCACCATCACGCTTGCTAAATACAGCTTGTTACAGAAACCCGGAATATACATCGAAAAATCCGACCAGGGAACTGAACCCAGGACCTCCAAATCGGGCTGAGTGCTTTCCCACTCATCCATCGAAGCGTAGACAACTACATAGTAAAACTATCAATAAATCGATAGGCGTCGCCGTTGCCCGGCTCATCACTAATTTACAATTTTATGGCTTGTGGGACGAGGAGCGGGGCCACCACTCCATTAGGGCCCGGCCCCCGCACGGTTAACCCTTTGGTACGGCGCGCAAATGAAGCGCCAATTTCAAAATTAGAATAGCTGATTGGTTAGCGTTCGAAATTCTGAAATATCTGCTGGATAGTTTGATTTTTAAATTTAATTTTTAAATTCACTTCTGGCTAGTGTGTAATTAAAAAATAAAGCAGTCATAAACTATGTGCAACGTCTATGTACACTTTGTACAGTTCTAATATTGGACGTAACATTGTGGTAACATTGGTCGTTTTTAGTTCGACCACTTTAATTCATTTGAAGCATTTGATTTTCTTCATTAATAAAAAGCACCTATTGCCATAAACTTGGTCAAGACTTTGAGCGGGAAGGGCTTGAAAACTTTTGGATGTTTAATGTTATATGGAAGAAAGCTATCCTGTCACGAAGTTTTTTTTTATGAATGTTAATAGTAATGAGTAGAGTAGTGACAAATAATATTATACATCTGGGGCTTTACGGAGACCTCACGCGGACATCTTAAGAGAATTTAAAAAGAGTTTTGTTTCATTTGTCAACACTCATGCACGTTCACAAACACTCAGTGCTTAAGAGCGTTTACGCCGCACACTAGCGCCGCCAATGAAAAAAAAACATATCTAGTAATTAGAGATAGAAAATCAAATTATGCTCAACAAACTATCTGAATGAAGTAATTTAGCATTTTTACGTCACCTAATGAACTCCTGACATGTTATGGTTTAGTTAAATATAGCGTTATAGTTAAAAGTGGCCGTAACGTCTTATTTAACTAAACCATAACATGTGAGGTGTTCATTAGTTGCCGTAAAAATGCTAAATTACTTCATTCAAATAGTTTGTTGAGCATAATTTGATTTTCTACCTCTAATTACTAGATATGTTTTTTTTTCATTAGTGGCGCTAGTGTGCGGCGTAAACGCTCTTAACAAATAAACAAAGAATAAGGTCCGAATAGTTATTCCGTATTTTGTCCCTGTCATTTAAACGTCCTTTCAAATTAGAGTAAAAGAGACAAAACACGGAATAAGTATTCAGACCTTATTCTTTGGTTAATAATCTACCATTATTTCACATTAATAGTCAACATAGTTAATACACATTTTAGAAAATAAAACAAAACCGCACACATGACTCTTTACTTTCCCGCCAAGAAGTTCTGTAACCAAGTTGGTTAGTTTAGTTAGTTGCATTTTATATTTTCGTATTGTAGTGTGTTTTTGCTGGATAAACGACTCTTTCATTCATTCATTCATTCATTCATTCGTCTAAAGAACATTTAAACATTTAAATTAAGAACATGTATTCATTTGTTTATCTATTCTGATAACCTTACTTTTCACGCCTCCCGACAAGAAACGCGTGCAAAGGAGAAAGGAGAAAACTGAGACGGGGCAGAGAGGGAGATCTTTAAGATACGTCGCCATGGCAACGCTTTCGGTCAACACACACAGACGCCGCGTAGTTTAATGATAGTTCTCCCACACACAGGGGCGGGTGTGTTGCGACACAGGGTATTAGGAGAATTCGACCCAAGCGGACCTCCCAAAGTTTCAGTTATTAAGCAAATGCTTTACAAACATTTTGGGTGGGCACCTTTACGTCTGCTGCTTATAAATAGGTAGGGTGTTGAGTTTAAGCTTTAATTAAGTTAATGTAGGCGGGCAAGGCGTTAGTATCTAGACTTCGATACTTACGCTGAATGGAAGTTTGGCAGGAATGTCCATTAGTGAGTACGAACGTTGACGGATTAGTCAATATAAATATAATTAAAATAATTTATTTTGGGCATTTTCCATAAAATGTTAAGTTGTCAATAAGTAGATACACTTTTTATTTTTTGTTTCTATAGTTGACGTGGACAATTTTAACAAGTTGAAATTAATCTCTTTCTACATATATATTTGCATTCAAGACAGAGAGATAGACAGATAATAAAACAAAACATGAACAAAAAAAAAATATTTACAAAGTTACAATTTAGCGGTCTTATCAACTTTCAAGCGATTTCTTCCAGACAACCAGTCGGATGGAGAGAGCTAATAAATCAGAGGTGAAACTATGAAAACATACTAGAATAATGTGTAGGTGTTTTATAAATGAAGCAAAATAATAATAATAATAATAAAGTAGATAGTCCGAAGGTTCCTGTCTCTGCAGCCCTAACCACCGGCAGCTTGAGCCCTGCCCCGTTGCCGGCGGTACCCTAGGCTAGGTTTTTTATAATATTTTTATGTTTTGTATGTGCTTTTGTATTTTACTTTTATATTAATATTATAACAAACCTAGGCTAAGAAAAAAAAAGAAATAAAGAGATAATAATAAATATTTATAATGATAATAATGATAAACATATATATATAAATACCGTATATAATAAACTTACTTAAACATAATAGTAGTCTCAGGTAGGAAAATAGCGGATATGGCAGTTATGCAGCAGGACAGGGTTCATCGGAAAGATAGATTTTTTTTTACGAGCTCTTTATATAAGTGAATGGATTTCGCACTCCTGATCGCAATTGGAAGCGAATTCCTGATACGAACAGCTTGGACGGTAAAAGAATAATCATAAATGGACCACCATTTATGATCACCAGCTGCCCCCACGCAGCACCACCTTTTATGATTATTCTTTTACCGTCCAAGTTTTTCTGATGACTGTAATGAGCGCGAACCTGAACAATTAAGAAAACTGAAACGTTCCTTAAAATAAGAAGTATATGAGTATTCCGGCGAAGACGAATAGGAAGCCACTTGAGTTTTAGGCGGTAATCAGAAACACAGACAGATTGAGTAATAAACTTATAAAGAAAACGCAAGTAAAGTGATATCAGGATTAAGTTTTTTGATACAAACTGTAAGGAAACAGTAAGTGACTCACTATTATGGTTCACCAATAAAACGTTATTAGAAGATTCGTATTCAGGTCAAATCGTTAAAATGGTTCATGTAGCATCCCGAAAGTGGCCTCATTTTCTCACTCCTATAAGTACATTTATACAACGTGGAAAAGAAACGTGTGGTAAAATAGGTTCTAAATATTATTTGTTAGTTTTTAAAGTTTATTTTTTGTGTCGGGGGGTTTTAAATTTTAAATTTTACTTTTATTTTGTCCTTTTTAAAGTAGGTATAAATATTAGGAATACGGTACTAAATTACGAATCGATAGGACATATGGAAGGTAGTCAGATTCCCTCATCAACTATTAAAGAGCTGATGATCTTCAAACGGCTGATCAGGTCATGGTTACCTTACCATATACTTTCAATATCATTGAAGTAACACGGTACCAAATTTCGAATTGATCGGACATAAGGAAGTTAGTCAGATCCCCTCATCAACTAGAAAAGAGCTGATGATCTTCAAACGGCTGAACAGATTTTCATGAAACATGGCTTCTTAGCCATGTTTCATGAAAATCTGTTAATAGATAATAATAATAATAGATAGATAATAATGTTAATAGATAATTTTATCCTGAGTGTTCTTACACTCAGGATAAAATTATCTATGACACAAAAAAAACTAGACGAAAATCGGTTCATCCGTTTGGGATCTACGATACCACAGACAGATACACAGACAGACGTTAAACTTATAACACCCCTCTCTTTTTGCGTCGGGGGTTAAAAATGAAAAAATCTAAAGTGTATCCAGTCTAGATTTTGTTTGTGCTGTTACTTATACATAATATCAACTTTAATTTGTAGTGCAACTGTAAAATAAATATTTATATTAGTGAAGTCATGCGTATTTGACTCTCATAAGCAACCAGCAGTGATCTTAAATGTAATTTAAAAAGGTTGCTAAACCACTAGGACTGTTACTTGTTTATTTTGAGGAGACGTTACAATAAAAAATATTTAATTTAAAATTACATGAATTAAAGTTAATAATTATGTCTTAGTAACTCTGCATACAAGATCTAAATCGGATATACTTTGGATCTTTTCGTTTCACGTTGTATATCAAGTAAAAAAATGTCAAAAAAGTTTTATAACATTTTCAGCTTATTAAACACCTTAATCTACCAAAAATAACAACATTTTTGTACTTAAAATTAACTGTTGTCGGAGAAAAAGTAAAAGCATTAATTAGAAATACCAACGGGAATCTACTCATAATACGATTGATCGAAGTAGGTGACCGATTCAATTTCCATTTTCGATTTTATTGTATAGAACAGTCTACGACGCGGCGAGGGTCCGGTCGTACCGAAACTTCGCGACAAATTGCCGACCGCTAAAGACTTTAGTTCGGGGCCCGCAACGATTTTGACTACGGGCTACGGAATACCCTTGCGGGAGTCGTGCTACGGAATGGCGTAGCTACGACAACCGTAGCGACGTACCCGTAGCGAATAACATCTACGTTAATAGCTTTGACAATTCAAAGTAATATGCTGGAATGATCTACAGATAGGTACGTGGTTGGATATAAGGATTAGTGATTTGAATTCTTAAATCTTTTAGTTTAATCCTTTAAAATATATATATAAATGTGGGTGCATATATATAATAAATATATTTATATATATATATATATATATGCACCCACGTTTAACCTTCGAGGGCGCGCCCACAGGGAAACTTCAGCAGGTCCCACTAAGATAAGATAAGATAAGATGAGGGTTCACGCCCTTGCTCGATGAAAAAGTACTTTACGGTCTGTTCTTTAGGTACATACCTATCCCTAGTATTTCTGTCTAAATTAAAATGATGTTTGATTTTTCGATTAAGCATTAAATTTATAGAATAAAATAGAATATAAATTTATTAAAGTGACCAAAACTCAATTTGTTAGTATTACCTATTCTATGTTAGTTACATGACATTACATGATTACATGATTTAATGTGTGACGCATACGAATATTCGACTATTTGACTCTTCACCCTAACCAAATAAAAATCAAATCGAAACTTCTTAAAATATAGATGTTACATAGATACTTATACAACCAATGATATTATTTAGCAAAAAATGGTAGATACGTTACTACCCCGAAGGCACTAGACGTCCCGAACAAAAGAACGCAGCCGTATCATGATTTAATTATGGCTGCACTCAGTCGCTCTCGAAGAAGGAGAGAAGAGACAGTACCGGTTAAAAAATCCCATTATTAGATTTAATTTTCGTTATAGAAATGCCAGATAACAAACAATAGCTGTATTTTTCTTCATTGAAATAAATATTAGTTGAAATTTAAAATTGGTATCTGTGCTGCCGCTGCATTCGAAATTCGAAAGAAATATGTCGAACCAATTTTCACTTGTTTTGTATGTATATAACGTATCTACCTTTACAACGTCATTGTATACAACCTATTCAAGCAGCCTAGGGCTTAGACAAAGTGTCCATAGTGAAGGAGGAAGTTCGCGACAAATTGTCGACCGCTAACGACTTTAGTTCGACCGCTTTGCTATGCGGTTAACTTCGGCAGTGCGCCCTATAGCCTAGGTCCATCGAGCATCTTATTAAATTATTGAGTGGATATTGCTCTACGTCTAGTACTATACAGCATGAGCATATGAATATGCTCATGTATGTGGGCTGTGTATTGACTATAATCTGTCTGCGTACCTAAGTATTTTAAATAAATAAATAAACTAGCAAAGTCCTTACTTAAAACACTTAAGTGGTACTTAAAATAGACTTTTACTACTTTAGAAAGGAAGGTACGTTAGATAAATAAAATAAAAAAGATGAAGATAATAAAGATCGAGATAATTTGATTTGGTCACCCATCCGGTGATCCTGCTTGCTTTATTTACAAGATTGCAATCCAAACAAGCAACATACTCCAAAAAGTGTAATACTTAAATGAAACAAAAAAAAATCAATTTCTACTTTGTTCTGTTTAGCCATTTTTTTTTAAATATTCGAATGTTATTTAGGTAAGTATAAGTTTAAGTAAGTGTATGTGTAATTGTGTAAGGAATATTTCCATCGCAAGTAATCAGTTATGATTAATCCAAATCAAAAAACAAGTATTTTAAAGCATTTTCTAAATCGAACCTGAACTTCCATTTCACCACACAAACCACAAACCTCAAATGTAAACACATAATGTGCTACATAACATATTAATCAGAAATATCGGACCAATATTCGAGAAACATAAACAGTGCCTAGACCTAAACTAACCAGATACTTCCATCAGTCCCGCCCAGTTTAATAAGTTTCCATCGCGGGGGCCCCTAATGTGCGGGCTTAAGGCTTCCTTAATTCGCCCCCCTACCCCCTTCACCCCCAAGACATATTTCATCGGTACTCCACCTTAAGGGCGCGGTTCGGCAGCGAGCGACGGGTATAGTAAGTGAACGGAAAAACACATGAATTTAATAGTTTTTCGCTTAGCTACAGGACGGCAAAGAACTGTCTCAAATCTTTCAACTCGTTTCGACTTAAGAGTGCGCCATCCGTAAGTGACAAGTGGACTTCTTGGCGGGAAAGTGAAGCGTCATGTCTGCGGTTTTGTCTTATTTTCCAAAATTTGTGTTATATCGAAAATTAATGTGAAATAATGGTGGATTATTAACCGTTAAGTGTTCGTGAGGGTGCATAAGTGTTGGCAAATGAAACAAAACAGTGCAACGTCACTTTTCAAATTCTCTCAAGAAGCTCGCGTGAGGACTTAGTAAAGCACCCACATCTTTACTGAGATACTCGAGGGGTTGGGGGTATATCATTTCTCACTTCCCATTTCTAATATCATTCATCATAATTTATGGAAATATTGTTTATTTATGTATTACTTGTACGAAAAATTACTTTGACACTGGCTAAATGTGCTAATCGCACGAAGCCATCAACTAAAAGGAAAAATAAAAGGAAAGTGACAAGTGTTATATATTTAATCTGAAATGTCTTCGTCCATATTTATTTGATGCCGCGCGGCCATACTAATTTTGTATGGGGAATTTAAGGTGCTTAATAAAAAATAATTATTTAAATAACCATTTGATGAATCGAAAATGTGGTTAAGCAATTTGTAGTTTAGCCATTGATGATTGTTTAGACAAAATCAGAGGTACACACGGCGGCAGATCAACCTACCCAAACCTGTCAAATTTCTGCAATGAATATTGTACCTTATATCTAAATGATTAAGTTCAAAATTGATTGTAGAAATTTGACAGTTTTGGGTAGGTTGATCTGCCGCCGTGTGTACAATAATTTAGATATACTATAAGAAATCTACTAAACGCCGCCACTTGTTTTCATGATTTTCGCCCAACTTTAAATGATATTGTAGAAAAACTATAGCGTGTTATAAGTTTATGGATCTGACTAATTGTAGACACGTTCCCTTTGATACTAAATATATTTTTTGTTTATTTAATACGATGGTATTTTCAATTTTAACAACTTAACCGTGACTGCATTTTTGGCATTTTTTGGTCGGCGCACCCTTAAGAAGTCTCCTACTAATCTATTTAACAAGCATTTGTAAGAGGCGACGAAGAACGACCGATTTCGCATGGTGGGATGAAACGTAATTTTTCACAATTCTGTACGGTATACTGATATTACGCGGATGAAGTTGCGGGCGGTCGCTATTCCCTATTATAAACATCGAGGTCGCCCCTTAAATGCTTTATCGGTCTGCTTGTTGTGAAAGCCTACGAAAATTTTGTATCATAGTTTTCCATATAAAAATGAAATGAAATCTAAATAAATAAATAAGAAACTACTACTACCTAAAAGAAATACATAAAATCTAATCATTTTTAATAGCCGTTTGCCGAAATAGTTATAAAACTTGTTTTTAGATTATCGCCCAATTAGGGAAGGCAAAGGGGTCTTGCCTATACAGTCAATTCTTCTGTTTTTTATTTTGAATTTGTTGTGGTCGAAGACGATGGGCAATTTGTGAATGATATAAGGATGAATACACCTAAATCCATGGTTTATATAGAAATTAATAATGTTTAAAACTAGTGAAAATAATTTAATATAACATGCTTTTAAAAGAAATCAAATGTAGTGGAATGAAAGGAACAAAGATTTTTCATATTTAAATAGATTTGTTAATTTTATATATATCCGATCGCCCGCTCCATCAGCAACCGCACGCAAACTACCGGACAACTCCAGTAATATATCACATGTAAATAATACACAAGATACGTGAGAGTTTAACGAGTGCTCGGTCACGTAAGGGTTTTATTACCGGCAACTTGAGAACCGTCAGTTTCGGCTGAATTGATTTACGGGACGCCATTACGCTGCTGTAGAACAAACATGGTTGATAATAATGTTATAAAAAGTTGACGTGAACACTTCACATTGTTTCAACACGACAAAATACGGTATGGAGGCTGCTTATCGGCAAACGTAGATTAGGACGCCCTCAGACTAGGTGGAGCGACGATCTTCGCAAGGTGGCTGGCAAGAGCTGGATGAGAGTAGCCGCGGATCGTGCTCGGTGGCGTGCACAAGAACCCTATGTCCATCAGTGGACTAGTGTAGGCTGATGATGATGATGATGACTACGAAATAGAGGAGCTCGATGGCGCAGTGGTTAGCGCCCGGTCTGCGATTGCTAAGATTAAGCAACTTTCGCAAAGGCCGGTCATCGGATGGACCAAGAATTTAACATCTTGAACTCTTCCGCGCTTCGGAAGGCATTCCTGAGTTGGAGATGAAGACTACGAAATATCTTGTATCTCACATCTATCTATCTATCTATCTATCTTTTGTTCTATAGAGAACAAAAGTGTCGGTAGCATATTAATTAGTTTTCTGGATAGGTGAAATCCGGCCCGTCCCGGCTTCGCACGGGTGGACAATTTTTTTTAATACCTATAAACCTATGTTATTCAGCTCTAATATAGCATTCTAATGGTGAAAGATTTTTTTAAATCGGTCCAGTAGTTATTGAGTTTATTCGTTACAAACATACATACAAAAATACAAAGCTTTCCTCTTTTTAATATTAGTATGATTCTGACGTGAAGAACCACTTGTAGGCTAGGTGACCATGGAATGTGAGAAACACAAGGAAACCCCTAAAAACAGCACAGTTAATTATGAAACTATACTCTTGGACACGGACACTCGAATTCACATTATAGAAATTTGTAAGGTTGATTTCCGATTTGAAATACCAATTTTCCGGCTTCTAAACATCAATTACCAACTGCTACCCATTACTGCAGTACAAACTTATAACTAAATTGAATTCAGAAATCGAAACAGAGTCATCTCTAATATCTTCTCAAATTTATTTTAACTTTATTTTGTATTATAAAAGAAGATATTATACATACATTTACATTAACTAGTCCAATGCCGCACATAGGCCTCTCCAAGTAAGTACACGTCACTGAGCACGATCCGCGGCTACTCTCATCCAGCTCTTGCCAGCCACCTTACGAAGATCATCGCTCCACCTAGTATGAAATCATCTCTCCAGGGGTTGACTAGTTGGCTGATGATGGCAATTTTGTTGGAGATGTAGAAACAGCATATGAATCTTTAGTCTCAGCATACATTTATTTCTTACTAATCTTGTCATATCTTAATAACCTCAACATTAAAAAGAACTCCCAAGTCGACGAACGAAAAGGGTGAGACAACCCCCTCGCTTCAAGGTACACAGGGGTGCAAGACCAGGGGTGGCCAAGACCCGATAGGTCGAGAAACCGAGGGGGTTGCCAAGACCCACCCCCTGTCACTTATTGACCCCCGTTTTAATTGTTAAATATTTTCATTATGATAATAGCAGTTGAAGCTTCCTACATTCACAATGCCATTTTGGTTAAAGGTTAGGTAAAGGTACGGATACTCTATTGCGTGGCTTCCCTGACTATTTGTTTATTAATTACTAGCGACCGCCTCCGGTCTCAGCCCCAAAAACCCGGGTTTGATTCCCACCGTGGGTACATGTTTGTGTACTTGGTTTGGTTGGTGGCAGGGCTTATTGGTCCGCCTGGCTGGTTACCACTATCTTATGTAAATTAGTCGCCATAACATCAATGTTAGTAGTACTGTTGTGTTCGGGCGGTTAGAGATAAGATAGCCATTGCTTCAGTAGTTGACGATTCCGGGTGAATTACGCTTCCACCTTCGATCTTATCGTCACTTAACATAAGAAGGCTCAGTGGTTACACGTAAGAAAAACAAAAAAAGAACGTTGACTGTATCCCGTATAATTTTTTTTTTCGTATAAGCATTTACAACAAACTATCTTAAAAAGTTCATTAAATCTCTAAACCATACTTTGACTCAACCCTTCAGTATTATCAACCCAAGCAATCAATAGATTTAACTGTAAGCTAGGCACACATTCCACCCGAACTTGATAATACAAAGGTAACCCACTTTTCGTGAGAGATATTCTACAAAGATTCACCCGATTCAAATGACAAAGGGGCACGCGATTTGGATCTCTATCCCCCGGTGATAAGGGTGGGGACACTCAACCCCACCGTGGTCAAAACCCTTTAAACGAACAAAACTGAAAGCTAGTAAGGGACAAATGACCCAATTTCCTTGAGTGTTCCCGGCCGGCAACCTTCATTCGCCCGTGAAGGGTCTGAGGGGCCCTAGTGTGTGAATCCGAGCTTCGTTTGTTGGAGACTAACTACAGTTGGCCTGGTTGGTAAAAAAGTGGAAAATTAGTAGGGATTTGCTTTACTCCAGTAGTCTTTTATAATTAGGCGCTTAGGCAGTAGTAGTGCTTACATCTGTTTATGCCTTAAAGGATCCCTTTAAGGTATAGGTATTCATGGACTTGAAATAGGAAAATCTGTATAATTCAAGTGAAACAAAGCGAAAATCGGAAAATAGTAATGGTTTAATTTTTAGTGAGAAGAATAGGTTTTATTGAAGACAGTATAGCTTTTTAACTTCTTTTTATATACTCGTAATTGTTGTCTTCTGAAGTTTACATGAACACTATAAATTGCAATGATACACTAAGTATACGGATCTAATTGCATTTTCTTTTTACATGTCTTATTTACTTACTTTTTACTGTAAATAAATGCTCTAGTAATATATATTTTTAGTAATGAAAGAAACAAGCCCACTCTAACTGAAAGTGTTTTTTGTCTGTCCGTTTTTTTTATGTCTGTCGCCTCGCTACTATTGGATATATTTGATAAGAACAAAAAAAACAATAAATAAAAAAACTTGAAAAATAACTTAGTAATACAAATAAACCTTTTTATGAAAAAGAAAGATCCTGTAGAATATGGTATTAAAGTCTATATTATGAAAACCAAGTTTATATACAGCTCTAAGAATATTAACTCGTGTTAGAGATTTCTTCATAATTAGTTTTCAATAATTTAATACTAGTTTCTTAAAGTGTACTCGTCTATCTAAATAATATCTAAGATAAAAGTCATGGAAAGAGAGTCGCGATTATAGCTAGTATTACTTTAAGGCGACGCATTGGAAATTTACGTGGCGGGGATCTTGATTTTTCCCAACAATTACAAAACATATGAAAGTGATATTTGATGACAAACATGATTTTTCATTTAAATGACTTTATTTTGCTTGTTGCTGATACACGATTTGTTAACTTTTATAACAGAGAAAAAAATATCAAATTAACCTTTTTTAAAACATAGATTTGCATTTTACAGGCAAACCAGACCGATTTAAGCATCTAAATTTTCTTAGTAGATTAGTCTTAACACACACTTCAATATGCTAGTTCATTTTTTTAAACTTATATGAAGTTTTAATTGGAAAGAAAAAAAACAGTTTTTCTTATGATACGGGGCACAAACGCTCCGTATTAGATTTATTGTTTAGCGATGCGTCGCCTTAAACTAATCGTTTTAACATATCAATTATCATGCTTTTAATAAAAAAAACATTAGAAAGCTCTTTTAAGCTTTAAAGACCTTATTTCAAAAACCTCTTTTATTTTTTTATCCAACTTAACTATTCACTGACCATTCAAACTCACAATTCCATTTTCTATTCAGCCAGAAGCTATTGAAGAAGGCTTGAAATCTGAAAGGCTATAATTTAATTCAGTCGGCCCTTCTGCACATCAGACAGAAATTTCCTCAATACTTTTTGAACTTTATGTCTACGGTATATGGTTGAATATTTATTGAAGAAATTTAACAGTTTTGAATAGTGTGATGTACAAGCGTCTCTACCTCCTATTGCCAAGGGCCTACCCAAAGAATGGTAGCAATCTTGTGGTACCTCTGACCTCGGACCCTCCCACCGCACTATCGCCTTACATTCGCATGTAACTCATCCAGCTATTAACTTACAGGGTGTGATCGTTAAGTGAGTTAGGTCAAGCGTTTATTTCGTACATATAAATGATGGATGTGTATT
Source organism: Eudonia lacustrata (assembly GCA_947562085.1). Taxonomy (NCBI): domain Eukaryota; kingdom Metazoa; phylum Arthropoda; class Insecta; order Lepidoptera; family Crambidae; genus Eudonia; species Eudonia lacustrata. The sequence continues at coordinate 5,989,046 of OX387326.1, read as the reverse complement.
CATAATCTTTTCAGCATTGTAAATATATAATGACAATCATCTTAACTGTTCGTTTGAGACGTTAACCTACACATTGATGAAGTGTAAAGTTATACCGAGTAATTTAATGGTTGGTTTAAAAAAAAATAAGGGATCTCTGACATAACGTATTTTAGTAATACTTGAAACAAGGGATCAGCTCCTCCGTGCTTCGGAAGGCACGTAAAACTGTTGGTCCCGGCTGCATTAGCAGTCGTTAACAACCACCAATCCGCACTGGGCCCGCGTGGTGGTTCATAGCCCGTTCTCCCTATCCATCCATAGGGAAGGCTCGTGCCCCAGCAGTGGGGACATAAAATGAGCTGATGATGATGATGATGAAGTGACCATGATAGTTTAAATACTTACTTCCTTTCAAATTTTAATTCTTTTACATATAAATTCATTTTCAAGGCGACGTAGTTCTAAAATCAGTTTAGTTGTCCTATATTTCCGGAACAACCGTCTGGCCTTATTTAAAGTTAACACCCTGTGTACACACAGCTAGATAAGTATAGTTCCGCTTTCATTAAAACTTGGGTGGCTTCGATACATCATCGCCGCTGTGGTATGGAAACTTTATGTACATACGTCTTATGTGCTCAAGGGCACATCGACAGCACTTATATACCCTACTTAGAAATTTACTATACATATTTATAATTAATATTCCTTCTTTATATATTACACTTGTTAATTTCGTGCATATACGAGTATAATCACAAGGTAACTGAAATATTTTCAGCTACTTACTTGTTTTTGTTTTTTTTTTTAATAAACCCTTATTTAGAGACTCCTTTGTTCATTGTTTGGAATAAATTAAATTATCTATATCTATAACTATACTACTATATAAATCTGTAGGCTATGTGTGTTGCAATTTTTCTGACAAATTTTGGGATAAATATTCATTTAATGATTCACTGACACCAATTCTACGATTTTTGAATTTTTTTCTGTCTGTCTGTTCACTTTTAACTCAAGAACGGCTTAACCGATCTTGATGAAAATTTGTATGTAGTAAGAACATGCCATTGTGCAAATGATAGACTATATATGATGTTGGTAAACCTAATAATTATTTTGATTAGCATTCATTGACCCATTATTTTCGCACAGCGAAGCGGGGTGACGGATAGTAGCATGTAAATCTTACTTTTTACTTACAAAGCGAATGATTGTCAACCAGCTCTTTCCTGGTTAAATAAAGTTTTTGCGTAGGACATGTTTTAAATCATGGCATGTCAAGCTGTCATCGTTATATCTAAGTCTGTTGCAAAACAACAATGTTAGAAGCATTGTTAGCGAACCAGTTCTAGTCTTGAAATTGAAGTGCTCTATCTGTCTTATTTTCATTCATCATCAGATCAGATGAAGGCCTGGATCGGCAAGGATTTGTTTTGTATTGAAGCAATCGTATATGACAGACGCAACATCTGTAAATAAAAAAGCTGTTGTGTAATTAAACTTTGTTTTTGTCTTATATCTTATTATGGTATATAAAAGGCCAATGGGGTCAACTAAATTAACAATAAAATGTTAGTAACTGGTTCTTTCCCTTAAGGGTTTTAAATTTAGAAACCATGCCTTTTGTAAATATAACTTTCTTTTAAAATACCTATTCCAGAACAGACCACAGAGGGACTAGAGAAGTGACATAACGATAGTAGAATAGAATGATAAACGTATGGGATTGACATTAAGCCAATCAAATTTAAGTAGAATTTTATGAAAAACGTCCTTATGTGTATTTAAAAAGGACGACAGTAAAACTCCTTCCTTAAAACATTTCGAACAGCGACAACGAAACGCAAGCGCGTCAAATTCGTAAACAATTTACAGAACACACTTCAATTTAAAGTTGCAAAGAGGCATCTCATCAACCAAGCAGGACATTACCGACAAAGACCGGGAAACACCCGAATTTAAATCCTACCCGCAGCTGAACCTTAGAAACAAACAAATCGCCCCCCGCCCCCGCCCTCCACTTGGCCCACCCCGCCCGAACACGAATGGCCGCCTTATACGAGCACATCTTACAGGCCCCAATTCCTACTTCCTTTCCATTACACAGCCATCGCTGACTAAACATAATCGTCCGACTTCCTTACGACTCTACCCTTCCGGCCAACTGCTCGCTCAAACCTCTATACAACTACAAGCCTTATAACGTGAGTACTAAAACCTACTTCGTATTGACAACCTTATATCGAACGATCGATCCGCTCCGTTCGATTTTAAAACTAATTCGTAGGATAACAAAGTCTTGTATGCCGTAGCGGTTGTACACGAAAATTTCGTGACGACTGCCGAGCGTCGCGGAGTTAAGAAGCGGTGCCCAAGTTGCACTGTTTACTGGGAACATTTGAGCGGGCGCTGACAAAACTTATTTGGTTGGGGTTGGGGCGGGGGGGCTTCTTACACAAAAGAAGGGGGGGGGGTCGTGATAAATGGCACTATATTAATACTCGGGTCGGTGATATAGTATAGTTTTATGATCTTAGTTGGGTCGTAATATAAATCTGCTTTTCGGGCCGAGTGCTCTTGTATCGTGTTATTTTAGTTTAATATCGCTTTGAATATATAATACGTATGTATAGGTATGTAGTTGGGTCTTTGTTGGTACCTATAGAGATCTGTTCTATATGAGCTATTTATAGTACATCTGTTATTTTAAGTAAAACGTTTTTCTATTAATGATTCCGTAGAGACGTTGTCAGTCTGCTTTCTGTTTTTGATTTGAACGGTTTCGTAGCGCGAATTAATAATCATTAGGTTCAAGCTAAGAAGGCTCATTGAATGCAGGTCCTACTCGTACTCTACTTGTACAACCCACAGGAGGATTCTTGTACTTACAAGTAAAAAACTATTTAGGTGCAAAGTGAACCTTCCGTGCTAAGCTCTTATATAACAACTTCATTGTACACAATAATGTTATATCCCGTGGAAAGGTTTGGCACGCCTTATCTTTTACAGCAGCAGAACAATATTCATAAAGCGTCCGTCGCCGACTGGATTTTATTACAACGCCTCGAGCCGAGACGAGTATAATGTAGTGCCGCATAAACTACTGCCAGGGGTGCACAACCTGCTGCCACTAGTTTTAATATAGTTATGGCTTACTACTTACAGCGATATCTTACTAAAGCTTAAAATTTGTTGTCAGTAAACATATTATATTATTTTATAGTTAGATTTTAAATTACCAGATATTCTATGACATCGAATCTAGATCAATACGTTTTTTGTTTTATCGCAAGTTGAAGGGTACATATTGTATTCGGTTGGCTAGCTATTAAGTCTTTTGCCTAATAACAAGATAAAGAGCATTGTTCTTCAAAGATTACTGCATACGGGGAGAAGTACGCCTTTTTCGGTATATCATTACTATAAATCACGTAAGACGGCCAAACGCTTATACAATGCGCAGTGAAATAAAAAAACCCACAGTCAAAATCCTGTTAAGCACCAAATACATGTCATTAATAACTTCGAAGGGTTTGAAACTAAGTCGCAAACTCATTTGTAAACCAAACTTTCGAGCAGCGCCGCTATACTAGTGAGATAAGCAAAAACTAGTTCCAACTGAAGGTTGCGCTCCCCTGATATTGATCGCCGACTCGGAGGAAGATCCTAGCACGCTTTCTACTCAACGATTAAGTCTAATTGCTCTAAAATTTATCACTTACTGGACCACCGTTAAAGTATGCACCTCCGTGTGGTTTACTACCCCTGCTTCAGTAGTGCTTTGCCAATACCTTGCTAGTATTATATAGTACCCACTTGCTTAAAATTTCATGGTTTCGTTAAAAATTCAAGATGTTTTTCAAAATTCAAAAAAAATTAAATTCTAAATCATTACTCAGTTTAGGCTACAAATAGCTCTTATGAACGTCATTATGCCATCGGTTCGTAAGTCTACTCTGGGCGGGACACCTTGTACTGAGAAGAACCGGCAAGAAACTCAGCAAGAGCAAAATATTGTAAAATGCCCTAAAAATATTATAAAAGGACACTTTCCATCACGAATAAAAACTCAAAATATAAAGGACAGTCATAACATGTAAAAAAACGACAGAGAAAAAAGAAGTTGAATATACTTAGGACTGTTTAGTACCAAGTCGACAGTTTTTTATAATCTATTTTTAAACTTTAATTATACCATCCACTCCTTCGACTCGATAGCTAAGTGGAATCGCTAAAGAACCTTAAATTTTTCGCCACCCACTTAATTCCTTTAGTCTGTAAAAAACGTATACTCAGTCGAATAAAAATCATGGCATGCTAGTAAGTAGGTAATAAGAAAACAACGATAACTTATTTACATTCTTTTTTTACTTATTGTTTTTACATTGTATTGTTTTCTAAAGTTTACGCGAACATTTACGCTGTAAAAAATACTTTTTACATAGTCGTCGTCAATAAAACAGCGAATAAACTTCGAATAGTTATTTCATGTTTTGTCTCTTTTACTCTAATTTGAAATGACGTTTACATGATGGGAACAAAACACGGAATAACTATTCGGAGCTTATTCTCTGTTTATTTGTAAGGGGGTAATTGTATAAGTTATAAAAAAATAAATTTTTTAATGCAATCTCTCCTAAATCCTCAAGTAAAAAATTACATCTCGTGAGATCAAACAGGTTTTATCCTCAAAATTGTTTTTCACACACGAGCACCCTTTTTTAACCTGTTCTCTGGGCGTTGTTGGTCGCTATGACCCTTAGGTCATGGATATGTTGTGACCCAAGACCCGATCGGTCAACAAGTCGTGAGAACGTAGTGATCAATGTAAAAAGATGAAAAAAAAAACAATTTAAAAGATTTAAAACTAGTTTAATAAAGCTATTTATTTCAATTTAAGTGTTCAAAATATAGAGTTTTTATTTTTATTTTTAAAGATTGGAAAATTAGCCTATGCACGCTAACGAGTAAGTTACAATCAAAAAATTAGGAAAACAAGCAACAAGCGAATGTAAATTGAAGATGTGTCATCGATTTAATTCATTCAAATACATTGAAACACAATAAAATTGTTCTTTTTTTCAAATACCAATGAAAATCTTACGGTCATCTCCAGACAGTTACTGATCTCAGGGTCAAATTGACCCTTTCAATAAATTATTTTCTCACGGCGGCGGCGCAGCATTCACTAAGATTTGTACCACTTTAACCCGTTATTTCACTTTAGAAAACATGAAGGGATGAAATATATTGAATTTATGATGAATTTATTTTATCACATAAATATTCTTATTATTTAACGAAGAGGTGCTCAATAACAGCTTAGCGCAGTGAATTGACTGTTCGAGTTATGATCTTGCAAGTAAATAAGCATCTGTAATGTGTTACTGGATGGGTGCCCCATCCCAGATGGTTATTATTCCAATGCTGTTCAGTAAAAAAAACCTTTAAAAAATAACATAATAAGTTAATATAATAAAATAAGTAAAAGTGGTCAATCATATACTCAAAATGATATAAATGTTCACCTCCTTAATCAAATATCACCATCAGCCGGTTTAATATAACCTAACGATACTTCCTCCTCCTATACCTCCTCTATGCTTCTGAAGACACGTAAAGCCGTTGATCCCGGCTGCATTAGCAGTCGTTAACAACCACCAATTTGCACTGGGCTCGCGTGGTGGTTTATGGCCCGTTCTCCCTATCCATCCATAGGGAAGGCTCGTGCCCCAACCCAGCAATAGAGACATAAAATGAGCTGATGATGATGATGTGATGAACTACACTGTCTTCATGCTGTTACTTATCTTGTCTCATTACTAGAAAGTTAATTCCTACACCGCGTATATACTAATTAATATGATGATAGGTAAGACAGCCTTACATACACATGAACACATTTCCAGCAAGATAAATTAAACGAGCATACATGTTTATATTATAATACGTGTGTAGGAATGGGGGTAAGACAGGGGGCGTTGGGGGGTGAAACAAAATGTTCGCGGGAGAGGGTTGAGGCCACGTGAAGACAGCGTCCGAAGACGTGCTGGGATCTATCGAGAGCTGCACACACACCAATAAATTTATTATTACGATAAAATCTTTTAACGAATCCTTAAAGGCCAGACAAGAATATTTACTAATCAACCAGCTTTAAAACTGCTGATTTACTTTCAACTTCATCTTTATAAAACGTATTTTTCGATCGAATAATTATAATCTAACAAACTTCGTGTTTTAATGGTGTTTTGCCAAACTGTTACATATTGAATATTAAACTCTTTCTTTTGCTTGTTTCAGGATGCGTCATGAATTTCAAAAATGAAGAAATTTAAAGTACTCCACACGCACACGCAAACGAAAAAATGAAACGAGGCTTTTGATTATGAACAAAATATGATTTATTATAATATCTTCAGCCTGCAAGATGCACTTTGTACTGATCAATCAAAAACAATGACATAAAAAATATTGTGCAAAGAAACATAATCTCATACAGTTTTCAATATGAGCAACGCTTACATAGAAAATACTCATTTGTGCATTAATGTCAGAAGAAAAACACATTGGCAAACAAAACTATCTTCGCTCATACTTCAAGAAAACCTATTTATTGGATCAACCTAAAACCCAAGCACTGTAATCCGGAACCATCTTTATAAACGTGCACAAAACAAAACAAAACTATATTCAAATAATAAGATTGAATCACGGAATTGCAGATACAAGAAGCCTTGGATAGAAACTAAGCATTGAAGAAGAAAGCACGTCGCTTAAAATAAAACTACTCTACATTCAGTCTCTACATAGTAAGATTGAGCAACACAATTGCAGATACAAGAAGACAAGGCAAAAAAGCGGCACAGAAGAAAGAAAACTACAGTAAAACCAAAAACATCAAAAGTAAATTACAAGCGGTGTTAACAGCTCTATATAATTGTCCAGGGTCCGTTGGAGCAGAGTCCGGGCGACTTTCGTGAGGGTGAAAGCAGTTTGAAAGTCGGGTTGGTATTGATCGAGTGTCTTGCCCCGCGCCCCGCGGCCTGCGCCCCGCGCGCCCAATTCTGAGATGTGTCTTAGCTCTACTATAGTAACCGTCGTCATGTTGGTATGTATTACACATTAATTGTAGAAAAAGTATGCTGAAACACATTTTTACACACTTATAACGAGGATAGTTTTATAGTTTAAAAACCCGTTTGTTGACAAAATTATGTTGCTATGAGTACGTTACATACATGTTATACACATTATTACTACTAGTAACCTGTGGCACCAGCGGCGGCTTAAACATTGATATTTAATTTTAGAAGAGAATGCTGGGCATATTTAGGAACGAGGTTATTTTTGCATTTCGAATCCCTTTTATTGATTATTTTTTTATTTTTGGTAATTTGTCTTAGCTCTATACACTTACCGTCATTATGTTGGAATTTACCACATTCACAAGACCACGAGGCATTTTTCAACCGAAAAATAATGTTGGAAGTTTTAAACTCGTTTGTTTGCTTGACTAAAATTTATATCTATTTTGGTATTTAAGATGTGTATTATTGTATTAGCTCTACTACTACAGTAACTGTCATTAGTTGTATTGTATTACATATTTACAAAATAAAGAGTATGTGGGGCATATTGAGAAACGAGAATAATTATTGGAGTTATACAAAAAAATCTCTATTTTGGCATCATAAACCATAAATTAAGACATATCAATAAAGTGATTTTAAATTTGGATAATAATGACTAACTATGCTCACGATGGACTTTAACTTGAGCATTATATAGTTAATCATCTCCAATTGCTCATTTAGCATACAAAAACGTTAAAGTGGCCCGTCTGCCCCAGTATAGGTACAAAATTCTAAACACGAATCCAGTCAGACGTAAAGTCTTCCTTTTATTAAAGTTAAGCCTTTCAATATTTCCAAATTAAACAAATTAATTTCTGACGCACTTTTAAAGGCATATTTTTTTAAATAATCTTCGATTAGTACCCATTTCTAGATAACAAGTAATCTAAATTTTAACCTTTCTAGACAGGGTAATACCAACAACTTAAGTTACCAATATATAAGTTTTCATTCGGAACGTGATACTAAACCCTTCTTGGAATAATTTAAGTAACATTGGTATTCAAAATTACTTTTTAAATAAGCCAATTCACAAAATCTATCCAGTAGCATATCCGTGACATTTGAACATGCTAGCAGCCAGACTATAATATGGTCAAATCAATTAAAACTTAAAATATATCTGAAGAAAACAAATTTATACGATACGTACACACACACGCACAAAAGACAAAGCATTGAAAACATTAGCAACAATAAAAAAAGAAGAATCATCGGCACTGAATAAAAAGTAAAAAGTAGTGTGGTCAAAAAGGTCCACTTTACCTTTTCATTGTTACCTGTTACTTCACAGTATTCTAAATATGTACCGACACAAACTCCTTTCAGTTTTTTGTAGCACAGAGTAAGCAGGAACTCAGTGTAAATGTCCTTGTGGAGTTAAGGTTAGAAAAAGAGGTCAAGATCGTGTCGCACTCGCTTAGTGTCGCCTGCATTGCACCAACCTTTTTGGCATAAATCTCCTTAATTAAATCCTTAATATTAGTTATTGTTCTGAAAAAATACCAACGTACTCTAAAAATGGGAATGTTTAAGTACCTACCAAATGACAATCGTTGGAACATAAAAGTGACGTCATCATTACAAAATATCGTTTTAAGGGTTAGTAAAATTTTATTTGTAGAAAAACTTAACGTCAATGCTCATTTTAAAATTAAAACTAGCGGACTAGTAATATATTGGCGCTATCTCTACGCGAGATAAGTCCGTAACTCCTAACTAGGTATTTCGCAGATAGATTATGTTACAAAAAAAAATACTTTTGGTTGAATTTAATAAATTTAAATTCATATACGGTACAGATATCTAACGTTACCTAATAAGGGAATGCTGAGGACGTATGTAAACTTTTTAGTAAGCAAACAATTTTTTTCTGTAACAAAAAAATTAACCGGGACACAAGCCTTTTTTCTTTTTTCTTTATTTTTCCTATTGTTCAGAAATAGTGTAGCTTTCGATTGGTGAAAGAATTTTGGAATCGGCTCGCTAATACTTTAAATCTTTATATATATAATATAAATCTTCTGTGCGTGTGTTTGTAATTGAACTCCTTCTAAACGGCTGGACCGATTTTGATGATTTTTTTGTGTGTCCATTTGAACAAGTGGATTCGAGAATAGTTTAGATTTACAATTGGACACGGTAGGTGGCGCTGCAATAGGGGTCCAGCATTGGTTACGGGTGTTTTCAAGCGGACAAAGTTGCGAACGGGCCACTAGTATCTGTATATAAATAAAAACATTTAACTAATATATAAAATACTAGTGGACCCGGCGCCGGCGGTCTTCGTAACGCTTTGACAGTTTCCATCAAGTGATTAAATTCTCTTTTTGTTTCCATGACAACAAAACAAACAAATCATTTTGTATTGGAAAATTAAATTGCCATTTTTAGTATATTTATAGTGTTGTTCCCGTGGGAATATCTGGATAAAAAGTACCCTATGTGTTATTCCAGGTTATAAACTATTTGTATGCCGAATTTCATCCAAATCCATCCGTTGCAGCGTGAAGAAGTAACAAATATACGAACATACATACACAAACTTTCGCATTATAATATAATAATATTAGTAGGATGTGTTCAACACTTTTGGTCACCAAAAAATAACATAGATATTCATAACATGAAATTTTACGGCATAACTAGCTAGGAAATAGATATAACAATACAGACCGTATTTAATTGTTGTTTAAGTTAAAAACCAGTTACTGATCCCTATTTTTGATGATTAATGGATAAAAAATGTTGATAACTGGCTTCTGTCGAACACTGGAGGCACTACCCGACCTATATCTTAACCCCCTTACAAATAAACAAAGAATAAGGCCCGTTCTCCCTATCCATCCATAGGGAAGGCTCGTGCCCCAGCAGTGGGGACATAAAATGAGCTGATGATGATGATGATGAAGGCCCGAATAGTTATTCCATGTTTTGTCTCTTTTACTCTAATTTGAAATGACGTTTACATGACAGGAACAAAGCACGGAATAACTATTTGGACCTTATTCTTTGTTTATTTGTAATGGGAGTAACACATTAGATAATTAATTTACCTATAGGTAGGCACCTTATAATGAACTACCTCGTAATATTTCGCCCACCTGATACTTTTGCCCTGTCTCGCGTTACCGGGTTGATTAATACGTGTACAGATGGCAGCAGATCAACCTACCACAAAATGTCAAATTTCTTTAATAAATTTTGAACCTTAATATTTGGGTATAAAGATCAATATCGATTAGAGAAATTTGACAGTTTTGGATAGGTTGATGTGCACGCGTGTGTACAGTCAAGTGCGTACTTCCCAATTTTTCTTCGACGCAAGTCTGATGTGGTGGAACTGTCCAGTGCGCTTCTATCTTGTACTTTATGGTCATTTATTGTTACCAGGTAAAATAAATTGGGTTTTATGGTCAATTAATAATATCATCAGGTAAAATAGGTTGGATTGTATGGTAATTTATTATCATCAGGTAAAATAATCGTGCACTATATAATCATTACATTTTTAAATTATTTGATAGTTACAGAAATAAATAATTAAAATGATAATAACAAAAGTTATGTTAGCAATAAATATAAAATTATCAAAACTTTGTAATTAATAATAAATTTTACATTTTACAATAATTGATAATAAATATAAGTACCTACCTAAATGAGAATTTTGGATGAAGTACATAAGAAAAATTACAATTATTACAAAGTTTTACAATAAAATAGAGGTTGTAATCTTAATCGTAATTCAAAAATATGTGTGCACATAAAAACCAAATTATTTTTTTTTAATAACTAGTGGACCCGGCGGACTTCGTACCGCTTTGACAGTATCCATCAAGTGATTAAATTCTCTTTGGTTTCCATGACAACAAAACAAACAAATCATTTTGTATTGGAAAATTAAATTGTCGTTTTTAATATATTTATAGTATGATTTTCGTAGAAATATCGGGATAAAAACTATCCTATGTGTTAATCCAGGTTATAAATTATGCCGAATTTCATCCAAATCCATCCATCCGTTGCAACGTGAAGAAGGAACAAATATACAGACATACACAGAAACTTTCGCATTTATAATAGTAGTGTAATTAATTAATTCTCACGCTATGATATCATTAGAAGTGCTACTTTTTTATTCTCAGAGACACTGGTAACTTATTTTTGACATCGAAAATTGTTGAACGGTATGTATTTTATGGTCACTTTTAATTACGAAATCACCGGCGATATTTAAAAATCGAAGCCGAGGTAAAATAAAAAAAGCATTTCTTATAGTTGTTTGATAAAAAATATTGGGCCATTAAACAATGATTATAGCCCATGTACTATTGTCTACCGTTCCTGTTTTATAAGAGACGGAAACACGACACTTTCGCCGCCTCTCGTCTTACAAGCGTGATTGATGTGTGTGTTTAGCGTTAATCACCCACTCGAGATGCCGCTTGAGCTTAGATTGTACACCTACTTTGAGAATGATAAATTTCATGCGTCATCAAAGGTTTTTATTTTATTTTGAGACAGAATTTTATTTTTGCTCTCTCTCTCTTTCTCTTGGTGTTTCTCTCTCATATTTTCAATGAAGTTTAACGTCCAGAACCATTAAAACAGCGTCTTTTGCAAAATGTAGTCGAAAATTTAACATTTTATTTAGAATCATTTTAAAATACTAACAAAATTCAAAAAGAAGAAATAAGTTGGCAAATTTTGAGAACGTTTATTGGTTTGTATTACTAAATGGCAGACAAATTTCTTATTTTTTCTTATCAATAAGGATTTTTTGATCCTGACATAATCTTATTCTATCTATTCTAATATTACAAAAGCGTAGTTTTCATCTTTTTGTATGCGAGAAAGTCGGCAAACGAGAAAACCTTGAAAAGTTTATACAATTCTCTAATACTGTAGCAAAAAAATATCTGTTATTATAATTTATTTGTAAACATGTACTCCTACAGTATGAATACACTAACAAATAACGAATCATACAACCAACTCATTACACCAATATTTTCATATTGCAAATCTAAAGAGAAACTCCGAAACTGTTAAGAGCGTTTACGCCGCACACTAGCGCCACTTATGAAAAAAAAAACATATCTAGTAATTAGAGTTAGAAAATAAAATTATGCTCAACAAACTATTTGAATGAAGTAATTTAGCATTTTTACAGCACCTAATGAACACCTCACATGTTATGGTTTAGTTAAATAAGACGTTACGGCCACTTTTAACTATAACGCCATATTTAACTAAACCATAACATGTCAGGTGTTCATTAGGTGACGTAAAAATGCTAAATTACTTCATTCAGATAGTTTGTTGAGCATAATTTGATTTTCTATCTCAAATTACTAGATATGTTTTTTTTTTCATTGGCGGCGCTAGTGAGCGGCGTAAACGCTCTTAAGGGTGCACCGTCCGTAAGTGACAAGTGTCATAATTATATTTTATTTGAAATGTCTTCGTCCATATTTATTTGATGCCGCGCGGCTATGGGGAATTCAAGGTACTTAATGAAAAATAATAATTTAAATAACCGCTTGATAAACCGAAAATATGAGACGGACGATTTGTAATTTAGACATAGGTGATTGTTTACACAATGTCAGACAATGTAGGAATACGATAATTTAGATAAACCATAAGATATCAACTAAACGCCATATCCACTCGTTTTCATGATTTTTGCCCAACTTTAAATTATATTGTAGAAACACGTTCCCTTTGATACTAAGTATACATGTTGTTTATGTACTTAACCGTGACTGTACTTTTGGCTTTTTTTTGGTCGGCGCACCCTTAACTAGCGACAAAAGCCTATCACGCCAAACATCGCACTTAACCCAGCAATCCAGAGAGCCCTTTCGACAAATTCGACCCAATCGTAGATCCCGGTCCGCGGCGCGAATAATTAATAGCCGTCCTACAAAGTGGGCATTAAGACGGGGGGGCGATCAATACGGGGTCCTTAAGGTTCTCGCGGGGGCGGGGGCGCTCCCGGCGGGGGGTTTCTTCTTTCGTTCCTTACCCCACCCTCGCCCGTTTGACGGCCAGTTATGAAAGATCTGCGGCGGTGGGTATTTTCGCGTTTTAAAAGGTAGCGCGCGGTAGGGGCGGGGGTCCCGCTTAGGTGGTTCTGTTCATATCTTCTGCCGTGCCTTAGGGATGGGTATGGGGTGTGGGTGGGTCTAAACTTTAAGACTGTTAGTGGGGTCGCAATCAGAGGAACGGACAGCTTTTCATTAGAGTAGATGGTTATCGCTGCTGTACGTGTTTTGTTTGACGGTACCGTTTGTTTTGTCCACTCGTTTGATTGTTGATACTGTACAAACAGCTATTAATGGCCTTTGTTACCTCCTTAATTATACAATATGTTTGATTGTGTTTGTGTCAAGCATCTAAATTTTTTGATTATGATTTGAAATATCTCTATAAATCTATACTAATGTTGCAAAGAGGTTGGCTAAGTAGTAAGTTATCTCTTGAACTGCGGAACCATAATTTCGGAATCTATAATTTTATAGTAAAAGTTGCACTATCCGTCAGTAATATAATGCTGCTTTATTTTATGTAATCTCAATTAAATGTTTTAACTTAATTGCCGTTCATTATCAATTGTTTCGGATTTAATGTAATAAATTATAATATTTTGGTTTGAAATTAATAACTGTTTGTATTTTGTTATTGTCTGCAACAACTAAAATGATTCTAAAAATACTTTTACTAGTATACGAAATCTTCTCTGAGTGAAGGCTATATTTTGTTTTCAAATAACTTATTTTACTTGATCCGCTAGTTCAAGATAATTTTGATTTCAGAAAAGTATTATATTAAATGGTCATCAAAATACATTAAACCAAAATATTTCAATGATAATAATATAACTATTACTATTTATGTCAAAAAATTAAAAAGGAACAGTTTTAAAGCTTCTTCTGGTTAATATTTTTTTAAGCGTTACCCTTTGTTCAGCTTTGCGATACTTTACTTATTTTATAACAAACATATACAAATACAACAGCTTCAAAATCTTTTTAGGCTGAGTCTATTAAAATGGTAAAAAATATATACCTATACCAATGGGATCAAAATTAAAAACCCTTTTGGTCCATTACTTTATGTTTTACTTGTTGTAACAAAACATCTGTACTATTTATTTATTAATTTATTTAACGATAACGTTACCAGTTAACATAATTGCACAGTTGAAAAGATTACATAAAAGAGGCATATTACATAAATTAATCTTATACAAACACATGCAAAGTCGTCTTAAATGCTTAGTAAAACAACAATGCTGTACCTATACGAGACTACGTCCACACAAATAGCAAAACCATTTTCCAGTGGTGATAAACCTAAAGTCTACTAAAGATAAAAGCGCCAAGTCAATGTTGAATGATAAAAAAAGAAAAGTGAACACTTACAGAGGTGGCGGAGACGCGGCCCGCATATTTAAACTATACCGAAAAAATATTTAATGCGTCGCTACCCAGGGTTGACAACCAATGTTCACTATCTTTTTATTAAAAAGAAAGATATTTTTTATCATTATGTATTATCTTTAATAATATTTTACCCTTGTAGTTTTGTACTTTTAGATTTCAAATAGTTGTGATTTCTTTTAGAAAATTCTTTGAAAAAAAATAAAAACGTTGTAAGTAAGTGTATTCGTGGTGTTGGCGACAAAAAGACCCTTTTACCTTTTGATAATTTTGTATTTTTTACTTTTAAAAATTTATTTGAATATTTGACAGTTCAATAAAAATTAAGAAGAGCAATAGTTTTTTCTTACACGTGGTTTGTTGGTAAAACAATTAATTGTTAACAATTTGTTCTAAGAAGTCACTAAGATCCCGAATCAGAATAGAATTATCAGAAAAACAAGATAAATACGTTAGCTATCAAAATACTTAAAAACTTTACGATTTACCATCATGTGAGATGAGGACTAAACGCATTTCGGTTGTAGAATAATAATTTAAAAAAAAAAAAATAGTTAATAGTTAAAAAACTAAAAGAATTCTAAAGCCTCTCTCAAAAAATTGATAAACCATTTAATGGCTTTACATTTCAAATTATGAAATTAAAATTTATGCACAATTTAGGCCGTTTCAAAAGACTCAAGATATTGAAAAAGATATTGGACTTAACTTTCAAAAAATAACAAAAAGTGTAATAGAACAAGTAGCACATTCTGCCAAATATATATCTATCACCATATTTAAAATTCTAAACGAAATACTTAAGTGTCACTTTATTACATCTTCTTAATTTTTCAAGGTCGGCAACGCATCCGCGATTACTTTGGTTTTGCGGGTGTCCATGGGCGGCGGTGATTGCTTTCCATCAGGTGACCCGCCTGCTCGTTTGCCTCCTTTTAACATAAAAAAAAAAATTTTAGAACATAAATACTTAAAGGACATCAACGAAGCAAGCATGATTTATGTTTATTAATTCTGTAGAAAGCATTATTAGATTTTAAAAAATCAAAACAGACAACCCTCTTGCTGCCCGAATGTTTAAGCAGCGGAAAAATATTAGCATAAAATTGTCTTCTTCGTCTCCCCGCTAATGCGTTCGTTTTTTTAGATTTTCTTTTGCTTTGCTGAACGTCTGCCTGCTCGAATTATTCAACAGCTTAGACTCTATGCTATTTGTAAAGATTTTTTAATGCCACACTATTTATGTAAACTATTTTGCGACTAGTGATCACCGCTATCCAATAACAATAAAAAATATTTTTGTTTTATGTAGGGGTTTAGAGCCACTGGAAGTGTTGCGAGCTTCCGTCAGGAGCTTTGTCTGCGTGAAATTCGATGTTTCACTAAATTTAAAAAGATATTGAAACTTAAATTGATAAAAATGAGCTTTTAGAAATCATTTATCTTTGTTCAAATTGAGTTACTGATTCGCCATTTAATTACGATGATAGCTATACATATATACTCTATTAGTAACGCTAGAGTATTAACTCTAAATTGTTCTTATTTGATTTAATAAAGCTGTCTTGGTAGTTCTGGTATGCTATCCGACAGTACAAACATTTGAAGTTACATTGGTTTCTTTAGATACTGCTTAGAAGTAAATACCTTTTGCGTGTTATTTGCTAAACGTAAAGTTGATTTATATACAAATAAAAAATAAAACATTGAACTTTATGTAATATTTTTTATAAAAAATGAGATACTTATATCTACTCTAGTTTTAAGACGGATTAGAAAACGGATATATACATCTGTCCAGCAATTTTTTAAAAGACGGGCTTATTTTGACGTTTGATAAACGAATGGATTTACGCTATAGACTTTTGAAGAGCTGATATTATGAGGAGCTCGATTCGATTAGCTGAAGATAAGCCACTTTTGAAAAAGCCGATCATCGAATGTTGTTTATCATTTCGAGCTTCTCTGTTTTAAAACTTAAAAAGCGTTAATTCGATAATTAACAAATTACTAAAAAGCAATTACTAAAAGATCAACAGCCTTGCCAGACAACAAAAATTACAAAAATTTGTAGATTCACGTAAAACAACATTAATACATACATTACTTATACTGACATATTATTAATTGAAACATTGTGAATAAACAAAAAAAAAACGAGAAAAGAAAGAAAAGGAAAGAAAAAGTTAACTTTAACTTTAACTTTGGACTCGGTAATAATCTTATCTAACAAGTAGCATACAACATGCTACATGTTTCGTCAGTAAAGAAATGCGATATAGCTTCTTCCATCTTCGGCCTTGCCATAGCTTAGGTATCATCAGGTGAGATGCAGGCCAAACGATTCTATTATGAAAGACTTAAAACAAAATTAATAACAATTTGATATTGTAACATAGGTACTTTAAAAAAAAAATTAAACATATAAAAACGGACTGTAAAAATATTTTACCTAAAAAAAAAAATTTCCCAAAATTTTAAAATTCTTATTCTAAACAACCAGTGCCGGACTGCCGGTACGTGTTATTGACGCCGCCGAAACATTCCTGCCGAACGCCAACCCCCGTACGTAGGTACTACACTTCTAATAAAGAAATACCGAATCGCAAACACTCTCCTATGACGCAACCGTATACGAGATCTCCAAGAGTCCCGCGAAATAAACGGACGAGCGGGCTGAATACAAAACAGCCCCCCTCGACCCCACCCGGAGCCCTCCCCCCGCGCCCGTCTTCATGCCCTTCTTCCTTAATGTAACAAAGACTCCCCTCTTACGGTCCGATGTATTTGTGTATTTATGTCACTGTGTGAGTTTAGTTTCTGAGACCGCGCCTGTGTGCGTGACAGTTCGCGGTCAGAAATATTTCGTATTATATTAAATTACTGGCCTCTATCAATATAGTTGCTTCGGGTTATCTTTTGTCCAGATGAACGGTATATTAAATTTTGTTATACATAATGTAGGTAGGATGGGATGGTGTGAGAAATTGGATACATCTTTCGAATTTCGTTTAGTATGACGAAACGTTTTTGTAGTTTCACACACGTAAGGCAACATTGTAGTTTTGTTCTATGTAGTATATTCATAAGCCTTTGCTTGCGACTTCGATATAAGAGAATCCGGGATGAATGTATTGTATACCCCATCCCATGTCCTTCCTTGTCCCATATACAAAAACTTCGCAACTTCTACGAATAGAATTAAAAAAATTGCTGCAACAACAAAAATAAATATGACATAAATTAAGGTTAGATTAAAAGATGTTTTTGAAATAAATTATGCAAAAACTAAAAAAGGTTTCACACAAATTGCTCACCTTCTAACTAACCAAAGCTTAATGGCGGGAAAGAAAAAACCGAGAGTGGCGCCGCAGCGTCACTTGCGGGCAAAAGTGTTAAACTGGCCGGCGCTCTCCCGCCACCCTGGCGCTCTTGGGCGACGCGACGATTTAAATTTAGAATGCATATTTTCACTTTTTAATTATGTTTCGCGCCAATTAGGTCTAGACGGAGATCCACATTTAAAATATAATAGTGAGGCACTTTCTTTCTTGTCAGCGACAGGCTGTCTTTTACATTCTTACTTAAAAACTTCATGGTCAGTCGCATTTATTATTTATTTACTGTTTCTGAACGAGTCTTGAGTCAATGAATTTTTTAATGTCGATTTTTAAAGTAACCGTTCAGAAACTGTTGTTACGCACTAAATATAGCCTTGACTACTATGTTAAGAAAAATATACTTTAACTAAATGTGCCTTTTACGATTTATTGACAATTTCAATAGATACCACGGGGAAGGACATAGGAGACTATACTATCCTTGTTTTTCTTAACGTTTATACACGGACGAAGTTGCGAGCAACAGCTAGTTTTAATTTTATTCTTTAAATTATACTATATTGAAAATTATAAATTATAAAATCTTACCAGGTCATACCATTAGTTGAACATAAATTTTTAAAATTGCCTTTCTGAATAATCAAATACTCTTATTTGTTAATACAGCCTACGAATTTTATCTACCAAATAACTAAGGAAGATTGTCAAGATACCTTAAATCACTGATAAAAATAAAAAATAAAAATTATACTCGTTGATTTTGCAATTCGAAACTCAAAAAGATAATGAAGACAAATACGCGGGAACTCATGCTATTCTTCGAACGAGGGGGCCTTTGGTGGGCACTGAGGCAGACATCTCAGCAAAAATTCTTCATAATACCCTATGTAAACTCCTTTATTACTCTTCCTATTCTTAGAGATAAGACTAGAGTTGCCAACCCTAATATAAATTATTATATAGCCCAAAATTCTCTATAATCAATTTAAATAATTTAAAACATAATTTTATTATGGAAATATTTGGAAGTGCGTATGTAGTAGAAGTGCGCATCAAGGGCCGTATTAAAATTAATTATAATTTAATTCTAAAAAATATATAAAATGGCGAAACAAAATTCACATTTAACTTTGTCAAAAATTGGACTAGTTACAACATAATGATTGTTTCAAATATACTAATTTATCGACAGGACCCACTGCTGGGTACAAAGAGTAATAATAATTATCTTACACACTGTCCCACTGCTGGGCAAAGGCCTTTATCATTGAAATCAAGTCATCGCTAAAATAAATTGGTATTGGCTTAAACACCACGCTTGCCAAATGCGGGTTGGCGATCAAAAATCTGGGCTATGCATTGAAAATCCGAAATAACCGACCAGGGAATTCTAAACAGGAACCCCGAGCAGTACGATCCGAGCCGTTTTTATATAGCCCTTTCTTCGGCTTCATTCTCGGCGTCGAGCTCAGCGTCCAACTCCTCGAGCTCTTGCCTCCGTAACTCCGCATATGCCTCCTTCAGACAGATGATAAGTTCTGATATCCTCTTTAAGGCGACACTTGGAAAAAATACATCAACTTTCATCAAAAGTTGTAGGAGTACGACAAGACCAACGAATCTGAAATTTTGATATAGATAACTTCATGCCTTTGTCTTTAAAATCCTTGCTCAAAAACTCGAGTGTCCAATTTTGACTCGATCATAATTCTTTACGAAAACACCTCTAAAAATTTGTTAATGCTAAAATTACAATGAAATTACTTAATCTATATGTTTTGAAATCACTCAAATATATTGATAACATTATTATTCTTAATTTGATTGCTGCATATTTTGATAACAGAAACCAATAACTTTTTAAAAATATTTTTTAGATTTTTTTTAGTTTGCGGTCTCAACTGTCGCAGGCGCTACGTGTTTTCGACCTTATGACAGCGCCCTTAAGGTTCAGCCTTTTTGAACATTCCCAAATCGAGGTGGCGTCTTAAAACGCCATCCTATTCCGTCCTGAACAAATAAATGAGGTTTATGAATCGATTCCCACTCGTGATTCCTGATGCTGGTTAATATTTTCTAGTAAAACTATATTTATTATATTATATATATTTGTAAAATTTTACAAAATTAAAAATAATAAATTTTTTGGTGATGCTCTATTTTGATGACCTTATAGCCACACAGCTCGCTCAAAGACAATTCTTTGTACTTATATTAAACTTAAAGACAATCCTTTTTGTATATTAATTGAGGACTAGAACAAGTATTTTGTTACAAAAATGTATTCTGGTAAAAGTTGCGAGGGTCACCTGATTTATGAGCGCGTCTTCCGACCGGCGTCATTATGCTAATACGAGCCGCGGTCATGTTCATTTTTCATTCATACGCGCGGGAAACACGGCCATGGCGGCCATGATGGCGATCGCGGCTTTTGGCGCCAATTTCTGATGATAATTATTGTTTGAATAATATGTATAACGATATTTACTTTAATTGTATATCTACATTCTTTAAGTAGGTACTATTTTTTATATATAACAAATAACACGACGGTAAATTGTGGTTTTATTGTGAAATATCAATTTGAAATAAAATGGCTAGATCGTGTGCATAAATCGTATTAAAGAAGACTGTTTTAATACTCTTTTCTAAGAAAAATCTAGTGCGATTACAGTTTTGCCGAATCAAATCGAAATAAAATTACGATATGCTCGTGAATTATGTGAAATCTGTAGATTATAAGTCACCTTTAGCACTTTTGTTTTGGACAGATACAACTTAAACACGTTATCTTCTATTTACCATCTTAAGAACTTATTTTTTTTACAAAGCCAATTGTATGGTTTGAAAAAATCTAAATCTATTATTTTGTTTCTATTAAAAGAGGCCATTTTTGTAATTAAGAAATTTCGTTGTTAAAATATTCTATAAACGCACCCTTGTTTAGATAATTGGCGTAAAACAGAACAAAAAGAAACTAAAAAAAATAGTGTGAGTCTATAAATTATAAGCAAAAAATTTTCTTTTCCACAAAGAACGAACTACAACTCGTCACCATAAAAACAGGCCTTATCGAGAACCATTAGTGCTTACCAGGTCATGTATGCTCAGACGATGCCTAAACGCGATACGAGAGCCTCAACAACAGCAAGTTAAACAAATTTGAACTCTAAGCTGTACATATAGAGACATTCATTGTAAAATTGGTAGAAAAAAATTAGCTTGGCGAGATATTTTGAACCCTGTCGGTAATTTTCTTTAGAGCGCTCCGTTGGTTTGAAAAATTGCGTTTTTCAAAGGAGAGAGATAGGTACGGTTGACAACTCATTGGAAGATTGAGTGCTTGAAATAGGTGTGACTAAATTAGGGCACAGCACGTTACTTAAAAGTTACTTACATACTTACTGACTTACTCACGGTGTGAGCCGCACAGCCCGATAAGGCTTCATTAGCGAGATTATTACGACCATTCTGCGAAATGTAGTTCAAATACAATTACAAAATCTTTATTGCTAACCAAGTGTAATAAAAACTTATAAACCTAGTAGCCCTTTTCCCAGACTACTTTCATTATAAAGTCTGTGATGATTTATTCTAAATTCTAATAGAAGAAAATAATTTGAAAACCAGCTGGAAAATTTCCACGACCACAACACTTTTTCAAATTATAATTTGTTCGCAACAAGACTTGCGTGAAATCACATATACTTAACCAAGAATAAAATAAAGTTCAAAATCCAAAATCATTTATTCAGTTTAGGCTACAAGTAGCTCTTGTGAGTGTCACTATGCCATCGGTTCGTAAGTCTACTCTGGGCGGGAGATCTTGTACTGAGAAGAACCGGCAAGAAACTCAGCAAGTGTCCAGCTCTTTTCTCCCTTACAGCGTCAAAAATATTGGAAAATGCTCTATCATAGCAGGACACTTTCCATTACAAATAAACAGAAAAAATATAGAAGACAACCACAACATGTAAAAAAAAAACAAAATAAAAAATCTTAGTTTAACAAATAAATAAATATGTAATTAGGCATGTTCGGTTAATTTAGACTGCTACGGCAAGTGAGGTGCAGTCTAGCTCCACTAGTTGCCTTCTTAGCATCTGGACTCCGTTTCTTCTTACATCAGGTACTCATCTACAAAAAAAAGTACCTACTGATATTTTTTTTGCATGATCTAGAGTTGACCGGGTTAAAATTAAAAATTAAAAAAAACGCATTCTCAGTAGCATTTTGAAATAGTCTGATACTACCGCCCTTCTGTTCGGAACGCAGTCATCTGTCGAGTAAAACACGGAAATACACTCGATTGTTACTCGATAGTAGAAACAAAAGAGTTTTATTTGTTCCATATTTTTATTTTTATTTTATTTTGCTTTATGAGAAACATACGGCACATAATAACTCAAATTTACAGTACACAAAGTATTATCACAAAGGTCAATAAAGTTTCTACCAAAAATTTTACAAACTGAGTTTACACACCTACATGAACATAGCATATACTATTCAAAATACATAAAAAACTGGTTAGTCAATATAGAAACATTTTAAGACCTATCAAAACGAAATTCTTGAAAAAAATTAAAAAAAAAATCAATACAACATCCTTTCTCGCCATAACGTTTTGGAAGATTTGGACATTTTTCACCTCAATGCACGTAAATACAAGGCAAATGTCAAAGTTATTGGTCGTCACGTGAGCCCCCTATAGTATCTATAGTTTCACTGTAATTCATATTTTATTATATTTTAGATTAATTAGATCAGTTTTATTAATGATTTAATAAGTCCACAACGCATACCGTGGTTGTCTTTAATCGAAAACTATGCTTAGATAAAGCTTATGTTTGTAACAGTATCATTGTTTTTGCTAGTACTATATGCTTTTGTTGACTGTCCAAATAATTAATAAATAAATAAATAGCGAACTATGACGTCACTGTTTTGTTTCATCAAGGTGTTTGTCAAACAACTTTATGGTTATAGAAAGTGTTTAGGCAAACTAAGAAATGGATTATGCTCTGGAGAACGGTTATGTTATGTCATTTTTGAACTTCAAAAAATTTGAAGTTATGGTTAAGTATACATTTATGTAATTTTTTGGGAGTAACTGAATACTAAATTACGTGATTAAAAATCTATTTACTAAATTTGGAACTCTTTGGATCCTACAGCTGCGTTGCTATAAAAAATATTTTGTTAATTTGTTTCTCTTTATTATTATAGTATGTATACACAAACACACTCGCACAGGCAATCTACGATGAATACCAATCTTTGTGATATTAATAAAAAAGTTTCCTAAATTAACTACTTTCATTTATTTTTCTTTTAGCGCAATTTAAAAACTACACAGTTTCATAGTTTCATCCTGTGAGAAAAATTTAAAATTGTAAAGTAGTGATTAAATAATTACTTATTAAGGACCTAGTAAAATTATTACAAAACACGTTATACTTATTTACAAACAAATAGCCCGCCGAGTACACAATATTGTCTTTATAAATATTGCGTATTGTAAATTTCAAAAGAAAACTAATTGTATTATTATTAGAAGTATAACAAAACTTTTTAAAAAATAAAAACTCATTTGGAAAGACTGTTAATGCCACCTAGCGTACAGTAGCGAAGGTATTTTTAGTTCCCCTACTGAACACAAGATGGCGCTCTGCATTTAGTTTTGAATTACACCGCTAGGAGAGCCACCTTTGCCAATTCTAACAGCGTCATCTAGTAACTAGTAGAAGTACTTAAAGTTTAGAGTTGAAAATATTATGTTGGTTTAGTTAATTCTTTCTTTGGTTTTTATTTCAATACAGCTTTAAAATGTATGTGCACGTATATATTATCATAACAGCACTCTTTTCCGAGCTGCTCTTCATTCATTTTGACATACAATTTCGTAAAAATTTGTTAATACGTAAAATAATTTTATGCTTAGCTTCAAAATTTCAAAACGAAGTGGTTTATGCCTTCCACCTTAGTTTTATTCATTTTTAAATTACAAAATCCAAAAAACGTTCAGTCATGTTAAATCACAAATTATAACATTTATGATTCTTTATTAAAACTATACGGGATTCCGCCCATGATTTCGCCCCCATTAAATTTGGTTATTCACAAAACTAAACTAACTAAACGAAACACCAATAAAGGCACTTTTGCATTTATATTACTAATAATAATACACTTCGAAGGAGGAGCCTCGTAACATCGTCTGTCGGTTGCAGGAGACCCCCGCGCCGTGCCAATACCCACCCACATCCTCTGTCTTATCATCTATGTTTTGAATCCACGTGATTATTGCTAGTCACGTGATATTTATTACTCTATAAAACTTCGTAAACCATAAACAATATGCGCTTGTAACAAAAAGGTACCATTCCAGTAACATAAAAGTTTTATGATAGAAAAAGTTTACATACGATTCTCAACTCTATATAAGCAGACTTTTGCGACTATTGGATTAAAATACCTCATATCAATATTAAAATTAATAATACATTAATGGGTACAAATGAAGTAGTACTTCAATAACTGGAATTTTCAAGACACACAAAAAGGTGGTTGGATACTTGTATACATCAAGACAGCATATTAGAAACAAAAACTAATTTGAATCTGTATGAATATCTTTTTTTATTACATGGTATCCTATGGTCCAAATTAAGATTTTAATTCTTTTAAACTGTATCATGCAAATAATTATTTTTTTATTACTATAGATTACTATAGAGTTTGAAATATTAAAATTGACCTCTAATTACAATTATAATAATAAAGCAAAAATTCAATTGACATCTGTTAAAAAAATCTTAAAAAAAGTTGCAAAGTTCTAAAGAACTCATCAGCATCCAGTTTTCTTTTCCAACGATTATTACTAATGATCTGTGTATAAACTAAAAACATTAATAATACTTCGATCTTTTCGTTAACAAGACAAAATTAACATACTCTCCATTTTTTATTATCTGTGTAATCGAACGTTTTAATAGACACCGAATAGGATACCGGTATTACCGAGTCAATAGAGAGGACACATCTAATGATACGGACGCAGCTGCTGGACCGGTCCTCAGACAACGAAGGGTGATCTCCAAACCTCTGCGTTCAGTTTATGATTTAAAAGAATTTTAAAAAGATAACTGTATTTATAACCATTTTATATCTATAGCGTTAAAGAATTTAAAAAAAGAAAAATATGTTTATGGTCTTTGTTTTTTTTTCTTAAAGCAAACAGTTACAGTTTTTTTTATTCTAGTAAAAACTCTTTACGACATTCTCATTCTTATATCAAGTTTAGAACAATGTGCTTGTAAAAATATGCTATGTGCTATGACAGGTATATAATCAAAGGTGCTATGTGCCAAATTTTGTGTAACATCTAAGTAGCTACTATGGCCAATATAGGTATGATATTATAATGTCGCGGTATAGCATATTACACGAAACTGTGTACCGAAAAGAAGCCTTAAGCAAACGGTAATTAAAGTTGTTACTGAATACATGTCATGTTATATTTGAAAACAACTGTAATTGCCTTTGTTAGTCATTGGGAAATATTAACTAGAAGTGTCTCTGTCAATATATTGATATATTAGACACGATAATTTTTGCATTGTTTTTTTTTAACATAATATCGAAAACCAATGAAAATAAATAAACATCTTATGCATCAAAAATTTTTGCATATATTTTGTCACAATATTTTATGTAAATTGTTTTATTCATTGTTTAAAATGACGTTCCTAAATATGCGTATGCCTAATTAATTTAAAATTATAAACCATGACAAATCAAGCATAGCTGTATTTTTTTTGTTTCTTTAATTTAAATTAATAATTTGACTTTAAATTGTAAAAAGTGTTTTTAATACCAACATTTATTGGAATGTTAAGCTAAAAATATCATAAAAAGAACAATTGTTTAAGAAAACATGCTATATCGTGCCCAACATCAGTCTTGTATTTATCGTATATTTAACAGAAAACGTATAAGTAAGCTGTTTGTTATCCCAAATAAAGAAAATAAAACATACAAACACCTCCAAAGTGCTGATTATCAAAACTGAGATCGCTAAAATCGTGTCATCGTGTTTTTTCGCGCCGCTCCGCTCGTGTTGTACCAATATGCGCGGTTATTTTTTTATTAAAATATCATACAGCCACTAAAGCTGTTAACACATGGTACGCGTAATATGTTGACGTTTATACGCTCCCGAACCGACCGCAGTCCCGCTAGCGAAGATATGACCAAAAAGTGTGCGGTACCGTCGTGTGCACAAACGTTAAAATGTCTTTCTTTTTATGTTTGGTGCGATATGCACTTGGCCAGTTTCAAAGACAAGAAAGGAAACAGTAGAATTACTTTTTTATAATTATTTGTGTGTATTTAATGTTAAATGATATACCACCAAACAATTTGAGGTTCAATGAAGATGTGGAATCTCACACTAACTCCCTAAGAGTGAAGTGACGTTGCACTGTTAGTTTTTAGTTAATTTTGTGTTGTCAGCTTTTAACTTTTTACAGCACCAACGGATGTTGTACATTTAAAATCCTCAAAATTAATATCCACAAATTGTATGACCTCTATTAATTTAGTTTTTGTCATTTATTTAGCAAACCCATGCTGACTATAATGGATTTTTCATGTTACTAATATTTATTTTAGATATTAAGCTAATTTTAAAGTTTTCAAAGAGATAAATACTTTTAAAACGATCAACAAATTAGGCCTAAGTAAATGAAAATTTTCACTTTTAAGTTTATATCTTCGGTTTAAAACCTTGTTTCGATTTTTTTGTGTTTTTTTAGGGATATTCGTTATCAAAAACTGTTTTATAAATTAAATTAAAATACAATTGCCAAGAATCTTCTAGAACTTGACAGTTTCTGATCATGAACATGTGACACTTACTGATTTGGCTGTGAATGAAATTGTAATAGTTAAAACGAATTTATTCAGTGTGTGATTTTTAGTTTTAAGTGATTCTTAAATTTGTCAGTTTTGAACTATTTTTTTGTTTCTTTTAAGAATTATCATGTCAAACATTAACTGTGAGTGACTACAAATTTTACTTTTATAATAAATAATAAATACATAAAATGTAAGTGTTTTCATTTCTAAACTATTGATAAATTCATACTCCTATATTTATAAAAACCCATAAGTTTAACACATATATTTCGCATACATAGGTAGGTACATTATATTTATAGGACGACCTCCTTGGTCGAGTGGTTTGTACACCGGTTTTCATGGTCTCGCCATCTCTGAGGTCCCGGGTTCGATCCCCGGTCGAGTCAATTTAGAAATTATTGTTTTTCTAAAATGTCTCGGGTCTGGGTGTTTTCTATGTATAATAAGCTTGTATTTAAGTATTTTAATCATATCATAATATCATAATAAAGCTTCTCTTGGGCTAGATAATTGGTGTGAGCGTAGGAAATTTTATTTATTTATTTATTTAATGTCAGACTTTCCAACAACCTCAGTTATTAATAATTCAGTAATTATTTTCTCTCTCTATCTTACCTCTGTATTGCTGTAGTCATTGAAATGAAATGAAATAAATATTTATTTACGTTTACTAATTAAATAAGCACATTTGGATTATCACAAAAAAAAATACCTACTTTTGATCTGTTGCTCCGTAAAACCGTTAAGCAGAACATGTAACAATACCGAGCTGTAACTAATATCATATAGCCAAAGACAACAAACCACATGGAAATAATCCCGCTTCTTATTACTCTAATGTTAGCCTTTAACGAAATTATTATTATTTTATTAGTTAAAAAAATTTATGCGTTATCTTAAACAGTTCTCTGCCCGCCAGTACCTGTTGAGCGCTCCATCTTTTTATCCCGCGCGGATCGCGCACTAAAAATCGAATAAATCAAAATAACCGATCACCGAACAAAAGCACATTCAACATTTAAAACCAGTTCCCTTTTACGTCTAGGGTTCCGCGTTTTAACACTAAAACGCAGCATCCGCGGCATCTGGACACCCTTTGTGCACGCACAAAGCAAACCGGTTGGTCTATATTGGAGCTTTCATAAGAATCGGGTCAGTAACGACCAGTTTCCCATTTTGGGGTTAGTTTCGTTTAGATTGCTTACGGTGATGTAGGATTTGAGGTAGCTAAGAGTTTTAATTAAATATTTAATGGGATTTAGACGTCAGTTTTTTAAATACTCGAGTGACTAGTGCGAGTTTTATTCATCTGTACCAAACTAATGAGAACGAGAATTTGCCATACAAATGGAAGCAGCGCCTCCTAGTGACTAATAGGTGAGTTTTAATTTTGCCATATACCTACATTTTCTTTATCATTACATGATCGAATGGTAAACAAAACTCGCACTAGCCACTCCGACGTATCAAGTTGCAATGACCGTCACGGGCTGTCTGTTTATTTGTTATATCATAAATGGAACGCAAACAAAAGTTTTTTTTTTCTTTTAATTGATGGCTTCGCGCGATTAGCACATTTAGCCAGTGTCAAAGTAATTTATCTTACAAGTAAAGTAATACATAAATAAACAATATTTCCTTAAATGATGATGATGAATGATATTAGAAATGGGAAGTGAGAAATGATATACCCCCCAACCCCTCGAGTATCTGAGTAAAGATGTGAGGCTTTACTAAGTCCTCACGCGAGCTTCTTGAGAGAATTTGAAAAGTGACGTTGCACTGTTTTGTTTCATTTGCCAACACTTATGCATACTCACGAACACTTAACGGTTAATAATCCACCATTATTTCACATTAATATTCGACATAACACAAATTTTGGAAAATAAAGCACTTCACTTTCCCGCCAAGAAGTCGCAAACAAAAGTTAAAAAGTGTTTGTACAGAATTTGAATTTTGAAATTAGAACGTTTGTGGAATTTTCAAAATGTAACTGGCCGTAAAAGTTGCAGTTACCAATATGCTGTTTCCCTTTATTCTAACTATAATAATAGATAAAAATTTGACATAAGCTCCATACAAATTATGTCCAATTTCAATGTCAATGTCAAATAAAGGAATCCGGCATTGGTAAATAAAAAAAATTAACTACGGTTAAGTATGGATCCAAACTCTAGTGTCTTGCATACTTCAGCTATTCAACCTGCATGTGGTGTAAAGAAAAAATAATTGAAAGGTGAACATTGTGTAGCTTTTTTTAGATAGAGTTTGTTGATTGCCTCAACATACGGCATTTTCAGCGACACCGGACTTCTTTAAATTACACTACACAGGGTAAAACCAAATTCTATTTATTTTGTTATTACTTATTCTTTTTACCGCTGTTTTAGGAAACTTTAAAGCTGTATCTTAATATTACTCGTACACGACAAATGTAAGAGATGAAATCAAATTCATGCGAGTGCACATACGAGTATGTATCATGCGTAGACGTCCTGTAGAAAGGAGAATGAAAGTAGTCTATCGAATCAACAACTCTTAGAGCTCTTATGGGGCGCTACATTATTTATTTTAACACCTTTTGTACCTATTTATTTAATTACTTTGTACACCAATGTGGCATGCAATAAATAATTTGAATTTGAATTTGAATTTGAAAAGGGGCTGTGACATACGGACGGACAGACAGACAGACAGACATGACGAATCCATAAGGGTTCCGTTTTTTGCCATTTGGCTACGGAACCCTAATTAATAGAACTTGTCTGAAAGTATCCTGAGTTGTAACTGTACTGTCGCATTTTTCAAGTGCTTGTTTATTATCTAGAGCTGTTTATCAACGTTATGGTACTAGCTTGAATATTCAAGCTAGTATAGCATATGCTAGAGAATCATTTTTACAAATACTTAACAATGTGTTAAGATGAGCCAGGTACTTGATTATTTCAACACCACTAGTTCTTAGTATTTTGTCCATATATTGTTATTAATTTAAGTGGTTATGAATAAAAAAATTATATTTCTATTTCTATTTCTATTTTAAAACAGCTGAAAGCTGAAGCCTTTAGGATTGGATTGAAACGTGTAATGTAGAATCCCCATTAAAATAAATTTTTTCAAATGTTTATATAATTTTTAACGCAAATTTTGTTGCGAACAAATTACAAAAACACAAAATGTTGAAAAAAATTCCACGAGCAGGGTTTGAACCTGCACCCTTCTGACATGCCGGGTCAGGTGCTCTTCCAATTGAGCTATCGTGGTTCTAACCAGCCCGCCGATTTTTTTTTTTTATAAACTTTTTCCTCTAATTTATTTTCAACTAGCGGCAGCTCGCGGTTTCACCCGCGTGGGAATATCCGTGGGAATATTGAGATAAAAAGTATCCTATCCAGGTTATAAAGTATCTGTATGCCGCATTTCTTCCAAATCCATCCATCAATTGCAGCGTGAAAAGCAACAAATATACAGACATACATACACACAAACTTTCGCATTTATAATATTCGTGTGATTCTCAGGTCACTATTATTCACTCTTCTGTGGTATAGTTAGTGTAAAGTTTAATAGTCATAAATGTAAATTATATTTTAAACCACTGATTGACTTGGTGATTCCATTATATTAGTATGAGAGGAAGAAATGAAATCTACCAA
Organism: Eudonia lacustrata; assembly: GCA_947562085.1. Lineage (NCBI taxonomy): Eukaryota > Metazoa > Arthropoda > Insecta > Lepidoptera > Crambidae > Eudonia > Eudonia lacustrata. Next base: position 5,958,549 of record OX387326.1, on the reverse strand, counting down.
AGTCATAAGTGAACAAGAGTCACACGTAGTCTCTGTGACTACGGACTTATAAAAGTTATCTTATTTTATCTTATCTTATCTTAGCAGAGGGGTTCGAATTACTATTTCTGAGACCATACATTCAACTATAAATGCTGCATAAAAGTTCATTATTTACTAATATTCAAATCTAACGTAAATATAGCTATATTAAATTTTTCACTATATATTATCGAAGTGAGTTTGTTGTAGAAAATAATAATCATTACAAAAACACAAATGTTGAAAAAATTTCCACGAGCATGATTTGAACCTGCACCCTTCTGACATACCGGGTCAGGTGCTCTGCCAATTGAGCTACGTGGTTCTTACCAACCCGCCGAAATTATTCAACACTATTCACTTTTTTACTTTGAAAGCCATTAACATCCGATCATAATATTTTAACAAATACTAAAGATCAGTTAAGAAGTAGGCAAACTATTTATAAAATGTTTTTGTTTTGTTTAATATAATTTTTAACGCAAATTTTGTTGCGAACAATGTAATTGTAAATTAATGATTATTAAACATTAATTCAGCACAATCATTACAAAATAACATTGTAGAGATTAGAAAATTCTAACTAGGATTCCTCTATCTTCGACAGGACCCTGTTAGCCACACCCTTTCCTTTAATTACAAGAAATAAGGATCAGCCCCTGCTTTGTGACTTAAGCGAAATTTTGGCTTAAGTTTTCGTTTTAGTCACAATCAAGTCAATCTATTTCAAGCAAGTCAATCAATTTATTTAAAACATAAAAGATTTTTAATATTTATAAGAGATTTATAAGATGTTGTTAGGTTAGCTAATTACGTAATAACTTAAGACAGAAGGTCCCTTAAGTAGGGACTGAATAAATTAACCGACTTGGTAGTACATGGATCTCACACTTTTTACGGTTGAAGAACTGAGTTGCGAACTTGCGAGACTTGGTTTTTTTTTACAAGTTTGTTTTTGATGGCATCTCATTTCTTTTTGTAGATCGCCTACTTTTTTCCTTTCCGGTACCATCTAGGTACCTGTTACATATACAGGTAAACTAATTCATTAACTGCAAATATAACTTCGTAATCCTGTAAATTTATAAGGTTACAAAGTTATTTATGCAATTGATGTATCTAGAAAACTGGACCGAAATTTCAAAATATTTTAGTTTTTCCTTGATTTATACACTAAACAGACAAAACAAACTAGAATACAATTAGTGTATTCTAAATTTTAAGCTTCTATGTCTGCTATCAGTACCTAAGAGTTTTGATGATCGGTCAGTCAGTCTGTTAATCAGTCAGTCAGTCAGTCAGTCAGTCAGTCAGTGAGTGAGTAACAAATTAGAAACTTTGACTAGTTATAATTCTTAAACTACCTGGTTCAAATTGAATGAAATTTGAAATATACGGTGTTTATACAATGCTTGCTTGGTTACTGAAAATTCAGGCTTCTAGTTTTATCCACAACGAAGTTATAGGTGGAAAATGGCCTGAACTGTTTCGAGAAAAGGATGGTACGGCCGTGCTGTTTTTTTGTTCGACTTGGCGGGGACACTGCCGTGCCCCCAAATGCAGACCATCTGCTTCCAATTGGCCATCCAGTAAAATTACAATGAAATTTTGATTTATTTTTTGCCAACGTAAGCTGGTGGCGAACACTACCCAATCATCTACCCTATCTCGTGTCCCAGCAGTGGGAACATAAAACGAGCTGGTGATAATGATAAGGTATTTTACTATTGCAGTGGGGGATCCGACAGATCAGTATTCGCCACAAAATTCTAAATCATTTATTCAGCTTAGGTTACAAATAGCTCTTATTTTTATTTATTTATTTTAGGATAGCTAACAGCTTGCAATTGTAAAAAATAACAACAAGAATTATAACTTTAAGCTATTGACAAGCTACCACATCTAAGATCTATCTACTTACAGTAATAGTAAAATTAAACTTTACTTAATAAAATTAATTTTAAATCGTCAACAAGTCGTAAACAACGGTAAGCGCCTTTTTATGCTATTGAGGCTGTCGAAAAATCTTACTAATATTATAAACGCGAAAGTTTGTAAGTATGGATGTTTGTTACTCTTTCACGTAAAAACTACTAAATGGATTTGGATGAAATTCGGCATACAGATAGTTTATAACTGGGAATAACACATAGAATACGTTTTATCCAGATATTCACACGGTAACGGGAACCAGGCGAGTGAAACCGCGAGCGGTCACTAGTATGTCTATATTAGCATTAGTATTATTAATACACATACAAGCTCTTACGAGAAAACTGCTCTGTCTATAGTTGATGTGAGTGGAGGGGATGCTAAATAGTTTGTATGAATTATTTCGGGGTGCTCGCGTAGGTATTTTAAAACTAATTTTGCTCAGCAAATCAGGACAATCTAGTGTACTCCTGATTATTTTAAGTAAGTAGTAGTACAATGTCTGCAATGTTCCGTCTAACAGAAAGTAGTAAAAAATTTAACTTAACGCAACGTTGTTTATAAGACATTTTAGGAATTCTGAATTTAAAATTTAAATAACGTGTATTTATTTAATTATACGAATCATAGCGACGGTTCCAAATTGAACTAGCGTACCAGGTGGCTACGGACGTATGCACAGTAAAGAATTTTGATAGTTTTCATATGAACGTCATTATGCCTTATATTATCCGAAAAGAAAATTGAATTATGACATTTCGAAGCGCTGTTTGAACAGAAATAGTACTAACCCATTCCAATAAATCGTAGATAGGTACATAAACGTAACCATCCCTTACTCGCTTAGAAAATAAATCGCCTGTTTATTGTTATACTATGCCGAAATCGAATCGTTTGCCCACAAAAAGTACGCAAATACATACCGCGAGGTATCGATTTTGAGATCCCCCTTTCTATTATTTTTTACATAACAAAGAAGAAAGCATAAAGGAGGAGTTTGCTGCGCCCCTCGCCGCGCCTGTGTGCAAGACGATCGGCGGCGGGAATAAGGGGAATGATTTGTAGCGCGACGGCGCGATGTTGATCGTTTTGCTACTTTGGCTGGTCTCCATCACCGACCGGGCCTTTGTAAAAAAAAGAAAAAACCAGTCGTTGTAGAGGTCTTTGGCGGAGGCCTTTGTCCATCAGTGGATGTCTCTTTATATTTGGGGGCGTAAGATAGAATGAGACACCTTAATTGATTAATATTATATTGGTATTCAGAAAAACATGAACATGAATAATTAATAGAATGTTGCCGCTCCCGCGGTTGATGTCCAAGTCCTCTGCTTTTGTTTTACATCGCGAGTCGTCTTATTTTAAATACAAGAAGGCAGAACGCGACGGCTGCCAGTAGGTCCGCGCCTCCAAGCAGTCCCGATCACTACAGTACACATGTTTTAGATAGGAATTTAGCTCTTAAACAATTTATCATGCTTTTTTGTTATTTTTTAATTTCTATCTGTTTTGTGTACCTAATAAATAAATAAATAATAATACGGAAGTCAAAGTTAAAGTCAAATAATTTCATTCGACATAAGCCTTCACAGGCACTTATTGACGTCAAAACTATAAATCAAAAAACTAAAAAAATAGTTTAGACTAAACTACTGAGTCTACCACCAGTTTGGATTTTGGGAGAGCCGAAGATGAGTTCAGGCAATGAAAATATTGTTTAAAGGGTATTTACTAAGTTACTCAACGACGCGGCCGTCACAATTTGTATGGTCAACATTTTTAGTCATGTGACGCTATATTTCTAAGGTCGTTAGTTCAACGAATGATTGAATACCCTTTACTCTTCATTGCTACGAATTTACCCTCTATGTTTCTCGCAAGTCTATAGGCTCTATACTATATCTGTCCAGAAGGAAGCCACGTCAATAGCAATGCTAATGGCCTTCAAGAGATTATTGTAACTAAAATTAGTAATATATAGTAGTATGGCTGCACTAAACATATTTCATAAACATATTTCACCACAATATAGCTTTTTGTCGTTTAGTTTTACAAGATAGATACTGTGGCAACCTCGAATATTGTACAACTCATACACTATATGTACCTGTACATAAGGAGTTCATTAACACTATTTAATTTATTAATAAAGACGTCATTTAGTTTGAAATATTTATATTCTGCCTAGTTGTTGCTCGTTTTTGTCATATCAGTTGTCATAATAAATAACATAAAGAATTAAGTAGAAAGATAGAGTTCAAAAATCAAGATTTAGTTTGTTTAACATTCCAAAACACGTAAATACCTACCTTCTTAAATTTGTTGCACTGTTTTTGAGAATCGATGTAAAGTAGATATTGCGACTATTGGTATTCAATAGTCGCAATCATTATTTAACCCTGTACTTGGCAGAGATTTTTTTTTGTGGAAATATATATATATTTTTTGTACAAAAAGTGTTCTTTTTTTCACTCGAAATTTTTTGTAAGTTAACTGCTTCAAATAATTCGCTATGCCAAGAACAGGGTTATACTATGAAAATCTATATTTAATTAATTTTGGTACCGTAGGCCAACCTACCGTTTTCTTTAATTTTTACTTTATTGACATCTGTAAACTCTGTCTGTCCCGAACAGTAAACTATCAAGTAATGTAAGCAGTTCTTCAAATAGCTATATTTAATTCCGAAGCTAAAATTTTACGTTCGTCTCTTACGAACGCTGAAAGTATGCCGTTAATGAGTTTCAAGTGGTATTTTTTATTCACATTAGTTGTCCTCTTAACTGATTGCGGTAGTTTTTTAAATTTATTCCGGTGTATGTCTTGATGTGGATTCAACGGAAAAGAAGTGCATTTATTTTTTTTAATTTAATTTACTCGTAAGTGTTCTATAAAGAGCTAAGAATAAAAATTAAAATGAATTAATGTCGGCAGTGGAATGTCACTTGAGCAAACATGTTCAGCTACAAATTAGCAGATTTACGGCTGAGTTGAGAAATCAGAACGTAATCGTAAAACTGGCATCATAAAAAAAGTACAAAAAGTTCGAATAATGACCTCTAAGCAACAGCATAACCACCAAAACCGAGTGACCGCCGTATAAGAAACGCAAGGGGCCGAAGAAAGCATCTCTTGGCCTCCCCTCCTTGCACACACGCATATTTGTGTATTTAAAAAAATACTTGACACATATACACATAGCCTGAGCTATCAATAGAATCATTAGACGAGTTTCTTTGATACGGCCAGGCTTTTAGCAACTGAACAACCGCTTTTCGCGTGCAGTCACTATTTACGCTATAATCGACCTTATTGCTGGTAGTTAGTATTTGTTTTTAATTTGACAGCCAGCATGGTTATGGTTGTAAAGATGTAATTGCGTCTTCACGTGGCGATTTTTTTCTCTCTTTCCATTTTGCGAGGGCGCATGGAAGTAACCCTAGTCTAGATTCCGTTTGATGTGAACCCGTCTTTAAGATGAACGCGAGGGGTTGTGAATTTTGGATTATTATTACGTCTCTAAGTTTTGGACGAACGAGGTTTTATTTGCAAGGGTAAAACTTTTTACATTTAGAGTTACGTAAAGGTTGAATCCACATTAGATAATATAATTTAAATGTATCAGTATGAAGATATTGCCATTGTAGGGAGACCTGAGTTCACAATAGCTTCAGTTATTATTTTGAGGGCTTAGGCCCAGTAGTGGGACGTCAATAGGTTGATGATGATTATTATTTTAATGTAACCTATTTTTATTAGAATATTCTTGTATGTTAACATACTAATCAAAACGGAGGGGGCAATTCATTTTCACTAACATAACACAACATCAAAAGTTTTCCACACACTTTTCCACCTTACGAGATTGCGCCCGGTTTGGTTGGTAGAGTTTGAATTCCACCTGGCTAGATTATTTAAATCTTGTCGTCTTATCAACAATGTTAATAGCATGATCGTTATAACAATAATTAATAGAGATAAAATATTCAAATATAGTAAGTAGTAAGTAGTATTAAGGTGCGACCAGACTGTATGACAAAACATGTTATGCAGCCTTCCCGGTAGCATAATGGTCAGTGCAGCCGCCCGGATTACGGAAGACCCAGGTCTGCAGGGTCGGGTAGGCATTTAATTTTTTCACTATATTTTATAAACATGTTTTATAGCATAGATAAATAGCATGTTTTATCAGTGTGGATGATGAGTGTCAATAAGACAACCTTTTTTTTTTTGATGGCTTCGTGCGATTAGCACATTTAGCCAGTGTCAAAGTTATTTTTCTTACAAGTAATACATTAATAAACAATATTTCCTCATAAGATGATGATGATGAATGATATTAGAAATGGGAAGTGAGAAATGATATACCCCCAACCCCTCGAGTATCTCAGCAAAGATGTGGGGCTTTACTAAGTCCTCACGCGAGCTTCTTGAGAGAATTTGAAAAGTAACGTTGCACTGTTTTGTTTCATTTGCCAACACTTATGCACACTCACGAACACTTAACAGTTAATAATCCCCCATTATTTCACATTAATATTCGACATAACACAAATTTTAGAAAATAATACAAAACCGCAGACATGACGCTTCACTGTCCCGCCAAGAAGTCCAAGACAACCTTATACTTATAGTTTTGTAAATGTTATACAACGTGTAACAAAACGGTGTAGTCAAAATGAAAAGATCCAAAGTGTATCCGATGTAGATCTTGTATGCAGAGTTACCAAGTCATGATTATTAACTTTAATGTGTTATTGAAATTTTTAATTTAATATTTCTATTGTGACGTCACATCAAAACAAACAAGTCTCAGCCCTAGTGGTTTAGTAACCTCTGTGTACTAACATTTATGATCACTGCTGCTTGCTTATGCGCGCCTGACGCACATCACTTCACAAATATAAATATTTTATTAACCACTGCATGACAAATTGAAGTAATTAATTATGTCTTAATAACAACACATACAAGTTCTGGATGGGAAACAATTTGGATCTTTAATTTTGACCACACCTTTAGTGATTTGAAGGCCAAATGCATCTTCGTAGAAGAATAAAAAACATACCAAAACAGATATTTTATAGTGTGCCACTTTCCTTAGTAACATTAATCTTTCAAATATTATAATGTATTGCTATATTATACATAAACATATATTAGACGATAAAGGGTGAGCCTACGCGGAAATGATTGATTTCAATGTACATACTAAAGTTTAATAGAAGCCGCAACCCACTGAACTGAAGAGTTTGGGGGAAAATTTTATTACATTTTGAAGGAAACTCAACAATAAATTTACTTATAAACAGATACTTTAGTTTTTTGAACTAGCATTGCAAAAATACCTACTCTTAAAATGTGCAATGTGACTTCAGAAAGGAGCTCGATGGCGCAGTGGTTAACGCGCTCGGTCTGCGATTGCTGAAGTTAAGCAACTTTCGCAAAGGCCGGTCATCGGATGGGTGACCAAAAATTTATCATCTTGAGCTAGTTAAGGCACGTTAAGCCGTTGGTCCCGGCTGCATTAGCAGTCGTTAACAACCACCACCACTGGGCCCGCGTGGTGGTTTATGGCCCGTTCTCTCTACCCATCCAAAGGGAAGGCTTGTACTCCAGCAGTGGGGACATAAAATTAGCTGATAATGATGACTTCAAAAAGGCTGATGTTTCCAAGTACCGGTAGTCTTTTTTTATTTCACATAGAGGTAGCGCACGGCCTTCCTCTTCATGGTGACCTGATGGTAAATGACGATAAAGGCGAAGGGAGAAGCGAACTTCACCCGGAATCCTTTGACGACCTCCTTGGTCGAGTGGTTTGTGCACCGGTTTTCATGGTGTCGCCGTCTCTGAAGTCCCGGGTTCGATCGCCGGGCGATACTTAAAATACTTAAATACATACTTACTATACATAGAAAACACCTAGACCCGAAACAATTTAGAAAAACCAGATTTCGAAATTGACCCATTTAGAAATATTGTTTTTCTAAATTGTCTCGGGTCTAGGTGTTTTCTATGTATAATAAGTATGTATTTAAGTATTCTAAGTATGTTTATCCGTTGTCTAATAACCATTTTAACGAGTTTCATAACAAGCTTCTCTTGGGCTAGATAATTGGTGTGAGTGTAGGAAAGTTTAGTTTAATCAACAACCACTGTAAAACTATCTATTAAAAGAGAATTGTTAAGTTTCGGCTTTTCTTGAACAATTAATTTCTTAAAATGTATTTTTACAATAAAATATAAATAAATATAATAAAAATATTTTTGATAAGTACTGTCGTTGCCGGAAAGTAAATATCTAAATTAATTAGTTTATTATATCTTTAATTGCTATTAAGAAATCGATACGTAACCACCGATTATAAAAATAATTATTCTCTTTAGACTTATACGATCAAGTAATCTTTCGCAAATTAATTGAACTATTCACCTTTAAATCAACTAAAACTCGCAAAACACTATGTTGTATTTATGTATGTAAAACAATTTGCAGTAAGCAAATTGTTTTACATGACAATTAGAAAAAATCGATCATTCCTGTATCGATTTTGCTTTCTATTTTTTATATGACAACATCAGCCTGTAAACATTGATGTGATGATGACGTTTGTAAAAAAAGTATTCGCTTTGCCTTCGTATAGTGAATGTTACCTACTTTAATTTTAATATGTCAGGCTGAGAACTTTTCAATCCACTCTCGTATTATAGCATTATAAGTAAGATAATATAGTAAAAAATATTAAAACTATGGTTAGTCATATAATTTGTTATCATAATTACATTGTTTCTGCAATAATTGCAGCATTTAACAGGAACATTAAACTTGCTTACTTATACACATACATATTACGTTTTCCTGCTATTTTATTGCTATAATTACTTTCTTTTATATACAAAGAATTAAAAACACCAATTTTTGATAATATTGGTTAATGTTCATTTTAAGCCAAAGTGCCCTAGTAAACTGAACAATTCCCTTTGGTCTTTTACTGCCAGAAGACAAAATGCTGCTAACTTTGTTGTTATAGCAACATACTATGATAACGTGGTAGCTATCCAGTTTATAAATAAAATAAAATAAAATAAAAATCGTTTATTTCGGGATGCTGAATCTCATATTATATATCTCTGTATGTTGCAAAAATATCTAAAGTCTAGGATGGAAAAGGGGCCACGGTGTGGTTATAGAGGGAAAGAAAGAAATGATATTATAATATTAAACTAATTCTCAAGCCAAGCTGATAAAATAACTCTCTTTAATAAATAACCTACTTATATTATGTAAACCTTATAGCCATGATAAGGCACAATCTAGTTTTAAGCCAGTAAACTTTATTGCATTACTCTTTTTGATTGTAATCTGTTTTGTAGCTTTTTTGTTAATAAAATAAATAAAAGAAACAAACATGTTGTGCCGTAAATCAACGACGTTAATGTTTGTGAAATTCCATCAAAGAAAATTGAGAAATGAGTAGTAGTGCAACAAGACTCTATCATCTTAATTTAATCAAATTGACCCTCTTTACATATCGGTAATGTTGACAAGCGGCGCGTGTAATGGATCCTTCCACCGCAGCTGCCATGGAAGGCGCAACCCGCTGAGACGGGTTACTTGCTACTGTCCCATGGAGCCGCCCAAGCCACAAGCGGTAGCGATTCATAATATTTGATAGGAGCTTCGATCTTCCGATGGAGGGTGTTCTTCTATGATATTGTCTAGGGATGTTAAAGAGGGGGGGAGTTTTCGAATATTTGTCGCTTTAAAAGAAAGGGAGAAAAGAAATGACTTTGCTCAGTTTCTTGTCGGTTCCTCTAAGTACGAGGTCTCCTGCCTCGTAAACTTACGAACCGATTGCGTATTGACAATCGAAAGAGCTTAATAATTGGAACCTAAGCTGAATAAAACATTTGAAATATTGTTTCTTTTTAGGGTGCTACTTCTCTACGAAATTTGCCGATCATAATGGCGCTTTTTTCTCGAAAGATGGAGCCAGGAGGATTTTAACTATAATTACACTGTTTGCAGTGCTCTAACGAAAGCAATAACAATTCGCTCAGTTTCAATTGATCGACACTTACATTTGATACTTTGCTTGCTTTTATTCTCTAATCGATCACGTTACGTCACATGAAAACGACCTTTTTTATGGCATTGAAGCAGGGCCTCCGGGAACGCGGGTTAATATTTTGCTATAACAATAGTCGTTTTGCACACAGCTCAGTAGACGCTGCTTTATATACGCTGCGCTCATAGAGTCTAGTGTGGTTTTGTTTACTATCCGTATTCAATCGTAAACGATTCGTAAACGTTTACTAAACCGATAATTTATATGGCAACATTTTAACACTTCTCTTATGTCGTGAGGAGGCTTCAATGCCATACTCATTTTCGTTTTCGTTAACGTGATCGAATGTCAGATGGAACTCACACTATTGTCATTAAACAAAATAAATAAAATAAAAATAATATAATTTTGAATAATTATCAATCCATTCTTCAATATATATCTTTTATTTTATACATCAGTCTAAGGTGGTCTAAGGTACCAATACATTACTGTACCCTGGACTCAATAACAATGTCTGCCACTATGCTTCAACTTTCCAACTCTTGCTCTCTTCACTTGGACCACAACCAAAGTCCACATACTGGGCCAGTGAGTGACGGCGCGCGTGGGCAGAGAAAACGTTTATATTCACGCGCCATAAACCCAACTAAATATTGTTTTGTTGAGTTGAGGAGGTGGTCACGTTGTCATTTAGCGTAGCACATAATACGTCCATTGATGTTTTTCTCTGACCCTTCCTTCGAAATGGAATTCCGAAACGTGGATCCATGGCGCCAATAATTAAAATTCTTTTGTATCTGTATTTACGGCGGCCTTCATTTTGAATCATTTTTCTTAAGTAAGTAATCACACTTATATTATAAATGCGAAAGTTTGTGTGTATATTTGTTGCTTCTTCACGCTGCAACGGCTAGAGGGATTTGGATGAAATTCGGCACATAGATAGGTTATAACCTGGATTAAAACATAAGGTACTTTTTATTCCGATATTCCCACGGGAACGGGAACCACGCGGGTGAAACCGCGAGCGGCCGCTAGTTACTCTATAAACTGTGGGCTAAGACAAACATTGAAATCAAATAATAGCTAAACATAGTCATACAAAGCCCGGTGAAGCTGGAAGCTGAAACTGCAGAGCGGCAATCAAGCAAACTCTTTAAAAAACCTTACATCATTGACTTAATCACCACACTCGCCAAATACAGGTTGGGATGACAATTAAACCATCAGAGCCACCTGTCGCTCGCCCAGTGTGTGGACTTTAGAAGACTCTCCGTAGCCGAGTGGCTTGCACGCCGGACGTTGGGCGGCACTAACTCTGAGGTCCCGGGTTCGATTCCCGGTCGGGTCAAAGTCGAAAACGAACTTTTCGATATTGTGTCGGGTCTGGGTGGTTGTGGTACCGTCGTTGTTTCTGATTTCTTTACAACGAGTGCTTTAGCTACTTACCTTGGGATCAGAACAATGTATGTGATGTTGTCTATCTTACTAATATTATAAACGCGAAAGTTTGTAAGTATGGATGTTTGTTACTCTTTCACGTAAAAACTACTGAATGGATTTGGATGAAATTCGGCATACAGATAGTTTATAAACGGGAATAACACATAGAATACTTTTTATCCAGATATTTCCACGGGAACGGGAACCACGCGGGTGAAACCGCGAGCGGCCACAAGTCATTTATTTTTTAATATTTTATATCGCTCCTTCATTGATAGTACCTACATCATATTGGCACTCATATGAGTTGGTATGTTACAATTAGGTACTCAAAGCGCCCACCAAAGCCAAAAATTATTTAAAAAAAAATCTCATCAGTTAACTATCAGTGGGGACATAAGATGTGCTGGTGGTGGCGATGATGGATATGACAATGTAATATAACACCTTGCGTAAACATTTTGGTTGCAATCAATATTGAAAAAGAATAAGATTTTTTTCTATATAAAACTTTAAATACATCAAACTTACAAAATAACATTACTAACATAATAATACTAGTATATAATGCATTTTGTGTGTACTGCTTATAATGTGAAATTAAGGTTAGGAACTAGTGAGAAATAATCGAAGTGATACCTTAACTAATTAAAATAGTTTACCACTATCTTATTAAGTACTAGCGGCCGCTCGCGGTTTCACCCGCGTGGTTCCCGTTCCCGTGGGAATATCGGGATAAAAAGTATCCTATGTGTTAATCCAGGTTATAAACTATCTGTATGCCGAAATTCATCCAAATCCATTTTGTAGTTTTTACGTGAAAGAGTAACAAACATCCATCCATACTTACAAACTTTCGCGATTATAATATTAGTAGGATTTAACTCCTTACTCATCACATTCAATAATTCATTTACCTAACTCATAAGTTGTCTGGTTCTGCTACACCATCACATTAAGCCTTCGGGAAGCGTATGCAACTAAATTTCCTATCAGTCGATCGTTGCATTAGCGTCCCAGCCTGCAATTACAGACGAAGGTGAAGCATTTCCGGCGGAAACGCCGCCCGCCCTCCGGCCGCGCCCGCCCGCCCCCGCCAAGACGGGGAGTCAAGACGTAACTCCTTTTAATAGGGTAGTTGATAAGTTAGTTACAGAAACTTCATCAACATAAATAGAAATAGAAATAATCTTTATTAACATTGAAAACTGACAAGTAACATAGATATTGGGTCCGTATAATGGGCTTACAAGAAAATAAGAGTATACATGCCAAATTAATAAAAGTTGCCAGCGGTTTCCACACTAGGACGAGCCTGACTTGTGGCAAACCCAATGTGAACATGATGCGATGAAAGAAAGTAAACTAAATAATGAAATTAAAAATAAAAGATGCTAAAAACAAAAAAAACAAAATTGATAGATTGTTACGTTCTAAATTTGAACCTAGCCTACCTTTGTTAATTAACAAAAAAAAATAAGCCATTCACCCCAGCGGATTAGCGACTGGTACCAAAAGCCTTAACGCGAGGCATCAGTGCGGATGGTGACACTGAGATAATCTGTAATATAACTGACAGTCTAACATGAGTGGCGGTTATTCGCCCCAAAAGAAATCCAGCCAAAAACGCGTTCCAACAAAGCAGCCTACACCCTCGCCAATAAATGGCCTCCAGCCTCAGGACTATCATCTCGCTGCCTTACCAGCGGTCCGGAGGTAACAAGATAATAAAAATTAACGTTGAACATAAAATAATTAACGCCTCGGTGGCCGATGGTATCCTGCTAATATTATAAATGCGAAAGTTTGTGTGTATGTTCGTATATTTGTTGCTTCTTCACGCTGCAACGGATGGATGGATTTGGATGAAATTCGGCATACAGATAGTTTATAACCTGGAATAACACATAGGATACTTTTTATCCAGATATTCTCACGGGAACGGGAACCACGCGGGTGAAACCGCGAGCGGCCGCTATATGTAATGAAGTTTTTGTTACATGACGGAAACAAAACACGGAATTTTTATTATAAGCTTATACTCTGTTTATTAGTAAGGCTCTTAGTGTAGGAACATACTATGCCGAAATTACGCGACCGAAGTTCGGCGTTTTCGGCCTCAGAGGTTAAAGGCGTACGCTATAACGCAACGTAATTTCGGTATTATGTGTCGTCAGTAATTCAAATAGCATTGTAGGCGTAATCATGCCGAACTTCAGTCGCGTAATTTCGGCATAGTATGTTCCTACACTTATAGTTTTAGACTTGCTCATACCGACCCATATGAATTGCTCACTCTGAATAGCGATTATTGTTTTCGTTGTGTATTGCAGAGTGCGCTGTAACTACTATTTTTAGTTATAAGAGAACAGCGTCATGTATGCTGATGACAGCTAGCTCAACTACATACAAAGTTCAATTTACGGTGTATAGAACTTTTGATACTACTAGACTTGACTTGACAAACAGTACAGTATAGTATAATAAGTATATAATATAGAATAGTAACAAAAAACGCTCTTGGCCCGCCATCTGTAAGGCCTGGGTGCCATTCTCAAAACCACCGAAGTGTATATCATGTATATCATCATCATCATCATCATCATCCATCATCATCAGCCTATACTCGTATTGGTCCACTGAAGTGTAACTTAAGTGTTAAAATTATGATTATTTTAATTTTTTTGTCAAGCTTTAAAAACCAAAACTGATTATATTCTCATTTACTAAAATTACTAAAAAAGTAATCTGTTTGGCACATTAGGTTTATCCCCCAATATGTGACAACCATAAACAAATTCCTTTTCTCAGATAAACAATCCCTTCTGCTTCAATCCCATTTATTTTTATAAAGTACTTGTATAACTTATTTTTCATACGTTCCGTTCCATTTCCTGTATGAAGTCTCGCTAATTATCACCAGAGAACCGCTGTAGGGGAAAATGGACGTCGTACCACGTGACCGCCCTTTTTAATTCCATAAATTATTTATAGACGGAATTGTCACCCGCCATCCGCACACCTTACCACATTTACGACGCGCCAATAATACACCTTAACAACTTTCTAATAAAGTCTAGTGTCATAAAAGTAAAATATGGATTTCTAATAAAACCGTGGTATGAAAATTTTTGTATATTTACAGATAATAAATATTGTTCGATCGTTGCCGGCCAGTAATAAAGCTGTCAACGTGGTTTGTTTTTGTTACGGCCACTGTCAAGGGCAGCAAAAAATAATAACTAATGAAGAAAGGCTAATTTGCCTTCTTAACGTTGTTTATTTACTATACTATATCAATTATGTAAACGACTTATTCAAACGACATTTTAAATAGTGAAATTTATTTAACGTACTTTTTTCTTAATATTTTTAAAGGTAAAAACGAAACAGTCACGCCAAATTGAACCAAAGAATGAGTCGAATCATCTTTATGCAACTCCAGAAGTAGTTATTATTCAATCTTTATTTTATTCATGGTATAAAAAAAAATAACAATGGCGAAATGTAACAACAGCCGCAAGAACTCAAGGCGTGCAATAATAAAAATGCAAACGGTGCAAGTTTAGCGAATTAACGAGAATCTGAGAAGAGGGGTCCGGCAAAAAAA
This sequence comes from Eudonia lacustrata, assembly GCA_947562085.1. Lineage (NCBI taxonomy): Eukaryota > Metazoa > Arthropoda > Insecta > Lepidoptera > Crambidae > Eudonia > Eudonia lacustrata. Next base: position 5,943,474 of record OX387326.1, on the reverse strand, counting down.
AACACCCTACCATCGAAATTACGCAATGAGACGAGCGCTGAGCGAGCGCAATAAATTCGCGGTTCTCGATACAAACAAGCATGGGGCTCCCCTTCGATATTTGAAAATACAAAATGGCGGAGCGTCTTGTTTGTGCTATCTTTATCTTTTTCATAGGGAAATGAAGGATGAATCTAATTGTGGCGCTAAGAAGTTTCCCGTCGAAATCGATGCGATTGTCTCGAGTTAAATTTTTCGGATGAAAATTTGCAAGCTTTTGCTTGGAAAAAACAACAGACATTTCTTTTTCATGCAAAAGCACGTACTCAATAAAATCTTATTTTAAAAATTTGTAGACATATTTATAGTCACAATCATCTCAATTAGTAAGTAGATATCAAATAGTTAGTAGTTTGACGACCTCCGTAGCCAAGTGGCTTGCACGCCGGACTTTGGGCGGCGCCAACTCTGAGGTCCCACGGGTTCGATTTCCGGTCGGGTCAATGTCGAAAACGAACTTTTCGATATTGTGTCGGGTCTGGGTAGTTGTGGTACCGTCGTTGTTTCTGACTTCCATAAAACGAGTGCTCTAGCTACTTACCTTGGGATCAGAACAATGTATGTGATGTTGTCTAAATATAAATACATATTTAATTTTTAAATATTTAACTAAAGTTATATGTAAGGGAAATATGTTCTTGGCGGGAAAATTAAGATAATCTATTTGTAATTTTCAATTTTCTTTATAAAGAATGCTCCCAACGAAATGAAGAAAACCATTATTAAAGTATTGGCCAAATTAAACAAAAAAATCTTACAGAATTGAGATGACAGATTAGAGAAACGTAAGATTTTTTTTTATAATGTTTCATTTGAAGATTAAACCAAGAATGATTTAGAACTACTATAAAACTACTAAAACTCTCTATTGCTTTCTGAGATGAACCAATTGTATGCTTAAAATAGTTTTCCATAAGCCTTTATAACATGATACAATGTAAATTACTAACTTATAAATCGCGTCAACTACCCCACGCCCCACCACCGTCTCATAAGCAGTGCTTGCCAAAACCACCGCAAATTTATCTTAAAGCGGAAGTCTTCGCTACTTCCGGCGCCGTCACAATGGCTCCTGGATCCGTTTCCGGTGCACACTTGAGAGTTGAATACATTAAGAACTTCCCCTTAATGAATTGCGAATACTCATGATCGTACGTCAATGTCAACACAAAGGTGCTGTGCTATTGTTGTGGATGTTATTGGGTTAACTATTTATATAAGAACAAATAAAAAAAATATTATTTATCTTTATAAAATATGGATGTAAAGTCTGAAATAAAAAAAAAATATTTTATTTTTTTTATTTTTATTTTCAACGGACATCTTGCTAATTTGACAATCACTAATAAATAGTTACCCTCGCCCATAGACGGCTGCATCCAGCTCTGCAGCAATTGAGGATTCCGGATGTGTGCTTTCGCCTATGGCACTATCACTTACCGTCAGGTGAGATAAAATAAATACAAGCGTTTTTCCTTTGCTGCGCTACAAAAACAAAAGAAAAATCAATTCCCTTCCATCAAAAAATAGTTTGAATTGTCCAAAAAAACCTTTTTTCTAATCTATAGCTCACCAATGACAAACATGACCCGAGGGTTAACACGAGTATGCGATAGCATCCCTGCTAAGACTTTAGGGTTAATTATCTATTAATAAAAATCAATTGTTTATATCAGAGCATCACTTGGGAACGGCTCTACCAATAAGGCTAATTTATTTTTTGTTGTGTTCGTAATATTGTCAGGACAAGGTTTGTTTAAAAAAATAAAGTTTTCGACGGGTTAAAGGTGTTCGATAGTGATGCAACGAATACAACTTTTACGAATACGAATACGAATAATTATTTTACTATTCGGCGAATACGAATAGCTGAACCTTAGTAGTCAAAGCCAATAAAACACGCTAACTACTGTAAATGTAAGTACTTTAATAATCAAAATTCTGGAATTCTGGTAAATTTTTATTTAAATAACATATCATTTGCAAATTTTTAGGTAACAGACGATTTCTTTTCTCCGTTTGTATATTGGCAGCTGTTGAAAATAGCCTTTCTGAGGCCTACAGTGGAAGGTTTTATTGAAAAATATTTCTCTGTCAATTTTTTTTTGTCGGGAAATGTTTTTCATCACGCCAAAAATTCAATGGGTAAGCGGATGGTAATAGATTCGAAAGTTTGAGATAGGCATCAACTTCGTTCTTTGTCAATTACAAAGTTCTTTGTTCTTTCCAAACATGACATTTCTAACGTTTTTGGGATGACATTTAAATAATTTTAATCGTCTTAGCATAATTTTACAATCAAAAGTATCATACAGCGCACCAGACACACACCAAAAGTAATAAGCAACTACAAACAATACCAACCAACCGAAATATTTGAGGGTTATTTGCAAATAAAAAGACTAAAACGTCAACAAAATAATATGTTCGGATACATGAAACGAATGTCATCATGATTTTCGGCGGATTATTCGGATTTTCCGTATTCGTTGCATCACTATCACAGAATAATATCACTATGTCTAGTAGTAGTCCGCTCAAGCAGACGAAGTCGCAAGCGCGCCACTAGATTCATATAAAACTATATTCAGCGTTAGCTTGTCTCAGCTGTTATTGAATTCACTCGTCTATTTAAAACAATTCTAAGTAACGCCTAAGTCAAATAGTTGAATTTAGATTTACACCGACAGCTGCCTTAGTTCACAATACGCTTATGGCGCGCATTGTCCGTCCAAGACAAACTATTAATCTGTTGTTTCCAGTTATTATAGGTAGCCAATAAATCGACAAGTTGCCAACTTGGAAGACCGGACTTACGGGCCAAGAAAGTATGGAAGCTCGCTTACTGGCCAATCCTTGATAGGGATGAGCGTTGTTCTTGTTGTCGATAAATTATTATTGTTTATAAATAAGTATGTGGAGACAAATAATTCAGCAGGCCCTTAGATGCCTTTATCTCCTTTCTCAGGGCCCTTAATCTTAGGTGTCAATTCTGCTATTATAAAGCGTCCAAGTCGTGTCGCTCTGGCCTGATTCTATATTATTTTTTTCCAAATTCCAAATGCCAAAAAAGCAGGCCACTGAGACACTATTATGCAGACGTAATATAATAGCAGAATCGAAGCCCAAATCATCACCTGTGACAATAAGGCTAAAAGTAGAACCTCCTCAACCTCCTCAAATCTAATTCTATTTCTTTGTCTTCTATCTGTTATAGTGCCAGACTTAGTTAAGATTTATGTCTGACTGTGTATTAATCTAAAACAAGCCTTACCACCAATTAAATCAAGTTTTTCAAGTTAATCATGTTTTTTATAGTATTAAGGTATTTTTTTTAATGTAAATCTTTAATATAATAATTTAGTTTAATTCTTAATTTAATTAATTGATATTGCGAGCTAAAATTCATGGGTATTATGTGAAATGTGTAGCTTTAAGTTATTTTAATTATGTTAATGTTTAATTATTTATTATTAATTTAAATTTAAAAAAAAATATATTGATGTAATCAGTTGTGTACTTTAAATTACTCAAAAGTTTCGCGAATTGATTTTGAATGTATGTATTTGTATTTTACTTTATGTTTTATGTTGCAATGCCCTGTTCAGGGCCTATGTTTGAATCTAATTATTATTTTAAGACCAATGTACACAACATAGAGCAATAAAAGAATTTGAATTGAATTGAATTTCTCAGTTCGGTATTTTTGAAGGCGGTCAAACTTAACGATTTTATCGATAATTCCAATAAACACTTGTCCCATCCCTACGAACTGTGGCGGGCTGTTTGCGAGCGGCAAGTTCGGAGCGTTTAAGCTGAAACTGTAGCTTACTTATTACCTGAGACGGCACAACTTGCTCTACCACTGTAAAAGATAACAACTCAAATACAAAATGTAGCTTTACTAAGCTTTATACCGAAAAATAAAAACTAACAAAAAGCAAAATAAAAACTAAGCACTTTGGACTTTAATTAGATAGATAAATAATAAACAAACTTTATGGCAACACTTTTAAATTAACATTGAAGAACATTACTTACAATAATAAACATCATGAGTAACTTTTTATATACATTTGGTAGAAGAATGTTTTCCATTTATTTTTAATTGTCACCACCACCATGTGTCCATGCCACCTTGTCGCACGAGCCGATTTGGTTCAACTTTCTTAGTGCGTACAGCTAGGGAATGGAACGCGCTGCCTGCGAGTGTGTTCCCTGAAAGGTATAATCTGGACCTCTTCAAGGCTACAACCCGCTATACACTACTTTAAAGTTTATACTGACACCCCCTACCAACCTTCCGGTTACAAAGTAGGTGTCAGAACAACCTTGCGCAAGCACAAGGGACCATCTACGTCAGGTCATAACGCCAGATCAGAACACGCCGGTACGCATCCTTCATCCAGTACTTTTAAGACTAGTGTCTCAAGCTAGTCGCCCCGTGGACACGTATAGTCCACTACCTAATATCCAGATAGGTCACCGGAGCTGTAAGCTCGCTCACTTCTCGTTGCACTAAGAGCACAACTCGCAGTATTCCACTGCTTGGGCCGTCAGCTCTAAAGCCAACTACCAAATGTCCTCTTTGGTGGCGGAGTTGTAAGCACACTCACTTCTCGGTACCCATCCAGGCACCTGATCTAGCGGGCACCTCTACTAGTTCTCCAGACTAGTGCCAGAGATGTTGGAGTAACTACTCAGTGAAAACCACCGAGCACCACACCAACTAAGGGTAACTCACGTACCCCGCAGATCTTTTCGCTTCAGGCCCCCACCGGACCGCTACTAAGACCCGCTCGCTATGCACGAAATGGAAGCCTGGCCAGACCAACCAGGCAGACGAACATTCCCACTTCTATAGCTAACCACATGCCACCACGAGTCCAACCCATGTCCGGGGCCTGCCGGAGACGCCCACGAAGGCATAACCGGCAGGGGGCCTAGGATCCGGAACTCCCGTGGTACCCTTGAAAGACAGCCTTTGCCTTTACTCTTCAAGGCTAGAGTGAATAGGCTATTTCTAAGCAGGCATGTTCCATCCTCGACCGCACCATCACTTAACATCAGGTAAAGAGTGGTCAAATGCCTGCCTATAACAAATTTAAAAAAAAATTGAATAAACTTAATAAAGACTGGTCTCACTGGTGTACTTACATAAGATAGTTTACATCATATCACATCACATAACATTACATTACATCTCAATTGATTGTCTTCGAAGTGCGTTTTGCCTTCTGTCTTAGCGGCCCTTATCGTCAGAAAAGTGCCTAATAGTGCAAACTTATATTCGCCGTTCGATCACACTCGTAGTGCCTCCATGTGACAGACGATTTTTTTATTTGCCTATATTTTTCATTTTTATTAAGGTGGTCAAATGGTGAATACAACTTCGGAATCTTATGAGAAAAAGGCCAAGACCATCCCCAAATGTTTAATCTATCTGTATGTTTACAATAAATAGATATACAATGTCATATGCACAAACCTTACAAATAGTGAATAAAAGCGCACGCAGGTGAGATAGAGGCGGAGAGCTTCGCCATTGTTTTAGCCTTTTATGGCTCTATAAAAATTCAAAATTCAAAATCATTTATTCATTTTAGGCTACAAGTAGCTCTTGTGAATGTCATTATGCCATCGGTTCGTTAGTCTACTCTGGGCGGAAGATCTTGTACTGAGAAGAACCGGCAAGAAACTCAGCAAGTGTCCAGCTCTTTTCTCCCTTACAGCGTCAAAAATATTGGAAAATGCCCTATCATAGCACTTTCCATTACAAATAAACACATAAAATATAGAAGACAACCACAACATGTAAAAAATAACAAAATGAAAATTTAAGTTAACAAATTTACATCAGGTAAAAGTTTCAATTTCCACAATGTCTTACTATACTTTTTTTTTACTATATAAATCTGTAGGCTCTAAAATGTATGCCCTCTTATAACTCAAGAACGGCTTGACCGATCTTGATGAAAATTTGTATGTAGTAAGAACATGAGATTGTGCAAATGATTAAAGGCTATAAAAAAAAAGAAATTTTATTCACAAATTTCCGCAAAGCTAAGCTGCCGGGTGAAAGCTAGTCTACCTATACAACGTTATTTCGTGTACCTACACAAAACCTGACATGGTGCACTAAGGTAAGGTCAAGAATAAAAAAAATATCACACTAATATTATAAATGCGAAAGTTTGTGTGTATGTATGTATGTATATTTGTTGCTTCTTCACGCTGCAACGATGGATGGATTTGGGTGAAATTCGGCATAAAGTATAGTTCGGTATAGTTTATAACCTGGATTAAAACATAAAATACTTTTTATCCCGATATTCCCACGGGAACGGGAACCACGCGGGTGAAACCGCGAGCGGCTGCTAGCTAACTTATAAATGCGTTGTTGATTTTAGATTTTAGAACTTAGCGACAATTGAATAAGTACCTGCTTTCTAACTGTCATGCCGTAAAAGTATCTATGTAATGTTTTGGTGACGAAAAACGTGTCGAACACTCGCTGGTGCCTCTACCCTACCCAACAATTTTCCGTTACAGCCTTCTACGGCTCGCCCCAGCCCGTCCATAAACCAGGCTCTGCCTCCCGAACTAAGTATTATAACTTTAAAGACTCCGCAACTTGCCCTCGCCGTCACAATTTGGTATACTAGCTTTTTTTTCTTTTAGTTGATGGCTTCGTGCGATTAGCACATTTAGCCAGTGTCGAAGTAATTTTTCTTACAAGTAATACATAAATAAACTATATTTCCTTTCGGTATGATGATGATGAATGATAATAGAAATGAGAAGTGAGAAATGTAATACCCCCCAACCCATAGAGTATCTCAGTAAAGATGTGGGGCTTTACTAAGTCCTCGGGCGGACTTCTTGAGAGAATTTGAAAAGTGATGTTGCACTGTTTTGTTTCATTTACCAACACTAATGCACACTCACGAACACTTAACGGTTAATAATCCACCATTATTTCACATTAATATTCGACTTAACACAAATTTTAGAGAATAAAACAAAACCGCAGACATGATCTTCAATTTCCCGCCAAGAAAAAAAAACAGTATGCTAGTTGCTTATTGCGTTATTGTATTTTGACATGGTTTTGACAGTAAGACAAACGTAAGGTAAAATTTTACTAGAAAAAATCATCCAGTCTAAATCTCGATCAATTATCGGTCCAATGCTCTGCGCTGTATCGGTAGTTCAGATATTCTGGTATAATTTTATCTTGTAACTACAGATAGCATTGTGTAAAATTAAAATTAAAACAATAAAAATAAGATAAGATAGGAAGATTATGATTATATAATTTACGCAAATTATCTTGCGAACAAACTACAATTTGAAGAAAACATAACTCTCCTTCTGAAGCAGACGGGTAACTAACCCGCACCCCGTGACATGCCGGGTGGAATTTTTTCAACACAGTGTATTTTTTTTTAAATAACTATAGTATTTTTAGTTAATAATTTCTGGTGAAGTGCGTTTCCACCTTATCGTTATCTGTGGAATAAAATATAACTTTTTAATAGTCTTTAATTAAATTTTGCTTATTGGTATTCGCTAACGGCCATTCAGTATTGCAGTTAATTAATCCACAAACAAACAAATAACTGTTAAATATAACCCAGCTGAAACGAACACTTGGACATCTAATCAAAGCCTCACCAATGAGGTTGTACATTAAAATCGTCCCCAAACTCATGTCCGCCGGTTTCAATTTCCGATCGATACGCCTGCACCCTTGTCCATTAGATATTCATCTACAAATTAGGCGAGCTGATAAATGAGCAAGTACCGGGAGCCGTGTCCCGAGTCTAGAATGGTAATCAAAGATGCGGGCGAAGAATCTTAGCAAATTAGAGGGGGACTTTCCGTACTTAGGGTTGTCGAAACAATAATACTAAAGTCGTTTATTTGTCTTTTAACAAAAATACATTATAAAAGATTACACATGTTTAAAAATGAAGAAAAAACGGTTCATGACTCAGTGGTCGCGGTAGGACCGCGATCTCTGTTGTTCTGCCTTAACCTTACTAATAGAGTACCTATATAGAATGTTTAGGACATCGAGACTGCTAAATGCTTAATGGGTTTACGTTAAATAAAGAGAAGTATAAAAAAGTTTACGACAAACTCAATTTATCACAATGACGTCACAATATAATATGTTTTTCGACCAAATCGAGGACATTTTAAATAAAAGCTAGGTCAAGAGAACCTTAAACCGGCTATTATGTATAAGGAAATTAATGAAAGTAGATGAGGCGAAAGAAGTGTACAAGAATCGTAGAAAGTAGCAAGAAGTGATCTCTGACTAGTGCCTACCCCCTATAAATAGGAGTCAGGCGTGACTGTATACATGTATGTATATATGTATGTCTTAATAAACTACAGTCGTTCAAAAAATAGAATGTAAAGACAAAGAGATACTGATAATTTTATGGAATCAAGCGTTACTTTGCAGAAATTGTAAATGACAATTGACTGTAAACCTTCCAACAAGCAAATAAATTAATTAATCCATGACTTAAAAAAACGCAATTTAAATCTAATTCAGCTTAGTTACCAGAATTAAAAATATATTGATTGAAATTTTTGTACAAAACACCAAAAATAACATCATATTTCAAGGCCGAGTTTGAAACTTTTGGTGGTATGTTGTTCAATAAATAATAGTTCTTTAGCTATCTTATAAATTTAATTAAATGTGTAACTAAAACGTAGTAGTTAGTGCGGACGTGGAATCTTAGCTAATTAATGGGGGACCTTCCCCTGTACTGATAGGGTTGTCATACTTGCAAAATACCTCAACGGAAAACTCAGGGTTTTCAAATTTTAAAATGGTAAATTTCTGCTGTCGGCTTTATTATTTAGGTATGTTGTCGGTGTATAGTATAGTATAGGTGTATATAATATGTCTATTATGTGTAAAGTTCCGGCATATTATGTTATATGTTACTATAATTAAGTAAGAGCTGATTTTTCAATCATCGGATAAAACTTATCCCTCTGAAAGTATTACGCAATCAAACTAAAATGTCACCTGTTTAAAAAGAAAAGTCATGTTATGGCAATACATTTTTAAAATGTTTAATATAATACTTTATCAAACGAATAAGTTTTATCTGTCAATTGAAAAATCGGCCCTAAGTAAAATATGTTATTTCCTTTGTTTATTTAGAAATACGAAATTATTCGTTTTTACTATTACTTTTATCAGCTATACCAGCTTATGTCTGCTCACTGTTATTTAAAATATTTATTTACATGTGGTTTCTCCTCTTCGGGCCTCCTCTTAGGGCCAAACAAAACATACTGTACCATAAATTGGGGTCGATCCTGCCGGTGTAAAATATTTTCAAAATTGTTTCGTCGCTGCTGATTATTTAAGATTGAGATTATTTTACGTTTACACAATTAAATATATAAAATGTTTAATTTAAAATAAAATTCGGGTATTTGCCAACCCTAGCGGCCAAGGAGCCCGCCCGCCATTGTGATGTCTTGAGTGGTCGCTGCTTCTATATCGTCTCAAAGAGCCCTTTGCCCGCCGCTGTACACTCGCCCACAGATAATATGAGTCATTATTTAAATTTTCTCAATCACAGCAGTGCCTTGATTGTAAAATGGTAAATTTTGCTGTTTTAAAACATCCACAATCGTGTATCGGTGCCGGTTGCCTAATTTGATTTGAATTTAAAGACTGTGGGAAAGCTGTTAGGTAATTTTTTTTTAAATGTCAGTTCTTTTCGATCTATCTAAATTACATTTCTTACCGTACCTCTTTCTAATATTAATGTAATAATAACACTAATATTTTAATATGGGTAAAACGTGTTTGTTTGTGTGTAAGTAGAGGCCGGGTGATCTGGACCCATGCTAAACTTCTTTCACTTAAATGACATCATTCCAGAGTAACATAACCCTGAGTTTATAAGCGATTTCAATGCTATCTGTCAGACGGAAGCAATATAGGTACCTAATCCGAAAATAATTGGTCATAAATCTGCTCATTACCTATCGATTGTTCAACGAAAGAGCTGACAAACTAGTTAGGTACTTTTGGGATGTGCGTTTATTTTGTTACATGTTGCATAAATACTAATCATCTAAACGCAGACTGTGTGCCATAAATAATGAATATATGTTTTAAGACATTGCCTGCCATCTATTGGGCAATAGAAAGACTAATCGAGCCCTGCCATCTCGCGGCAAGGTTCCTAAACTTAAGTTATCTTTTCTTACAGTTGAATTTTGATTCTAACGCGTTTACGCCGCACACTAGCGCCACAAATGAAAAAAAAACATATCTAGTAATTAGAGATAGAAAATCAAATTATGCTCAACAAACTATTTGAATGAAGTAATTTAGCATTTTTACGTCACCTAATGAACATCTGACATGTTATGATTTAGTTAAATACGGCATTATAGTTAAAAGTAGCCGTTTTTGGCTGTAACGGCTTATTTAACTAGCGGACGTTTCGAGACCAAATCGGGGATGTCTTGGAAAAAGGCCAGGTCAAGAGTACCCTAAACCGAAGAGCATGTATGAAGGAAATGATGAAAGTGGACGAAGCGAAACAAGTACGTATGGATCGAAGCAAGTGGAAAAAAGTGGTCTCTGCCTACCCCTACGGGAAAGAGGCGTGATTATATGTATGTAAGTATGTAACAAAACTTCTTGCTAAAACCATACGACAGACATGATAGAAGTTGTGTCATTTTAAAAAGATAATTGACTTTAAAGGTTGTCATCTATCTGTAGATTTTCGAGTATGATTTAGATTTATTAATGTTATTGTTTATTGTAATATTCAAAATTCATACGAACACCGTCGTAATATGCTCAGACGAGGGATAGTACGACTTGTAAGTGCCTGCTTACATTAAATAACTAAGTACCTATTTTGTTTTTCAACACGTATTGTCCATAGTCCACACTGATTGAGATCACGTCTGAACTCAAGTTTGGGAAGCAAGTATCTCAGATATACCAACATTCAGAGACAGACAACACTGACCAGACAGACTTCTCGGCGGGAAAATGAAGAGACTTGTCTGCGGTTTATTTTTCTTTTGTCAAATGTTTGCAAGTCGAATATTTATGTGAAATAATGGTGGATTATTAACCGTTAAGTGGTCGTGAGTGTGCATGAGTGTTGGCGAATGAAACAGGACAGCGCAACGTCACTTTTCAAATTCTCTCAAGAAGTCCGTGGGATTTCTCAATAAAGCCCCACATCTTCACTGATAATCAAGGGGTTGGGGCTTTGGGGGAATATCATTTATCACTACGCATTTCTGTTATCATTAATTATCATCTAATAACAAAGTAAATATTGCTTATTATCTATACTTAACTTGTATGAAACATTACTTTAACACTGGCTAAATGTGCTAACCGCACGATGCCATAACTTAGGGGCAAAACATAGTCTTAAGTTATACAACCTTATTTTTAGTTTATACGAAAACCGAAACACGGGTCAAATATTTTCATTTAAAGAATCCGTACCAAAAAAAATAAAATTATATCTTGAAAACTCACGAAGTTAAGCTTTTTGTGCTGCCCCGTTGTGTGTTTTTAGTAGGGAATAATATTTATTTGAGATTTTGTAAATATTATTTGGTCAAAATGTAACATGGTATTATAAAAAATATTGAAATCGATTCTATTACTGATTCTGAACAAACAGTTTTCAGGTTTCGTATAAACTAAAAATAACATTGTATTATGTAGTTACTAACAAAAATATGCAGGTATCTGATTAAGTAAATATACCTATTATATTTTATCATTAATGACCAGCACAAAGGAGTCACTTCACAGTTTTTTTTAAATATAAACTATTTTTGACTTCACCTAAACATTTATTTATGTAACCTAAAAAGGTTTAAAACAGTCGATTAGTTGAATATAACAGGCGATACAAGTTTCATGAAACAGTATCGTTTGTCCGATCCGATCCGAACCCTTCGGAGACTCTGGAAGGGCACGGGGACGCGCACTTTTAAGTGTGCGATGCCGTACCCCTCTAGAAATCCTCTGAGGGTGTTTCGTTTCAACACGGCTTGAGGTACCCTTTACGTACCTCGCCGCCCCTAAAACAAGCCCGGTGAAGCTGGAAATGCCCCTCGGCAACCAGCAGTCTCTCTCAAAAAAAAAAAAAAAAAAAGTATCGTTTGACGGATGCTAAAGAATTTCTTTATTGACTAATCAGTAGGGACCGGAAAACACCTTTTTTTTATTAGGTCGATTGTTAGGGAAACCTTATCAATATGGTAAGCATTTCGTCACTTACTGCATCGACAGGCTAACCAAATTGATACAGTTAATTAGGGTAAGCACTAACCGCATCCAAAAACCCTGTTGAGGCTAACCCTATAAAAAGGGTTTTAACGCGCACAAGCAATTCAAGCTTCTACATGCAATGTATTAGACTTATTATTGCATTACCGTTTACGTGTCCTATCGACGCCGCCGCCGTCGAATCAATGCCGCGATCCGAACTTAAATACCAGTATGTTAGTAAAATTCACCAAAATGCGCAAAAACGAGATAGGACACGTAAACGGTAATGCAATAATAAGCCTAATGGATTGCACTCGGAAGCTTGAATTGCTTGTGCGCGTTAAACCCCTTTTTATTAGGGTTAGCCTCAACAGGGTTTTTGGATGCGGTTAGTTCTTATCCTAATAAACTGTATCAATTTAGTTAACCTTTCGATGCAGTAAGTGACGAAATGCTTACCGTATTGATAGATACTTGGACGCCCAATGTAACCACAGTGCCATAGAACAATTGAATTTCTATTGTGTCTGGTTTAAGAACAACTAAGTAGATTGGTTAGTGAAAACAAGTCTACGAATTACCCAATCAAAAACCCCTTATATGGAAAGCGGTTCCGGTCCCTGCTAATCAGACAACTTCCCTATTTATTGAACCGGACCTCCTTTGTTTTTTTTAGGATTATTGATTTTATCTAAATGATAAATATTCCTTTTAGCTATGTATGAATCACACATAAGTATGACGTTGTTGCCAGGCGATTGTAGGCTCTAAAGTAGCGCTAAACCAGTTGTACGTCAGACACCGTGACACGTAGGCCTACTTTTGTTATTACCTTTTTTAAACCTAGAAAAACAGTTCATTACATCGTTAAATATATATGTGGCGTTTTGTTTACCAGCGAGCGTCACATAATTTGGTCCTTCGAGCCGGATTATTGCCATATTTTTTCTTTTACGTGTATTGTTCGTTGTGTTAAACTCTTGTGTTTGTAATATTGTTTGTCCTGTTAAAAGTGTTTCTCATGTAAGTGAATTGTTATTCTTATTATAAATAAACGTTCATAAGATCTGATTTCCATTGCAGGTTGTACAGAGTAAAAGCACAGCACAGCTCGCAATCAACACACAGAAATTGCAGAAACGGCATTTTCAAACAACACAAGTCCCTTACGCATTGTAAGTATAGCCTTGGAGTGTTTAAGCCCCTGTGTGTTACCTCACACTGGTTTGCGTCAGTTTATCGAACTAGAAAAACTAGATGAGCATTTTTTAAAGGTTTTTTATTGCTGACGGGTAATCACTTAGCCTTCTTATCGCCTGATGTTAAGTGATGATAAGGCCAAAAGTGGAAGCGCACTTCACCCAAAAATAGAAGTGTATATTCGTCACTTTTCAACTATGTCAATATTCAACTATGTATGTGTGTTGCAAAAACAAGAAATTTATTGATTATTTTATGGATCAGTGGCTACTGAATAACAAAATAAAAACTTTAAAAAAAAATGTACCACGTATACGTTTTTAGTTCATTTTGGTCAGTAGTGTCAAAAAGAAACTCAAATTAATTTGAGTACAGATTCGTCACTACTGACGAAAATACACTAAATATTATATAATTACGTATTTGCGGACATAGTTGGAAAGTGACGAATGTGTCCGGGATCATAAATACCTTTGACATTGACTTTGGTTGCTAGCACTTGCTAGGCACTTTCGATGTGACGTTGTGTCGATGTACGTCTGCCCGATGCTGCATCGATGGCATTTTCTAAGGCCTTAATGAGCCATCGAACGAAATTGCAGATGTTTGAACTAAGTTGACATATTAGCAAATTCGCTTTGAGTTGTACGGGGGCACTGCAATCACAAAATAAAGAGTTTGCTGACGGTAAGCTTAACGCATTCACTGCCAGCAACGCATATACGCGTTTTCGATACTTTCACCTAGTGCCTTGAATGCACAGACGCGTTCATAATATTTAGTGGCTTTCGCCCTGTGCCTTCAACGCATATGTGAGTTCTGAATTTTGAAATGTTCTACTTAAGTCTAATATGTTACTTCTTGGATCAGACGATATATAATGTCCCAAATTGTACTACGAGTATAAGTACATAATATTATTATGATTAGCTACTTTCGGTAAAAAATATTTTAATTATAAACGTCAATAAAAATCATCACAAACACTGAATTGTTTATCTGGTGATCAAATATATTAAATATGTTTTTTTACATTGGTAATCTAAAACTATAAAAGTGAAATATAATGCTGATAAAAAAACTATAGGTTTAGGTACGCACTTGAACAAATTATTATTATTATTATTATTTATTCCTCATGTTAGAATAATTAGTAGTTTCCTAGTTACCTATTTCCAATTTTGTTCCAATAGGAACAACCAATGTCAAATTAGTATGCACTCATTTGTGCGTTGGAGGCACTAAGTAATAGTTGGTTGAACTCACATGTGCGTTTGGGGCACACAGCAAAGTGCGGCACCTGGCGAATGTACAGGAAAAGGGAGTGGCAGTGAATGCGGTAATACTTACCGCGCTCTAGCAACGCACATCACTCTCTCACGGACACGGAATCCCGTAACAGCTCGTGACAGACCAATCACAGCTGTTGCGAGTGAGAGGTTGTTTTTTATGAATCTTACCTTCCGCAGTCATCTCATTTTCTGATTCCACCATCACTCAAAAGGCTCCTATAACATTTCAGCGGTGACAAACATTACAAATGTTACAAATGGGGGATGCCGAGAGGATGCCTCCAGCTGAAGCGATGCATCGCCACGAGCGAACGTCTGCAGGCAGTGGAGGATGTCAAGGCGCCCACCTTCCCCGACTCTGTAACGTCTGGAGACGTCAAGTAAGGATTGTCCGTTTAGGGAAGTCTTCATCATCATCATCGGCTTTGAAACGCCTTAATGCTAAGCTTAAGCTTCCCATCATGAGGAAGACTGTCATCGTTAAGCCTATAAACGTTTCACAGCGGCTCCATGTCGGTTTCTTTACTTTCATAGCCCATTTCCAATACAAAAATTTTCATAGGCCTTCTCCCTTATCGATGGGTCCTATGTATAAGAGCCAAAAGCAAAACCATAATTTTTCTTTGAGAAACTCAAAGTTTCAATGTGGTACCTATATTAAAATATATTCTAGGATTTAATTATCAGGTCAAACAAAGCGCGTTTCGGGGTTTGTGATGAGCAACTCGCATTTGACAATAGCTAATACCGTTAATTGTAGCTATGACTTGATTCCAATGATGAAGAATTAATATAGGCCGATTACTTTTTAATATTTTTTAATACTATTAGACAACATCACATACATTGTTTCTGATCCCAAGGTAAGTAGCTAAAGCACTCGTTTTATGAAAACCAGAAACAACGACGGTACCACAACCAGCCAGACCCGACATAATGTCGAAAAGTTCGTTTTCGACATTGACCCGACCGGGAATCGAACCCGGAACCTCAGAGTTAGCGCCGCCCAACGTCCGGCGTGCAAGCCACTCGGCTACCGAGGTCGTCGTCGGTTTTACTATACCCATCCGGAGACCTGGTGCTTTTTTTGGAGAGACTGGCCTCAGACGGCCTTTACAGCATTACCGGACTTTTTTAGGGTCGGCAAGAAACTTAAAGGGTTCCTTAAACCGTGTGATCCAAATACCGTCAGAGGGTTTCTAAAGGGAATGGCTCACGCAAGCATGCCCATAACCTACTAAATTCTCTGAAGGGTTCCGATCGGATTGAGGCCTGATACCCTTACGCGCAAACTGCTGCGCAATGGTGCTACACAATAGTTGTCACTTTTATGTATCTGTTAAGTTCGCAACAGGCTGATAAAGAAGGAGGGTGATCCGGTGGCGATGGACGAGGTGGTGTTGGAGATCGAGACGGACAAGACGGCGCTGCCGGTCATGTCGCCGGGCAACGGCACGCTCGTAAAGCTGCTGGTCAAGGACGGCGAGTCGGTCAAGTCGCAGCAGCCACTGTTCCAGGTCAAAAACAAAATCAACATGTTTTAGGCGTTTCGTATAAATTGATAGAGCAGCTACAAACTAATGAGACCCCAAAAGGTAAGCTTAATAATTCATACCATTTGTTGATGATGGCAATAGTCCAAGCAACGCACACATACCCACCCGCGGGGCGACCCGCCTCACGCAGCGCTGCCACAAAATAAGCTGACCCAAAACGTAAGCTTAATACATACCATCCAAGCAACGCACACACAGACCCGCAGGGCGACCCGCCTCACGCAGCGCTGCTACAAAATAAGCTGACCCAAAACGTAAGCATAATACATACCATCCAAGCAACGCACACACAGACCCGCAGGGCGACCTGCCTCACGCAGCGCTGCCACAAAATAAGCTGACCCAAAAGGTAAGCTTAATACATACCATCCAAGCAACGCACACACAGACCCGCAGGTCGACCCGCCTCATGCAGCGCTGCCACAAAATAAGCTGACCCAAAAGGTAAGCTTAATTCATACCATCCAAGCAACGCACACACAGACCCGCAGGGCGACCCGCCTCACGCAGCGCTGCTACAAAATAAGCTGACCCAAAACGTAAGCTTAATACATACCATTCAAGCAACGCACACACAGACCCGCAGGGCGACCCGCCTCACGCAGCGCTGCCACAAAATAAGCTGACCCAAAACGTAAGCTTAATACATACCATTCAAACAACGCACACATAGACCCGCAGGGCGACCCGCCTCACCCAGCGCTGCTACAAAATAAGCTGACCCAAAACGTAAGCTTAATACATACCATCCAAGCAACGCACACACAGACCCGCAGGGCGACCCGCCTCACGCAGCGCTGCTACAAAATAAGCTGACCCAAAACGTAAGCATAATACATACCATCCAAGCAACGCACACATAGACCCGCAGGGCGACCTGCCTCACGCAGCGCTGCCACAAAATAAGCTGACCCAAAAGGTAACTGTTAGGCAGAAGTGCAGAACGCACTTTAATCCATATGCCATAAATTGTATTATTCACTATGTCGCTGTCACAGGTCTGATATGTAGGTTCGAAAGTCGTCGTAGCGAAGTACGCTGTTTCGAAAAAAAAATTAAGTGGTGCGTTCTTTCGAAAAGCCGTTGTATCGAATTGAATGATGGATTCGCGAATACGCTGTTATGAAAATCATGTTATATGATAGTCACAGTATAGAAATCTATTGTTGATTAGATTATCTATTTAAATCTTTTGTATGGGAATCGTACTCTCTATACTTACTACTTTTACCCTATGCATAAACTACAACAATAAAAAGTTAACTAAAAATAATATTTTTCACTTCTCTTCCTTCCAAATACTAATCGATCCCATTATAAGGTGCTGTATCGCATCGGGCGTTGAGAGTTCGATTCCCATACAATAAATTTAAATAGGTACTATCGCAACAGTGAATTTCGATACCGTGACTATCGATTTAGCGTACCACATATAAAAGGATTTTCGTAACAGCGTATTCGCAAATCCGTCTTTCGATACAGCGGTTTTCGATATAACGCCTTTTCGAAAGGGCGTACCTACCACTTGAAATTT
Organism: Eudonia lacustrata; assembly: GCA_947562085.1. NCBI lineage: Eukaryota > Metazoa > Arthropoda > Insecta > Lepidoptera > Crambidae > Eudonia > Eudonia lacustrata. The sequence goes on along the minus strand of OX387326.1, from coordinate 5,925,546 downwards.
TTTTCGCAACGGCGTGTGTCGCAACGACGACATTCGAGCCTACATATCAGACCCCGCTGTCACTATTAATGTACGGTATTAAATTGCAACACATCAGTTAAATCCTTACCGTTTTATTCAACTTAAATATCTAAGTAAACTCATATTATGATGTCATAATATGAGTTTACTTAGATATTTAAGTTACCATACCGTGTGCTAGTGCTACCATGTGGTAGCAGAGCGTAGTTGGTACACGGTAGCATAATACATACCGCGCTCGAGCAACGCACACATAGACCCTCCCACTCCCACGGACACGGATCTCGGTTAAAATGTATGTAAAATATTACACACATTTTAATCGCAAAAGCACTAAGCGTCTAAGCGAGCAATCATTGAGCGATTTGTGTCCGTAGTACCAATTCATCAACTGCATTACTAGAGCAGTCGCGTTGCAATTGTTGCAATTGTACAGTGGCTCAAGAAAGTGGTGTACCAGTTTTGATTTAGTTTTCTACTTATCGAAAATTACAACAACGTTCATACTAGATATCACTGAAAGAGATGCATAATAATGACGTAAACCTAATTGATAAGTATTCATACGTCATAGGTCACTTATAAGTGATCGACATTTTAACTTTTATTGCAAATGGATAAGACATTATTTACGGTAAAGAAAATATAAATTTCTAAACAAAAGTAATAAAAACTATTTATAAAAACAACCAAATTCCATAAGTTCAAACTAAGAACAGCTGTCACGTAACAAACAGTAATCTACAAAAAAAAATGTAATTTAAATAATATGTAGTGTTAATTCCGCTAACTCACTCGTTTATACAGCTTGGATGCAGTACGCATGCACCGCCCTCCCGCCCGCAAAAAGTATGCACATGCAGGAGAAACAATGCGTGCAAGCGAAAATGCACACCAACACCGACACGTGTTTCGCCCCTCCACGGGGCATCCTCAGGAGCTGTTGACTGGTCGAGAGCTGCGCACCGACTGTATACTGTATCGGTGTTGGTGTGCATTTTCGCTTGCACGCATTGTTTCTCCTGCATGTGCATACTTTTTGCGGGCGGGAGGGCGGTGCATGCGTACTGCATCCAAGCTGTATAAACGAGTGAGTTAGCGGAATTAACACTACATATTATTTAAATTACATTCTTTTTGTACTATGGATTTCCGCAAAATAACGCCTGATTCCATTAATTAACAGTAATCTAATCAAATAAGATCCAGTTTCATCATACAATGTTAGTTAACACCCCTGTTAAATCATTTAACAGACTGTTAAGGTTATTGAGTGTCCCATCATGTTTTAACGAATGTCAAAAATCCGTAATCCGATGTTAAACTTAATTGCTGCTACTTAGGTCCGTTAAATGGGTAACAGGCTGTTAGTTTACTGCCACACAGGAACAAGATGGCCATGGCGTACAACTTTATTTACGAAAACGAGAGGATCCTTTGGAAATAGACAATTTGGACTACATAATAATAATAATAATAAGTTGGGTCAAGGGTCAGATACAAAAGGCAGTACTCCTTGACACGGCCCGTATTGTCAGGAGGTTCCTCACTCTGCAGCCCTGACCACCGGTAGCTTGGGCCTGCCCCGCTGCTGGCGGTACTCTAGGATTAGGTTTTTATGATATTTTTATGTTTTGTATGTGCTTTTGTATTTTACTTTTATATTAATATTATAACAAACCTAGGCTAAGAAAACAGATAAATAAAGACAATAACAATAATAAATCTTTATTTTAGACAACAAACAATGTAACAGATGGTAAAAATACAGAGCGGCCCATATAATAAATACCTTACGGACTAACATACTTACATACAAAATAAAAACAATTATTGTTAGTATATTTAAAAAAAACTTAATAACTATGTTAGTATTATTTGATTGGCACCTACTGTACCAACTTGGTAGCAACAGGCAACTTTCCATGGAAGCGCCTGTAGACTACACCCTTCGGCCAGAAGTCCTCCTTCATGAAGACGTCCAGCTTTGATGTCGGGACTCGCACCACAAACGCTTTGAAGCTTGTATTATGGCGCGACTCCAGCGGTCCAATCCTCAAATTAAAGTTAGACTTCATTCGTATGAACTCTGCTACCTCCTGCGATGTGGTGGTGTGATCCAGGCGGGACAGGTACATGGCCGTGGTCGGTGTCGCAGCAAGCAGCAGGAGGTTGGGCCTTGCTTGCTCGCTGACGACATCGTTTCTTGTTTCGAACCATGAAACCTCTCGCTTGAAACCTCTCGCCACAAACGTCGGCATGTCATCTGGATCGGTTCCTTTGATCAGTGTTATGATCTCTGTAGGCTCTTTTGCGTCCCGTCTCGTCTCCGAGACATCATCTGGTCGCTCTTGCCGACAGGCTCGTAGAGCAGCTTCTTCGCAGACGCCACCTCATTTTCACTGAAGCTGGACTTGCAATATTGCACTGCGCTCACCTCGTCCATGACGTCCAGCTTTTGTTGTAGAAACGCCAGGAGTTCATTTGCCGAGTTTGTTACTCATGACGCTAATCGAGCAGCGGCTTGCGCCGCGTTACGCTTAATATTATTTATTTGAATATGATGCGTTTGCCTGCACCGATCCGCATCGCGTACACGATACACATAGTACGACGTCCTAAAACTTTCAAAGAACGGCATCATTATTTCGAAGAATATGACGATGTTGATTTTCGCACAAGATTTCGACTATCGAAAGAATCTGTTTTGGATGTGCTGGAATCAAAAAAATCAAAACAACAATGTGAAACACAAGATAACCTCAAACTCTACAACAAAATATTTGACATTCATTCAACCAGCAAAATGAAATGCATCCCGATTTCTAATGAATTCTACGAAATACATGGTATTTAAATCAGTCGCCTTATATATAACAAAACTATTATACGACTAGAGGAAATAGTGCTCGTTTTCGAAGCAATGACATTACATACAATGACATTTTGTTTTGGTTGATTTAGAATATGAGTGAATGATTTGAGAGTCATTCACCTAATGGTTGATTTCGTAATGGTCTGTTAAATTATTACCATGGGACATAAAAATTTAACAGTGCCGTTAGCATCCCTGTTAATTTTAATTATTGATTAGGTAATGCCTCATTTAGAGAATAACTAACAGAGTATTGTAAAACTGGGCCTAAAGATGGCAATAGAAGTTGTCAGATCGATCTGCAAGCGAAACTAATCTTTATCGCCTATGAATCTGCCATGCGACATTCAACCTTAGGGTGGTAAACCAATTTTTTGGGCGACTGTACAATTAACAAATGGTTGCTTTTTTCGGTAATAAATAAGCCTGCAAATCAGTCCGAGCGCGGCTGTTGCGAAAATACGTGTGCGTGAGACTTCAAAGACAACAATACACTAGATAACAGGTCACCGATCAGGGTGTCAAAAATGGCCGAGCGAATAACGCCTCACTGTCAAAGTGGGGTCTTAAGAGCGTATACGCCGCACACTAGCGCCACTTATGAAAAAAACAACATATCTAGTAATTACAGAGATCGAAAATCAAATTTTGCTCAACAAACTATTTGAATGAAGTAATTTAGCATTTTTACGTCACCTAATGAACACCTGACATGTAATGGTTTAGTTAAATAAGACGTTACGGCCACTTTTAACTATAACGCCATATTTAACTAAACCATAACATGTCAGGTGTTCATTAGGTGACGTAAAAATGCTAAATTACTTCATTCAAATAGTTTGTTGAGCAAAATTTGATTTTCGATCTCTAATTACTAGATATGTTTTTTTTTTTCATTAGTGGCGTTAGTGTGCGGCGTAAACGCTCTTAATTCTATTTAGTTCGCTGTTGACTGCGCCAACGTGATGACGTACCACAATGCCTTAAGTGAATGTCATAATAATCAAAAATGTGCTATAATCCTTGCAAAAAATGTATAAATTAGGTTGAAATTATCAAAACTTAGAATAGTTTTTCTCCATTTATAGTAAAGTCAGCCGATGCCATATTTGAGGTTTGTTTTAGTTCGTGAGGCGTTATCTAGTGTATTGTTGATCGAAGGCGTGAGAGGTAGTAGTAGTTTGAGGAGCTCGATGGCGCAGTGGTTCACGCGGCCGGTCTGCGATTGCTAAGGTTAAGCAACTTTCGCATAGGCCGGTCATCGGATGGGTAACCAAAAATTTATCGCCTCGAGCTCCTCCGTGCTTCGGAAGGCACGTAAAGCCGCTGGTCCCGGCTGCATCAGCAGTCGTTAACAACCACCAATCCGCACTGGGCCCACGTGGTGGTTTATGGCCTGTTCTCTCTATCCATCCATAGGGAAGGCTCGTGCCCCAGTAGTTGGGACATAAAATGAGCTGATGATGAGATTACCTCCTGCTTACCTCCTGCTTTCTTCTGTGCTTTTGCAGTCTCCTTATTCAGAGGGCCTAGTGTATCAATTAGCAGTAACGGTCCGGTTTTCGATACAAACGAAGCGACCATTTTTTTGACACGCTACGAGAGCGCACTACTTTTCTTGGCTTGACCTCACCTTCGTAGACCCAAACAGTCGATTGGAGTTTTCCTTCGGGCTCATATGAATAAATCCACGATTCATCACCCGAGACGATATTATAAACAGTATTTGAGCTCCCTCTATCGAACCGTTGCATAGCAGACCGACTCCAATTAACACGAGCCGACTTTTGTTCTTCGATCAAACGATGGGGCACCCAGAGGGAAACTAACTTCCTGACGCCCAGTTCATCATGTAATATTATTTGAATGGCTGTCATACCAATGCTGAGAGAATCACGTATCTGCTCGTATGTCACGTGTCTATCTTCTTGTATTAATTGGCGTACAGCATCGACGTTTTCATGTGTTACCGCTGTTTTTAGCCGACCAGTAGAGGGAACTGTGGTAAGAGATGAACGTCCTCGACAAAACTCTGAATACCAGCGATATATAGTCGTTTTACTGGGTGCTTCAAGTTCATAAATAGAAACAAGCTCGGCAAGACATTGTTCTTGAGATAAACCTCGGCGAAAGTTGTGAAAAATTATCGCACGGAAATGTTGGCGCTAAGCTCTATTTTCTCACTGACTTCTTAATTTGAAATGGCTACCACTCTTTTTTTAGTTTTTTTTTTTCAAAAATGGAATTAAGTTCGAAAGAATACTAAATTTCAAATACCAAAAAGATTTTAAGTCTAATTTATTCAAAAGTATTCCATTCCCGATCTTTTCGGTGTGGCCTATGTAATAACGACTTATCATTCGTAAAATAGTTTATTGTTATAAATTCTAAAACCATCCCGTAATGCGCACGGTGCGGTGAGAGAAGAGCAACGAATAACAACAAGAGCAAGAGCAACGAGAGCAATGGTATGGGTGGTAAGGGGCCCGTGGGCGTCAAATAGGGTTGCCAACCATACTTTAAAATAACGTATCCTACGTTATTTTTTTAATAAAAATAAAGTATGGAAAATACTTTATTTCCGACTAATGCGTGCGTTTGAACGGAATATTCCTGTCAACTTAATTTCTGAACTACTGAATGATACTCAGACTCAGGTGAAGTGTAACGGAACGCAACGCTTAAATAAATAAATTTGGAAAATACTTTATTTTTTCTTCAAATCCTCTTTTTTATACTAGTTAGTGATACATTTACTTTATTTGTCAGAAAAATTGTTGGCAACCGTAGCGTCAAATAAGATAACGTAAATATTTTGAACAGAATGATTCAGAACTATTTTGCATTGTTAAATTCTTTTACCCTACTATTTTAATAAGGGCAAAAATACTGCCTAGAGGCAATTTACTACTGAATTCGGCTTTTCAGAACCCAAGACAACATGTCCGCTTCTTCAACGACATCTAGTGCAGCTTGTTACATGTAACGGCCGGCGGTCGTGACCGTATATACCTAGGTACCCACATTTATTGTCATTATTTTTGAAAAATAAACATTCTAAAACCTCGTTTGTTTGACAGGTGGACGTGACGGGGGTGGCGCCAGCGAAAGCGGCGGCCCCGGCCCCCGCGGCCGCCGCCCCCGCCCCCGCCCCCGCCCCCGCCAAGGCAGCGGCGGCCCCTGCCCCGGCGGCCAAGGCGCCCGCCGCCGCCAAACCAGCCGCCAAGGCTGCGGCGAAGCCCGCCAAGAAGGCCCCGGCTGGTCCTACGGTAATTTAACAACTTTTTCTTAAGGGTGGGCCGACCAAAAAATGCCAAAAATGCAGTTACGGTTAAGTAAATATAATTGAAAATACTATCGTATTAAATGAACAAAATATATATTTAGTATCATAGGGAACGTGTTTACAATTTGTCAGAACCATAAATTCATAACACGCTATAGTTTTTTCTACAATATCATTTAAAGTTGGGCAAAAATCATGAAAACGAGTTTAGTAGATTTCTTATAGTTTATCTAAATTATTGTACAATCGAACCAACTGAATCATGACCCACTTGCCTGATAATTCGTTTGAAACTTTCAAACTTGTAAGATCTATCGCGTATAATGCACTTACGACGTTTTAGGTACTAATAAAATTACGTCAATACAGGTCGCAGACCTATGCAATTTTAACCTTTGTTATCATTGCCATAAAACCACATTTCACACATATACAGTCATTGTTTGAATATCGAGCTGGTTCTCGCTTATTTAACCTAAACTTTTTGATGATGGAAAAAATAAATTTAAAAAATGGGGTGTTCTACAAGTGTGTCATATTATGTCAAGTTGTCAGTCAATGTGAAAAAATAGAAATTAAATAGTAAAATGCTTAATAATTTTTAATAATGGCTAATTTAGAAGAACAAAGAGCTCGGATTGTAGTCTTAAGTGAGGAAGGCTATGGCATACGGGAAATATCCCGCGAATTGAATATTTCTCGGAATACAGTGAGGACCTGGATCAGACGGCACGCCGAAGAGGGCATCCTCGAGGACAGACGACGTCATAACCACGGCGTTCGCCGACTCACGAACGAACAAAGAGTGGACATGCAACACCATTACGAAGAACATCCTTTTACTCCCACCCGATATTTTGCGGCACAACATGACGTCTGTCTACAAACTATTAGAAATTATTTGCACGGCACTGGACTGCATTACAGACATTATGCTGAGAAAGTAGCCTTAACGGATGATCATAAAACAGCGAGAAGGAATTTTGCAAACGCTTATTTAGACTACGACTGGACTAACACTATATTTACAGACGAAAAAACATTTCGATCTTCTCAACACGGTCGCTTAACTTTGTGGCGTTACGATAACACGCGGTACACAGAAGATCACGTCGTGCCTAATCAGTTACCCGGTCGAATTTCAGCGAATATGTGGGCGTGGATGGGTATCGGAGGAGTAGGTGAGCTTGTCCATATTTCTTCTCGGCAAAACGCAATGAAGTATGTCGATCTGTTAGAAGAATCTATGTTACCGACAGTGCGAACAGTTTACCCGCGTGAAGATGTGCCAGTATTTTCCTACGTTCATGACAACTGTCGAGTGCATACTGCCAGGGTAGTCTCAAATTGGTTTGATCTGCATAATGATGAAGTTACTTTGATTCCATGGCCGAGTAGATCCCCAGACCTCAACCCAATAGAAAATTTGTGGGGTTTGATGGTCCAAATGTGGGATAACAGAAACGAGAGAACAAAGGAAGCAATTGAGCAACATTGTAACGAAATTTGGGATTACTTGAGAGACAGCGACATTTGCAGTCGTCTAATAGGGTCAATGCGTGACCGATTACAAGCCGTTATCGATAACCATGGTGCACACACTAGGTTTTAGATACTGAATCTTATAATTTAAATTAGTTTTGTTAAAGATTAAATAAAGTTTTTTTTCATTTCACAAATTTTATTACTCTTTTTACTTATATAGCTTGAAAGACCAAGAATGGCATGTTTCTGTCCTTAAAATACTTATAGGAATGACGTGATTGAAACCTGTAATCTAAAGTTTATGCTGGCACTTCACTTGGCCGTATTTGCCCAAACATGACTGCATTATTTTTGATTTTATATTCTAGAGAAATAAATGCGACTAATAGTTGAGCAAATTTAATACGGCCAAGTGAAGTGGCACCATTACGTTCGTAGAAAACTTCCTATACTTACCTACGTAATACAGATAAAGACAGTAACATCATCTCTTCTTTTTCATATACGAGCTTAGTCGATATTGTCCGATTTATTTAACAGTGCACTCAGTAAATGTCAGTGTCTAATCAAATGATAACAAGTTCGTTACCAAGGAAATAATTCTTCAAGCGAATTTCGACCTACTTGCATTTAAGGGGTTTAGCAAAATAAGCTTATGGTGGGTCAGGATTCAGTTGGTTCGATTGTACCTCTGATTTTGTCTAAACAATCATCAATGGATAAACTACAAATTGCTAGACTGCATTTTTGATTCATCAAGTGGTTATTTAAATAATATTTTTTTATTAAGCACCTTAAATTCCCCATACAAAATTAGTATGGCCGCGCGGCATCAAATAAATATGGACGACGACATTTCAAATAAAACATATGACACTTGTCACTTACGGACGGCGCACCCCATTATGGAACTGAATTTAAAATACAGAATAAAATACAAAATAAAATCATTGTAAAAACGTCATTTCAAGTTAGAATAAAAGAGACAAAACACGGAATCACTATTCTAAGTTAATTCTCTGTTTATTTGTAAGGCGCTAAACTTTTAACCGCCTCTGAAGTCTTGTGGTAAAATTACTACTGGTCGCAGACCTAGAGGTCCCGGGCCCGATTTCCAGCGGGGATACATGAGACTCGCCTCGGGGGTCTAGTGGCAAAGCGCTCGTTCAATTCCCAGTGGCGGTAGCCAAAGTAACATTAAGAAAACGATAGCGAAGTTCGAAAAGAATAAAATGTATGGGATTGACATAAGATTGACCACGTGATTGAGCGCGGCTTATGTCAATCCCATATACATTTTATCCTTTTCGAACTTCGCTATCGTTTTCTTCATGTTACTTTAAGCCTACTGGTCGGACAAAGTATATTTCCGATTTTTCGATGCCCGGATGTGTGATTACCAGAGGTCGGAATTATGTAGAGTTATTTATGTACTTGCATCGAAATGTTGATATTAATATGGATCTTCCCGGGATTTCTAATTGCATTTCCGCTATTGTTTTCTTTTGTTCTCACAATCTATGTTGTGCGTACTACAAATGTGGCACATCGCGCGTGTGCGCATTGGAATTTTGCAACTTCGGACATCCGATGTCGTTGATGTAAATTTGGCATTGTCGCGCGTGCAGTGGTTTAAATTGTGTAAAAGTAAATTACTTTTTTATTTAATAAACAGTGATCGGAGTAGGTAGAGCTATTTAGGTTCATTGACTGCAAACATTGATGTTAATATGGATATTTCACGAGATTCTAACTAATTCTCCGGGATTCGATTATTTGATTCTTGTATAAATATAAGAAATTGTTACGGTTGTTGTGGTTTAATTAATCAAGTTTCTATCTTTTTATTCAACTATCCTTAAACCCTTATATTTATAGGAAGTGTATGCTTTCACATTCATTCGGGGATTATCCATATTATTCTATCATATGGCAAGTACTACCTAAGTATAAAATAGCTCTACCTACTCCGATCTATGTTAATAAATCACGGGATTTTTCTGCTCTTTAAAATTAGTCTTGGGATTTGAGGCATATCCACTTTATTCTTTCGCTGTATGAAATCAGTCTAAGTACATAGGTAAATAACTCTATCTAATTCCAACCTCTGTGATCACCAACCCGCATTTAGCAAGCGTGGTGATTAAGCCAATACCCATCAAGCAGCGATGACCTAATTTCAGTGATAGAGGCCTTTGCCCAGCAGTGGGACAGTAGAGGCTATTTACTTTTACTACATTTTTTTATTAGCGAAACTAGCGGCCGCTCGCGGTTTCACCCGCGTGGTTCCCGTTTCCATGGGAATATCGGGATAAAAAGTATTCTATGTTTTAATCTAAGTTATAAACTATCTGTATGCCGAATTTCATCCAAATCCATCCATCCGCTGCACTGCAGCGCAGCATGAAGAAGCAACAAATATACACACATACACACAAACTTTCGCATTTATAATATTAGTATGATTGTAAGGTAGCATTGAAAGTTTATTATTTTTATTAAGTAAGTACTTATTTTTTTTTTATTGTTACTACAAACAAAGTTACAATTTGGCGTTCTATATTTACGTTTCCAGGCTGCAGCTCTTAAAATCGGTGACCCTACCAAGACGATATCGGGCACACGCACCCAGCACCCGGTGCCTATGAACAAAATGCGCAAGCGCATCGCCGAGCGGCTGAAAGAGGCGCAGAACACCACCGCCATGCTGACCACATTCAACGAATGCGATATGAGGTGACAAGGACGAATCCACTATTTATGCCGCTAATAATAATAATTTTGAAGCGTCTCGGCAGCCTTTTTTTTTATAATTCAATAGGCTTGCATTTGACTAATAACTCACCTGATGTAAGTGAAGATGTAGCCTACGATGTAACATGCTTGCCTAGAAGGTACCGATTCACTCGCGATTTGACACCCCAATTGAATTGAAACCCCAATATTTAATTGATCTCATAATTGGGTTTCTCTATTCGCAGTAAGCTAATGGCGTTCCGCAAGGCGAACCTGGATGCCTTCACGAAGAAGTATGGCGTGAAGCTGTCGTTCATGTCGCCGTTCCTCAAAGCGTGCGCCAACGCGCTCATGGACCAGCCCGTCATCAACGGGGTCATACTTGGGGAGGACATTATTTATAGGTACCTAGCCAATTAGCGATAGATTCTCTGCACTGCTGCACTGCTGTAATGGCTGGCTGGCTGTCTGGCGGGTTGGTAAGCTGGCAAACTAGCTGGCTAGCTGTTTGGTTTGCTTGGTGAAATTGGCAAAATAAGCCATTAATTAAGATAATTAATTAATTAATATCGATTTCAAATTCACAAAATGGCGCGCGCTTGCGCGCTTCCCCGACTTCCTGTCACACTGTTACACCTACTTCCGTCACATTTCACGAAATCACTCCCACAAATTGTATAATATAGAATGCGAGCGGAAAGATGTTACACATCAAATATTACCTACTTTACTATTAAAATTGAATGTAATTTCTCCATCGGCAGGGATTTCGTTGACATCTCGGTGGCGGTGGCGACCCCGCGAGGGCTGGTGGTGCCGGTGATCAGAAACGTGGAGTCCATGGACTATCCGCGCATCGAGCTCGCTATCAACGCGATTGCGGCGAAGGCGAGAGACGGTGAGTGACAATATAACTTGCCAGGGGCCTTATTAATTCGGAGGAAGCAGGTGCACGGGCAGTTCCACCCGTCTTAGCCGAGTCGCGGGGGTGAGGACCATCCAACCCACATCACACTCCCAATACTCAAGGAGTAGAGCAACCCGAATGTCGGGCGAGTAGTTTTAGTGGATCGGGCAGACCATTGCTCAACCACACACATCTTCCGGGTCTCAGCAACAGCCCAGTTCCGAAGGGTATTTCCAGACATTAGAAAAATGGTTAAATGTAGAATCAGGGGCTTTACCTTACCATTAAATAAATAAATGATGAATCATCGAACTTGTATAACTTGGCTCAGAGCAATCCTACAACTTTTGTGCCATATTAACCTATTACTCCAAATGGATTTCTAACAATACGTACTATTCTTTTTTGTTGGACGGCACTTTCAGAAAAGGTCCAAAAATGTATGGAGCCCGATTGATCAACACTTTTCCATATTGTAGGATGTATTGTTTTTATCTTTTTAATATTTTAGTTTACATCAATCAATGTCATTATTTTATGTGTAAAACTTATTATTAAACACTTGACCGTTATTTGAAACTTTATTGTATGAGATAGGCCCCTATCTGTTTCCTGGCTTTTTGCCTCTCTATCTACCATATAGCCCTCTCTCGCTCGCAAATCTGACGTCATTTAACGGCTCCCACCAGGCAGGCATGCCATGGGCATTGCTATTGCTAGTTTGCCTCATTGGCGTCTTGATTCCTGCAGCGCACGGACGTGCTTCAACGGGTATCCAGTGAGTAGATAATAATCTTCCTTTACAAGAAGTTAATCATTTTTGATACCCTAGCCTCTCTTAACAATGTTATAGAATACAAAATTCTATTTGTGACGTAAATGTTTCTTTTAAACATTAATTTAAATTTTTAATACTATTACACTCACTGCCACCTGGTGGGAGCCGTTGAATGACGTCAGATGTGCGAGCGGGAGAGGGCTATATGGTAGATAGAGAGGCAAAAAGCCAGGAAACAGATAGGGGCCTATCTCATACAATAAAGTTTCAAATAAGGTAAGTATTTAATAAGCGTTTTATTTACAGGTAAAACGCTGCTATTTATTTAATGTTATTTTTGTGTGCATACTGTGTTCACAGTAAGACGGGCATACAGTCACTTATCGCAATGTTGTTATTTTTTATATTTCAATTACTGTATGTGCCAGTTTGTGAACCTAACAATAAAAAAATTAAAATAAAAAAATTACTGATGGTGAGCAAACAGTTTTCAGGTTTCGTATATACTAAAAATAACATTATATAAATCACAACTCCAATAGCTTTGCAATAATGTATCTACTTATAAGAGCTTGGGAAGGTCCCTTCCCATCTGCATTAAAGATTCTTTACTAAATTGTAATTGTCATCATTTTATTGAATAAATATCAACTCATTTACTAATAACTTCTTCTACCTTTTGTAGATCAAAATTTTAATACCAATACCACCAAGTCAAAATAATTTTGTTGGATTCTTTGTTAAAGTGATCTGAGCATTCAAACCTACAAAGATCAAATATTTCAAATAATTAATCCCAACTTCAATTCAAGATTGAATCTATTTTGGTAGGTTTGAACGCTCTACGAATTATCAGGAGCCGTCAGGAGGTTCAAGTTCAAGTCTCGCTTGTGTAAACTATTTTCGAACACGTGGTTTTCCTTGCGGTGGTGGTAATAATATCTGGTGTGTTATGTTGCAGGGAAGCTGACCCCGGCAGACATGCAGGGCGGCACGTTCACCATCAGCAATGGCGGCGTGTTCGGCTCGCTGCTGTCCATGCCCATCATCAACCTGCCGCAGTCCGCCATCCTCGGCATGCACGCCATCTTCCAGCGGCCGGTCGCCATTGCCGGCAAAGTGAGTACCAACTTATGGGCCCTTTACGCTCGTTTTTACCAACAAGCCCCATTTTTAAGATATAAGGTTTTATCGATATAGTGATATAGGTTTTTCCCTATCCATCCTTATGGAAGACTCGTGCAGCAGTGGGGACATAAAAATGAGCTGATGATGAGGTTTTATTAAGGAATAAAGAAGCGTTACCTAAAATTGTTAGGTATGGATTACCTAAAACTTGAAAACGGTGACAACGAACTTTAAACGAAGTGTAAAGAAACAACTTGCGGACAAGGTTTTGACGACCTCTTTGGTCGAGTGGTTTGTACACCGGTTTTCATGGTGTCGCCATCTCTGAGGTCTCGGGCTCGATTCCCGGTCGGGTCAATTTAGAAATTATTGTTTTTCTAAATTGTCTCGGGTCTGGGTGTTTTCTATCTGTAATAAGTATGTATTTAAGTATTTTAAGTATGTTTATCCGTTGTCTAGTAACCATTTTAACGAGTTTCATAGCGAAGCTTCCCTTGGGCTAGATAATTGGTGTGAGTGTAGGAAAGTTTATTTTTTTTATTTTTTAGTTTATTTAAGGTAACAACTACTGCAAATTAAAAAAATAATAACATCTCCGATCACTTCAAACCACGCTATAATATAAACCTACCCTTATTACCCCCAAGTATCCATGGGTTGTGGTAACTGCTTTCTTTAAGACTACGGCCTGATGCTGTAAGCTTGTTTATCGGCTCAGTAACATAATAGAAAAGATGATAATATTAAAAAAAACATTTTTATTTTCCTTTAACAATTTTTGCTTTATCTAAACGGTTGATTGGAGCCTCCATTTAAGCAAACGTAGCCCTTGTTAGAAGACTAGTAATAATATGTATTAGTCGACCATGAAATTGGTTTATCACTTTTGACAAAAACTTCCATTACAAATATATTTCGCTAAGGCTCATTGTCAATAATGTGATGACAACGTATCTGTCACTTGGTCTTTTAAACAAAAATAGAACTTGTTGTTTTATTAATTGCAAACAAAATTCACTTCTAAGGTGGTAAAGCAATTTCATTGTCGACTAGGTATACATGTGGTACCATGGGTCGACTCTTCTATTTTAAAACGTCCACAACTGTGTGTCAGTGTCAGTGGCGGATTTGCCCTAAGGCCCAGTAGGCCCGAGCCTAGGGCGGCCAGATATTAAGGGCGGCAAATCGTGAAATAAAGTAAATTCATTCATTATCGATACCAGAAGTATCAATTAATGTAAGGGACAAACCATGATTTTACAGGAGAGCCAAAAAACGTTTCTTTTTTTCGATATCTCTCTAACTTTTTAGCGTTTTATCCGACTTTATTGACGTACAGACAAAGTTTCTTAGTTATATCTTCTCTTTCTTATCATTGTTGTTAAATTTCATAAAACTTAGTAGTTTCAAAGATAGCATGTCCCTTTCATTAAAAATAAATGTTGACATGCTTCTTACGTTACTAAAATTTAAAGTGTAAATAAAAAATAAATGATGAAAAATAATGTAAGCGGCTAGAAGCTTTCGAAAAATATACGTTAATTTACTGTAAAGAATAGTTTTAGTGGTGAAATTTAATGTAAGTGAATAATAATCAAATATTTTTGCTAAAATCGTTCTAGTTTGCCTGAACAATGAACATGGTTAACGTAAGGGTAATTTTTTTAACAAAAGAGCAATTCTAAGTATTCCAATCGATTGAGCGGAAATTTTTGAATCCTAATATATATAAAACTCATTTTGGCCAAAATGTCCCTTACGTTAATTGATACTTCTGGTATCGTTTATTGTATCTAGTCTATATGATGGGTGCTGACAAAGGGGCGGCAAATGGCCTGGGGCCTAGAGCGGCTAGGACTGCAAATCCGCCACTGGTCAGTGACTTTATTTATACATATCACAATCATCCTACTAATATTATAAATGCAAAAGTATGTGTGTATGTATGTTCGTATATTTGTTGCTTCTTCACGCTGCAACGGATGGATGGATTTGGATGAAATTCGGCATACAGATAGTTTATAACCTGGAATAACACATAGGATTTTTATCGAGACTTTTTATCCAGATATTCCCACGGGAATGGGAACCACGCGGGTGAAACCGCGAACGGCCGCTAGTTTTTAATATATACATTACAAGGCTGTCGTCTCTTTGAAAACTGCGCGATGCGTGAGCAATTCAACGTCTGTGTATGCTTGCTTTCTCTATCCGGCTCGAAAGACCACAATAAATAATAATAATAATAATAATAATAATAATAATAATAAATTTTCCTACACTCACACCATCTATCTAGCCCAAGAGAAGCTTCGTTATGAAACTCGTTATATGGTTACTAGACAATGGATAAACATACTTAAAATACTTAAATACATACTTATTATACATAGAAAACACCCAGACCCGAGACAATTTAGAAAAACAATAATTTCTAAATTGACCCGACCGGGGATCGAACCCGGTACCTCAGAGATGGCGACACCATGAAAACCGGTGTACAAACCACTCGACCAAGGAGGTCGTCAAATCTTATGAAACATGAAGAAAAAAAATCAGATTCAAAGGCCGCTGAGCTGAGACACGATTGTGTTTCTAAAATAATGGTCCTTTTTTTTCAATTTTTTCTCGATTCCAGGTGGAGATCAGGCCAATGATGTACCTGGCACTATCCTACGACCACAGACTGATAGACGGCCGTGAAGCTGTCATGTTCCTGAGGAAAGTAAAGTCGGGCGTTGAGGATCCCACGTCCATCTTAGCCGGAGTCTAGTGATCTGCCATGAAGATATATTATCTAAGATTACATAATTATGCAGTATTTAGACAGTCGAGTATTGTTGGAATTCGCTATGGGCTTAATTATTCTAAAGAACCATGCAGCGTTTAAAACTTGTCTATGAAAAGTGTCATGCAAGTGTCGTGTGTGTACACTAGTATTGTGCTGTATGTACGATGTAGATAGCAATGGCGTTGTGTACTTTTTTTTATATAAAAGCATTTAACTGGAAATAATAAACATTAAGAGAATCATTTTTTTTGTTACTGAACCTGTTTTATTCGCATATCGCATTGGCGCCAATGTTCGATACAGTAACCCAGTATTGGTCACTCAGCTTACATCTCCAAAAATAACTTAGTGCCTTACAAATAAACAAAGAGTAAGGTTCGAATAGTTGTTCCGTGTTTTGTTCCTGTCATGTTAACGTCATTTCAAATTAGAGTAAAAGAGACAAAACACGGAATAACTATTCGGGCCTTATTTTTTGTTTATTTGTAAGACCCATATCCCATTACAAATAAACATAGAATAAGGTCCGAATAGTTATTCTGTGTTTTGTCCCTGTCATGTAAACTTTATTTCAAATTAAAGTAAAAAAGACAAAACACGGAATAACTATTCGGATCTCATTTTTTGTTTATTTGTAAGACCCTTAGAATTTCATTGCAATTTTACTCGATGATAGCTAGAAAGCAGAAGGTCTGTATTGAATTGTTTCTGAAGTCAAAAATCAGTTGCTGACCTTATTTTTAGGGTTCCGTAGTCAATATAGTAGTTCCGCCATGTCCGTCTGTCTGTCTGTCTCCAGCCTAGCCCATAGACTCTTAGTACTAGAAAGCTGTAATTTGGCATGGACATACATATTAATTACGACGACAAAGTGGTGAAGTAAAATTTTGTAAAATATTTCTTTTAGGTTACCTCCACTACACGAAGTAGGGATGTTTTTTTTTTGTCTACCCCATTTTTCCCTGTGTGGTGCCGGGGATAAAGAATTGCACCACCCCATCTCTTCCTGTGGGTGTCGTAAAAGCCGACTAAGGGACCATTCCAGAGGATGGGTAGCAGCATCTCTCTGAGGTTACCCTCAACCTACTGCGATCGCCAACCCGCCTGCCAAGCTTGGCGATTACGGCAAATACCCCTCATATCCTTGGGGGAGGCCTTTGTCCAGCAGTGGACGTCTTTGGCTGAGATGATGATAGCGTGGGATGTCGTTGGATAGCAATTTCAAAAATATTGCGGGTTTGTCCGTCTTTCGTCCGTCCGTCCGTTTGTGAACTATTAAGCTTTAAAGTGCAAAATTTTGTTACGAGTCAAGTGTCCCACGCGCAGTGTAGGGTTCCGTAGTCCTTCTCAATAATGCGGATACTACCGGTTACACACACCTGACAACGTATCTAAGTAGTTCCCAATGAGGAATTTGTACTGCGCCAAGTACATTTTTATAAGTTGGTCGACTGTTACTCGTAAACTTGTGAAGCCTACTTAGCTGTGATAGTTTTCCTTTTAACTTCGTCATATACAAGTACCAAGAATTGTTTCACGTATCCAAAACAACCATTTAGCTGGCAGGGAGGGGCCAGCTCATTGGGAAATTCAATTCCTCATTGGGAACTACTTAGATACGTTGTCAGGTGTGTGTAACCGGTAGTATCCGCATTATTGAGAAGGACTACGGAACCCTACACTGCGCGTGGCCGACACACACTTGGCCGGTTTTTTATGATTAAAATGAATAAAATGTCGAGCACTGTGTATTTAAATATTAAAAAGAAATAGAGGAGAAACTTCACTTGGTAGGTGTACTCGTATACAACCGCTGGCTGCAGTTTCTCCTCTGCTAAGGAGAAACTTTACTTGGTAGGTGTACTCGTATACAACTGTCGATCACAGGTTACTGTAGAACAATGGTGCCGCTATCCTAAATTATACCTATAAACTCCGATCCCTTTCCTTGTTATTTCAAATCCAAGACAAGTTAAACCTGGTTTAAAACTTGACTTTAGCGCCCGATCCGATCCGAACCCTTCGGAGACTCTGGGAGGGCACGTGGACGCGCACTTTTAAGTGTGCGATGTGCGTACCCTCTAGAAATCCTCCGAAGGTGATTCGTTTCAACACGGCTTGAGGTACCCTTTACGTACCTCGCCGCCCCAAAAAAAGCCCGGTGAAGCTGAAAATGCCCCCAGTGGCAATCAGCAATCCCTCTCCAAAAAAAAAAAAAGACGCGTCCGCTGCGTAAATTCATATACTTAGCAGTCCGCCTGACGGGCGACCCGCATCACGCAGCATGGCTCCATGAATAAAGGAGATGTTCCATTTATGTATGGAAGCTGGGCCCCCTAATTCTTACAGTAATGAAATTATATTTTATGAAAAGAGCACAAAATAAGGAACCTTTCCATGTATTAATATATTTTTTAAACATACCCAAACATTGTATTATATAATAAAAAGGTCAGATAACACAAATTCATAAAATAGCAACCCTAAACTTTTTGTACCTTGGCAACTTCGCTTTTCTAATGTATGTATGTATTTAAAAAAAATAACTTATTTTTTAAATTAGTAATGCAATGGTACACCCATTACAGCCAGCAACCGCATGGTTTCATTTTTAGGAAATTGCATCGAAACCTTAAAATACCTTTTAGAATGTAAAAATAAGTTCAGCAATATATATATAATATACACTTAAAACTTTCATTAAAACCCAAAAATAATAAGAAAAGCTTGATGAAAAAAAAAATTAAATTATGTTGGGGCCTTTTTATATATTTTTTC
This sequence comes from Eudonia lacustrata, assembly GCA_947562085.1. NCBI lineage: Eukaryota > Metazoa > Arthropoda > Insecta > Lepidoptera > Crambidae > Eudonia > Eudonia lacustrata. The sequence goes on along the minus strand of OX387326.1, from coordinate 5,906,761 downwards.
TTTTTGGAAACATCATCTCAGAAGGCAGATCTATCAGAAAAGCATCCCTTCAAAACTGTAATAAAATAAGGGCCCAAAAACAAACATGGGTAATACTCAGAAAAAGTGTACATTTTTAAATTGTAACTAAACTGACAGGGTAACAAAACTGAGGGCCTCTGTAACGAAACTGATATTATAAAGCAAAGTACACATTGAACTACAAGTTAGGCATATGGTCAAATCTAAATGAAACGACGGGTTATTAGTTATTACGTATATTAAGGAACTTACTTTGTTCATTTGGTTAATCTTTGGGTAAATTAAATTAATCACATACTATTAAATTATTGATTATAAGATGAGAACAAATCAAACATTTATAATTAAAAAAAAATCTTTCTTTCTGTTTTACTCTTAATTTCGAAAGACACTACATCGAGAGACGGAACTGCGACCAGTCTTGGCGCCGACAGTATGGTACTGCGACAGGATTCATCCTTGACATTATTCTTACGTATCTGCCTTTCGGTAAATCATGTTAAGTAGGTATTTGGTTCTGTCGCAGTCCCATCCTGTCGACACTGGAGCTTGTCGCAGTTCCGCCTGTTAATGTAGCGTTCATCGAAGTTCGAATAAACTCGAAAAACTATTAGAATCAACACCTTTGACATAAAACAAAAAATATTCAGGTAGAAATAACAGTAAGAACACGAACAGAATGTTCCCTATTATTATTACGAACAAGGAACATTCTGTTCGTGTATTCATGTTTTAACAAAATAAAATTCTGTTACAAGTATCAATTACTTAACAAAATAAAATAGCCATAAATATTAAAAGATTTCAAAATTAGAGTCATTGTCACTGGAATCATGCTTAATATTTTGAAATAAAGATGATTCATGGGCAGGATTAATCTTATGAAGAGATGAAGGTCCTTCTAATTTAAAATTTAAGTATTTACGATTGTCAGGGTCCAATCGGATGTCCGATAAAATAGTAACTTTATTCTTAGGTCTCATTGTGGAGTGTGATGATTCCGAGCTACTTTTTTCGTTATAGGGACTATCGTCACTTTCTGCATAGGCAATTTCTTCATCAGTGTCAGAAGAGGACCAGTCCACCAGCATATTCTTCTTTTTTTTGTTCGGTTGATTATTTTCTTTTCCTTTTCTCTCAATTTTTAATTTATTTGAAATTGATTTTAGTTTCCTAATAGTTTCCTTTCCCTGACATAGTTTTATTTTATTATTATTTTTTATTTTCTTAATACCGGACGGACCTGGTTCAGATATTTTAGTATTATTCTCATTTTTTTCTGATTCCTCTTCTACCAATTTAATTGTTTTTCTTTGATTATTGGTTGTGATTTCGGAGTAGTTTTGATTGTTTTTCAAGAGACTATGAATTTTACCATTGAAACATAAGCAGCTGCCTCGTTTGTCGCCACAAAAACAGCTCACCTGTCTATGTTTAATTACTAAAGACTCATCCGTGGTTATGATCTGATGAACAGCCATCGTTCCAACTAAAGGACACAAATTAGGTATAGGATTTGTTTCCTTTAATACTTTAATATCTGTATCTGACACATAATAAAGGGTTACGCTTGTTTCCTGTTTCAATAGTTTAAAGGCCTCAAGAGCATTAGAAACATCTTTTCCGTACCCTACATGCATGTCCAGAGTTCTTTTAAGTACACCTCCTATGCCATCTGCTGCATTTTTACCATGCGCAGCCTCAAAGTAAGACCACGTGGCATGTTTGAATCCCAGCTGTTTGGTAAATTTATCAAAAAGTGCGAAGTTTATCTTTTGCCGGTACTGTGTGGTTGGGCCATCAGAATGTACATGCAAGGTATCTATCTCAGGGTGTTGATATTTAATTGAATGTAGAACTGGTAACATGTGCGCCCAGATAGATAAAGGACTATGTTCGTTATTTGGTGAAATTGAACAAAATGCAGTTGGTTTCTCATCATTGAGGTACGCTACACCGGTATGCAGAGTTATTTGATTACGAGAAGATGAAAAATGCATAGCCTGTATCTCTGAATTGTACTTACACTGATAGTTTTCTGAAAAATCAACTATTATAACCGCCTCATTTTCTTTTATATTGTCAACACATTCTCGAAATGTTTTTTGTTGATGTATCATATTGTAATAATGTTTTTTAAATTGGACAGCCTCTTTTTGAAAATTTTGTAGCAATACACTTAAACTATCAGTCATCACTTCCCTTGTAAATTTTTTAGTCAAAGCCTCAGTCTCAATACCTTCTTTATTTCTCTTCTGGTAAGGAACTGTTTTCATACACCACTGCAGCCAAGACACAGTTTTTTCATTTGACATTTTTACATTGATCTTCTTTGTAGCACATATTTGGCAATCCCCATACATGCAGTCTTTTGAATCTAAGTTACAGGTAATATCCTTCAAAAGATCTTCAGTTTTATTTGTTTGTAAGAGTCCAAGCTTGAATAGTTTTGTTATTTTAAATGATATGTTCGCATGTCGTATGCAGGCACAAGTTTCTCTGTTATGTAATTTTGGAGCTAAGACATAAAAAGGACGATGTCTTACAAGTGTAGAATACGATACTTTGCCTCCTTCTCTTTTATAAATCCTGTATAAATTTAGTATGGTGTCTGTTAAGAAACGTATTTGCATTTTACTATTTCCTTTCGTTTTACACTCTTTTTTGCCGGCTGTTGCACGACTTACATCGTCGCGTAAATAAAACAGGTGAATTTGTTGAATAAGCAACTTTCTTTTTGATGCAAACGACATTTTAGTTCGAATTCTTCCTTTTATTCCTATAGCCTGCACCATTTTTGAGGTCATTCGATATTTTTTTGTTAAAGGACTGTTCACAATTTTTTTGATAACTGCTTTTTCTTTATGAGTAGAAACTTTGTATACTGAGCTCAGAGACTCAGAAAGAATGTCAAATTCAGAAGGTGGCAATGGTTGGTCTTTATCAACTATTTGTCTTATCTGATTTTCTTTAGAAGTTATTTTTTGCTTAAGGCGATAAATTTGCTTTCTCATGGTATCTTGTTTTTTTAATGATATATTTAATGAATCTTGACAAAGATTTAATTTTTTTCGAAGTTTAATTGCTTTCAGTTTCCAATTCTCTGTATTTTTATTAATCTTTCTAACTACTGCTTCTACTGTATGTTCTTCACCAATAGATTTATTTTTATTCTTTCTATAGTATCGGTCAGAATATTCTCTCCACTTTTGTCTTGTTTTTTTCTTTTGGCCTGGACTTTGGTCTTTAATTTTTAATTTATTAGATTTAACTCTCTCTAAATGTTTCTTTCGCATTTCTTCGTATTTAATAGGATTTTGTTTGAGACGCTCTCTATATCTTCTTTGTCTCTCGGCATTGGACACGGGAGCCATGATGTTTAACTAAACAGAAATTCAACTTTAATATAGCTATAAAAACATACAGAAATATAAAAAAAAGAAAAACATAGAGAAAGCTATTTTGAAACATACAAAATATTATAAGATTACATCCATGCTAAAAACTAAAAAGTAAGTGAAACGTTTACCAAAAAATATTATTATCAAAACCAACTTTCGCTCGCGACTTTGTTTGCGTGAACTACATTTTCCCATAGAAATCTATTACCGGGTTGAAAAGTTTCTAATGTTCTAGTCCAGGTCATACTGTCTATTTACTCTATTTAGACTGTTTAGCGATTTACGCGTAATTGAGTAACAAACAAACAAGCAAATAAACTTACAAACTTTCACATTAAGTAGTAGGTTATTAGCAAAAAAAACCGTACAACATGTCTAATAAATAAGACGCTAAGACACGCTTAACTTTTAATTTACTTTATTTAAATCACGTAGACAAATCACACTGGCTTTGCTCATTTGATCAAGCAAGTACTTGTATCGCATAAGTATGCTTACGTGAACTGAGCTTTACAATTTCTCAGTTTCGTAACGTAACGCAATATAACAAAACTGATAACAAAATCTGAGAAATTATAACCTCTAAAAATAATTTTGCTGCAGCCACGTGATATTAATGCAAGAACTAAGTGTAATCGTTGAGTTATAATAAAAATTAACAACAAACTATAGTTTGGTAAACAAAACTCATATATATTTACCACAATAAGCACCGTCAAACACCCTGAGATATTTTTTATAAAAATTTTCTCGAGATACTATGTCACTTCCGATCTTTAACTAAAATACTATGGCCGCCGCTATAGACATTATGACGGAAGCTTAAGTGTTGCCAGAAAAGAAAAATATTTTAATACCCTTTGAAATGATTGCGTTACGAATTGATTTTGCGTTACTAATCCTGAGTCACGAAACTTAATAATTTTGGGACAAGATTAGTTTATTAAAAATAAAGATATATATTAATGATTATTTAATAACATGTGTCCTATTTAAATGCTTTATTTAGGAGGAGTTATTTAGCTGTAGCCAAAGTTAAACAAATCAATGAATATTCGTAACAATTAATCTTTAAAAAGTTAAAACTGACATTGGGACACTAAAAAAACGTATGGAAAAAAATTTTAACATATTAAATTTTCAGAAAATCTATATTAAAAAAATAAATAAAACAACATAACAAATGTAAATCATCGTAGTAAAGCTAAACATCACCATAAATAAAAAAAAAAAAAAAAATTGTCTATAATTCTGGTTTTACTCAACTTTGAAGTAGAGGGACCAAAAAAGAAACTAAATGTACATTTTTTCTGAGTATTACCCACATCTCCTTTACACGAGACAGCCGCGACAACGACGCGACGACACGGAGCGATATGTGACAGCAGCACGGTTGCAGCGCGCCGCGCAGTCTGTCTGGCGCACGCACGCAACTGCCTCTGAAATGGAAAAACCATAAAGTTTATATGCCAACGGAATAGAACAACAAACACAAGCTAAGCTGTCAAAAGAAACCGACTAGGATGATATGTTTGTGTGTGTAAAATTGTTATTGAGTGCGTGTCAGTGATGCATGTCATGTCGCTTTTTACATTAATATCGATATCGATAATATTAATTAGTAACAGTATTAATAGAACTGAAATAGGATGGGATGGGATTTCGCGTGACTGAAACTACGTTTCTTTAAGAAAAACTCAGAAGATATTTTAAATAATTTATTTAACATTTCTCATTGCAAAGTATTATTTTGTTTAAAAATTTTTCAAAGTTAGTTTTGATACATGATGATTTCCCAAATTAAGGCATGGATTTAGAATATTCATGCACGAATGTGTATAAAACGAGGTTGCTACGTTGTTATAACAAATCAGAGATTCTATTGCACATATTAATTTTGTATGGAAACATACAGTTTCTAGCAATAAATTATTTTTGAAGAATCACATGTCATACGATTTTGACGTAGGTACCTATTGACATTTACAGATGACTTAATGATGACCGGGACCCATAAAACCCGGTGTACAAACCACTCGACCAAGGAGGTCGTCGGATGCGATTATTAAACGACCCGATTGTTATCTGACTCATCACAGTGTAGAGAGGGCCGAGTCAACCAGTACCAAATTTAGAGTGGTTTTTAATGGATCAGCAGGAACATCATCCGGGTACAGTCTGAATGACGTCATGGACGCTGGACCCAACCTCCAACAAAACCTTCAGTCTCTGATTATCAAATGGAAGCAGTAGGTATCAATATGGATTTACTGCAGATTTAGAGAAAATGTTTCGACAAATCTGGATAAACGAAGAAGATCAACGTTATCAATTTGATAACGTTGATCTTCTTTGGCGTAACTCTATCATTTGGCGTAACTCTATCAATGAACCCATCAAGGAGTATCAGTTAACTACAGTGACGTATGGGACAAAGGCAGCCCCATGATGACTTTAAAACAACTCGCTTCTGATGAAAGATCCAATTACAAAAACAGTCAAGCACCAGATATTTTAGAACAATATTTTTATATGGATGACCTCGTCCATGGGGCCCATAGCGTTGAATCAGCAAAACGACTTCAGGAAGACCTCATAAAACTTTTTAAATCCGGAGGTTTCAACCTGAGAAAATGGAGATCAAACGTACCGGAGATATCAAATTCTTATCATGAGTCATCTAATCAAGAAAGTTTCGATTTTAAGGGAGCTGAGCAAAGCAAAACTCTCGGGTTGAGATGGGATCCGAGCAAAGATCAATTTCTATTTGAGTCAAAATTGTAAAATAGTAAATTTATTTAAAAACACGTTATAAATCAAAAAGATCAAAAATTGAAAATAACGAACATGAAACCAAACGATCTTTATTATCTAACATATCAAAGCTATTTGACCCGCTCGGTTAGTTATTAGTATCACCCCTTTCTACGAAATTAAAAATCATGTTTCAAGATGGGTGGTTATCAAACATCACTTAGAATGATGAATTACCTAAACAAATTCAATCAGAATGGGATAAAATCAAAAATGACTTAATTAATATCAATTTAATAGAAATACCGCGTTGGATAAGATTAGGTACGAGAAAACGACGCTATCGAATTACACGGTTTTTGTGACTCATCCAACAAAGCTTATGCCTCTGCCAAAATAAAAAGAGGTGATAATTTATTATATTTATTATATATAATTACCTTACCCTTGAATAGTATGCAATCAGATTTATCAAAAATGTATCATATACTTACCGTGAAAGCTAGAGCGCTAAGAAAATATATCATATTTGAAGTAAATATTCCCTTGGTGAGTCGAGACAATTACGATATTTATAAATTAATACCCATCCCACATAAGATTGCCAGATCGAAACTTACCGAGTTCGGGACAATTCCATGTCGGGCCCGTGGCTATGGCTATGAATATGTAAAAAAAAAATATAAATATAAATTACTTACGGAATATTTAATTTTATATTTGTATTTATTAGGAAAATACATTTTATTTTTCAAATGTATAGGTACCTACTTTTATTATTATTATGACCGCCTGCCGTGTCATATTTTGTTGTTTTTTTTAATTATTTAATTTTTTCGGGATCCGGGACAATAGATCGAATTACTGGACACGGGACAATACGTGAAATTCCGGGACAATCCCGGAAATTCCGGACATCTGGCAACCTTAATCCCACAACAGCTAGGAAATAACTTGATTACAATCACGCCAATATCAGATTACATAGCGGTAAACATACACAAAGATACTTTTGTTACTGTAAAATATACTGACATACAAGCATGTAATGCATATAGTAAAAACATACTTATATGCCTTAAGCAACCTGTATACGAGATGAAATCAAATGAACACTTATGTGTTAAAAATCAAACATCCAAACAATGCAAAACAAACACCGAGTTGTGTCAAGATAAATAGATAGAACTTCATTAAACAAAAACATATTTATTTTTCTGCTGCAATCAATGTAACAAGCGGATCATATGTGAAGATCATATTACAGCTGATAAGCTAAGCAAAGTAGAGATAATTACGTTAAGTAATGGGTGTATAATAAAATCAAACACCTTTACGATTTACACTCAGAACAAACTGACGAACATAATAAATGAAACAGCTGATGTTCTTCAGATCGATATTCCGCCAATTAATCATATTTTAACGTATCCGTTCCTATGTCTATCTAACACTAGAGCATTGACATTAATTTTCGATCATCAAAAAAAATTTGAAGAAATTGAACAAAATCTAAAAACTATGAAAGCAAGTGTAAATGAAGATGTTTTGGCGGATCGCGTCTTGTATCACGACGTGCATCATTACGTTGCTATCTTCTGGTGGGTGCCGGAGCGACCGCGGCCGTGGTGGTCGCGTGGCGTCGTCGCCTGTCACGGGCGCGGCCGCGCGCGTCTGCGCCGCCCCGCCGCCTGCCGCTGCCTCAAGCTGAGGCGGTTAGCCCGGCTGGCAATGCCTGCCCTCCTACAATACAGTGTAGTGCTAGTGCAGTGAATAAGTGTAGTGTAAGGTCAATTAATCAATGCGGTGACCGTGTCAAAGTGAAAAGTGTAAAAGCTAATATACCAAGTGCTAGTGAATCAAAGCAAAAAGATAGGTCTACGTCTCCCAATTTTAAAAGACAATTTTCGCTTTAAGCTTTACGTTAAATAAATATTGTTGATCATCTTGTTATTAGCATAAGTCAAATATTGTTCCTCATCTTGTCGCATGACATTCGATTATCATATCATTCATCAAGTCCCGCCTCCCATTTCAGACCCGGGAACATGTACGAGCAAGCGCGTACAGTTTTGTGTCATAAGCATTTTTACGCCACATTCATTAATTTAGGTCATTTAAATATCTATAGTTCAGTTCGTAATCGATCATCAATATCATCATACTCATCGCGCGCGTACCTACTCTTTCACCACATATCACTTTATCATAAGTATCAATCATTTTGTGGCGACACATTATTGTATTATTCCTAGAATGCTGATATAGCAATAGCGAGCGGACGGGAGCTCGCCCCGGCAGTCGCTAGTCGCACATCGCACACCTTATCGTCAGGTTGTCGCCATTTAGTCATAATTTGTGTAATTATTTATGGAGTCAGATTTGTAACTTTGTTGAGTGAACCTTTGTGTGAACAGTAAATAAACAGAACTTTAGTGCACAAACGGTGTAGTCATTTCCATTTGTCTGCTTCCCATAACTGCTACGGTCACCACTAAATAAGTACGGTAAAGTGGTGACCCCGCGTTTCCGTTTCCGGCGTGCGTGCGACTCACTTAGAAGATAACCTGACGGCCGAGCAAGACACGTGTTTAGAAGATGGCTTATGTAGACGCCTATAGTGAGCTAGAAAAATGCGGCGAGAGCTCCAAACCAGAGCGCGAAGCATCAACGAGCAATATAGACGTCGCAATGATATCTGTGCAAGCCAGGATACCAGAATTTTGGACTGAAATGCCGCGAATGTGGTTCGCGCATTTTGAGTCAGTTATGGGACCACAGAAGCAGAGCGATAATGCGAAGTTCGAGTTGGCGATCGCGAAATTAGACCGCGACGCACTCCATCAAGTTAGTGACTTAGTACAGTCACCACCCGCTACCGAGAAGTATAACGCTATAAAACAAAGATTGTTAACAGTGTATGAAGAAAGCGCCGAGACGCAATTTCAACGTTTAGTGAGTGATATGGATCTCGGGACGCAAAAACCATCCCAGTTATTGCGCAAGATGACAGAATTGGCCAGAAACTGTAGTATTGCAGGCGATCCATTAAAAAAACTTTGGATCAACCGACTACCACCGAATGTAAGGGCAGTCCTAGCGGTCAGCAATAACACGAATTTGGAAGATCTAGCGGCCATAGCCGACAAGATATTAGAGAATTTGAGAACAGGCGAAGTAGCCTCCGTCAGCTCATCAGTGCACGGCAGTGACAGCACGTTAGAAATGATGAAACATATGCGAGATTTGACCATAGAGGTAAAGAGACTAAAAGAAGAAGTCAACAGCATCAGAACCAGTGCACGCAGTCAGCATCGCAATTATCACATGAATAGAGACCAACGTCGGCAGTCGAGATCGAAGGATAGAGGATCATCAGCCACGCGGAGGACTCCAGCAAGCGCAGATTGGCTATGCCATTATCACTACCGTCTTAGAGAGAGAGCGAGGACCTGCACAGCACCATGCAGCTGGTCGCAGCAGCAACATAAGCAACAGCAGCAGCAACCTGGTCAGGGAAACTGAATCCGGTGCAGTCGTCAGCGGTGGGCGGCAGCACCGAGGTAAATCACCGTTTGTGCGTAAAAGACTACAATAGTGGTAAGTTATTTTTAATAGATACGGGCGCAAACGTCTCAGTTATACCATTATGTAAAGTAAACCGTAGTAATGTAAAGCTTAATTGTGATTATGAACTTTATGCCGCGAATGGCACCAAGATAAAAACGTATGGCATTATAACTTTAGATTTAAATTTAGGTCTACGTAGATGTTTCAAATGGAATTTTATAATATGTGACGTCAAACAACCTATTATCGGAGCAGACTTTGTAAAGAATTTTAACTTAATAATAGATTTAAGTAATAGGAAATTGATTGACGGACTGACCAATTTGAATAGAAATGTATCGGTAATAAGTAGTGTCGAGCCGACAATATCTAGCATCCACAGGGACAATCCATTCCGGGAACTGTTAGAACAATACGCCGACATTACCAAGCCAATTAATTATAGAGAGCCGAGCTGCCATGACACATACCATCACATTGAAACCGTTGGTCCGCCGGTTTTTGCCAAACCGAGGCCTTTGCCCCCACACCGCTATAAGGCGGTAAGGGAAGAGTTTAGAGTCATGGAAGAGTTAGGCATTTGTAGACCGTCAAAGAGCCCGTGGGCCAGCCCACTTCACGTAGTGCCAAAGAAGGATGGCCAGCTACGACCATGCGGCGACTACAGAAGGCTCAACGCAGTGACAGTTCCGGACAGATATCCGATTCCGAGGATACACGATTTTATGTATGGCTTATCAGGTAAGTGCATTTTCACTAAATTAGACATTAATAGGGTTTACCATAACATTTCGGTTAAACCAGAAGACATAGCGAAAACAGCCATTACGACACCTTTCGGTTTGTTCGAATTTGTAAAAATGAGTTTCGGGTTACGTAATGCTGCACAAACCTTCCAGAGATGGATGAATAACACGGTTTTGCAAGGTATAGAAATTTTGAACAATAATAAAGAAAGTAAGGAAGAAAGTTCTTTTCTCTTTTGCTATATTGATGACGTCATTGTGGCAACAACTAATGACGTAACGTTGCACAAAGAACATGTAAGACAGGTTTGAGAAATTTGGCATAACAATCAATATAAAAAAATGTACTTTTGCCCAACCGACAGTAGAATTTTTAGGGTACGAGGTAAGTAAAGTAGGCATTCGACCCATTTCAGAGAAAGTTAGCGTAATTAAGGAATTTCCAAGGCCAGAGACAGTCGAACAACTCCGTAGATTTTTGGGAATGCTAAACTTCTATAGATCGCATATAGAGCATGCAGCTGAGCACCAAGCTCTACTTAACAAATATTTACATAAAACTAAAAAGAGGGACAAAACTAAAATAATATGGACTAAGGAATCAATAGAAGCTTTTGAGCAGTGTAAAAATAATTTAGTTAATGCCAGTGTATTGTCTTATCCAGAAGTAGAAAGTAAGTTAGCTTTAATGTGTAACGCATCTAGCACAGGCGTCGGAGCAGTGTTACAGCAAAAGGTGGATAACGACTGGAAGCCTTTAGGATATTTTTCGAAAGGACTTACTACCACACAGATGAAATACTCTACTTACGATAGAGAACTTTTAGCAATATATTTAGCAATAATTCATTTTAGAAATTTAGTTGAAGGCCGTGAACTGACAGTATTTACAGATCATAAACCATTAACGTACGTTTTCGATAAAAATGGTTCAGACAGAGAAACTTCTAGACGTACGCGACAGTTACTGTATATTAGCGAATTTACAAGCGACATACAGTACGTCAGTGGAAACGACAATTGCGTTGCAGACACGTTATCCAGAACAATAGATTCCATAGTTTGCCCTGCTGACATTAATTTCGACGAAATAGCTTTAGCACAGGAAACCGACCAGCAACTCGTGACCATACTTGCTGATAACAAAAATAAGCAGTTATTACAAAGAATACAGTCACCATTGTGCAATAGTGTAATGTATTGTAATGTTACTGGAAGTAACATGAGACCTTACATTCCATTACAGTATAGAAAAACAGTATTTGGTAGAGTTCACAATGTTAGTCATCCAGGAATTAGAGGTACTAGGAAGATGATTACAGGTAGATATTTTTGGCCTAATATGAATAGGGACATTAATCGATGGTGTAAAGAATGCATATCTTGTCAGAAGTCAAAAATACAACGACATACAGTTTCCGATTTAGTAAAGTATCCACCCAGCAATCGTTTCGAACATTTAAACGCGGACATAGTCGGTCCTTTAGCAACGACAAGTGAAGGGTATAGATATTTAGTAACCATGATCGATAGATGTACACGGTGGCCGGAAGCTATTCCAGTAAAAGAAATCACAGCAGAAGTTGTAAGTAAAGCAATTTACGAAAATTGGGTTTGTAGATATGGATGTCCAAAAAGAATAACAAGCGATCAAGGGAGACAATTTGAAAGTGAGCTTTACACCTCCCTTATGAAAACACTAGGTATTCAGAAGATTCGCACTACAGTTTATCACCCACAAAGCAACGGGATGATAGAGCGATTCCACAGAACGCTGAAAGCAGCCTTAAAAGCACGTTTGTTAGATTACGGTAAGTCATGGGCAGACGAATTACCAACTGTCATGTTGGGACTTCGTGCAGCCAGCAAAAGCGATAGTAATGTAAGTGCATCAGAATTAGCATTAGGACATCAGTTACGCCTGCCTGGAGATTTCTATGACAATAGTGTAAATTGTAATTTGTCCGACGAATCTAGCTACGTATATAAACTGAAGAAAGCATTAAATAGTTTACAGCCAGTATTAGATAGAAATAGGAAAAATAGGAAAATATTCGTACACAAAGATTTGAATAGTTGTAGCCATGTTTTCGTTAGGAACGACATGGTGCAAAGACCACTAACACCACCGTATAGTGGACCGTATAAAATCATTAAAAGATTCGCGAAATCATTTCTGATTCAATTGGCAGAGCGTCAGTCAAATATTTCTATAGATCGACTTAAACCAGCATATATATTAAACGAAGAATACAATGATAGTTTGTACAAAAGTTGCGAAGATAATGTTAATATTAGTATTAAAGACAATGATTGTAATGTAAAAAAGAACCAAGTAAACTCAGATGTTAAACATAGTGAAGAAAAAGTGCTGAAACCAATATTGAGGTCAACACGCAGTGGCAGAGTTGTTAAGCAACCAGTTCGATTTTTGCTGAAATGATAATTGTAAATGTTAGTTTAATAAAAGAGTAAGCTTATGTCCATTTCGTTTAATTATCAGGTCATTCCAACGCAGTACATTTGTTTAACAGTAATTGTAAAGTTTTAAGATGGGAAATTATCAGAACAAAGATGTAATTGTGAGTGCCCAGGCTCAAATGGCAACATCCGAAAAGATACAAAACCAAGTAAATATATTCAGTATTGTTTTAATTGTCATGGTTATACTGTTTAGCATCGGATTGTTATACGCCATTCGTAAAAGTTGCATAAATCGCATAAGAAATTGGATCAAAAAAGAAACAGCTAAAGTGGCGCTACCAGAGGTCATTCATATGCCTCGCAGCACCACCAGTGTAACACCTGGTAGAACAGGAGTTGTGTAAAAGTGATAAGCGACTCATACTTATTTCAGATGTATTTTTTTGTGTGCGTTTTGTAAAACGTGTTTAGTGTTAACAGTGTCAAAGTACATGCATGGCGTTGCCGTGAGAGGTGTTGTGGGACCAAAAGGTTGTTATTTTGTTATTGCAGAGCATGCCCTTACGACAACTACCTAAGTCATTGTCTAGTTTTAAGTTGCGGTTTTACCTGAAACCTTTTAAGTCGGCCCTAGAAGTAGGTGTCCGCAATTTTTTGTATGTATTAAATGTGTTGATACAGTACAGTAGTGTATGTAGTATTATTTTTATAATGGTGGTAAAATCAAAATTGTAGGTTTTGTGTTTTTATGATCTCAATAAATGAAAGTATGTGTAACGTGTAAACAACCTAACGTAAGAAAGGAAAGTAAATAAAAAACAGATATAATATGTTAAAATTTTTATTTGAAAATTGTATCACAGTAAAAGTTACTTGACCTTAAGATGTTCTAAAAATAGAATCACATGTATTCGCCTTAAGCGTTGGTATGCGTTGTCGAGTCGAGCTCGCTCGAGTATCAGCTGATAACGCAACTTTGTATTGTTATCGCAGCGTAGTTTTAGAATAAGCTTGGTATACTTTTGTATGTTGTTAGCATTGTTTTATTGTAATAGAGTTTATACGTTAGGGTTGTCAAAATTGTTTAGTTTTTTTTTTCTCTCATTTAAAAATATTTTTGTTGTAGTAATTAAAATTTTTTTAAGGAAGGGTGTGATGTGGCGACACATTATTGTATTATTCCTAGAATGCTGATATAGCAATAGCGAGCGGACGGGAGCTCGCCCCGGCAGTCGCTAGTCGCACATCGCACACCTTATCGTCAGGTTGTCGCCATTTAGTCATAATTTGTGTAATTATTTATGGAGTCAGATTTGTAACTTTGTTGAGTGAACCTTTGTGTGAACAGTAAATAAACAGAACTTTAGTGCACAAACGGTGTAGTCATTTCCATTTGTCTGCTTCCCATAACTGCTACGGTCACCACTAAATAAGTACGGTAAAATTTAAATATATCAGTTTAATTTTCTATCAAAGACTTTCATTCATATCAACTATCACAAAAGATCGTACATTACCCGTACAGTAAGTAATTATTATTTTTGCTAGATCTAAACAATGGATTAAAATTACGGGTAAGGAAGACTCGGTGTATATACCAATAGAAAAGCCACACCAATTGAAACGATTTGGGGCAATCGTTTTTTATCAAAGGATTTCAAAAAGAAGAAGACGCAATTAAAAAATACCGCTATTCCATCTATGGGACTTACTGTATAACCATTGGCAGATAAGCTATTGATTCGATCTCCACTACACAGCCATCTTTTTATTACTTTACCTAATACGTCACTGATTTTCAAATAAGTATAGAAAAATGGAGTGGTTTGAATCGTCAAGTTCTTCTTCGTCATTAGAGGAGGATACTCCGGCACCGGTAGCGGCTGCAGAATCTTCAAAGAGGAAGGCGCCGGAGACTGCCCCAATGGTCGCAGATATAGTGATGCAATCACAAACATTTCTGAACAGGTCAGTGGTATAATGAACATGCTGTCAAATAATTACCAAGGCTTCCCACCAACCAATTACCAATCAATCCAGCCAATCCAACCAATACCAATCCAGCCCCTATAATGATGGGATGGATCTAGACGTAACTCGAAATCTGTATTCAGAGCCACAAACAGGGTCAACTTCCCCCCATTTACCGGATTGTGGTCGGGCTTCCCCAGAACCCACCGTTATAAAACTACCTATAAATACGGTTCTTAAGGAACCTGCGATGCCTAGAACGTCTGATACTTTATTGGCCACACTTAAAGCAATTCAGCATTTTGATACAGAGAATTGGTCAAACGTTAGATACGTAGATGTTCAAAAACAGTATTGTTCTTAGCCTGGCTATACAGACCTCGAATCTAACGAGGAATTCAAGCTTTATGATAAATATAATAACCTAAGCCTTTGCGAGCGTGGTTTTGCGGCTTTATCCCAGGCTTTAATCAAACAGACACTGGCTGCTCAGAGCGGCTTCGAAGCTCTCATTTCGTGGTCAAAACGGTTGAGCTTTCACCACAAGCTATTCAAGCTAAGATTACTGAATTTTTTATTGAGGGGGGTAATTTTCAACAAATATCTAACGATGCTTTACAAATTGCATGCGGCTATCGCGCCGACTTAATACAGCAAAGGCGTGACTGTATTTTGAGGTCAGTTAAAGACAAGTATCTTAGAGCTTCTTTACGAAAAATACCCCCATCTTACGAAAATATATTTAGCAAGGATTTATTATCAGCCGCAATTGAAAAGAATGGTGGGGTATTTAGAACTATGTGGCCGCTCCGTGCGTCATTACAAAGTAAACCGCCATATATATATAATCTGCCATATTTAAACAAAAAAAGGCCTGCGCAGGGCTTTTCGACTCTCTTTATGGAAATAGACCTTTTTCTTGCAACCAGTTGCTTTTCAAGGGTACCAGTTCCCTCAACCATTTCCTGCGCAAGGAAATTTTCGAGCTCAAAGACGAAACGGCTTGCATCACAACAAGCCAACACGTCAACAGACTAACCATCTGGGACCAGAGGGAACCAACTACCCCGCCGGGTGCAGATCCCGAAATAAGTCTAGTGTCCCCCGTAAGAACCATCCTCATAAAAGAAAATTTTGACTCATACAAATTCCAAGCGGGTCAACTGTTAAATTTTTAGATCAATGGGAAAAGTTGAAGGCCCCTCCCTTTCTGTTGAAAATAATAAAAGGTTTTCGAATACTTTTTCGTTACAAGCCCCCGTTACACAAACCAGTTTTAAAAGATTTCCAAACACTACCGTCCAAAGAAATGCAAATAGCGGTGACGGAAATTATGAAAATAGGCGTTCTCGAACCTGTAGCCTTAAGCCCCAGCTTCATTTCACCTGTTTCTGACCCAAAAAACGGACGGCACGTTTCGTTCAATTTTCAATTTAAAGAACTTGAACTTTTATGTTCAGACAAGCAAATTTCATCTGATAAATATGTTCAGAATCCCAGATTTCATACAGTCCGGCGACTGACTAGTGAAAATAGACCTTTCAAACGCATATTTCCATCTGCCAATAGCAAAAGCACTTTGAAAAATCAGGCTTACGAGGTAGTGAACACTCTACAAAAGCTAGGCTGGCAAATAAATCTAAAGAAATCAATTTTCATTCCTCAAAAGACAATAGAGTTCTTGAGCATTGTGTGGGACCCGCATACAAACCGGAAATACCTTCCTTCCAAAAAACAAATAGATATGCGCATGTTACATGACGTCACTACCAGTACATCGCTGACGCCGTGCCTGTCGATTATTTTACCTAATAACACTATAAATTGCAACATGCCGAATCATCAATATATGGAACATTGGACCACTGCGTGTGACCGCTGAGTCGGCGCCTCGTGTTACCGACTACGCCGCCGCCCCGCCGCCCGCCGTGCCGCCGCCGCAAGCTAATTTCGTCATTCTTGGTACCTACTTCGTCCAAGCCTAACATAGTATTTTAGTTATAATTAATATTGTAATTTTCTTTTAAATAAATATATTAAATAAATCGGTTTTTTTTCGATTCTTTGGCCGCCGCCTTCGTAATTGGCGCAGTCGGTAGGATTTTCGAAGTAGCGCGCGCGCGTTCGATATCGGTCTCCAAAAATCGTTGCTCGGGTGGCCCGTCGCCGCTACTCGCGCTTTCAAGCCCTTGTCGAAGATCCGAACCACGAAGACGACGCCGAGGAAGTATCCAGACATTGATACGCCGAGAGAAGCCGCAATGAAACTGTAAGTACATGAGAATTTTTACTCGTGTTGCTTCCTTGTAATTTCTTAGTGTCCTTGATTATCCTATCAAGATTTTCCACCCAAGGAAATCTGGAGAGGAGTTATCCTCACTTAGTCGTAGGCAAAAACGTTTAGATTTAAATAGACAGTTAGATTCTGATACAGATAGCTTAACTAGTAGTTATCAAATAATGGCGATGTACGATCCCGATATTATTTTCAAGGCCTTACGCCCAGTTCCGGAGTTTGATGGAAACCCAAACGTTTTAACGCGTTTTATTAGAATATGTGACCAGATTGTGACACAATATTTAAGACCAAAGGCCGGGAATGAACTAAATAATTTATGTCTGATAAATGGTATTCTGAATAAGATAACTGGTTCAGCTGCTAGAACTATAAACTCGAACGGCATCCCCGAAAATTGGTTAGGGATCCGTACAGCACTTATAAATAATTTTTCCGACCAAAGAGACGAGACAGCGTTATACAACGACCTTGCTTTAGTCACACAAGGAAGTAGCACACCTCAAGAGTTTTACGACAAATGCCAGAACCTTTTCAGTACAATAATGACTTATGTCACACTTCACGAATCGCTTCCTACTACAGTAGAAGCAAAACGAACACTTTATAAAAAATTAACGATGCAGTCCTATGTTAGAGGTCTAAAAGAACCTCTAGGGTCCCGTATCCGGTGTATGCGACCCGAATCGATAGAAAAAGCTCTGGAATTTGTTCAAGAAGAGTTAAACGTGTTATACTTACAGCAACGAAATGAGTCGGTGCCCGAACGCAAATCGGTACCGCAGCAATCGCAGTTGCAACCGTATAAAGCAGCCTTTACTAGCTTGCCGCAATTTAGACAACTTCCATTTAATATACCACAACAGAATATGTATAGGCCTCCGTTACACGCGCAAGGTACGGTTCCTCATTGGAAGCCTAACATCCCAATGACTCACCCTCAAAATAGGATGCCTTCCCGCACCCAACAGATGTTTCGCGCTCCCCCTCCAAACTACAATGCTCAAAGTAACGCATTCAGGTTACCCCCTAGGAATCAGTTCCCACAAAGTACCCCTAAGCCTATGAGTGGCGTACTACCATACACCCCGCGAGTCTTACCACCCTCGGGACACGACTGGACTAAATTCGGTAACCCTCCACCGACTAACTACTTCAAAAGTAGGGAAATGAACTTTAATGAATGCGGAGATTATAGTGATAGATACTATCCTTACTACCCTGACTGTGACCAGGATGACTACACTGACCACTCTAATTATTACTATTCTGATTGTACATACGAGACACCTGATCACCCATATGTAGAAAATACTTTGCCATATTACGTTGACGAGACTAACAGCGAACAGCCATTAGATACCGAACCTCAACCTTCTTGTAGCCGACAGGAGGATTTTCAGGTAGCGTGCCAATTAAGAAAACCAAAATAGAAGTTAATTTACAGACGCAGCGTCATTTACCTTATATCGAGATTTGTAACCCTCCTATCAAACTTCTCATCGACACAGGTGCTAATCAATCTTTCATAAGCCCGGAGGCTGTGCAAAAATACTATTCACACCTACCACTAAACCATGATCCTTTCGAGGTTACCAATGTGCACGCAACTACTCGGAATAGCTATTCAATTACCTTACCGTGCTTTACAGAGTTTAATGATTCAGAAAATGTTAAATTGTTCTTATATAAATTCCATAATTACTTTGACGGGCTGATAGGGTTAGATCTGCTAGATAAATGGGAGGCCAAGATTGATCTTAAAGATAGAATATTATTTACACGTTCTTCTCGAAATTAGATTAAAATGTATGACTCGCGCAATGTTAACTTGTACGAAGATGTTATACCGGCCAACTCGTCAAAATTAATAAGAGTTCCTCTTAACACCCCGGATGGTGACGTATATGTTAATGAACAAATATTAGGCAATTGCATGGTGCACGAATGCGTTACCACAGTAAGTAATAATCGCGGAGTTATAGAAATCGAAAATAGTTCAAATAGCGACGTAATTTTCTCATTATATGAACCGGCACAGGCGGAAATATTTAATGTTGAGTGCACAAGCACCGAACAATCATCTTTTCGCGCTAATGAAGTTTTGTCAAAATTAAGAACAGATCATTTAAACCCAGAAGAAAAAGTTAATTTAGAACAATTGGTTAGGAAATACTCGGATGTGTTTTATATAGACGGCGAATACCTTACGTTCACGAATAAGATCAAACACTCTATAAAGACTGAAGATGAACTACCGGTATACACTAAAAGCTATCGCTACCCTTTTGTACATAGGCAAGAGGTACGTGATCAAATAAACAAGATGTTAGATCAAGGCATAATTAGGCCCTCGGATTCTGCCTGGAGCTCTCCAATTTGGGTAGTCCCAAAAAAAATGGACGCTTCAGGTAAACAAAAATGGAGACTGGTCGTTGATTTTAGGAAGGTTAATGACAAAACAATCGATGATAAATATCCCATACCCAATATAACAGATGTACTTGACAAATTAGGTAAATGTCAGTACTTCACGACCCTGGATTTAGATAGTGGCTTCTACCAGGTCGAGATGGATCCCGCCGATGTACCTAAAACGGCCTTCAACGTAGAGCACGGGCACTTCGAGTTTTTGCGTATGCCCATGGGTTTGAAGAATTCACCTTCTACTTTCCAAAGGGTCATGGACAATGTTCTGAGAGGACTACAGAATCAAATCTGCTTAGTTTATTTAGATGATATTGTCGTATTTAGCACCAGCCTCCAGGAACACATCATAAATCTCGAAAAGGTTTTTTCTAGACTCAGAGAATCTAACTTCAAAATCCAGATGGATAAATCCGAATTCCTTAAATTAGAAACAGCATAGGTCATATAATTACCAGAAACGGTATTAAACCGAATCCCGACAAAATAGCAGCAATTGAGAAGTATCCTATGCCAAAAACACCTAAAGAAATTAAACAGTTTTTGGGACTCATTGGTTACTATCGGAAATTTATCCCCGATTTCGCTAGAATCACAAAGCCACTTACTCAGTGTTTAAAAAAAACTAATAAAATAACTTTCAGCCCACAGTATGTAGAAGCATTTAAAAAGTGTCAAACTTTGCTTACCAATGACCCCATCTTGCAATATCCAGATTTCAGCAAAGAATTTATTTTAACCACAGACGCTTCTAATGTAGCAGTAGGAGCTATACTCTCTCAGGGATCCGTAGGACATGACAAGCCTGTGTGCTTTGCATCTCGAACTTTAAATGACAGTGAGCTCAATTACAGTGTTATTGAAAAGGAACTTCTGGCCATAGTTTGGGCCACCAAATATTTCCGACCTTACTTATTCGGGCGTAAATTTAAAATCATCACCGACCATAAGCCGCTTCAATGGATAATGAATATTAAAGAGCCAAATTCCCGACTGACGCGATGGCGACTAAAACTATCTGAGTATGACTACACAATAATATATAAAAAAGGAAAGAACAATACAAATGCAGACGCTTTGTCTCGTATTGAGATAAATAATGAGGAGACTGACTCAATGATCCCAAATACCTCAGAACAACCTCCTTCAGTCTCAGCATCGCGTACCGCCACTATCCACACAAGTAATGAAGATCCAATCTTAGAAATACCCTTGACAGATGAACCCTTAAATAAATTCCATCGCCAGCTGTGTATAACTATCGTAGGTGATATTAAAAAACGTCCTTCTGTTACAAAGCCCTTTGAGACACATACGAGAACATTTGTCCAAGTTTCCGAATCTAACCTAGAACAAGATAAAAGAATTTGTTAATCCTAAGATAAAGACTGCACTTCAGATAAACCCTCCACTAGGCATGTATTCCATTATACCCATCATACAAAACAGTTTTAAAAGCTCTGCAATGAACCTAGTACTCACCAAAGTAGAATTAGAAGATGTCAAGGAGTACTTACGCCAACAAGACATTATCCGACACTATCATGAAGGCAAAACAAATCACCGCGGAATAAATGAATCTCATCTCGCTCTTTCCCGTAGGTACTACTGGCCTAAGATGCGAGAGCAGATTACGAAATATATTAATGAATGTACAATATGCGGGCAAAGTAAATATGATCGAAATCCAATAAAACCACAGTATAACATAGTTCCTCCGTCAACCAAACCTTTAGAATTAGTACATATGGATTTGTTCACAGCCCAAAACGAGAAGTATCTGACTTTCGTTGATGCATTCTCCAAATACGGTCAAGCCTATCATCTTAGAGATGGTACTGCTCTGAGTATATTACAAAGCCTTTTACACTTTTGCACTCATCACGGATTGCCGCTAACGATAGTGACGGATAACGGTACCGAATTTTGCAATCAGATGTTCTCAGAATTTGTTCGCCTTCATAAAATCAATCACCATAAGACCTTACCTCATTGTCCAAACGATAATGGGATAGTTGAAAGATTTCACTCTACCATTTTAGAGCATCTCAGAATCTTAAATCTGCAACATAAATCCGAGCCAGTAATCAATTTAATGCCGTATGCAATATTAGCGTATAACTCATCCATTCACAGTTTTACAAAGTGCAGGCCCTACGACATCGTAAGAGGACATTTCGACCCTAGAGACCCATTGGACATCGACATGACACAACACTTGATGCAACAATACATACTAACACACAAAGACAGAATGAAAAAGGTATACGATATCTTAAACGAGTCATCTTTACATGAGCGCACTAAACTAACAGAAACTAGAAATAAAGATCGAGAGGCTGAGATCGAGTACCAGCCGCAGCAACAAGTATTCATTAATAATCCCGTAGCCGCTCGCCAGAAAATCGCACCAAAATATACACATGACACCGTTCTCGCAGACTTACCTATTCATATATATACAACTAAAAAGAAGGGGCCCGTAGCAAAATCTCGACTTAAACGTGTCCCTAAATCTAATAAATTGTTACAGGATTCCACTGATTCTGACGGTCTACATGGTACGAGCTCACGAGATCCGACTTGAAAGCCTTGACAATGGACCGGGACTATTACCTTTTAAATTAGGGCCCACGAGATTCATCTCACATTATCATGCCTTCATTCATTACATAGATTTAAATGACATTGAAGAAAAATTAGAACTAGTACAGACTCAACTCGATGACTTTCAGAATAGACTAGAAAATGATACTTATAAATTATATGAACTTCAAATAGATCATTTACGTATTAAACTAACGAAAGCAGCCAACCAATTATCTACTTTGGAGCCTAACCGTATTAAAAGAGGCCTTATTGACGGCCTCGGGTCCGTCATTAAGAGTATAACTGGTAATCTTGATTACACTGACGCTAAGTTATATAATGACGCCCTCATGTCATTACAAGATGATGAGAGCAAAATCGCGTCTGAACTAAATGACCATATTAGTATTTGTAAAGAATGGGTCACTAAACACTCTGAAATTATATCTCAAATAGTTAACAATCAAGATGAAATGAAGAAGGCAATGAACTTAGTATTAGATCAAAATTCTTACGTTGGATATAGTTTAATTAAGTTTACAAAGTTAGGTCAGTTAATAGCCATAATTAGTAGTAATATACAGGATTTATCAGATGAGTTGCTAAGAATAGAAGATACACTAGCATTCGTCCATGCGTCAAGCACGCATCATTCGATGATAGATATAGACACTTTAGGTAAGATTATTATTAGATTAGAAAGTATATACAATAGAGATCAGATTTTAAAACTAGAGTTAAGACAATACTATGACGTTATTAAGCCCGGGTCGTACTACACAGGCAAGCGAATTGTAATAATATTTAAAATACCTATACTCTCCCCAGATATCTACCAACTTTATAAATTAAGCATAGTTCCTAATGTCAATCATACCGTCGTTATTCCCCCACATCCTTATATAGCAACACATGAGTTAAATTCTATGTACATAGAGGCAGAATGCCCGAAGTTCAATCAGATTTATCTGTGCGAAGAAAACATCAATCAACGTCTACGTAACCCAGATTGCATCTACAGATTAATTTTAGATAAATCAATGGATGAAACATTACCTTAGAAAAAGAAGCTATGGAAAAACTGGATGACCAGAGATACATCTTAGCATTCCCGAGACTAACGATGGTCCAGTTACAATGTGGCCGCGAAGATCACGTCAAACTTGAAGGCAGTTATCTTGCTACCATCCCGAAAGCATGCTCTATTCATACAGAAGAGTTTACCCTCCTAAACACTAACGATCAAGTTCAAGGACAACCCTTAAAGCTAATGAAAATCCCAGATAACTATATGAAGCCCGAAGACACCATTCCCCGATTCAAGCTAAGCTCAATCGACTTGGGAAAGCTACGCAGCATCCAAGAGAGAATGTTGGTACATGCTCCCGTACAGTTGAACCAGCCACTTCATCTTAACACACTATACCACACAACTATACCTTTCTATGGAGTACTTTTAAGTATAGCAATACTTACCATAATAGTTATACTTTATAAACGCTACAGAATCCAAAAGACACCAATCTCTGGAGATGACATCGAGATGAAGGCTAAATATGAAGATCCTGAAGATATTAAGAGACAGAAGATCATGAGGTCTACACCAGCAACATTTTCGCTCAACGTGCTCAAATAGTCGCTGATCTGAGGGTGGAGGTGTTACATGACGTCACTACCAGTACATCGCTGACGCCGTGCCTGTCGATTATTTTACCTAATAACACTATAAATTGCAACATGCCGAATCATCAATATATGGAACATTGGACCACTGCGTGTGACCGCTGAGTCGGCGCCTCGTGTTACCGACTACGCCGCCGCCCCGCCGCCCGCCGTGCCGCCGCCGCAAGCTAATTTCGTCATTCTTGGTACCTACTTCGTCCAAGCCTAACATAGTATTTTAGTTATAATTAATATTGTAATTTTCTTTTAAATAAATATATTAAATAAATCGGTTTTTTTTCGATTCTTTGGCCGCCGCCTTCGTAATTCGCACGAAAATAGCGTCAATAATTACCCAGAAAATAGCGTGCCTAAGAGAAATTCAAAGCATAGTCGGGTCATTAAACTTCGCCAGCTTTGCCGTTCCACGCGGGCGTCTAAACCATCGACATCTCCTAAAGCATGTCCAGTCATTGCTTTATCAAAATTCCAAGAACCGTTATGCAGTTCCAACGTTTGCATTGGAAGATTAATAACTAATTTGGTGGTTCCAAAACATAGGGAACATATCAGTTATACATCACTCATCTGTAACGCACTATCTAGTGACAGACGCATCGGAGCGGGCCTGGGGCGGACAACTGGACAACCTGATGTTAGCTGGTCATTGGTCGTCAAGGGAGTCGAACCTCCTTTCGAACCAAAGAAAAATGTTGGCCGTCCTGTACGCCTTACGAGATCATTGCCAGCGCCTAGCGGGCTCGTCCTTGGTGATTCAGACCGACAACACTTCGGTAGTCTCTTATCTCAGGCACGAGGGAGATGTGGCGACACATTATTGTATTATTCCTAGAATGCTGATATAGCAATAGCGAGCGGACGGGAGCTCGCCCCGGCAGTCGCACATCGCACACCTTATCGTCAGGTTGTCGCCATTTAGTCATAATTTGTGTAATTATTTACGGAGTCAGATTTGTAACTTTGTTAAGTGAACCTTTGTGTGAACAGTAAATATACAGAACTTTAGTGCACAAACGGTGTAGTCATTTCCATTGTCTGCTTCCCATAACCGCTACGGTCACCACACATTATACGGTAAAGTGGTGACCCCGCGTTTCCGTTTCCGGCGTGCGTGCGACTCACTTAGAAGATAACCTGACGGCCGAGCAAGACACGTGTTTAGAAGATGGCTTATGTAGACGCCTATAGTGGGCTAGAAAAATGCGGCGAGAGCTCCAAACCAGAGCGCGAAGCATCAACGAGCAATATAGACGTCGCAATGATATCTGTGCAAGCCAGGATACCAGAATTTTGGACTGAAATGCCGCGAATGTGGTTCGTGCATTTTGAGTCAGTTATGGGACCACAGAAGCAGAGCGACAATGCGAAGTTCGAGTTGGCGATCGCGAAATTAGACCGCGACGCACTCCGTCAAGTTAGTGACTTAGTACAGTCACCACCCGCTACCGAGAAGTATAACGCTATAAAACAAAGATTGTTAACAGTGTATGAAGAAAGCGCCGAGACGCAATTTCAACGTTTAGTGAGTGATATGGATCTCGGGACGCAAAAACCATCCCAGTTATTGCGCAAGATGACAGAATTGGCCAGAAACTGTAGTATTTATTGCAGGCGACCCATTAAAAAAACTTTGGATCAACCGACTACCACCGAATGTAAGGGCAGTCCTAGCGGTCAGCAATAACACGAATTTGGAAGATCTAGCGGCCATAGCCGACAAGATATTAGAGAATTTGAGAACAGGCGAAGTAGCCTCCGTCAGCTCCTCAGTGCACGGCAGTGACAGCACGTTAGAAATGATGAAACATATGCGAGATTTGACCATAGAGGTAAAGAGACTAAAAGAAGAAGTCAACAGCATCAGAACCAGTGCACGCAGTCAGCATCGCAATTATCACATGAATAGAGACCAACGCCGGCAGTCGAGATCGAAGGATAGAGGATCATCAGCCACGCGGAGGGCTCCAGCAAGCGCAGATTGGCTATGCCATTATCACTACCGTTTTAGAGAGAGAGCGAGGACCTGCACAGCACCATGCAGCTGGTCGCAGCAGCAACATAAGCAACAGCAGCAGCAACCTGGTCAGGGAAACTGAACCCGGTGCAGTCGTCAGCGGTGGGCGGCAGCACCGAGGTAAATCACCGTTTGTGCGTAAAAGACTACAATAGTGGTAAGTTATTTTTAATAGATACGGGCGCAAACGTCTCAGTTATACCATTATGTAAAGTAAACCGTAGTAATGTAAAGCTTAATTGTGATTATGAACTTTATGCCGCGAATGGCACCAAGATAAAAACGTATGGCATCATAACTTTAGATTTAAATTTAGGCCTACGTAGATGTTTCAAATGGAATTTTATAATATGTGACGTCAAACAACCTATTATCGGAGCAGACTTTGTAAAGAATTTTAACTTAATAATAGATTTAAGTAATAGGAAATTGATTGACGGACTGACCAATTTGAATAGAAATGTATCGGTAATAAGTAGTGTCGAGCCGACAATATCTAGCATCCACAGGGACAATCCATTCCGGGAATTGTTAGAACAATACGCCGACATTACCAAGCCAATTAATTATAGAGAGCCGAGCTGCCATGACAATACCATCACATTGAAACCGTTGGTCCGCCGGTTTTTGCCAAACCGAGGCCTTTGCCCCCACACCGCTATAAGGCGGTAAGGGAAGAGTTTAGAGTCATGGAAGAGTTAGGCATTAGACCGTCAAAGAGCCCGTGGGCCAGCCCACTTCACGTAGTGCCAAAGAAGGATGGCCAACTACGACCATGCGGCGACTACAGAAGGCTCAACGCAGTGACAGTTCCGGACAGATATCCGATTCCGAGGATACACGATTTTATGTATGGCTTATCAGGTAAGTGCATTTTCACTAAATTAGACATTAATAGGGCTTACCATAACATTTCGGTTTCGGTAAATTTTGAACAATAATAAAGAAAGTAAGGAAGAAAGTTCTTTTCTTTTTTGCTATATTGATGACGTCATTGTGGCAACAACTAATGACGTAACGTTGCACAAAGAACATGTAAGACAGATTTTTGAAAGGTTTGAGAAATTTGGCATAACAATCAATATAAAAAAATGTACTTTTGCCCAACCGACAGTAGAATTTTTAGGGTACGAGGTCAGTAAAGTAGGCATTCGACCCATTTCAGAGAAAGTTAGCGTAATTAAGGAATTTCCAAGGCCAGAGACAGTCGAACAACTCTGTAGATTTTTGGGAATGCTAAACTTTTATAGATCGCATATAGAGCATGCAGCTGAGCACCAAGCTCTACTTAACAAATATTTACATAAAACTAAAAAGAGGGACAAAACTAAAATAATATGGACTAAGGAATCAACAGAAGCTTTTGAACAGTGTAAAAATAATTTAGTTAATGCCAGTGTGTTGTCTTATCCAGAAGTAGAAAGTAAGTTAGCTTTAATGTGTGACGCATCTAGCACAGGCGTCGGAGCAGTGTTACAGCAAAAGGTGGATAACGACTGGAAGCCTTTAGGATATTTTTCGAAAGGACTTACTACCACACAGATGAAATACTCTACTTACGATAGAGAACTTTTAGCAATATATTTAGCAATAATTCATTTTAGAAATTTAGTTGAAGGCCGTGAACTGACAGTATTTACAGATCATAAACCATTAACGTACGTTTTCGATAAAAATGGTTCAGACAGAGAAACTTCTAGACGTACGCGACAGTTACTGTATATTAGCGAATTTACAAGCGACATACAGTACGTCAGTGGAAACGACAATTGCGTTGCAGACACGTTATCCAGAACAATAGAGTCCATAGTTTACCCTGCTGACATTAATTTCGACGAAATAGCTTTAGCACAGGAAACCGACCAGCAACTCGTGACCATACTTGCTGATAACAAAAGTAAGCAGTTATTACAAAGAATACAGTCACCATTGTGCAATAGTGTAATGTATTGTAATGTTACTGGAAGTAACATGAGACCTTACATTCCATTACAGTATAGAAAAACAGTATTTGGTAGAGTTCACAATGTTAGTCATCCAGGAATTAGAGGTACTAGGAAGATGATTACAGGTAGATATTTTTGGCCTAATATGAATAGGGACATTAATCGATGGTGTAAAGAATGCATATCTTGTCAGAAGTCAAAAATACAACGACATACAGTTTCCGATTTAGTAAAGTATCCACCCAGCAATCGTTTCGAACATTTAAACGCGGACATAGTCGGTCCTTTAGCAACGACAAGTGAAGGGTATAGATATTTAGTAACCATGATCGATAGATGTACACGGTGGCCGGAAGCTATTCCAGTAAAAGAAATCACAGCAGAAGTTGTAAGTAAAGCAATTTACGAAAATTGGGTTTGTAGATATGGATGTCCAAAAAGAATAACAAGCGATCAAGGGAGACAATTTGAAAGTGAGCTTTACACCTCCCTTATGAAAACACTAGGTATTCAGAAGATTCGCACTACAGTTTATCACCCACAAAGCAACGGGATGATAGAGCGATTCCACAGAACGCTGAAAGCAGCCTTAAAAGCACGTTTGTTAGATTACGGTAAGTCATGGGCAGACGAATTACCAACTGTCATGTTGGGACTTCGTGCAGCCAGCAAAAGCGATAGTAATGTAAGTGCATCAGAATTAGCATTAGGACATCAGTTACGCCTGCCTGGAGATTTCTATGACAATAGTGTAAATTGTAATTTGTCCGACGAATCTAGCTACGTATATAAACTGAAGAAAGCATTAAATAGTTTACAGCCAGTATTAGATAGAAATAGGAAAAATAGGAAAATATTCGTACACAAAGATTTGAATAGTTGTAGCCATGTTTTCGTTAGGAACGACATGGTGCAAAGACCACTAACACCACCGTATAGTGGACCGTATAAAATCATTAAAAGATTCGCGAAATCATTTCTGATTCAATTGGCAGAGCGTCAGTCAAATATTTCTATAGATCGACTTAAACCAGCATATATATTAAACGAAGAATACAATGATAGTTTGTACAAAAGTTGCGAAGATAATGTTAATATTAGTATTAAAGACAATGATTGTAATGTAAAAAAGAACCAAGTAAACTCAGATGTTAAACATAGTGAAGAAAAAGTGCTGAAACCAATATTGAGGTCAACACGCAGTGGCAGAGTTGTTAAGCAACCAGTTCGATTTTTGCTGAAATGATAATTGTAAATGTTAGTTTAATAAAAGAGTAAGCTTATGTCCATTTCGTTTAATTATCAGGTCATTCCAACGCAGTACATTTGTTTAACAGTAATTGTAAAGTTTTAAGATGGGAAATTATCAGAACAAAGATGTAATTGTGAGTGCCCAGGCTCAAATGGCAACATCCGAAAAGATACAAAACCAAGTAAATATATTCAGTATTGTTTTAATTGTCATGGTTATACTGTTTAGCATCGGATTGTTATACGCCATTCGTAAAAGTTGCATAAATCGCATAAGAAATTGGATCAAAAAAGAAACAGCTAAAGTGGCGCTACCAGAGGTCATTCATATGCCTCGCAGCACCACCAGTGTAACACCTGGTAGAACAGGAGTTGTGTAAAAGTGATAAGCGACTCATACTTATTTCAGATGTATTTTTTTGTGTGCGTTTTGTAAAACGTGTTTAGTGTTAACAGTGTCAAAGTACATGCATGGCGTTGCCGTGAGAGGTGTTGTGGGACCAAAAGGTTGTTATTTTGTTATTGCAGAGCATGCCCTTACGACAACTACCTAAGTCATTGTCTAGTTTTAAGTTGCGGTTTTACCTGAAACCTTTTAAGTCGGCCCTAGAAGTAGGTGTCCGCAATTTTTTGTATGTATTAAATGTGTTGATACAGTACAGTAGTGTATGTAGTATTATTTTTATAATGGTGGTAAAATCAAAATTGTAGGTTTTGTGTTTTTATGATCTCAATAAATGAAAGTATGTGTAACGTGTAAACAACCTAACGTAAGAAAGGAAAGTAAATAAAAAACAGATATAATATGTTAAAATTTTTATTTGAAAATTGTATCACAGTAAAAGTTACTTGACCTTAAGATGTTCTAAAAATAGAATCACATGTATTCGCCTTAAGCGTTGGTATGCGTTGTCGAGTCGAGCTCGCTCGAGTATCAGCTGATAACGCAACTTTGTATTGTTATCGCAGCGTAGTTTTAGAATAAGCTTGGTATACTTTTGTATGTTGTTAGCATTGTTTTATTGTAATAGAGTTTATACGTTAGGGTTGTCAAAATTGTTTAGTTTTTTTTTTCTCTCATTTAAAAATATTTTTGTTGTAGTAATTAAAATTTTTTTAAGGAAGGGTGTGATGTGGCGACACATTATTGTATTATTCCTAGAATGCTGATATAGCAATAGCGAGCGGACGGGAGCTCGCCCCGGCAGTCGCTAGTCGCACATCGCACACCTTATCGTCAGGTTGTCGCCATTTAGTCATAATTTGTGTAATTATTTATGGAGTCAGATTTGTAACTTTGTTGAGTGAACCTTTGTGTGAACAGTAAATAAACAGAACTTTAGTGCACAAACGGTGTAGTCATTTCCATTTGTCTGCTTCCCATAACTGCTACGGTCACCACTAAATAAGTACGGTAAAATTTAAATATATCAGTTTAATTTTCTATCAAAGACTTTCATTCATATCAACTATCACAAAAGATCGTACATTACCCGTACAGTAAGTAATTATTATTTTTGCTAGATCTAAACAATGGATTAAAATTACGGGTAAGGAAGACTCGGTGTATATACCAATAGAAAAGCCACACCAATTGAAACGATTTGGGGCAATCGTTTTTTATCAAAGGATTTCAAAAAGAAGAAGACGCAATTAAAAAATACCGCTATTCCATCTATGGGACTTACTGTATAACCATTGGCAGATAAGCTATTGATTCGATCTCCACTACACAGCCATCTTTTTATTACTTTACCTAATACGTCACTGATTTTCAAATAAGTATAGAAAAATGGAGTGGTTTGAATCGTCAAGTTCTTCTTCGTCATTAGAGGAGGATACTCCGGCACCGGTAGCGGCTGCAGAATCTTCAAAGAGGAAGGCGCCGGAGACTGCCCCAATGGTCGCAGATATAGTGATGCAATCACAAACATTTCTGAACAGGTCAGTGGTATAATGAACATGCTGTCAAATAATTACCAAGGCTTCCCACCAACCAATTACCAATCAATCCAGCCAATCCAACCAATACCAATCCAGCCCCTATAATGATGGGATGGATCTAGACGTAACTCGAAATCTGTATTCAGAGCCACAAACAGGGTCAACTTCCCCCCATTTACCGGATTGTGGTCGGGCTTCCCCAGAACCCACCGTTATAAAACTACCTATAAATACGGTTCTTAAGGAACCTGCGATGCCTAGAACGTCTGATACTTTATTGGCCACACTTAAAGCAATTCAGCATTTTGATACAGAGAATTGGTCAAACGTTAGATACGTAGATGTTCAAAAACAGTATTGTTCTTAGCCTGGCTATACAGACCTCGAATCTAACGAGGAATTCAAGCTTTATGATAAATATAATAACCTAAGCCTTTGCGAGCGTGGTTTTGCGGCTTTATCCCAGGCTTTAATCAAACAGACACTGGCTGCTCAGAGCGGCTTCGAAGCTCTCATTTCGTGGTCAAAACGGTTGAGCTTTCACCACAAGCTATTCAAGCTAAAATTACTGAATTTTTTATTGAGGGGGGTAATTTTCAACAAATATCTAACAATACTTTACAAATTGCATGCGGCTATCGCGCCGACTTAATACAGCAAAGGCGTGACTGTATTTTGAGGTCAGTTAAAGACAAGTATCTTAGAGCTTCTTTACGAAAAATACCCCCATCTTACGAAAATATATTTAGCAAGGATTTATTATCAGCCGCAATTGAAAAGAATGGTGGGGTATTTAGAACTATGTGGCCGCTCCGTGCGTCATTACAAAGTAAACCGCCATATATATATAATCTGCCATATTTAAACAAAAAAAGGCCTGCGCAGGGCTTTTCGACTCTCTTTATGGAAACAGACCTTTTTCTTGCAACTAGTTGCTTTTCAAGAGTACCAGTTCCCTCAACCATTTCCTGCGCAAGGAAATTTTCGAGCTCAAAGACGAAACGGCTTGCATCACAACAAGCCAACACGTCAACAGACTAACCATCTGGGACCAGAGGGAACCAACTACCCCGCCGGGAGCAGATCCCGAAATAAGTCTAGTGTCCCCCGTAAGAACCATCCTCATAAAAGAAAATTTTGACTCATCCAAATTCCAAGCGGGTCAACTGTTAAATTTTTAGATCAATGGGAAAAGTTGAAGGCCCCTCCCTTTCTGTTGAAAATAATAAAAGGTTTTCGAATACTTTTTCGTTACAAGCCCCCGTTACACAAACCAGTTTTAAAAGATTTCCAAACACTACCGTCCAAAGAAATGCAAATAGCGGTGACGGAAATTATGAAAATGGGCGTTCTCGAACCTGTAGCCTTAAGCCCCAGCTTCATTTCACCTGTTTCTGACCCAAAAAACGGACGGCACGTTTCGTTCAATTTTCAATTTAAAGAACTTGAACTTTTATGTTCAGACAAGCAAATTTCATCTGATAAATATGTTCAGAATCCCAGATTTCATACAGTCCGGCGACTGACTAGTGAAAATAGACCTTTCAAACGCATATTTCCATCTGCCAATAGCAAAAGCACTTTGAAAAATCAGGCTTACGAGGTAGTGAACACTCTACAAAAACTAGGCTGGCAAATAAATCTAAAGAAATCAATTTTCATTCCTCAAAAGACAATAGAGTTCTTGAGCATTGTGTGGGACCCGCATACAAACCGGAAATACCTTCCTTCCAAAAAACAAATAGATATGCGCACGAAAATAGCGTCAATAATTACCCAGAAAATAGCGTGCCTAAGAGAAATTCAAAGCATAGTCGGGTCATTAAACTTCGCCAGCTTTGCCGTTCCACGCGGGCGTCTAAACCATCGACATCTCCTAAAGCATGTCCAGTCAATGCTTTATCAAAATTCCAAGAACCGTTATGCAGTTCCAACGTTTGCATTGGAAGAGCTAATTTGGTGGTTCCAAAACATAGGGAACATATCAGTTATACATCACTCATCTGTAACGCACTATCTAGTGACAGACGCATCGGAGCGGGCCTGGGGCGGACAACTGGACAACCTGATGTTAGCTGGTCATTGGTCGTCAAGGGAGTCGAACCTCCTTTCGAACCAAAGAGAAATGTTGGCCGTCCTGTACGCCTTACGAGATCATTGCCAGCGCCTAGCGGGCTCGTCCTTGGTGATTCAGACCGACAACACTTCGGTAGTCTCTTATCTCAGGCACGAGGGAGGGACCAAGTCTCGGGGCCTAAGAATCTAACTTACAACCTGTACAATATCCACTTGGAAGTTCACCACTTACCAGGCCGCTTCAATTGCGAAGCAGACAAACTGTTGCCGGAGGTAACGAAGATGCTCTTTGCAAAATTAGGCCACCCTGAGATCGATCTATTTGCGTCAGCGAAAACTCACGTAGTTCTTACCTACGGGACGCTAGACATAACAGACCCCAAAGCCCTTTACGATGCATTCAGTCTGAAGTGGCATTACAGGTTAGCCTGGATATTCCCTCCCCCATTTCTCATTCCTTGAGTTCTAGCCCATCTAAATTCTGCAACAGGCCTATATTTAGTAGTGGCACCGAGGTGGACAAAAGTGTTCTGGAGGCCAGACCTCAAGAACCGAGCTGTAGCAGCACCATTTACCATTCTCAACCTAGACAAAGTTCTGATAGATGTGTCAACAGGTCTGCCTCCCCCCAACACTCACAACATGATTCTAGAAGTTTGGAAATATGGGACTGGCCAGAATACTTACAGTCCTGGTCCCAGGAACAACGAGACTTTTTAAAGTCAAGTTGGCGCGACTCATCTTTAAAAACATATGAACCAGCTTGGAAAAAATCGTATCTCTGCTCCAGAGATAATAACATAAACCCTGTCCAACCCCATGGTTCGGACCTTGCTAGGTTTCCTATAGATTTATCGCAAAAAGGCCTGTCATACAATACCGTATTAATCTATAAGTCTGCGATCTCAACTCTTTGTGACCCCAATTTAGGTGTACGCTTAAGTTCGGATGTCATAGAAAAACATGCCTTAAAAGCAATTTCTCTTAAAACCCCTAAACTTTGACATCATGGCTACAAAACAACGATCAGAATCACGATAGCCTGTATGAATGCTCACAGAGAGCATCGGTATTATTACTATTATGTTCTGGCTGCAGAGTCCACGACCTCACCCTTCTAGACATAAGTCCCGAGAATTGCAGTATTAATGAAAACTCAATTTTGTTATGGCCAAAACTCGGTTCCAAAACCGACTCCTAGTAGTTACAAGCAGTCTGGCTGGAGTTTGTTAGAAAATACTGATAATAAATCCCTAGACCCTGTTTACTGGACTAAAAGAGATATATTCTTATCTAAACAAAGAAGAGAACAATGTAAAAGTAATAATTTGTTTCTAACTACTTATGGTTCCCCTAAAACAGCTACACGAACAGTCATTACAAATTGGGTTAAGAAACTACTACTGCGGGTAGGTAAGTATGTAGGTATACATGCATCCGGCCTGCAGTCGCATCTAAGAGCTGGATTCAAAATAGTAATCTGGAAGATATTCTTGCTCGAGGTAACTGGCGGTCAGAAAATACTTTTATGAAGTATTACTGTCGAGAAATCTTACCTATTACTCAGCTAGAAGGAAGTAATATAGGTATCTAATTGCTTTACTCCTGTTGATCTGATTTAAAAACTTAAATCAAATTGAAATGTTTTGTAACTTTGCTTTGTAAATATTACTCTGTACTTGAAAAAATTTAAAAACTTATTTTACATTGTGCTTGTACTTATAACAGAATAAACATTTTTTTTTTTTTTCAATAAAGAATAATATGCGTTGTGTTATAATTTGTATTACTATTACAATTAAGACAATTTTCCAGACATGTTCTTTTGACTTTATTGATAGACTTATTGTGCGACTTTTATATCGTATTTTTTGGAGAAAAAATAAAACAGTTAATTATTGTTTCTTTTATTTGTTTTATGTCATATTTAGTTAATCACCTTTGCTTAACAAACTTTTTAAATAAAAGTTGCGTCTTTAACACAATATATAATAATTGGTATAATAACATACATATTAACACTGTAACTTTCTTTTCATTCACTGGATAATTTGTTACTCACATTGGTGTAATTTCCATTTATCTGTCAAGTGGCACAGCACCAGGCGATAACAAACAGATCTCAAATATTGTAGGCTTTGAATAACGGTACATAAGCTTAATATCAGCGTTTTACCTACAAATAGAACGCTTATTAAGCGAGTTACCTTATTCGAAGTCTACAAGTTCACTTCTGCCTGGTTTCTTAGTTTTCGGGTACGACATTTTCACTTATTCCTTTTTCAGTAATTTTTAAAATTTTAAATCTTATTCACACAATCACTAAAGAGTTATTTGTTGAACTCGTACCCTTATAAAATATTTGAGACTCAATGAGCTAAGCTGCCATGCTGGCCCGCCTGCCTGGCTGGTGCATGGCGCAAAATAGAGGGCGCCACAGGCGGCACGTGACGTAGTACCTATATGACGTAAGTATCATGATTCGATTCATGACCGACATGCCTAGCGGTGCGGAGTTGGGAATGCTCTAAGGTTGGTACCTAATAGGTATTGTACAAAATCACAATATTAATAAACACTATATAGGTCACTACAATCACTGTTATTTTTTTATTGATTTTTAGATGATTTTTATTTAAAAAAATAAATAACTAATAATAATAATAATATAGTAATTAATAGTAATTTTTGAGAGTTTAATTATTGTCTTTGAATAAAAAGATACAAATTTTGTTTATGATCGTTGATTTCCTTTGACATTAAACCAAAATTATTTAATAATGCATTTTTTTTTATTTTCATGCTAACGTTCATTAGTATTATTATCTATGATAATCAAGTGTTAGTCCTTTTGCGAATTAGTCCTTTTGAGAATTAGGCATTCTGCGAATTAGTCCTTTTGAGAATTAGTCCTTTTGAGAATTAGTCCTTTCGCGAATTAGTAATTTTGAGACATGGTAGGCATTTTGCGAATTAGGCATTATGCGACTAAACGCTTTTCCGTCTCACCCTCGCCAGCTCCGCCGCGCGCCTCACTCCACCACCCACACTCAGCGACTGTACAATATCGAATGAACAATACCGCGTCGTACCGAAAACATCCAGAGCCTATCAGGAAATGTTTTTCAGCAGAAAATCTGCACAGAATCGGTGCAGAGGCGGTAACGAAACGAAAACGCACCGACGATCGTGAGGAAGAGGCCTTAGGGTTCTAAATAACAAAAACATGAACGCAACTTCACCGCCATTTTTTTATTTTGACAACAGTAATAATTTCATTTGTAAAATGTCAAAGCTGTCAAAAGAAGGACGGCGAGTATTTTTGTTCGCCTCAGCAATTCAACATTGATCAAACTTATGTAAAATTAAGTTTTAACTTGCACCAATTAAGATTTAAACAAGATCTAACTGTGTTAATATAAAAAAAGTATTTTATTATCTGATATTGCTGGAGTATAATGAAATAAATCGTCACAATATGAGGCGAGGTCATGCAGGCATCGGTGGATGGCGAAATGAAAATCCTAGACATTTTAGGCCTAGAAGCGGTGGACCTCCGCTATTTAGGCCCAATAGAAATTATCCTTTACAGGATATACTCAGGTAACATGCGTTATTACATTAAATTCTTAGTTATTGACCAGTGCACATTGCATCATTTTGCGCGCCGAATGTTCTTGTACTACCTGTAAACACGAAATTTATTTGTTTTTGTTTATTAGTTATTTAAACTTATAGCAATTCTTTAATAGTGTGCTAGCTGGAGATAGTGTTTTTAACTTAAAGTATAAACATATAGTTAGAATACTTTTAAAACTTAGTTTGTGATGATGTACCTACAAATATTGTATTTGCAGGTTTCCGCCCCCTGGGCCACGACCACTAAGAGGCCAGTTTATCAACCGTCCTGGTCTATTGAATACTCCTCCCCCTGATATTCATGATAGAAACACCTATAGACAGGACAATCAATCAACACATCAATACCGACCACAAGATCGAAGTCATCATCAAGGCCCAAGACCGTATTTCCCTATATTTGATCGTATTGTGAGACATGATAAAGATCAAGGGTATCAATATAAAGATAAAAGTTATTATGATAACTCCAAAAATGACCACTGGCGAATAAATAGTTTGGGGGATGTTGATGATCGCCAACTTGCAATTCAACCCAATACTTCAGAGCATTATGGAGTCCATCCTTTATCACCATGGAGCCATCCTCCTGATAATAAGATGCAGTATTTTGACGATAGAACCATAAATAAACCTTACAGGCATAATGATATCACAGAAACCAACAATAAAATACCTGTACTTGAATACTCGGGGCACAGACCACCATCTTCAGATCATTATGGTGGCAATCCCAGTTCCACCCTGGACAACTCTAATAGTTTCAGCCGTTCTGTGGATGATACGGTTGATATAATACGTAAACGACTACAGAACCGAGGAGAGCCACATCAAACTTTAGAAGACCAAACAAATGACAATAATGACATTGATGACCGTGTAGCAGATTCCATGTCAAGTAATTATCAAAACATTCAACAAAATCAACCTGTTAAAAGGAGAGTACAAAAACAAAAACAAAATGTGGAAGCCAATTGTGATAAAATGAAAAATAAAATAGTGCATGAACTTTTTAAAATGGATAAAGACAAAATTCATAAGCTGATGGATAACCCTAGTTCATCCTCAAAATTTGAGTATGCACTCAACAGTTTTATAACTGAGTCACAAAATAGCTTAAATAGGCATTTAAGGTCAGTTGCTGAAAAAT
This sequence comes from Eudonia lacustrata, assembly GCA_947562085.1. Lineage (NCBI taxonomy): Eukaryota > Metazoa > Arthropoda > Insecta > Lepidoptera > Crambidae > Eudonia > Eudonia lacustrata. Next base: position 5,868,859 of record OX387326.1, on the reverse strand, counting down.
CATTATGTACTTCTGAAGAATTTGTACACAATGACAATAACACCATTTACGAAGACACTTTTATGAAACAAATGCAAGGCATTTTAGATCCACAAGACACTGTTCTGTTAGAAGATATAAAGCCACTTGTTTTAGCGGAGCTTAGCAAAGTATTGCAGTTAAATGAATATGATCAACCATTTCAAGTAATTGAAGATCAAGGAATTTATCAACCAATAAATGAACAGCCAAATTTCGACCCCTATGATTCATACAATTATGAAGAGTTCCCTCAAAGTCATTATAATGATCAGTCGCAGTCACCATCACCACAAAGGGTGTGTAGCAACTACGAAAATCCTAAAACAGATAGTGACAATTATACAAACTTTGAATGTATTCAACCTGAACAACCAAAACCAAAACCAAAACCAAAACCTCTTTTTGAAAGAAGGAGTGCTTCCTTTAGCACTGAGATATGTTCAGAACGAAGTCTTACTTCCATTCCTGAAAAGACATCAAGAATAAATGCTCCTATTAAACCAGAACAAGATAATTTGTTTCCCACAGAAAGGCGACATTCTAGAAGGAGCTTAGAAAACAAACTACATGAAGAAATTGAGCCACCAGTTCCTCTGTTCGACTCAAATACAGAACAGTTATCTGATGATGAGGATCCATTTGCTGAATTGGACAGACAGTATCATGTAGCTGTAGATCATAATTTTATTGAAACTTATGGTATATCCAGCCCACAACCATCTACACCTAACATAATAATTAACCAAAACACTGCTAAATCTCAGGACACTCAATATGAAGCAAATATTAAAATTAGAAGGCCAAGTCAAGATACAGATAGCTTAAAACAAGAAATCGATGATCAACTATTTAATATTGCAATGTCACCTTTAAAATTATCATTAATGAATACTGAGATACCTCTGACAGAAGATTCAGCAAACTCAAGTAGTTCTTTTCAAATTAAACAGGAACTTTCACCTATATCTATAAATATTCCCTCTGATAATTGTGAACGCAGTGCACCACTCATCAATATAAAGCAGGAGAGCAGTATTAATGTAGATAAACATACAGAAAGTGCAGAAAACTTTAGTACACCTTTAAAAACTTCTTTACCCTCGAATACTCGCAAAAGATCTGTTGACCAAAAACCACCTCACCGTAAAGAAAAACGCAAAAAAAGCGATAGCTCACAATCGGACTCTAGTAACCAAATCATGAATAAAAACATAATTATAAATGTAAATGATTGTTCGTCGAAAGATACTGAAAAATGCACTGAAGCAGCTAAATCTATTTTCAATCTATATTTCTCGAAAGATGACACAGCAAAAAATACTAAACAAATAAAATCAGTTGAAAAATCAGATAAATTTGTTAAAAAAAAAGAAACACAAAAGACTAATGAAAAAGAAAGTGAAAAGAAGCACAAAAAAAGACAACGCTCTGTTTCTTCTAGTCATTCCACTGTTAGTCCAAAAGAGAAAGATAATGTTAATAACAATTCCCAAAGCAATAAGTCGGAATCTAAAACTAAGTTGCAAACCATAGATATGTTTACAGAACAACCTCGCAAAATTAGTGGAGTACATCAAGCTCATAGAAATACAACCGCTTGTCCAAATACTCCAGTCAAAGAAAAGACTACCAGCCAACATACCAAACCAGTGAAAACAAACAATAAAAAAAATAGTACAAAACACATATCAACCAACGTTTTACAAAAAACGCATGCAAAAGAGACGCAAACAATTGAAAGTAAAAGTGTTAGTTCCAGATTTTGCCAAACAGAAAAGAAAAAGATGATAAATAGATTGGTACAAACTAGTCCAGTTTGTTTTGAAAAACCTGGTATTAAAGCAACAGATGCTTTTGAAAGAATGAAAGAGATTGACATGGAAATTCAAAACCTTCTACAGGAAAAATTTAAATTATACAACTGTATAAAAACCAGCGACCCATGTTCAAGCACGATTCAAGGATTGGGCGTAACTGTAGTGAATGTCACCCCTGAAACCGAAACACAAGAACATGATGACAATGAGGTTGAGGTGATCTCGGCTGATGATATTATAGAAGACTTTACAAATATTCCAGTAGAAGAACTTGAACAAATAGCTTTAGAAAGTGTTCAAGATCAAAATGGTGATAAAAAACGTAAGAAGAGAAACAGACGTCAAAATATATTAGAAGAGGAGCGTGCAAGCTCATCTAGCCCCACCACTAGGAAGAATGCGAAAAAATGTAAGACTCTAAACATTTCTCTTTTAGAACAAATTATTACAGATGATAGACCTCTGGAAGACATTATATCGTTGGATGATCTGGAAAGCACACCTGTTAAAAATAGAAAGCAAAAACAGGTAACAAATGTACCAAAGAGAAAAACTGTTAAGAAAACGAAAAAAGCGAGACCAAGTATCAGTATAACTGACTATAATTTAAGAGAATGTTCTGTTATTTTAACCCGTGAAGATTACAGTATGTACCATAAACCTATAACTGAAGCTGCTGACTTGGTACTAGAAGAAGTTCCAATTATTGTTGAATGTGCTGAAGAAGTGATTTCAACAGAGGAACCTAGTATAATTGAAGAAACAGTTGGGAATGATTTGCAATTTGATATGTTAGATGTGTCTGAGGACATTGTGATTGGAGACAACTGTGAAGTCAAGTCGAATGATGACAAAGATGTTGAGAGAACTGAAATGGCAGCAACTGAAGAGATAATATTGGACAATAGCCAGTCTTTGGCGCCGGTGCCATCTGACGCCGGCCAGGAAGAGGGGGTGTGCAAGACGTATGACTACTCTACTGATGAGAGCTTGCGACGTGACACACTCACGGTGACTGGCCACGCTGATGCTGTGCTTGCTATTGAGGTAACAACTTTTCCTTTCCTTTCCTTTGCTTCCATCTTGAAATCAAGTCATCACTACAATTTGATGGGTAATGGCTTAATCACCACGCTTGCCAAGTGCGGGTTGGTGATCACAAACCCGAGCTATGCATCGAAAAATCCGAAATACATTTTGCCCGACCTGGGAATTGAACCCCGACCTTCGGATATCGGACCGAGCGCTCTGGCACTCCACCGAGGCGTTAAATAAGATAACATTATAAAAAAAAATATATTAATACCCGTTTTCACCGACGGCGACGACACCCTGACATTCCTGAGGCATGTGATGGTTGATTGCTGGAGTAAACCTCACCTAACTGAGTGAACTTTAGGTTGGTGAAAATGGGCATCAACAACAACCCGCCTTACACCTCGCCTAACGTCTCGGTGGCCGAGTGGCAAAACGCTCGGCCCTACCGACCCGAAGGTCCCGTCCCGTCATCAAGGATCCGAAGGTTCATTTCCCAGGTCGGGCAATATGTCTCGGGTTTTTCGATGCATCTTACCTCCTAGCGTGGGAGATAAATCAAACAGCCAGTATGTTGTCTATAGCTTCGTGAGCTGAGAGCTAAGAGAGTTCTGTATTTGTATTTCACATCTTATATATGTTACCGGATAATTGTACGAACCGTTAGTTTATAATTAATCTAGTGAGATTATAAACTGTCGATAGATTGTGAACGGACACTATAATTTACAATATAACGCTAACATTTTCGTAAGTTTATCAACTGACGATATCTAGCTGTCGGTTTATAATTTTACTAAATTTAAACCGTCAGATTACAAACAAATGAACCAATCTCTGCACCGTCTTACAATTTATCGCCCGCGAAATTGTGAACCGTCTTCTGATTGGTCAGCATTATAGGTGACACAATGTTCGTGTCCATAGAGCTAGGCACAAAATGACTGGGTAGGCAAAGAATTCATTTTAATTTTAAGTTTTGTTTTAAAGAAATGGGTTATATACCTATATGCCATTGATTTTCAAAGTGTGGGGCGCGCCCTTCCAGGGCGGCGCGACAACATGTGAAGGGGGCGCGGGCGCGCTTACGGGCACGGCACACGGTGGGGAGAGGGAGGGAAGAGGCGAAGCGCCACCCCTTTTTCATTTAGCAGTAGGGAGGCGTTCCAGAAAAAACATTGGGAACCCCTATAATATATACTAATTATTACTAATGCTTAAGTCTTTGCCCAGCTCAGCAGTGGGACAGTATATAGACTATTTCCTTACTTACTTACATTAAGCCTTATAGGCCCATGCAGATATCATACTAATAAGAAATGCGAAAGTTTGTGTGCATGTCTGTATATTTGTTTCTTCTTCACGCTGCAACGGATGGATGGATTTGGATGAAATTTGGCATACAGATAGTTTATAACCTGAATTAACACATAGGAGTTTTTATCCTTATATTCCCACGGGAATCACACTATAAATATATTAAAAACTACAACTTAATTTTCCAATGCAAAATGATTTGTTTGTTTTGTTGTCATGGAAACCAAAGAGAATTTATTCACTTGATGGATACTCAAAGCGGTACGAAGTCCGCCGGGTCCACTAGTTATTCATATGGGAAGACTTGTGCCCTACAGTTTTATGTTTATAGCCTGATGAAGATAACGATTTTGTACATACATACAATCATCAAATCTTGCATCTTGCTACGATTCTTATATACATCTTTCGCTTCATTTGATTTTATCTTAAGTTTTGTTGTTCAAATTATCTGTAGTATAGAATAATAGTGTAGACTATTAATAAAGAGTTAACGTTTGTGACCTTGCTTGTTTGTATGTCGGGGCTAATCTCTGGAAATACTACTGGTTCAATTCCAAAAATTCTTTTGCTGATTTTTAAGTCTTAAATCTACGCGGACGAAAGCGCGAGTAAAGACCTAGTATGTTATTATAAACTTATAACTCTTCTTCCAGTGCATTGAAAACAGCTTCATAGCAGCCTGCCTCGATGGTAACGTCTACCACTTCAGTAACGACGGCCAGCTGATCGCGACCCTGAGGGGATCCAACTTGGCGGTGACATGTCTCACTATTGTGAAAGAGAAATATGGGATCACGGTTTATACCGGCTCTCTTGACTCTAGGATAAGATATTATGATTTGGACGTAAGTTACTTTTTTATTATTCCTTACGCATAAGCTGATGATTGAGGAGCTCTATGGCGCAGTTATAAACGCGCCCGGTCTGCGAGTGCTGAGGTTAAGCAACTTTCGCAAAGGCCGGTCATAGGATGGGGGACCAAAAATTTATCATCTCGAGCTCTTCCGTGTTTCATAAAGCACGTAAAGCCGTTGGTCCCGGCTGCATTAGCAGTCGTTACAACCACCAATCGACACTAGGCCCGCGTTGTGGTTTATGGCCCGTTCTCCCTATCCATCCATAGGGAAGGCTTGTGTCCCAGAGTAGGGAAATGAATATGAGCTGATGATGAAGTTGATGACTGTACTCTGATGTTGAGTGATGATAAGACCGAAAGTTGAAGCGCATTTCACTCCAAGTGTACTATTGAAGAACTAGCTATTTTATATCTTAACTGTCGTAACATAAAGCTATTAAAGTAGTTGTATTAAATGCATATTTAAGTAGTAGCTAACTAGACGGACTTAAACCAAACAAAAAAAAAATTAAGTACCCCCACTGGGAATCGAACCGAGACTGGTCGGTGGTTTTAACATAAGCTAACCTATTAAGATCACAGAGTCGATAATTAATGAAATCAGGCGTTATTAAGCGGAAGTCCATGGTACAAAAAATATAATTGAAATAAATTTAGCGGAATTAACACTACATTTTCTATAACACAAAGGCGGTAAATTAGTACTGATTTTAATTTATTCTTATACCTTCTTGTGGTTCTTGTGATTTCTTTGTGTAAAAAAAACAGTTATAAATATTATGTAATTTCTTTTTCTGCAGACGGGGCTCGAAAAGGGTCCGGAGTGTAATGTGCTCAGTCCGATACAGACAATGGACCGGGCTTGGGACACAATATTCGTTGGGACCAGAACAGGATTTGTCCTGCAGTTTGAATGCAAGGTATGTAGAATACAAAATTATATTCAATTTAGTTTGTTTTTTTACTCACTGGGCAAGCACTTGGATTAACCCAGATGTTACTAATGTTTGATATACGGATCATTGAACAAAATACAATATTAAGTCCTATGCAAAATTGCTCACATTTTGTGTGAAAAATTATTTTGTTCAATAATCCGTATATCAAACATTAGTAACATCTGGGTTTACGCGTCATGTTAAGTCATAGTCATAACTATTTATATGTCATAATTAAGTCGGGCTAAGGTTGAAGGTGGAAGTGCACTTCACCTCCTTCTTCGAATCCTCAAATACTGAGGAACTACCTTTTATTGTTTTCTAAAGATTACGCGAACACTACACATTGAAATGAAACAACTTTTACGGTCCGTGGTCACAGGGAGTCTCCCCGTGACCACGGACCCTGCAAAGGGTTCGAAACGTCAGGGTAAACATTAAATAGTAATGTGTAAAATAAACGCGAGTAGATCCGTAAAAGTTGTTTCATTTCTACCTAAATTTGCTAGCTTTGCTTCTTATGTTTCTAACATGGGTGACCAAAAAAGCCTTGCTACCAACCATACTTACCAACAGTACAATGTAACCCCCGCTGGGAATCTAACCTGGCACTGGGTCTATGAGAGCAGTGGTGGTGTAACTACTTGACCATATCTGTTGGACACTATAATTTTAACTTTATACCCTTGACATAAGGTCGAAAACCAGTAAAAAAATTCAGCATGTGCCCTTTAAAAGATTAATCTGTCGTCTGCTGTGAATATAGACACAATAGAATTTTTAATGTTTGAAGGACAGATCTGGCACTAAGCAGACGAAACAGAACACAATAGAATTTTTAATTGTTTTAAGTTTTAATGACAATTAAGTCTCTTGCTGCCCCTTTTTTATGTATAGTACTAAATAGAGAAGGAAAGACATTTAATTGTCATTAAAACTTAATTGACGTCTCTGAGTACGGCAGTTAGTCTCATTAAATATAATACAAATGTCAAAACTGGCCCAATATTGTTATTGGCACTAGGTTAAGAGCGAGGCACCCCAACACAACTATTTACATTACTCTCTGGGGTTGTCTCACTACATATTATGTATTTTATTGGGAAATAAAAAAATATTTATTTTAATTTTTTTATTTCAAACTATCTTTTTCTCTTTAGAACAACATGCTAATACCGGTGAGCACGGTGAAGTTCTCTGACCAATCTATCCTGGCCCTCCGCGCCATGAAAGAAGGTCCCCGCAAGGTCTTGCTGGTCGCCGCCCGCTCTGAAGACGTCACTATAAAGGACGCCCAGACCGGCCTCTTGCTCAGAACACTGCAAGGGCCCAAAATGACAGTGTACACCCTGCTTTACGAAGACGGCAAGATATATTGCGGCACTAGCAGCCATCAGATTCACGTGTTTGATTATGCTGTGAGTAGAATTGTGGATTCCATTTAATATTTTACAAAATAATCCACCTTAACACAACACTTTTTACGAATTAAAATTATTTATAATTTTACGTATTAACAATCATTTCAATAAGTCCTGAGACTAAATAGTAAAACAAAGTTTTTTTGATAAAATTATTTTTTATTCGTCAACATACGTCTCCTTCAACTGCAATACAGTCTCTCCAACGCTTTTCTAACTTTTCTATTCCATGAGTGGTAGAAAGATTTATTTTCAGACAACAGAAAATGTAGTTATTATACAGTTCTTACATATTAAAAGAATCGTCTAATAAGACACCAGATTGTAGCGTACTTTCATTTCCCCCAGAGCGGAAGCCACGTGGGCGCACACGAGGGCGGCAAGGGCGCAGTGTGTTTACGCGCCACCGGCGGCCTCGTGTTCGCGGGCTGCTACGACGGCTGCGTCTACATCTACCGGGAAGGCTCGCCCCGCCCGAGGGCGCAGTTGAGGGGGCCCGGTCTCATGTTACTGTCCCTGTGCGTTCAAGGAAGCAGGGTGAGTGTTACTTACATATCATCTTACTGGTACAAACTCATACATATAGGCAGGTAGGCCTGGTGTTCGCGGGCTGCCACAAAGGCTGCCTCTTCGTCTACCGGGAAGGGGCGCAGTTGAGGGGGTCCGGTCTGATGTTACTGTCCCTATCCGTGCAAGGAAGTTTGGTAAGCGTTACTTACATATTATCTTACTGGCACAAATAATAATATAGATAGGCTGGTGTTCGCGGGCTGCTACGACGATTGCGTGTACGTCTACCGGGAAGGGGCGCAGTTGAGGGGGCCGGGTGTGATGTTACTGTCCCTATGCGTGCTAGGCAGCAGAGTGAGTGTTACTTACACATACTTATCTTACTGGCACAAAGACATACATATACACCGTTAATTTTTATTGGTTTTGGACCCGCAGATGGGTAGATCAGACTGAACAACTTTCCCCAAGAAACGAGATATTTTTTTAACTTTTCTATACAAAGCCTCTATTGACCGAGCATGGTTTGTATGGGAAAGTTAAAAAAATATCTCGTTTTTGACCTATGCTTCTTGGGGATAGTTGTTCAGTTTCATGGTCTGATCTACCCACCTGCGGGTCCAAAACCAATAAAAAATAACGGTGTAGATATGTAGGCCTGGTGTTCGCGGGCTGCTGCGACGGTTACGTGTAAGTCTACCGGGAAGGGGGCCAGTCTGATGTTACTGTCCCTGTGCATGCAAGGAAGCAGAGTGAGTGAAATCTTTATTTGGACACCTACACGTTATTACAACAATGGTAATGACAATAAAATTAATACTTACACAAACATTTATCTACATTTTTTTTGCTCTGGCCTTGTGTGGCCTTGCATCCTGCTGTGAGACCCCGACTTTATGATGCTCTCCGTCTGCGTGCAAGGTATCAATGTAAGTGTAACGAACACCTACATGGCTCGCTCCGGCCTTGCGCGACCCGACCTATGCTGCTTTCATTCAGCGTACAAGGTAAGTTTATTGTTACACACACGTATGTGCTGTATATATTGTATAGTCGACCATGAAATTGCTTTATCACTTTTGACAAAAACTTCCATTACAATAAAGTCGCTAAGGCTCATTGTCAATAATGACAACTTATCTGTCACTCGGACTTTTAAACAAAAATAGAACTTGTTGTTTTATTATATGCAAACAAAATTCACTTCTAAGGTGGTAAAGCAATTTCATTGTCGACTATACTTACAGCGATTGTTCGTGAGGTTGCTCTCCCTGTGCTTCCAAAGAAGCTAAATGAGCATCACAGTATGATATCTATTGCGCGGCGTATATCTACCGGGAAGGCTCGCCCCGCTCGAGGGCGCAATTGAGGGGGCCCGGCCTGATATTAAAACCTTAGGGCCGAAACACATAAACACGATACGACGTCGCACCGCAAAAATAAACGTTACGCCAGGCTAGTATAAACCTTATTGCCTGTCAAATACTAGACAGGCGTCCCATCGTGGTAACGCCTCGGTGGCCGGGATTGACATAAGATTGACCACGAGATTTAGCGCGGCTTATGTCAATCCCATACATTTTATTCTTTTCGAAATTCGCTATCGATTTCTTAATGTTACTTTGGCTAAGCCTACTGGTGAGAGATAAAAAATCCCATTTTAATATATTATATTTTCAAAGTTTTGAAGTGTGTTTTTTTTTTTATATTACAGATAATTGCCGGATACAAGGACAGGAGTTTGTACATTTGGAAAATTCCACTTAGCATACTACAAGAGATGATTTTATAAATTTATACATGGTGTTAGTGTTATAGATTAAATCTCACCATTTGTTTAGTTATGGTTATGTACGAAAAAATATTTTCTAGTTTGTACCGTGTATATACTAGAATAAAATAAAGTTTATTTAATTAAGTTTTATGTGTAAAAATTCTTCTTTTTTTTCACCTACATCCCATTTCATTTCATTCCCCTCGTCCGATAGACTTCAAAAGTGGTGCACGCATTTTAAATTGCTCCCGTATTTTTAATTCTAAACGTTGCAAAGTGTCAGTTTTATAAAGCGAGCTTCTATTTTATATATAGCTTGGACTAAATTACATCTAATTTGCTAATATTAAAGGGAAATCTCAAGGCGAAAGAGGTAAAACATCAGCAATACAGTGACATTTCGGCGGTATTCGTAAGTTATTTCACATAACTTCTAAAGCTGCGAACAAAAGAAGTTGACCTTCGACAAATTATCTGCGAACACTCGAAGCAGCTGACTGCTATACTTAGCTACATTTCGCCGAGCTTACAAGTTGTTGTGTGGCGCCGCGTGTTGGGTGGCGGACTGGGCGCATCAACCAAATCTGGAATCTCAAGATCGAATCAAGTTGCGGCCGCTAGACTTCTTGCTTTGTTTTTTTTTTTTTTTTTTTTTCATTTTTTATTATTATTGTTTTTGAAAGTCTACGTTGAGATATTTAAATTATTTTGTAAATTTATCGTCCCGATTACTCTGCGTGCGTTCGGCACTCTGTGCACCATCGCTATATTGAAGGCAACCGACATAATTTGCTGTCCTACTTACGCACCGCTTGTGCCTGCCGTGCGCTCGCCGCTGCCGCCTCGCCTGCGCGCTTGCCTAGCTTCTGAATCAACCAATTGTAAGCTTAACCATAATGCATCAATGCGCCGCTTGCCAATCTACTATTGAAGATAATGATGACTTGGTATGTTGTTACTGCTCATCCGTCTATCATGGCCTGTGTGTTGGTTTATCGCTTTCTGAGTTAAAAAAGCTGTCATCTGACACAATGGCGAGTTGGCTCTGCCCAGAATGTCGCAACAGAAAACCGCGAGGCGATAACACCAATACGCCAGTTCGGCCGTCAACACCTGCCAATACAAACGCTGAGTCAAATGTAACATTGCGCCGTGGAAAACAGGGCCCGTCTAAAAAGCTGGCCGCAGCCACGCCCCCGTCCGCGCCTGCGCCCGCGCCCATACTGACAGGTTGCTCTGGATCACGCGTCACCCGTTCGGAGCTACGAACCATCATGCAAGAAGAGCTTCGAGGATTCATTAAAGAATGCGTTAGGGAACTAAAAGTTGACATAAACCGGGAATTAAAAGCTATCGGTAGCGAGGTTGGTTCCTTGAAGGACTCAATTAATTATATGAGTGATTCCTTTGATAGATTGAACACAGACATTTCAACCTGTAAAACTGAAATAGAGTCCATCACGAAGGAGAACGAAGCCCTTCGCCTCGATCTAAACACCATTACCAGTCGGTTGAACCAACTAGAACAGGTCTCCCGCGCAGCAAACCTGGAAATCCAATGCGTTCCTGAGAGGAAGTCTGAAAATCTATTATCTATAGTCAAGCAATTAGGTAACACTGTATCCTACCCAATTTATAATTCTGATATTTTTTATTGCTCTCGAATTGCGAAGAAAAACCCAGAGAGTCTACGTTCAATACTCATTAAGCTAAACAGCCCTCGCTCGCGGGATACACTTCTAGCTGCTACAATAAAATATAATAAAAGTCACCCGCAGGATAGACTGAACGCGGGGCCATCTAGGCTTTGGAACCGACAAGGGGACCGCCGTTTTTGTTACCGAAAATCTATCGCCGGAAAATAAACATCTACATGCGTCGGCGCGCGCTCGAGCAAAGGAGCTACAATATAAGCACGTATGGGTTCGCGGCGGCCGTGTTTATATGCGTAAGACTGACACGTCGGAATATATACTTGTGAGAAATCTATCGACATTGGAACAATTAACATAATTTGATTTATTGTTTTTTTTTGGATAGCGTACAGTTATTAAGACTTAAAATACGATAAGTTAAATGTTCGTGGTCTTCGTACGAAAACCATAGATTTTTACAAAAATGTACTGTGTTCTTGTTACGACGTTATTTTCTTATGTGAAACTTGGCTAAACGGTACCATATTCGATGGCGAACTTTTTAATGACCGGTATGTGGTGTACAGGCACGACCGGGAGTCTAGCGGTTTCCATAGAGGCAAATCTGGTGGTGGGGTTCTCATTGCGGTATCCAGGCATATTCATTCCCGAAGGTTGTCCCAGTTAGAGAGCGATTGCGAAGACTTATGGGTGGAGCTGGAGATAGGCAGTAAAAGCAAATTCCTTTGACAAATTGTTATTATGTGGTGTATATCTACCCCCTCCAATACAGAAACATATTCTAGATCACTATATTGAGAACACAAACCGTATTTTGGAATCAAGTGCGAAAGCTTTAATCTTGGGCGATTTCAACTTAAGTAGCATTGTTTGGAATTCACATAACTATATCACTAAGAGTTCTCTGGATATTGCCCTTACAGACTTTATTGCTCTTAACAACCTCACACAATACAACCACGTTTTGAATGAAAAGGGTAAAACTCTTGATCTCGTTCTTTCAAACATATTGGTTGAAAAAGTGATACGAAGTGACTTCCTATTAAGTAAGCTTGACTCTTACCACCCTCCTTTAGAATTAACTCTTTCATGTTGCGGTCCGCCTAGTTTATTGCCTAATGCTACGAATAAAAGATTTAACTTTCACAAGGCAGACTATGATACAATTAGTACCTATTTAAGTTCAATATCATGGGAACTTGAGCTATGTTCGTGCTCCTCGATTGATGTTATGGTTGAGAAATTTTATAATTTAATAAGAGATGCAATTACGAAGTACGTTCCGAAAAGCAAACCGCCTTCAAAGAAGTTTCCAATTTGGTACACAAAGGAACTCATCCACCTATTAAAAGAAAAATAAACTGCGATTAAAGTATCGCAATTAAAAAACCCCCTAGGCGAACTGGCTCTTAGTGCACTCAAAAAAAGTTGTGCACATTTATTATACACCTGTTATAACGCGTATATCACCAACCTAAAAAAATCGCTATCCGTTAGCCCTAAATTGTTCTGGTCATTTCTGAAAAATAAAAAATGTAAAAGTACCACTTATCCATCATCCATGAGTTCCGGCGATGTCACACCCAAGTAACACAGGAGGCATTTTAAGAAACGAATAGTAAACTTATGTAGAGCTTAAGGTCCGTGTAAACTCTTACATAAGTTCACCGAGCATCTTGACGCCTAAAACTGACATCTCAAAACCATTATGATGCTTTACACTGTATAACGGTTGGATAAGGACATATCAAAATGCTTTTGTAAAGCGTTTAGTTGTAGTGCAGCAAATCTACACGCATCTATACAGCTTTTAGCTGTTTTTAGTGCATTTGGATATACAATGGCATTCTTAAGTAATAGATAAATGTTTAATAGCATAATCATGAACCATTATAATGCTACGGAAATCCGCTATACAGCTTACAGCTGTTTATAGTGCCCTAGGAGGTACAATAGCATTTTAAAGTAGTAAAGAATATGCTTAATGCTGCTTATAGCATAAAGTTGTAGCATTATAATGCACCGTAAATCCATTATACAGCTTTGAGCGGTTTCTAGTGTCTTTTGTTGTATAATAGCACTTTTAAGTGGTAAGTAAAAGCCTAGTACTGCTGAACAGCATAAACGTGAATCAATGTAATGCTTGCATTTTTAATGATCAACTGAGTTCTGTTGTACAGCCAACAGCTCTTTAATCAAATGCACGTGACTTATTGTAATGCGTATGGCTTTTATTGTTTTGCTCTTCTGACTTCTGGCTAAATAATTGTTCACGTGTGAGTGTTTACTCTGCAGGCAGCACTAATTTGCTTTTTTAAAGGCTCACCGGGCTTCTATAGACAGACACCATTTTGTAAATATTTTATAACCTAAAACATTATCATTCGGACCTATTTATAAAAGCAATAAACCTATAAAACAAGGATAAAACCTTATTAAATATACTGCCCAACCAACAATTATGTTAATTATACAAAATACGTTATATACTAGAAATACATAATTGTTTTGGTTGTTCCAAACATATCTATATTTAACATTTTAGATCAAAACCACAAAATATAGAAGGCGCGTGAAAATTTTCAATGAAACATAAGTAGACATTTACAGTAAACTACATTGCGCATTAATTTTGATGGCATGAAACAACAAAAAGTCAAAAACTATTAACCAGTATTATAAATTTTGTTTTCACAATAAAGCGTTTTGACATAGACAGTGTTCGTCCATTATTATATTGCAAGTCAAAGTAGTTTAATTGCAACGTCAATTTATTATAAACATTTGTACCGTGGTGTTAGTGATGTTTTTGCAATGATGTAGGATTGATTAAGTTCTAACTGTATACACTCAAATAGCTCGTCTAATGCTTTTGTAATGCAATTAACATATTCATTATCTAAAATATTGCTAGCTTAGTGCTTCTGTAATGCGATTAGCAACTTCATTGACCATAATAATGCTTCTTTAATGCAATTGTTACCTTCCTTGACCACAATAATGCTAATATAATGTCTCTGTAATGCAATTAAACAACTAATGTGAACTTATTTAGGATCTAAAGCCGTATAATTTGAGCCCAAATAAGCATTACAGTAGCCGTATAAACGTTTGTAATGCTACTAAAAAACAAACCCAAAATGCGAAAAAGATACAGAAATACTGTAAGTCGGCCGATATACTGCTTTGATGTGTTACTTGGGCAGCTAACTGCGGCGAAAGTATATGTAACCTTTTTGCCTCTTATTTTTCATCGGTATACAAAACTACTTCCATTTTGCAAAAAACTACTGACGACTTGACTCTTACCACAAATTATCTCACCAATCTGAGCTTCTCTCAAGATGAAGTTCTTAAAACGCTTAAGGGTCTTGATCGGAATAAGGGAGCTGGACCTGACGGTATACCCCCTCTGTTTGTGGTCAGTTGTCGCGAAGCCATATCTTTACCTTTGACTGTCATCTTCAACTTTTCATTAAAGACTGGCACTTTTCCTTCGGCCTGGAAAGAAGCACGTATTGTCTCTATTTTTAAATCAGGTGATATTAGTTCTGTTCATAACTACAGACCAATATCTATCCTCTGCGTCTTTGGTAAGGTTTTTGAATCCCTGGTGTGTCCCGTTTTGGGTTGGCACATAAAGCAAATAATTTCAACTCAACAATCCGGTTTCATGACATCTCGATCTACAGCTACCAATCTCATTTCATTTTGACATATATCTCTGAATCTCTTGACTCCCGTTTATCTGTGGATACCATTTACACAGACTTTAGTAAGGCCTTTGACACTGTAGACCACAATATACTACTCCGGAAACTCTCATCTTTCGGTATCTATTGTAATCTTCTTTTTTGGTTCTCTTCATACCTTAGTCAGAGGAAATCGAAAGTGGTGGTGGACGGATTTTCTTCAGAGCCATTTTTAGCTACATCTGGTGTACCTCAGGGTTCTCACCTTGGCCCGGTTCTCTTCAACATTTTCATAAACGATATTGTGCCAATTTTCAACCATGCCACCTGTTTTCTATACGCAGATGACATGAAATTGTCTATGCAAATCAGAGATCATAGTGACTCACAATTATTGCAAGAGGATTTGGACCGACTGGCTTTGTGGTGCTCAAGGAACAAATTATTTTTAAATCTGGATAAATGTAAATATATTAGGTTCTCAAGATGCGCTCACGTTTCGCCGCCTGTTTACAATATTGATAGTCACTCTTTGGAAGAGGTTGAGTCTATTCGAGACCTTGGCGTGGTATTAGATAGGAAATTACGCTTTCATACACACATCGACAAAACTGTCACTGCTGGGATTCGTGTTACGGAACGCGAAAGAATTTAAAAGGCCCTCTACAAAGATTCTTTTGTATGCATCACTGGTTCGCTCTAATCTTGAGTATTGTAGCCAGGTCTGGTCTTCGCATTATGACGTACATATAAAACGCCTAGAGCGTATACAGAAGCGATTTTTGTGGCATCTTTCGTACCAAACAAATAAAGTTAAGGAGATACCTTCATATAAGGAACGACTGACTTATTTTAAACTTAACAGTTTGCAGGAAAGAAGGTTTTTGTTGGATCTTATGGCATTATACAAAATAGTGAATGGATATGTGGATTGCCCATCACTATTAAGTTTAATAAATTTTAATATTCCACACAAGTCAGCTCGTGCCGGAAGGTATGTCCCCTTTTCAGTAAAAGGCAGTAAGACAAATCTGGGTCACCACACAACATGAACAGGGTGCAAAGAGAATATAATAAAATTAGCAAAGCATGTGATATAGATATCTTCGCAGACGAACCGCAGAGATTTAAGCGCAAAATATTTTCGCATCGAACCTGGTTGACTTCTAGTAACCTTTTAATTATTATTTTTTTAACAATTATTAAATAATCGAATATGGTAATGTTTATAGTTTAAAGCAAAATATACCTATTATTTATTAATAAAATGTAATCCACTATGCATGCCGTGGCAGCCTCTAATTGAGACGGCACCTAGCTTTAAGTCTATAATAATGTTCTACTTAGTTATTGCTTGTATTTGTGTTTGTCTTGTTAGTTGTCCTTAAAAAAAAAAAAAAAAAAAAAAAAAAACCTTCTTCGTAACATAATAAGTCAGACCAAAAGTTCCAATTCTAGTATAACTCGCAGAGCTGAAAATCTATGCTTTGTTCTAAATACTATTCAATTCAACCATTTTATTGCACTCCTTATCTTTATATATATAAATCTTCTGTGCGTGTGTATGTTATTAAACTCCTAAACGGCTGGACCGATTTGGATGAAATTTTCTGTGTGTTCAAGTGGATTCAAGAATGGTTTACATTTACAATTGGACCCGGTAGGTGGCGCTGCTATAGGGGTCCATCATAAGAGATAAAATGTAAGAATAAGACATATTATTTTAAGTGACATATTGTGTCATTTGATAAACAAAGGTCATTTTTATGTCAAATTAGCGGCCGCTCGCGGTTTCACCCGCATGGTTCCCGTTCCCGTGGGAATATCGGGATAAAAAGTATACTATGTGTTAATTCAGGTTATAAACTATCTGTATGCCGAATTTCATCCAAATCCATTCAGTAGTTTTTACGTGAAAGAGTAACAAACATCCATCCATACTTACAAACTTTCACGTTTATAATATTAGTAGGATGTCTTCTAATGAGTATTTACTGCATTTATTTTATAGTTATAAAAATTAAATGATGTAATACCTGACCCATTTTATTCAGAATATAATGTTAAAATTGCTTATTACTATGGTGAGATGTCAAATGTTACACATAATGCGACTACTGTGAGGCTCGCTCGTTTTTTTAATATAAATTAACGGGTAGCGCAGTGCTTTGATCTTATCTCTCTTATCTTATCATCACTTAACATCAGGTATGTTAAGTGATGATAAGGCCAATGATGGAAGCGCACTTCACCCGGAATCCTTAACTAGTGAGGCACTGGTTATCTTATCTCTAGCTTCCGGAACACAACAATACTAGAAACATTGAAAGCGACATATTTAGATAAGATGGTGGTAACTAGCCAGGCGGACAAACAAGCCCTACCGCCAACCAAACCGAGTGCACAAACATGTACCTCCCGCTGGGAATCGAACCCGGGACCTCTGGGTCTAAACCGGTGGTCTTAGCCACTAGACCACAGAGACGGTTAAAAAATCCCACCATCCACCCATGTGCATGTTATAAAAAATAGTCAAAATTCAAAATTATTTATTCAGTTGCTACAAATAGCTCTTAAAAACGTCATTATGCCATCGGTTCGTAAGTATACTCTGAGTGGGAGACCTGGTATTGTTAGTAGGTTTTCTTGTGGTTTTAAAACGTGTCTCTCTTGTACTAGTACAGCTCTGCAAAACGTAATCCGAAATTGAATTTAAGACGGCGCGGCGCCGGCGTATATCAAATTGAGTGACGGCGATAAGAGACACCGATGTCCGCTCGCGCAGTAAAAAGATCAATGATTTGCTCTTAATCTAAATAGAATATCGCTATCTTGCGTCGCTGCCGCACGCACGGAACTGGTAAGTATCTATTAATTTATTAGTCTGTGATGCAGATCGAACGCAAATGAGAATAGGTACGATTAATTCTCGTTAAATAAATACCTAATCTGTGGAGTTGTTCCAGTGCATACGCATACGCCTCATTTAAAGAAATTATTCAAAACTTGAACGCAGCATTTGATAATTTCTGCCAAGTGGCACTCCTGTCCTGTCGGGAATTTTGACTTACGTTTACGTCAGTGTGGGTGTTTCGGTCGGCGGCCATTATTCTACGTATAATTATAAGTTTTTTGCTGTTTTAGTGATTTCCGAAACAAAGAAC
This sequence comes from Eudonia lacustrata, assembly GCA_947562085.1. Classification (NCBI taxonomy): domain Eukaryota; kingdom Metazoa; phylum Arthropoda; class Insecta; order Lepidoptera; family Crambidae; genus Eudonia; species Eudonia lacustrata. The sequence continues at coordinate 5,850,656 of OX387326.1, read as the reverse complement.
TTCAAAATTTTTGATAATTCCTGTAAATTTATAATTTTGGATAATATACTATAGTACAAAATGAATCCGGAGTAGTAAGTATCCATAATCCTACCGTAGTCTTTTTTATCAAAGAGCAACGAAACGTAATCCTTTTTTGCATGTTCATTGTCTTTAGCTTTAATATTACTCATAAAAGTTGTCGTACGCCCTGTCTGCTACGCCCTAAAACGTTATAATAATGGTCTGGTGACTCATTGTGTATGCGTGGTAGGTGCCATCGAAGATTGCAGACGTAAATCGTAATCGTATGGCTCGTGAATGGCGTAAAATATACTGTGTATCGTAATCATTAACTGCTTCCGTATATCCGCATTCGGAATAATTGAGACACTGCTATGCAGTTTCAGCCGAGTTATTGCAAGCAGGTCGATATAAATATTACATGATACATCTGTCAACAAAATGTACCTACCTACCTTCTTTGTTTGCTAAGATACGCCTCCCTTGTTATTTTATAGTTCCACAAACCCTTTGACTCGTAATTTGTACGTGCAAAGTTACAACATCTTAATTTTAATGGCAAACTCTTTGTTTTCAGCGACTATTTGTTTAAACTTCTCCTGATCGGCGACTCTGGAGTGGGCAAATCGTGTTTATTGCTCAGATTCGCAGACGACACTTACACAGAAAGTTACATCAGTACCATTGGTGTAGACTTCAAAATTAGAACTGTAGAATTAGACGGCAAGACAATCAAGTTACAGATATGGGACACAGCGGGCCAGGAGAGGTTTAGGACCATAACTTCATCATACTACAGAGGAGCACATGGAATTATTATTGTTTACGACTGCACAGACCAGGTAATAATGTTAACTCTTCATAGATATGGTAACAGTTTCAGTTTTAATAAAATAATTGTTATTTAGCCCAACCAGGTGTTTGTGTGTTGTTGAAAATTAGACTGAAAGTATCTTATTAGGATACCTATAATGTTTTAGGGGTGCCCAGATACATACACATACAGATAAAAGTTTTGCTTATTAGGTAGCTATAAAATTAGCCCCCCTCTAGGAGATGGTAAACTAAGAAAAAGAACTAAATAATTTTGATACTCTGCTTTCATGATCTATCTGGGGGCACTGCAGTGCCCCCGCCAAGTCGAGCAAGAGAGCGGCACTGCTGTACCATCCTTTTCTTGAAACAGTTCAAGCCGTTTTCGACCCTCTATAACTTTGTTGTGGATAAAACTAGAAGCCTGAATTTTCAGTAACCAAGCAAGCATGGTATAAACACGGTATATTTAAAATTTCATTCAACTTGAACCAGTTGGTTAAGAATTATATCTAGTCAAAGTTCCTTAATTTTGTCACTTACTGACTCACTGACAGATCATCAAAACTTTAAGGCACTTCTAGCAGACATAGAAGCTTCAAATTTAGAATACAAATAGTGTCTATTTACCAAATAAGATTCAGTCAACTCTGCATTGTTGTGTTCTTGTTTCTTTCTTAGGCTTGGCCTAGATTTCAAGCTACTTCATGCTCAACAAATAACCTTCATTCTATTGTTTTGTTGCGCACGTTCATTCAACAACTCTACTCCAAGCATATTGTTCACTACCAAACGTTTTATTCCCCAATATTGTAAAAAGTTTATATTTAGTTGTTAAATTAATACACATGATGTACTCAACATATTGACTGCCACAAAGTGAGATAGCTATATAAGTTTTATTGTTTTACGTGAGCTTTATGTGTTACTACTACTACTATTAACCATTATTTACTTACTGCTGGGCAAAGGCCTCCATTTCCTTATATATAATAATATATAAGAGCCCAGTATAAAGATAAATGGGTTATCTTTATACTGGGCTCTTTCGAACCAATATTTTTACAAGACTACATTGTTTTCAATACATATTTAATTAACAATGCTTATTGTCTTTAATGTACATGTACTAACTTGAGCAAGATAAAGCTCATTACGTGTAACATGCAACATTTGTCCTCTTAATTATCTCTAGTGTAGTAGACATACATACTTATACAAAACATCAGAATAATCAGATAATTCATGTCATGTATTTAATAAAAACAATTATTTGCCCTAGTAAAAATACACTAACTATTATAAATAGTTTTACTTTTACAGATTTCATCAATAATATTTCAGGTCTGAGTCAGATCTAAATTTTAATAAAAAAAATACTTTCCTTGTTATTAGTTTATAAACAGAACTTTTCCTTACATATTTATTACCTAAATGATATTATACTGTTAATTAATATATCTAGGTACATTTTTTAGTGCCATAAAGCCAGTGCTAGATGTTCACAAAAGGAGATAGCTAATATGACCAATAATTAGACACCCTATAATTATGATTACTTGGTAATTGCATCTTAGTAGTGTTAAGTATTTTAATTTACATTTAGTAGTGATTCATGCTGGCTTAGTACACTTACAATTACCTAGAATTAGTCATTACAGTACATATGAATGCATTAAGATTGTTAACACATTTATTAATTTGAGTGGCTTACAAAAGGAAATTGCATCTATTTTAAAAGTAATGGTACTGAGTGGTATTTTATCCCACCACATGCACCCAACTACCATTTACAAAAATATATAAATGTGGGCTACATTTACTCTTGTTCATAATATTAAAAGTAAATCATGTTTAATAGTTTTGTTAGTTTACATTACTATCTTACCTGAGCTACTCTCTAACCTCATTAACTTATCTACAGTAGATAGTTATCATTACTTTACGAATTAATTAATTTACCCCTTATTCATATAAACTATTTAAGCGTTATTTAGTTAAATATTGTTTGTTTTCTCAACGTCACACAAAAATCATTTTGAATTTGAGAAAAAGGGACAAAATAATGCTTATATAGTTTTTATGAATAAGGCGGTTAGTTAATAAAGAGGTTAAATAGGTTATTCAAAATTAAATAAAAAAGGGTAATTTGATGACCAATATTTTATTCAGTTCAAAATTATAAAAAAGGTACCTGAACAGAAACTACATTTGATTCAATGCTGTGTTAAGATTTGGTTTCTCCATTTTGCATTGTATAGCAATCATTTACGAAAGGTAAAGTAGGGACGAGACACCGCCTTTACCCATTCTAGCTTTAAGATTAGATGTTACTGTTTTTTCATCTGTATGTCAGCAATAACGTATTTATCTATCTATCTAAGCCTATGATGCAAAACCATAATAGTAACTTGTGTTATACATTGAAGCCCTAATAGCCGAACAGGAGTGAGTCATAGTAATCTTGATACTTTACCCACCTCTACTGTTTCTTACAGGACTCATTCAGCAATGTTAAACAATGGTTGGAGGAGATCGACCGCTACGCGTGCGACAACGTCAACAAGCTGCTGGTCGGCAACAAATGCGATCTCACCACCAAGAAGGTCGTAGACTACACCACGGCTAATGTGAGTTAATACATTATTATTATACATTATATTACATTATTTTGACGACCTCCTTGGTCGAGTGGTTTGCACACCGGTTTTCTAGTAACCATTTAACGAGTTTCATAACAAAGCTTCTCTTGGGCTAGAACGGCTAGATAATTGGTGTGAGTGTAGGAAAGTTTATTTATTTATACTTTGCGACTGACCACTTTGCTTTTAATCCTTTAGGCAATGAAAAGCTGACGATTCGCATCGTAACAGTTAAATATAGCGTAATACGTAGTATTTGTTTCACACCACCTTCAAGCAATACCAATCGGCATGCCATTCCTAAAGAGTAGCAGCAGGTCATAATCCGTCTGGATTGCTATTTCTACCGCCCCAAGGGTAATGTCCTGCATTGCTGTATTTGGTTTTGAAAGACATCCAGCAAATATTTAACGGCCGAGTGGCAAAGCGCTCGAAGGCCCGTAGGTTCGAAGGTCCAATGGTACTGGTTTCAATTCCCAAGTCTGCCAAAGTAAGTTTTGGATTTTTCGATGCATAGCCCGGTTGACCAACCCAAGGCAAGCATGGTTACTAAGCCAATACCCATAAATTGTAGCGATGATTTGATTTCAATAATGAAGGCCTTTGCCCAGCAGTGGGACAGTATATAGGCATTTTTTTATATTTTATGGTTCAGCACAGCGCCTTAATCTCACCTGATGTTAAGTTAAGGTATAGACTCCAGCTCTCACAAAGGTTATGTGAACCATACTTTAATTTAATTATTAGTAAGTAAGTTTAATTGTAACTATCTTTGTGGAGAAAATAAACTTTTTATTATTATTATTATGATAAGGCCGGTGGAAGCGCACTTCACCTGGAGTCCTCAACTACTGAGGCACTGGCTATCTTATCTCTACCTGCGGGAACGCAACAATGCTATAAACATTAATGTTATGGCGACATATTTAAATAAGAAGGTGGTAACCAGCCAGCCGGACAAATAAGCCATGCCACCAACCAAACCGAGTACACAAACATGTAACTCCCCACTGGGAATCGAACCCGGGATATTTGGGACTAAGCCGGTGATCGTAACCAACAGACCACAGAGGCAGTTATTTAGTTAAAACAAATATTTTACTTAATGCTTTATGTCTTACCTAGAACAAACCATTAACCACGTAACCTCACCCCCACAGCAATACGCGGAACAGCTAGGCATACCGTTCCTGGAGACCTCCGCCAAGAACTCTACGAACGTGGAGCAAGCATTCATGACGATGGCGGCGGAGATCAAGGCGCGCGTGGGCCCGCCCACCGGCGGCGCCGCGCCCGCCGGCGCCGCCGTCAAGATCGACCAGGGCCGCCCCATTGATACTGGCAAGTCCTCGTGCTGCTGAATGCAGTGACCATGGTGAGTGCTTGATCATCTGTTTTTCTTATATACTACTTATATAAAGCCCGTTCATCTGCACAGCTAAAAGACGTCCTGAACACTGGTAGGCAAATATTTTGGATGATTCAAAAGCGCTTCTCTAATAAGTTTATTACTTGAATAAAGATTAATTTCAATTTCATTTCATTTCACCTATTTTGTGATTATGTGTATTGTTGTGTAGTGTATTAAGAGCAGTGCAGTGATCAGAATAGAGGGGGCTAAAATACCTGAAGTTGCAACTAAGAGTGTTTAAAACCTAAAATGTAGTAAAAATATGGTTTTGATTGAAAACTTAAATCTATCATCATAAAAAAGTCTTTAGTTAGTTCCAAATAATATTTTTTTTTATATGCGGAAGTTGGATTGGAATTGCTATAAAATACGGCAATACAAGTACTTTCATGTTTCATAGTAGACTACTACGATGTGAGTAGCCGCGGGTGCTCAGTGGCGTGCACTTGGAGAGGCCTATGTCCAACAGTGGACTAGTGTAGGCTGATGATGATGATGATGATGATGATGATGATGATGATGATGATGATGATGATGATGATGATGATGATGATGATGATGATGATGATAATAGACTACTAAGAAATAAAACTATTTTCGGGATCCGGAATTCGAGAAAAAAATTGATTAACAACATTTAAACCACTATTAGTCATGTCGGCAACATTATATATTTTAGCCCCCTTCATTCCGATCACTGATTATTTAAGAGGGCACATCGATCGCTCGTAGACTGATGGCAGCAGGGGCGGAACAGAAATGACGTCTGAAAACTTATCGAATTAAGTTAACTTAACTTAATAAAACGAATCTCGGAAACGGCTCCAACGATTTTCATGAAATTTAGCATGCCGGGGGTTTCGGGGACGATAAATCCGATCTATAGCTAGGTTTCATTTTAAGAAAGCTCTGTCATCCAGGTACCTACTAATAATAATAATTTTTTTTTTAGGTATTGTACTTCTGGGAAAGCTTACTTAATTATTATTTTTAAGTGCGTTTGTAATATATCTACACTGTTAAGCTTTTTTAACTCTAATATTCCACAACTTAATTGAACGCACACGAAAACATTTCGAAGTGAAGGTCAGTCACACAAAAGGAATAATTAAAGATAGGTAATAAGCACTCTCGAGTTAGTACAGTCATCCTGATAAGCTCTAGCTAGTACGACAACATTTAAAAACATTACACCTTCTAAAAAACTAGTAAACTGAGATTAACATATGAATAGTGAAAATGTTTCATGTCATTCTATTTTTTTTTTTATATTTTCTTTCCGTCATGCGATTAGTCATCAATTATAAGCAGATGAGTTTCCTTTCCTTAAATAAATAATAAATTTAAAAGTTATGCTTTTTAAGATAAGTTAACATTTTAGTATCTTTAAATAAAATAATTATTTTTACTACAGTTGTTGGTTAAAGGAATGACTTGCTTACTTAGCCATTGTGTGCTAAAAAGCCAACTTGAAGGCTTTAAAATAGTTCTTATTGCATTCTTGATAAAACAGCTGTATTACCTAGCATTGACTCATTACATTAGATATGACAGCTAAATAGTTATTCACGTGAGGAATCGTAAGTTATCTCTAATAACGGTATCGTAAATAGCTTTGATATTGATTGATACATTTGAATTTTATCAGTAACAAGTTAGAATACATTAAAAGTATTTTACACACAAATTCGTTGTGAAGTGGATTAGGTGTCTATGAAGTTCAAACATTATCGTTTACAAAGACATTCTTATATCAATACTCAATAGGTCTTAGATTGTGGCAGTTAATTAATTGACACTTAATTCATTGAATATTTAGACAAGTGTAATTCTGAACAAAAGAGATGCAGCATATTTATTATACAATATACACGTCTTTATAATATACTTAAATACAAGTTGAGTATCTTTTATCCGTAACAGCTGTAAGTGTATAGTGTATATCTGTCGGTAGGAACCTATAAGTGGTTTTTATGTATTATATTTTGTAACATACTAAAACTTTGGTTTTCTTAAGACAATAAAATAAAAAAAATTATAAAAGAACAGAGACAAAAAATAAACCTATATAAAAACAAAACAAAGGAAAAGTGAAAAATATGTAACAACATTATAAAGTCCACTCTAAAGAGTACGCAACATATAGGCGCTCCTCAGACAAAGCAACCTTTTTCACCGTATTGCGGCAACAAAGTGTTTAAAAAATTCAACGAGCGGGACACGAACCCGCACCATATGCTGGGTCAGGTGCACCACCAACTATGCTATCGCAACAAAATTTGCGTATTTATTTTAAAGTTGGTATAATTTATGGGTAAGCACAGTGCCTTGATCTCACCTGATGTTAAGTGATGATAACGCCAATTGGTGGTAGCGCACTTCACCCGGAATCCTCAACTAGTGAAGCACTGGCTATCTTATCTCTAGCGGATCACAACAATGCTACAAACATTGATGTTATGGCGACATATTTAGATAAGATGGTGGTAGCTAGCCAGGCGGACAAACAAGTCCTACCACCAACCAAACCGAGTACACAAACATATACCCCCCCACTGGGAATTGAACCCGGGAAGCCTGGGTCTAAACCGGTGGTCTTAACCACTAGACCACAGAGGCGGTTAAAACCATAATCATACATATATACTATTAACAAAGGGGTAAAGAATACTACAATTCTATCTGTAAAATAATTATGTAATTGGCCCATTAGTTCCTTTCCTTTCCTGCGGGTAACATAGGCATATTTATTTTGATAAAAAAAAAGTTTTATAATGTATCTAGTTAGTGCTAGTATTAATTATATTTATATTATTATGAGCTATGGCCCTTTTGCTCTGCTACAGCACACACATACCGTTTTAATGTGCGTTTTTATTCGATTGTGTGCAGTAGGTATTTTATTATTGTTTTATTTTAAATTGTATTCTTTGTTTTTTGTATACATACCTACCTACTTTATGTTATGATGGTGTGTGTGTGATGAAGCACCAAATAAACTTTTTATCTATCTATGTACATTTTGAAGGTAATGTGATGTGTTTGGTCCACAGGCGGGCGCCACCACGCGGCAGCCGCCGCCGCCGCCCCGACATTAAATGCAATTACCACAAAACGTCTCGTGAACGCATCATTAATATTAACATAACATAGGGAAGGGCGCCACTCGCCGCCGGCGTCGGCCGTAAGCTAACTCTGATTAAGTTGCTATTGTCCGATAAATATTGTAAAAGGAACGAGGTGAAATGGATGGGTGTATGTTTATACATGTTTATAATGATAATAATTAATTATCATAGGTTAATTTTGTGCTGTTTCAAATATAAGAATTTCAATGCAGTCGGACGCAAGGTCGGAACAGGTCAATGTGTGTGAGATGCCAATTCACAAGTGTTCTGGGTGCCTAAAGATTCTAGGCTAGAGAGCGTTTTGTTTGCCATTTGATACCGTAATGAAAACTAGTTATTTTTATAACACAATTTAACTATCCTCGTTTTTCCATAGGAGGCACTACTTCAATGTTATACGAATTCTCGTTTTCGTTAACGTGATCGAACGGCAAATATAACTAAATCTGAGCACCCTGTATGGCATAGCGTTAAGAAACGGCATTGTATGATACTGCGCGCGCGCCGCGAACGCTCTCGTTATAAGTCAAACGATTCGTCATCCTTTGGAAATGTTCAATAGAAGAGTGTAGGCTAATTATTTTATTCCAGCTTGTGTTACATTATAATTTCGTCACGTGAAATACTAATTTAATAATTGTCTTCGTATGCACTGGGTGTTTATATTATACAATATTATCGTGAAGCGTACTGGGGTTGTGCTGTGTTGAAAATTTTGTGTTAGAACCTATTGTGAATTGAGAGACGACACGTCGCTACGTTTAACACAAAATTGTAGATATAGCAAATTGGCCTTAGATAATTTAGACAGATATTATTATAGTAAACTTATGTAGTCATCTATTGAAGTAAAGCGGGATCATAGTTATTAAAAGACATTCAATATTATAGATATCACAATAGTATTGTGATAATTTTTAAATTTTAATGTCGGTCCAGTGCTGCGGACGCTCGCGAACCGTTTCCCTTTTCGTTTGTTGTTCGTCTTTAAAGATAATGATGTATTTAAGAAGAGCTGTTTGCAGCATTGGACCGTTTAAGTTATTTTATAATCTGTCGATCTAACTTACACGCGTATGTCGTTATTTTTGTACTATTACGTCACAGTTAAGTTTACTTAAATCAAATCCGCTAACCCACTGTAATTCTGTATTGAGGGTTTCTTAGAAATTAAAACAGTATGCTATATGGAAGCGTTTTATTTGTACTACCTTTGTATAGTTGGCACCGCATTGATGAATTCAACATGAGAAGTTGCACCAGTGTTTGCATGTTGAAATTTTTCTGGGGTTTTCGACCCTATGTTAAGGTAATAAAGTTAAAATTATGGTGTCAATATATCGACAGAGCCTTATTAAGGGTTAGACGCCCAGTTATTCGACACAATTTTCCTCGCCAATAAGTAACACACACATAGTTTTTATTGAAAGTTGTCAACTTGTAAAATTTCAAGGAAGCAGAGTTGAATTTTTTTGTCCAATTAGTTCAACTAGTAGAACTACCAGTTGAACTTTGTGGATTAGAGGGTTGTATGTTGCTAACCCCTATCTTTAATTAATAAATGCCGATGTCGATCATTGGTTTCTGTCGAACACTAATGCCACTGCCCTAAGTTATTAATCTATGCCTTTGTTAAGAATAGATTGAAATGAAACAACTTTTAAGGATTTACTCGCGTTTATTTTACACATAACTTCTTTAAATTAATGTTTATCCTGACGATTCGAACCCTTTGCATACAAGCTACTAACTAATCATGAGACGACCAACACCTCAGTCTCCCTGTGAACACGGACCCTCCAAAGGGTTCGAAACGTCATGATAAACGTTAATTAAAAGTAATGTGTAAAATAAACGCGAGTAGATCCGTAAAAGTTGTTTCATCTGAATGTGTAGTGTTCGCGTAAACTTTAGAAAACAATATTAAGAATAGATATCTAGGAATTAAAAGAAAACAAACTTTTTGTAGGCACATAAGTGTGATTAATATAATTAGGATGCTACGGCCACACTATCGCGGTATCGCGAACATTTTCCGTTTTCACGACAAGTCGGGCCAAGCAATAGTCACATTTCAGAACACGGTCAAAGATGTAATTATTGCTTGTCGTGAAAACGGCAATGTTCGCTATAGCGCGATAGTGTGGCCGTAGCATTAGTAACACTCAACATTGTTTATTTAATCAAATATTTATTAAACGTATTTTACTAAAATGTGAAGACCATTAAATGTTTTTTGTCAATTTGATGCTTACAGCCGGCTGCAAAAGTCACTGAGCACTTTATCAAACTTACCGAATCCAACATCGTAACGTACAGACGACGATGCACCACGCCTGCACACACCAGCCTATCCAAAACTATCAAACTTCATTACTTTTTTAACAGTTCAAAGTATATTAAAGATATTTGAGAGCTTGTGGTGGTCTGATGTGACTTGAACTAATACTAGTATTATCAGTCTTATTGGTTGGTGTTCGGACTTAGCAGCAGCACCTCATCATGTATTCGTAGTCGTGGCAGAGGCCGTGCAGGTTTAGAGGGCATTGTAGGAACTCCGGGCAGAGGACTGGTAACCTGTCTGCAAAGAAACGAAAATAATGCTTAGAATGAGACTATAGTGGATGTAATTTACTGAATGGTACAAGTAAAAATGAACACTTTATGACACATATTATGGTACACGTAACTAGCTACATTTCATCTATATTATTTATTACCTTATAGAGGGATCGGGGAATATTATCTTACATTAATTATCATCTCATCACTCATAATTAAATAAAAAGACATTCTTCAGACTAGGCTTTATGGGCTAAACCCCTTTGCCTCACCTAAGCAGTTTTAAATAAATAGATAAAGATTAAAAGTGCTGCCGATTCTGTAAATCCTCAAGTAAAACCATAAAGATAACTAGTATCTATAAAAAAATATTTATTACTTACAGAATCATAAATAAATAATAGGCTTACTTGCAAACAAATCGTATTTCAGAAAGCGGTAAAGAAAACCACAAGCGGTTATCGAACTCGCCTTCGTACAAATCTAGTCAGGCGCACTACCAATTACCCGCCTATGATAGCCTTAAATAGTAGTAACGCACCTGATCTAGCAGTCCGACACACTTCTGTATTTCTTTTTTTATTTTGGCACGTAACAGTCATTATAAAAAAATACTAGGTTAATACTAAAAATTTGCAAGATTAATAGACAATGAGTGCCCAAACATAACTTTAACTTACAAAACACAATGTACAAAAAGAACAAGTAGGTAGGTATAGTAATTATGCCAGTTGCAAAACAATGCGTTGGAAGCAAAAAAGAAATAGAATGTGTGTCTACAGCTTCCTCATAGTTATAAGAGAAATTCTAAGCATGCCATATTTTAGAGCATAATTGGAGCAATCAAAGGTTTCAGTCACACATTTGTTTGGAGCCACCACAACTTCGTTACTATGAGATGTTTTTTGTGTATAAGCTGGAGAAACGTGTCTCCAGCTGGCACATGCCGTTTAGGCAAACCAGTGAAGCTAGGGTTTTAGACTATAGTCAGAAATTTAAAGCCTAATTGCAGCAATGAGAGCCAAAATAACTAACCATCACACTCAAATACTGCTGAAATTACGATCATAAAACTATGTGCGAGCTGGAGTACCGTGTCTCTGGCTTGCACATCTGTATCTTCGTAATTATTTAAGCTACAATTATGTATAAAATTAATGAAATACAGTGAAAAAATTAAACGCCTACCCGACCCAGCCAGGAATCGAACCTGGGTCTTCCTAGTGTTGCCGCATAATCGATCGAACATCGGTTATAATCGATTATTAGATGGGCCCCAAATCACCCATACAATCGATTAAACTATCGATAGTATCGATATAATCGATACTATCGATGTCAATTATACAGCAATACTATCGATTATAATCGATTATAATTGTCTAAATGTCCAATATAATTATATTATATCGATAGTATTGATAACAATTATTACAGCAATATGATCGACTTAATCGATAGTATCGATATAATCGATTTAATCTAACATTGGTTTAGATAGTATCGCATGCCTTTGCAACGATTAGTTATATGAGTAAGTATGAGCAAACATAATAGTTATTTTATAGTGTTCAAGTTTTTCATTGTAACGTTTCACGATGGGCTATGGATATATTGCACATATCTGTAACAGGAGCAATATAATCTAAACCAATGTTAGATTAAATCGATACCATCGATTAAGTCGATTATATTGCTATAATAATCGTTATCGATTGCTGTATAATTGACGTCGATTGTATCGATTATATCGAGAAAATCGATACTATCGATAGTCTAATCGATAGTACGAGTGATTCTGGGTGAACACAATCGATTAATCGATAGCCGATTATTTTGCAACACTAGGTCTTCCGCAATCCGGGCGGCTGCACTGCCCGCTATGCGGCACAGTGCGCCATCTATCCAACGGTTATTGCAACCGATGGCTATGCAGATTATTGCAGATGAAATACCACTTTGATGACACAACGCTATAGTACATTTTCACTTTTTATTTTCAAGTGCTAATTGCTGCACTGAAGCTAAATTAAATATTTATAAAATTTATAAAATACAGTGAAAAAGTTAAACGATTGCACGACCCAGTTAGGAATCAAACCTGGGTCTTCCGCAATCCCGGCGGCTGCACTGACCGCTATGCTACCTACCCTTTTTTGTTTTAATCTAAGTATGCTACCGGGAAAGGCTGACGTAAGCGCTGAATTTTGTCACTGCCTTTCGTTTCGACACTAGATAGAACTGTGTGTAGGTAGATAGATCGCGCGACGCGAGCTCTGTATTGTATATATAATGTAGCTTAGCTAACGCCTCGGTGGCCGAGTGGCAGAGCGCTCCCAAATCGGGCAAAAAATATGTATTATCTCGATTGTTTCCTCCGATGCATAGCCCGGGTTTGTGATCACCAACCCGCATTTGGCAAGCGTGGTGATTTTAAGCCATTACCATATGCCATTACGCATCCATTGTAGCGATGACTTGATTTCAATGATGTGGAGGCCTTTGCCAAGCAGTGGGACAATTATATAGGCTGTTTACTAGCTTAATTACTATTTTAGAAGGTAAGTACTACGACTATTCAAATTAGAAATGGCTATCAGCTAGTGCCTGTTTTAAAAACTAAATTTTTTATCAAAATTTACTCTTTTAACCATGTGTTGGGTTTTGGAAATGTATTTTTTTTTTATAAAGTGAATTTTTTTATGTATCTAAATAGTTTACCAATCTAATTGTTATTTTAAGAAATCTTGCTATACAAATTTTGGAGTGTAGAGCAGACATGTTTTTTTATACATGATATTACTTCTTCTTGATATTATTATATCTTCAGTTTAGAGACAGTTGCTTGCCATGTATACTTAACGTGACCATACGTCCCGTTTTGAACGGGACCGTCCCTTTTTACGGTTCTCCGTCCTGGTGTCCCCGAAAAAAGCTTCGGGACACAAAATTGTCCCGTTTTCCAAAACCGGTCCTTAAGTCAATGTTGATAACAAAGATAAACAATGAAAAAACGTGCCAAGAATTTTATTCTTATTTAAAATCATCACCAGCTGCATAAAAACTTTGTTTATCTGAAAAACATAAAAATAACTGAGCATTTATTTGAATACTTTTTAAATTTGTAATAAATACCTACTATTTTAATAAATAAAATAAAACAACAAGAAATTAGTTTTTTTTTCACTGTAAACCTACCAATTGACGTACACACGGCGGCAGATCAACCTACCCAAACCTGTCAAATTTCTCCAATGAATATTGATCCTTATAACCAAACTATAAAGTTCAAAATTGATTGTAGAAATGTGACAGTTTTGGGTAGGTTGATCTGCCGCCGTGTGTACATAAACCGAAGTCCCGTTTTGAGTAAAAAAATAAATGGTCACGTTATGTATACTTGATCTATAGTTGTATTTCTAAGGACCAATACCTATGCTATGCTGTTTACAAGTTGTCATTTTATATTTCTGTATGTTATTTGACTGTGAAGTTTCCTATATGTTTGTAATATATAATTTGTATATTGTTCAACTTACTTTTAGGATTCTTGTAATGTGTCAAAATATGATATGTAACCAAAACATTACACCTGTATACAAATTATAATATAAATAAATAATTGCTGTGGAAAGTATTTATATTTTATTTTATAAACATAATTTTATTTCAGACAATTCATTCCATATTTACTGCCAGGGTAATAAACCAAAAGGACATAAAGACCAATTGTGATCTGCATCAGATAATTTCCAAATGCCATAGCTGACAATATTATTTGGATTCTTTTCTGAAGGAACTTCATCTACAATCATATTATTTATATCTTCAATGTCTTCAGCTTGTACACAAGATTCATCTGCATCGAGGTTCATCTTTAAATTTTCCACAGTGTAAATTTTTGATGATTCCAAAGGAAATTTTTCTGGAGATGATATTAATTCTGCTAACCTACATATATTTTCTGAAACATGCTTAGGTAAATGAGGTTCAACTAAGTTTAGAAGATCTTTTATAAATATTTTCAGATATGGATTATATGTTGATATAAATGGTTGCAGAAATTTAATATTCATCAACTGCGGTGGAACACATTTCTGCATGTCAAGCAGAAGACTCTTTACTCTTTCATTAGGAAACCAGTGATGATAAAGTGCCTTCAGCTCCTGTTTTTTCTTTGATTCAATGTCTGTAGAACCAGATCTGAAATATAAGTAAAATTGAAATGTATTACAGTTAATCAATGTAGATTAATATCCAACACTTCATAAAGAGCTAAGTTTATTACCTCTTCATTCTTTCCATAAATAGTTTAGATTTATTCAAGGCTATTAAAATTTCTGATATCCATAATGCTGCCAATAAGCGTCTGTTGTCATCATTTTCAGTTTTATTAGTGATTTCAATAAGTTCCAGAATAAAATCTAGTAGCATATTATTAGAATGCAGGAAAGTAAGTAAGACTTCAAAACATTGCACATAACTTGAAGCTAATTTCTTTTGTTGTTGAAACCCTTCACTTCCCATGAAATTATAAAGTTCTAAGGAAAGAAATAATGACTCTTCTCCAAGTAAAGCTTGGTTGGCATTTAAGATTGCATCTTTGCTTTTAAGCAACTTTTTTGAATGGGAGTTCAGAATATTCACCAGCGAAACAACCGACACAGTTTTCAAATTTGAAAAATCATAACTATCTCCAAATAAATCTCTCGCATCATTCACTATTGATTCCCTCAATCTAAAGTTGGGAATTTCAGACAAGTTCTTAATTTTGCATCTGGAATGAGCACAAAAACTCAATGATATGCAGAAATGCATTACAGCTGCGATTTTATTGCTGTCAGCTGTTTCTGAATCTTCGATTCCTGTGGTGTAATCTTTTATACATTCCTTGTATTTAGCCCAGTAATTTGTTTCAAGCCATTCCAATCCTATTTGTGATGCTTCTCTAAGCAATTCAATTGAAGGAAGATTGTTACTGTGTGCAGTATCGTGTCGTAAGTCTATAATCCAATCAGGCACTCTCAAATTTTTTGCAGCTTGATACAAGCTCGTGCCTTTCACTGTCTCTGTGTCAAGCATATGATTCACAAAGCGCATTATTGCAGAAGAGTATGCTAGTCGCAATAATTGATCGTTTGTAGAATCGTCGGCATTGTTTTCATCTTGAATAAGTACTTCTAATAAAGTCAACGTAGATTCTACACCGGAAGGTAAAGAAGGACATCTTGCTTTCCAAATTTGTATCAACTTGAGTGCCTCATTTTTATTAGGTTTGGTATAAATGTTTTCGTATGCTCGAAGCCATTCGGCACTATTAAACCAGGGAACAATGTTGTAATATTCAGTCATTTTGATTCAATACAAAAGCGTGTTTCCCATAAATTTTTAACACACGTTTAAAACAATATTGCTAAACGTCGCAGCAAGCACTTCCTTCCATCCAACAGCTTTTATAGATAGTTTTTGTTGTATTCTCTGAGGTTTTGAGCTTGAATTCAATTTTCAGTTTTTTTCACCAGCTAGGTTAGTTAATTTTTTTTTCCAGCTAGATGGTTTTTTTTTGTGTTTTGTTTTACGGCTCCGGATGAAATCCATCAAGCCTATTCGTTCGTTCTAGATACTTCTTGTCTGTCTAGTTTCTATCTAATTTCATTAGTATTCTTCCCCTCATGTATGATGATGATGATCCTCATGTATGAAAAAATTTGCATTTAATTGACACTAACAATTATGTTAGTAATTTTTATTTGACAAAAGATAGTTATTATCTGCCAATTTATTTCAAGCGACAAATAGCTTCATCGCTATCATATTTTTTACACATCTCAGCCAAAAACTTGGCTAAACAAGTTGCTCCTATTGAGCAATGTTTAATAGACATAAATGTCAGTAGTGTTTCTACTGACATTCCAATCAATAATTTAAATTGAATCATAAGACAAAAGAGGAATTCTCTTGCAACATGTTTAGTAATATTTTAAATAAATGTAAAATTAATTCTAAGAAAAGCCCGTCCCAACCTACAATTATTAAAAATGTTCACTCGATTAATATAGTTCACCAGAACATTCAAGGGATGACAGGCAAAGATCTGGAGATTGAATTGTTCATGAACGATAATAAAGTTGATATTTTATGTATTACTGAACACTGGCTTAAAGATCATCAGTTCATGTTCAATTTTAATAATCATTTGGTAGGTAGTTCGTTCAGTCGAGTAAATTCAATTCATGGTGGCTCCTTAATTATAGTTAATAAGAAATTAAAATTAAAGGAACGAAAAGACATAGTGAGCCTCTCGGTTGAGCGAACAATAGAAATAGCTTGTGTGGAGCTGGAGCGACTTGTTGTATTAAGTGTATACAGGCCTCCGTCAGCATTGTATGATTATTTTGAAAAAGTAATGGATGAAGCATTATATAAAATCCGCAATGTAGGTAAAAAGATAGTTATTTGCGGTGATTTTAATATTAATTTGTTAGAAAAGTCTACAGGTTCTATCAAAATTAAAAATTTATTTCAATCGTATAATTTAAATAATTTATTTATGGAGCCAACTAGAATAACTGCCACTTCGGCCACTTGTATTGATAACATATATACCGATCTAGTACCACTGTCTAAACTCATTATTAATAAACTGGACTCTGATCATTGTGGCCAAATGGTCAGCCTTCCACATCAGTGTAAGCAAGTGAAGAAACAGAATATCACTGTTGTACCAAAAACTGCAGGCCGTCTGGAACGGTTTAAAAACAATCTTTATGATAATATATGTTTTTTAAAGTATAATGATAACCCAAATGAATTTTATAATAATTTCTTTCATAAATATTGTACAGAATTTAATAAAACTTTTATTCCAAAAAGGATCTCGGTTAGTGGTACTGTTACTTTTAGTGAATGGGCTACAATTGGTATCCACAAAAGTAGAAAGCGACTTTATGAGCTATATGATGAACGCAACTATAACACCAGTAAAGATTTTAAATTGTATGTCAAAAATTATTCTAAGTTATTTAAAATAGTATGTCGATTAGCAAAGGCAAAGTTCCTGAGTTCAAAGATTAAGCTAAGTGATAACAAAATAAAAATGACATGGAATATTATAAATAGTGAAACTGGAAATGTCAAAAGTCGTAACAATGAGTACAAATTGAGCTACGAAAATCAAACCTTAACTTCCGATGCTGATGTTGCTGCGGCATTTGAGAAGTTTTTTACTGATATTCCAGTTTCAACTACAAAGGCTTTAGACTCCTCCCCCACTGTAGCTGAAGCGGTTCTAAAGGAAAATGTCAAACCTAGTAAAAACTATTTTAGTTTTCAAAAAATTGATTTTAGAGATATAATTAAAACTTTTAATACTCTTAATAAAAAGAAGACTGCTGATCTGTGGGGTAATTCCGTCGACGTCACTAAATCCGTTATTGAGACAATAGCTCCAGTTTTAGCTTGCATATTTAATGAATGCATTGACTGTGGTGTTTTTCCTGACCTAATGAAGCACAGTAAAGTAATCCCATTATTCAAATCAGGTAGCACATGTGACCCCTCTAACTTTAGACCAATTTCTGTGTTACCCACATTTAGTAAAATATTTGAAAAGATAATTCTAGACCAAATTCAAGTTCATTTTTATAGAAATAAACTTTTACATTCTAGACAATATGGTTTCACTAGGGGGCGCTCGACTACTGACGCTGGTGTTGAGCTTATTCTTCAAATATTTAATGCCTGGGAGGATTCTCACGATGCCGTAGGGGTTTTTTGTGATTTATCCAAGGCCTTTGATTGTGTTTTACATGAAACCCTGGTCAGGAAGCTCTACCACTATGGAATTAGAGATGCATCACTGAATCTTCTTATCTCATATTTGAGTGATAGGGTTCAGAGGGTTGATGTTAACGGTAAAAGATCTCCGGGATCGGTGGTTACAATGGGTGTTCCACAGGGTTCAATTCTTGGTCCTTTCTTATTTTTAATTTATATTAACGACTTGCCTTACTTTGTAAAAGACAAACATGAGATAGTATTGTTTGCAGACGATACCTCACTTTTATTCAAAGTGAAACGACGACAGCCGATTGATGACGATGTGAACAATGCTGTTACAAAGATAGTTCATTGGTTTAGTGTTAACAATTTGCTATTAAATGAACAAAAAACCAAATGTATAAGATTTGTATTACCCAACGTTAAGGAGGTAAAAACCAGTGTAAAAATTAAAGATAAGAATGTGGACCTTGTGGACACCACAGTGTTTCTAGGCATTACGTTGGATGCAAAGCTACAGTGGGGCCTACATATAGATAAATTGTCGAGTAGACTGAGCTCTGCGGCTTATGCAGTAATGAAAATTCGTCAGATCACTGACATTGAAACAGCTAGACTTGTTTACTTTAGTTATTTCCATAGCGTAATGTCGTACGGCATTTTACTGTGGGGCAATGCTGCCGATATTCAAACTATCTTTGTGCTGCAGAAGCGGGCTATTCGAGCAATTTATAATCTAAAAGCTGGTAATTCTCTTAGGGAGAGATTTAAAGATATTAATATAATGACAGTTGCATCACAATATATTTACGAGAACCTAATGTATGTATATAAAAATATTGAAACTTTTTCTAAAAACAGTGATATTCACAATGTAAACACTAGAAATAAAAACAAACTAGCAGTACCTAATACTAGGCTCCACAAAGTAAATAATTCATTTAGAGGCCTGTGTGTACGTTTTTACAATAAAGTTCCAAGTAATATCCAAAAACTAGATATTAATAAATTTAAAATCGCTATTAAAGAAAAGCTTTATTAAAAAGCTTATTATAAAGTGTCTGATTACATTGAAGACAAAACAGCATGGGTTTAAAATGCTCCAATCTATTTCTAATCCAATATATTGTTAAGGTTTTTTAAACTTGTATAACTTGGTAACGTAACGGCATATAATTTTGTAAATGTCGTTACATAATGAATTAAAGCTGTGGAGTTTCTTGCGCCCATTCTTCTCCACAGCTAAAAATAGACGTCCTGATTGGGTAGTAGGTAAAAAAATTATGGACGATTCAAAAGCACTTTTCTAAAGTGTATTTGAATAAAGAATATTTGACTTTGACTTTGACTTTGATGATGAATGAGAAGTGAAAAATGGTAGATAGCACAGGTTCGAGAAAATTCGAAATATAAACACAACAATAAACACTATGGGTGCGGGTGACGGCGGCCGCGAGGTGAACTATTTAAAAGCTTTGATTTTAAAGTCTTTCTTCCTTACTCAGAACAATTTAGTTATTATTCTGAGCTTCCTTCATTTTAGTTGTATTGCGTCAAAATCATAAAGTATAATAATACTACGGAAAAAATCAAAATGGTCAAAATCGTGCGAAGGATGGCGCGCCATCTGTTGGCACGAGGTGCATTTCAGAGTGTGAAAATCAAAGTATGACAAACGTCAAAAGAATAAAATAAATCCAACGTATTATTATTATTATTTATAATCTAGTGCTTTATCGGACTTCCTAATAATACCATAATTTAAATTATAATTATTTAAGATATTCTGATATTTTACTATTTCTGGGCACTCCTGGGGCACAGATGGGCATTGTCCTTTCGCCACTGTCGTACCTCTAAACCCCTATAACTTTTTCTTTTTTTAAAGCATGGCCCAATTTTTTTTCTTCGAATCTTAGGTGATGGTAAGACCTAAAAAAATTGTATTTGTTAATGGTTATTGCTAAAAACTAAGTTGTAGTCTCCCAAACCTAAAAAAAAAAAGTTGATATTTTAGCTCAACTTTGCGTTGTTTGGAGTTCTTGGCGGGAAAGTGAAGCGTCATGTCTGCGGTTTTGCTTTATTTTCCAAAATTTGTGTTATGTCGAATATTAATGTGAAATAATGGTGGATTATTAACCGTTAAGTGTTCGTGAGTGTGCATAAGTGTTGGCAAATGAAACAAAACAGTGCAACGTCACTTTTCAAATTCTCTCAAGAAGCTCGCGTGAGGACTTAGTAAAGCCCCACATCTTTACTGAAATACTCGAGGGGTTGGGGGGTATATCATTTCTCACTTCCCATTTCTAATATCATTCATCATCATATATGGAAATATTGTTTATTTATTTTTAACTTGTAACTCTTGTAAGATAAATTACTTTGACACTGGCTAAATGTGCTAATCGCACGAAGCCATCAATTAAAAGAAAAAAAAAACTTTGCGTTGCATTTTAAAAAAAATTAAAGGTGATGGAAGCTTCAGATTTTTTTAAAACATCTCTAAAGTGTAGGCTTTCTATGGTATGTTATTTGTTTCGATATCATTTTCGTAACCGGATTTTTTTTTTTTAATAATTGGACGATTTCCATGAAATTGTCTAATTCACGTTTGCTGTGCCCTCTTTTAGTGCGGTAGTTAGGTAGGTAAGTAGGAACTTATTCTTTATTTATTGGTAAGTAAGTAAGGCGAATGCTACACGCTCGATACGGATCGCGATATCACGCGAGATAATTTAACGAGAACTTGGTTAATTAAAAAAATAAATCTTTATTAGAAAAATCCTTACACTAGGAGTACAATAACGAAAGTGAAGCTTCTAACATCGTGTGGTGCTTATATACTAAGGGTTGACAAAGGCGTTCTTTGTTTATTCTTACATCAATAATCAATTAAAGGGTTAAAAGGATACTTATCTAAATTAGGGTTCGATACTTAAAGGGATGGCAAGGCGTTCCTTGTCTTACAATAAAGGAAGCAATTATGATTGGGATTTGGACAGATCCTTATCGTAATTAGGGTTTGATATATTAAGGGTTAACAATGGTATTCTATTATCAATATAGGCGGTGCATTGTCTAAATGCATTATGCATGTTCTGGGTTAAGTGCTGACCGTCATTAGACGTGAATTACGGGCAGCGGTTTTTCTGAGCTTAACTCTTCAAGGAGTGACTTGTTAGTGATCGGCGTCATCACGGATCGTCTAAAAATCCAGAAATCCTCGATCCGTATCAAGTATGGTTGATAATTATCGAGCGTCTAGTCTCTGCCCGATATTTATCGTGTCAGTATCATCCAGTCAGCGATGGAGGAGGACGCGTTGAACGAGACGGCACAGGCCGCAGCCCTTACGAACGTTCAAATATATTTAAAAGAGTTTTTAATTATGTTGGAGGCACTAGGTACCTGAGGTTTGGGACAGCTCAAGTCAAGATAGTATGAATAAAGTAAAAAGACCGAATGCGTATGAGAATATGCTGCAAATTTTAAAAAAGATAAAAACCTGCTGCATCTATCAAAAACGTTATTGCAAAAATTAACTCATTGAAATCTAAATAGACAAAAGAATTAAAAAAAGTTTTCTCTGTCTTGAAGCCAATATTTTGCCCATTTTTTTCTTTTTACACGCCTTTTTAACGCTAACGCTATTATGATAGCAACACAAGCTTTCTTTATATTGTCACTCATCGCGGACCCAATGCACGTCTTTCTTGATTGAATATTTACCGGCGTAGTGACGCGATCCGTATCGAGCGTGTAGTATCTGCTTGCGATCCAGATTTTTACTCGATAAATATCGCGCGTGATATCGCGATCCGTATCGAGCGTGTAGCATTCGCCATAGGTTTCGTTGTATTTTCCTGATGATCCTCTGTTTCCATAATCCTATTACTATTTATTTATTTTAATTTGGCTTATCGATCACGATAAAACCGGCCAAGTCCGAGTCGGACCCGCGTTGTTTGCGTTCAATTCAATTGCTGCTAATATTAAAAATAAGTTATTAGTTCCTATTTCAAACAATTAAACTTTAAAAAAAAAAGGAAAATAGTCTCGAATACTGGTCCATGTCGATCACCGGTGCCCCTACCCTACGTAGGTACCTACCTGAAGCGTACGCGCAGCCGCAGCAGTACCCGTGGATGATGGCCTCGTCGTCCTCGCAGCTTCTGGCCGGGCAGCCGTTGCACCACATGCCTATACCCAACCACGGCATGTTCCCTGCACCAAAACATCAAAGTTCAAAGTTGTTTATTGCATTCATGTACAGTAAGTTACAGGTGGTTATTATATATAACAAAGTAGTGCAGACATGACACCCATTAGGGTATAGCAAAGCTTAAATGTTACAATGCATTTAGAATTATTATTGTAAATTGTATTTTAATATTATTATTATAGAATGTTATAATAATAACACTCTTTATTATTTTTTGTCCTTAAAACTAGATTTTTACAATATTTTAATATAAAAACAATAAAACATTATAAAAACCTAATCCTAGAGTACCGCCAGCAGCGAGGCAGGGCCCAAGCTACCGGTGGTCAGGGCTGCAGAGTGAGGAACCTCCTGACAATACATGCCGTGTCAAGGAGTACTGCCTTTTTTATTATTATTATTATTATTGTATGTTACAAGTTTATTATTGTATGTCACATGTTACATCACAAGAGTTTTGTACACTGACGGGATAGACTACTACCAGATGTTGTGTAAGTGTTTGCCTATAATATACAGTCCTACTGCTGGGCAAAGGTCAAATTAAGCCATCGCGCATCGGCACCAGTAGCCCAGTGTTCGACACAGTTTTTGTTCGCCATAAAATCACATCATACACTTCAATATGCTAGTTTTTAGTTTACCATCATTTAAATACTGGCGGAAAAAACAAAAAGATTTTAGCCTTGAAAATGTTGCAAAGTTTAGAGATTCCCTAATGCAGCTATCATTCGCAGAAATCTACGCTACGGATGATCCTGATATAGCTTTTAATTTGTTTATGGAGAATTTCAAGTTGTTTTACGATTTGTGTTTTCCTTTCAAGTTTACTATCATACACGTTATTAAAAAACCGAAATGGGTCTCACGAGGGATAAAAATTTGCAGTAAAAAGAAAAGACATCTTCTTTGGAATTATAGACTCAAACCAACAAAAGAAAATAAGGTTAATTTAGCTAATTATACAAAATTGTGTAAGAAAATTATCAGACTCACACAACGTGCCCAAAATGATTATTTTATAAAGAATTCCGACAATAAAGCTAAATCAACTTGGGCAATTATAAATAAGTCTAAGCTTAGTATTCCTAAGGATCATATCTCTCAATTAAATGTCAATAACAAAATTTTGACTAATCCAGAATCGATAGCCAATAGTTTTAATAATTATTTTATTAACAAAGTTATACCAATATCTGGTTCCGGAAAAGAAGTAATCTCTAATTTCAGAACTAGACGAGATTCTATGTTTATGGCCCCTAGCTCACCAAACGACATTTTAATAATTATAAAACAATTAAAACAGACTAATGCAGAGGGTTACGACGGCATAGCCACTAAAATTATCAAATCAGTTGCCGATTTAATATGTAGTCATTTAAGTTTTATTATAAATCTTTGCATTAGTGCTGGAAAGTACCCAGAACGTCTAAAAACAGCTATAATTAAACCATTTTTAAAAAAGACAATAAACAATTAATGCAAAACTATAGACTACCTAATTGCTTTGATACCTATTATGTCTAAGATTTTTGAAAAATATTTTTATAATGAAATGTATAGGTATTTAGAGAAAAATAATGTCCTATGTGAAGAGCAAAATGGTTTTAGGCAAAAACGGAATATCAATATGGCTATATTTAAATTTCTCAAGAACGTCATGCTGAATGTGGATACAAGAAACCCTGTCTGTGCTGTTTTTTGTGACATGACGCAAGCTTTTGACCACGTTAAGCATGATATTTTAATAAAAAAACTTGAGGCATATGGAATAAGAGGAAACATTTTAGAATTAATTTGTAATTACTTGACGAATATAAAACAGTACACTGCAATATCACGAATTAATCCTGGATCAAAATTAGAAGAAATTTATTTATCTAAAATACGTAATATTAAATATGGTGTACCCCAAGGCAGTATATTAGGGCCACTGCTTTTCTTAATTTATATTAATGACCTACCTAAAGTAATAGATCATCCTCTCACTCTTTTCGCAGACGATAGTACAATGACCATTGCGTGCAAAGAACCTGATTACTATGAACATGACATTAATAAATCTTTGACATCGATTATTACATGGCTAGATAACAATAACTTAAAAATTAATCTTAGTAAGACGCAAATAATGAAATTCTACCAAAGAGAGTATACAGGGCCACCATTTAAGGCAATTTATTAAACCACAGAGGTCTGTGAGGTTGATACTGCTAGATTCCTGGGACTTTTAATTGATGGTAGACTGGACTGCAAGGCACACATAGAACATCTTTGTAAAAAATCAGTAGCTATGCATACGCACTATTTAAGCTATCTTCGGTACTGAATGTAGATGCTCTGATTACAGCATATCATGGATTAGTGGCGGCGACTCTGAGATATGGTATTATTTTCTGGGGCAACTCGACTAATAAAGATATAGCATTTAAAATGCAAAAACAATGCTTGAGAGCTATGTTTGGGCTAAAAACCACAGAAAGTTGCCAACCATATTTTTTAAAGCATAAAATTCTAACGCTTCCGTCAATGTATATTTTGGAAGTTGTTCTTTTTGTCAAATCGAATCCTGATTTTTTTGTGCGTATGGCGGATGTTGTTGAACGCAACCGTCGTGACAACAGTCGCCTTTGTATGCCTCGGGCAAAAGCATATTTTGTATGGCCCCTAGAATTTACAACAAATTACCTGTGAAGCTTAAAGAACTAAATTTTAATCAATTTCAAAATAAAATTAAAAAATTACTTTGCGAAAAATGTTATTACACCATATCGGATTTTTTAAATGATAATAATTTATGAAATTGTATAATTTTATTGTTATTATATCTTTGATTTTTTTTATTTTTTATTTTATGCAAGTAATTATTATTGACATCTGTGATATTTAAAATTAATTTAATATTGTTTGTAGTTATAATTTTAATTTTGATTTTATTATTAAGCATGGACTTATATTTTAATTTGAATCTTAATTTGTACACCGTTTATGGTATGGCATGTTGAATCAAAAATAATTTATAATATCTTTTTATACACGTGTGCAAGCAAATAAAGTATCTTTATCTTTATCTTTAGTTTTTTTTTTTTAATAATTTTTGTTTTAATTTGAAGGAAAAAAAGCAGTTTTTATTTAGCGGAATTGTTTAGCGGTGCGTCGCCTTAACAAAAAATAAATCCAAGACACAGTCCGATCTGAGAATTTTGCAGAGCGCTTTGCACTTCGGTCAGCTACCGAAAGTGTTCGGTGGCTGACCGAGGCAGATTTTGGGTACCTACCTATGATTAGGTCCTTACCTATGAAATTCACGTTTTGTATGAAGATTTTTTATAAAATTATATTTTTTATACTAAAGTTTTTTATACTAAAGTTTTTTAATTTTCTAAAATATAGCAAAAATTAAAAAGAAAAAAAATCAAGTCCCTTCAAAGCTACAATAAAACAAAAGGTCAATTCTGTGATTCCGCGAACAAAAACGAAAGTCAATTTTAAAAAAATTTGGGCGATAAAGACACAAAATGAATAATCATTGTTATTACTAAAGCATAAGTAACATAGTCCTAATTAAAGGTGTAAAATAATATTAACAACCGGAGTTGACTTTTAGAAGTAATACACCTATTAAAAGTGAGAAAAAAAAACGTCAATTTCATAGGTAAGGACCCAATATTAGAGTTATAATTCTTCTGATGGTAAAACTAGAGAGTTCTTGGCATTGTTTGTGGCATCTGCCCTGCCACAGATATCGACTGTAGTTAACGCTTAACTCTACAAACGCAAAAATAATTAAAGCTTTATTAACACAGTTAATTAATTAATTGTCTTAATTAATGGCTTCGCGTTTAGCATTTAGCCAATTTCAAGTATTTTTAAGTAAGTGTAAGGGTACAATTGTACGGTAGATAGAAATTAAAATGGAGTCTCACAACACGTGATATTTAGGGATAGAACTCGGGTGATACTCATTTCATACAACACAGTTGTATGTATCGGATCGGTTAGGCAGATATAATATTTTAATTCTAGGGTAGGTCACTACCTAATAGGTCACAGTGATCGTCATTTTATTCCTTTAATCACTAAAAATACTTAAGTTATTTTTTGGAGAACGAAAGAGACGAAACTGAAAAACACTGGACTTATATTAAAGTGTCAAACACTGTGCTACTACAATGGATATTACATAATAATAGTTTAAATAACTCACATCGCGCTGCTTTCTTCACCGCATCCAGGCCAGTATCAGACGATGGAAAGAATATACCATTAGAACTACCAGAAATTAGAATAATCGCCAGTAAACTGAACAGTGTCCTATAAAAAAACATTCTGTCTAAATGAGTACTTGTTTAAGAAAGCCCTCGTTATATAGGTGAGTTGACTACTTAATTATTAAAATAGTTCCTAGGTCAGTGCCTTTAAGATAAGTTTAAAAATGTTATGAATATTAAACGGTTGTTTCCTTAAGTAATTTTTAACACAATTATGACTGGATGGCTTTTAAATATAATATTCATGTAGATAGGTAACGTTTTTTGTTATCATAATACTGAGAAACTTATCTCTTATTGTTGGAACACAAAACAATACTTAGATGGTGGTAGCTAGCCGGGCGGACTTACGCCCGTTCCTAATAACCTATCTGTTCTTTTGCCTACTATAGATACAAATTTGTCATAAGCTCCATACAAATTATGTCAAATTTCTAACTCCAGTAAACAAAACAACAGACAGATAGAATATAGTGAACGGGCGTTATTAGACTCTAGATCTGAGACCATGCAGTAGCACGGAAGAATCACAACGCCAGTATCTAGTGCTTACAGCACAGAAGAAAGCAGTAATCTAACTAACCACAGACCTCAGAGGCGATGGTTTCAAATCATATTTTATTTGTCGTAAACGTAGTTAACCTGCGTTGTTACTTATCGTATCGTGCACTTTCAGTTTTATACCATCCAAGCACCGTGTGGCATATCCGTGGGAGGCACTGTATAGTTTAAAAGTTAGAGGAAATAATGACATGAAATCAGTTTTGACATGTTGCTCTAATTAATCATTAGTTATATTTGATAAACTTGGAAACTGCAAGCCAGTGGGTACGTTTAACGATGGTTTTAAGCTCTACCGTGAACTCATTATTTTTATTTATGATTAGTTGATAAATGTTAGTAATATTATTAATGTAATATGTTTAACTTTGATATAGCGTTGACCTAAAAATGAAAGCAGTTGTTTTATGTGTAGGCACTACGGCACTAGGCCTCATAAGAACTTCTTATTAAGAAGGAAGGCTCAATCAAGGTCACTTAAAGAGCTAGAAAGAGAGGGCTGCAATACACGATTTATAAATAAAATAATAATCATTTGTGAATTTTCGTTTTATTTAGAGTGTATAAGATTTGCTACAACAGCAGATCTTAAAAGGCTAATTTAGACGATTCACAGTATTTTCTTATTATGATTCAAATTACTTTTGTGTAGAATATCAATTGCCTACGTAGAATTAAAAACAAAATTCCATTACAAAAGTTGGTAAAGACCGGTCAACTAATTAATTTCTTGCTTGATTCAACACAGCAAAATAAGAGTAAGAACACCGTAGTATCTGGAAAAGAAACATTTTAAGTAGGTATATTTTCGGATAATAATTATATTAGGTCCTTACCTATGAAATTGACGTTTTGTATGAAGATTTTTTCTAAAATTATATTTTTCATACTAACGTTTTTTTAATTTTCTTACCATCTATTTATGTTAACACTATAAAATTTGTAGAGTAGTGTGTTTGTTTCACTAGCTAAATATAGCAGACATTAAAAAGAAAAAAATCAAGACCCTTCAAAGCTACAATAAAACAAAAGGTCAATTCCGTGAACAAAAAAAGAAGTCAATTTAAAAAAAAATGTTGGGCGATAAAGACACAAAATTAATAATCATTGTTAGTCCTGAAGCCTAAGTAACATAGTCCTAATTAAATGTGTATAATAATATTGTAGTATTCACTTTTTATAACATATAAATAAGATAGAGGATAGAGAAAGGTTTGTGTGAATACGAAAATACTTACGGTTTTTATTGTTGCTAAGAATCTCTTGTAGTCACATTATTTTTAGGTCCAGTTGTTTCGTTCTATCTTTCTAACAAATTATATATGGTTGTCCTTATTTTCTTACAATACTTCTTTAGATATTATAAAATAACTTCCATTCAATGAAAATTTATAAACAAAGCCTTGACAACCATGTCAAATGTTTTGATGGCAAAGACAATATTTTCTTTTAAAAATGCAATGTAAACTTTTTATGTTATCCTTAATTTGTATAAATTTAAATTAAATTGTGTTCTACGGGAAGGGTATATAAGCGTCCTGTCCTGCGCTCAAAGGCCATTCTAATTACGAGTTCCGAACAAGGAGTATCTAATTACGGAACCTCTGGCTGACTATGGAACCTCTGGTTGACTGCGGAACCTCTGTCTGACTGCGGAACCTCTACCTGGCCTGACCTCTACCGGTCTGACCTCTGCCGGCCTGACCTCTGCCAGTCTGACCTCTGCCGGTCTGACCTCTGCTGGTCTGACCACTGCTGGCCTGTCCTCTGCCGGCCTGACCTCTAACGGTCTGACCCCAAGATCCTGTGCGGTGCTGCTGAGCCAGTCTGACCCCGAGACCCTGTGCAGTGCTGCTGAGCCAGTCCTTCGCTCGCTACGTATCACTGAGGTAGCGCCTTCTGGCGCTGATAGATTATTGTATATATTTTGTTTTTGTATAGTTATTTTGTAAATATTTTTTTAATTATTAAATATCATTTATTTTTCTTCTTTTATTAAAATTGTTGCTTCATAACAGTTTGGCGCCCAACGTATCTATTAGCTCTGCTCTCTAAATTCTAAAAAATACACTTGCACGTTCTTTTACTTTTGGCTTAGATTCTCGACACTTTTCATTTTACTACATATTAGTCTGCTCACTTTGAAATCATTTATGATATTTATTTCTAGTAAATAGTTATTTATTTGTCACGATTAGATTATTATCTCTTTATACTCTTTAACTTTCTTTTTAACTTTCTCTCTTTAATCCTAACTCTTTATTTCAGTCTAAGTTTAAGTACTTTACTCTATACAAGTACTCCTATATTATTGAACTCTAATTTAATTAAAATGTCTCGTTCAATTTGTTACAAGCTTAATAAAGCAGAATTAGAATATGAGGTCAAGGTTAGACTGGAGGAACCAGCTGATAAGCTCCCTCAATTAAAGAAGCAGGTTCTTTTACTTACTCAATCCTTATCGAGTGATGAGATTATTGATTCTCCTTTGCCAATTGATGAGGATCTTCATGGAATTGAAACTACATTATCTTATACTGATTTAAGGTTAACGTCACTAGAGTCGGGTAATAATAAAATTTTAACTAAAATAGAGACGTACTTAAATCATCTATACTATCGATTAGAGAGAATCGATTTAGATTTACATCCTGATAAAAAAGAAGTATTTGATATTCTCAAAAATAAATTTCTTGATTTAGATAAACGGATTGAGCCATTTACTTTTCTTAATGCAGAGCAAAATGTTTCCACGCCCACTCCACCCCTGCCTCAAATTTCAACTTTTCCTCTTCTTCAAACCTCAACTTCACCTCTTCCTCAAATCTCTCAATCTATAGGTTTCAATCCTGGGATTCTTGAAAATTTAGTACTGCCCACTACCTCTAATTATTTAAAAAAAATTAATTATGATGGTAAATCTTGTCCTAAAGCTTTTTTACAAAAAATAGAAGAATTTCGTATTTCGCGAAATATTTCAAAAGAGAAACTTTTGAATAAAGCTTTCGAAATTTTTACTGATAATGCTTTACATTGGTTTCGGTTTCAAAAAGAATTAAATTGTAATTTAACTTGGGACGAAATTACTAATCTTTTAATTAGAGATTTCGGTGAACATGACTATGACTATAAACTATTAAATGCAATTAGGAATCGAACTCAAGGTGATAATGAATCTATTATAATTTATATCTCAAATATGTTTGGTATGTTCTCGCGTCTAAACAAAAAAATTTCTGAGTCAGAGAAACTCGAAATTTTACTTAGGAACATTAGACCTTGTTATTCAATGTTTGTAGCTTTAAAAGATGTTGATTCTGTTGCTTCTTTAATCGATACCTGTCAAAGTTATGAAAAAATTCTTGATAAAGATAAAAACTTTAAGGAACCTAATAATGAAAATAATTCTTTCAGTTCAGAATTTAATTATAAATCAACTTTCCCTTCCACTTCTACTACAAAAAATTTCTTTAATAAAAATAACTTTCAGTCTCAGAAACATTTTAACTTTAATAAAAATAATACTCAGTTTCAATCAAAACAAGCTATAAATACAATTAATAAGTCTGTATCTTCTAATTCTGATACTTATTGTGTACGTTGTCGTACTAATGGTCATTCTCTAAATGAATGTTCTCAACCTAGATTTTTAATATGTTTTAAATGTGGTTTAAAAGATGTTAAATCTCCTGATTGCCCTAACTGCAATGTAGGTAAATCTGTAACTAATTCAAAAAACTAAATTATGACGGATAATAAATTTAATCAAAAAGATTGGAATGATTGGTTATTAACTTTAAAAAACTTTTTCCTTTGTTATAGAACTTCTTCTGTTCTCTATGAGAATGAAAAGGATTTTAACCGTCCTTTTATAAATGTATTAATTAATAATGTTCCTTTATCAGGACTTTTAGATAGTGGCAGTTCTTTAACTATTTTGGGAAAAAATTCACATCTTGAAATTTTGAAATTGGGTTTCTTATTATCCAAGTCTAAGCCGGTTGTTGTATCTACTGCTAATAATCATAAAATTAAATCTTTAGGTTACTTTGATCTTCCTTTTACTTTTAATGGTCAAACTCATTTAATAAGAGCTTTTGTTTTCCCAGAAATAACTCCCTCATTAATTCTTGGGGTAGATTTTTGGAAAAAGTTTAACTTGGTACCTAATTTATTTTCTACAATATTTAATACTAATTGTCTTGTAACTTCAGATGTAAAAAAAAATTTGCCTTATGATAATCTTTCCAAATCTCAGAAGGATATCGCTGATGATATCATTAATCGTTTTAAGTATTTCCTTTGAAGAAAAAGGTGAGTTAGGTCGAACTAACCTAATTTGTCATAAAATCGATACCGGTGATAATCTTCCTATTAAACAACGTCCTTATAGACTTTCTCCTATAAAACAACATGCGTTAATTAATGAGGTTGATAAGATGCTTGAATGGAAAGTTATTGAAAAATGTGAGAGTCCTTGGTTATCTCCCGTTTTAATAACCCCTAAAAAAAATGGTGAATGGCGATTCTGCGTTGATAGCAGAAAACTAAACTCAATCACTCGCAAAGATGCTTATAGTCTTCCTTTAATTAATGAAATACTGGACCATTTAAAAGATGCTAAATATCTCTCTAGTATTGATATTGCTAAAGCTTTTTGGGAAATACCTTTAAATCCTGCTGATAGAGACAAAACTTCATTTTACGTACCGGGTAGAGGCATGTATAGATTTGTGGTTATGCCCTTTGGATTAACTAATGCCCCAGCTACTCAGCAACGTCTTATGGATATGTTGTTTACTCCTGAATTTGATAATAAGGTCTTTTGTTATTTGGATGACATCGTGATTATTAGTGAAACATTCGAGGAACATATATCACTTCTAATCAAAGTATTTGATAAACTATCTTTTGCTGGTCTAACTATTAATTTTGAAAAAAGTGTATTCTTTAAAAACGAACTAAAATATTTAGGTTATGTGGTCAATGAAAACGGTCTTTGTGCAGATCCGAAGAAAATTGATGCTATTTTAGATTACCCTATTCCATCTTCTCGTAAAGAAGTTCGTAGATTTTTAGGAACATGTAGCTGGTTCCGTCGATTTATTCCTTGTTTTAGCACTATTGCTGCTCCGCTTAATAAACTAACTAGTAATGGTAAAAATGCTGCTAAATTTTTTTGGAATTCGAAAGCTAATCAAGCTTTTGTTAAACTAAAGGAAGCTTTAGTATCTACACCAGTACTTTCTTGTCCCGATTTTAATCTTCCATTTTCAGTACACACTGATGCTTCAAATTTTGGTATAGGAGCTATGCTTACTCAAGTACAGGAAAATAAAGAAGTTGTCATAGCTTATATGAGTAAATCTCTTAATAAAAATGAACAAAATTATTCTACTACAGAAAGAGAAACTCTCGCTGTTATCACTGCTCTTGAACATTGGCGTTGCTACTTAGACAATGGTAGACAATTTATCATTTACACGGATCATGCTGCTTTAAAGTGGTTTCTAAATCTTTCCAATCCTTCTGGCAGACTTGCTCGATGGACGGTACGTCTATCTTCTTTTAACTTCATTCTAAAACAAAAAAGGTAAAGAAAATGTAGTACCTGATTTGTTATCTCGTTCTAAAAATTTATCGGATAATCTAATTAACTTAAACGTTTCAGTTTTAACGGTGGAAGAACAGTACAATAAAGTTTTACAAGGCTGTCAAAACAATCCTGATAGTTTTCCAAACTATACTATTAAAGATAATAAACTTTATCGTCTTACACGTTCCCTTCATACTTTGAATGATGATTTTGTATGGAAAGAAGTTCCTCTACCTGTTGATAGGGAAAATTTGATTAAGAGTAATCATGGTTTACCTGGTGAACCTCACCTTGGAATTTTCAAAACTTATAAAAAACTTTCTCTTTTATATTATTGGTCAGGAATGTTCAAAGACATTGCTCAATTTATTAATAAATGTGAATCTTGTCTTGCTTATAAACATCCTAATCATTCACCTTATGGTCCCATGGGTAAACCTAAAGTTTGCTCAAGACCCTTTCAATGTATTTCTCTTGATTTAATGGGTCCTTTTCCCATGACAAGAAAACGCAATCAACACATCTTAGTTGTGAATTGTTGTTTTTCAAAATATACTTTAATCTTTCCTCTTAAACGTGCTATCGCCAAAGATATTAATGAGTGCTTAGAAAATTTAGTATTTCTCGTACATGGAATACCTCAAACAATTATTATGGACAATGGTCCTCAATTTCAATCCAGAGAATTTAAAAAACTTTTAGATAACTATAAAATACCTTTTATTTTTTATTCACCTCATTATTGCCCGCAAGTCAATCCCACTGAAAGGTATAACAGAACTATTGTTACAGCTTTAGCGTCTCTTGTAGCTGATGATCATAGATCTTGGGATATTTTTCTTCCAAAAATCCAATATGCCATGAACAGTACCGTTAATGCAGTAACGGGTTATTCCCCAGCATTTCTAGTTTTTGGAAGGGAAACTATCAGCTGTGGTTCTGTTTATACTCCTACGAATAACCTTGACGATTTCACCTTCTTACCTCGTGATATATACGCTAATAATATAGGGTTACTTGCAACAATTTTTGACAAAGTACAATTAGTTTTATTTGACTCTCATTCTAAAAATAGTCTTCGATATAATTTACGCCATACTATTAAATAATTTAATGTTGATGATTATGTTTGGCGTAAGAACTATGTGCTCAGTAATGCTGGTTCTTACTTCAGTGCCAAATTAGCTCCTAAATTCATTCGGTGTAAAGTGATACAGAAACTCTCCCCATTAGTTTATATTCTTGAGGATGCGAATGGTACTCGTGCAAAATGGCACATTAAAGATATTAAAACTTAGAATTTATTTTAATTTCTATCTTGATTTTAGGTAATTAATGTATATATATATTTATTTTGCTTTCATCTTCATTCGTTAGTTACTTTTTGGCTTTCTCATTCCTTATCATTTTCATGCTTATCATTGCGTCTCCACTTTGTACATTATTTTACGTACTTTGCACCAGGCTCTACCCCTGCGTTGCGTAAATTGAGATGCGCTACTCTCTGTAGGTACTTTGCACCAGGCCCTACCCCTGCGTTGCGTACTTACTTGGGATAGCATCTTTTCTTTATTTGAGCGGTTGACAACTCGTAAAATAAGCCCTTGTCATACATACATTTTAATACTTACATTTTCATTTGTATATATTTTCTTTCTTCATTTGTTACATCATTTTATTTCTAATGAGCGGCTGACTACTCATTAAATAAGCCTACAGTCATATCATTCATCATCACTGGGATTTCAGCGTGAGCGGGTAACAACTCCTAAAAAAAGCCAATGTTATGAAGCATAGCTAGGTACTCTCCTTAGAGTAGGAGCCATTGATTGTGAGCCCTACCCTTAAGTTTGATAGATATTTGTATGAAAGGTTTATTGTAATATGTTAGATTTTGTATGGTAGGATTGGTATGATAGAGTTGGAAGTAACCTATTAACCTTCAAAATTTTCACATAGTGTAAAAATTTTCTGGGGTTGTGGGGGAAATGTAGTATTCACTTTTTATAACATATAAATAAGATAGAGGATAGAGAAAGGTTTGTGTGAATACGAAAATACTTACGGTTTTTATTGTTGCTAAGAATCTCTTGTAGTCACATTATTTTTAGGTCCAGTTGTTTCGTTCTATCTTTCTAACAAATTATATATGGTTGTCCTTATTTTCTTACAATACTTCTTTAGATATTATAAAATAACTTCCATTCAATGAAAATTTATAAACAAAGCCTTGACAACCATGTCAAATGTTTTGATGGCAAAGACAATATTTTCTTTTAAAAAGTGCAATGTAAACTTTTTATGTTATTCTTAATTTGTATAAATTTAAATTAAATTGTGTTCTACGGGAAGGGTATATAAGCGTCCTGTCCTGCAGTCAAAGGCCAGTCTAATTACGAGTTCCGAACAAGGAGTAACTAATTACGGAACCTCTGGCTGACTATGGAACCTCTGGCTGACTGCGGAACCTCTGTCTGACTGCGGAACCTCTACCTGGCCTGACCTCTACCGGTCTGACCTCTGCCGGTCTGACCTCTGCCGGCCTGACCTCTGCTGGCCTGACCTCTGCCAGTCTGACGTCTGCCGGTCTGACCCCTGCCGGTCTGACCTCTGCCGGTCTGACCTCTGCTGGCCTGACCTCTGCCGGCCTGACCTCTAACGGTCTGACCCCAAGATCCTGTGCGGTGCTGCTGAGCCAGTCTGACCCCGAGATCCTGTGCAGTGCTGCTGAGCCAGTCCTTCGCTACGTATTGCTGAGGTAGCGCCATCTGGCGCTGATAGATTCCTCATCATCATCATCATCGGCCTATCTTAGTCCACTGCTGGACATAGGCCTCCCCTTATTAGCTGATAGATTATTGTATATGAATTGTTTTGTATAGATATTTTGTAAATATTTTTAATTATTAAATTTCATTTATTTTTCTTCTTTTAATTAAAAAATTGCTTCATAACAATATTAACAACCAGTATTGACTTTTAGAAGTAATACACCTACTAATAAGTGAGAAAAAAACGTCAATTTCATAGGTAAGGACCTATTAAATATTAAAAAAATTATAATTAAGTACTTTGTACGGCAAACGACTCCATCCACCCACTCCACCTATAGTTAAGTGGAAATGGAGTCCAGGGTGCCAAGTGCGAGTTTCATTCGCCATTCGATCACTTTAACGAAAACGACAATTTGTATGGCAAAACGTTAACTCCTATCGTATGCCGCCAGGAGGCGCAGCTTCAATGCCATACTAATTTTCGTTTTCGTAAACGTAATCGAATGAATTAAACTCACACTAGGCCCCCAGAAGACGCAAGGATAACTAGTGCAGCGTGAAAACAACGCAGCATGAGTCACCCTCACCCTGCCGCCGGCCCACAAGGTGCCTCTTCACGGTTCATACAAAAGAAAGTAGGGAAAACGTGTGCTGGTAGACTATTCCAACATTTGGAGGTGCGACACAGAAACGTGTCACCAAATTTCTTTGTGCGCGAAGCTATGTTCGAGACGATATGTAAAAAATTGGGTTTTTCAAATCAAAAAATATCATAAAGTATTTAAGAGCGTTTACGCCGCACACTAGCGCCGTCAATGAAAATAAAAACATATTTAGTAATTGGAGATAGAAAATCAAATTATGTTCAACAAACTATCTAAATGAAGTAAATTTAGCACTTTTACGTCACCTAATGAACACCTGAAATGTTTGGTTTAGTTAAATATGGCGATATAGGTAGTTAAAAGTGGCCGTAGCGTCTTTTTTTCATTAGTGGCGCTAGTGTGCGGCGTAAACGCTCTTAAGAGTAGGTTTGATTTTTGGATAATTATGTTAATTGAGCATATATTAAAAATGTTGGTTAACGCCAAAACATGAATGATTATTTAAATAAATGATTTGACTTTGATGACTACGATATATTTTCTCGATAGAAAAAAAACAGGAAACTAAAAAAGTAAAAACAGCTCTAAAAAGCAAGAAATAATATTGAAATCATATTATTAATTACCTACATACTGTAGATACGCATATCAGTTTTCAAAACGGTCTATTGAAGGGGTGTGAAACTTAAGTCCAAAAAGTAGTTGTCCGATTGACTTTTGACCTACTGAACGTTTGTCCGACAAACGACTGGTCGACAGAACTATTGACCGACGACATTTTAGTCCAACAAAGTAAGTTGTCCGACAAACAGTTGCTCTAATGATTTTGATTAATAATTCAGACACACAGCACCATCCATTTTCTCCCTACTGGGATTCGAACCTACTTACTTAGATATTTATATTTTTTAGGACAACTTAATGATTTTTGTTCTCAAATTAATATTAGAACAAAAATGTTTTATACTTTAACGTGCTAAGATTTGCGATTTGATTTGTTGATTTTGTGTTTGATTTGATTTCTTTTTATTTAGTTAATGGGTGAATATAATTTACTTTTTGTAATTTAATTTGAGAGCTATTGAAATTCTTAATTTTAGGATGAAAATAATTTTTGTTTATTTGGTAGTCGTGTTAAATAAATATGTTTGTTTCAGTATCAAGTTTTTTATTCGGTTAATACCTAACATATTTATTAATCAGAGTTCAGTCCAATCCAGTTCAAACAATCGGCCCCATTGACGCAGCGGTAGTCTGACTGCCTTCTGACCAAAAAGTCCTGGGTTCGAATTCCAGTAGGGAGAAAATGGATGGTGCTGTGTGTCTGAATTATTAATCAAAATCATTAGAGCAACTGTTTGTCGGACAACTTATTTTGTCGGACTAAAATGTCGTCGGTCAATAGTTCTGTCGACCAGTCGTTTGTCGGACAAAAGTTCAGTAGGTCAAAAGTCAATCGGACAACTAGGTAGTTTTCGGACTTAAGTTTCACACTCTTAAAAAAAACCTTGTCCGATCCGTGAAGGTGTGGATATTTCGTACTTATATAGGTATGTAAATGCATTAATAAAATAGGAAAAACAATTATGTCAAATAAAATGTAGTAAATATTTCATTTTTAAATGAGGAAACTTGCCGACGACAGTTAACAGTTTTACTGCATCATACTCCGACAAAATAAGTTGTCCGACAAACAGTTGCCGTAACGATTTTGATTAATAATTCAGACACACAGCACCATCTATTTCTCCCTACTGGGATTCGAACCCAGGACCTTTTGCTCAGAAGGCAGTCAGACTACCGCTGCGCCAATGGGGCCGATTGTTTGAACTGGATTGGACTAAACTCTGATTAATAAATTACAGCAACTGTTTGTCGGACAACTTATTTTGTCGGACTAAAATGTCGTCGGTCAATAGTTCTGTCGACCAGTCGTTTGTCGGACAAACGTTCAGTAGGTCAAAAGTCAATCGGACAACTGCTTTTCGGACTTAAGTTTCACACTCTTTTTTTAAATGTCGTCAAAGAACTACATGACTCAACAAAGCGCACAGACCTATATTTGGTCTGTGACAAAGCGTTTATCTATATGTATATTCTATATATTATATATATCTTTAAACATATAAATAAGATTCGCGTGTCACATGTGGGTTGCCATTGCCATACTCCTCCGAAACGGCTCGATCGATTTTTATGTTTTATATGTATATTCGGTAGGTCTGACAATCGGTCTAAGTGTAAGGGTGGTCCACCACAAACATTTTTTTCCAATACAAAATGTTTCACGATTTGTTTGTTTAGTTGTCATAGAAACGATTTGATTGTATTGTTGACATAGAAACTGTCAAAGCGATACGAAGTCCGCCGGGTCAGCTAGTTTAAATAAAATAATTAGTCGTAAGTTGCTATCAACTTACGACTAATTATTTTCTCTAATTATCATCTCTATAGATGGGCTCACCTTCTCGGTGAGGTAGTTGCCGCACCAGCAGTACAGGTAGAGCTGGGCCAGTATCGTCACCAAGTAGCCGAGGGACGAGTAGAAGTAGAAACTGTTTGGTGGTTCCTGTCAATTAGCTTCTGTTAAGGGTTGAGTGTGGACTAGTATAGGCTAATGATAATGACGTGTTCACTTAGAACTGTATTGCGTAACGCACACAAATAAGGGTAAATTCACACCGACGAAGTGGCAGCGGTTGGCAACGCAGCGGCCAGAATTTTCACTGTCAAATCATTTTACTATGCGTTGTCTATTAAGAGGAAATACTAAAAGGTCGACTGGATTGAAAAATATGTTTGAAAAGTAGACAAATCAACGTTTCGTAGTTCCTGGATTACTCCTCCTCCTTTTTCATTAAAAATTTAAAAAATTTTGGCTGTGTCCCTATGTTTTGTTTTTTTTTATATAATCTCGTCAAATTTGTTTGCTGGAAGTCTGAACACAGCGGAAAATCTAGCCAATTTTTAAGGTTCTTTAAGGTTCATATCTTTTTTAATAATTAATTTATGAAAAAAAGGAAAACATAGGGACACAGCCAAAGCCTTTCTTTAATTTTTAATGAAAAAGCAATTAAATCGATCTAGTTTAGGAGAAGGAATCAGGAGACTACGAAACGCTGATTTTGTCTACTTTTCAAACATATTATTCTATTCAGTCGACCTTAGCTTAAAATTTAATAGTCCAAGTGGACTAAGTAGGTACTCAATCTTAACACATTGGTTTGCAAGTGCAAACCACTCCGTGTTAAAGAAAACAAAAGATCTCATACCTAAAAATATCTATATAATATAATAACTGACTGAGTGATTTTAATTTCCACCTTTACAGAATTTGAAAAGACCCTACATTGAAGTAGGTAATACGCAAATTGCACCTAATAAGTAGTATTCTGAAAAAAATGCTGCACTCACAATACATGGCGGCGTTTGCAGGTGGACTACTCAATTTTAGTGATATACTTAGGTTAGGTACCTAGGTATTTGGTGTGAAAAATGTGAAATTACTCTTATGAAAAATGTAGCTTCTCTAAAGCAAATAAGTCTGCTTTGCCTCATGCTAAGCAGAACAGTAATGGGTGCCAAGTGCGAGTTTCATTTGCTATTCGATCACGTTAACGAAAAAGAGAATTTGTATGGCAAAATGTTAACTCTTCTCGTATGCCGCCAGGAGGCGCTGCTTCAATGCCATACTAATTTTCGTTTTCGTAAACGTAATCGAATGAATACGAAAACTCACACTAGATACCCTGATCCGAATGCGAGGACAGAGGGACCACGATTGTGCCTAACTAGTCGTCATCACCTTGACGACCTACAAGTAGCTACTCAAATCAAGAACAAAGTATAAGAAAATGTTGTGGCGTACAGCTGTGATTCGTAAACCGATGGTGCAGACGATGACGACCGTCCCGCTGAGCTGGAAGAAGATGTTCACGTTGAACACGTTCTCCACCAATTCGACGAATCTGAAAATTTATGACGATAAAACGCTTCATTGCTGACAGCCAGTTTGTTTCACTCTTTTACAGAGATGAATTGGACTAGAATTTGCATTGAGGCAGTAACAAACTCGTCACTAGAAGGCGCTGCTTCGATGCTAAACAAGTTTTGGTTAAGAGCGTTTACGCCGCACACTAGCGCTATAAAAATCTATGTTGTTATTTTTTGGTGACGCAAACTGTGTTGGACACTGGGCTTTAAGTGTCGAACACGGTGCCACAGTGCAACTACGATATAAGTAGGTATGCTATGCGTAACAAGCAAGAGTGTCCTATACTACAATCATAGTAGGTAAACTTACCTATCTAGATATTTTACTAAAAAAAACACAAAAATTGTTCTCCTATGCCCAGGACAGAACAAGGAACTTATCATCATCATGATCATCTCAGCCAAAAGACATCCACTGCTGGACAAAGGCCTCCCCCAAGGATATGAGGGGTAATCGCCACGCTTGGCAGGGGGGAGATGCTGCTGCCCATCCTCTGGAATGGTCCCTTAGTCGGCTTTTACGACACCCACGGGAAGAGCTATGGGGTGGTGCAATTCTTTATCCCCCCCGCCCGGCACCACACAGAGGAAGGAACTTATAGTCCCTATTATTTATTCGAATAACTGTAATAAAAATAAGATAGTATAGTACCGTAACACCGCTTGGTGTCGCCTAACACTTTTGTTTAGTAACTTATTGTTTTCCTTTATAATATCAGTTCGGTCGTCTTGATTCAAATCGTTTGAGGGCGCCACGTTTTGTATCTAAAAGAGACAATAAATAACGAGTTACAATCAGGGAAAGTACCTTAGCTAATAAAATATAAATATTTTATAAATTATATCTTGATTAATGGGCGATAGCTTCCCATGTCGGAAACCGGACGACTTTTGCCCAGTTGGTAAGTACATATTTTGTAGTTCAATAAATTATTCACATTATATACCTCAATGAAGCACTTTCGCAAATGCCGGTCATCGGATGGGTGACCAAAAATGTATCATCTCGCGCTCCTCCGTGCTTCGAAAGGCACGTAAACCCGTTGGTCCCGACTCCATTAGCATTAGCAGTCGTTAACAACCTCCAATCAGCACTGGGCCCGCGTGAATGTTTTATGGCCCGTTCTCCATTCATAGGGAGGCCTGTGCCCCAGCAGTGGGGACACAACATGAGCTGGTGAGGTGATGTGAAGTACCTTTTGTATTTTCTCAGTGCTGATCTCGAGCTGAGTACCCGCGTACATAATCATGAACATAGTCGTAAAGTCGATGGTGAAGAAAATGGTTGTACCAAAGTATACGGTCAATATCTGGTAGAGGTAGCCTAGCACATAACCAGACGACTTCGAAATGTCGAATAATTGGTGGTTTATACTATAAACTATATAAAAATCAGGATATAAAATAAAAATAACAAGCTTACCACTACAGAAAAGGTAATATGATAGAGCTACTTAAATAATTGTGCTATTATTTTCCGCTTTTCATACATTGCAGATATGTTGGGATTCGTCATCATCATCATCTCAACCAAAAGACGTCCACAGCTGGACAAAGACCTCCCCCAAAGATCTCCACAACGACCGGTTTTTTGCTGTTCGCATCCAAGTATATGGATAAAACTACTTACCACGTCATCATAAAAGGGAATTGCCTGGGGCCATCTTTTTGCAGCAGTGGGATGAGGAACCACTCTGTGCATTTGCCGAAGGCGCAAATCATAAAGAAAGTATAAAGCTTACATACTTTCTTAGACTGTACCGACAGGATTCTGAATGATAAGATCATTAAAGGTGAGTACATAATATTTTGGTATGTTGACTTGCGAAATGACACTATGGAATGGGAGATAATGAGCATGAGCAGCAGCACCTCCAGGGCCATGATCCTGCTTTGTTAAACACTTTCACGTGTGACAGACAGTGACCTGATTTTGACAATTTGTCTATAAAATGTTTTGTTTTGTTTATTTATAATTTTAACGCAAATTTTGTTGCGAACAAATTACAAAAACACAAATGTTGAAAAAATTTAAACGAGCAGGATTTGAACCTGCACCCTTCTGACATACCGGGTCAGGTGCTCTCCCAATTGAGTTAGAACCACGGTAACATTTGTGTTTTTGTAATTTGTCTATAGTTTACAAGTGTATATAATGCTGTTTGTTTCTGTTAAACCAATAAAGGAAGTTCTGATGTTAAAATCAGACCACCGACTCACTATCAAGACCTTATTAAATTAACAGATTTAAGGGGCTTACTGCTTTAATCTTTGTCTTCGTCTTTGCGTTAACGTGATTGAATGCTTAATTAAATTGGTTCTTGGCATTCTGAGCAGCACTTAGCATTAATAGCACTCAGAATGCTAGTGCTAATTCACTATTCGATCAAGTTAAAATTAACTGCCATTTTATCACCACCACCAGGTAGGTATTAGTGTTGCTTCATTCCCAATAGAGAAGGAACTTCGCACTCAGCACTCCGAAACTGCTTATTATATTAAGTACTTTATTATTATACTTACTTTTCATGAACTGTGGTTTCAATAGCAAAAACTTCGTTACTCATGAACTCCATCAAACGCCTCAACCTAGTATGGTTTAGTAGAAAAGTCATTTGCTTAAGACACAAGGTCGCTTGCGTGAAAATCAAATACGACGCCTGGGAAACCTCGTTTAGGTCACCCCAAACCATTGCAATGTACACTATGTTAAATGATAAGAAAGTATATTGCAGAAGTATTTGGAAACATCGGTTAACGAGATAAGGAAATCTTAGCCAGTTGTTGGGTGGGAACCACATCCCAGTGTATGTTAACACTTTAATTAGATATTGCAAGAATGTGTTGATCATTTTGAACATAGTAGACGTGAGAACTGTGAAGTGAATATGCTAATGCGTTTTACATTTGCGACGCGAATGCGCAGAATATGTTGACGTAGAAAATTGTTTCGGTAAGGGTGTTTCGAATTTATGTTTGAAGTTTTTTTTTAAATTAGTATGGATTTTGTAGCCATATATTTTGTCCGAGGTAAATATTGACGATGGAAGGTACTGCAAGCTCTATAAATTAGTTGTTAAACCTGTTGTTTCACTAACTTTGAATTAACAAATTGAATTAAACCTGCACTCTAACGGTGTAACGGTTTTGATACTTCTCATAGCATTTGAACTGACTATCTCCCAAATTGTATTTATAAGCAGTAATTTAAAAATAACAGTGCTTTAAAATACTTAATGAAAAAAATAACAAACACACTAGTCGCCACTACAATTTTCGAAGGTTCCCCTCGATTTCTCTGGATCGCCATCATCAGATCCTGGTTCCTTATCATGGTACCACCCTTAGGATATCTCCTTTCCAACAAAAAAAGAATCATCAAAATCGGTTCATAAACGACGAAGTTATCCGCGAACACCGCGACCACACATACTTAATAAAAAAATATATGTACGGTACGAGTCGAATTGAGTAACCTCCTCCTTTTTTGAAGTCGGTTAAAAAAAGAGTCTTCATTCCTAGTAATCTGTTACATGTTTTATTTTAACGTTTGACGGATTTTTGATAAAATGGTTAGACAACCGGCATCAGACCAAGATGTCACAGGTTTGATTCCCAGCTAGGGTCGATATATTCATTGGTGGTGGTAGAGCTTGTACATGGTCCGCCTGGCTGCTACTTAGCACCATCTAAACGCATACAATACTAATAGCATTTTCATGTCTGTAAGTTTCACACAAACAGGAGCCCGAGCGCCTAACCGATCGCTTTGACTTCGTGTGTGGTATAAGACGTCATCTTATCGTTTCGTGCCGCCTAAAAGCAATATCGAAAGCTATAGCCTTTACCTTTTGATATTGCTTTCATAGGCGGTGCGAGGTGGCAAGATGACTTCATAAACTATACGCGTAGTCAAAGCGATCGGTTAGGCGGTCGGGGGGCAGATTTTTAGCACCTTTGGTTCTATCATCTCAGTCATCCATTCACTTACCATCGGGTGCCTAGTGTCAGTTTTGTTAACTATCCGTATTCATTAAATTACGTTTGCGAAAACGAAAATTAGTATGACATTGAAGCAGCGCCTCCTGGCGGCATACGAGAGGAGTTAACATTTTGCCATACAAATTCTCGTTCTCGTTAACGTGATCGAATGGCAATTGAAACTCGTAGGACTTGGCACCCTGTTAAGAAGAATACTAGACATCTCCGTTTTGGTATATAAATTATACATACACATATATTAACTGTGTGGTGTAACCCCCTGTGTGGTGCCGGGGATAAAGAATTGCACCACCCCATCTCTTCCCGTGGGTGTCGTAAAAGCCGACTAAGGGACCATTCCAGAGGATGGGCAGCAGCATCTCTCTGAGGTTAAGTCTCAACTTACTGCGATCGCCAACCCGCCTGCCAAGCGTGGCGATTACGGCAAATACCCCTGATATCCTTGGGGGAGGCCTTTGTCCAGCAGTGGACGTCTTTTGGCTGAGATGATGATGATGATAAAACTGAGGATTGAAAGGATCCAGTTCTTAGCCAACAGCGATGCAAATTTTATACCAACAGCTACAGCCTGTATAAGTAATAACCTGTAGCCGACATGTAATTACAATAGAACACTTAAAGTGAAGTTGAAAACT
Organism: Eudonia lacustrata; assembly: GCA_947562085.1. Classification (NCBI taxonomy): domain Eukaryota; kingdom Metazoa; phylum Arthropoda; class Insecta; order Lepidoptera; family Crambidae; genus Eudonia; species Eudonia lacustrata. The sequence goes on along the minus strand of OX387326.1, from coordinate 5,805,659 downwards.
TTGATTCCTAGTGTGAGAACAAATAAGTATTAATTACAAAGCTATTAAAGTAATATATGGTTGTTTCCTTTTTCCTTTCAAATCGAAAGTTCTATTAAGTGTAGCATATCTATTATCGTCATTCTGAAAACTTTTCACTTTAGACATTCCTCTCTACAATGTAACGGAGACATTAGACCATAAGTATGGTGAGTTATGGGTCCATCCACGGAATAGTTAACTGTTCTGTGGGTCCATCCATACCCCTCACAGTGGCCTAATGCGGGTGACTTTTTAATTGCACCTCCCGAAGCATAACTTGAAGATATTACATTTGGTTAGGTGATGTAAACGCTTCTAATACCCTCAGTTTAGCTGACTTTGGATGAACTTAAGAATATTACGAGTAGTCGTTATACGTTATTCTTAATTAGGTATATAATTGACTATTAGTAAGTACCGGTAATGTGGGGAAAAAAATCAACTACTTGTGTGAATAGCAAAATTTTCAGGAAAAAAAAATTCAATTATCATTTTCTATCGTGGCATTTTTATCGTGTATCACACAATATTTTTAAATTGTTTGAACAAACTTAGTTTTTTTTAACATTTTCTTTTCGCTACTGTTAATTCGCGGCAATTTTGTTGTCAAAGAAAGTCGACTTCTTTAAACCAAATTAGGCAGTGGATAACTTTGCAAGTTATCAACAACAGAAACTATAAAGTCGGTTGTTTAAAACTGCCCATGCGTTTGATTGATAAGCTGGTTGATAAGTAATCCCACTAGATCAGATCAGAGGAAATTTTATTTAAAAACACCATTGATTAACCGTTTCATATGGTATCGTAAAAATACAGGATGTTTTTTCTCTCATTTTGGTAGGTTCGGGCAGGAAATTATTTAAAAAGAAATGATGCAGTTCAAATTGTTAAACCAAAGTTTCGAATGTGGCCGAAGGGGTTTTAGAATCAAAATGGACTTTTTTTCAATAAAATTTTAAGGTAAATACTTTCCCTCCGTGTGGCATAGTCGTGGGACGCCCTGTATATTATCTCTTCTGTGCAATGCAGAGGGGATACACAGATTGAAACATCATAAAAATTACCATTAAAAAAAATATATTTTACAAAAATGGTACAATTTGGCAGTCTTACAATCGATTTCTTCCAGACAACTAGTTGAACTTAAAAGTAAAGAGCTAATTGAACTGTAAAATCGGAAGTGCACACAAAAATAATGTGTTTATAAAAAAGATTCACTTAGAAACTATTTTACCAATATACAAAGGGCCAAGTAAGTAAATCACCAATGTTAATTATTTGTGTGTGACTAGAGTGTCTAAAGGCTAGTAGTAAAACTCATAAGTACATTTAATTACGTTTAGAACTTTTTAAGTTTGAACCTATTTAAGTAAGTACTTATACTTATTTAATAATCTTAAGAAAAAAACAATCACTTTAATGGAAGGCAAAAACATATTACTTATCAGGAAGGTACTAAATTAATTCACAAATTCTCCTATTATTAATTAATTCTCGTATTTGATTTTTACACACAATAATACTATTTTAAGTTTACAATAATACTAGGTATCTAATTGTGCGCATGCGCATAGATTATATCTTAAATTAATTGTACAAGAATATTATAATAGGTATAATAAAATATAATATAGATACAAAACTTAGAAACTAAATAATTTATAAAATTTAACAGCTGTAAAATTATGATCTGGCACCTTAGAGCATTAAACCAACTTATTGCTCTAAGTCTGGCACGTATTTGACTACTTATAAAACAATACCTTGCTATTGGTGTGCATTACAAACGATTAAAACAAATAACTCGAGTACTGGACACGCATATACTCACGAACCTATGTAAACACCACAATGACACAATACATATAATAATAGCTACTCATGTGACAATGTACCATATTTTGAACAATAAATAGTTTATGATTTATGAATTTTATAGATAAGAATATTGTGTGTACATAACACACCAGCACCACCATAATATATGTTACATTTTGTGCAGTACCATCATACAATATACAGTATTAATTTTATCTTTCGTGAAGACAGTAACAGCACTGCTATAGCCTTTTTTTACCCGCCTGCATCAGAAGGAGGGTTATGTTTTTCGAGTGTATGTGTTTTGTAAAGTAATTATCCAACCATTTCAAAACCTACATACAATAATTATATTAAAACGCCTTACACTTTCAAATAGCAAATTCATAGCGCTTAAACCAATGTCAATCTATCTTGACGTCTAGTATTTTTGACTGACAAGTTCTTTGAGTTTTTTTAAACATGGAAATAAAATCTGCTAATTTTCCCGAAAACAAAACACCATAAAACATTGCTGTACCCATTACCCCCTGATGCTCATTGGCTGTACCTAAATGAAAATTATTAACTACATCTACGTCCATAGAAAAAATGGCCATACCCTTTAAATTCCGTAGACATTGTACCTAGTCCGTTTAAAGAATTTTGATCTAACAGTTTTTTGGGGTCAAGACTACTACGAGTAATAGCTAACCCGGCCAACATTTTTACTTTTTTGTTTATTTTTGATTTTTTTATAGCCTTTTGTCACTCCCAGTGAAAACAATTCTAACGACACCTCATAATTATGTTAAAATCCACCATGCCGTTTGGGCTCTAGGGCGTGCCAAAGAAACAGACATATACATACATACATACATACATACACTCGAAAAACATAACCTTCTGACGACGCAGTCGGGCTAAAAGAACGTCAATCATATTGCAAAGGCACTTACGCTGTTTTGCTTTATCCGTCTTTAGAATAGGTTGTGTGGTATTCACCAATGCTACTTACGCGCTTTTCATACTACTTATCCTCGACGATATCATCATCATCATCACCACCATCAGCTTATTTTATGTCCCCACTGCTGGGGCACGAGCTTTCCCTATGGATGGATAGGGAGAACGGGCCATAAACCCGTTAAATTGGCGAGTGCTAATGCAGCCTTATGTCAGCACTAGTCGACGACGCGACGACGTCTAGCCACTTATACTAGGTGGACTAGGTAGAATAGGTATCTGGATCGAGTATTAGGATAATACTAGGAACAGGTGCATCTAGTAATTAGTATTAATTATCAAATTTACCTCGACCCATCTCTACAAATTATTACTCTTCTTTTATAATGAGAATTTGAAAAAATGTGGGCCGATCCCGGCGGCACTGCCATGCCGGGCCGACCCGTGACTGGAGTGGAGCGAGCCCCCAACATCCTGTCGATTTACAAAAATCAATTTAATGTACTGACGGTCCCTCAGTGTTTTGATCTGGCGTTATGACCTGACGTAGATGGTCCCTTGTGTTTGCGCAAGGCTGTCTAACACCTAACTTTATAAACGTAATGTTGGTGGGGGATGTCAGTATAAACTTTAAAGTCGTGTGTAGCGGGGTGGTCCCTCAGTGAGTCTACTCACCCTGATAGGTAGGGTATGGCAGCTGGAACTACGGGTCCGGCTGTCTTTCAAGGGTACCACAGGAGTTCCGGATCCTAGGCCCCCTGCCGGTTATGCCTTCGCGGGCGTCTCTGCAGGTCCCGGACATGGGTTGGACTCGTAGTGGCATGTGGTTAGCTGTAGAAGTGGGAATGTGCGTCTGTCTGGTTGAGGTCTGGCCAGGCTTCCATTTCGTGCACAGCGAGCGGGTCCGAGTAGCGGTCCGGAGGGGGCCTGAAGCGAAAGGATTTGCGGGGCACATTTGTGTTGTCCATAGTTGGTTGTTCTGCTCGGTGGTTTTACTGCACTTCCCGCAGCGAGCGCCGGAGACGTGCATTTCCAAATTATGCTGATAACAGACACTTGGGATACGAAAACCGTAAATTTGAGGTCAGTCTTGATAAAATTTCAAATGCAAATATACCCCCTCAGTGTGGGAGTACCACCTAATGGTAGCCTATGTTTTTAGAGATACAAACCGTATTAATTGAAATGGTACAAATCGTCTAACAGACCCTTATTTATGTTTCAGTTATCGTTTTCAAAATCTTGGATTGCTAAAATTATTTGCTGCACTATTAGCACTCAAAATTAAAAAAGTAGTGACAAAATTCAGCGCTTGCATCAGCCTTCCCGGTAGCATAGCGGTCAGTGCAGCCGCCCGGATTGCGGAAGACCCAGGTTTGATTCTTGGGCTGGGTCGGGTGGGCGTTTAATTTTTTTACAGTATTTTATTTTTATAAATACTTACACAGTAATAATACAGTATACTATTACTTATTCTGTGACTTAACCTTTAATACAACTTTTGTGAATTTAATAAGTTCCTATCGAGAGTAGTTATGCTACATTCGTATTCTAAAATTAAGATGAAAAGATCTCAATTTACTTTTCTTAAGAATGTTGATAAAGGTGTGCCTTTTAGTAAGTTAATTATGAAGAAGTTAAATAAACGTTGATTATTTTACTAAAACTTTTATTTATTTAGGCACAATAAATATTCATTTTACTGAGGGGGTATACCTTGACTTAGGTACCTATATCATTTAGCAAATTGATACAATTCTAGTAAATTATGAAACTAAAGGACTGATAAATAAGAAAATCTAATCTTTGGAGTAAGTAGTATCTTTAATATTGTTCGAGCAACATTGTGCTAGGTGTTCCTAGTATAGTAACATATTCTAATGAGTTATAAGATTTTATTTATCATTTTTTTTAAAATATTATTGTATTAGTTTACACGAAGACAACTTCTAATAGATAGGTACCTAGTTACTTACAGAGTAGTTTAACTGTACCTGTATTGTATATTACGTAATTTTAGCACATATTAGAAGTAAAAAAGTTACAACTCAGGATTTTCATTAATAGCCTTAAAACTATAATACTTATCATTAAATTAAAATGCACAGTGAAAGTTAGTGTATCACCTATCACAGGAGGCACAGAACTAGTTTAACAACACTTACAAGCAACACTTACTTACAATTACAAATCAAATCTAAAATCTAAAATGCATAATAATAAGATTTGATAGCTGATGGTCCAACAAGCGATTCGTTAATCACTACGTTTTAGTCTAGTTAGACTAAAACGTAGTGATTAACGAATCGCTTGTGTTGTGTAGAGAATAGGTAAATAATAAAGTAAATAAGTAACGGTATTACTTTAAGGGTGCGCCGTCCGTAAGTGACAAGTGTCATATGTTTTATTTGAAATGTCGTCGTCCATATTTATTTGATGGCGCGCGGCCATTCTAATTTTGTATGGGGAATTTAAGGTGCTTAATAAAAAATAATTATTTAAATAACCACTTGATGAATCGAAAATGTAGTCTAGCAATTTGTAGTTTATCCATTGATGATTGTTTAGACAAAATCAGAGGTACAATAATTTAGATAAACTATAAGAAATCTACTAAACGCCGCCACTCGTTTTCATGATTTTTGCCCAACTTTAAATGATATTGTAGAAAAAACTATAGCGTGTTATGAATTTATGGTTCTGACAAATTGTAAACACGCTCCCTATGATACTAAATATATATTTTGTTCATTCAATACGATAGTATTTTCAATTATATTTACTTAACCGTAACTGCATTTTTGGCATTTTTTGGTCGGCGCACCCTTAAGTAAAATCAATCTATGCTTTTTCTTATTTTCTTCATTCTAATTTCTTTTTTTTACTACGCTTGGTTTAAATCCGGTATCATAATCGTTATATTATCTGCCCCGATGGCAATTGGGGCTGATAATGTACCAACTACTAACAATTAACTAACGATTAGGTAGTCACTAAATAACTAATCTTGTTAAGTTCCCTGCTCAATGAGCAGTTTCAAAGATACAAAATAAAAACAGACTTATGTATGACAGCAATATGTCTAAAATATTAAATACCTACTAAATCTTATTTCTTTTTAAAGTAAATCATTGTCCTCTTAAATATATGGCTTTCTTTGCACTTGTGCAATACAAATAAATTTGGAGTAAAGTTATAACTTTTAAAACTGATGCTGCTGTCAGTTTTTGTACAATAATGTTTGATATACTTAACAACACCAGTTTAATTCCACGTTTATATGTAGGGTAACACCTTTTTTATTGTTTAAATTAATAAGAAAAAAATAAATAACATAATGAATGATACACTTTATACAGATATACTCGCGTTTATTCTATTATGTTGTATTATCTTTACGTTTCGAACCTATGGAAGCACCGTGATTACAGGAAGACTCGGATGACATTACAGAAGAACTATTTAAACTTAAATAAATGCGAGTTAATGTGTATAAACTACTTCATTTCAATAATCTTGTAAATAAAAAAAAATATGCATATTATTATTTCAAACATAAATTCTTTGCAGACATGCAAAATTAAAACATGAATATTATGAGTAACAGATTTTCACTATTTTCACACCTACCTACAAATTAATCCTATTGTTTTTACACTGGCAGATTCACACAGAGAATAAACCTAAAACGTGCAACCGTTCATAATAAATAAATATTATACCTGGGGTGCGATTTTTGAAGCTCACCGGTGATCTTCTAAAAAGTATATTCTTAAAAGTGACATGAAATACACTATGAAATATGATCATATTTTCTGCATTATTTACGAGTATTTTCGGTGTCAAAAATTATGGATCAAAGACTTTGAATTAGAGTGAGCCAGTCGTAACGTAATTGATACGATAACATAGGTCAAGATATAGTCGCCTGTTCAAAATCGCACCCCTGAAATGCAAATTGTAAAGAAGTACTTACAACTAAATATAGAAATACTTGTTGAGAGGACAAATATCTTTCAATTATACAGAGTAAATTTTTCAAATGAGACAATATATTACCAATTACAATATTACCAAAACTCGCTAAAAAAATAAATGACCAAAGCACTACTACTACTAATCACCAAATCTCTTGAAAATAAATTCATTTGCATATACAAATTCAATCGGTATTCGACATGTTGGATTCAGCACCAACATTTTTTCCAACAGTTGAATTAAAGATCTTAATAAGTTACTATAATGTATTTTTTCCTGTAATTTCTCTGAATGACTATAATATTTATCGTAAGCATTAAATATCGTTGAGGCTATGTGAGGAGTTCTGTTAAACTTGCTTACAAGAACTGTCTGGAACAAGTAATACACTTGAGAAAACATTCACACAGTTAAAATACCGCAATACAATAGTAAGAGTTTACATCATTGATGTTTTGAAAGCTTACATACCATTCCTTTGTTACCACTCCTTCTCTTAAAACATGTGCCACTACGAGTATAATGGTATTCTTTATATAGAGATGTCTGAACCATTTCAAAAGGTACGTTTCCTAGAATGCACATCTGCTGATATAGTATGTCGTTATTAAATATGCCAGAAAATAGTTTCTTAGATGTCGCCATTTCGAACATGACTAAGGCAGTGGACCAGACGTCGATGCTAAAGCCATCTGAATGTCCTAAGATTAGTTCTGGGGCGCGGTAACTGGCTGTTCCAATGTTTGGCAGTAAAATCACTTGATCGACATATCGAAATCCATCGAAACCGCAAACTTTTAGTCTGTCTAATGAACTATTTAGCATGATGTGCCCTGGTTTTATATCTGTTAAATATTATAGTAACAAACATAAATATTAAACAAACATAATTAGTTTAGAACGTAAACAAATATTTTTGCTTAGATTTATTATATGTACAACTTACCTGTATGCACGATATTATTATTCCTCAAAACAATAACTGCTGAAACTAACTGTCTGGCCAGTTTTTGAACCCCACATATATGAAAACCTTTCTGTTTCTCCCTAAGAACCTGCTCTAAGTTTGTAGGCCAGTAGTCCATCAAAAAACACCAATGATCTTTAATTGCAAATCCATCCATGAGATAGACACAATTAAGATTTTCTTTTGGTATATCTCTTTGCATTGATTTTAACATGTTCTCCTTTTTTATGCCCAACGAATAGCTGTTCTTCGTATTTCTGTAATAAAAAAGCATTCATAAACTTTTTGATTTAAAAAAAAATATTGTTTCATAATTAACGTACTTTAATACTTTTACAGCATATTTTTTTCCGTATGAATCTTTAGCTTTACACTGGAATATTTTCGAATATTTGCCCGTGTGAATTATAGACATAATGTCGTATTTAATGCCAAAGTACTGATGCATTCTCGTTTCCAAAAGTCCTTTAAATATGACGTCGTATGTTTTATATAGATTATCGGGTGGATCTTTGGTGACCGATTTTTCTTCTCCAACCAACGAACTATTTACTGTAGATAGTTTTATTTGTTTAACGTTACAATTACCCTGATCTTGTACTTTAGCTTCGGATGTAGCAGATTCTACTGCTTTCATTAATGAAGACATATTTTGAATTATATTTCCTTTCGATTTATACGAATCATTAGGATTGTTTATTTTACTGGATTTTGATAGTTCGGTATCTAAATGGGCGGCAAGTGGTAAATCTTTTAGATGTAATGGCGTCGTGTTATTATTTATCACATTAACATTATTTTCAACAGCGTCTGCAGCAGTCTTATTGGAAGTCTTACATGACATATTATCAACTAGCCTATCTGTCTTGGAATCACTATCCACATCTAATGGTGTTTCTGTGCATTTATAAAAAGTCTTGCATGACATATTATGAACTTGCCCATCTATCTTGAAATCACAATCCACATTAAGTAGTGTTTCTGTGCCTTTACATGAAGTCTTGCATGACATATTATGAACTTGCCCATCACATTCCACATCTAGTGGTGTTTCTGTGCCTTTATAGGAAGTCTTGCATGACATATTATCAACTTGCTCATCCATTTTGGAATCCACATCTAGTGTACTTGTGCCTTTATTATTGGGTTCTTTAACTTTTCCATTAAGTTGTTTAATCGTTTTGTTTCCTTTATTCAGAGAATCATAAATAGTATTCTTCGATGTCAAAAAAGTACACTTTAGTGATTCTATTTTCATCGATTCTGTTACTATGTAGTTATTACCTACTAATGTAGTTTCCGAAGAAATTGCAATATTACGGCTATTACATGTGATTTCTTCTGTTTTGGCACTAGTTTGGTAATTTATCTTGAAATAATCATTAAGACATTTTTTTTCAATATTTCTATCTTTTTCATCTTTTGTCTCATCTTCGGTATTCTTGCTACTACCGTTATTATTTTCGCTTCCAATTACATACATGTCATCTATTATTATGATGTCTTTATCTATTACTGCGTTGCTATTTTTGTCATCTGCTTTGCTTACAAAAGTAGTATCATAGACATGTAATTTATTAGGGGCAATTAATGTCTTTGAATTTTCATCTAGTTTCGTTATATCAGGTTTGACTTCTTTTTCGTTTTCATCTTTCAACTTTTCTTGTTTTATGTTGCATTTATCACAATAATTAAATACATCAGTGTTCACAGCTGACAGTTTAACATTTTCGGTTTGTTTTGATATATTACGTGAGAACATTGATCTGTAATATAACTTTGTGAAAATAAAAATACAACAAAAATGTAAATACAATAAACGGTACATTGTCCAGATCACAAGCAAAATAAATGAAATGGATTTAAACGAAAAACTAATATAAAAATAAGATACGGCAAAAACAAAATAAAAGAATTTGAATTTACTTGATAATTAGCAATCTGAATCGTATGACCCGTATAACAAAGTATAAAGTATTTTTTTTTAAATATTTACGGGTAAGCACAGTGCTTTGATCTCACCTGATGTTAAGTGATGATAAGGCCAATTGGTGGAAGCGCACTTCACCCGGGATCCTCAACTAGTGAGGCACTGGCTATCTTATGGTGACACTTTAAAACGCATACTGTTTATTGTCATAATTTCGATTGCCATACATCATATGGTATAAAAATCAAAAAGCATAATATTTTTTGGCATTATACTTTATTATGCATAAACATAATAACGCAGAAATGTTGAAAGGCATAATGTAAAAAATCATAATTGTTAAAATCTATATTTTTGTTTGACATAATTTTAATAAGCATACTTTAAAACGCATAATTTTACTATGCTTATCTGTTAACATTCATAATTTTGTTTTGACATAACTAATCTTAAGTTAATTTAAGGGGTGTATTTCATTTCAGACTATTACAAATGAACAAATTTCAAAGGATATAACGTTCATTGGATATAATTTTTACTTGGTCTTATTACACTTTTTATAACAACATTACGTATATTATTCACTTGCTATAATTTTACTAAGTTAAATTGTGTATTTTTTTTTATATAAATAGCATTTTAACCTTAATTTGATTTAAAATATATTCTTAAAAAGTTAATACGTTGTGTTTTTAGTAATGTTGTGCTACAAAAGTCAGTGACAGAAACGAATCGCTGCAAATCCGACTCCACGTAGTCTTGTCTGTCCTACTCCTAGAGTGTAATTTAGAAGCGCGTAGGCGCGGAGGGGCGAGGAGGCCCGCGAGCTGAGGAGCAGGTGGTTTTAACGCTCGCCGACGCAGCTAAGGCTGGCCGGCGAGGCCGGCCAGCCTCAGATGCGTCGGCGAGCGAAAACCATCTGCGACGATAAGCTCGCGTGGGAACGCCGGAGCCCCGCAGCGCTGGAGCCGTGACAGAAACCATGCCTGCTGCATGGTGCATGCTTGCTTGCATGATTCATGCTTGCTTGCATGCTGCTAGCTTGCTTGCCTGCTGCTTGCTTGCTTGCATGCTGCTTGCTTGCATGCTGCTTGCATGCCGCATGCTTGTTAGCTGCATGCTTGCTGCATGCATGATAAGGTGTATGATAAAATGTATGCCTTTTGAATATTATGCTTTTTAAATGTTATAGCAAATTTAAATTATGCCTTTTGTTAATTATGATTATTGCAATTATGCCTTTACATGATTATGCCTTACAGATTTCGGCCATATGATGATATGCGTTATGAAGTTATGCTATAAAGACTTATGGCAAGTGACGATTATGGCCATGAACATTATGCATTTTTAGTTTATGTCTAAAAACGTTATGCGTTTCAATAGGTAACCTATCTTATCTCTAGCTGCCGGAACACAACAATGCTACAAACATTGATGTTACGGCGACATATTTAGAAAAGATGGTGGTAGCTAGCCAGGCGAACAAACAAGTCCTACCACCAACCAAACCGAGTATATAAACATGTACCCCGCGTTGGGAATCGAACCCAGGACCTCTGAATCTACACCGGTAGTTTTAACCACTAGACCACAGAGGCGGTATGTTAGTTATGAAAATTTACTGTACTTATGAAGTTACTGAGTAAAAAAAGGAACTTTTATTAAATTTTTAGAGTTATTACTATGACAAAGACGTTGGTGGCTTCAACCAAGAAAACCGTTCACAAACACAAAAATATTTTTATTGGAAGTTAAGTGATACATAATAAATAATAACATAATTAAACTTACTCAATTTTTACATCTATAACTCGTTCATTCATATCTTTAAGCGGATTGCTTGGTTCGGCTGTTTTATTAACTGGTTGGTTATCTGTACTTGGTAGTTGAGGTGTATATTCTTCGTAATTTAAACTTTCGACAATATCATCCACATTAAAATCATCAAGGAAGCTGAGATCAACGCTAGCTAGTTGTCGATTTTCATTTATCTTATATTCTTCCTTAAACTTCTTATCCTCAGTTTTATTGCATATAAGTTTAAATATCAATTTAATTTTTTTAACTTTAGGGTCTTTTGAACTTTTTGTCATTTTCATAGTTTGTTGATTTGATTTGATTTGATGGTCACTTGTATTTGGTACTGTAACAAATAAGTTGTCACGTTTTTTAAAGTAATGAGACCGGGTAAGTTATTCTTTAGATAATTTTAAAATCAAAATTGTTTGTACTATACTTTTATCATATTTTTAGTAGTAGTCTTACCGGCAGTGTCCTGATTTTTGCATTTGGATTTTGCCCCTTTCTTGATATCCAGCGTTGAACTTTCGCTATGTTTATCGGGCTTGTCCTTTTTGAAACTAGTATCCTTTAATATTTTTTCTTTACCTTTTTTGCTTCGCGAGTCTCGATTTACTTTTGTAATGTCTGCAGTTTTAGATTTATAAGATTTCTGTCTTGAGTTTCCATTTTGTTCGCTTTTATGATTTGAGGTACATTGGAAACTCGGTTCTTTTAGTCCACTTTTATGTTTAATATCCTTTGCTTTTTTACAAGGAGAAAATGAAGATGATGAAATGCTTTTAGAGTGTTTTGGAGGTTTATTTTTAATATTATTAGAATCTTTGAACACATCATTTTTACAATGAATGTTTGGCGCCGATAAATTATCTTTTTCTTTATATTGCTTTCCATCGTAATCTTTGTCGCGTTTTTTTTTTGATTGTATGTTGCTGTCTTTAACACTGTCTCCTTTATTTTTATTTACGCGCTTAACAAGAGGTGAATATTCATTAATACAAATGTTTTTCTTTTCCGTGGCATGTTTACGTTTTGTAACTAAATTGTTGATGTTTTTATTTTTAAGAAGGTGAAGAGTGATATTTTGACCACTATCAGCGTTACTACTAGTATTATTTTTTAAAATAGGTGTGAGTTGGGTGTTTGCTTTCTTTTCGAGATTTTTTTGGCTAGTTCCAGGAATAATGCTGGATAGTAAAGACGTTACCCTATTATGTAAATCATCCTGTTTCTTAATTTCTTTTTCAAAAAGTTGCATGCTTTTATTTGTCAGTTTTTGCGTCATTTTCTCCCTATTTGTTAATTTTTTGGAGATTTTTGTTTCAGGAACTTTGTCGGGTATACCTATATATGCTTTTTTCGACATTGATGAAGTTCTAAGCTGTTGAAAAAGAAAACTATAAATTAGTAAGATAGATATAGTAAAGTTAAGCGCAACGAACATTTCGTTAGAAAGGTCGTCGTCTACGAAATGAATTGTATGTGCCTGCATTTTAATGGTTAAAAATTGGCTGGTAATAAACTAATCACAAAGAAACACACACTTAGGCGGGCTTGCACAAAAACTCACTAAATACGTTTAGCGCTAAACATGTTTAAAATATCATTCTGTCTCTTTCAACTTCCAACAAATGACAGTATGGAATGACATTTTAAACGTGTTTAGCGCTAAACGCATTTAGTGAGTTCTCATGCAAGCCAGCCTAAAAGATTAATAAATCATTAAAAGTTTTAAATAAAGTTACAATGCAGAAAGTAATTAGGTCTAATAAAAAAGATTTTCCAACATAACAACAATTTTTACAGTCAATTGATGCAAAAAGTAGTAACTAGTCTAAAAAACTAATTAAGTGACCATTCCACTCTACCATAAAAAAGGATTAACGGGAGACGAAACTTTATTGATACCTATTGTAAAGACTATGTTTAAAATACTTAAAAAAGTAATACCACATCCTAATATAAAATGCAATTACATAACTGAACGGAAAGGGCGATTCTGTACCTGGGTGCGTAGTACGCGATTTATTTACTGGCGCGGCGGCGGTTCGAAGGAACAAAATGGTTTGACGAGAAGAACAAAAAAGGGCGGTGCGGGCGATGTTCTACTATTTAGTGGACTGTATTTTTTTGTTTGCGCTACACTAGGATAGGGGTGGTTTGAACTGTGAGGGACGGTGTGGGTTCAGGAGTTTAGCAGTTCAAGGAGGTGGGAAAGGAACATACCTTGAACAGCGACAGCCGATGACACGTGTGCGGCAGGCGGGCGAGCAGTCGCAACCGACACGAGGTTGGTGGCCGGTAGGTAGACGCACTTTGCTGGAGTCTGGACTCCGGATTTGGAACTCCAGCGCGTGACTTCTCACAGGTTTAACACTCCTAATGCGGATATTTAGATGACCGAAACGTCGGTGCACAGCGGGCGCGGGCGTCTTCTCCAGACGTTGCCAAAGCACGGGGCGGCGGCGGCGGCGCGTGCTTCTTCTGGATTCAACGCTGAAAGTCGAAAGATAGGTACGTGAAATGGCAGATAAGCGGAATGTCGGAAAAATTACATTTTGCTTACATGGCTATTCGCGTTTACGTCATACAGCGTATCCGTCGTCTGCTATTAAAGGTTCACAGACATGCATAGTGACATATAGGCAGAATGTGGTATTATATCTGACATTTTGCTTATATGCCTATTTAGGTAAAAAGAAATATATATTGAAAAAAATCAAATTAGCTTTTTATTCTAGTAAGTATAATTTTTCAGCAAATTAAGTGCCAGCATTTGATAACTTTGTAATTAATTCCTGTGTTCAGCAGTGTGTAGTGTGAATGTGTATTTATTTGTATTCAGCCATACGTGAGTATACAGGGTATTACAAAAATATCCGAAAAAACTAAAATAAAAACTAAAAAAAAACTAAAAAAACGTAGATTTTCTATGTAGATTTTTACCTAATTCGTGAAACGATAAAGAGACATACTAACAAAATGTACAGAATTTTATTAGATATATATTACAAGTCGAGTTTTGGAAGATTTTAAAAGACCTAACCTACGAACACGAATTCAGCCTGCCTGGCATCGCCTGTGCTTGGCCGTCCATTTCCAGTAGACCGATGAAAGGAACCTATGGAATGTAGGCGTCTTGACATGTTGAGAAAACACTGGTACGAAGGTAGCCATCGCTGTTCAGCGGTTGGTCTTCTTAAACAATATACATTAAGGGTCAATACACTTTGTGTTCGGTCTTTTTACGTATTTTAGTATAAAGTTACTCAATGTTTTGTTAGAAGATATTTTTAGAAGTATGCCAGTCAATAAAGTCATGTCTTATTAAAACTACGTTTTCTTGAAAATAAATTACAAAAATCACAATAAACGTGAACACTCTGTATAATAAATTACAATTGTTTATTATGACTTCTTAGACGAAACGTGGGTAAATCATAAAAAAAATTATTAGTCTAATTTAAGTTTCTCATCGTAATTCATTAGCAAATTCAACACAAGCGCATTGGCGCTTAATGACAATTAAAAGTAAAAGTTAACATTCGAAACATTGGTTCAATTATTGATAGAGAGTTACATTTTTGTTTGGTACATTTATTGTTGATGAGTTGATTTGAATATTTCTCTGTTCTTGCGTCTGAGGAACTTGCGTTTCATTGTAGATAGTATACGTCGGAGATAGTGGTGGTGGTGCATCGTGAGTTACGGACGAAGATAAGATGCCGGAAGTTGATGGTTGTGGCTCTGATGGATTAAGTTTTATATTTTTGTTAATTTGACTGCTTAATATGGTTTTATTCGCCATTGAGCTTTCGATATAACCCTCAGCTACTCTATCAGAGCTCCAACCACCGTGTCTTTTTATTGACGTAGGGTAGAATGGGGTAATACCAGTCACTTAAGGAAAACTCATTACAAAATAAGTATGAATCAACATTTCTTTATTAAACTTAATACAAACGAAAACATAATTATTCCTCTTTAATGGCACAGTAATTGAGATCAGTAGTAAACATAGTTTTAATACAATAAACATTTAAAAAAAAAAAACAAGTTGACCGGTATTACACGCAAGGGTGGGTAAAACCGGTCAGCCCTTGGGTAATACCGGTCATGCCTTATTCTATTCTAATAAGTATCTAAAAACATAATTCACAAATATAGTCATCAGCAGAATCGTACCCTGAACATTCAGAGTGGGCCCAACGTCCACAGCGCACACACCTGTACCATAACTCGTTATCCCGCCCATAATCATCGCAAATTATGCATTTGTTAATAATATCGTCATCCACATCGGTGTCGTCATCTTCACGTAAATCTGTCTCGTGTCACGTATCTCTGTTTCTGAGTTTGATGTAAGGTCGTCATCCGTACTCTTATCCTGAACTACTTTTTTCTTTACCCTTTCCCTCTCATGTCATTATTCATGTTTTCATCTTGGAGTACTTTTCTCTTCACCCTGTTTACTTCTGCAGCTTTCCTATTCACTTCTTTTCAAAGGTTTTCACTAGTATCCTCTTCTTTCTCTGATTACCAATTTCGTTCTCTTAATCTTCACCAATATCGGTTTCATCATCATCAAGTAAGTCTGTCCGTTTTGTTTCAACGGTTGCTGTATTATAGTCGTGTGAGCCCTCAACTTTTTTCTTCAACCTTTTTACTTGTGTAGCTTTTGTTTCCTTTTCTTTTATATTTTTTTTTTTTTCGTTGTTCCTGTTACTTTTTCCTTTACTTGCCCTGATTTATTTTTCTGGTTCTCAATTTTTATCTCAGCCTTTATAAATTTTGCCATTTTCTTTCGCTCTTTCTGAAATAAAATGATTTTATTCGGAGTGCCTGTTATAACAGTAGCATGCTGCTTACGAGATGCTTGTGGTTTTTTCTTTCCAAGTGTTTTTGGAACCGGAAGAAGATCCTTTGCAGTAACTGTCTTTCCATCCACAACATCTTGATGGATGGCGATCTACTACTGTGCGTTTCTCACGTAATTTTTTACCACGAACTACAGTGCTGTGGAACCAGCTCTCAGCGGCGGTATTTCCGGACCAATATGACTTAGGAATCTTCAAGAAACGAGCCTATTCCTTCTTTAAAGGCCGGCAACGCATTTGTGATTCCTCTGGTTTTGCGGGTGTCCATGGGCGGCGGTGATTGCTTTCCATCAGGTGACCCGCCTGCTCGTTTGCCTCCTTCTAATATAAAAAAAAAAAAAAAACTATTTTGTTTAGGTGGCATTCTGTAAAAAAATCATGTAAACTTGCAAACTACTCTTAAATTTTATGCGGGTAATACCGGGCATCATTGACCGGTATTACCCGATACTAGATTTAGCGAAATATTTTCCATTTACCCTAAAATCTAAAGCTGAATGTAAACAAACTATAATAACACTTGTAAATGAATAGATTGGCAACACCGATGCTAATTCAGAATGTTAAAATAACTAGTCAAACAAAACTCACCTCTTATTTGCGGAAATCGAAAAATTAGATCAAATTGGCGCGAAAACTATCGACGTGCGCCAGACCTAAACGCGTGATTGGAACTGAGCGGGGGTCGATGCCGCGGTACGGGGAATGGTGGCGTCACATGATGTACCTGTGTGCGTGCATGTATTTGGCCGATTTATATGTGTAGCAAGATGACCGGTATTAGCTCCTGACCGGCATTACCCGACTTTACCCTAATATCCGCCCCTGAATCCGCCAAGAAAGTCGCCGAAGTTCTTCTAAAGCAGTGACCGGTGTAGAGTTCAACATCTTTAAGTTTTAAATATTTAGCAATTTTCTTTGGCATATTGCTAATTTTATTTTTGCCGATGGCTTGTCGAGTACATTTCCCATTGCGATAGTTTATAAAAAATCTATTGTTTTCCATGTTGGTGGGACGTAATGCTTGGTATTTATGAATGATTTTAGTATATTGTCCTTGTACAATGAATGACCGATTTTTCTTTGTCTTAGTTTCCTTTACATTAATCAGCAGCAACTCATTGGAATGATTTTCAACGTCCTCCACCTTTAAGTTTACAAGTTCACATCCGCGGCAAGCACCATTGAGTCCAAAAATTAAGGCCACCTATAACAAAGATAAAAAACAGGTAAATATATAGAATAATTACCATTACTAAGATACGAAATATTCATAGTTAAATCATGTATACTTACTTTTGTGGCCAGAAAAAATTCGTCAGGAGCTTCATTAAGAAATTTTTCCACATTTTGAGTCGTAAAAATTTTAGACTACTTTGGCAATGCCCTTCTGATTTTCTTTTTAAAAAAGCCAGTCATTTCGTGAATCTATTTATTTCAATGCTATGTTAATGCTTATTGTAGCTTTCAGTTTTGAGTATACGCACCAAAGTGTATTCGGATTCTTTGTCTTGGATAAATAATCAAAATAGACAAGAAGTACTGATTCTGAAATTGATAAGCCTTTCGCACTTCTCCACATTGAAAATTCTTCATGAGTTTTTAAATAATTTTCCTTGGATTTTGTTGGAAGCAAATTATTTATAATTGCGGCAGCATTTGCACTGATGGAATCCGACAATTCACTGTCACTGTCGCTTTGATTTAACATCGTAACGTATATTTTAGAACATTAACCTAGATATAAAAATAAAATAAAATATACCAACTTAACGTTTATGTATTTGAAGAAAACAAAAACGCGGCAAATTCCTAGACTAATATTTTTTTGTCGGAAAAGCAAAGGCATCAAGCTCATACGGCCTCGTCGGTTTTCGTAATTTTATTTATAATAATCATAACTGCATAATAAATGCGTATTCCTTTTTCAAAAAGATGTATAATGCTTTATATACAAACTCAATGGTGTAAACCCAGATGTAGTTCAGTATAAATTTCCGTAAGTATTCCAAATTTAAATCACATTCTCCCCCTAGAGAATGAATGAAATTCAGTACAATTTTCTTTCCCTGTTTTTAACAGATTAAAAATGACTATTGTTATGTTCGCTTTTTGTGGCATAGAATGTCACTTTTTTGAGCAAGTGGTACGAAAAATATATTTTGATCTATGACAGTGTCGTCGGATAACAAGAAGTCTGACATTTTGCTTATCCGACATTTCGCGTATCCGACATTCTGCTTATCTGTGGTGCGAGCACGGATCTTACCGATCGAAAAATTTCTATATTTGTTAAAACCCATAAAGAATATTTCACAACAAAATCATTCACCCGTAACAATATTCGCACAAAATATCAGTTTGACCTATGTGTACCGCAAAGCAATAATGTAATATTCCACAAGGGAGCCTTTAATAGAGCAATTAAAATATATAATAAGTTGCCGGTAGAGTTAAAAAAGTTAGAAGGTAACATTTTTAAAAAGAGTTTGAGAGTATGGCTCATACACAAGGCCTATTAGGTATAATTTAAACGAATACTATGCTGATAAATAGGTATTATTCACAAAACACATTGTACGTCCGAAATGGATAAACTGTTGATACTATTTATTATTTAAGAACTATATTGTACACAGCTACACAATAAATAATTTCTATTTCTATGTCAGTCGACAAAACCGTTTATCTATCGAATTTTATCTACAACCGCTAGCACGGGACTCGGATCGGTAGGTTTTATCGTGTTCTATTTTAGCGATATTTAAAAATGGCAACACGGGAATTTTATCGTCCCATTCGTTCATCATTCATTCAAATCTTATATTTTTAAATGTTAGTGATTAAATTCTCTTTGGAATTTTAATATTATCCATTTATTTATTTAATATCATTTTACTATGTCGGAACATCGGTATGAAAAAACATCGTACCTAATATTTACTCATTTGTTTGTGGATTACTTTTAGTGGATTACTTGCTCCATGCTTTTGTAAAAAGCCGTCGGCAATTAGGGCCCTATCAGCAGCGGTGCTGGGAAATCGAATGTAAACGGGCAAAAGACGACGCACAATAGCTTCAGAGACCTCCTTCACAACTTTGCTAACTGTGCATTGTCCCAACGCAACGCCAAGTCATATTCTTGCCCAATGCACCGCTGATAACTACCGACGGCATGAAACTGCACAGCGGTGAGGATCTGCAAAAAGTAGATTGTTGAGGTTAGATTAAAAATATGAAATAGGAAAAGAAAAAACTAAATTCCTGTTACTTATAAGTTACAACAACATGGACGGGCAATCCGTTTGATCTTATCCGTCGGATGTCGCCCCAAATGCTTTCGATAACCACAAAGGCTAATTCTCGGGTTATGCGAAACAACCTCACGAAGTCATGAATCAGAATCTTCTAAATCCATGGGGTTGTTTCTCTGCCTCGGATGGCGATCTACCAACTTTTAGATGCCGATAAATTTATCTACATATTCGATATAATTTATCCACAAGAAATGTCACTTTCGAGTCCCATGCTAGCTTTTAAACTAAATAGATAAAATTTACCGATTAAGTATATCTAGGGGTCGATAAAGCAAGTCCCATGCTGCCGATGTTAATTTGTCGACGTGAACTGTCTTATATCGTCTAATGTCACTTTATCAGTCGATAAAAGATCCGTACTCGCGGGGCTGACATTTTGCTTATCAGACATTTCGCATATCTGACATTTTGCTTTTTCCGGCATTCTGCTTATCTGCAATTTCACGTACCAATCTGACTTTCAGCGTTGAATCCCTCCTTCTCAATCAACCGTCGCTTTTGCACTGGTTTGCGTAGCCGCCGCAGCGCGCTCGTTGGCGTGCGGCTTGCGATCCATATTGCGGTATAAGTATGTATGGAGGGAGATGGGAAAAAAAGAAAGCTAATACAGCGCCAATCGAAACTTCATTTATCGCGACAAATTTGCACCAACTGGCGCAACCATTTCCCCCCGGCTTGAAGGGTTACCTTCAAAACTAAGCTGTATCCTACCCGAACTAAGTATATAACCTAAACTTAATCAACCTTTTATCCGTGCGGAGACGGAGAAAGAATACTATTCTCCGCCCCTCTCCTCCGGTGGGTGTCGTAAGAGGCGACTAACGGATTTTCGAGCTTCCATATGCTCCACTGCGTGGTAGGGCTTGCCCGTCTGGTTAGTGACCACCGTACGCATGGTGTAAAACCCGTCAAGTGACCGCTTGTCGGTCGCGTTTCGGGATCAGCCAGCGTATAACCAGAGCTCGAGTGGATGTTACTCCGATGCACTTGGTCTGTGGAGGCTTCCGTCAAACCAGTGCCAGGAGGACTTCGTTAACCCGCCGACCAGGGAGACCCGTAGAAACGGCTGTCCCGCTGGCCGCCCGTGGCACAGTACAGGGGCCCAAGCGAGCCTAACCAGCTCGTGAGGCTGCCTCACCATGCCACGCATAATCTCGGGGTGGTCCGTCGTGCCGGTTGGTGACCGGAAGGTGGGGTCCCGGCGGCCATTCCCGGGGGGGTTCGGGGGCCCTTCCGTTCGGCGGGTTAATTATACTCTTCTGTAGGCAGATCCCTGGTGAAACAGGCCGCTGCACTTTGACTATTTGCATCGCGGTAGCATTTCCTCGATTCACGCCTCCCTCCTTTTCTCCACCATGACAGCGCCTCACAATAAAACTGGTCCTACAGCGGTGCACACCCCCACCACAACTATACCGTTTGAGGTCGAGTTCGCTAACATCCGCGGACTCCATGCAAACCTCAATGCCGTCAACCACCATCTTGAGACGGCACGGCCAGCAATGTTGTTTTTGACGGAGACGCAAATAATCTGTCCGGCCGACACCAGCTACCTGCACTATCCGGGCTTTGTGCTTGAAGAATCCTTCAAAGCCAAAGCCGGAGTTTGCTTGTTCGTTCGGACGGATGTTTGCTGTCGCCGTCTGCGCTGTCTGGAGGACCCTTCCTTTTCCCTCCTTGTGGTACACGTCGACTTGGACTCACATAGCCGTGTCTACGTCTGCGTCTACCGATCCCATAATGGCGACATGGAGACAACTCGACTTTTGGACCATCTTAGTCGGGTAGCAGATGATGCGCAGGAGCGGTTTCCATCGGCGGAATTGGTGTTTTTGGGGGACTTCAATGCTCACCACGAGTTGTGGTTAAGTTCCTCCAAAACTGACCATGCTCACTCACTGACTCACGCACGACCTGACTCAACTGGTGAACCAGCCCACCAGGATCCCAGACGTAGTCGGTCACGCGCCCTCTTTATTGGACCTTCTGCTGACGAGTCGCCCAGCTGGCTACCGAGTGGAGGTTCGAGCTCTTTTGGGATCTTCGGATCACTGCTTGGTATCCAGTACAGTGCCTCTGGCTCCGCTACCGCCTTCAGCGGTATCGAAACGCCAGATTTGGCACTACTCGTCGGCAGATTGGGATGGTATGCGGGACTATTTCGCATCCGTTCCTTGGGGGCAGCGCTGCTTCAGTGGTAAGGACCCGACAGCTAGTGCGATTGCAGTTGCTGATGAGATAGTTTTAGGGATGGAATACTATATTCCGCACTCCTATCTCATCAGCAAAGGCAGGCGCAACCGTTGGTTCAACCGCGAGTGTGCCAACGCTGCTGATAAAAAGCAGGCGGCATACCGCGCTTGGATCAGGGGTAAAGCTCTTGGGGATCCCGAAACCCGCTCGCTGAAAGCAGCCTATAATAATGCCACCAAGTCCTGCAAAAGAGCTTACATTAGAGCGGATGCCCAGCGCGTTGCACGAGTCGGCCAAGAACTACTGACGCATCCTACGGGCAGCCGTAGCTACTGGCGTCTGGCCAAAGCCGTGCAATCGAACTTCTGCCAACCCTCGCTGCCACCATTGAGATGTCCTGATGGAACTTTAGCTCACAAGCCGCAGGAGAAAGTCGATCTCCTGGCCAAACTCTTTGCGGCTAACTCCCGAGTCGATGACTGCAATGCACAGCCACCTACAATTTCTCACTGTGGCCACACAATGCCCGATTTTAAAATCAGGCAGCGTGACGTCCGTGCGGAGCTGCAGTCAATCGATGTCCGGAAAGCTAATGGTCCTGATGGCATCTCTCCAATAGTCCTAAAAATGTGTGCAGCGGAGTTGTCCCCCGTGTTAACGCGCCTTTACCGTCTCTCGCTCTCTTCAGGTTGTGTGCCGGAATCTTGGAGAGAAGCTAATGTGCAACCGGTCCCCAAAAAAAGTGATCGGTCAGATCCATCGAATTACCGCCCCATAGCCGTAACTTCAGTTTTGTGCAAAGTAATGGAGCGCATTTTAAATAAACAACTTGTCCACTACCTAGAAGAACACTCCATAATTCACGATCGCCAATACGGGTTTCGGCCGAAACGGTCAACGGGTGATCTTCTAGCGTACGTTGCACATCTTTGGGATGAGGCTATTGACAAGCGTGGTGAATCGGTGGCTGTTAGCCTTGACATAGCCAAGGCTTTTGATCGGGTCTGGCACAAAGCTCTTCTCTCCAAGCTCCCGGCATACGGTCTGCCTGCTCAGTTCTGCAACTGGGTCGCTGGCTTCCTGCATGAGCGCAAAATTCGTGTTATATCTGATGGATGCGCTTCGCGGCTCATGTCAGTGAACGCTGGTGTCCCTCAGGGGTCCGTTCTATCCCCCACGCTGTTCCTTCTGCATATCAATGATATGCTTCCACTTGGAAATATTCATTGCTATGCAGATGATAGTACGGTCAATGGAGGATATAACGGTCACCCAGCGGCTGGGCGGGTCGAAACCGAAGTGAATCGAGTTAATCTTGTCATTGAGCTCAATCGGGTATTGGACCTCATATCTAATTGGGGCACCAATAATCTGGTTGAGTTCAATGCCAAGAAAACACAGGTGTGCGCGTTCACGGCAAAAATGTCACCATTCCTTCCCCTTCCATCTCTTCAGGGTACATCTCTACGCCTGCAGAGCAGTATCAACATGCTCGGTATGACGATACGCTGCGATCTGAACCAAAGGGACTACATCGAAGCCGTGATCAAAACAGCCTCACGAAAACTCGGAATTCTGAACAGAGTGCGGCGATTCTTTACGCCGGACCAGTTGTGCCTTTTGTACAAGACACAGGTACGGTCTTGCGTGGAGTATTGCTCGCACATCTGGGACGGTTCCGCTAAGTACCTTCTCGATGCCTTGGACAGATTGCAGCGTCGCGCTGAACGCATTATCGGCAATGCAGAAGTGGTAAATACTCTCGAATCTCTGCAATTGCGTAGAGACGTTGCGTCACACAGCGTGTTTTATTGGAACGAAGTTCCTTATTAAAAAATTCTTACGAAAAAAGTTGTCACGACACTTTTTTTATCAATAGAAGTGTACGTTAATGTCGCCATTGTTATCACAAGACCGTGTGGCCTAATGGATAAGGCGTCGGACTTCGGATCCGAAGATTGCAGGTTCGAGTCCTGTCACGGTCGAAATATTATTTTGTTAATTTTATTTGTAAATTATTTATTTATTTATATTTTTTTCGTTGATTTAATATTTTGTAATGTATACAGGTTTTTAATAAAATAAATAAAAAATAATAATAGCCTTTGGTCTCGGGCATTATACGAGACCATTAACCCGGCCCTAGGGAAAATAGAGTTCCATTCTCTGTGTTCCACTGGGGTAATTCCTGTCCGACGCGTCCACGCCGCGGGGGTGGTAACACCTCTCACTACTAGTAGGCCAGAGCGAAAGGTGGCTAAGTTCGGTCAGGGACCCAGTCTTGCGGGGTATAACGCAAAACCCTTGCCCAGGGTTACGGGTGAAGACCTCAACGGCTATGAAGGCGGAAATGGCATCCATTGGTACGGCGGAATATGCGGATGAGGCAAACACACGCCCAGCATGAGCTAGCTCTACATATTGGGGTCTAAGGTCGTGGTGGAGTTGCACTGCTTGGCAGGGTGGTGCAATAGAGATGGTGGCGGAAGAGACCCAAGGGGTCCAACGGCAGCGCTCACAGTCCTAAGCGAGGATTACTGTCTTGGCGTCAGGTGGCAACCGGCCGGAAAACAACATAGCCACTTCTTATTCCTTGTCCAAAAATGAAAGTACACCAAAAAAGAGTGAGTATTACTGTTAGGGCGTCCCCCTTAAGCGACGGTCGAGGCGACACGAATCGAAATGCGAAAAATATTAGGGCATACCCCTCAAGCGACGAACGAAGCAACACATGCACATCACTGCGAATGGCTACCTGGAACGTAGGTTCCATGACGGGCAGAAGTGCCGAACTTAGTGAAGTTCTGAAAAGACGTCAAATAGATGCATGCTGCGTGCAAGAGACCAAGTGGAAGGGGTCAAAATCAAGACAGATCGGCAATGGGTTCAAACTTATATACCATGGAACAACCACCGGCAGAAACGGTGTCGGCATTATACTATCAGAACAACTAACGCAAAGGCTCGTCAACATCGAGAGAACAAGTGACCGACTTATTTCTGTAAAAATAGCTTTGGAAAATCAACCTTGTTTTAACATAATATCAGCTTATGCACCGCAGGCAGGCACACTGGATTGTGAGGAGGCTTTCTGGGATGATCTCTACAAACTGACACAGAGTATCCCGTCCGATGAAACGCTTCACCTGGGCGGAGACCTGAACGGCCACGTTGGTGAGCAAAACACAAATGTGGAGAGATGGCATGGTGGCTTTGGATATGGCTCCCGCAACAGTGACGGAGATACCATTCTACAATTTGCATCTAGTTGCGATCTAGCCATATTAAACACTTTCTTTAAAAAGAAAGAATCCCACTTATTAACATATCAAAGTGGAGGAAATGCCACTCAGATCGACTACACACTGGCAAGACGAAAACATCTAGGAAACTACAAAGACTGCAAAGTAATACCCGGGGAGCCACTAACAACGCAACATAGAATCCTGGTCACGATATACAAGCTGCCTAAACCTGTAAAGGTCAACAGGAAGCAAACACCAAAAATAAAATGGAAATCTTTAAAAGAACCAGTTGGTGACCTTTTCGTGCAGGACCTTATAGAACATCTTAGTAACACAGACACCACAGACTTAACAGCAAACAATATGTGGAACGACTTTGAAAATGCCTGTATAAAAACAGCAGAGAAGCACCTTGGTAGAACAAAAAGTAAAAAGGGCCCCTTCAGGGAAACTCAGTGGTGGCAACCTGAAGTAAAAGACGCTGTAGCGGCAAAAAAGGAAGCCTTCAAACTATGGCAGACCACAAAAGATGAAGCAGATTTTGCAAATTACAAAGAAATGAAGAAACAGTCAAAAAAGCAGGTGGCAATATCGATGGCAAAATCAAACTCTCAATTTTACGAAAACTTGGAATCAGCAGACACAGAAGTAGACATATATAAAATAGCGAAAGCGCGAAACAATAAAACTAAAGACATAACAACAGTAAAATATATTTGTGACAATAACAACAAACTTTTAACGCAAGATAAAGAAATAAAGAACAGATGGACAGAATTTTACAAACACCTTCTAAACATATCTCACCCGAGAATCCAAAACTACACAAGACCTCACATAGTTTACGGACCAATTCCTGTAGTGACGCCAGTTGAAGTTACAAAAGCCATAAAGCAAATGAAAAATAACAAATCTCCAGGTCCAGATGAAATACCAGCAGATGTCTGGAAACAATTAGGCAAACCTGGAGCTGTATGGCTTTTTGACCTGTACAACAAGCTAATTCAAGGTCATCCAATACCAGACTCGTGGCGTAACAGTTTCCTGATACCATTCTACAAAGGAAAAGGGGATGTGAGAGAATGTAGCAACTACAGAGCTATTAAATTAATGTCACACACTCTTAAAATATGGGAGAGTATCTTGAACAACCGATTAAATCAAATAATATCATTAACTCCAAATCAATGTGGCTTTGTAGCTGAAAAGGGCACGTCAGATGCTATCCAAACCATCCGAATCATGCTGGAGAAAACCAAGTCTAACAATAAAAACTTGCATATGGTATTCATTGACTTGGAAAAGGCGTTCGATCATGTCCCGCGGGATCTTATATGGGAAGCACTCAGAGAGCAATTTGTTCCTGAGTATTACATCGCCCTTATTCAGGACATGTACGCTGACGTAACCACACAAGTCCTGTGCCCAGCTGGAACAAGCGAAAGATTTAAGATTGAAGTCGGAGTGCATCAGGGTTCCACCCTTAGCCCACTGCTGTTTAATACGACCATGAACCACCTAACAAAAGGCTGTCAAAAACCACTTCCCTGGAACATCCTATACGCGGACGATGTTGCTCTTATCTCAGAAGACATAAAAGACCTCCAACATAACTTTAAAGCGTGGATAGAGGCACTTGAAAACAATGGTCTCAAGATAAGCAGGAAGAAGACGGAGCACATGTCTTGCTTGTTCGATGGTACCACAGACCCTAATAACATCAAGATTTCCATTGGAACCACACAAATACCAACCGTGAACCAGTTCAAATACTTAGGGTCAATTATAAGCAATGATGGCAAGATTGATAGCGACGTCGCCCATAGAACAACAACGGGCTGGCTAAAATGGAGACAGCTCACAGGCGTAATGTGCGATAAAAAAATGCCACTAAAAGTCAAAGGCAAAATGTACAAAACAGCAATAAGACCAGCAGTATTGTATGGGTCCGAGTGTTGGGCGACCAATAAACAACACCTCAACAAATTGCACACTACAGAAATGCGCATGTTACGCTGGTCAGCGGGCGTCACATTATTAGATAAAATCCGAAACGAATACATAAGAGGAAGCTTCAAAGTCGCACCTATAGTTGACAAAATTAAAGAAAAACGCCTTCGATGGTATGGGCACGTACAGAGACGCCCTGAAGACCACATGGTAAAGCTTGCCCTGAACTTGCCAACGACGAAGCGTGGACGCGGAAGACCACCATCCACCTGGCTGACGACGGTCGAAAAAGACCTAAAAGACGCTCAACTTGACACTAGCACTGCACAAAACCGTGCGCAGTGGAGGAAACGGACAAGGAAGGCCGACCCCAAGTAAATGGGAAAACGGTCGAGGATTATATATATAAATAAAAAATAATAATAATAATGAATCCTGACAGTGTTTCTGCACAAGTTCCGGATATTGCTGATGGAGTTAGGTAAGTAGAGATTATATACAGATAATAATAAATGCTTTTGTATTTATAGCAAGTACGCACTATAACCTAAAAAAAAAACAAAAAAAAAAAAAAAAAAACAAAAAAAAAAACCTACTGATAAAGTTTATATAACATTATATTTTTAAATGTTTGAGTGGAGACCGCGTACCGGCCAACGTAGTGTAGGACGCCCTCATACTAGGTGGAGCGACGACGCAAGGTGGCTGGCAAGAGCTGGGTGAGGGTAGCCGCGGATCGTGCTCAGTGGCGTGTACTTGGATACGCCTATGCCCAGCAGTGGACTAATGTAGGCTGATGATGATGATGTTGAAATTTTTGTATTTTAACTAAATATAATAAAAACATTAAGATCTAGTGATCGACAACCTTGCCAAAGATCCTAAGCTGTACAGACAGTGCCTCCCGGAATTGCGTTATTACGGGAAAACCAACCGAAATTTTATTACAATTCCTTCACTAATTCATCATCATCATCATCTCAGCCAAAAGACGTCCACTGCTGGACAAAGGCCTCCCCCAAATCATCATGGGGGGTATTTGCCATAATCGCCACGCTTGGCAGGCGGGTTGGCGATCGCAGTAGGTTGAGGGTAACCTCAGAGAGATGCTGCTGCCCATCCTCTGGAATGGTCCCTTAGTCGGCTTTTACGACACCCACGGGAAGAGATGGGGTGGTGCAATTCTTAATCCCCGGCACCACACAGGGTTCACTAATTAATCGAAAGGAACTTCGTTCCATCCAGGTGTCCCTTGACACCTCTCAAGTTTTTTTTATCTAACATAGCGTAGCGCGGGAGAAGATGAAGTCGATCTTCATCCACTTCTAAAGCGGGTAAGCAATTCAACTGAGTTACATTTAAAGAATGCGCTGGAGGCAAGAGGTTCCGAAGGGTCACTAGACAACGTTTTACATAGAAGACACGTATTCATATAACGGCCCCGACTTGAGTGAGCGCGGTGCTCATCTCGTCAAACGAAAGAAGCTGCCGGTCTATAACGCGAAACAGATGCAATTTTAAGCTTTTGACATTGGCTTCCCAATTTCCGCCAGTGGCTTGGTGTGGGCGGGTTGAACACCCACTGAACGCGATTTTCAGCTTAAATGTCTGCAAACACAGTTGCGGAGATAAACGAAATAACGGGCCATTCATCAAGTGGGGACTGGCACCACGGAGAACCATGAAACCACAGCGGATGATCTAAAATCTGCGCGGGTGTCATCCCACGAGACAAGCAGTCAGCAGGATTTTCTGTGCCTGACACGTGTTATGTTATTATGACCCTAGAACTTAGTACATTATTATTATTGTTAGTTTTAAGTAATACTTTAATCTATTGTTAGCTGCACACACACACGTGACAATAGAAGATCGTAATATGAAGGACGCAACGCTTTCTCCTAATTTAACACCACGTGTTGCTGTAAATACAACGAACTGTATCTTTCCTAGAAACACCAGATGAAACACCACGAGGTGGCAATGAATATCATGAATTGTATTTTCCCTAATAACTTAAAGATGTTTCCCATACCGCGCGTACGCAACGCTTTGTTTAAGTTACACCAGATGTTTCCGAGCCGTAGTCTTAAGACCATTAGCTTTATGATTATTGTACCCTTCCCACGAACCTCATAATAATAGAACCTTGTCCGTTGTCCCGCTCCCGCCTCAAGTTCAGTTCAATTCCAACCACCGACCGTTCCGTGCTAATCTCCTCCAATCTCTGTTCAAATATAAGTTTAGAGTTAGTAATAAAGTTAGTTTTAAACAACAGAGTTTTGCTTCTTGCCACTTAACACACGTGATAAAAGGGTTGCGGCGACAATTCCAATTGAATTTTCGCCACCCTGTTTGCGACTAAAGTATCCCAACGATGGGGAGCGGAGTGTATCTAACACAAAACAACGGTTGAATCCGAGAAAGCGATTATTCTATCTACATTTATGCAGTTAGTTAGTTAGTTAACATTATTGATCTCCGAGCACCACGGTTCTTAGCCGGGCTGTCTAGCTTCTGAGTAGTATCTCTACTAAAAAAGTACTTTGTGATCTCTACCTAGTTTGTGCTTCTGAGTCCTACTGTCTGCGACTGTGTCAAACCATTGCAAACCTTTTTAATTACTTAACGATGACTCAAATAATCATCTAGACTAAAAAGGTTTACATACAAATAAATTAAACTTACTTTTGCTATGAGCTGCATATAAACTCCTTACAGTACTATACCACTAGGTGATATTCAAGGTCTGATGATGGTGACGGAAGGTGGCCATAGGAACTACTGTACGCAAAAAGATAACCCATTATTACGTAAGGAAAGAAATGAAGATGTAGTTCGGTGAGATTGGCGTCGTCAGCATTCAATCAAACCCGGATCGGCACAAGATCGGATCGGACCGGATCGGTACTCGTTAGGCACAAGTATTGGACCTTGTCCAACCTGAAATATGTGGCGCCTGCAAATTGAAGAACTGGATTGCACAAAATTAACTGGAAAGAAATCATGCAACAATGATGCTTTACTTGAAATGGACAGATTGAGAAATATTTTTAACTAAAAAGGCGTAAAAAAAAAATTAAAAAAAAAAAATCTTAACACAAGCTTTATTAAGCTTTATTAAAAAAAAAAATCTTAACACAAGGCTATCTAGGTACAATGGTACCTAGATAGCCTTGTGTTAAGATTTTTTTTTTACTAACAGAATATAATGATATTCTGTTAGTTCATGCTTGAAGAGATTTAAAAGCTTGCCGCGAAATTGTTTAAAATCAACTATTACAATATACCTTGCGGCAAGCTTTTTATCTCTTCAAACATGAACTAACAGAATAATAATGGTACCTAAGTTAACCACGTGTTAATGTAAAAAAAGCTTGTCTTCGTTCAATTATTTTTTATGATTGTCGTTGTGGCTTAAGAGCGTTTATGCCGCACACTAGCGCCGCCAATAAAAAAAAACCTATCTAGTAATTAGAGATAGAAAATCAAATTATGCTCAACAAACTATTTGAATGAAGTAATTTAGCATTTTTACGTCACCTAATGAACACCTGACATGTTATGGTTTAGTTAAATATGGCGTTATAGTTAAAAGTGACCGTAACGTCTTAATAGTTTTTTATGCATAATTTGATTTTCTATCTCTAATTACTAGATATGTTTTTTTTTCATTAGTGGCGCTAGTGTGCGGCGTAAACGCTCTTAAGTCAACAAGAGAGTTGCCAAAGACGGCATTTGGTGATGAAGCACTATGTCGCATGATTTTTTTTTCTTTTTATTTTTACAAGCTTTTATTTAATTTCACATGTTTGTTTGTATATACTAGATATGTGCGCCGATCGGCGTGGCGCACGCCGCCGGCCATTTTAGTCACGCCGACGCCGCCGATTTTTTTTCCGGCGTCATCGGCGTCTATAGTTTAAATAAAGCACTCTATCTTAAACAATTACTTACTTAGTATTTTTTATTTACAAAATTAGTAATTTTTTAGATCGCTATTTGGCAACACTGGTTGACGCTATTTTTTTCGACGCCATTTGCATTTCTTTGTCACTTGTCAGTCTACGCTGCGCAATACAACTGAGAATTGGATATTTTCGTTCTTTTCTGCTTTTAAATAATAAACTGTGAGAAAATGACAGACAACTTAGATCGGAATTCGATACAGAAGATCAAAATAAAACATTTTTCCGTAAAAACACTCTATTCGTCCTCGAAAAACAGTCACAGTTGGAAGTATTTTGGTACATTACTTATTGAAAAAGATGGCAAGAAGAGGTCCGTCTTACCAGACAATGTATTCTGCTCCCAGTGCATTTCAGAGGCCCAAGAAAAAAATGAAGACGATCCTATGGGATGGTAAGATAACTTGTTTTTATTGTGTAGCTCTCAGAAAATAAATTAATTTTGAGGTTAGTTTGTGTGCGTTTTGTTTGCAGTCTGCATTTTGTAATAAGCTGGCAATTGGCATGGCTGGCATGCTATGAGTTGGGTGATGTTGCCTATCGGTTTTTTTTGCCACAGTCAATCATTGTAGTCTTATCAGTAAAGGGCTTATGGTGATGTCAATAAATTTTTTACCTACCTTACTTGCTTACATAGAATCTTTGTTTTTTCGTTTAATACCTAATTTAACCATTTTATTTCAACTAATACACCTGTTTTGCTTATCGCTTTTTTAATTTTTATTTCAGCTGTAAAATAAAATCTTACAGTGCAAAAGTAAGCACAGGAAATCTTTCTCGTCATCTAAGGGACGACCATAATTTAAAAGAACCCGAAAAAGCTGGTGGAAGTAGTCAAAGAATAACTACATTTTTTGACAAAACTCGTCCTCAAAAGTCAGATACCAGCCAATCGATGGATTATTTGAATCCATCGATTGGCTGGTATCTGACGAAAAAGCCATTTTTTATTTGAAAAAAAATGGCTTTTTGCGCGAGATCTGACTTTGTGGATATGTAGATCATTACTGCCATTTGATATGGTATCTGATCAGGCAATGATTGACTTTTTCTTAAAGTATAATGTGATTCTTAAAAAAGAAGATTTGCCTAGCCGCACTACTATTTCCAGGACAGCTTTAGAAGACGTATACGATAGTATGAAGGCGCACATTAAAGATTTGATAAAAAACACTAGTCCTCGATGTGTAACGTTAACGACGGACTTGTGGAGCGATGCTTTCCAAAGAAATAATTATATAACGCTGACATTACATTTTCTAAGTTCTTTCCTTGATTTTGAAAGTGTGACTCTGGCTACTCAAATTATAGAAGGAAAAAAGACAGGAGAAAAAATTAAAGAACATATACAAGAGTTACTAATTGAATACGAACTTGAAGAGAAGAAAACGGTCATGGTAACTGATTGTGGTTCGAATGTTAAAAGAGCAGTGTCATTATTGGATAATATGGACTCACATTTTTGCCTTGGTCACGGTCTACATAACCTTGTAGTACAGGATGGCGTAAAAAGTACACCAGAAATAAACAATATCGTTACAAAGTGCAAGAAAATTGTGAAAAGTCTTAGGTACAAACTTCCTGAACTTAAAAAAGATGCAGATGAAGAACAGAGACGCTTATTGACTGATATTGACGAAGCTGGAGATGTAGTTGATTTAGACGAGATCATCCCTGTCAATGAAGAATCTGAGGAACCTGATGAATATACAAATACCTTTTCTGTAACTTCAAT
The DNA here is from genome assembly GCA_947562085.1 of Eudonia lacustrata. Lineage (NCBI taxonomy): Eukaryota > Metazoa > Arthropoda > Insecta > Lepidoptera > Crambidae > Eudonia > Eudonia lacustrata. The sequence continues at coordinate 5,772,912 of OX387326.1, read as the reverse complement.
AAAAACGGCTACTCCAACTCGATGGCATAGCATACTCGTGATGTTGGAAAGTTTATATAACAAATGCAACCGAAACCCTGTTCACAGACTCCTCGTCAGACTGAACAAATCTGATTTAAAAATTGATGACTCCGAGTGGAAACTACTGGGCGATTTAATAAAATTTTTGAAAAATTTTCGGGATGCCGTTAATATTATGAGTGCTTCAAACTCAGTCACAATCAATGTTGCACTGGTTTTTAGGTGCGAAGTGGAACAAGCATTGAAACAAACAGGGGACGACGAAGTTCTTGTAATGACCCGCATGAAGAGAAACATGCTGGCGAAATTAAATCACCGCTTTCCTATTGATAAATTGACAATTGCGGCAGCTCTTCTTGATTGCCGTTTCCAAGGAATGTCGGTAATTGACAAATACCTTGAGGAAAAAGGGGAAACGAGAGTTTCCTTTATGTCTGCATTTGTGACAGAACACGTCAGGGAATCTGATATTTTACAAGAAACGAAGGCGAATGAGCACAGTGAGATAGTTTCTTCCGCTCTAATCACTCAACCGTCCACATCATCTTCATCAAACTTTCTTTTGGCTTTGTCCCAGAAGTATACAACTGGTGCTGGTAGTAGTAACGATGATCCTATATTGGCCGAATGCTGGAAATATTTTAGTGGATGTGACCCCAAGGATATGCTCGATGGAAACATACTTCGTTATTGGAAGGAAAAGAAGAATAGTTATCCTTGGCTGTTTAACTGCGTTAGGGCGATAATGAGCGTTCCCGCCACGAGCACACCAAGCGAGCGTGTTTTTTTAGTCGCAGGATTAACCATTACGGCTAAAAGGTCACGGTTAAGTCCTACTTCAGTCGATAGAATCATATTTATACATGACAACTATGACATGTGCAAGAAACAAGTACAAAAGCTTAAATAATTTGCATATTATTTGTACTTGTTATTTATATTTTGCTTGTACTTCCTTATCTTATAATTCCTTGTTCTTTTTCTGTTTTTGATTGTCGCCATAAAGGTTTTTTTTGTTATTGATATTTAGATTTTATACAATTGTAATTGTATTGTGTGATCTCAAATAAACGTGCCATAATGATGTTGATTATATGGAAATAAATAAGAAATTTAATGGAGATTGAAGCGTATTTTACTCATTTTCACCATCCACGCCGATTACGCCGATGACGCCGCCGCCGCCGGCAAATTATATGCCAGACGCCGCCGCCGGTCAAATGAGCATCGGCGCACATGTCTAATGCAAACATAGACAAATTGATAAATTCCAAACGTTAGTATCGAATTTAAATAAAAAGTTTGTGAAATGGAACACGACTAACAGTAGACTATCAACCATAGACAGCCACAAACGTCAAAATCAAAAAGATGATCGCACAATTGTTAATTTATCAAAATAAACACTGGACAGGCCCACCGTTGAGGTACTAAAAAAGGGGCTAAATTACGCCGTAGCCCCTCTCAGGATACCGTATGAAAGCATCATTAGCAACGTCGAGGATTGCTTAGTTAAAAATAACGTCAGGAAGGCTGATGCTGAGGCAATACGTCAAGACATATCGTCTGTCTTGCGCCGGAGCAAGTTGCCGAAATCCAACCTTCCCCGTGATCAGTATTTCGCTTTAAAGAACCTGCGAGCTAAGCCTGAATTAACTATCCTTCGTGCTGATAAAGGTAATGCTACGGTAGTAATGGATACGTCTGATTATAACGAAAAAATAACAATACTTTTATCGGATGACAAGACGTACAAACGCGTTAAATGCGACCAAACCAACAAAATACTTAAGAAAACTAGTGATCTTGTCAAACAACACTCCGAAACGTTAAATCTAGATGCTAACTATTTAATTCCTTCCTGCCCTAAACCACCAAAACTGTATGGGTTACCGAAAATTCACAAACCCGAGGCTCCGCTACGCCCTATTGTAAGCCAGATTGATTCACCAACTTACCGACTGGCCCGGCATATAGCTAAGATTCTTTCACCACTTAGAGGTAACACAACAGCTTATGTGAAGGATTCCTACCAATTTGTCAACGATATCAAAGACCTACAACTCGCTGACAATGAAACTATGGTTAGTTTTGATGTGCAGTCCTTATTTACATGCCTACCAGTTCAGGATTGCATTGAAATTACCAAAAAACGTCTAGCGGAACAAGATATGCCTGATGAATATGCAGTACTATTAGAGCATTGTCTAACATCTGGCTACCTTTTGTGGAATGACATTTACTACCTGCAAGTAGAGGATGTTGCCATGGGTTCCCCTGTTTCGCCCGTCGTCGCCGTTATCTTTATGGAAGACTTCGAGGAGAGGGCCCTGAGCACAGCACCGGTAACCCCTAGGTTCTACAAGCGGTACGTAGATGACACTTTCACTATCCTACCAACTGATAAAGTATCTGCTTTTCTAGATCATCTTAACTCCATACATCCAAAAATACAATTTACAATGGAGTTAGAGGCAGATAGTAAGCTAGCTTTCTTGGATATTTTAATTATCAGGAATCCGGATCATAGTTTGAGTCACACTGTGTATCGTAAAGTAACCCATACAGATAGGTATCTCAATGGTGATTCTCACCACCATCCTAGACAGTTGGCTACTGTAGGGAAATCTTTGTTTCGGAGAGCACGCGGCATCTGTGACACCCAACACCTGGCTGCTGAGCTTCAGCATGTCAAGCACGTACTACAGGATAATAAACTGAAAGTACCACGGCTTTGTCACAGAAAACGCAATAAACCAACCACAGTCGAGCGCCAACCTGCTGTACTTCCATATATGAAAGGTGTCACTGACAAGATTGGACATATCTTAAAGCGAGCTTCAATCAACACTTACTTCAAGCCGCCGAAGAAGATCAACCAATTTTTACGACCTGTCAAGTGCAACATACCCCTTCAAGATGCAGGCGTGTACAAACTGGACTGCGACTGTGGGCTCTCTTACATCGGGCAAACAAAGAGAAGTATAGGAACCCGTGTTAAAGAACATATAGCCGACGTCAAGCATAGGCGCGAAAATAAGTCTGCAGTATGCGAACATTCCCTAGAGGGGCCCAACCATTACATCAGATTTGATAAACCACAAATACTCGTTAAAGAACAACGATTCATCCCTAGGATGATACGCGAGGCTATTGAAATTAAAAAACATCCTAATTTTAATAGAGAAGATGGTTGGAATCTACCACCAGCCTGGGATCCCATCATACAAAATATTAAATCCCAGCCCCAACACCATACTGCCAGACCAAAAGATACTGTAAGCTCTTTCTGCGTAAAACGGAACGCACCTGATTAAATTTAAATGAGGGTATACAAGCTACCAACTAATTATGAGATGACCAACACCTCAGTCTCCCTGTGACCACGGACCCTGCAAAGGGTTCGAAACGTCAGGATAAACATTAAATAAGTAATGTGCAAAATAAACGCGAGTAGATCCGTAAAAGTTGTTTCATTTCTATATAATTTATGTTATACTTTTATAAATTTACGCCAATTTTGTTGCAAATGGTCAGGTGCACTACCGTGGCTCTGTCTGAAATTAATCGACACTATTTAGGTACCTACCTATTTCTATAATTTATGATCTAAGTCGAATAAAACAACATTTTTGTAAGACTATGTAAATAGATACTATTAATAACAATAATTATTAAATATATATTCTAAACTAGCAGCCGCTCGCGGTTTCACCCGCGTGGTTCCCGTTCCCGTGGGAACATCGTGATAAAAAGTATCCTATGTGTTAATCCAGGTTATAAACTATCTGTATGCCGAATTTCATCCAATTCCATTCAGTAGTTTTTACGTGAATGAGTAACAAACATCCATCCATACTTACAAACTTTCGCGTTTATAATATAGAATATCTCTTAGTTAACAATAAACAGGAAAAGTACGTAGACAATTTGTCTAGTCTATGATATTTAATACTTAATAGTAGTTTTAATACACATAACAAAATTGTCTGAATTTGAAACAGTAGTTTTTTTACACATTTGGTTTTTTTATGGAGAGAGTTTGCTGATTGCCTCAGACGGCATTTACAGCTTCATCGGGCTTGTTTGGGGGCGACCAGAAACTTAAAGGGTTCCTCAAGCCGTGTGAAACGAATCACTTTCGGAGGTTTTGTAGAGGAAACGGCGTACGGTAATCACGCACTAGTGCGAGCCCCGTACCCTCCTAGATTCTCCAAAGGGTTCGGATCGGATCGGGACACATTTGATGTTATTTACTTATAGTCCAGGAGGTAGCGTTGCAAATACAAAAGTCATATTAAGCCGGCTCTGATCTTATATGGCTAATGAGTGAACCGACCGTCAGCTGCTCAAGTAGCGGTAGATGTGGTAAAGTGGTAAAAAAAAATAAAAAAATAAGTAATAGTACGCCGGCTGAAACTTTTTTCATAAATACCTAGTTGATATCGTACTGAGCTAAAAAAAAAACGTCACCTGCATCGTGAAGGGGGGGACTATGCGTCAGCTGCTCGCATGAACTTGTAAAAAAATACGTAAAATAAAGTTATAGTAAGTACCCCGGATGAAATTTAATTACACGATTGTTTAAATTATTAAAAGTAAGTACGAAAACAACAATCAGCTGCATGTGTAGCGATGGAAAGACCGTCAGCTGACGCAGTAAAGATATAGATTATTCGAGCAATGCACAGAGTAGAGTTTCAGGGTCCAGCTGACAGAACTCCCCTGCCCACACCCAGCTGACTGATAGTTTTGGCAGACGTAACTATTAAAATATCATAATATTATCAAATTTCAACCGGAATAGTGACAATTAAATGATAATGTTTGACTTTGTTCACCTGACATGACAATCAAACAGTCTTTTTTGGAATGCGGTTTGCGTAGGTCAAGGTGAAATGATAATGAATATGCATTCTGCATTAAGATGCAAGTAAGCTTGTTCATTTCTTAATTTTTTTTGATTGTGTTAAATAATAATAGTTAATAATTGGACTCAGGCATAATAAAATGTTATTATGTAGGTTCATATTATTTTAAATTAAGTAAATGTTAATTAAAGAGCCTGCCTGTCCTATAAGCTTGGAAAAAGTATGAAGGGAAGTTCATTTCCACCGCTCACAAACTGAAACATCGTCGTCGCATCGATTAGCAAACGACAAGAACGTTGTCTAAACAGTAAATCCTGAAAGTCGGTTAATGAACATATTTTAATGAACCACGACAACAAAACTAAAAAAATCAGTTTACAATTTTCGGAAGAAATGGTAGATTTTGAGTGGCAACATCGACGACTTCTCTAAAATTATTGCATTTCCACACTACTGCCAATCCATTGGTTATTGATATTGGTATCGCGGACTACCTTTAACACACTGCTCAATAGAATGGCGATAGAATATGTGTGGATTGGAAATGGGCTACCTATGAATATTGGTCAGCGCCGCCCATGCGTTTGATTGATAAGCTATTTGATAATCCTACTAGATCAGATCAGATGACATTTAAATGTTATTAAAAAAACATTGATTAACCGTTTGTAACAAACCCTCTGAAGCTAAGACTAAAGGAGCTAAATATTAAACTACTTTCGGTCTTTTTTTTTTTTTGAACTAATTAGATTAAATAAATCGTTTAAGCTACTTATACCTAACTATACCTAACGGCACCAAATATAACGATATAAGCGAGATGTAAATAATGAACATAATTATTACCTACCTAGATTACCATAAATTAACCTACTTAACTCCTAACCATTATTATTGTAATAATCCAAAACCGAGAATAACCTACTTATTTCAATCACATCTAAAAGATCATTTTGGCCAAGTGATCGTCTAGTGCACCTACGAAGGTCCACAATAACCTAAGAACTTTAAGGAACTTAAGGCAAAATCTAACCAACCTTTCTTTACTACCTATTCATCCTAACCGTACGGACTCCAATGTAAATGAATTCATGACCCTCATCATTAAAACACGACTAACAGAGTACCTACTATTATAAACTAACAACCAAAACTGTGACCTACGCCGAGCTAGATTAAGTAAGTATCTAAAATCATAAAACATCGCGGTCTCCCATCCCATGATGAAACTATGTAACAACTGCTTAACATTTAATAATTTAATCGGTTTTCTATCTTGATTGATTATACTAATATAAAATAAGGAGCTTTAAATAAAACTCAGAATCTTCTTTAAACTTGTAATTTTGATAAAATATCTTATATTTAACGTAGAGGTTCTGATCGTAAAAATACAAAAATAAGATTAAGTAAAACACAATTATTTTAGTAACTTCACTAAACAGAAATAAAACAAAACTTCTCTAAGGAAACTACTTAACCGACGACGATAGTTGCAATTCCGATTTTCTCTGTGCAGACCCTCTAATATCTAGACTTATTTTATAGTTATATCTCATCATTTCTACTTTAAATGGCTGTAATTAATATTCATTAATACGACTACTATCCTATTAAACAGGATGGTTTATGATTAAAATATACAATCACTCATGACTCTTATTTCGAATTAAATAAGAATAAATGTAACCTCTATTCTTGTTACTCACGAGTGTCGCGCCTGAATACAATCTACTAATATTTACATAGGTAGATAAATTAGCTTTCTATTTACTATATTGAGGCAATTGTAGTTCGTAATACATACTAGCAGTGTTCATATCGTCCTAGCGTTACTCCGAACAACCACGAGTGTTTGTCTAAATAGAACCCATCACCGTAACAATACCGAACTTATCTGTATTATATAAATGACCAGAATGATCATTGAAAAGTTACATGGACTCCACCTTCCCCATATCCATCCACACCCTCTCATATACTAATCTTTATTAAGACCATTGCCTATATTTAATGCATGTAACCAGTATTTCACCAAACATAGGCAACGAAAGAACCATACAAAACAATTCGGTATCGATGCTTAAATCTAGCAATCTCTAATCACTCGTACAATGCCCAATATATTCTAGAGTGGATATTTGACTCGGAATTTTAATCTTTATTTAAACTGTTATTTATAGGTGTTTAATACTTGTACATTGAGTATTTGTACTAAACAAGAGCCACTCAAATACATTAGGCGCTGAACGAGGGTTTATTAAGTAAATGGATAATATACCTATTACTTAGTCTTACAAACTAAATAACATTCCACAAGCATGATTTCACTCAAGCTCTGGTTCCACGAACGGGATTCGAACCCATCTGAATTGTAGTTTGTTCGCAACCAATTTGCGTAAAATTATCCTCCACACTTGAGAGGATATGTTCACTTTATTTCATAAAGTTCACAAGCAGGATTCGAACCCACTGTTTGCATGAACAGGAATCGAACCCATCCGAATTGTAATTTGTACACAGCACTCCGCGTACAATTAAATGTAAATAATTGTATATTCACTTTATTTTATAAAACCCTCAAGCGGGATTCGAACCCACTGGTTTCACGAACGGGAATTGAACCCATCCAATTATATTTAAATATTTATTTGTTCACTTCACTCCATAGTCATCAAAATATAGATATTATCGTTTAAATGTAGTTTGTGTTATCAATCGTTTATGGCCTTTGATGGTAGCATATCTCCTTGAAGATGATCTACAGGGACCCTTGCCCTAAGCCAAACTAAAGATATCAACAAATTATGTCAAAGCCATTTCGGCATATAGAATTGGAAATCTGGATTTCCTCAAATACAGTTTGTACTGTAGGTATTGTTAAGACACAGAAGCTCCTGACGTCTTCAAGCAGCGGGCGCCGACACACAAGATTATTGCTGTTAAATATTAGTAGGCGCTTTCTAAGAAGGGTGGCAAACGGTTACCCTCAATATGTTGGAGGGTGTGTTTTTTTTTGACGTCCGTTGGCGACATCAACGAACGGACTTTTTTTTTATTCGAATCTTGGACTCACACTAGGCAGCAACCGCTATTTGTAAAATTTGTAAAATTGTAATTCGGATTAAATAAATGTATTGGAACCAAGTCTTTTCAATCAACTTCGCATCACAAACATAAATTTGGACCTTCGATCCGGGATCTTCAAGAAGAACCAGAATAGCGGTAAGGCGTGCCAGCCAAGATAACCCAAAACCTCCCGCTTCACTTGTGTTAATATCGTATTTCGTATCAATTCCAGTGTCATCCTTTTCGCGCAGCTCCAGACTAGGGTCAGTGCTGACTATCTGTGGATTCGCAAAACGTGAGTACCCCAGCCTTTTACTTACCACCCAAAAATGATTGACCCCAGTGCTGCTAATCTAGTGATTCCCAGTAGATCTCCAAGTAAATCTCCCGCAAAAATAAGTGGCGATCAGTGTAGTATCCTTAATCGTAAAAGGGGAGTTATTAAAGGCCGATTAACTAAGCTGCAAAAATATGTTGAATCATTTATCCAACAACCGTCCTCAAATTTAAAAAACGAATTTAAATTGCGCATTAATGGGGCGGCTAGTCTATTAACTGAATTTAACGACTTACAGTCGAAAATAGAGGAGTGTAGTGATAATATTGATGAGCAATTAGATTATAGGGAAGATTTCGAGTCAAATTACTACAGTGTCATCGCTAAAGCGCAGGGTATTCTATCTGATGGCAAGATTACTGAAAGCTCTAACACATCTCCCTTACAGCTAGTAAAATTACCCACCATTTCGTTGCCAAGCTTTGATGGTTCCTACGAGAACTGGTTAGAGTTTCGAGACACTTTTCTGTCCCTGGTTCATAATTCCACACAAATAAGCTCAATACAGAAATTCCATTATCTTAAGTCTTCGTTAAAGGGTAGTGCGGAATTAGTTATCGATTCACTTGAATTTTCGGCTTCAAACTATAACGTTGCATGGGAGTTACTCATTAATAGGTATGACAATTGTAGACTATTGGTGCATAACCACGTAAAAGCTTTGTTTTCCATTCAACCTTTGACCAAAGAATCGCCTATTTTATTACGAAAGCTCATTGATATTATTTTGAAAAATTTACGCGCTTTAAAAATTCTCGGTGAGCCAACTGAACACTGGGATACGCTTGTTATATACATGACTGTTTCAAAATTAGATTTTACTACCGAAAGAGCATGGGAACAGCACAAAGGCATTATTTTAACTTCGATTAAAAGCGGTGATTTAAAGTCAGTGTTGAAGGTAGGCGACTTGCTCGATTTTATCGGACGTAGGGCGGACATGCTAGAAACACTAATGGTCACTCATAGTAAAAGCACACACGACATTACAAAGCGAAACGCTAACTCGTCACAAGTAAACACCAACATGAGGGTACACTGTAACGTTTCTTCGTCAAACTCCAATAAAGCGCTTCAGAACAAGAACGTACATCAGAAGCTTTGCCCTATGTGTAACTTGAATCATCCAATATATTCATGCTATAAATTCTTGGATTTGTCTATTAATGACAAACATAACTTCATCACGCACAACAAGTTATGTATTAATTGCATGCGCGCTGGACACACAGCCACTGACTGTCGTTTCGGGCCTTGCAAAAAATGTTCGAAAAAACACAATACGCTATTACATCGCGACGAGTCTAATGTAAGCACACAAAACAACGCTTTAGCGTTGTTCACATTAGGCAGAAATTCGCAGTCGCCGGCACACATCGATATGCATGCACCCAACGCATCTTGCGACACATTCAACACACACATTCCCGTCATTGAACCGGTTTTGTTGTCGACCGCATTGATTGAGGTCGGCGACGCTCATAATAACTATCATATAGCACGCGCACTCCTAGACAATGGGAGTCAGCGATGTTTTATTACAAAATCTTTATGCGATAAACTTCACACGCCACTTGTACAGTCCACTCATACAGTTAAAGGTGTAGGTAATTTAGTTACACAATGCACGCAGAGCTGCGACGTCACAATTAGGTCGGTATCTAGGTCCTACACTGCGCATATTCGGTGTTTAGTACTACCAAAAATCACGTCAAATATGCCATCTAATTTTACACATAAGTCCAGCTTCCAACTTCCTTGTCACATTCAGTTAGCCGACCCACAGTACTTAGAATCACGCCCTGTAGATATTTTGATAGGTGCCGATCACTTCTGGGATCTTCTCGCTGAAGGCAGAATCCGTTTGTCAAATGGTCCATTCTTACAAAACACGAAATTAGGTTGGATAATGTCGGGCCCTATTTATACAAATACTAGTCGAGATTCCCAAGTTTTATGTAATTTTACAGAATCTATAGAATCACGGCTTCAAAAATTCTGGGAACTTGAGGAAGTATCTAGGCTACCAGATGTGCACAGTAACGAGGAAAAGGCTTGTGAGGAACATTTTATTAAAACTACAACTCGTACCTCCGAAGGTAGGTTTTGTGTGCGCGTACCTTTAAAGTCAAGCCTTGACGAGTTAGGTGAATCATACTCTCAGGCCGTACGCAGATTTAACGCGCTTGAAAATCGGTTAAGCAAGGCACCTATCTACAAAAAATTATACACAGATTTTATCAAAGAATATGTCAATTTGGGTCATATGTCTCCGGTTAATACAGTGGGTACACCACATTATTTTATGCCGCATCACGGTGTTTTTCGCGAGCATAGTACTACTACTAAGCTGCGAGTTGTATTCGATGCGAGTGCAAGTACTACCACCGGCAAGTCCCTTGACGACTTACAATTAGTAGGCGCAGCTATACAAGGTGACCTTTTGTCAATTCTCTTACGCTTCAGACAACACCGGTGGGTCGCTTGCGCAGACATCGAAAAGATGTATAGGCAGGTATTAGTAGCGAGTGACCAGCGAAACCTACAATTTATACTGTGGCGAAACGACCCTTCTGATACATTGCAAGTATATCAACTTAACACGGTTACATATGGAACCGCGTCAGCTCCATTCCTTAGTGTCAGATGTTTAAAGCAGCTAGCGAATGAGTGTTCAGATCAAGAAGTTAGTCGAACTATAAATAATGATTTTTATGTGGATGATTTGATCACGGGTTGCGATGATAAGGATAGGTTGTTACGCATCTGTAATGAAACAGCTAAGATACTTATGTCAGGTTGTTTTACACTGAGAAAGTGGATATTCAATTTTGACAGAGAAAACGTCATAACTCATTCTAAAGCTTCTAAAGAATTATTTCTCGATGAAAACACGCACCAAAAGACGTTAGGACTAGGCTGGTTTAATCAATCTGATACACTACATTTTGAGACCGAATTCAAGAAGGATTATGAACATTTAACTAAACGCGTTATTCTGTCAAAGGTTTCAAAAATATTCGACCCTTTAGGGTTACTTAGTCCTTTTATTATGACTGCAAAGGTTATGTTACAGAGACTGTGGTTACTGAAGATTAGCTGGGACGATCCACTACCCGATGATGTCACACGCACTTGGGAGCGGTTCGTTAAAAACATTCCATTGCTAAGCAATATACGAGTACCCCGTCATGTAATGGGCAATAATGCTGCACGTGTCGAACTGCACATCTTTACAGACGCGTCACAGGTAGCATACGGTGCCTGTGCTTATGTCCGTACCATCATCTGTGAGGACTCAGTAACTGTCAGGTTATTATGCTCTAAGGGGAGGGTGGCCCCCATAAAACCAATTAGTATACCACGTCTAGAATTGTGCGGTGCTTTGTTAGGCGCTAAGCTTTTCACTACTATCAAACAATCTCTTTTATTGCAATTTAATAGCGTTACTTTCTGGACGGATTCCACTATTGTGATTGGTTGGTTGCGCATGAATCCTAACCTCTTAAAACCCTTTGTACAGAATAGAACCGCTGAGATACTCGAGTTGACGCGCGACCTTCCATGGCAACACATAGCTGGAAAGCAAAATCCAGCAGACCTGGTATCCCGCGGAGCTAATCTAGACGTTCTTCATGATAGTAGGTTGTGGTGGAACGGCCCATCTTTTTTATCGGACACATTTTTTGAAATAACTGATCATCTACAATATTGTTCACAAGATCTTCCGGAAACTAAATTACACGTAACACACACTAATTGTGTATCAGATGAAAAATGTAATTGGTTTCCTTTTCACAGATTTTCTCAGTTTCACCGGATGAACCGTGCCTGTGCTTATATGTTAAGATTTATACATAACACACGCTACGCACACAAAAAGCTAACGGGCCCGTTGAGTGTCGATGAGTTGAGTGAATCAATGAATCTGTTAGTTAAAATATCACAATGTGAATCGTTTCCCGACGTCTATAGTAGTTTGGTTAAAAGTGAAAAGTTAAAAAAATCACACAATTTAATTAAATTAAACCCGTTCCTCGACGAAAACAGGCTCATTAGAGTTGGTGGGCGACTTAGTAATTCACTCGAATTTTCCTATGGTAAAAAACATCCGATTTTAACATCAAACAAGCATCACTTTACAGTTTTACTGTTCCGCACCGAGCACCAGCGGCTACTGCACGCCGCGCCACAGGCCCTATTGTATGCGCTCCGGGAGACGTGGTGGCCGATAGGTGGGAGAAACATTGCAAAAAAAACTGTTTACGAATGCGCTCGGTGTTCGCGTCTGCGCGCAAAACCTGTCGCGCCTATTATGGGGAATCTTCCCATGCAACGTTTGATTCCGGGTTTTGCTTTCATGCACTCTGGAGTGGACTACATGGGTCCTGTATATGTTTTGAACCGCAAGGGCAGAGGTGCTCGAACTGTTAAAGCTTATGTTTGCATTTTTATATGTTTTTCAACACGCGCAGTCAGTTTGGAGCTGGTAGGTGATTTGTCGTCAGATGCGTACCTATTAGCGCTGAAGCGGTTTATTTCGCGCCGGGGTAAGCCGGCTATTATTTATTCCGATAACGGAAAGAATTTTGTGGGGCTCATGAACGAGTTTGCAAAGTTGCTGTCAAATTGTTCATCACATATTTTACATTACGCTACAACTCAAAATATAAATTTTAAGTTTATCCCTCCTTATTCGCCTCATTTTGGTGGTTTGTGGGAAGCTGGGGTAAAGTCATGCAAATACCATTTGCGACGGGTCGTAGGGAATTCTAATTTAACGTACGAGGAGTTCAATACGATATTAGCACAAGTCGAAGCCGTCTTGAACTCCCGTCCCCTTAGTCCTATGTCTACAGATCCTCACGACTACCAGCCCCTTAGCCCCGCTCACTTCTTAGTTGGCCGTCCGCTGACCGCTCCGCCGTGCACAGACTTCAATGACGTCGCGACACATCGCCTTACACGGTACCAGCGAGTGGAGCAGATCCGCCAGCACTTCTGGACTCGCTGGTCAAAGGAATATATCTCCGAGATGCAGACAAGACACAAGTGGACATCTAGCCAAGCTGATTTGAAACCCGACACTTTGGTTTTGATCAAGGATGATCATCTACCACCTTTGAACTGGCGCTTGGGGCGGATTGTGACGACTTTTCCGGGCAGAGATGGAATATCCAGGGTGGCTGACATCAGGACCGAAGCGGGTGTTATACGGCGAACATTTTCGAAGATTTGTCCACTGTGGGGAGAAGATGATTTATAGACATCGCATATCTATTTTGAAAGTCTCTTCTTTCAAGGCCGGGGGCATGTTAAGACACAGAAGCTCCTGACGTCTTCAAGCAGCGGGCGCCGACACACAAGATTATTGCTGTTAAATATTAGTAGGCGCTTTCTAAGAAGGGTGGCAAACGGTTACCCTCAATATGTTGGAGGGTGTGTTTTTTTTTGACGTCCGTTGGCGACATCAACGAACGGACTTTTTTTTTATTCGAATCTTGGACTCACACTAGGCAGCAACCGCTATTTGTAAAATTTGTAAAATTGTAATTCGGATTAAATAAATGTATTGGAACCAAGTCTTTTCAATCAACTTCGCATCACAAACAGGTATTAATACTATCTGTAGACAGATATATTCATTTTAATGACAACAGAATAAAATAAACCAAATAAATAGTTAATAAATGAGATAATCTTAAAAGGAAATGTTTAAATTATCCGACGTCACCAAAATATAGATTTTACTATTTAAATGTAGGTTGTGGTAGCAATTGTTGCAGACTTTCGATGGTAGTACATCTCCTTGAAGATCTCTACAGGGACGGCTTTGCTTGCCCTAGAGTCTCACAAAAGATACCGTCAACTATATGTATAAGCCATTTTGGCATAACAAAACCGGAAACCTTAATTTCCTCAAGGTAAATTAGGTAGGTAAATAGATACCTATTTAGTTTTAGTGACATCCGAATAAAATAAACCTAATAAACTACTAAGCCCGGTTTTCACACATACATCAACACACATAACTTGACCCTATTTAACTAAAACACCACCACCAACTTATTGAAATAACATGCAACGCACTATTATAATTAACGCCAACGATTATCCTTTTTTTTAAACGATTTTATTTATGACAACCTTGCTATAGCAGGTAAAAGAACGTCTCGCTTAGTATAGCCTAATTCGCGATTTATGTATCTAATAGGCGAAATATATGAATAACACACGTAAATAAATTTATACCAAACATACGTATTGCAGCTAACCTATACAATGCCGCATTCCAGTTAAACAATTAAATTTACAGTTTCTACATACCTACTTAGCCATACGTGTATTTCCGAACCTCAACCGAAGGTACATAGGATAACATACACACATTTACACAGTTTAAAATCAAGTTAAAATAGCAAAGTTTTACTTACAGTTTCCAGAGCAGTCCTGACCTCACTATCACCGAAAAAATACTAATAATATTAATCCCTCTTCCAATGTTCAGCCTCCTTTTATATCCGCCGGCTCCAGGCTCCTCTCCTCACTCCCCCGCTATTGGCCATTACATAAGGTAAATACGCCACACGTCGGCTCCCTTACAGATTTTCTAACTTTAGATCGCTCTGGCCCCATCAGTTGCAATGAAAGGATAGCTTGTGATGCGATTTTACAAAGCTTGAAATCTATTTAATGTTTATTAAGCATACCATTGACTTGACTACTAAAAGAAAAAAGTATTAATGTTCATTCATTCACAGCCCATGGTCGGTCTTGTTTTTCCCAAATGTTGGTCGGGTACAGGATGTTTTATATGAAGATAATGAAAAATATTATTAATATGATTTATTTCCTCAAGAGCTTCTTTTATTATGGTGCGATCGTATCCGCATAATTTTGATCCTTTTTTTTATTTTCATTATTAGGTATTTATCCTAAACAATGTTTAACTATTATAAATATGTTTTCAATATTGTAAACTTCTACGTACTAACTTAACTTCTTTATAATTATACATATCATTAAATTATATTCAATTTAAAGACAATGAGTTTGATAAATAAATTAAAATTACTACACACAATCAATGAAGAAATACAAAAGTAATCATTCTGTATAGCGGCGCTCGAATTTCGAGGCTGACAGACATTAAGACCTTTAATATTTCTAAAGTCGGCCCCTGATAACTTAATTGAATTGTAACGGTTTGTACGTATAGAGTATGAACTAAGGCTGCAATTCGTATTGCAAAATTGCCACTTAATTTCCTTTTGAATGAACGCAAGCTGAAAATGTGCAGACGGCCGAAGTTTGGGCAACGCTTAGCGCATTTACCCTACGGCACTATAATTAGGTACGATATTAATGACTTAATATATCACAGTTTGTTTAAAATAACATGTGTATCGCTTTACACAAGTGTATTCCCATGACCCAATGAAATAAACAAAATATGATTAACTAAGGCGTAACACTTAGAACTTATCGTCATTATAATGTGATGACTGATGAATGTGAATAACTAAAACAAACTTGTATCAGAGCATTGTATAAGTTCCAGCTAGACGGCTTTGTTTAGCTTTGTAGGCCGATTTTGATTATTTTAAATCTCTGAAGTACGTAGATAACAACAATTTTGTTTGGGTTAACGTTCAGGTTTCTAGTGTGTTCTCACTATGTCGAGTTACACTTAACTTATTACTCTTATTAGGGATCCGCCAGTAAAATCAAATGGTTAGAATAATTTTATTAAAACCCATGAAGGAAATGTAAAATAAACCATAAATTATTTGTTAAAACTATAAATAATACTATGTATGTATTTGTAAACTCATTTTGAAAACACATCATAAAAAAAACTGAATTGTAGTAAAAGGTAATATCATGCATTGACACAAACGCATGCAACACGTTATGTTATGATACGACATATCAATACAAAATATTATTATACTTTCCTTTTTGGTATCCCTTTATCGATAGACACGCAAAAGCTGCTGCTACTCTCCGCTGGTCGGCGCCAGAAGTATTCATTAATTAATCGCCCTCCCATCTCAATTATAAATCATATAATTACAATCTCAATTATAAATCTTACTCACGACTCAGTGCATTACTCTAATTTTAAATAAACAAATGAATGTAAGTTGTCATATCCTGACCGGGTTCATATGAGAAACTAAACCTTCGTTCGTATAACAATGTGAAAAACCTGTAAATACTACATGAAAACGCAATAGTTATTTATAATTCATGAAATACAATCTGTAACATTAAAGTACAGATTTCTATTGTATTCTAGCCTCCTTATAGTCTACCTAGGTTAGAGTGAGCGTAAAAGTTAATTAAATTAATCATTAAAATGAATCTTTAACATAAATATCTACGAAAGATATATTTTGTTTTGACACTGTTGATTTTCATATTAACGCCATCTATTACATGATGTGGAAACTACGTAGGTAGGTACTCAAGTCGAACATGACGAAACATTAGAAAGCGTAGTTAACAGACCTACGATACGCTACGCTTATTAGATAGTGTATAAAAGTTTCTTAGAGCGACGCTAGATGGCTCGTATGTATCAATAACCATTTTGCTTATAAGTAGGTAACAAGGTCTCATTATTGCTCGCTTGAAAAGTAAAAATAACACTGTTAACAATAATGTAGAAAGGTTGATTCTATTTGATATTTAAAGTCCTAGCAAGTAATGCTTAATTTTATTTGAGTATTGTTGTTTAATCTATTAGTTACTTTTATTTTATTTGCCTGTTACAAATTTAAAATGAAATAACATTTAGCCTGAATTCTATCCTAGATATTTATAATTTTTATTTATTCATTTAGAAAATGTTCTAGTGACGTATGGACCGTTACAAGTAAATCCTGAAAGTCGGTTAATGAACATATTTTAATGAACCACGACAACAAAACTAAAAAAATCAGTTTACAATTTTCGGAAGAAATGGTAGATTTTGAGTGGCAACATCGACGACTTCTCTAAAATTATTGCATTTCCACACTACTGCCAATCCATTGGTTATTGATATTGGTATCGCGGACTACCTTTAACACACTGCTCAATAGAATGGCGATAGAATATGTGTGGATTGGAAATGGGCTACCTATGAATATTGGTCAGCGCCGCCCATGCGTTTGATTGATAAGCTATTTGATAATCCTACTAGATCAGATCAGATGACATTTAAATGTTATTAAAAAAACATTGATTAACCGTTTGTAACAAACCCTCTGAAGCTAAGACTAAAGGAGCTAAATATTAAACTACTTTCGGTCTTTTTTTTTTTTTGAACTAATTAGATTAAATAAATCGTTTAAGCTACTTATACCTAACTATACCTAACGGCACCAAATATAACGATATAAGCGAGATGTAAATAATGAACATAATTATTACCTACCTAGATTACCATAAATTAACCTACTTAACTCCTAACCATTATTATTGTAATAATCCAAAACCGAGAATAACCTACTTATTTCAATCACATCTAAAAGATCATTTTGGCCAAGTGATCGTCTAGTGCACCTACGAAGGTCCACAATAACCTAAGAACTTTAAGGAACTTAAGGCAAAATCTAACCAACCTTTCTTTACTACCTATTCATCCTAACCGTACGGACTCCAATGTAAATGAATTCATGACCCTCATCATTAAAACACGACTAACAGAGTACCTACTATTATAAACTAACAACCAAAACTGTGACCTACGCCGAGCTAGATTAAGTAAGTATCTAAAATCATAAAACATCGCGGTCTCCCATCCCATGATGAAACTATGTAACAACTGCTTAACATTTAATAATTTAATCGGTTTTCTATCTTGATTGATTATACTAATATAAAATAAGGAGCTTTAAATAAAACTCAGAATCTTCTTTAAACTTGTAATTTTGATAAAATATCTTATATTTAACGTAGAGGTTCTGATCGTAAAAATACAAAAATAAGATTAAGTAAAACACAATTATTTTAGTAACTTCACTAAACAGAAATAAAACAAAACTTCTCTAAGGAAACTACTTAACCGACGACGATAGTTGCAATTCCGATTTTCTCTGTGCAGACCCTCTAATATCTAGACTTATTTTATAGTTATATCTCATCATTTCTACTTTAAATGGCTGTAATTAATATTCATTAATACGACTACTATCCTATTAAACAGGATGGTTTATGATTAAAATATACAATCACTCATGACTCTTATTTCGAATTAAATAAGAATAAATGTAACCTCTATTCTTGTTACTCACGAGTGTCGCGCCTGAATACAATCTACTAATATTTACATAGGTAGATAAATTAGCTTTCTATTTACTATATTGAGGCAATTGTACTTCGTAATACATACTAGCAGTGTTCATATCGTCCTAGCGTTACTCCGAACAACCACGAGTGTTTGTCTAAATAGAACCCATCACCGTAACAATACCGAACTTATCTGTATTATATAAATGACCAGAATGATCATTGAAAAGTTACATGGACTCCACCTTCCCCATATCCATCCACACCCTCTCATATACTAATCTTTATTAAGACCATTGCCTATATTTAATGCATGTAACTAGTATTTCACCGAACATAGGCAACGAAAGAACCATACAAAACAATTCGGTATCGATGCTTAAATCTAGCAATCTCTAATCACTCGTACAATGCCCAATATATTCTAGAGTGGATATTTGACTCGGAATTTTAATCTTTATTTAAACTGTTATTTATAGGTGTTTAATACTTGTACATTGAGTATTTGTACTAAACAAGAGCCACTCAAATACATTAGGCGCTGAACGAGGGTTTATTAAGTAAATGGATAATATACCTATTACTTAGTCTTACAAACTAAATAACATTCCACAAGCATGATTTCACTCAAGCTCTGGTTCCACGAACGGGATTCGAACCCATCTGAATTGTAGTTTGTTCGCAACCAATTTGCGTAAAATTATCCTCCACACTTGAGAGGATATGTTCACTTTATTTCATAAAGTTCACAAGCAGGATTCGAACCCACTGTTTGCATGAACAGGAATCGAACCCATCCGAATTGTAATTTGTACACAGCACTCCGCGTACAATTAAATGTAAATAATTGTATATTCACTTTATTTTATAAAACCCTCAAGCGGGATTCGAACCCACTGGTTTCACGAACGGGAATTGAACCCATCCAATTATATTTAAATATTTATTTGTTCACTTCACTCCATAGTCATCAAAATATAGATATTATCGTTTAAATGTAGTTTGTGTTATCAATCGTTTATGGCCTTTGATGGTAGCATATCTCCTTGAAGATGATCTACAGGGACCCTTGCCCTAAGCCAAACTAAAGATATCAACAAATTATGTCAAAGCCATTTCGGCATATAGAATTGGAAATCTGGATTTCCTCAAATACAGTTTGTACTGTAGGTATTAATACTATCTGTAGACAGATATATTCATTTCAATGACAACAGAATAAAATAAACCAAATAAATAGTTAATAAATGAGATAATCTTAAAAGGAAATGTTTAAATTATCCGACGTCACCAAAATATAGATTTTACTATTTAAATGTAGGTTGTGGTAGCAATCGTTGCAGACTTTCGATGGTAGTACATCTCCTTGAAGATCTCTACGGGGACGGCTTTGCTTGCCCCAGAATCTGAACAAAGATACCGTCAACTATATGTATAAGCCATTTCGGCATAACAAAACTGGAAACCTTAATTTCCTCAAAGTAAATTAGGTAGGTAAATAGGTACCTAGTTTCAGTGACATCCGAATAAAATAAACCTAATAAACTACTAAGCCCGGTTTTCACACATACATCAACACACATAACTTGACCCTATTTAACTAAAACACCACCACCAACTTATTGAATTAACATACAACGCACTATTATATTTAACGCCAACGATTATCCTTTTTTAAAACGGTTTTATTTATGACAACCTTGCTATAGCAGGTAAAAGAACGTCTCGCTTAGTATAGCCTAATTCGCGATTTATGTATCTAATAGGCGAAATATATGAATAACACACGTAAATAAATTTATACCAAACGTACGTATTGCAGCTAACCTATACAATGCCGCATTCCAGTTAAACAATTAAATTTACAGTCTCTACATACTTAGCCATACGTGTATTTCCGAACCTCAACCGAAGGTACATAGGATAACATACACACATTTACACAGTTTAAAATCAAGTTAAAATAGCAAAGTTTTACTTACAGTTTCCAGAGCAGTCCTGACCTCACTATCACCGAAAAAATACTAATAATATTAATCCCACTTCCAATGTCCAGCCTCCTTTTGTATCCGCCGGCTCCAGGCTCCTCTCCTCACTCCCCCGCTATTGGCCATTACATAGGGTAAATACGCTAAACGTCGGCTCCCTTACAGATTTTCTAACTTTAGATCGCTCTGGCCCCATCAGTTGCAATAAAAGGATAGCTTGTGATGCGATTTTACAAAGCTTGAAATCTATTTAATGTTTATAAGGCATACCATTGACTTGACTACTAAAAGAAAAAGTATTAATGTTCATTCATTCACGGCCCATGGACGGTCTCGTTTTTCCCAAATGCTGGTCGGGTACAGGATGTTTTATATGAAGACAATGAAAAATATTATTAATATGATTTATTTCCTCAAGAGCTTCTTTTATTATGGTGCAATCGTATCCGCATAATTTTGTTCCTTTTTTTTATTTTCATTATTAGGTATTTATCCTAAACAATGTTTAGCTATTATAAATATGTTTTCAACATAGTAAACTTCTACGTAAAAACCTAACTTCTTTATAATTATACATATTATTAAATTATATTCAATTTAAAGAAAATGAATTTGATAAATTAAAATTACTACACACACAATCAATGAAGAAATACAAAAGTAATCATTCTGTATAGTGGCGCTCGAATTTCGAGGCTGACAGACATTAAGACCTTTAATATTTCTAAAGTCGGCCCCTGATAACTTAATTGAATAGTAACGGTTTGTACGTATAGAGTATGAACTAAGGCTGCAATTCGAATTGCAAAATTGCCACTTAATTTCCTTTTGAATGAACGCAAGCTGAAAATGTGCAGACGGCCGAAGTTTGGGCAACGCTTAGCGCATTTACCCTACGGCACTATAATTAGGTACGATATTAATGACTTAATATATCACAGTTTGTTTAAAATAACATGTGTATCGCTTTACACAAATGTATTCCCATGTCCCAATAAAATAAACAAAATATGATTAACTAAGGCGTAACATTAGAACTTATCGTCATTATAATGTGATGAATGTGAATAACTAAAACAAACTTGTATCAGAGCATTGTATAAGTTCCAGCTAGCCGGCTTTGTTTAGCTTTGTAGGCTGATTTTGATTATTTTAAATCTCTGTAGTACGTAGATAACAACAATTTTGTTTGGGTCAACGTTCAGGTTTCTAGTGTGTTCTCACTATCACAAAGTCTCTACTTTGTGTCACTATGTCGAGTTACACTTAACTTATTACTCTTATTAGGGATCCGCCAGTAAAATCAAATGGTTAGAATAATTTTATTAAAACCCATGAGGGAAATGTAAAATAAACCATAAATTATTTGTTAAAACTATAAATAATACTATGTATGTATTTGTAAACTCATTTTGAAAACACATCATAAAAAAAAACTGAATTGTAGTAAAAGGTAATATCATGCATTGACACAAACGCATGCAACACGTTATAATACGACATATCGATACAAAATATTATTATACTTTCCTTTTTGGCATCCCTTTATCGATAGACACGCAAAAGCTGCTGCTACTCTCCGCTGGTCGGCGCCAGAAGTATTCATTGATTAATCGCCCACCCATCTCAATTATAAATCATATAATTACAATCTCAATTATAAATCTTACTGTAAATACTACATGAAAACGCAATAGTTATTTATAATTCATGAAATACAATCTGTAACATTAAAGTACAGATTTCTATTGTATTCTAGCCTCCTTATATTCTACCTAGGTTAGAGTGAGCGTAAAAGTTAATTAAATTAGTCAATTAAAATGAATCTTTAACATAAATATCTACGAAAGTAATATTTTGTTTTGACACTGTTGATTTTCATATTAACGCCATCTATTACATGATGCGGAAACTACGTAGGTAGGTACTCAAGTCGAACATGACGAAATATTAGAAAGCGTAGATAATAGACCTACGATACGCTACACCTATTAGATAGTGTATAAAGGTTTCTTAGAACGACGCTAGATGGCTCGTATGTATCAATAACCATTTTGCTTATAAGTAAGTAATAAGGTCTCATTATTGCTCGCTTGAAAAGTAAAAATAACACTGTTAACAATAATGGAGAAAGGTTGATTCTATTTGATATTTAAAGTCCTAGCAAGTAATGCTTAATTTTATTTGAGTATTGTTGATTAATCTATTAGTTACTTTTATTTTATTTGCCTGTTACAAATTTAAAATTAAATAACATTTAGCCTGAATTCTATCCTAGATATTTATAATTTTTATTTATTCATTTAGAAAATGTTCTAGTGACGTACGGACCGTTACAGATCGAACGTAACGTAACGGCATATAATTTTGTAAATGTCGTTACATATTGAATTAAAGCTGTGGAGTTTCTTGCGCCCATTCTTCTCCACAGCTAAAAAATAGACGTCCTGAATGGGTAGTAGATAAAAAAATTATGGACGATTCAAAAACACTTTTCTAAAGTTTATTTGAATAAAGAATATTTGACTTTGACTTTGACTTTGAACTAATGAGCTTGGCTAATACCAATATAGCACACAGCTCGAGACGCGCGAGAGACTACATTACTACCCTTAGGCTTAGTGCTTTCGAGGTGAACCGATATATCGTCACCGTTCTGTACATGTAAGTACACAACGCCGCCGTACGCTTTCTCAATAGCGTCTGCGAATCCTATGACTAATAAAACGACACTATGTTTTTTAAGGTAACACGTTATTGAAGCAAAGAGGCGATGCCGTCAGGTCGTTCAATAAACAGAGAGACCAGCGGTTGGTTTTTGAACCGGTGACCAACTCCCACGCTATGATATCAATTACGAACGAATGCTCCGTTTTCTCTTATTCAAGGTCACTGGTAACATATCTTTGACACCGAAAATTCTTGAACAGTATGTACTTACTTACTCTAAAGTTAATTAGCTCTCTCCATCCGACTGGTTGTCTGGAAGAAATCGCTTGAAAGCGATAAGACCGCCAAATTGTAACTTTGTAATATTATTATTGTTTTTCTTTTGTTCGTGTTTATGTTTTATAGTGTTGCAATAAAATTATTATCTATCTATCTATCTATAAATGAAAAAACTATGATATTTCATAATGTATTCATTTTACTTATAATTCGAGATCACCAGTGAGATTAAAAATCCCAGTACCTAAATATAACAATTACAGACATTTCGGTATAAACAACGTACACGGCATTAGGAAATTAATAATCACAAAACCGCCATCATTAGGCCAACGACCGACAAATTATAATAAATAAATAAATAAATAAATAAATTTTTCCTACACTCACACCAATTATCTAGCCCAAGAGAAGCTTCGTAATAATGTCGATGACAAAATAACTTCCCGATTTTAACTGTATATTTCTTGCGGAAATAAACCAGTTTTGATGAAGCATTTGCTTTGTGGCATAGTGCCCTGTCAAAGCCCCGATGGTTAATCGGGCCTGCCTTCTGCTGCCTCCGCATATGAACTTACTCCGTCCTAAGGCGTTTTCGCCTAGGAAGGATTTGGAGTATTTCATATCCGGCTGCTTTTTCCATTCGATGCTGTGCCTGTTTTCGATGTAGTCTTTTAAGGCCTTGTTAATGGTGCTTTGTGCAAGTACCACGAACGGCTCAGGACCAATAAGCTGGGTCTCTGAGCCCTCCCTGGCAAGTGCAATGCACTTGCCACTTAGTGCATCCGCCATCTCGTTGCCGTGGATTCCCATATGGCCTGGGATTTCCAATCATTATAATTTCGTAAGCGATTATAATCAAATAGACGTTTTATAGAGTAGTTAAACGGCACTAATTAACTAATTAACACTAAAACAGAAAAATTACAAAAGCGACTGTGTCTCGAAACTGATGCGAAGTACGTATGAAACGATAGTTTGATGTTTATTGCCCGTTTACACAATACACTAGCCACATGTATAGAGCTAAGTAAAGCCGCAATGTATAATGAGATGAATCATGCAGCATACACTAGATTTTTCCAAAATTGTCAATAAATCAAAATAAATTATTTTAAAATTAATTACGCATATTTTGGTACAAAAATTACTTACTGGGGTGGTACGAAACGTTATCGGTTTGTTGATTATTCACAGATGAATTGTTTTTACAATTTATAACGGCGCCGGCGGCGGCGCATCGAGGCATTTTTACAAGCTTTTATTTAACTTCACATGTTTGTTGTACGCCTATTGGATGACAATGCATTATTATGGTACCATGGAGCTGCTCTGATGATAAAGTCGGAAGGTGGCCATAGGAACTAGTGAATGCAACAATTTAACCCCACCGTGTTTGAAATGGTCTTGACGAGTACTATATCCCTAGGTGATATTCAAGGTCTGATGATGATGATGATGATGATGATGATGATGGAAGGTGGCCATAAGAACTGCTGTACGGAACAAGAAAACCCCATCGTGTTTGGGCTCTTTGAAATGGTCTTGATGAGTACTATACCCCTAGGTGATATTCAAGGCTTGATGATGATGACAGTAGGGCCATAGGAACTAGAGAACGGAACTAGAGAACGGAACAAGATAACCCCATCGTCTATGGGCTCTTTGAAATGGTCTTGACGAGTACTATATTATATCCCTAGGTGATATACAATGTCTGATGACGAGGATGACGGAAGATGGCCATAGGAACTGCTGAATGGAACAAGATAACTCCATCGTGTTTGAGCTTTTTGAAATGGTCTTGATGAGTACTATACTCCTAGGTAATATTCAAGGCTTGATGATGATGATAGAAGGTGGTCATAGGAACTAGAGAACGGAACAAGATAACTCCATCGTGTTTGAGCTTTTTGAAATGGTCTTGATGAGTACTATACTCCTAGGTGATATTCAAGGCTTGATGATGATGATAGAAGGTGGTCATAGGAACTAGAGAACGGAACAAGATAACTCCATCGTGTTTGAGCTCTTTGAAATGCTCTTGGTGAGTACTATACCACTAGGTGATATTAAAGGTCTGATGATGGTGACGGTGACGAAAGAAATGAAGATGTAGTTCAGTGAGATTGGCGTCGTCAGCATTGTTCTGCAACCTTTCTAGGAGAAGGAAAACGAATAACTCGAAAAATAAAGTGACGTCACTCTAAATTCAATATGGCGGACTAAGTTTTGAAACGTGTCCAGCGATTACTAAAAAGTAAAAAATAAATTAATAGAAAAACCTTTTTAAAAAACAAGCTTTTATTTAAATGCGCTTAAAAGAGCAAAAATAAACTTTTTCTTTAAAACTTACTATCAACTTATAACGTCATTATTACACAATTTATGTGATATAAAAGGTTGTTGCGAGATTTACTTGTGTAGATAACAAAGTAAATGAAATAACTGGATGTGACTATTAAAATTTTCAATCTAACCCCCTTATACATAAAAACTATTTAGGCATTATTTAGTTAAATATTGTTTTGTCAACGTCACACAAACGTCATTTTGAATTTGAGAAAAAGAGACAAAACAATGATTAACTAAATAATGTTTAAATAGTTTTTATGAATAAGGGGGTTAGCGTTATTAATCTAAGGGGGTTAGTAAATACGAGTACTAAATCTCGCGGCAACCTTATAACCTACTAATATTATAAATGCGAAAGTTTGTGTGTATGTTCGTATAATTGTTGCTTCTTCACGCTGCAACGGATAGATGGATTTGGATGAAATTCGGCATACAGATAGTTTATAACCTGGAATAACACATAGGATACTTTTTATCCAGATATTCCCACGGGAACGGGAACCACGAGGTGAAACCGCGAGCGGCCGCTAGTATCATATAAATTGTGTAATTTAATGACGTTATAAGTTGATAGTAAAAGTTTTAAAGAAAAAGTTATTTTTTTTCTTTTTAGCGCATTTGAATAACAGTTTGTTTTTTTTAAAGGTTTTTGACAGATGATGCACAAGGATAATGGCAACCGCGGACTAAATGGAGGAAACTGGCAGTTAGTACACAATGGGCTCACTCGAACGAAGCGTTCTGAAGTAGGTGTACTTGCGTCTCAGAATAATAACTAAGCTATAGAAACCGGACTAAAATAGCAACACTCATTCATCAGTTCCTACTATTTTAACTGATGAACCTAAGTGATGTATTGGAAAGAGATCGATTGTCCCTTTTCTTTCGTTATTTCGAAGGTGTCACCAGATTTGTGACGTCATATTTGAGGTAATGTAGTGAGTGACTTTATAAAGGACTCAAAGATTTTTTTTGATCACCGATTATCTGATGACCGTTTGACATAACAATACAAAAAATAAAAACTAAGTGTCAACCATTTGTCGCACTCCAACCTCCTTTTCTAGCCATAAGATAGAACGGAACTAAACATAGTTGCACGATTTTTATTTTAGCCATCCTTCTATAGCTTTAGTTATTGTTCTGAGACTTGCGTGATCTAAGTTAATATAGGTCTGTAGGTCCGTAGTGATTAAATTCTCTTTGGTGTCGCGATGGTCGCGGGAATTTTATGTCATTCAAAATTCAAATTTATTGACAGTAATGACAACTTAACAAAACCAAAGTTGTCGATTTACCATAGACTTCCGTTTTCAAACAAAGGTTTTTTAATAAACCCTTTAAAAACAAATTAAATAAAAATACGTAGGATTATTGGTAGGTATTGTTCAATTTGTAACGGATGTTTGTAACATAGGTAGTTTACAGATTTTAGGTGTTTGCAGTTATTTGTCACCACTCAATCACGATCAATTAGCTAAGTCGGGTTAGCGAGGGCATTAGAAAACCCGGCAATTTAAAATAATGTAGGTAGGTAGGGTACTGTTGGTAAATGACATTTAGAACGTTTACGTTCCCTAGAATATGGTTGAACGAAGCGACGATGGCTGATTCTTGTCATACTCGTGAACGGGTGCCGCCTGTGGAGGCTGGTCTGTCTCTTGCATACTTATCTTATTTTTAGTATTATTCACTATAGTTTGACTTTGTTTTTCTTAAACAATTTTTGTCTTTTGCTAGAGTACCTACTGTGGTGGTAAAATTAAAAAAAAAATTCAAAATTCAAAATCATTTATTCAGTTTAGGCTACAAATAGCTCTTATGAACGTCATTTTATGCCATCGGTTCGTAAGTCTATCTACTCTGGGCGGGAGATCTTGTACTGAGAAGAACCGGCAAGAAACTCAGCAAGTGTCCAGCTCTTTTCTCCCTTACAGCGTCATAAATATTGGAAAATGCCCTATTATAAAAGGACACTTTCCATCACAAATAAAAACACAAAATGTAAAGGACAATCACAACATGTAAAAAAAAAAAACACAAAAAATAAAAAATAACTAAATAAAATATTTAAGTCTGCAAAAACATAATTTACCAGTTTAATTTTTTACAATATCATACAGTACTAGTAAAAGAAAAAAAAAACTATAGTTAATAATAATAAAAATAAAACTAATTGTAATGTTCAATGCAACGCTAATTTGTTATCTGCAGGACACTGTTTATAAGTAGTATTATGTATATGTTTTTTATTATAGCCAGGCTGTTTTATCTTCTAAATATTCTTTGACTGTATAATAACCTTTTTTAAGTAAAGAAGACTGTACATGTTTTTTAAACTTATCTAAAGGTAAATCTAGTACAGTATTTGGTATTTTATTGTAATAGTGTATACCTTGCCCCAAGAAAGAACCAAGCACCTTCTGTAACCTGAACAGAGGCATTACAAGTTTAGACTTACTTCTAGTATTAAAATTGTGTACATCACTGTGTTTAGTAAATGAATTGATATTACAACGTACAAGAACTATACAATTATAAATAAATTGAGACGCCACTGTCAAGACACCAATTTCTTTAAAAAGATTTCTTAAAGAAGTTCGTGAACCTAGTCTATAGATTGTTCTTACTGCTCGTTTCTGTAAAATGAATATAGTTTCAATATCAGCCGCTGTTCCCCACAGTAAGAGGCCATACGACATGACACTATGAAAATAACTAAAGTAAACTGTTCTAGCAGTTTCAACGTCTGTTAACTGCCTTATTTTTCGGGACATTATAAATAGGGCGAATAATTAAAAAAATTGCGACTCTTAATTGGGTACTATAAAACTAAGCCAAGCAGCGAGAATATGCATTTGCAAAAATATAACTTAACTGGCGATATTCATCAATCACAAAAAAAAGGAAAAATGAGCTACTGAAAATGAGATATAATTAATCTAAGCTAGCATACAAAATTTCAACTGATCGAATTAAATACATATACGGGCGAAAAAAATACTGAGTGGGCGAAAATTATACCATGTAACTAACTATCGGGGCGAAGCCCCCCGCCACGAAGAAAGGCTAACGAGTTGGTTAGGTTAGGTTAGGTTAGTATGGTGACCAAAAACGCGCGAGCCGAGCGAGCGGAGCGAGCGTGCCGCGGCAGCGGCCGGCGAAGCGCCAGAAACGACGTTTTTGTACGTGCGAAGTTTTTTTTTTCACCACTTTTGAAGTTAAGTATATGCAACATTTTGAATATAATATGAGTTGTCAAATTGTTACTAAAATAGTAAATTGTTCGCTTACGATTTATTATACTGATCGTTTTGAATAACTAGCAACTAAAATTTGAATTTTCAAGTCGGCGATTTTAATATTTGTTATCGCCCACAGTTTTTCGCCCACTTTGTTATTCAGTAAATCATATGCGATTTTTTAAACTCTATTTATTGGATTTTATGGTCACCCGATTTAATACTACCCCTAAAATTTGAATTTTCAAGTCGGCGATTTTAATATTTGTTATCGCCCACAGTTTTTCGCCCACTTTGTTATTCAGTAAATCATATGCGATTTTAAACCCTATTTATTGGATTTTATGGTCACCCGATTTAATACTACCCTTATTTTTCTAATGGCATAAGCAGCAGAACTGAGTTACTGGTAGGTACTGAATAACTGGTAGGTACCTACTGTATGACATTGTCAAAATTGAAACTTTTACCTGATGTTTTGTTAACTTAATTTTTTTTATTTTGTTTTTTTTTTACATGTTGTGGTTGTCTTCTATATTTTTTGTGTTTATTTGTAATGGAAAGTGTCCTGCTTATGATAGGGCATTTTCCAATTTTTTTGACGCGTTAAGGGAGAAAAGAGCTGGCCACTTGCTGAGTTTCTTGCCGGTTCTTCTCAGTACAAGATCTCCCGCCCAGAGTAGACTTACGAACCGATAGCATAGTGGTGACATTCACAAGAGCTACTTGTAAGTAGCCTAAACTAAATAAATGATTTTGAATTTTGTTTTTTTTTTAATTTTAGAAATTAATATTCTAGTTGACATGTATTTTTATCTATTAGGTACTTACCGACTTCCAAATTCATAATTTGACATTTCATTGGCTTGATTATTGCTAATTTGCTAGGTAGATTTCTTTTAAACAAAGTTACCAATCTATAGGTATTTTATATACCTAATGCGCCTTATGCGCCGTAGGTAGGTATTTTAGGTCACTAATCGTGCAAGTCACTAGATAGTGACGCAGGCCGCCCGCCGCCGCCCGGCCCAAGTCTTTGATCAGGGTAAGCGAACATTTAAAAAAATGGTATCATTCATTAATCTCAAATGTGCCAATCTAATTACCTATATTTGCTCGATATTGTTTTTCGCATTTACTATTTTGGCGCCCCTTGGCTAGACCGACCGCTTCACTCGTTCTACCCCAAAAAGTACCAGTAAAATAGGGTGCCACTGATTTATGTCTACTTTATTTCATTCCGAATGAAATCCGTCATCCATCTCTAACTCAAATGTGATATAGCTCTCGAGTGTTAAAGGAGATGTTCCATTTTTGTATGGAGGCTGGGCCCCCTAATTCTTACAGTGATGAAATATTTTATGAAAAGAACACAAAATAAGGAACCTTTCCATGTATTAATATATTTTTGAACATACCCAAACATTGTATTATATAATAACAAAGGCCAGATAATAAAAATTAATAAAATAGCAACCCTAAACTTTTTCTACCTTGGCAACTTCGCTTTACTAATATAATAATGTATGTATTTAAAAAAATAACTTATTTTTTAAATTAGTAATGCAATGGTAGGTACTATCATTACAGCCAGCAACCGCATGGGTTTCATTTTCAGGAAATTGCATTGAAACCTTAAAATACCTTTTAGAATGTATAAAAAAGTTCAGCAATATATAATAAACACTTAAAACTTTCATTAGAACACAAAAACAATAAGAAAAGCTTGATGAAGATAACAAGATTTCAAGTTTTTAAATATTTTTTAAATTATGTTGGGGCCTTTTTATATTTCTTTTATTTTTGGAAACATCATCTCAGAAGGCAGATCTATCAGAAAAGCATCACTTCAAAACTGTAATAAAATAAGGGCCCAAAAACGAACATCTCCTTTGATTGACTTGTCTTTAAAGTTTCTGTAGTAAAATCTAACAAAATTACAGTTACAAGAATACAATAAAATGTTAACTTTACCGAGGGAATTTAGCTCACCCACGCAGCGGTTGCACAATTACATATCACTCTAACCTTACAAATTCACTGACTCTATTTAAAATAAACAATTTGGCAATCGAACAAGTCAGCTTGCCGCTTCGGAGATCGCCTCCAGACCAGCCGGTGTCAACTCTAGTAACGAGATTTTTTTATACCTACATGGGCAGAATTTCTGTCGATGTTGCTACTATAAATAAATAATGTATTTATTAGATATTGCAACACCGTGAAATCACGTGATCCGCGGCTCTGAATTTTAAAAATAATATGGCGTTTTGGTTTCCACTTCGTTCATGTTGTTTTGTTGCGATTTCGTAATTTCATTGTAATAATTGTAATTTCACTTAGCGTTGAGTCGAGCTTCGGTTCCTCCGTTCAAGTTTTACAAAGTACAGTGAGTTGTGTTGTGATTCGCATTGTGAGATATTGACTCTTCTTCTTTGTAGTGCACCTTGTGCGATATTTGACTCTTGGAAGTGAAGTGACTGTTCCTCAGTTCTACTATGGCTGAAAACAGGAGGAAGTGTTTTAAGTGCGGTCGCTCGTTTGCCCAGGACAATGTAAAATTGTTCCGGTTTCCGAAACCAGCCGTAAGAAACCTTCTTCGGTATGTATTACAAGCCGGTCGGCCAATTTTGTTATCGTTATTGTTTTTGTAGATAATAATGTTTATGTATAATGTATTTCAGGTGTGAACTATGGGCGCAATATATATTCCCTGAGAGAGAGTACAGCTCTATAGTTTTCCAAAAGAAATTATATGATGAACACAGAATGTTGTGCCAGAAACACTTCAAGGATGAGGCTTTCACTGATGGCTCTAGGACAAAACTGCTTAGAACAGCTATTCCATCAGATGTAAGTCAAAAAGTGTATTGCAAGAAACAAATTATGAACCTGCATTAATGAGCATTTTAATTAAATCCTCAATTTGTTTTAGGTTGAACCTGAAGTGAACATCAACTTTATTAATGAACCTCAACCTGGCCCTTCGCATCGAGTTGCACTAAGGGACCTGACAAATGTACAAGATAAGGTCACCATTGAGCCTGTTGCAGAAAAAAAAAATCAGGAAGAAAATATACTGCGTGCTAAGTGCTCAAAATATGTAAAAGAAATTTGTCATTTGCGTAAAAGAATAAAAATTCTGAAATCCAAGGACATGTTAAATGTCATAGTCCAAGATAAATACGTGCAAAAATTGTCTGCAAAGTTGACCCCTGCATTTGCATTGCTACTACAAGGGCAATTACGAAATGTAAAAAGAAAAATAAGAGGCAGGAGGTGGTCTAAAGAACAGAAGATCATATCTTTAAGACTGTACAAAAGATCACCAACCTGTTATCGATTATTGCGAAGGTTGTTTCCTCTACCATGTCCCAGCACTTTAAAATCTCTTTTAAATAAAATCCCATTTAATGTAGGAGGAAACCAACAGGTTTTTAAAGTTTTAAAAAAATTTGTGCTAAGTCAAAAACCTTCTGAAAATGTGTACACATTAATGTTTGACGAAATGTCTTTAAAAAAACATATGTTTTATAACAATAAACTCGATATAATTGAAGGTTTTCAAGACCATGGCACTCAAGGGAGATCTCCAATAGTTGCGGGATATGCATTAGTATTCATGGTGGCAGGAATTAGACGAAAAGTCAAGCAACCAATAGCTCACTATTTTTCTAGTGGTTTTTCTACAGCAGATAGGCTTGCAGTACTTATAAAAGAGGTTGGTACAGAAAGTTTTGGCCATTCTCAGACTGACTTTCATCATATCTCCTTGATAGAGTTTGCTCGATAAGGATCTGACCAGTTGCCATTAGATTATATGGATATGAAGTAGGTTGAGATGGTTAAGCTTTGCAAATTTAAACTATGAAATGAGAATGAATAAAATTTGTATGTACATACAAATGTCATTTAGTTTCAGTTTATAGTTTTCTAACTGACATGTTATTGCTACACAGTAGACTAATTTGTTTTATGTATTTTAGGTTTTTCATCAGTGCTCGGAAATAGGGCTTAATATTGAGGCTATTGTTTGCGACATGGATGGGGTCAATAGGCGAGCACTTTCAATCTTGGGCGCATCTTCAGGACACCCTCAAATAACAGTGGCAGGAAAAGAAATTGTGACTTTATTTGACACACCACATCTGCTGAAATGCTTTCGCAATCTATTTACCAAATATGATATAGAATGCACCACAAATATTTTATCTGGGGATACAATGGGAATTGGTAAGATTGATTTAATTATTATATTACATTGTTTATTTATTATTTTAAAAAACAACTAACAATGATATCTTTTTAGTGTCTCGTTATTTGAATTACAATTTATGAACTCCTCTGATTTTGCATGATACATTAAATGAAACTATTTACTATTTGCAGGGATTGCAAAATGGGACCACATAAAACAATTTTATGAAATTGATAGTGTCAATCCAAATTTTGTTTTCGCACCTCTATTGAAAAAGGAGCATTTAAACCCAAATGCAAAACAGAAAATGAAAGTTAAACTAGCTGCCCAAGCTTTGAGTCATTCTGTTGCAGCAGGACTGTTTCACAAAACTTCAAATGGTATGTTATTTTCTTAGTAATATTATTACTTGAAAAAATTTCCATTTGCCTACAATTTATTCCTTCCACCAGTACAGAGAAGTGTAAAGTTAAGTAGCTTAATTACAAATTGTGTGACTGTATCAATATTTATATGTAGAGTTATTTATTTATTTATTACAACACATAACAGATTACGTCAGTAAGTATAATAATATTGGGGAAACTTAAGGTAATTGGATCAGACTATAACCCAACAAAAGTTATCTGTTATTTATAGTGAACATTCAAAGTCATCCAGCATATGATTGCCAAGTTATAAATATAGGTGTAAAATATTGACACAGTCATCAAATGCTGGTAGCTGTGCTATGCCTCCAAAAATCATATTAACCATATTAAGAGTCTCAGTGGTTGTGTGTAAAATACTTTAATCTTATTGATTTATAAACATTGTAATCCTCAATTTTACACTATTCATTTTATTTAACTAATTAGGAGGTATTTTGTAAGTGTTAATATATTTATACACTATTCTACTCCTTTCTACTTATAGGAAGTCTTACTCCAGATGCTGCTGTAACTGGCGATGTTGTAGCCAATATTGACAAACTTTTCGATGCGCTCAATAGTGAGTCATCAGACTTGAGACGAGGGAAGCCAGAGGCTACAAATTTGACTGCAACCAGCCCACATCTAAAACTTTTCTCAGGTATTTCACAATTTTATAAATCTACATGTTTGAATGGTGTGATGAAATGTATAATTATTATTTTCTGTTTATAATGACAATATTGACCCTATTGAATGTGTGTTATAGTTATTATGATGTATCATTAATTCATTATGTACAATATGATTAATTTGCATACTCTTCTGAGAGTATGCTACATTAATATTGATAACAACTTTGACATACTATGTTCTTAGCAAATAAATAATTAATTTCATTTAATTTCAGAAATGAAAAAGTTTTTTTCTTCAATGAAATACATTGGCAGCCCCCGAAAGCCACCATCTCAAGAAGGTTGGATATGGACCATAAATGGTGTCGAACACCTTTGGAAAAATTTAGTTCAAAAGTACCAAATCAAAAGCCTGGCAACTAGAAGATTACAACAAGATCCCCTAGAAAATTTATTTGGTTGTATTCGGGGAAATTGTGGATCCAATACAAATCCTACATGTGGCCAATTTGTAGCAGGGCTTAAAACAGCCATCCTAACTAATTTATCTTATTTAGGGACAGCTGGTAATTGCGAAAAAGACAATAATACTATTATGAACAATTTTGAAACCCTATTGTCAGTTCCAAGACATATATCAGCAGAAACATGCACTGACAAAACACAAACTGATATGACAGTAAGTGAATTACTACCATTAGAAATTGAAACCAGATTAATTGAAAATAGTGAAGAAATACAGGCATGTGCATATGTGTGCGGTTTTCTAATTAAAAGGTTTGAATTAGATTGTAAAAAATGTAGGTCCAATTTGCTTTCTGAAGCAGTTGAAAGCTGTCACATGTTTGTGGAATGTAAAGAATATAATCAATTCAAAAGGAGTCTGAATTATGCAAGCAAAAATCTAATTGCTTGTGTGGAGTACTGTGCATGCATAGTTAATATGTTTCTAAACGACAAAGGTCATTTACCAGAATTGAGAAAAAATATTGTACAAAATATAATTCAAAATGTAAACTTCCAATTCCTTCAATGTGATATACATAGAGAAGACAACATAAATAAAATAGCAATAAGTGTTTTTATGATATGTGTAAAACGATTTTGTGTTTTGAAGAATAGACAATTTAGCGAAGAATCCTCTGCAACTGCACTTAAACGTAAGATGCAAATAATATTACACAAATAAGGAATGTTCAATTGGAAATCTATATTCACTTAAGCAGTTGCAGAGAATTATTTAGTAAAGTTTCTATTTCAAATTATTTTTATTTTTTTTGCATTTACAATGCAATTTTTATTATTGAAAATGAAGTATTAACCACGAACTTTCACTGTCCGGGCGAATGCTCTAACCACTGAGCTACGGAGTCGTTATTATCAGTGGTTAGAGCATTCGCCCGGACAGTGAAAGTTCGTGGCTTCGAGTCCCATCGGAGCTAGTTGTGAGACGGGTCGTTTTTTTGTAATAAGTACTTCATTTTCAATAATAAAAATTGCATTGTAAATGCAAAAAAAGTAAAAATTTAAATAAGTTTATATTCATAAAAATCATTATATAATGCACTTAAGCTTTTGTTGTTGAAGACATGAGCTTAGACTGTACAGTGGTACAGGTGGAAATGTACTTGACAGTAAAAATTATGTGCGCCAATAAACTGTTACTAGTGGGTCGCCCGCAAAACTTCGCGTTTATTTAACAGATTTTTTAGGGATTTCGAAACCTATGACAGGTTTCTTTATTTTTCTGCATATCTATGGCTGGAGCTCTTTAAAATGAGACCATAACCGATTTTTTATGTGCAGCTAATGTCCCATAATCACTGGGACAAAAACTGGCTTACGCAATTAAAATTTTTATATTGGCGAGGTACTCATATCATTATGTAATGTGTAATGTAAGGCGTAATGTGTATATCCATGTCAAACTGCTTCCTAGTACTTGTTACCCTAGAGATAAGCCGCGGAAAGACAGTCATGGCATTGTAAAATAGTGTTATGTGTTTGTTACATAAACAATCAATCAATGTAATAGGAGCTTAAGTAAGTTATGTTAATGTGCAAATAGATTTTGCACATTAACATAACTTTTGTCTGGTTCAGTTTCAAGATATTATTATGATTTAAGTTAACAAAATGATATGCAAATATCACTTGCTTATTCATTTTTTTTATCATAAATCATTCACATGAGTTTTAATAATTGTGCTAAATTTGATTGTTTATTAAGCTATTAACATTAAATTAAAATTATGATGAAAATTTTATTTTTATTTTCAATCCCTGGTTTCTCAAAGAAGATAAAGGGACTGAAAATGATTCTATCATCTTCGTGACTTCAATTATTTTATAAGTATTTCAACACGAAGTGCTAGATTCATTTTAGTCGCCATTACGGCGCAACCAGACCGTGAGTGACCGTGAGTAGTCTCGGAGGCACTCACGAGGCTACTCTCCTGGCCTGGGTGCGCCTATCAATAAATTCAAAATCCAAGTGAATGACTATAAGGTGATTCAAATTTCCCGCCTCACACAAATTGGCTTGGGATGACTTAAGATGGCAGCACCTCCAAACTATTTTCGTTCGCGGATTTGTTGTATGAAGTTGACATTCTTCTCCTTGGAGTAATTGTGTTCTGTGCTCCAGACTGTCTCAAGCAAGGCTCCCGCCTGCATTCCCGTCTCAACTCAACCCCTCGCTATGTTTTCTCCCACCTGAAAATTTAAACATCCACGAGTAATCTGTCCTTCTAATTGGTCAGTTGACGTTTGTGGGAGAGTCTATAGAGTCGGTACAACGTCCCGCCCCGTTTAGTTGATGGCTTTGTGCGATTTGCACATTTAGCCAGTGTCAAAGTAATTATCTTACAAGTAATACATAAATAAACAATATTTCCTTATATGATGATGATGAATGATATTAGAAATGGGAAGTGAGAAATGATATACCCCCCAACCCCTCGAGTATCTCAGTAAAGATGTGGGGCTTTACTAAGTCCTCACGCGAGCTTCTTGAGAGAATTTGAAAAGTGACGTTGCACTGTTTTGTTTCATTTTCCAACACTTATGCACACTCACGAACACTTAACGGTTAATAATCCACCATTATTTCACATTAATATTCGACATAACACAAATTTTGGAAAATAAGACAAAACCGCAGACATGACGCTTCACTTTCCCGCCAAGAAGTTTTCCTTAGAATCCTTTCTTGAAATGCATGTGTGATGTTTTTTTCTATTCCTCACGTTCCAAACTCGACTCTAAGTAATTTTATGGTCTTTTGTTTAATTATGGTACTTTCGAATATCTGCTATTTTTTGTTTTCCTTCAATCATTGTAGCGTCTAATGACTAGGCCATAACTTAAATGTTAATGGCATACTGTCAGACTTGCTCTTTGTCTTTCTAAATTTGTTACCCAAGTTTGAATAGCCAAAACCGAAAAAGACTCGTTTAGCATTTTTAGTCTTTGGTTTTATGGTTTGCACGTGTTTAGGACGGCTGTTAATTATTATATAGTCTTAGAGCATTTTTTAGTTGATGGAATTATTTTCTCGATGGTTAAAATATATATAGTTTGTTTTTAATGATAAATGCACTGACCACCTCAATATGTATGGTGCCACGAATAATTAATTGGTTTACAGTCGAGTTTATTACTTACTGCTTGTGTTTAAATAAGAGATATAAGATAGCTAGTGCCTCACTAGTTGAGAATCCCGGGAGAAGCGCGCTTCCATCATTGGCCTTATCATCACTTAACATCAGGTGAGCTCAAGGCACTGCTTACCCGTAAATTAAATATATATAAAAAAATACAATAATAATTAATTTGAGTCCCAATTTAAAACGTCCTAATATCATCATAAACCACTACTGCTAAAGTAATGTATTGATACAAGCAGAATTTTAAATAGATAGGTACAAGCTTTGCAAAGAGAAAACTATGAATTTCAGATTAAATTCATTGGTATATTTAATGATAAGTACCAAAAAATATATAATTTATGTTATACTTTTATAAATTTACGCCAATTTTGTTACAAATGGTCAGGTGCACTACCGTGGCTCTGTCTGAAATTAATCGACACTATTTAGGTACCTACCTACCTATTTCGTAAGCCAAAGGACACAGCACAACAAGCGACTATAATTTATGATCTAAGTCGAATAAAACAACATTTTTGTAAGACTATGTACATAGATACTATTAATAACAATAATTATTAAATATATATTCTAAACTAGCAGCCGCTCGCGGTTTCACCCGCGTGGTTCCCGTTCCCGTGGGAACATCGTGATAAAAAGTATCCTATGTGTTAATCCAGGTTATAAACTATCTGTATGCCGAATTTCATCCAATTCCATTCAGTAGTTTTTACGTGAATGAGTAACAAACATCCATCCATACTTACAAACTTTCGCGTTTATAATATAGAATATCTCTTAGTTAACAATAAACAGGAAAAGTACGTAGACAATTTGTCTAGTCTATGATATTTAATACTTAATAGTAGTTTTAATACACATAACAAAATTGTCTGAATTTGAAACAGTAGTTTTTTTACACATTTTGTTTTTTTATGGAGAGAGTTTGCTGATTGCCTCAGACGGCATTTACAGCTTCATCGGGCTTGTTTGGGGGCGACCAGAAACTTAAAGGGTTCCTCAAGCCGTGTGAAACGAATCACCTTCGGAGGTTTTGTAGAGGAAACGGCGTACGGTAATCACGCACTAGTGCGAGTCCCCGTGCCCTCCTAGATTCTCCAAAGGGTTCGGATCGGATGTGTACACATTTGATGTTATTTACTTATAGTCCAGGAGGTAGCGTTGCAAATACAAAAGTCATATTAAGCCGGCTCTGATCTTATATGGCTAATGAGTGAACCGACCGTCAGCTGCTCAAGTAGCGGTAGGTGTGGGAAAGTGGTAAAAAAAAAATAAAAAAATAAGTAATAGTACGCCGGCTGAAACTTTTTTCATAAATACCTAGTTGATATCGTACTGAGCTAAAAAAACCGTCACCTGCATCGTGAAGGGAGGGACTATGCGTCAGCTGCTCGAATGAACTTGTAAAAAAATACGTAAAATAAAGTTATATTAAGTACCCCGGATGAAATTTAATTACACGATTGTTTAAATTATTAAAAGTAAGTACGAAAACAACAATCAGCTGCATGTGTAGCGATGGAAAGACCGTCAGCTGACGCAGTAAAGATATAGATATTCGAGCAATGCACAGAGTAGAGTTTCAGAGTCCAGCACTCCCCTGCCCACACCCAGCTGACTGATAGTTTTGGCAGACGTAACTATTAAAATATCATATTATCAAATTTCAACCGGAATAGTGACAATTAAATAATAATGTTTGACTTTGTTCACCTATGACATGACATGACAATCAAACAGTCTTTTTTGGAATGCGGTTTGCGTAGGTCAAGGTGAAATGATAATGAATATGCAATCTGCATCTTAGGTACTTGTTCATTTCTTAATTTCTTTTGATTGTGTTAAATATTTTATTATGCCTGAGTCCAATTATTAACTATTAAGTTAATAATTGGACTCAGGCATAATAAAATGTTATTATGTAGGTATAAGTTCATATTATTTTAAATTAAGTAAATGTAAAATTTAATTAAAGAGCCTGCCAGTCCTATAAGCCTGGAAAAAGTATGAAGGGAAGTTCATTTCCAAATTCCACCGCTCACAAACTGAAACGTCGTCGTCGCGTCGATTAGCAAACGACAAGAACGTTGTCTAAACAGTTTATCCTGAAAGTCGGTTAATGAACAAGAAAAAAAAAATGAAAATGAACCACGACAACAAAACTAAAAAAATCAGTTTACAATTTTCGGAAGAAATGGTAGATTTTGAGTGGCAACATCGACGACTTCTCTAAAATTATTGCATTTCCACACTACTGCCAATCCATTGGTTATTGATATTGGTATCGCGGACAACCTTTAACACACTGCTCAATAGAATGGCGATAGAATATGTGTGGATTGGAAATGGGCTACCTATGAATATTGGTCAGCGCCGCCCATGCGTTTGATTGATAAGCTATTTGATAATCCTACTAGATCAGATCAGATGACATTTAAATGTTATTAAAAAAAACATTGATTAACCGTTTCATACGGTATCGTAAAAATACAGAATGTTTTTTTCTCTCATTTTGGTTGGTTAAATTTCTGACTCGGGCAGGCAATTATTAAAAAAAAAATGATGCAGTTCAAATTGTTTTAAGAAACAAAATGGACTTTTTTTCGATAAAACTTTGTAAGTAGGTACCTACAATATTTAAAGTAGATACTTTCCCTCCGTGTGGCATAGTCGTGGGTCGCCCTGTATTTTATCTCTACTGTGCAATACAGAGGGGATATACAGATTGAAACATCATAAAAATTAACATTGAAAAAAATATATTTTATAAAAAAGGTACAATACATTGGCGGTCTTAAAATCTATTTCTTCCAGACAACCAGTTGAAAGTAAAGAGCTAATTGAACTGTAAAATCGGAAGTGCACACAAAAATAATGTGTTTATAAAAAAGATTCACTTAAAAACTATTTCACAATAAACAAAGGGCCAAGTTTAAATCACCAATGTTAATTATTTGTGTGACTAGAGTGTCTAAAGGCTAGAAAACTTTTAACTCATACATATAATTACATTTAGAACTTTTTAAATTTGAACCTATTTACTTACTTATATTTAATAATCTTATGAAGAAAACAATCACTTTAATGGAAGGCAAAAACATATTATCACGAAGGTACTAAATTAATTCTTAAATTAATTCACAAATTCTCCTATTATTAATTAATTCTCGTGTTTGATTTTTACACACAATAATACTTTTTAAAGTTCACAACAATACTAGGTATCTAATTGTGTGCATGCGCATAGATTACACCTTAAATTAACTGTAAAAGAATATTATAATATGATAAAATATAATATAGATACCAAACTTAGAAACTAAATAATTTATAAAATACTATATATAATACTAAATAAAGACTATAAAACATTACCTTGTTATTTGTGTACATTACAAACGAATAAAACAATTAACTCGAGTACTTGACTCGCATATACTCACGAACCTATGTATGTATGTATATATAACACCACAATGTACCATATTTTGAACAATAAATAATTTATGATTAGATATAGATAAAAAAGTTGTGTGTACATAATACACCACCATAATAAATGTTACAACTTGTGCAGTACCACCATACAATATACAGTATTAATTTATCTTTGGTGAAGAATGTAACAGCACTACTTTTATAGTTTTTCAGTGGTAGGTACCTATAGCTTTTTTAAGATAGAGGGATGGAAAAACCGTCATATTATTATAACTTCGACCTGTAGAATCCAAGTAAGGAAGATTCACAGGCTCAACAAAAAGGTACTCCGTTATAAAGGTATAACCGTTTTGTAGGTGGGATAACGGTACCAGTGTGTTCAACAAGAATCAGTGATCATCACCTTTCCCCTTTAATCATTAAGGCGAAGGAATTTTACGTGGCGGGGATCTTGATTTTTCCCAACAATTACAAAACATACGAAAGTGATATTTGATGACATGATTTTTCATTTAATTGACTTCATTTTGCTAGTTGCAGAAACACGATTTGTCAACATTTATAACAGAGAAAAAAATATCAAAGTAATCTCTTTTAAAACATAGATTTGCATTTTACAGGCAAACCTGAACGATTTAAGCATCTAAATTTTCTTAGTAGATTAGTCTTAACACACACTTCATTATGCTAGTTATTTTTTTATTTTTTTATTTGTAGTTTAATTTGAAGGAAAAAAACAGTTTTTCTTATGGTAACTACGGGGCGCAAACGCTCCGTATAAGATTAATTGTTTAGCGGTGCGTCACCTTAAAGATATGGGTGAAGCAACAGATTTTGATTTTAGCAACAATCGAATACAGACCACCAGCAACGAGAACTGGTGTCGAACACTGGGTTACCGTGTCTAGCACCAGTGCCACAACGGTACTAAAGATTTGACTCCAAACAAATAAATTTAAAAAAATGCAGGCTTTCTCTGGAGTGTTACTTAAAACATACATTTCACACATACTCTTCGACATGTGTTGGTGAGGGCTGGATCCTTTACACGGATGCCCGTTCGATGAGTTCGGGCGCCAGCGAAGCGCGCTTGCGGCGGCGCGGGCGCGTCGGAGCCGCCAGCAAAGCGCCCTCGCACTGCTTGTTGCCGAGGCAGTTGCACGAGCACACCTGACACGAACAGGTAGACATTTAAATTCCTATATCTAAGTATATATCGTCAGTGAGACTTCAAAAGCGCGTAAGTA
Organism: Eudonia lacustrata; assembly: GCA_947562085.1. Classification (NCBI taxonomy): domain Eukaryota; kingdom Metazoa; phylum Arthropoda; class Insecta; order Lepidoptera; family Crambidae; genus Eudonia; species Eudonia lacustrata. Next base: position 5,730,203 of record OX387326.1, on the reverse strand, counting down.
GCATTAGTGAATGCCGCGTAAGTGTCAAACATCATTTTTTTCAGAAAGAAGGAGGAAAGAAAACTAAGTACCTATTTAATTATTTACAAAACCATATGGTTTTACATTTCAATTAGAAGATAGCAATTGTTTCAGTTCCTGCATATAATAATGAAGTTCTTATCTCTATAAAGAACGTTAATCATATTGCAAAGGCACTTACGCTGTTTTGCTTATCCTTCTTTATAAATAGGTTGTGGTATTCACCAATACTACTTACGCGCTTTTATCATCATCACTATCACCAGCTCATTTTCTGGTAGAATGAGCTTGGTGCTCTACTTTTAGTGCCTTACAAATATATATATATATATATATATATTTATTTAGACAACATCACATAGGTACATTGTTCTGATCCCAAGGTAAGTAGCTATAGCACTCGTTTCATGGAAATCAGAAACAACGACGGTACCACAACCACCCAGACCCGACACAATATCGAAAAGTTCGTTTCGACATTGACCCGACCGGGAATCGAACCCGGGACCTCAGAGTTAGCGCCGCCCAAAGTCCGGCGTGCAACCACTCGGCTACAGAGGTCGTCAAATAAACAAAGAATAATGTCCGAATAGTTATTCCGTGTTTTGTCTCTTTTACTCTTATTTGAAATGACGTTTACATGACAGGAACAAAACACGGAATAACTATTCGGACCTTATTCTTTGTTTATTTGTAAGGGGCTTAAAGTTTATATACTATTCAGGACCGTCTCTTGGTAATTTTTCCAAGAGGTTTTAACATAATTTGACACGCTTTAAGTTTACTCAAGGTTTACTCAAAGTTACAAATATTGCATACCTACGCGTGATAAACTGATTAGCGTGACAAACCCTTTATCACGTTTTACGACGTTTTTAAACATATTTTCTGTCTGTAAAGTTGTCATAAACTAGTGCAGTTTATGGGCTTTTACAAGGTGGTTGTGTTAACAGCTATTACAATGTTGCGTAAAGGAAATCTGACCTCCATAACTCATTCATTACAATGTTGCGTTAAGGAAATCTATGACTCTATAACTATGTAGGTAATTCTAAATGTTAATAAATTTACTATTTACTATTTAATAATGTCCAAATTTTATTCCACAAAATAAATAAATTATTATGAATTATTAATTTTTAGCAACTTACTCTTAACTATCACAGTTAAGAGTACAAGTTGTACCCACTGTGATTATTTGATGTTGATTTTTTATTACATTAATTGTTAGATTCGATAAATATAGTACTTATCAGGGGTATTCTGTAATAAACGCTTTTTATTTCGATCAACATCAGACATAACATGGATCATATTGGGTTAGAAAAATCAACGAAAACAAACTTACAGACTAGTTTTAGTAAAATCATTGGACTATATTAAAAACTATCACGCATCACAATCACAATCACCCTGCGCACCATACACCTCCACATGGGTGAGTTGTATCGGTCAGCCACAGTCCGCAGAATGCTGTTACCACTGCCACGCAATCTGTTTATCAGATACTGTCTTTTTGCGAAAGATGGCATGAAAGCCATCAGTTTGACATTCCGTAAACATCCCTGATGCGCTACAGAAGCGCGGCAGCCCCAACAACATTCTGAAATTGTTGTTATATTGGACGCACAGGACATCAAGCGATCTTTTGGTATGACAAACCCACAGACTTCCCGTGTAGAAACTTTGACAATATGCTTTAAAAGCGTAAGTTTTACATCAGTACTAAGTACAATGCAGCCGGGACCAACGGTTTTACGTACCTCCCGAAGCACGAGTGGCTCGAAAGGTGTCGAAGACTGGGTTACTGTGTCGAACACGTTCCACTACGATACTAAAGGTTTAAGTAAATATAAAAATAATTTATTTTATTTTATTTAATATACTGAATAAATATTTTGATTTGAAATGATAAATTTTTGATCACCCATCCGATGATGACGAATGTTGCTTAACGTTAGCAATCGCAGACCGGGCGCGGTTAACCACTGAGCCATCGAGCCCTTTAGGTGCAACCTTTAGGTGTGATGTCCATGTCCCAAAATGTCCATATCCCAGAATGTCCATATTATACTTAACAGTGTCTATTTTACTTTATTTAAACAAAATCATATTTGGTGGATTAAAAAAACAACGTCGTCTATCATCCTACTAATATTATAAACGCGAAAGTTTGTAAGTATGGATGTTTGTTACTCTTTCACGTAAAAACTACTGAATGGATTTGGATGAAATTCGGCATACAGATAGTTTATAACCAAGAATAACATATAGGATACTTTTTATTCAGATATTCCCACGGGAACGGGAACCACGCGGGTGAAACCGCGAGCGGACACTAGTATATTATAAAATAATCAAGAGAACAAGAAAGCAATAATATTATTATTTATATTAAACAAACAAATGGTAGGTAATTCTAAATAATTAGTTTTTAGCAACTTAACTATATTAATTAATATGTATATTATATAAATTTTCTAACGTTACAGAATACCCCTGATAAGTACTATGTTTGTCGAATCTAACAATTAATGTAATAAAAAATCAACATCAAATAATCACAGTGGGTACAACTTGTACTCTTAATTGTGATAGTTAAGAGTAAGTTGCTAAAAAATCATAATTCATAATAATTTATTTGTTTTGTGGAATAAAATTTGGACATTATTAAATAGTAAATAGTAAATTTATTAATCTAAAGGTTACAAATTTATCATTTAGAATTACCTACATAGTTATAGAGTCATAGATTTCCTTAACGCAACATTGTAATGAGTTATATGTAGAGGTTAGATTTCCTTTACGCAACATTGTAATAGCTGTTCACACAACCACATTGTAAAAGCCCATAAACTGCACTAGTTTATGACAACTTATTAGAAAATATGTTTAAAAACGTCGTAAAACGTGTTAAAGGGCTTGTCACGCTAATCAGTTTATCACGCGTATACATTATTTATTGTCACTTTGAGTAAACTTAAAGCGTGTCGAATTATGTTAAAACCTCTTGGGAAAATTACCAAGAGACGGCCCTGAATAGTATATAAACTTTAAAAGCCCCAAGCTCATTCTACCTACGCAGCGTCCTTTCCCTTAGAAATTCTTCGGGTAAATTATAGAGAAAAACATTGAGGAGCCATGTTATTATAAATTAGGATTTTATTTCTTGTCAGAGCCTCGTCTGGAATTAAGTTTAGAAAATAAGTTATATTTTTTAGTTATAATAGTTAAGTAACTTTAGAAAATAAGTTACTTCTAATTGATTGGATAAGATGGCAAAAATCTAAGTATCTAGCGTTCTTTTGGTCTTATTTGAGTTGATTCTAATTTCAAAGCAATACAACAAGCCCCCCGACCGCCTAACCGATCGCTTTGACTACGCGTATAGTTTATGACGTCATCTTGCCACCTCGCACCGTCTATGAAAGCAATATCAAAAGCTAAAGGCTATAACTTCCGATATTGCTTTCATAGGCGGCACGAAACGACAAGATGACGTCATAAACCACACACGAAGTCAAAGCGAAGTTAGGCGGTCGGGCCCCTGTTCTAGGGTCTCCAAAATGTTAATTAAATAATGTTTTAAGTTGTTCAAAGCTTGTAATGTCTTGTCTCTCGCTAACTAAAGCTGCGGCTTTTCCTGCTAGGCGGCTCGTAAAAACGTGTAAATTATAGTATTCGTCTTGGGCGTCATTAGCATTGCTATAATTTCCTAGTGTACTAGCCTTAGGTGTACCTAAGGCTAGTTTAGTCTAAAAATTGTAATAAGTTTATTTTAAATAAAACTAAAATACTGCAATATACGCCGTGGTTCGTTAAATTGCCTACCTTTGCCACCTTCTTCGTTTACACCGCCCGGACACTATTAAGTAATCTGTGGCGCGGACTCGACGGTTAACTACATACCATATGTTTATTTAACATAAATAATAATATTTCTATTAAATACTTTCTTGTTCTCTTGATTTTAATATGATTGGCAACAGTTGTTTTTTAATCCACCATATGATTTTGTTTGAATGAAGTAAATAGACACTTGTATGTATAATAAGGACATTCTGGGATATGGTCATTCTGAGACATGGACATTCTGGGATTTGGACTTTTTGTTTTGAGATAATTATGGACATTCTGGGTATGGTAAAGGGAGTACATTCCTATCTATAATTTCGAAACTGAGGAAGGCTAAAGAAACTCAATTTGGTTGCCATTTAGTTATTCTTTCATTGGTTTTGAAAAATCCGTCTTACAGAGTAACAAACTCAAAATAAATCTGCATTTAGAACTGATTTAGACCCAAGCGTTGAGGGTTCATTAAATTGTGTTTTCCAAGTCGTGGTTGGTTCAGTTGTCAAGTGGTGCCGTAAAATCAAAAAATAATTTATTCATATAAATGACTTTCTTCAAAACTTATAATCAACAGCTATAGCTAGCTAGACATAGCTATATCAACAGTGTTAAAAAATTGCTAACTTTTCTTGTATCAAAATAACAATACTATCATAATATTACATTACTTTATCATAACTCTTGTCTTTAATATGAAGGATCTATTATAATTTTAGGGTATTATGTGGGCCGATCCCGGCGGCACTGCAATGCCGGGCCGACCCGTGACGGGAGTGGAGCGAGCCCCGAACATCCCGTCGATATACAAAAATCAGTTTAATATACTGGTCCCTCAGTGAGGGAACTTTCAGATATTAAGCTGAAAAGAACAGATACTACACTTTGATCTTAGCCAAAAGGCCGAGAAGCGATACCGTTGGAAGCGAACCGGCTGGGGTCATGAAACGAGTAAAAATCTCTATACCGCCATTCAGAAAGTGACATAAACAGCACAGTGACATCTAGTGACAAGTTGCGGAACTACGTTAAGTATTTGGTTGGCGTGCGTGAGCGTGACTCACCGAAGCTTGGTCGTCGTGCGAGCGCTGCCGGCTCGTGATGACGTGTCCGTCGATAGGCAACAATGTCCTTGAACCTTCCTTTTCTTCGTCCCGTGCGTTCTCTTCAGCTTGCCTACAATATTTTGTTTATATGGTTAATTCATATGTATAATCTACTTTAATCTTTGAAACTAATACTTAAATATGAAAATATTTAAAAAAATATAGGTATAACGATATATTTATGCATAGAGGTATTAAGAGCGTTTACGCCGCACACTAGCGCCACTAATGAAAAAAAAATCATATCTAGTAATTAGAGATAGAAAATCAAATTATGCTCAACAAACTATTTGAATGAAGTAATTTAGCATTTTTACGTCACCTAATGAACACCTCACATGTTATGGTTTAGTTAAATAAGACGTTACGGCCACTTTTAACTATAACGCCATATTTAACTAAACCATAACATGTCAGATGTTTATTAGGTGACGTAAAAATGCTAAATTACTTCATTCAGATAGTTTGTTGAGTATAATTTGATTTTCTATCTCTAACTACTAGATATGTTTTTTTTTTCATTGGCGGCGCTAGTGTGCGGCGTAAACGCTCTTAATGGCAAACTCAGTTCTCTATGTCAGTGCATAACCACTTTTTGAGTTATTATTAATAAAACCCTTTTAGAACTAGCGCTTTTTCCTCATCGATAAAGGAACCATAAATATGATTACATTATGTAGCACACATCGTTTATCTTACAGCATTGGCATGTATTATATTACATGTATACTATTTTTAGTGTAAGTGCTTTGTATAGACATTGAACTCCGAACAGAGCGCCTCTAGCGGAAATATCGACGAAACTGTTTAAGTTTCCACTTCAATCGGTAATCGAATACCCAAATGCTGTAATTTGTTATCTGTGTTAATCATCATCTTAACAATTAATTATCATTTAATAAAATTTCTATATAACAGTACAGTTTATATATCCCAATGATAAAACAAATAAAAAAGTGAATCTATCGTAGTAACAATAGATACCTACTATAAGCAGTAGCAAATAGGAATTATAATAAAAATATAAAAGGGGATAAAATTAGCCCGCATGGCCTGCATAGCCTCGATGGTGCAGTGGTTAACGCGCTCGTTCTGCGATTGCTGAAGTTAAGCAACTTTCGCAAGAGCCGGTCATCGGATGGGTGACCAAAAATTTATCATCTCGAGCTCTTCCGTGCTTTGGAAGGCACGTTAAGCCGTTGGTCCCGGCTCCATTAGCAGTCGTTAACAACCACCAATCCGCACTGGGCCCGCGTGGTGGTTAATGACCCGTTCTCCCTATCCATCCATAGGGAAGGCTCGTGCTCCAGCAGTGGGGACATATAATGAGCTGATAATGATAAAAGCGCATAAGTAGTATTGGTGAATACCACACAACCTATTATAAAGACGGATAAAGCTAAACAGCGTAAGTGCCTTTGCAATATGATTGACGTTCTTTATAGAGATAAAAATGATTTGATGAAAAGTAGCCCACAGTAATCTCGTGACACTGTTGCTTTCTATTAGTGAAATATTTTTTAGCCAATTAGTTGGCCACCTCTATTTTTGATTATTATAGGAGCAAAATATCGATCAGTGGCTCCTGTCGTACACTGGTGGAACTGCCCCACTTATTGTTTACTGACATGGTCATGAACCGCAGCACGAGCAGATTGATGCTGGCAGCCACCACGGCCAGCCCGAACAGGATGAACACCAGGCTCAGCGCCACGTAGCCCGGCTTGCTGGTGAGGGCTTGGTCGTTCTGCACACAGGCAACACGTTCAATTCAACGTACCGCAGCTCACAATGATGAGTGCGAGTTTTATTTGCTGTTCGAGCACGAAAATTATAAACTTAAGTGTTCTCGTTTGTTACGGTCCAAAAGAAGAGGGCACGCCGTCACCGGCCGAATCAGAACCGTTGCGGTACCGCACTGGCAGGGCCCCAGTTTCTGCTGCGCGCTGCGACGCCGACTACGCCGATGTACCTGTCGCGCCTGCACCACACCATCACAGAGCAGGATGTGATAGTTTACATCAAGACGAAGACAAACTTTCTTGTGAGGGTGCAGCCGCTGGAGTCGCGACACAATCTCAGCTTTAAGGCATTTGTGGCGCAAGTCCCGACAACCAAGCTGGTCGACACCTTTATGAAGGAAGACTTCTGGCCGAAGGGAGTGGTGTACCGGCGTTTCCGCGGAAGATTACCCGTCAACACCACCGGAACAGCACATGCTAGTGCTTAATATACTAATATAGTTATAAGTTATATATCTACTAACAAAAATTCTGTTATATTGTAAGTATGTTAGTCTGTAAGGTATTTATTATATGGGCCCCTTTGTGTTTTTTGACCATCTTGTACATTGTGTGTTGCCTGAAATAAATAATTTATTATGTTACCAGGAGACGCTGCCTGCTTTAAATGCTACTATACAAATTTTCATTTTCGTTAACGTGATCGAACGGTGAATAAAACTCGCACTCAGCACTCAGAAAATCAAATAGTTAACAGAAATTCATAATAGGATCTAGGTGGACGGATGGATTTGGACATGAATTTTAATTATTACAAACTGTTATGAGCTAAAACTAAAGAAATGAGTTTTAAACTTTTATAAAACTGCTCTTTATTGTGAATATCTCCCAGTTAGAGACTACCCCAAACCCCATGCTAACGGGAAGTCCCGTCACCGCGCTGCTTAGCAAACGGCTAATAGTACACTAGCCTACACTAGCCACATCTAGGGTTGCCAATCATACTTTAAAATAACGTATCCTACGTTATTTTCTATCCCTATACCTTATTATTTTTAATAAAAATAATAAAGTATCTTACCATCAGGTGAGATAGTAGTCAAATGCAAGCCTATCGAATAATATAAAAAAAATAAAAAAAAAGGATGGAAAATACTTTATTTCCGACTAATGCGTGCGTTTGAACGGAATATTCCTGTTGATTTAATTTCTGAACTACTGAATGATACTCAGACTTAGGTGAAGTGAAACGAAACGCAACGCATAAATAAATAGGAAAATACTTTATTTTTTCTTCAAATTCTTTTTTTATATAATAGTTAGTGATAGATTTACTTTAATTTCCTGAAAAATTGTTGGCAACCCTAGCCACATCAGACTACCACAAACACACTGTCCAATTTTCTGAATAGACTTTGAACTTTATGTCCAAGAAGTTTGGTTGAATTTATTAAAGAAATTTGACAGTTTTGGATAGGTTGATGTGCAGGCACCTGTACGTATGGATTAAGCGACCAAACACGTTGACTCGCGGGCGCGGTCACGAAAATATCAAACATATGACGTGATATCCAAGTGTTCACGTACGAAACGCACGTGCGGTCTAAGTAGCGGGCAAACTAGCGACTGGCGCGCTGCCGCGGCGTGCTCGCGGCAGTATCAAACGCGTGAGACGTTTGTGTGTGTTCACATCGAACAAGCGGCGGAGCGCGCGATTTACTCGCGGCTTCAGGTAAGTTCAACCTTGTCGCTAGAAACTATAGCACGTTTTGATGTGTCCAAAAATCTCGAAGGATGTCCTCTCAAATTATACTATATAAAGCATGAAATTCACCATACCGTTCTCTTTCTTTATTAATTTCGTGCACAACAATTCTAGTTTATAATCTCTCACTTTTGGCATGATTTTTTTTATATTTTTATTATAATTAAAAATAAAAGATCGTCGTCCATGTTTTCAACCTCTGACACACACACGCAAACGCCTGGCGGTCAATGTGAACACGACACGCCACGTCTGCCGCGCCCGCACCCGCCACCGCGCCCGCGCGTTCCTACGTGAACAAGCACTAAAACATGAGTATATGCAATAACAAAGTAGGTACATACCTGTAACGCTACGTAATCACCAAAGCCGATGGTCGTCAGCGTCACGAAGCAGTAATAAAAACTGTCGAAGTAACTCCAACCCTCATACCGGGAGAAAACGGCAGCACCTTAGAATAATACATAGCGAATTAGGAAGGTATTTTTAAAACGAGGGAAGGTAGACACATCTTGCTAAATAAATGGTGCTGGACGCTGATACACTTAACCTTTTTACCGCCAACAACTTCTATAGAAGTTCGAGATTTTCGAGCCGTCCACGCCAGCACTTCTATAGAAGTTCTTCTTTGTACCTACTTTATTAAAATACATTTATACGTTGGCGTACAGCGGGACATCGCGTGCAGGATAGTTGGGCGGTGAAAAGGTTTCCATTTTTGTATTCGTACAAAAATGGATTAAGTGTACTAGCTCATGAATATATTAAAAATGCCAAAACAAGTTTGGTAACTACATACGTAAAGAATAAAGCAAGTCTTTTGCAGGACCATCTATGTGGTGAAGTGGTTGAAATACAAGTATCAAATCCAGAGGTCGCGTGTTTGATTCCCAGCGTGTCTTATACTATATTGTTGCACTTGGTACGGCTGCCGGCTGGTTGGTAGATGAACTGGATGGGTGGTGAACTATCTCGGTGGAAGCTAGCCAGGTGGGTTCGCCTAGCTAACTATTCCTAGTCTATTTATCTTTGCCTTTGGACAGACTAGGTGATTAGGAGAGTACTCCTAGTTTTTCTGTGCTAGGGGTTATTACTATTGGAGGAGGCCCTTGCCGACTGGCAAACTGATCTAGGAAAGATAACAAAACAACAGATACTAGTATAAATAAATAGTTTATAAGTCCAGTGTTAGTTTTTAAGTTTAAACTATTGTAAAAAGATCTGAATAAAAGGCTATATTATTATTATTATACTCTTTATTCATTTTTTTCCTTAAAACTAGATTTTTACAATATTTTAATATAAAAGCAATAAAACATTATAAAAACCTAATCCTAGAGTACCGCCAGCAGCGAGGCAGGGCCCAAACTACCGGTGGTCAGGGCTGCAGAGTGATGAACCTCCTGACAATACGTGCCGTGTCAAGGAGTACTGCCTTTTGCATCTGACCCTTGACCCAACCTTTCAGCGAGAGCCTCTCAAGGTGTTATTATTATTATACTCTTTATTCATTTTTTTCCTTAAAACTAGATTTTTACAATATTTTAATATAAAAGCAATAAAACATTATAAAAACCTAATCCTAGAGTACCGCCAGCAGCGAGGCAGGGCCCAAACTACCGGTGGTCAGAGCTGCAGAGTGAGGAACCTCCTGACAATACGTGCCGTGTCAAGGATTACTGCCTTTTGCATCTGACCCTTGACCCAACCTTTCAGCGAGAGCCTCTCAAGGTGTTGATCGAGGCTCTTGGCTAAAAGACCGTTTGCCGAAACGACTATCGGTACAATAATGGTTGAATCCACATCCCACATGGCGGTAACCTCGTGAGCCAAGTCAAGGTACTTACTGAGCTTGTCCTTCTCGGCTTTCACGAGGTTCTCATCATGAGGTATGGTGATATCAACCAGTATTGCCCGGCGCTGGGATCGGTCGACCACCACAATATCAGGCTTATTGGCGACAATAGTCCTGTCCGTAATGATAGAGCGATCCCAGTAGAGCGTTGCATGACCATTTTCGAGTACTGGCGCAGGTGCGTACTTATAGTACGGCACCTCCGATTCAACAAGGCTATATCCAAGAGCATGTGAAGTGCCAGTTGCTGGTGAATTATTCTGGCTACTTGGTTGTGTCTGTGCAAATACTCTCCGTTAGCAAGATGAGAACAACCAGAAATAATATGTCGGAGTGATTCTCCAGGACGGCGGCATGCCCGACAGATGTCGACCGTACCGTCCCTCATAATATATTTCCGGTAGTTATTCGTCTTAATAACTTCATCTTCAATGGCACAGACAAAACCTTCAGTTTCCCCAAAGAGGTCACCGAAACGTAGCCAGTTCACCGAGGCAGTCAAATCTACATCAGGCCCAGTTAGAGCCCGATAGTAGCGACCGTGTAGCACCTTGCTCTTCCATATATCCTTGCGATCGAAAGTGCTTAGCACCACTGGTTTGCGCCAGTTTTCTGTTGCCAAGGAGAGCGGCGTAAAGTGTCTATCAACTGCCACGACATCCAAATGCATCCCGCACTCACTGTTAAGCAAGTAATCCCTGAGACTGCACACCTCACGGTTATGTAGGTTCTTGGCATTTAAAAAGCCCCGACCCCCACATCTCCGCGGGATGTACAGCCTCATAACAGATGAGCGCGGGTGTAGCATTCTGGAAGTCGTGAGCATTTGACGGACTCTTCTGTCCAAGGCGTCCAATTCGGTCTGAGACCACCTTAGTATGCCAAAGGAGTATGTGAGCAGAGGCATAACCCAGCCATTAAAGGCACGAGTCTTATTGCCACCCGATAAAAGACTGTTAAGTACTTTTCTCAAGCGGCAAAAGAATCGCTCCCGTAATGACTGCTTTATGTCCCCGTCATCAACACCCAAAGCCTGTGACATACCAAAATATTTATATGTTTCAACTTCAGAGAGAGATCTGATGTTTATCGCATCGGAGAGTTGTAAATTGGTTGAATTTACTACTCTCCCATGCTGTACATGCATAACCGCACGCTGTACATGCATAACCATTATTATTATTATTATTAGGGGTTATTACAACATAAAATATCACCTGTCGTAATGATGATGGAAGAGAGCATTCCCGTAGCGAACATGAGGTTCATCTCGGTGGCATCTGTGGTGTTGCAGCGCAGGTAGCATTTGGCGCGCCTGATCACCACCGAAGCGAACTTGTTCAGACGCTCGCCTATACTCTGGAACATCACCAAGCCCAGCGGGATGCCTACCTAGGGTTTGGTAACCGTCATAAACAAGAGGGCATCAAACACAGAGCACAGAAGTATCAAATCATCATAAGCCAACGAGTGTCTCATGACTAGGACAAGGCCTGCTTGCATGATGAAAGACTAACCGCCTACGTGGTCTAATGGTTAAGACTACCGGTTTAGACCCAGAGGTCCCGGGTTCGATTCCCAGCGGGGGGTACATGTTTGTGTACTCGGTTTGGTTGGTGGTAGGGCTTGTTAGTCCGCCTGGCTAGCTACCACCATCTTATCTAAATATGTCGCCATAACATCAATGCTTGTAGCATTGTTGTGTTCCGGCAGCTAGAGATAAGATAGCCAGTGCCTCACTAGTGAGAATCCCGGGTGAAGTGCGCTACCATCATTGGCCTTATCATCACTTACCATCAGGTGAGATCAAGGCACTGTGCTTATCCGTAAAATATATTAAAAAAAAAAAGACTAATAAGACAGACTGTTTTAGAAAGTAAGTTTTATTTTAACTATTGTTGAAATGCCATTAAATAAAATATAACTGTGTTGATTTATTGAGGATTCTGGACATGTAACAAATTAACTAGAGAGGAAAGGAGAGGCCTATGTCCAGCAATGGACTAGTATTGTATAGGCTGATGATGTTGATGAAGATGTAACAAACAATAGAATAACCATTTTTGTATGTTCAGAAACTTAAATTTTTAACCAATTTTATAATAAAATAACACAAATTGGTACAATCATGTAAATATAAAAAGGTTGTTGCACTATATGTATACTCACTACAGCATAAGCCATACAGAATGCTTTTCCACCGACAGTCACCGGAGTTGAGTGCCCGTACCCGATCATGGCTAGCACTACGGTAGCAAAGTAGAAGGCTCCAGCAAACTTCCACTGTGGGCCTGCTTTGTGCGGTTTGTTCTCAATTATTACTATTTCTACCATGTGATAATCCTCTGGGGTTATGTTGTATTTGCGGACAAGACCATTTTTCATATCTAGAACAAAACAACAAACAGACCAAATTGATTTTATTTAAAGTGAAATAATAAAGATATTTTTTTGCCTGAACCAAAAGAAGTAAAACAAGCATTTTTATGTATTATTATTTTCATTTATATGACTAGAAATGGGTGTTTATATATAGTAAGTTGTCTCCACTTATAGTTACTTAATTGGTAAGTGACTTGTAAGACTATTTTAAAGAATCCTACTCATAGACTGTAATTTATTCTAACTTACAGTAACCTTTTCACCGCCCAACTATCCTGCACGAGATGTCCCGCTGTACGCCAACGTATAAATGTATTTTAATAAAGTAGGTACAAAGAAGAACTTCTATAGAAGTGCTGGCGTGGACGGCACGAAAATCTCGAACTTCTATAGAAGTTGTTGGCGGTAAAAAGGTTAAATATTATTCAAATAAAATGTTGTTATTTGAGTAATATATAAATAAACAAGTAGATATATATTAATCAATGAAATGTTTCTAAAAAATTTTTTTAACATATGATATTGGTACTAATGTAGTACTTATGGATCTATAGACCATTTTTAACAAATAAAAAAAACAAAACAATCTTACAGCTTTTTAATATTTTGTCATTGTGTTAAAATTAATACCTGATAAAAGTTCCCATCTTTTGCTCTCAGTCTCAGACTCCAAAGCATCAAACACAGCTGCACCAATCAGTAAGTAAGTAAATGTGCACACCACCAGCGACAGAGTACGAACGTTTTGTCGTTTCATCTTCATCAATATTGGGAAAAAACTAGAAATAAACTTTACATTTAGTAAGTTGTATAAAAAAATTATATAAAAAAGTTCCTACTTTATTATGAGAAATAGTGGAGCTATATCACATGAGTAAGCTATATCATGAGAAGCATTAAAAAAATCATTATCCATTATAAAGGAACAGAATTCAATATTAATGGATTTTATCTTTAGTTATTTTTTGCTTAGAACTTTTCCTATAATCTAGAGTTTGGTGTCACCATAGGAGTAGGATGTGTAGATGAGCGGAGTGGTGAACTGGTGAAGTGAGAGTATTTTTACTCGTCTTTTTTGGATAGACAAAAGCTCAATTAGCTTGCCTGAAAAATCTTAACTTTATCTCGGACGAATAAGAAAATAATTAAATGAATAGGTAAGGTTTTGCAAACACTAAGTATAGGACAAGATTTGCTTATTATTCGTAATAATTACATATTAACAAAATCCGTAAAACAAGCTAAAATAAATAGCACACGAAAAAGTTTTTTGAAATTGAAACTTTTATCGATTTTTGAAGATTTGTTTATTTATTTACCCGACCGACTGTCAAATCAAGTGAAAAGGTTGCGAGTAAAGAAAAACAACGCACTTAACTTGGTAGTAAACAAAATTCTCAGAAAATGAACTAAAACGTTATTATTCTGAGCCAAATTTATACAAAGTCTTTGGAAATGTATATTCACATTATATAGAATTTTCAATTAAATGCTAAATCCAACCGTTTTTAGAGAATATGTTTATCGCTTTTGGCTGGGTTGTTGGCTGTATCGTAACAAAATTTGTAGTCATAGAAATAGCAAAATACAAGGTTCTAAATATATTAAAACTACCAACAGCAGTATTTATTATATTGTTAAATAATACAAAAATATTTTTATATTTATTTATTAAAAAAACTTAGTGAGTTTTCTATATAGGTCTAACACTTGTTGCCAAAGTTTTGTACATGGCTCGGACCGAGCAGAACCGGAAAGTGACAGTGACATTTCTTTTACTCGTGTGTGCCCTCGAAAGAGTGTTACTTTTATTTAAATTTAATAAATACAATAACTATATTTGCCATAATTTATCAATAAACTCACCATGCAAGTGGTCTGCAATAAATCTAATCCGCCTTTGGGTAATAGTTACAGCCTTTTACAGGTTACGTTGCATCAGCTTTCGGAACAAGTTTTAAAATAGAAATATCGTTTCATTTTCAGGTGGTTTACTTGCCGTAGAGTATTATAGATCTTCCGGACAAAACATAGAAGTATTGTGGGGCAATGAGTCAACTGTTACCCTGCCGAATGGGTCTAAAAAGCTTCCATATGGAACAAGTAATGATTTGATAAGAATACTTGAGAATGCTCTTAATAAAAAATCGGAGCCTCTCCAGAAGGTTACAATGAATCATTGGCTATCCTTCAGTCTTATACTGGACGATGAAATACCAAAATCCCTTGACTATTTTGATAAAACATTAGGGCCGCTTACATATTTAGTTGGCGAATCTTTGTCAGTGTCAGATCTAGCTGTCTTTGCAGTTCTACATGGTATGTCTAACACTATATAATCCTTTATTGTACATTAAAATTCAGTCTAAAAAAAAACATATGTACATGGGTGAGCTTTAAAATTTAGAACACAATTTTAATTTTATTAAAAAATTTATATTGTCTTAAGTTTCCAGAAATTTTAAGGAATTTTTAAAGAATAATACCCCTAAAAATATTATCCGCTGGCTAAAGTTGATTCAGGCTCAACCATCTGTAGCTAAAGCTCTAAAAGAACTACCAACTGAAGTATTGGATAGCCTTAACACAGCATCTTCAAGGTTTGTTTGTAGTTTTGAAATTGAATATGTTAATCATAATCTTAATTTAATTTATTTATATTTTTTTCGAAAATCTAATTGATTGTTTGTTTTGTAATTTGTAGTTTCAATACTAACAATAAGTTTGTCTACTTAAAGTTATGAATATTTGATGTCTTTTATGAAATAAATAATAATTTCAAATCATTTAAAATATGTTATTTTAAATTCAGTCCAAATAGTATTTATATTCAAATATGGATTATATGTAAATGTCATTATTTTGGTGTATTGGGTGACATAAAATCTATTGAATGGTTTGTATTCCCATTGCAGGAAGTCCCCATCAGCAAATACGGACACATCCTCTGGTCGCCTGCAAGAAGGCAAGTTTATTGAACTACCCCACGCAGAGATGGGTAAAGTAGTTGTGCGGTTCCCACCTGAAGCTTCTGGGTATGTAATACAATTTTATATTTTATGAGAATTATTGTTATTTTGTTGCATCTTCACTTTACTAATTTAATCTATATGCTTACAAGAATAGCTTTGAACTCATTGAGAATAAACAAATGTTTTAAATAAATTATTATACAAAATAATGCAATAGTTTTTGCAATCTTTAATAAAAAATAGAACAAGAAGCCTGGAAAACCAGATTAGGTAAATATTATTAGAAAAAAAATTATAGCTAAAAATATATTTAACCCCTAGACATATTTGATGTGTGTTTACAGAAAAAAAAAAATAAGAATGCTAAATAAATATTTACACCCAGTCTGAGTTCACAGTCAGGTTGGCTCAGTGCTTGTTCAACCTGTTATTTAAATAGTCATCATGAGAATGATGGTGACAACTTCTGTATTTTAATTAAAATATATACATCATTTACACCAATACTAATATCCTAAACTAATTCGTTCTATAAAATAGTAACAGATGATCATACATTATTACAATAACACCAACATATTGAATAGAACCCTACCCCATACTTAAAAAAATATTGATGTCTTTCAGTTACCTTCACATTGGTCATGCTAAGGCAGCTCTCTTGAATCAGTACTACCAACTGGCCTTCCAAGGAAAGCTCATCATGAGGTTTGATGACACAAATCCTGCTAAGGAAAATGTTGACTTTGAAAAGGTAATCTACTATTATAATTATTTACTCTTCAATATCCACTAGCAATACAGTTTATTATGAGAATAGAGAGACTCCAAAGAGGCTCACTCAGCCTGGCTGGCAACACTGTTCAGTGTTATATCTGTATATGTACTGATATGTTCATATCTGCCTATTGTTTAGAGACTGATAGAAAATAGTAGGGAGAAAAAAAACTTCAGTAGTAATTAATATAAAGGTAACGTGACCATACGTCCCGTTTTGAACGGGACCGTCCCTTTTTACGGTTCCCCGTCCTGGTGTCCCCGAAAAAAGCTTCGAGACACAAAATTGTCCCGTTTTCCAAAACCGGTCCTTAAGTCAATGTTGATAACAAAAATAAACAATAAAAAAACGTGCCAAGAATTTTATTCTTATTTAAAATCATCACCAGCTGCATAAAAACTTTGTTTATCCGAAAAATATAAAAATAACTGAGCATTTATTTGAATACTTTTTAAATTTGTAATAAATACCTACTATTTTGATAAATAAAATAAAACTTAACAAGAAATTAGTTTTTTTTTTCACTGTAAACCTACCAATTGACGTACACACGGCGGCAGATCAACCTACCCAAACCTGTCAAATTTATCCAATGAATATTGATCCTTATAACCAAACATTAAAGTTCAAAATTGATTGTAGAAATTTGACAGTTTTGGGTAGGTTGATCTGCCACCGTGTGTACATAAACCGAAGTCCCGTTTTGAGTAAAAAAATAAATGGTCACGTTATATAAAGGTAACTACTAAAATAAAAAAGTCGCCGGCACCTCTACCTCTCCGAAACTGTCAAACTTCTTCAAACAATATTCAATCATATTCTATACTAGCTTTTGTTCGCGGCTTTACTCACGTGGGAAAATTGTTTGTAAAGAACAAAGTTTCTTCACACGTGTAGGAATCAGTAAACGCGTGATGTTTTGCGCGCGATTTCCATACAAACTTTCCACCCCTATTTCACCTCTCTAAGAGAGGTTTTTCAAAAATGCTAAAACACGTCATTCTTTGTTTTTGTTGAAAAATCTAAAGATCGATTAAAATATTAATTTTGATAGTTATTTATTACTTTAAAAATAACGATTTCTCCAAAAAAACCTTATTCCCTTTTTTACTCATTTAAAGAAAAATAAACAAATTTCCTGAGACAAGTCATTCTAGAATTCTTTTCAAGAACCCAAATACCAATTTTCATGTATTTGACTTCAAAACTAGCAAACTTTCATACAAACTTTTACCCCCTATTCAACCCCCTTAGGGTGTTTAGACGTATACGTATACGTATGTTACGAAGTTCAAAGTCTATTTAAAGAGATTTTACAGTTCGTGGTAGTCTGATGTGCAGGCGTGTGAACAATAAGGCTTTCTTACTTTTTATTTTCAAGTGCTAATTGCTGCACTGAAGCTAAACTAAATATTCATAAAATTTTATAAAATAAAGTGAAAAAATTAAACGCCTACCCGATCCAGCCAGAATATTAATACTAGCGGCCGCTCGCGGTTTCACCCGCGTAGTTCCCGTTCTCGTGCGAATATCGGGATAAAAGTATCCTATGTGTTAATCCAGGTTATAAACCATCTGTATGCCGAATTTCATCCAAATCCATTCAGTAGTTTTTACGTGAAAGAGTAACAAACATCCGTCCATACTTACAAACTTTCGCGTTTATAATATTAGTAGGATGAATAATTAATTTAGCTTCAGTGCAGCAATTAGCACTTGAAAATAAAAAGAAAAATTTACTATAGCGTTTTCAGCGCTTACGTCAGCCTTCCCGGTAGCATAGCGGTCAGTGCAGCCGCTCGGATTGCGGAAGACCCAGGTTCGATTCCTAGCTGGGTCGGGTAGGCGTTTAATTATTCCACTGTATTTTATAAAATTTATATAAGGCTTTCGTCTTATTTGATGGACAATTTTTTTTTCTCTCTTCCTCTATCTGCAATCAGCCTAAAAGGCTATAATCATATATGTATTTACATTGGTTTTGAGAATTGACGCATCCAGTGATACGTAATCTTTTATTAAGGATTATGGAACAATGTGGTAAGTTTTAGATTGTGGCCAGTCTTTTTAAGTCTAAAAGTACAGTTGTTTGTATTTAGTAGATTTACAGCTAAGAGGTTTCTGTGTTGCTGTAGTCTGTGCTTGTAGGCCCCACAAGAGCTTTCAATTGTATTCCTGACCGAGACAATCATACGACGACTGACGCCATCATATCCCACGGCTTCGGATGTGATGGAGAGGATAATCTTTTTGATCTCATCCATAGGAGAAAATTAAAAAGGGTTAATATTAAGACGAGATATACCTTCAATATAGTCTACCGCCTTAGCTTTTGCTGTGATTTAAACCCTGCCTAAGTTCATATTCGCTTTCTAATTACTAACAAACACTAAAACCTCCACCAGGTGATCTTGGAAGATGTGGAGATGTTGGAAATAAAGCCGGACATGTTCACGCACACGTCGCAATACTTCGACCTGATGCTGCAGTTCTGTGAGAAGCTCATTAAGGAAGGCAAGGTCTTTGTGGATGACACACCCGCGGAGCAAATGAAGTCGGAAAGGGAGCAGAAGATAGACAGTAAAAATAAGAGTAACTGTGAGTGGAATGATTTGATTTTGTTATGTTCGTTATATATGTTCATAATTTGTTATACAACAATGTTATGGTTATTATAAATGTCATCTCATCATCATCTCAGCCAAAAGACGTCCGGACTGCTGGACAAAGGCCTCCCCCAAGGACCACCACAACGACCGGTTTTTGCAGCTCGCATCCATCGGCTTCCCGCGACCTTTACCAGGTCGTCGGTCCACCTTGTTGGAGGCCTGCCCACACTGCGCATTAGAAATATACTGGGTAGTTTATAGAGATTTGTTTATTATCGCAATTATACTATAACAATCGGCTGTCTTAATTTCATAAAGGTCAAAGTAAATAATATTCTAAACACAGGTGCTTATACAATTTTTTATTAGTTTTCTTAAAAATCTCTTATAATATCTTAAATGAGTAAGAAAAAGTCTTTAATGCATTTCCATAAAGCATAGTGCTCGAATTTTATAAAAAAACGTACTATTTCAAATTGCGAAGCTCAGGCCTACCCACATGCATTAGAATATTGCTAGACCCCATCTATTCACAGACCATTTACCCAATTCGCAGGCTCAATGTAGGTCGATGGGTTTTGAGTTTTGACCTATTGTTATTATTTTATTAAGAGTTTAAATAAATAGTAAACATTATCTCATCCTCTTACAGCGGTCGAGAAAAATCTACAGCTATGGCAGGAGATGCAGAAAGCCAGCGCCACCGGCGTTCAGTGCTGCGTACGAGCTAAGATCGACATGCAGTCGGCCAACGGCTGCCTGCGCGACCCCACCATCTACCGCTGCAAGCCCGAGCCGCACCCGCGCACCGGCACGCAGTACAAGTCAGTAGATAAATAAATAAAATAAAATTCATTTATTTCGGATTTGCATCCATAGAAACTCCTTAGAAACTCGCTAACTATATTTTTTTTATTTTATTAAAGTATGTGTTTTAAGATAGCTATAAAGTTTACTAATGTAAGAATGACTTCAAAGTTATACCTATAAGCTATTGACAAGCTACAGCATTTTTTTATTTAATTAAATGGGGTAGTTATGGGAAATTTATTTAATAATAATAATTCCTCTATGTCACTACTACAATGGCCTACATACCAATACATTTGAGTGTGACTTACATATCTAACAAATTGTTGTTCTTAATATATAAAACTAAAATAATGTTAGTAGTTATATAGACATTTTCTGTGTCATATCGGTGGCGCTAAAAGGTAGTTTTCCACGTCTGTACACAGTGCTCTAAGAAGTCTTCCCTCATGAAGGAAACTTGGCTTCATTAGCTACTTTGTATAAGTGCGGGCCTACAATGCCGCCCTAAGGTAACCCTGTTTGAAGTTCAATATATACCTGCGTGCTAGTACAATGTATTATTATATGCTAGCCACTACAAATGCCTACTAAGATGTTGAGTTTCCTGACGAATTTTTTATACGCTTAGCACTTGAAGCAATTCAAAATTGACAGGAAATTTAATGTCTTAGTAGCTCAGTTCAATGAGCAGTCGCCCTGATTGTGAAAAGTTATGTGTTCGATACCCACCTGAGGCAAGTCATCTTTTTACAAGTTTTGTTAAAAATTTAAGGCATTGTGAATCATCATCATAATCTTCTCAGCGGAAAGTCGTCCACTGCTGGACAAAGACCTCCCCCAAGGATCTGTGCTGTTCGCATCCAGCAGCTACCCGCGACATTCACCAGCCCCCAATTCTATTAGTTACTAGCTGCCTGGACCGACTTCGTTCTGTCAAACATTAAATAAATAGGTATTTTTTTCTCTTTATTAATTTTCCGTGTGAACATACGAAAAAAAAATTTGCCAAATTGGTCCAGCCATTCCCGAGTTTTGCGCTTAGAAACATAAATTTTTATTTATATAGAAGGCTAGCGGCCGCTCGCGGTTTCACCCGCCTGGTTCCCGTTCCCGTGGGAACTATCTTTATGCCGAATTTCATCCAAATCCAACCATCCGTTGCAACGTGAAGAAGCAACAAATATTAGTGTGATAGTGTGATTAGCGTGATTAGCGTTTTGCCAAGTGGCAAAACGCTAATAACTAATAGAATAGAATGAAATAGAATGATTATTTTACGCGATTGACATAAGTTTATCTTTATATATATTAATCTTCTGTGCGTGTGTTTGTAATTGAACTCCTTCTAAACGGCTGGACCGATTTTGATGAAATTTTTTGTGTGTGTTCAAGTGGATTCGAGAATGGTTTAGATTTACAATTGGACCCGGTAGGTGGCGCTGCTATAGGGGTCCATCATGGGATACAGGTGTTCTTAAGAGGACGAAGACGCGAGCGGGCCACTAGTAGATACGTATAAATGACATTTATGTCAATCTCATACAATAATCATTCTATTTCATTTCTATTCTATTAGCGTTATGCCACTTGTCTAGGGGGCAGATCATCGGTTCACCTGGTTGGTTGCCTGTAAAAGTAAACATTAAAAAAAAATAGTTACAAGGTTTTGATACTACTTTTTATCTATACAGGGTGTATCCGACTTACGATTTCGCGTGCCCCATAGTCGACTCCATAGAAGGCGTGACCCACGTGCTCCGAACTATGGAGTACCACGACCGCGATCCGCAGTTTTACTGGTTCATAGACGCGCTGGGACTGAGAAAGCCCTACATTTGGGAATACAGCAGGTAAGCTCCTTCTTGTCTTTTTATTTTTGCTTATTTCGATGCTTCGATCAATTATGTACTAGATTCCCGATGAGCGCTTGAAAAACGGAACCCGACTGGGGCCACAGGGCCACAACACAATGACATTTGTGGCGATGACAGTTATTAATCACAAATACTTTGCAACCTTAAATAATTTTTATGTTAAAGATTTAAGGTTCACAGTAAGCTGAAGTTGTTGATGCTATCCAATATTTTTTACAGATTTTGTTATTCGAAATTTAAATGTATAGGTATGAGCAAACAGCACCACTTTTGAGATGCACTGTTGTTCTGGATCCTTTGTCTAGTACTTAATTGATCGAAGTTCTTCAACCTCCCCTTTTCTCTCTTCTTCAAGTAAAATAGACCTACGGAATGGCGTGTTTTTTACACTACACCACTTATCTAATTATAGTGCCATTATATAAAGGAAACCCGGCGTTTTATGCTCAAGTTGTATACTTTTTTAATTTTTTAATTTGTAATTCAATAATATCTGGCAATATCTGTCAACAAATGACAGTTGTCATGCGAATGTCGTTTGACTCAGTACTCAGGGCTGCGTTCGTAAACCATCGCACGGCTGCGAGTGATCGCCCCAAGGCAGACGACAATCAACGTCCTACATTTTGGAACGACACCCACTGCTGAAGCTGTCATTGATGAACAATTGATTTCAATTTCCAAGAAACGGATTAAAACAATCTAGTGTGAAAGCTATTATAATGGAAAAACTAATTTTCTGAGTAGCTGGACAAACTATAAATCATTTAGTCGAAATCTAAAAAGCGCGCGAGAAAATCATAACCTTACAAAGTATGAAAGTATAGTGCTACAAGGATCTTTTGGCACGTGGATGACAGTGACACGAGGGCGTGGGTGTGAAATTAGGGTTACCAGCTAGCAAAAATATCCTTAGTTAATGGGAATTGTTTAAACTTGGTTCTATATTCCGTAATTAAATTTTAATTTAGGAAATGTTTAAATGATAGGATTCATTACATGAAAATAAAGTTAAAACAATGTGAATAAAATTAAACAAATAGTAGACTGTACAACAAGAGCATAAAACGAGCCATTTTACCCGAGACGTGCATATAGCATAGCATGCATAGCATAATTAGTCACGTCGAGGGTAAAATGAGTTTTATACTCGAGTTTTACACTCTGCTTTTTACTTCGATTGCAAGGAAATAAAACAAGGAATTATTAATTTATTTAAATTATTTATTTACTATTTACAATTTATTCACTGTTGGTATTTCTTTTTTCCAAGCATAAAAATCGTGGATCTTTCGTCTAAGAACACCCATATCAAAACTGTCCATTACAATTTTATTCATTCTTGTTTTTCTATTTTTCCTTGGTGTAACTATTTTACTGGATGATGCTTCAGCCAATCTTCCTTCAATTCTAATTCTTGCAACTGAATGTAAAGATATACCTGAAATCGTATTTTCTTTTAATAATTTGGAGGAGAAATTATGTTTCATAAGCCTACAAAGTGTGAATTAGTATTCTTGGTAAGTAATAACGGGGAGATTTATAAGGTATGCTATGTTATCACTTACCTTTTGCAGCTGCGACGCGCTCATTTACTCTTTCAAATGGAATAATCGGGGCGCTAGATTGTTTTTCTTTCATGAAAAAATTCTTTACTCTTAGCACCACCTCTCTAACACCACTTTTTATCACTTTTGGCATATTTTGTGATATATTTATTTAATTAAAACCGCGAAATATCCACAACAAACATAAACTTTAGCTATCTGTCAAAAGTGACGTTTTACATTATGGCGGCGTTAGTTCCGATTTCGACCGCGTGCCAAAAGATCCTTGTAGCACTATAATTTGTTAAAATTCAAAATTCAAAATCATTTATTCAGTTTAGGCTACAAGTAGCTCTTGTGAATGTCATTATGCCATATGTTAGTATGTTAGTATTCGATAAACTGTCAAATTTCTGTCAATTAAACGTCAGGGCGACGAAAGTCGCACGAATTCTCGGGGTGAAAACCCCGAGAATTCGTAGGGCGACCGGTGCGTCGTCGAGCGATGTTTTCGAACGACCACAGATCATCGTCGAGCGAACGCACCGACACTTTTAGAACGGGTGTTGCATCGTCGGTTGACTGACTGACTGACGTGACGGCATTGTTGACATTTCACTTTTTAAAGTACCTACCTAACATGTCTGTCTTTTGAAGACTCCGTGTTTCCATATTAAAAAATATTAATAAATACATAACTCTTATCCGCGATTCGTTAAAAATAAGTCAAAACTTGGTTTAGGTAGCAAATAATATTAACTTTGCTTTATGACCAAATTCTATTGTATACAAGTTTAGCATTTTTTCTAAGGAAAGTGCCGGTTCTCCTTTGTATAGCATTGTTGTGTTCCGACAGTTAGAGATAATCATAGATCGGAGTAGGTAGAGCTATTTTATGTACTTGCCATACGATAGAATAATATGGATATTCCCGAATGAATGTGAAAGCATACACTTCCTATAAATATAAGGACGGGTTTAAGGATAGTGGAATAAAAAGATAGAAACTTGAATAATTAAACCACATATATTTTTTTATGTAACAATTTCTTATATTTATACAATAATCAAATAATCGAATCCCGGAGTATTAGTCGGAATCTCGTGAAATATCCATATTAACATCAATGTTTGCGGTCAATGAACCTAAATAGCTCTACCTACTCCGATCACTGGAGATAATATAGCCAGTCCCTCAGTAATAAAGATTCCGGTAGAAGTGCTTTCTCACTTTCTTCTTCCAGGAAGAAAAGCAGGAATAAAAGCAGAAAAATGTAAATGTTATTGAGGGCACGGTAGCCTTTGGCGCACAGTGGGACTATAAGCTCTTGAAAAACATTAAAACAATATTTTGAATTTTTTTACAGATTAAGCATGACAAATACAGTGTTATCGAAAAGGAAACTCACGTGGTTCGTCGAGCAAAAGCTGGTGGACGGATGGTAAGTTGACTTTGAATAACTAAAGAATTTAATATTGTCACGTAAAAAGTTTATAAGAAAAAAGATCAAAATGTTTATAAAAACATTTTATAATAGCTTGCCTACTTCTTAACTGATCTTTAGTATTTGTAAAAAATATTATGATCAGATGTTAATGACGGTAGTTGTTGACATTGAATGGGCGCCTTTGGCTTTCAAAGTAAAAAGTAAATAGTGTTGAATAATTTTGGCGGGCTGGTTAGAACCACGATAGCTCAATTGGGGGAGCACCTGACCCGGTATGTCAGAAGGGTGCAGGTTCAAATCCTGCTCGTGGAAATTTTATCAACATTTATGTTTTTGCATGTAATAAATAAAAAATATAATATCAAATATGCGTTGGGTAGGGACGACCCGCGCATGCCGACGGTGCGCGGCGTGCTGCGGCGTGGCATGTCGGTGGAGGGGTTGCGGCAGTTCATCCAGGCGCAGGGCTCCAGCCGCTCCGTCGTCTTCATGGAGTGGGACAAGATCTGGGCCATCAACAAGAAGGTGGGACGACTTGCTATACCATGAACGGTCACGAGCGTGAACATGTATATGTCCTGGCCGGATCTTAAAATTGATCGATCACTTTATGATGTAATCGACCATTTCATGAAATGGTTGTATTTCTTAATATGAAAATGATCATATCTTTAAGGCTTCAACGTTTGATGATATGCCCTTCCACGTTTGGTTATATCATTAATGTTGGAAATCCTTACTGTTGGTTAGGTTATGTAATTTTTTTTTCCCGAGCGAAGCGCAGCGTAGCGATGGCCAGTCACGGAAAGGGGGAGTGGCATAAGATTGTAAAAATCGATTGTATCGACACAAAAAGTAAACGATATCAGCGCCTCTAACGGTGGGTAATGTAAATATTTTACGATATGATAACTAAAGTTTGACCATTTCATGAAGTAGCCGCGCGTTTTGTTGCCCATATCGAGAAACCATTTCTTATTATTGATCTGCCCAAACCACATCATGATGTGGCCAATAGACAGTGAAACATTTCAGGAAATGCGACCATTTCATGAGATTCTCGAGCATTTCGTGAAGTGAGCAAATCTACGATATGGCTACGTCAAAATAATATACACTTTCGTCTAGATTTGACTCTGTTTGAGTCCATTGTATTAGGAATTAGTGTTTACATGTTAATGCTCGTGGCTGTACCGTGAATCGTCAGTGTTTTTTTTAAGTACTTTGCCGACGATTGCCCGGGACGACGTGTGTGCGGAAGGTGAGCAACGCTGTGTTTTTACGATTTGGTATGTGGTTGCGCCAGTTAGTAACTTTAAATTTGCCGCGTAAAAAGAGTTCGTGCATTTCGTTATTATAATATTTTATTTGATAAAAGTAGTGGCTATGAATGAAATGCGTTTATTTCGACCAACTTAGGATCATAGTACAGTATTAAATAATTCAAATTAAATAAAATAAAAAATAAAACTACTATATATACTATACTAGGTTCCTACACATCTCTCTCCATACATGCCTACCTATACCGCAATGTGGTTTGCGGTAATCGCCCGCACGCCAACGAGCGCACTGCGGCGGCTACCGCAAACCAGTGCTTGGCAACGTCGACAGAAGACGCCCGCGCCCGATGTTCACCGATTTTTTGGTCATCTAAATATCCGCGTTAGGAGTGTTAAACTAGTGAGGAACCACGCGCTGGTGTTCCAAGTCCGTACTCCAGCAAAGTGCGTCTACCGGCCACCAACCTCGTGCCGGTTACGATTGCTCGCCTGCCTGCCGGCTACGCGCCGTCGGCTGCTGTAGCTGTTCAAGGTATGTTCCTTTCCATATCCCTGAACTGCTAAACCCCCTTACCCATTACCATCCCACGCAGTTCAAATCTCCCTTATCCTAGTAAAGTCAATAACAAAAAAATACAGTCCACTCAAATAATAGAACATCGCCCGCTGCGCCATATTTTTGTCTTCATCGCCAAACCAGTATGACTGGCTGACTCTCTTCCTCGCCTTGAGCCCAACGGCGCAGGGAAAGAAGGACGGAAAGCCGGTTGAGTCCCCGACTCGGGCGCCCCTTCTGGGTAGACGGAGTAGACTAAAGCGGTTCACAGCGAGAAAAAAAGCTCACTTCACCTGGAATCCTTAACTACTGAGGCACTGGCTGTCTTATCCGATAGCTAGGTAACTAGCCACCAACTAAACCGAGTACACATACATGTACGCCCGCTGGGAATCGATCCCGCCCCGGGTTCTCTGAGACTAAAACCGATGGTTTAACCACTAGACCACAGAGGCGGTATTTTTCCAGCTAGTGTTTAAACTTTGCTCATTAGGAAAGTTTATTTTTTTATTTTATTTTGTTTTTTAAATAGGGCAACAATGGCTCATAGTAACATAATTTATATTTTAGAATTTGCAACATATAGGTGCATATCATCATTTGTGTGATGCATGTAGGTGTGTGTAGGTATTACACAGTTCATTTTAGCTTAGGTTAGGTAGGTGACCTAAATTATTGTTTAAGTCTAATTTAAATTATTTCTTTTTATAAGTTACTAGATGACCCGGTGAAGTGACATTTTTTTTCCTAATAAGACAAAAAAACATTAAATGTTTCACAGCTAGGAACATTTTGTATTTGAAAATTAAACTGTCGTTTTTAGTATTTTCCGTTACTCATTATTTTTATTTCTCACCGTTTAAACCTTTCCCTGAACTTTCACAAATATTTCAAAAACAAAATTAGCCAAATCGGTCCGGCCATTCTCGAGTTTTAGTGAGACAAGGGCCTGCCTCCCCCGTATGGTGCCGGGGATAAAGAATTGCACCACCCCATCTCTTCCCGTGGGTGTCGTAAAAGCCGACTAAGGGAATATTCCAGAGGATGGGCAGCAGCATCTCTCTGAGGTACCTAACCCTCAACCTACTGCGATCGCCAACCCGCCTGCCAAGCGTGGCGATTACGGCAAATACCCCTCATATCCTTGGGGGAGGCCTTTGTCCAGCAGTGGACGTCTTTTGGCTGAGATGATGATGATGAGATTAGGGCCTGCCATTGGCCATCTGCCACAAATGATCAAACTTGAATAGATCACTAAAACACCTTTATCATATACACACTAGGACCTCAGCTCTGGTTGACCGTGTCGTTAGAAAAGGTCTGGTAACTCACGTGTTGCCTCCATATTGATTTCCGCACCTCTCTTCCAGGTCATTGACCCAATAGCGCCTCGCTACACAGCCTTAGAAGAGAACCCGGTGCCGGTGAAGCTAAAAGGTGTCACCTCAGAAAGTCGCATATCAGTCGCTCTCCACCCTAAGAACGCAGATGTCGGTACCAAGACAGTGTGGGTGGCGCCGATCCTGCTGATAGACCAGGCCGATGCGAAGACCCTGAAGGAAGGGGAGAATGCTACCTTCATCAACTATGGAAACGTGTTGGTTGATAAGATTCACAAGTGAGTTTGCTTGTTTTAATAATAATAATAATAATAACACAGAAAGTATAAAAATGGTAGATACATAAAAAAATACTACAAACTAGTAACCCTGAAATGGCTTCCACTCAGGTCGCTTTAGATCTTATAACATAGACTTATGCGAAAAGTGTTAACCTTTTCACCGCCCAACTATCCTGCATGCGATGTCCCGCTGTACGCCAACGTATAAATGTATTTTAATAAAGTAGGTACAAAGTAGAACTTCTATAAAAGTGCTGGCGTGGGCGGCACGAAAATCTCGAACTTCTATAGAAGTTGTTGGCGGTAAAAAGGTTAATAAAAATTCCACGTCCGAGATTCGATATAGGATGCAGCCCTGTGACATACCTGCCCCAGGATTCGTAGCGACTTAGTCGGAACATCGTTTGAACGACTTTTAAATCGGACGTTTGTATGAAAATGGTTTATCGTTATTGTTTTAAAAACATGTTTTTGTTTTGTTATATAATTTTAAACGCAAATTTTGTTGCAAACAAATTACAAAAAACAAATGTTGAAAAAATTTTCACGGGCTGGTTAGAACCACGATAGCTCAATTGGGAGAGCACCTGACCCGGTATGTCAGAAGGGTGCAGGTTCAAATCCTGCTCGTGGAAATTTTTTCAACATTTGTGTTTTTGTTATGAGAATTGGGGGGCAGGTGCGTTACCGATTAGGCTATCGTGGTCTTCGGTTCCGAGCTGTGACACGATATTCTCTTGGTAAGCCAAAGTAGCTTTATTCAATATCAGAGTAGATTATAGTAGTGTTGATACATTTGCCCGGGTTGAATTGAGCCACAATACCCTATTTTTTTGATAGTGCAGCTGATCGGCATGTTAAAAGGGTGTGGGTTCGATACCCGGCAATCGGATTTTCTAAACTCTTTACACATTTCATTTTGAATGGTTTTATTAAAAATAATGTTGTTATTATTATTTAGGTCCGCAATCTTTTTCACGTGATGTGAATTCGTACTTGACAGTTTTTTAATAATATTAGACAGTAAAAATATTTCTTATTTGCAAGTTTTGTTAATTACTTTTTTTAGATCCGCCGACGGCACCGTCACCAGGATCGAAGCGACACCGAACCTTGACAACAAGGACTACAAGAAAACCGTCAAAATCACATGGCTAGCTGACACTACGCAGGCGCCGCCTGTAGAGACGTACTGCGTGTACTTCGACCATATCATCTCGAAGCCGTTGCTAAGTAAAGAAGAGGACTTCAAGCAGTATATAGGACACCAGACCAGGGTGAGTGCCGGCCAATGTGAAAACCTCACAAGAGAAAGTCTAGCGGGGTCAAATCGCACGGTCTTAGTGGCCAATAATTCACGTCACCACCGCGAGAGATAGATAGCCATGCCCTCAAATCATCCATGCAGAATGTCCATCGTGGCGTTCGCTGTGTAGCATGTAGCGCCGTCCTGCTGGAACCACATGTTATCCACGTCCATATTGTTCAATTCGGGCCAAAAAGAAATTAGTTATCATTGATCTGTAGCGCTCGCCGTTGACGGTGGTCGCCTCACCAACGTCGTTTTTGAAAAAGAACGGACCAATAACGCCGCCGTGCAGGCCTAAAATCCGCACAAAACAGTAGGCAACTCTTTTTGATGCATTGCTACCTAGTGAACCTCGTGTGGGTTGACGACGTCCCAAATACGGCAATTTTGTTTGTTAACAGGTGACCTATAAGAGTGGGGCAGCTAGTATTTGCAAAATCGTCGTAATGCCAAAATAACGTTATGCCAATATATTTTAGGGTATTTCACATTATAGATCCTAAAATTAGGGCTTTCAATTCTTAGACCAAATTATAATGGTGGCAAAACAATTGTTAGTCGAAACAATAATTGTTCGTTTTAAGTTTAGGCCAATACGGTTTGGCCATGTAATATTAGGACTAAAATTTTTAGGCGAACCGAAGGGCACCCAGTGTTATCATTTGGACGTGCTGCTCAATCGTGTAACTTGTCATGGTAATTTGGCATCAGTGACTGAATAATAAACAATAGATTTGAAAGATACCGCCAAAACAACAGCCGCCACAGCCTGTTAACATCGACCCGCCCTTATTTTAAACCCTTTATATGGCATATGGTTGACCATATATTGAAGAAGTTTCATAGTTTTAGATATGTTGTTGTTCAGGCGTCTGTATATATATACCTAAGGGGTTGTTCTCTAACTGTTGCCATTCTCTATTAGATAGGTCATTAATTCATTCTAATTGGTTTGTGCCAATGAAATAGTTTCCTTTTTATACATATTATCCGAAAAGATGTGAATAGTGCACATTGTCGAGGTAGTATAAAATCAATATGATTCACTGTTAGTTATCTGAATGTGGCGTCGGGTCACTAATGGAGAGTACGGTACTCAAAATTGGTGATTTTAGGGCTGTATTTTTTTTAGAAGAAGGACGTGAATTATGTATGTACTAGCTGACCAGCGGACTTCGTACCGCTTTGACAGTTTCCTTGACAACAAAACAAACAAAACGTTGATAGTTTTTCATGACAACAAAACAAACAAATCATTCGTCCGTTTAAGAACACCCATATCCCATGATGGACCTCTATAGCAGCGCCACCTACCGGGTCCAATTGTAAATCTAAACCATTCTCGAATCCATTTGAACACACACAGAAAATTTCATCCAAATCAGTCCAGCCGTTTAGGAGTTCAATAACATACACACGCATAGAAGATTTATATTTAAAAAGAGATGTGCTAACTAGTAAGTCAGGTGTTAATAACAGACTGTTATTTATCATCCATCCCTGTATGTTTTCCAAACGTTTATTTTATTTTTGTTTTGTAATTGTGAATTTTTTTTATTTTGTCGTCGTCATTA
Source organism: Eudonia lacustrata (assembly GCA_947562085.1). NCBI lineage: Eukaryota > Metazoa > Arthropoda > Insecta > Lepidoptera > Crambidae > Eudonia > Eudonia lacustrata. The sequence goes on along the minus strand of OX387326.1, from coordinate 5,699,099 downwards.
TTATTATGTGATAACTTGTGTGTATGGTGTCCAAATGAAGATTTTATATAGGCATATCTATCTATCGTCTCCCTTTTTATGAATATATGTGCGTCTGTGTATCTATGTATGTATGTATCTATGTATATATAGAGGTAACGTTTGTAACTTTGTGTTTTTATTTGATTCAAAAACTCTCACCAATAGAATTGTACATACATTCCTTGCGGGCAATATAGGCTATATTTTATTTCGCTTAAATATATTAGTTTTTAAATTACGAAATCAACGTGGATGAAGTCGCGGATAAAGTGCTAGTCTATTATAAATTAAAATAAATAAAATCTTCGCTTTCTTCAGTGGGAGGTGCCGATGCTGGGCGAACCAGAGCTGGCCAAGGTCAAAGAAGGCGACGTAATCCAACTGCAGCGTCGCGGCTTCTTCCGCGCGGATGTGAGCGCGGGCGCCGTGTCGCCGCACAGCGCTCGATCACGCCCGCTCGTGCTGTTCCACGTGCCCGACGGATCCACCAAGGGCGGGCAGGTCAGTTGGCTTAACGTTCACTTTTGTCTTAGGGTTATTGCAGTTTTTTTATATTTTTGTGCAAGTTTTTTTCCCTTCATTTTGGCAAAAAAAAAAAACTGTCGTTACAAAAATTCTAGGTACCTACCACAAACGTAATTACAAACTTTTTACACAATACGTATTGAACGAAGTTTCATAACGAGCATAATAGTGTCAAAAGATTAGTGGGAGGTGCCGCGATGCTGTGTGTGCCGGAGTTAGCCAACGTCGAAGTGTAGGATTTTGAATACAGCACGGTCTGACTATTGTTGTGTATGTAGTCGAGATACCGAGACGTCCGTCCTGTCATGCTTCGACTGCACGCGACTGATCGCTTCTCGTGTTGACTATGGCTTCATACTCTTTAGTTGTAAACGTCACATAGTCGCCGCAAAGCACGCAAAGGGCGGGGGGCAGGTCAGTTGGTTCGTTCACTTTTGTTCTGACTTGGAGCGGTGTAGCGTTGTAGCTTGGAGCGAGAGGGACATATTTGTACTCGGTTTGGTTGGCGTTACGTTTAAGTCTGCTTGGCTAGCTACTGCACAGTTTCTTGAAAGTTAACAATTCCGGCTGAAGTGCTCTTTCACCTGCCCCCCGACCGCCTAACCGATCGCTTTGACTACGCGTATAATTTACGATGTCATCTTGCCACCTCGCACCGCCTATGAAAGCAATATCAAAAGCTAAAGGCTATAGCTTTCGATATTGCTTTCATAGGCGGCACGAAACGACAAGATGACGTCATAAACCACACACGAAGTCAAAGCGATCGGTTAGGCGGTCGGGCCCCTGGTTGGTGTTAATTTTGGTTTTAAATCTGTTTGGCTAGCTATGGATGATCAAGACGTTTACAGATCTTGTAGCCTTATACACAGACGACTACCTTCAAGATGTAGTTGCATACGATTTAAAATCTACTACGAGAAGTTTCAGATCACATGAACTTAACCTGCCGTCTGTAATTGCAAAAAAATTGCATAGTCATTAAAACGTTAACCCTCTTAAAAGCACGCTTGATTTAATTTTTATTTAATTTACTTTGTTGTTTACTTAGTAATAAAGATATTATGCATGATCGATCTTGTTTTTTTTCTTACTTCAAGGATTACCTCTACTAGTAAACTACTAAATTAGTTAATAGCCAGTAAACATCTAAAAAATAAAGGTATCGCATATTTAACACATGTGTGCGCGGGGGACAGCAGTGTCTAAACTGATGAAAATTGATCATGAACATGGCATCCGATCCGTATCACCAGTCTGTTATCGTTCCGTTCGGCTACGAGTTGAGAGACAAGCAGCGGCGCGACTAGCGATTTCGCCTAAACATGGCATGTGATGCCAATTAACCGCGGTGCGGTGAGCGTTTAGGCCGTGCAATGTGAAAACATCTTAATTAACACTTAAGGCCTCACTAATAAACGGAGAGTATGCTTGAAATTCCGTGTTTCGTTCGCGTTATGTTAACTAATTCAAATTAGATTTAAAAAGACAAGGAATACATTCGTAGCTTATACTCTGTTTATTAGTACACACGCCTGCACATCGACCTACCACAAACTGTCAAATTTCCTCAATAAACTTTGAACTTTATTACTAAGACATCTGGTTGAAAATGTATTAAAGAAATTTGACAGTTTTGGATAGGTTGATGTGCAGGCGTCTGTACAACTAGTAGTTAGTACGTTTAGCGTCTGTCTTACAAATATACAAAGAATAAGTTATTCAGTGTTTTGTCTCTTTTACTCTAATTCGAAATTACGTTTACATGACAGGAACAAAACACGGAATAACTATTCGGAGCTTATTTTTTGTTTATTTGTAAGGCGCTTAGTGTTTATAATAAGATAGCTTTTTGATTTCTGTTTAAGTAAACAATGTAAGTACTCATACATCGACATGGTTATCGTTTTAATCATCATTAATCTTCTAATATAAGACATAAAATTCACATTTCACACAATTTTGATACAATTATATCAACTCTTATAATTTTAACACGCAAGGAAAATATCCTTGTATATACCTAAATGAAGACATTAAATTCTCTAGTTTAACAACACTTACAATTCCAAAATAGACCCGTCAAATCTAAAATGCATAATAATAATCACTACGTTTTAGTCTAAGAGAATAGGTATAACTATTATATTTCAACTACCTACTTATATGGACACAGTCTGAAATAAAAGTATTTTTTTTTATTATTTTTTATAACTACACCGTTATTTTTTATTGGTTTTGAACCCGCAGGTGGGTAGATCAGACCATGAGACTGAACAGCTTTCCCCAAGAAACATATGTCAAAAAACAAGATATTTTTTAACTTTCCCATACCAACCATGCTCGGCCAATAGAGGCTTTGTATAGAAAAGTTAAAATAATATCTCGTTTTTTGAGGAAAGTTGTACAGTTTCATGGTCTGATCTCCCCACCTGCGGGTCCAAAACCAATAATAAATAACGGTGTATATGTAAAATCAATGAATGTTTTTTTTTTCTTCATTCTAATTTCTTTTTTACTACGCTTGGTTTAGATCCGGTATCATAATCGTTATATTATCTGCCCCAATGGCAATTGGGGCAGATAATGTACACACGCCTGCACATCAACCTACCACAAACTGTCAAATTTTCTCAATAGACTTTGAACCTTATGACTAATATATACGGTTGAAAATTAATTAAAGAAATTTGACAGTTTTGGATAGGTTGATGTGCTGGCGTCTGTACCAACTTCTAACAATTAACTAACGATTACTCACTAAATAACTAATCTTGTTAAGTTCCCTGCTCAATGAGCAGTTTCAAAGATATAAAATGGAAACTTACATGACGACACGAAATTACAACTGCAATACAATAATGTCTAAAATATTAAATACTAAATCTTATTATTTTTAAATAAATAGCCTTATTTGCACTCGTGCAATACAAATAAACTTGGAGTAAAGTTATAACTTTTGAAACTGAAGCTGCTGTCAGTTTTTGTACAATAATGTTTGATATACTTAGACAACACCAGTTTAATTCCACGTTTATTTGTAGGGTAACACCTTTTTTATTGTTTAAATTAATAAGAACAAAATAAATAATAAATCCCTTTAACATATTGAAATGATACACTTTATACAGATATACTCGTGTTAATTCTATTATGTTGTGTGTTATCCTTACGTTTCGTCGTTTCGTGTGATTACAGGAAGACTCGGAAGACATTACAGAAGAACTACATAAACTTAATTAAATGCGAGTTAATGTGTATAAACTACTTCATTTCAATCTTCTTATAAATAAAAAAAATATGTATATTATTATTTCAAACATGAATTCTCTGCAGACATGCAAGATCAAACATGAATATTAAGAGTAACATATTTTCACTATGTACCTACAAATTAATCACATTGTTTTTACACTGGCAGTTTCACACAGAGAATAAACCTAAAACACGCAACCGTTCATAATAAATAAATATTATACCTGGAGTGCGATTTTTGAAGCTCACCGGTGATCAGGACGTTTTAGTAAAATGTTTTTCTGGGAAGAACGACACAAGCAAAACGACCTACTACTTCGTTAAATATCTGAAATTTAAAATCTTCATATAAGTAGAACGACTGAAATGACAAAACGGCATGTTGGGCAAGAGGACTTGCCTATGCTATAATGTACATTCTAGCGCACAAAATAAAAATTCATTATATTGTATAGTGTATTGTGTAAGTAGGTACTATATAGTGGTATATAGTACTTCAGATAAATAAGGAGTATTTGTGTTTTCCTTATTATAAAAGTGACTCGCTTCATTTAGTACTGGCCACTTGTAGAAGTGGTGGCCTGCTGATGCAACTCATTTGTATCGCATTTAATTGAATGTTAAGTGTGTTAATTTAAAGTACCTACCTAACCTATGTTTACTTTTATTGTTTTTGCATTTTGTTGATGTTATGTGCAGATGTTGAGCTCAATTTATATGTAGCATACCGGACAAATCTCCGTGATTTATGGTTTGCTTTATAATTTAATTTCATTGTTATATTATTAAATAAAAATAAAAAATTAAAATAAAAGTAAAATTCATATATTATGTCAAATGTCAATCAAATCATGTCTATCAAATTCTCAATAGACTTCTTGGCGGGAAAGTGAAGAGTGATGTCTGCGGTTTTGTTTAATTTTCTAAATTAATTCATTAAGTGTGGGCTAAAATTACTGAAGAAGCAACAACAAAAAGGATCTGATTGCATATCTCAATTCATTAATTATTTTTACAAACAGTGGATTGTTAAATTGAAACCGGAAAAAATCAGCTGTTACAAACAAAGGCACAGGACCAATAATGCATTAGAGGGCTGGTATAAGCGTTATAATACTAGAGTTTGACGAAAAAACGTTTTGCCTTTATATGTTCATGCATTGCGTAAAGAAGCCATATGGCAATAATTAAAATATAAACGCACATTATTTGAGGGGCGAAAACATAAGAAGAATGACAGTGTCTTTGATAAGAAATACAAACCGGGGAAAGTTGAAAAATTTGAAGAAAATGAATTCATTTTTTGTGTTTCGCACTAGCTGTTTATATGTAGGTATAACTACATGAACAAACCTGTATTATTTTTTTCAAATCCAATAAGTTATATATAACAAATAAGACTTTTTTCGTCCATTCTGTAATATTGTATTAGTAATAGTATAACTAACTAACCCTTATTTTCGAAATAAACCCTCTGAAAAAAAATACTACCACAAAATAACTCAGTTTAGTTTAATACCTATGAAAAAAGGTTTTTATTTGTTACATTATTAAAAAAAACTTAAAATTAAAACAATTTACTTATTATCTTTGATTTATTTATTTTTTGCGTCAGTTTACCTACCAGTCCTTTTGCCCAACATGCAGTTTTGTCATTTCAGTCGCTCTATTAATATGACGATTTTAAATTTCGGACGTTTTACTACTCGTAGTAGGTCGTTTTGCTTTTGTGTCATTCGTCCCAGAAAGACATTTTACTAAATTGTCCTTCTGATACGGAGGGACATGAAATACACTATGAAATATGATCATATTTTCTGCATTATTTACGAGTATTTTTGTTGTCAAAAATTAGTGATCAGAGACTTTGATTTAGAGTGAGCCAGTCGTAATTGATATCATAGAGTGAGATATAGTCGCCTGTTCAAGTATCGCACCCCAGAAATGCACATTATAAAGAAGTGCAACTAAATATAGAAATACTTGTTGAGAGGTCAAATATTTTTCAATTATACAGAGTGAATTTTTCAAATGGGACAGTATTATTACCAATTGAATAACTCGCTAAAAAAATAAATTACTAAAGTACTACTAGTACTACTACTAATTACCAAATCTCGTTAAAATAAATTCATTTGCATATACAAATTCAATCGGTATTCGACATGTTGGATTCAGCACCAACATTTGTTCCAATAGTTGAATAAAAGATCTTAATAACTTACTATAATGTATTTTTTCCTGTAATTTCTCTGAACGCCCATAATATGTATCGTAGGCATGAAATATCGTTGAGGCTATGTAAGGAGTTCTGTTGAACTTGCTTATGAGAACAATTGTCTGAAACAAGTAATACAACTTAAGAAAACATTTACACAGTTAAGAACCACACAGTTAACACACACAATTCACACAGTTAAGAAGATACCGCAATACAATAATAAGAGTTTACATCATTGATGTTTTAAAAGCTTACATACCGTTCCTTTGTAACCACTCCTTTTCTTAAAACATGTGCCACTATAATGGTATTCTTTATGAAGAGATGTCTGAACCATTTCAAAAGGTATGTTTCCTAGAATGCACATCTGCTGATATAGTATGTCGTTATTAAATATGCCAGAAAATAGTTTCTTAGATGTCGCCATTTCGAACATGACTAAGGCAGTGGACCAGACATCGATGCTAAAGCCATCTGAATGTCCTAAGATTAGTTCTGGGGCGCGGTAACTGGCTGTTCCAATGTTTGGCTGTAAAATCACTTGAGCGACATATCGATATTCATCGAAACCGCAAACTTTTAGTCTGTCTAATGAACTATTTAGCAGGATGTGCCCTGGTTTTATATCTGTTAAATATAATAATAACAAACATAAATATAACATTAGTTTAGAACGTAAACAAAAATTTTGCTTAGATTTATTATACAACTCACCTGAATGCACGATATTATTATTCCTCAAAACAATAACTGCCGAAACTAACTGTCTGGCCAGTTTTTGAACCGCACATATATGAAAACCTTTCTGTGTCACCCTAAGAACCTGCTCTAAGTTTGCAGGCCAGTAGTCCATCAAAAAACACCAATGGTCTTTAATTGCAAATCCATCTATGACAAAGACACAATTAAGATTTTCTTTTGGTATATTTCTTTGCAGTGAATTTAACATGTGCTCCTTTTTTATGCCCAACAAATAGCGGTTCTCCGTATTTCTGTAATAAAAAAGAATGAATCATTTTTAGAAAAAAAAAATAAGTAAATGGTTTCATATTAACGTACTTTAATACTTTTACAGCATATTTTATTCCGTTTGAGTCATTACACTGGAATATTTTCGAATATTTGCCCGTGTGAATTATAGACATAACGTCGTATTTAAGACCCAAGTACTGATGCATTCTCGTTTCCAAAAGTCCTTTCAGTGTGGCGTCATATGCATTATTTAGATTATTGGGTACATCTTTGGAGACCGATTTTTCTTCTCCAACCAACGAACTATTTACTGTAGATTTTTTTATTTGTTTAAAGTTACAATAACCCTGATCTTCTACTTTAGCTTCGGATGTAGCAGATTCTATTGTTTTCATTAATGAAGACATATTTTGATTAATATTCCCTTTCGATTTATACGAATCATGAGGATTGTTCATTTTGCTAGTTTTTGATAGTTCGGTATCTAAATGGGCGGCAAATGGTAAACCTTTTAGATTTAATGACGTCGTGTTATTATTTATGACTTTAAAATTATTTTCAACAGCGTTTGCAGGAGTCTTATTGGAAGTCTTACATGACAAAATATCAACTTGCCCATCTGTCTTGGAATCCCTAGCCACATTTAGTGATGTTTCTGTGCCGTTATATAAAGTCTTGCACGACATATTATGAACTTGCCCATCTATCTTAGAATCACCATCCACATCTTGTGGTGTTTCTGTGCCTTTATAGAAAGTCTTACATGCCATATTATTATTATTAACTTGCTGATTCATCTTGGAATCACCATCCATATCTAGTGGTGTTTCTGTGCCTTTATAAGAAGTCTTGCATGTCATATTATCGACTTGCTCATCCATTTTGGAATCCAGATCTAGTGTATCTGTGCCTTTATTATTGGGTTCTTTAACTTTTTCATTAAGTTCTTGTTTAATTGTTTTGTTTCCTTTATTTAGTGAATCATAAATAGTATTCTTCGATGTTTTCACAGTCAAAAAAGTAGATTTTGGTGATTCTATTTTCGTCGATTCTATTACTATGTAGTTATTACCTACTAAAGTAGTTTCCGAAGAACTTGCAATACTATTACGGGTGAATCCTTCTGTTTTGACACTAGTTTGGTAATTTATCTTGGAATTATCATTAAAACTTTTTTTTTCAATATTTGTATCTTTTTCATCTTTTGTCTCATCTTCGGTATTCTTGCTACTACCGTGATTATTTTCGCATCCAATTGCATTCATATCATCTATTATTATGATGTCTTTATTTGCTGCGTTGCTATTTTTGTCGTCTGCTTTGCTTACGGAATTAGTATCATAGACATGTAATTTATTAGGGGCAATTAATGTCTCTAGTTTCGTTATATTAGGTTTGACTTCTTTTTCGTTTTCATCTTTCAACTTTTCTTGTTTTACTTTGCATTCATCACAATAATTAAATACATCAGTGTTCTTAGCTGATAGTTTAACATTTTCGGTTTGTTTCGATATATGTGAGCACATTGATCTGCAATATAACTTTGTGAAAATAGAAATACAACAAAAGTGTAAATACAATAAACCGTACAATTGTCCAGATTACGGGAGTCACAAGCATAATAAATGGAAATGGATTTTAATGAAAAAATAATATAAAAATAAGATACGGCAAAAACAAAATATATGGATGAATGCTCAAAACAGAAGGGATTGACGTAACATGTGAGGAGGCCTATGCCCAGCAGTGGATATGTACGGGCTGAAAATGATGATGATGATGATGAAAAACAAAATAAAATAATTTGAATTGTTATCTTGTTTAGCAACCTAAATGGTATGACCGTATAACAAAGTATAAAGTATGTTAGTTATGAAAATTTAAACTTTTATTAAGTTTTAGAGTTTTTACTATGACAAAGACGTTGGTGGCTTCAACCAAGAAAACCGTCCACAAACACAAAAATATTTTTATTGGAAGTTAAGTGATACATAAAAATAACATAATTAAACTTACTCGATTTTTACATCTATAACTCGTTCATTCATATCTTCAAGCGGATTGCTTGGTTCGGCTGTTTTATTAACTGGTTGGTTATCTGTACTTGGTAGTTGAGGTGAATATTCTTCGTAATTTAAACTTTCGACAATATCATCCACATTAAAATCATCAAGAAAACTGAGATCAACGCTAGCTAGTTGTCGATTTTCATTTATCTTATATTCTTCCTTAAACTTCTTATCCTCGGTTTTATTGCATATAAGATTAATTATCAATTTAATTGTTTTAACTTTGGGGCCTTTTGAACTTTTTGTCATTTTCATCGTTTGTTGATTTGATTTGATTTGATGGTCACTTGTGTTTGGTACTGTAACAAGTAAGTTGTCACGTTTTGTAGGGTAATGAGACCGATTAAGTTTTATTCTTAAATCTTCAATTTCATCCTGTTTTTTGTAGTGATTCTTTGAGATAATTTTAAAATTAAAATGATCTGTTGTTTGTACTATACTTTTAACGTGTTTTTTAGTAGTAGTCTTACCGGCAATGTCCTGATTTTTGCATGTGGATTTTGCCCCTTTCTTGATATCCAGCGTTGAACTTTCGCTATGTTTATCGGGCTTGTCCTTTTTGAAACTAGTATCCTTTAATATTTTTTCTTTACCTTTATTGCTTCGCGAGTCTCGATTTACTTTTGTATTGTCTGCATTTTTAGGTTTATAAGATTTCTTTCTTGAGTTTCCATTTTGTTCGCTTTTATGATTTGAGGTACATTTGAAACTCGGTTTTTTTAGTCCACTTTTGTGTTTAATATCCTTTGCTTTTTTACAAGGAGAAAATGAAGATGATGAAATGCTTTTATAGTCTTTTGGAGGTTTATTTTTTATATTATTAGAATCGTTGAACACATCATTTTTACTATGAATGTTTGGCGCCGATAAATTATCTTTTCCTTTATATTGCTTTCCATCGTAATCAAATTTGTCGCGTTTTTTTTTTGATTGTATGTTGCTGTCATTAACATTGTCTCCTTTATTTTTATTTACGCGCTTATCAAGAGGTGAATATTCATTAATACAAATGTTTTTCTTTTCCGTGGCATGTTTACGTTTTGTAACTAAATTGTTGCTGTTTTTATCTTTAAGAAGGTGATGAATGATATTTTGACCACTATTAGCGTTACTACTAGTTTTATTTTTTAAAATAAGTGTGAGTTTGGTGTTTGCTTTCTTTTCGAGATTTTCTTGGCTAGTTCCAGGAATAATGCTGGATAGTAAAGAAGTTACCCTATTATGTAATTTATCCTGTTTCTTAATTTCTTTTTCAAAAAGTTGCATGCTTTTATTCGCCGGTTTTTGCGTCGTTTTCTCCTTATTTGTTGATTTTTTAGAGATTTTTTTTTCAGGCTCTTTGTCGGGTATACCTATATTTGCTTTTTTCGACATTGATGAAGTACTAAGCTGTTGAAAAAGAAAACTATAAATTAATAAGATATATAACATTATTTGCACGGAAGCGCAACGAACAATTCGTTAGAAAGGTCGTCGTCTACGAAATGAATTGTATGTGCCTGCATTTTAATGGTCAAAAATTGGCTGGCAATAAACTAATCACAAAGAAACACACACTTAGACGGGCTTGCACAAAACTCGCTAAATACGTTTAGCGCTAAACATGTATAAAGTATCATTCTGTCTCTTTCAACTTCCGACAAATGATATTAATGGAATGACATTTTAAACACGTTTAGTGAGTTTTCGTGCAAGCCAGCCTAAAAGATTAAAAAATCAATAAAAGTCATAAATAAACTAACAATGCAGAAAGTAATTAGGTCTAATAAAAAATATTTTCTAACATACTTAACAACATTTTTTTTACAGTCAAAAGTTCAAAAGTAGTAACTAGTCTAAAAACTAATTAAGTGACCCTTCCACTCTACCTTATAAAAAGAATAACTGGAGACGGATACTTTATTGATATTGTAATTAAGACTATATTCACCATACTTAAAAAAGTAATACAACATCCTAATATAAAATATAATTACATAACTGAACGGAAAGGGCGATTCTGTACGTACGTAGTACTTATATACCATTCAACATCGTAAATTAAACGTGAGTTTTGATAATTTTAACGCTACTCGTTTGTCACCAGGACAACGACAAATTCTCACTTTGGATAATGTGATCGAATGGCAAATTAAACTTGCACTGGGCACCTCGATGTTGGCTGTGCTACCTAAGTGCTTTCAAATAGTGTTTTCGTTTTATCAACAAATTAACTTTTCAATAAAATATCTTATACTATAAATATCTTCTTATTATTTTACAGATGAAATTAAACTTTAAATGCATGTGGACAATGTACTCTTTATCTTAATTGCTTCATCCGCCATTCGAGCACGTTAACAAAAACAAAAATTAGTATGGCATTGAAGTAGCGGCAGCGCCTCCTGGCGACATACGAGAAAAGCTAAAATTTTGCCATACAAATTCGATCACGTTAACGAAACTACTCAGTAATAAAACTATTCAATAGCGAATGCCGAGCGACGCCGACGTTCGAGACGCTGCCGCGCCGCCGACGCCGCTGATACTAATTGACTGATTATAAGACGTGATATTATCTTGAATCGCGTCATATAAAATGTTCGTATGGTTTTAATCCGTGCCTCCGCCTTGTTGTTGTTGTTGTTCTCACGAGCATTAATTAATATTATACAGTTTTAACTCTTATTCAAGTGTGTTAAGAATTAAAGAGTTTTGTTTACATGTTAATGCTCGTGACTGTACAGTCGGCGGCAGATCAACCTACCCAAATCTGTCAAATTTCTCCAACAAATATTGATCCTTATAACCAAAAAATAAAGTTCAAAATTGATTGTAGAAATGTGACAGTTTTGGGTAGGTTGATCTGCAGCCGTGTGTACCTACGAGGTACAGTTCGCGCCCGCCATCGCCATAGTCTAACATAAATCATCCTATAAAAAACATACACTGCCTACTTATTTTTAGAGTAGACTTCTAAATCGATGAGTAGATTAAACAACACTAAACATACCTACTTTCATATTTCAGTTTAGAAAATTTTATTTTGTCATTTAATTTTTTTTTATTAAATTCAAAAGCCCTCTATTTTTTGCTTAAATGCAATTTCAGGCTAATGATAATGAATTTTTGTTGAATTATAAATTATCAAATTAATGAAGATCTTAAGATGTATAAATTGTATGATACTAACTGCTCCATTAGTACTACCACAGAATAACTAATAGTACTGTACTACTACACTACAGTCATGTTATCATCATTCTTATAAATGTATGTAGATCAGCAAAGTAGATACCTACCTACCTATTTCAATGTCCCTACTTTGTAATAAGCAACTTTGTAAGTGAAATGAATAAGAACAGGAAGTCTAAGGGTCAGAGAAACTCTTGTTAGGTACCTACACATTCCATATCATGATTTGATAAACATTTGGCTTACCTATTTAAATAGGTACCTACCTACCTAATGCCTTTTTGTTTGTAAAGTAAAACATCAGTTTCATAAAATTTAAAGAACATTAATTAACTAATTTGATTTGTAAAAAAAGTACCTAATAAGTACCTATCTACCATGTAGATATAGTATTATTGGTGTACAATTATACTAAGGTGTACAATAAATAACTATTGCAATTACTTACTTCTGGTTGTCCAATACTTTGAAGATAATTTGATGCCCAACTGTTGTTTTTTATTTTAGCTGTCTTGCTTTTGTTGTTAATGCTAGCACAAGCACTATTAATATTGTAAGAAGACGCTGCACAACTCATGTGGGTATCTGGAATTATGGGAATGTTGTTTGCGTGTGTGCTATTCTGACATTCAACACTGCACTTTGTTTTTTTTGCTGGTGGGCAATTATTGAAAGAAACCGTGGGCACTATAACAATGTTAGGGCTCGCATAGTGCGTAAAAAACGGTACCGCTATCGACGTCGTTCTACAAAAAAAACGTTAAAAACGTTCGTTTAGTTAGGTACCTAATCAAAAACGAAATTTTTTACAGATAACCCGAAATAAAAACGAGAATAATGTAGGTACTATAACTAATATTACCTGTGACAGTTGCAAAGGTGATTTGTACATTTCTCCATTTTCTCATTCAACTCGTGTAAATCGTCGATACGAAAATCACTTCGAAATATCCAAAATCCAAACTAAACTGCATTTGATTGAAGCTCGTGGACAAATGAATGACGGTCGCGCCCCGCCTGCCGCCGGCCGTCGCGCCGCGCCGCCGCCGCCGCCGTGTCGCGCTCGCGATGCGCGGGATGAATTTTATGTCATTCAAAATTCAAATTCATTGACAGTAGGTAGGTACATAATGACAACTTATCAAAACCAAAGCTGTCGATTTACCATAGACTTCCGTTTTCAAACAAAGGTTTTTTAATAAAACCATATAAAAAACAAATTAAATAAAAATACGTAGGAATATTGGTAGGTAGGTTTTGTTCAATTTGTAACATAGTTTATAGATTTTTAGATGCTTGCAGTTATTTGTCACGTGTGCGTTAAATTAGCTTAGTCGGGTTAGCGAGGGCCATCGATTTAGACATTCTAAATTAAAAAAAATCTAAATCGATGGCGAGGGCATTGGAAAACCCGGCAATTTAAAATAATGTAGGTAGGTAGGTACTGTTGGTAAATGAGATTGAAATTAATATTCTAGTTGAAAGTTTTTTTTATCGATTACTTACCGACTTCGTTTTATATTTCTAATTTGACATTTCATTGGCTTGATTATTGCTAATTTGCTAGGTTTCTTTTAAACAAAGTTACCAATCTAAAGGTCTGTAGTTTATAATGAGTAAGAAGGCGAGACTTGATTTTTACTCGAGTTTATTAGGAACTCTGTCCACAGATTGTAGACTTAGAATGATCCCAGCCGCCGCATGACCGCCCAGCAGGTACTTACGGGGTACCTAAAGTAGGTACCTGATGACACATTTTTGTGGGGTGGGACGTGGGAGTTATTGCGAAAACGTCCCTGTAATTTAGACTTATCTTAGTAGTTTAAAATAATGCATTTCTGTGCCCATACTATAGGGGTAACAATAGTTGTGTGCTAAACAATGGCAAGGCAAGGAGCACTTTAGCGATAGGTACCTAGTTAAAGTATTAGCTAATACAATATTGGTTAATTTTCTTAACGGTTACTTCATCATCATCATCATCGGCCTATCTTAGTCCACTGCTGGACATAGGCCTCCCCTAATGAGCGCCATAGCGTCCTGTCCTCAGCTTGACGCATCCAGCATCTGCCTGCAGTCTTTCGCAGGTCATCATCCCACCTGGCTGGAGGGCGTCCTACGCTACGTTTACCGAGTCGTGGTCTCCACTCAAGAATACATTTACCCCAGCGGTTGTCGGTTCTTCGCCAGATATGGCCGGCCCACTGCCACTTCAACTTGCTAATTCTGTATTCGTTACGAATCCTATCCTTCTGAAAAACTCCGAGCATAGCTCTTTCCATAGCTCGCTGAGCGACTATGAACTGGTGGACCAGCCCTACCGTGAGTGTCCACGTCTGGTTACTTATCTTATCTTATCTTAATGGTTACTTATTGTTAGTGATTCTATACAATGTCAAGGAATGCGGTATTTAAGGTATTTGCAAGTGGTCTTTGAGGTGAGGATATGATGGTAACATAACAATATAATGCGCTTTAAGTAGGTAGGTGGGACGTTATCACATTTCGTTCAAATTACCTATCTTGTGAAGGGCATAACTCGAATGTCTCTACCGTTTTTTTGTAAACTGTTTGGATGTATATATCACATTTTAATCAAGCTTAAATAACCCTGAGCCTCATAGAGCCATGTGGTTTTAAAAAGAATTAGCTGAGAGAAAACGTGTCAAAAAATCATTACTCTCTTATTGTCAAACTAGCGGCCGCTCGCGGTTTTACCCGCGTGGTTCCTGTTCCCATGGGAATATCGGGATAAAAAGTATCCTATGTGTTAATCCAGGTTATAAACTATCTGTATGCCGAATTTCATCCAAATCCATTCAGTAGTTTTTACGTGAAAGAGTAACAAACATCCATCCATACTTACAAACTTTCGCGTTTATAATATTAGTAGGATGATCCATTAAAGAATTAAAAAATGTTTTTACTTCTATAAGACGGCTGACCCGGCGGACTTCGTGCCGCTTTGACAGTTGCTATGACAAAACAAACAAATTGTATTTCTATTTATTTATCATTAAGCATTTTTTTCTAGTAATAAATATAATTAGCCCTTTGATTATATATCGCGGGTCTCATACATTAGGGGCGTATCTGCATAAATACACGACAAATAAAAAACTCCATAACTTTTGTTTTTGCTCGCGCATTTGGAGCATTTCTATGAATTATACATATAAAAAAAAGGTTAAAAGAGTGGTATGAAGCAAAATCCATTTAAAGCTTAACAGACTGTAGTTTTGGTGGTTACGCCTCTCTTACATGATACATTTGCGAGACTACAAAGGAAAAAAAATGTTTTTTTACAAAAAAAACCGACTTCAAAAACAGTAAACTTATAAAAGTAAAAACAGCTCTAAAAAGCAATAAATAATATTGAAATCATATTATTAATTACCTAGATACGCATGTCAGTTTAAAAAAATGTCTATTGAAGTCGGGTGGTTGGTGGTCGGCTGGGAGACAATTTTGTTTCATTTAAACTTTGATAGTTGTTCCATTATTTCCACTTTTTTATTCTAAAAGCCCCACCCGACTTCAGTAGACATTTTTTTAAACTGACATGCGTATCTAGGTAATTAATAATATGATTTCAATATTATTTATTGCTTTTTAGAGCTGTTTTTACTTTTATAAGTTTACTGTATTTGAAGTCGGTTTTTTTTTGTAAAAAAACATTTTATTTTACGTTTTTTAGTGATGGGTAGACGTAGACCAGGTATTATTTGTACGAACTAAACATTTTGGCATATTGAACCGTATGAAGTAAGCCCAACAAAAGGTAACTGCTGTAAATCGTTGAAGAATTCCCTCGACTGTCTATGGTCTCCATCATCAGACCTGTAATGGCACTTATAAATGGGTGCAAAGTTCTTATCAATACAAATGAATTAAGACCAAACACAAGGTAGCTACTGTAAAACGTTGAGGAGTTGCCTTGACTGTCCTTCGTCTTCACCATCAGACTCCTAATGGCAGTCACAACCCATCTAGGTGTAAAGTTCTCATCAATACAAATTAATCAAGCCCAAACACCATGTAATTGCTGTAAATCGTTGAGGAGTTCCCTCGATTGTCTTCCGGCTCCATCATCAGATCGACTCCATACCTTCATTAAGTAGTAGTGCTTTAAAATACTTAATGAAAAGATTAACAAACGCACTAGTCGCCCCTACAATTTTCGAAAGTTCCCCTCGATTTCTCAAGGATGCCATCATCAGATCCTGGTTTCCTTACCATGGTACCACTCTTGGGATATCTCCTATCCAACAAAAAAAGAATCATCAAAATCGGTTCATAAACGACGAAGTTATCCGCGAACACAAATAAAAAAAAAAAAAAACATATATACGAGTCGAATTGAGTAACCTCCTCCTTTTTTGAAGTCGGTTAAAAAATACTAAAATCCTTTACATTATAGGGCGTAAAAACAAAAATAAAAAGCTTTCCTCTTCCTTTCTTCCTCTTTTTAATATTAGTATAGAATACTTCATACTCAAATAAATGATTGGTCTCGCGGTCGAGCGCCGAGCGCAGCGAGACCAATCATTTAAGACTTCATATAAACTTTTCTTTTTAGAATAAGAAACTATCAAAGTAAGTATATTATCTTAGATAAATGATTGGTCTCGCTGCGCTCGACTAAATACCGCGCTACCTAGAAACAATAGCTCCGTGAATGCGGCAACTCAATATTGTAGTGTGTGTAAGAACGGTGTCCTTCTTATTTCTTGTATGTAAATAGTATTATTTTTACACAGTTTAACTACGCAAACTGGCATTTTACTTCGGTTAAGACCAACATTTAACAAAACATTCGGTACGCGCACCTCACACACAGTTTGCAACGCGACTGACTGACTCGGGTACGCCGACTTCGGCGTAGTATCTTTTGCCGCAATTAACAAGTACGCTGGCGGTACTAGATATAGTCGAGCGCAATCATTCATCTAAGTATATTATATTATTAAGACTGTTTCATTTAGTAAGCCGTTGTAACCTTAGATAACATTATTATTAGGTAACAAACATTGTGTGGTGGTTTCACCCTTCTAGTGATCGTCTTGTATAATTTATAAGTATACCGAGTATGCTTTGCCAGATACAGAGATTCTACATTATAGGAGACCTTGATTACCTCGATTGACGCGTTTGCCACCCGCGCGGGCGGTCGGCGTCGGCGGTCGATGGACAGAGAACAAACATCTTTCCATTCCACCTAGTTTGCTTCAACTTATGGCGAGTCTTCACCTTCTAGGAGTGAACGTCAAGTTAGCGGCCTCACCACGGAATTAGATGGTTTTGACTACGTCAAAAAATTGTGTATAAAAGCAAAGATATTGCGGTCTCTAAGTCGGCTGCTAACTTGACGTTTATTGCCTTGGTGGTTCCAGGGAAATGGGTACAAGTTTTAAACAAATAAATACATGAAATAATTGTGCGTGAAATTGTGAATCTTACGATATAAATAAATAAAGTATCCTTCTTTGCTATTTTCTAAAAATCTAATGTAAACTTCTACATAATACTCTTAATATAGGCTGTGGTCAATGTTGAACTTTGCTCCACAGCAGTAATAAGGTTTAAACTTTATTTTAATCATGAAGTGGGTACTATCGAGCAAAAAAGTGAAATAATTTTTTTTACTGTGTCAATACATGTCCTCGGTTCAATGCTATTGATTTGGTATTTTAACAAATATTTTTCTGCCCACTTTTTTACGTATCTTCCTACGTTATTTTTATTAAATCTCATCAAATTTTTGATTGTGTCAATACTCTACTCTCTGTTTAATATTATTTATTCGGAAGAAACAAATAATATTTTTTAATCTCTTTTCTACTTTCTACCTACTTACTTACTTACTGATATTATTTTTAATATAAATCTCATCAAAAAAATAACGTTACAATTATAAATGAGAAATTGACGTTATTTTCCGAGAGATGGCGCTTTTTTATGATTATTATTAATGAAAATGGATATCGTACCTACCTACCTACATTAAATAAATAAAACAAGTGTCATAATTATAAAAAATCTTTAATATCTACCTCACATTAGTTATATATATCTTTTTTTAAAATACCAAAATTGAAAATAAGCTGCGTACCTTTAAAAATGTAGGTTGTTATTAAACGATTTAACACTCACTGCAAATGTACTCAGTGCTTATCAATTTTAACACAAACAAATAAAACTTTTCGCGCACCATTCTAGTATCACCGCACGTAAACAAAATCACGCCATCTCTCGGTGCTTCTTTGTACTACGTCAGCAACACTCTTTCGCGACACTCGTTCGTCCACCACTATCCAAGACTTTTAATTTGTGTCACTAAAATGATAATTTCTTGACATAAGTTTCCATAGAAATAATGTCAAACTGACATTACAACGATAGATTTATCTTTTATTTTATGACTGGAATTAAAAATAATAATTAGATTTTATGTCAGTACGTCAATAAGTAAAATAGTGCATGATTGTACCTAAAATCGAATTTATGGTAGAAGTTTACATTAGAATTTTGAAAAATAGCAAAGGAGAATTCTTTGTTTATTTTTATCGTAAGATTCACAATTTCACGCACAATTTTTTCATGTATTTATTTGTTTAAAAGTTGTACCCGTTTCTCGCATCGCCATCGCAAGAAACGTCAAGTTAGCAGCCCACTTAGAGACCTAGAGAAATTTTGCGTATACGATTCACTATTTATGCACAGTTTTTTGACATATAAACCGCATTAATACGAACTGTATTTCTTAAGGTGCCTGCTAACTTGACGTCATGTTAGCAGCCTCACCAAGATACTGAAATATCTTTTGAACCATAGTATCACTATTTATATGTTATACGTCACTATTTATCACTATTTATACACAATTTTTTGACGTAGTCAAAACCATCCAATTCCGTGGTGAGGCTGCTAACTTGACGCTCACTTCTAGGAAGACTAGGTAGGTTGTTGATCTTTAAGCTGAGGCACATAATCGCTCTAGTGGGTACTTGCACAGAGTTTGAGAATTATAGACTAGCCATAGCATGTGATAGGATTGCGTGAATCAATGTGTTGAACCTGTGAGGACTTTGGGCCCTCCCCCGCCAGAAACCAGTCCGGACCGATGTCAGGGATCCTACTTGCGGGGCTCACCGCTTGGCATAACCAATTATGGGGGCAACCGTCCATATTTACCCTATACGCTGCGAAGCGTGTAATGTTACATGGCGCTGTGCGCTTCTTTTCCCCCTTTATACCATGGATTTCTTAGTTATTCTGTCTGTCTGGCTGGCCAGACTATTGAAAGCAAGGATCAGTTGAGAGAAAAACGTGTATTTATAGACATCCAGGACTGCTGCTTTATTATTAGTTTTAAATAATTTTACGCAACTTAAATTTGCGTACAAATTACAATATGAAAAAAAAGTGTTGAAAATGTTTCCACGAGCGGGATTTGAACTCGCGCCCATGACACGGGTCAGGTGTACAGTCTGATTGGTCAAGTTGCAAAATATGAAATCAGTATGAAAATTAAAACCGTTTAAACGCATACCTATCTAAAAACTTTCGAATGTCTACTACTACCTGCAGACTTTGACTGTAGTTATATAGAAAATACCGACTATCGAAACTTAATTTTGAAATCTAGTAAAGTAAAGTAAGTAAACAGCCTATAAATGTCCCACTGCTGGGTAAGGCCTCCATCATTGAAATCAAGTCATCGCTACAATTGATGGGTAATGGCTTAATCACCACGCTTGCCAAGTGCGGGTTGGTGATCATAAACCCGGGCTATGCATCGAAAAATCCGAAATACATTTTGCCCGACCTGGGAATTGAACCCGGGACCTTCGGGTATCGGACCGAGCACTCTCCCACTCGGCCACCGAAGCGTTGCTTCGCAAGCCAAAGGACAAAGCGCAACAAGCGATTTATAGTTTATGATCTAAGTCAAATAAAACAAAAAAATAATGTAAGATTATGTACTAATTAACAATAATTATCAAATATATATTGTAAATATATATTTAGTTAACAATAAACAGGAAAAGTAGAAAATTTGTCTAGTCTATGATATACTACAACAATAGTAGTTTTAATACACATAACAAGATTGTCTGAATTTGAAACAGTAGTTTTTTTTACACATTTGGGTACTATTTACTTAGTGGCTTTGTTTGCAATGCATTATCAGATTCAGACTTCATCATCTCAGCCAAAAGACGTCCACTGCTGGACAAAGGCCTCAAGGCAGATTCAGACTTAAACCTTTTATATTTACAATATTTTCATTTTTAACATCTTTCAGATTATCATTGATATTATTATCATAATACTTAGAAATATGGTTGAGTGTTTTTCACATCTGAAAATAATAAATTAGAAGTTCTTATCTTCTGGTGATAGACAACACCATATTTTAGTCTTCTTGGTTGGAATATTTTCACAGTACTTGTTGCTATACTTTTCTTGAAACTGTTTTAAGAATATGGAATTTTCTACAGCAACATGGCTTATTTCTGGTGAATAAGCAGAGTTGTGAAGTTGTGGTTCTAAAACGAGTGTTGCGATTGAATGGATTGATGTGTTTTTAGTACTTTTTTCATCAATCACTAATAATTCATCATCAGAAGATATTTCAATGATGTCATTAGGTGTGCTGCAATGTAATGGCTGACCAATGAAATATTTTTTTCCGTCACGCTGTAAACAAACACATTTTTATAGTAAATTTAATGCACACTTAACTTTTATTTTTTTATGTTAAAATGTTTGTTAAAAAATCCAAGTGAATTCAACTTATCTGATTTACTGTAAAAAAAATTATACATATGTAATAAATAAATAAATACTTACTTCCTTAGCACGTTTGATAAGAGTATCAAGATCTATTTCAGAGCAATTAGAAAAAGAATCAAGACTTATGTCTTCATAACTAATTTCACTAGTTTTAAATGGCGACAGGGATATGGAAGACAATAATAATGTTTCATTAAGATTTCCATCTTTAGGTAACGTCTAGAACAAAAAAATAAAATTATTATAAATTTGATTTCATTATTTCAGAAATTATTCAATAAATTCTATTTATTTTATTTACTGAATGCTTGTATGTTTTGGATGCAGAATGGTGTTTTCTCTTGGTATTTTTCGATTTCTTACATCTACATGCCACTTTCTTCCTTTTTTTTTTGGACCTTGAAGACTGTAAAGAAAATGTTTCCTTATAATAACATGAAATTATCCCATTGACAAGTTCTAGCTTTATTGGTCATAGATAGCAATACTTACTATTTTTCTTTTAATTTTTTCTTTAATTTCTCTTATCTTATGTGGCTCTTTCTTGATGTTTAGAACAGATTTACATGTTTTTCTGCCACATGTAGGCAGAATTCTTTCAGTAGAACTGCTGATATTGCTTTTAGCTTTAGGCACAATTGAATCCGGCTTCTGCTGGGTCACCTTACATTTGTTCATTTTATTTTCATAAACATTAGTGTTTAAATTTATCACACATTTGATATTTTGCTTCTTAACTTGAACTTTTTGTGTGATAACAAATTTTTCGGTATTTTTACCTTCAGTGCCCAATGTCACTTGTCTCTCACATTTCTTACTTTTACGATTAATTTTTTTCTTCTTTATTGGTAATGGTGTTTCATCCTCTGAAAGAACGATGGAGTCTTCGCACTGGATAGTGTTTCTAATTTTACAGTCCATGCTTATACCTATTAATAATAGTTGTGTTCACTTAGCTGTATTTCATACCTGCAATTGTAAAATATAATTCATAAAGGTAAATAAATACTTTATCAGAAGATATTAAGTAGGTAGGTCTAAGTACTGAGAGACAGATTCCTAGAAACTTGGATTTGGTTATTTGCACAGACTAAACTGTTTGACTCTAACATAAAACGAATAATGTTTTATTAGTATATTAGTAACACATTGACATAAACGGAAAATTTGCGAATAACATTTCATTTTAACCTTTTAAATCCACTTTCGAGCTTTTAATCTCAAGTTATTTTGCAAAGATAAAATCAAAAACCCGCGCTTCTACCTTCTTCCTTGAATATTTTTGACACTGACAGGCCAGCCAGTGTTGCAAAAGTCAAAAATAAAAAATTGTAAATTTTTCAGGCAAAAATCGGGAGAAATCGGGAGATTAAAAAAAATATATTTAACAGCGTTGAAACCAGAAGAAATATTAATATGTTTATTACAACTTTTGCAATTTGCGTAGTTTTTTCCTTTCAGACTTTTTTTAAGCCAATTAGAGCATTCTGGTCGTGATTCCCATTCCTCTTTATAATTTTGGGAGTATTTTTTTCGTTTAGCTGGTACTAGTACTTGGGGTGTTCCGAATAATGCCTGT
Source organism: Eudonia lacustrata (assembly GCA_947562085.1). Classification (NCBI taxonomy): domain Eukaryota; kingdom Metazoa; phylum Arthropoda; class Insecta; order Lepidoptera; family Crambidae; genus Eudonia; species Eudonia lacustrata. The sequence continues at coordinate 5,676,484 of OX387326.1, read as the reverse complement.
GCAACACAGGCACAGGTATTATTGATCCGAATCATCGGAATCGGACATTGTTAGTAAATATAAAGTACCTAGGTACAGCACAACAATTCACAACCAAACTAGTGCGAACAAAACGATAATAAAATATAAAACATCTCAGTACATTTGCCAAACAACTTGTACTTGAACACCTATTTTTTAGGGAATTTCCGCCATACACTCACCAAACAATAATGAACCTTATTTTAAAGTGATTTCGATATCCCATTGCATTGTTTTAGTGTTACCAGGTTAATTTTAGTGTTGTCGTCTTAAGAATTGTTTTCCACCTTAGTAGTAAAAAAAAAACAAAATAGAAATTCGGGAGATTAGGTCGTGAAATCGGGATATCGGGAAAGAAGAGCCGAAATCAGTAGATCTCCCGATAAATCGGGAACTTTTGCAACACTGAGGCCAGCGGGTATAATTTAAGGCTGATTCATATGTCATACTCGTGAACGGGTGCCGCCTGTGGAGGCTGGTCTGCTCTTGCATACTATTATTTTTATTATTATTAACTATAGTTTAATTTTGTTTTCTTTTTTGTTTTTTTCTTAGACAATTTTTGACCTTTATTAGTGCTGTATGACATTGTGAAAATTTTAACTGGTAACTGATGTTTTGCAAATGTAGATATTATTATATCTTCTCTTTTGTTTTTTTTTATATGTGTGATTGTCCTTTATATTTTGTGTTTTTATTTGTGATGGAAAGTGTCCTTTTATGATAGGGCATTTTCCAATATTTTTGACGCTGTAAGGGAGAAAAGAGCTGGACACTTGCTGAGTTTCTTGCCGGTTCATCTCAGTACAAGATCTCCCGCCCAGAGTAGACTTACGAACCGATGGCATAATGACGTTCATAAGAGCTATTTGTAGCCTAAACTGAATAAATGATTTTGAATTTTGAATGCCCGTTCCCAACTACGCATCAAACATTCTGTTCATAATTTTAAATATTATTTTGAACATCGAACATTTTATACGAGAGTAAAAAATAAAAATACAATGTATGTAACCATAGGTTATTTAGTACCTACCGATTTAGAATTCTGTACACTTACTTGCTTGTCGATAAGTACAAATATATATTGTTTTACTGTTAATCCATTATTAATAGTTTAAATTAGATGATTATAATGATTAATTAAATTTAAGCAAAAACAACACAGACCATAGGTATCCTTATTTCCCCGCGATCAGAATGACAATGTATTCCTTATTGCGAGATATTGCGGGACCGGACAACAGGCATAAAGTTTTCAATATGATTGTATAGATAGACTGTACACACGGCGGCAGATCAACCTACCTAAAACTGTCAAATTTCTACAATCAATTTTGAACTTTATGGTTTGGTTATAAGGATCAATATTCATTGGAGAAATTTGACAGGTTTGGTTAGGTTGATCTACCGCCGTGTACATTGATGACGCTCACTGTAATATGATATGATACACAGAAATTGCTTTATGCTTATTTGACACTATAGCAAAAGGCATACCGATCGAAAACACTCAATATGAGTATAAAAAAGATACGTAATAATATAATATTATGTTTTGAGTCGTGTAATGTATAAAATTCGTATGGAATCGAACCTGGGGCTTTGAGGGGAATTGAACCGGGCGGGGGTGGGAATATGATGGTCTAACTCAAAGCAGTAATGTTGTTTTAAAAAAGACACCGGGTTGCCTTTGTTGCGGTTAATCATTCGATAAGAATAAGTGTAAATATAACCAATTCGTTAATAGTAATATTTTTTAAACATACGATACCGATACCTATTGCGACATTCATTCTAGTATCGACGACATAAAGTTTAAATTTAAGTAATTGTAGTACCTAAATTATTTGCAGGGTGTCGAATTTGCGTTCACTTGGCGTTCACTTTCGTCGCGCTGCCTGCCCGGGGGGCGGAGTTCGCCGCGTTGTTGCTAAACTGAATGTTCCACTCTGGCTTTGTTCCTATAACTCTCAGTTTATGTCATAGGAAGGCAGCGATGTTCATCAAAATGTATTTAAAATTGCTCTGCTGTCTTTTAGAAAGTTAATGAGGGAACACAACGACGACGACTTGCATTAGTAGCAGTGCGTATTGTATCTTGGTAACACGTGTCTTCTTGTTACATACTTATTGTAGATTCTGTGTGTATTATTTTTAAAGGGTGTGTGACCTCTTTGCTTTGCCTTTTTATTATTTGCCTATTTACTGTAAGTGTTTTTACCCGACTGCGTCAGAAGGAGGGTTATGTTTTTCGAATGTATGTACGTTTATTTTTTTGGCACGCCCTACATACAGCCCCAACGGCATGGTGGATTTTAACATGAGGTGTCGTAAGATTTGTGTTGTCTGTGATCGATGGACATAGGCTTTAAAAAAATCCGAAATGTGGAAACGGGATTTGTGAGTGATGAGGCGCTCACAAAATATGACACGTAGAGTACGATCCCGACCTCAGAACAATAAGCTTTAGTTATTATGAGGTACCGACGGACGCCATCATGTACCAACGTAGGAGCAAAAAAATCCCCTCCCTCTCTGTATAAGCCCAATAATTAAATAGATACCTACATTGACTGGGTTAGAAGAAATCACCTATTTAATTTTTTTCAAAATTTAATATAATTACAATGAGTTTATTGGATGATATTAATTAGGTATACTTACCTACTTATTTCTCAAACATAATCGGGTTAGCTATTAGTAATCTTGACCCCAAAAAACTGTTAGATCGACCACACGATCAAAATTCTTTAGACGAACTAAGTACAACGTCTACGGAATTTAAATTTTACTGTATAAATAATGTGATTTTTAATGTAGGTTTTGAAATGCTTGGTTATTTACTTTACAAAAATAAAAAGTTTGAAATAAACCAAATTATTAAAATAAAACAAAAAACGCTAAAACAACTATATTAAAAACAATTATATAGGTAAACAAATTTAAACGGGGATTAATGCAAACTAATTAGTAAAAAGGTATCATACCTTCTTTATTCCCGACGTTTCGACCGAGTTACAACGGCCGTGGTCACGGGCTGACTCATCAATATCATAGACTACACGGGCTGACTGCTGTCGCAATGTTGCGCCTCCGTTTGCGCGGCAGATTCATCATCCACCGTCACATTATTTTGCCAACTACCGCCACACAACACTAACGGTGTCCCTATTACGTATACAAGCATACAAGCCTTATTCTGGTTGTTTACCGACTGCGAAGAAAAACGAGAATGTCTTTTTGCAAATACTGGATTCCACGCTGAAGATAGTTTATGCTTCTTATTTCAATCGCTTCACGCACTACTCTTGAATAAAAGTGGCGATCTGTGGAGAATCTATATATCCAATATCTTAATGCAAATAATCTAAATGTTAATCTAAGTAAAACTAATTTTGTAAATTTTAATGTAAAGGGACGTGTAGTGAATCATTTAAAGGTACATTATGGCGATAAAACCATTAAAAGGGCGGACAATGTAACATTCTTGGGAATAGAACTAAGCGAAAGCCTAAACTTTGCTACCCATGTTCAAAAGGTTTGTAGCAAGGTTAACAGGTTTGTATATGTCTTAAGACGATTAACGAAGAAAACGTCTCTTAAAGTGACGTTGTCTGCTTACTATGGTTATGTCGCATCAAATATTTCTTACGGGCTTATCTTGTGGGGCAATGGCACAAATGTAAATAAAATATTTATTGCCCAAAAAAAATGCATAAGAGCCATATGTAACAAAGGTCCATTTGACTCATGCAAGCCACTATTTGTAAAATTGGGCATACTAACCATTCCAAGTATGTACATATTAGATATATACAAGTTTGTCAAACAGCACCCAGAATTGTTTTTACGAGCCAAGGATGTATTTCCTCGAAACACAAGAGACAGTGACAGACTCGTCTTAGATTTCCGCCCAAATACTGCTCTTTATCAAAAAAGTTGTTACTATATGTGCATAAAAGTATATAACAGAATCCCAAATCAATTTAAACAGGGACCTATAAGTTTAATGACAAAAAAGCTACGTATATGGTTGTTAGAAAAATGTTATTATAGCATAAATGAGTTTTTAAATTATTAATTATCAATATTTTTTTGCATGTTAATGTTTATTAATTGAATAGCGATTCTAATACTTATATTTGACATCCTGTATATACCTGTTCTTTGCTAATAAATACTTTGACTTGACTTGACTTGACTTGAAGACTTGCGTACGGTAAAATTCAATCCAGTGATTTGTGCCTCTTTCAAGTACATACTTAAATGTTCTGCAATCGCTGATTTATTAGACTGCCTGTTCTTTACAGCTGCGATATGTTTTTTGACCCGCTCATGTATAGTCCGCTTTGTTTGGCCTATGTAGGAACTGCCACAGCTATAGTCTATCTTGTATCCTACGCCTGGTGTTTGAAGTGGCAAGACATCCTTCGGAGTGCCCACAATGTTATTTACCTTTATGCAAGCAGGAACACTCCTGACATCACATATCGTCGGTATGGAATACTCACGTAATAAATGGCCGATCTTGTCTGTCACTCCTTTGACATAAGTATATGAGTATTTATAAATACATTGAATATTGATAGTTGTCGCAGACGAACGGGGACAATCATCAACCAAGCGGCCGTGGATGGCTAGCTCAATTAAATCCGCAATCTCTTTGGTTGGTGATTGACCCCGCCTGCGACAACTAGCAATATTCAATGTATTTATAAATATGTACATACTCATTTATTATAATGTATAATAAAGCGGAGCACGGAATAGTTTTAATTTGTTCACCCATCAGGCGATCCGCAATTTAAAAAAATGCATAACTCGCAAAATCGCAACGTGAACGCGCAAGTCGCTATGCAATCGCACTCCAACACGTATAGATAGAGTAATAAAAATATAATGTCACCAAAAAAATATTAAAATAAAACAAAAACTCCACTGCTTAAACAACTACATAAAAAGCAATTTAGGTACTCGTAAAAACCGGACTAACATAAAAAAATAACTGCTAAGAGAAAAAACTGAAAAGAAAAAAAGCTCTACGATCCCAGAATTCAATTGAATGCAACGTGAAATATTTCCTTGTTCGATACCTATACTTAAATAATAAAATCTATATTAAATGAGTATTTATAAATACATTGAATATTGATAGTTGTCGCAGACAGGGACAATCATCAACCAAGCGGCCGCTAGTTCAATTAAATCAGCACTCTCTTTGGTTGGTTGGTGATTGTCCCCGCTGCTTGCGACAACTACGATTATCAATATTCAATGTCCCTATTTATTAATACTCATTTATTATAGATTTTATGTATTTATTTGAAACAAGATAATAATAAAACTACTTAAAATTAAACTTACAAACAACTATAAACTATACTGGCCTGCAAAAATAAGTACTACACTTTTAATATTTATTTATTTTCTAAACTATAGAAGTTAGAGATTTTTAAATAAAAAACGTTTTGCAGCAATTTTTATCAGCTTTCTTTAAAACTAATGTAAATTATACATTAGTAACATTTTCCTTTTTGTTTCGAATGTATATCTTGTGTACTTAAAAAGTTACTGCAATTTTAAAAGTGTGATACTTAATTTTGCAGGCCAGTGTATATCTACTATTAACTATAAATAAAAAATTTGCCCCAAATCATCCCCATCAGGCAGAGTGCCCAGTAAGCTAGCAGCATTGCCACGTTGGATAGCTATGCTTATACGCTGGCCCAAGTAGCTGCTAGCTCTGGGGTCCCGGGTGGCTTCTACTAGTTTAGATTTTATTATTTAAGTATACCTATACTTATCGGACAAGGAAATATTTCACGTTGCATTCAACATTGCTCAAATTGAATTCTGGGATTGTAGAGCTTGTTTTTTTTCTTTTCAATATTTTTTCTTTGCAGTTATTTTTTATGTTAGTCCGGTTTTTACGTGTATATAATTGTTTTCTATACTATGTAGTGATTGTCTACCTGAGCCCTGATACAACTTAAATGCTTCAGGGTGCTAAGTGCGAGTTTTATTCGCCATTCGATCACGTTAACAAAAACGAGAATTTGTATGGTAAAATGTTAACTTCTTTCGTATGCCGCCAGGAGGCGCTGCTTCAATGCCATACTGATTCTCGTTTTCGTAAACGTAGTCGAATGTATACGGATATTAAACAAAACTCACACTAGGCCCCCTGTTCTACAAGAATACCTATCCCACTCTCTATAGTTAGAGCGGATTCCGATGTCCAGTTATAGTTATTAGTGTAGGAACATACTATGCCGAAATTAGGCGACTGAAGTTCGGCATGATTACGCCTGCAATGCTATTTGAATTACTGACGACACATAATACCTACCGAAATTACGTTGCGTTATAGCGTACAGCCTAACTTCGGTCGGGCGTAAGTTCAGCGGCAACTTATTCTTTAGAGCACACATTATACCTATGCGACCGAAGTTCGTTTCGATTGCCTACGAAGATCCGGGGGCGGGCGGGGCGTAAGTTCGGTAGGTACTTATGGTGTGTCATATCAGCCGAATACGTCGGACGGAACGTAAAATCAGCCGCGGAACTTCGGTCGCGTACCTTCCGCATAGTATGTTTTTACACTTAGACTTATTTAGACTAAGTGCATCAGAACGCTTGCCCATTTAGAAAAGATAATACCTACCTATGATATTGTCTGTCTACAAGAATTTTGAAATTTATTTCCATCTATTGTTGAGTATCAAGTGAAACAAAGCCAGATCAATAGAGAATATAGGTACCAATGAGGCTCAGCTATAAATTCCACTGCTAGGATAAACAAAAGCCACAGGTATACTTAGTTATTTTTGCTGTTCTTTCTCGGTGGAGTACATAACTTAATTAAATAAACTCAAGACATAAGTAGGTAGATCACTTAATTTATTTACACAGATCTACCCAACTTTGATTTATTTAGTTATTTATTTATTTATCTGTCTATCTACATATTTAAAATAGAAAATACGAAACTCTTTCATTATTTCGACCTTGTAAAATCATAGACCTTACAACGGCCAACCGTTCAGTTCCTATTATTGTCATCGACTTATAAGGGAAGCACTGCCCGGCTAAACAAAAAATCATCATCATTTCTCCTGATGACCAGCCTAGCTACATTTACAATAACTAATCATGCAAAAGCTATGTACAGGAAACTTTCTCGACACACACAAGTATTCTTCTCCCCTTTAGGCCACGTGTAATTAATTAGGGTTGGTCTCTCCAATTATCCCACTACACATCCTGCACTTATGTATTTAACCACGATTTCGAATTTTCGAATTTTCGAATATAAATTTAAAGGCAATAAAATTATAATATATAATGTGAAAGAATTATTTCAATAACTTCAAAAATGACAAAATGAATCAACTTTTACTGAATCCCAAACGAATTTTGAAATGCGCTCGGAGCATTTGCTCTGTGACGTCACAAGTCTCGTCGGGTCAACGGTACGGGTAGGGCGGAAAGCGCTTAGCGGCTGTTTAGAGTGTTTCGTTCGTCGTTTGTTGGTCAAAGTAAGTACATGGAACGCGGCGTGTGTGTCTTCCGTCGTCTGTGTGTGAAAAGTATTGAGTAATATTAATATATTTTGTATATTAAAAATCTTTTAGATAAGTAATAACGTGATAGAAGTAAAATTTTGACGATGGAGAGTGGATTTGTGCGTGGACAGTCTAATAATTTACCAAAAGTCAACATGGTTATGGTTTTGGATTTTCTGGCAAACAATCCACTGTACACAAGTGCAGAGGTCAAAAGAGTGAAACTTTCAACGCAAGTACCTACCTACCTACTAAGTCCTACATAATGATTTTAATCAACCGCGTAACAATCACAAGAAATAACTTCTCATCAGTTTGCTGCAGCTTTTATTCGTTTTAGGTAAATCGGTGTAGGTACTCCCGCCTAGTTTAGTTTCATTCACCATTGATAATATAAACATAAATAAAACATTGTTCCTTAAATTTATTAACGAAACACTTATAGGTAGGTAAGTATATGTATAGAACGAGCCGGCAAAATCTCGCTGCCTCCAGGGATTTGTTTTATTCATATTTTATGGCCCAGTGATTTCAAGTCTCTGTAACTAGGTGGCAAAAAATGAATAAACAAAAATATCGATATCGATATTTCTACATTAACATATATTATTTATATATACTAGGCGTGTTCAATAAAAAGTGATAATGAGTATGAAGCAGTTATATATATATTATTTATTGTTATTTTATTTCTCGACATAATCACCTTTGAGGTTTATACACTTCATCATCATCATCAGCCTACACACGTCCACTGCTGGACATAGGCCTCCATACACTTATACACTTGGTATATCGTTTTTCTAATCTCCTAATCTTCATCTTGCTCGCTTAAAAAAACATGTACGGCGGCAATCACTTTCTCATCATCATTGGCAAATTTGTGACCTCTTAGTTGTTCTTTTAACCGCGGAAACAGGTAGAATAGAAATCACTAGGCGCAAGATCAGGTGAGTACGGAGGATGTTCCATCAATTCAAATCAAGCATCTGGATAGCAGTCATCGCATCTTGGTGAAACAACACAACTTTTTCATGTCCAAATGTTCATCACTACATAGTATAAAACAAAGTCGCTTTTTGTATTAAAACTACGCAACGGATTTGATGCGGTTTTTTTAATAGATAAGAGTGATTCAAGAGGTAGGTTTATATGTATAAATACATGCATATTAAAGTAGAGAACCATCGACTTTAGAGAACACTGATAATTTTAGAGGTTTCACATTTCTTTGCGCTTACATTGCAAACGCTGGCTGAACCCTACGAGATAGATCAAAATAATGTACTACGATATTGTACACCTTAAAAAGGTCTACAAAAAAGTCCGCGATGGTATATGTCTATCTCTTAGGGATAACCTGTGGGGGTAACCCACAATAATCATTTTTTATCGTTTACTTTTTACAAGAAATAATGGCTTATTTATGAACCGATTTTAAGCAATACAGCATTAACCCTTATCCAATTAAGCAAATACATTGTGCATTTAATATAGATTAATATGGCCCTTTACAGCATGTAATTTAAATGAAAATTTTCGAAGATATTACAAATTTAAAATGCAGGGACATAGCGGTTGCGTGTATCAGCATTCCACCCGTGCGAAGCCAGGGCGGGTCGCTAGTGTATTATACTATGGATACTTCCTATCGAAATCTTTAGTTCTTCAGCTACAAAACGAAGAGTAACACGACGATCTGCCAAAACAATTTTTTAAATTTTTTTTTATCATTTCTTCGGTAACTGTCGTCGTAGGGCGTCCCAAGCACGGGTCGTCTTTAGTTAAAGTTCTTCCTCTCTTAAACTCGGCATACCACCAATATTTATAATGTACTTTAGCATCAGTTTGCACGGTTTCCATAATGATTCCACAAAGATAATATCCGTTCCGTCTTGATCTAACCAAAAGTAATAACCGACCGGCTGACCGCGCATCGACGACTACACTCGACTCGAGCGAGTCGCGCGCGAGACTTATGACGTCACGAGGTTGTTGCGCGGCCGCGCGAAGAGAATGGCTTTGGGGCTTCAATGGGCTTTATTGCAAGTTTAGTACCATTTTTAAAAAATAAATTTAAAAAATGGAAACTTCCTTATTATGATTAGTATTATTGCTAATTCTAGATAGTAACCCCGTAAAATAGGGTGCCACTGATTGATGTCTACTTTATTCCATTCCGAATGAAATCCGTCATCCATCTCTAACTCAATGTAATATAGCTCCCAAGTGTTAAAGATTGACTTGTGTCGTTGTGTCGTGAAAGTTTCTGTAGTAAAATCAATATCAATACAATAAAATTTTAACTTTACCGAGGGAATTCAGCTCACCCACGCAGCGGTTGCACAGTTACCTATCACTTTAGCCTTACTTCAGTTATCGTTTTAGGTATTATAGCAGCAGTGGCACCTTGCATTTTAGGCACTGTGCTCATATTAGACTTTACCTACATGAAAGGAGATATCTTCAAATCAAAGTTTCACAGACTCTATTTTTAAACTAAACAATAAAATTCACCGACTCTATTTAAAATAAACAATTTGGTTAACCGATTCTATTTAAAATAAACAATAAAATTCACCGACTCTATTTAAAATAAACAATTTGGCAATCGAACAGGTCAGCTTGCCGCTTCTCTGGAGTTCGCCTCCAGACTGTCTCCAGGCTCCGCGTTCCCCTCTCCACGTTGACCTCGGACTGTCCCCTCGCTCAGTTTTCTCCCACCTGAAACTTTAAACATCCACAAGTAATCTGTCCTTCTAATTGGTCAGTTGACGTTTTGTGGGTGGGTCTATAGAGTACAACATCCCGCCCCCCCGGTTTCTAGAATCCTCTCTTGAGATAATAAAATAAATAAACAAACTTTCCTACACTCACACCAATTATCTAGCCCAAGAGAAGCTTCGTTATGAAACTCGTTAAAAATGGTTACTATTATTTGATGTATGTGTGATGTTTTTTTTCTATTTCCCACCCACGGTCCAAACTCGACTCTGTTTATTTAGGGTACTTTCGAATATCTGCTATTTTTTCTTTTCTTTTCAATCATTGTCGCGTCTAATGACTAGGCCATAACTTAAATTATTATGGAATACCATCAGACTTGCTCTTTGTCTTTTCTAAATTTACTACCCAAGTTTGAATAGTCAAACCCCCGTTGACAAAGAGATGAAAAGATTCGTTCCGCATTTTTATTGTATTCGTTTTTGGTTTTATGTTTTGCACGTGTTTGGGACGGCTGTTAATTATTTTTAGTTGATGGAATAATTTTCTCGACGATGGTTAAAATATAATTTGCTTTATAGTGGTACATGCACTGACCACCGTTGATAAGATAACAGTCGTAGTAACCCACTAACCCGTATTTATAAATCCGATTGCTATAGTCGTGCTATTCCTTACGTGGGAATGCCGTGTTTAACGCACCCGCTACTTTGGGGAAGGCCGGTCATCGGGTGGGTGACCAAAAATGTAGGTATCGTCTCGACATCTCGAGTTCCTCCGTGCTTCGAAAGGCACGTAAAGCCGCATAATATAATATAAGTACTAGCGGCCTGTCCCGGCTTCGTACGGGTGGACATTTCTTTTTTAATATAGCCTATGTTACTCAGCGCTAATGTAGCGTTCTAATGTTGAAAGAATTTTTAAAATCGGTCCAGTAGTTTTTGAGTTTAGTCGTTGCAAACATACAAAAATACAAACCTTTCCTCTTTATAATATTAGTATAGATGAAAAATTTGAAAACATTTTATTTAAATGTTTTTTTTCTTCCTTCCTTCTTACATATTACAGACGTATAAGTCGTATAAGACGTATAATAATAATTGTGATATCTTTTAATAACATCAAAAGATTATGTAATCCGTACCGTCCGTATCCGTCAAATAGGTTATACTTACAAACTTAACATATTATATGTACCTATTTAAAATAATGAAGCTGAAGTTCTAGAAAACGGATAAATCTACATAGTTCTACATTTTAGTAATTTATACGTCATTTTCATCATAAGTTTTAGGTACCTACTCATTTGTTTTGTTTTTTTCTTTTGCAGCCAAAGCAGATAGCGAGCTCTCAAGCCAAGCAGCCTGCACCGGCATCGAGTGCCTCCTCTGACGCAGCAGCTCTTAACACCCAGATCACCGCCCAGGGAGAGCTCGTGCGCTCACTCAAGGCCGCGAAGGCCGACAAGGCCAAGGTTGACGAGGCCGTCAAAGCTCTGCTAGAGCTGAAGGCCAAATACAAGACAGCTACGGGGCAGGTAAGTCTTTAGACTTCCATAGGTTTTGACTACGGACGATTATAAATTGATAATATCAAACCTCTTTGAGATCAAGCACGTAAGGCAACTTTTACAATGCTTGGCACCGGGTAGGTGACCCAAGTTAAAATATCTCTAGTTCCTCCGTACATACTTCCATTCTTCGAATGATAGGTCTAAAATGCGACGTCGGTTGTTCGATCGTATGGCTGTCCACAGGGCCGGCTTTAACCATCTAGGCGCCCCGGGCGAATCATTAATTTGGCGCCCTTTTATATTAAAATAATAAAAAAAACTTTTTTTGAATTTGATATCATATTTTTTATAGCGTTTAATTTTTTCACTGTATTTTATAAATATTTAATTAAGCTTCAATGCAGCAACTAGCACTTAAAAAATTAAAAGTAAAATATTTTTTTATTAATTCGAATATAATAGAAAACAAGAAATATGTATTTATTATTATTTTACCGATTCATTCTCTAAAAACAATATACCTACATATACTATTGTCATTATGTTGTGTTGTATTGTTCATTCACGAAACATTTAATGAAAAACAAAAAAATAAACAAATACCTACTTACTTATCTAAAACCTTATCTTCTGTCAGCAAACTCTTTGATAAGACTGGCAAAATCTAAGTTTTCCGAAATTTGATTTTCAATGGACAGCGAGGCCAAACTTGTCTTGTTTGAGACATTGTAGTGTAGACCGCAAGTTTGTACGTTTTTATCAATTTTTGTTTGGAAAAACAGCGTTCGCCACTTGCAACAGTCACGGGTATTGTTAATAGAATACGTAGCGATATCCAGGTCACCATCATCATCAGCCTATACATGTCCACTGCTGGCCATAGGCCTCTCCAAGTGCACGCCACTGTACACGATCCGCGGCTACTCTCATCCAACTCTTGCCAGCCACCTTGCGAAAATCATCGTTCCACCTAGTCTGTTGCCGATACGCGGTCTCCACTCAAGAACTCGATTACCCCATCGGTTATTGGTTCTGCGGCTGATATGGACGGCCCACTGCCACTTCAGTTTGCTAATCCTGTGGGCTATGTCGACGACTTTGGTTCTCTGTCGGTTCACCTCGTTCCGGATCCGGTCCCTCAGAGAAACTCCAAGCATAGCCCTTTCCATAGCTCGCTGAGCGACTTTAAATTTGTGGATCAGGCCTACCGTGAGTGTTCACGTTTCGGCTCCGTATGTCATGACGGGTAGGATGCACTGATTGAAGACTTTCGTCTTTAGACTCTGTGGAATAGGCAACGTAAAGACCCGACGCAATTTCCCATATGCTGCCTAGCCTAGCTGTATCCTTCTGTTGGCCTCTTTCTCGAAGTTGTTTCTGAAACTGCAGAGTTTGCCCCAGGTAGACATATTCCTTAACAACTTCGAGAGTACTGCCTTGAACTGCAATCGGTCCCGGAATGGCATGTTCGTTAAAGATAATCTTGGTTTTGTCCAAGTTCATCCGGAGACCGATTTATAGAGAAGAATCAGCTAGGCCGTTCAGTATGTAGGTATTGTAAATCCTGCAACGTTTCGGCCACGATGACGATGTCGTCCGCAAATTGCAAGTGTGAGATGCGTTCACCGTGATGTTAATCCCACGTCCTTTCCAGTCCAGCATCTTAAACATATCTTCCAAAGCATTTGTCAACAATTTAGGGGATATAACATCGCCTTGCTTCACACCACGATGCAAGGGGATATGCTTTGTCTGCTGGTTCTGTACTTGGATGGCCATGGAGGCGGCATTGTAAAGAGACCTCAATACTTGGATATATCGCCAGTCGACTTGGCATCGTTGCAGAAATTTTAGAACAGCCCTGGTTTCGATAGGATCAAATGCCTTATCATAGTCCACAAATGCTAAGCACAGGGGCCGATTATACTCCTCGGTCTTCTGTATAATCTGCCTCACTGTGAAGATGTGGTCTATGGTGCCATATCCTCCTCGAAACTCGGCCTGCTCCGGGGGTTGAAATTCGTCAAGTCTTCGCGCCAGACGGTTTGTGATGACTCTTGAAAACAGCTCGTAGACAAGGCTTAGGAGCGAAATGGGTCGGTAGTTTTTCAATAGGGTCTTGTCTCCTTTTTTGAAGAACAGCACGACGACACTCCTACTCCACGCCTCCGGAGTTCTCCCATCGAAGAGAACTGAATTAAAGATGTTTTTGTAATTGATGTTTGTAAATGAATGTAAAGATTCAGAGTCTTCGCCAGGGTCTTTTCCGTATTTAAGCTGTTTAAGAGCCATCTCAATTTCGCTCAGGCTGACTTCAGGCAAGTCTTCGGTAAAGTGGCGGGTCAATGTGGCTCTGTGGTGTCCTCATTTTCGAGATCAGGTTTTCAAGTTTTCAAGTTCCGAAAGAACCTCTGGTTTCGAAGCAACGACTACTCCACTGGTTGTAGTCAACTTCGTCAAGTGGCTTCTCCCAAGAGACCGGACAAACACTTTCGACCCCCGATTTTGCTCAATCGCTCGTTCAATCAAGCGTGTATTGGAGCGTCAGAGGTCGTAGCGTACCAGTTTACCAATCTTCTGGTCGATACGATAGCCCGTTGTTCCGACGTTTCTTCATGAGCCTAAGGGTTTCTTCCGAAAACTTTGACTTTTTGCCTTTACGATATCCAGGTGTTGGGATATAACTCTTGAAGCTTGTGCTTTTTGATAATGTTTAATATTTCGATAGGTGTTACCAGACTGTCTTCGAGATAGTGTTGCAGACCTAAAATTTAATCGCACAAAATATCTCCATCAATATCTGATTTAAAGTTGACCGTTAACTTTTATTGCAATACAGAACAATGTTTATATGTGAATTTAGCTTTTCTTTAGATCGATAGATATCAAATTAAGTGGTGAAGTTAGGGCCACGCGCAAGCGCACGCGGCGCCCTCTGGACCCCGGCGCCCCGGGCGGCCGCCCGGGTCGCCCCCCCCTAAAGCCGGCGCTGGCTGTCCACCTAGAATTGGGAAGTGGAAATATAAGGAGTCCATATCTCCTCAACCAATTAGGAAAATAAATATAAATTCGTAAGACAAAAATTAATTAGGTAGGTATTTTTTTTTTTTGAAAAAGTTTTGAAAAAAATTTCACTTTCGGTATTCGAACCCGCACCCCATGACATACCAGGTCAGGTGCACTACCAACTATACTATCGTGGTTCTGTCCAACGCACTGAAATTAATCAACACTATCTACTCTTATTATGTTAGCCAAAGGAGCCTTATTCGATGTCGCCTACCTCATCATCATGACTTCGTTCTGTTATTTATTACTTATTCTGTGGTTCTGTCAAAAGTTAATAATAAAAAAATTAAATAATTGTCCACGAAATTTTTATATTTTTTCTCTTTATTAAAACTTTTCGTGTGCCATAAGGAACAAACGAAATAAAATTGACGAATTAGTCGAGCCGTTTTCGAGTTTTAAGCTTAGCAACATTCATTTTTATTTATAAATAGATATTTTTAAATAATTAGGTAGAGTGAACGAGTATAGGACCTATTGTTTTTTTTATGACAGCTATCAAAGTCTTCTATTTGCAAGGTATGCGGACAACTTCTTAAAATGTCCCCTTCTGGATATGACTAATTCTGTATTTGACCACTTCTTGTTACGCCCAGTTCTAGTAATGCCCGCTTCTGTTTTTAATTTTTTTTCCAATATTTTTTTATTTATATATACCTTGCCTAATTCATAACAGCCCCGCTAGCACGGATCTTTTATCGACTGATAAAGTGACATTAGACGATAAAATTTGACAGTTCAAGTCGACAAATTAACATCGGCAGCATGGGACTTGCTTTATCGACCCGTAGATATAATCGGTAAATTTTATCTATTTAGTTTAAAAGCTAGCATGGGACTCGAAAATGACATTTCTTGTGGATAAATTATATCGATATGTAGATAAATTTATCGGCATCTAAAAGTTGGTAGATAAAGTTATCGACGTTTTCGACGCCATTGTAAAGTTAGTAAATATTACACTTTTCTTGGGCGGTCGTGAAAAAATGGATTTCGGGCACCTTATGCTGGTTGCAAAAGAGACGCAACAGCGACGTCGCGATGAAACTAACATCCGGCGCCATCTGAGGCAGAGAAACAACCCCAATGATTTAGCAGATTCTGATTCATGAGGTTGTTTCGCATATCCCAAGAATTAGGCTTTGTGGTTATCGAAAGCATTTGGGGCGCCATCCGACGGATTAGATCACGAATTGCCCGTCCATGTTGTTGTAAGTAGCAGGAATTTAGTTTTTTCTTTTCCTATTTCATATTTTTATTCTAACCTCAACAATCTACTTTTTGCCGGTCCTCACTAGCAGCATTAGGCAAGAATATAACTTGGCGTTGGGACAATGCACAGTTAGCAAACTTGTGAAGGAGATCTCTGAAGCTATTGTGCGTCGTCTTTTGCCCGTCTACATTCGATTTCCCAGCACCGCTGCTTAAAAGGGCTATAATTGCTGATGGCTTTTTACAAAAGCATGGAGCAAATAATCTACTAAAAGTAATCCACTAACAACTAAGTAAATATTAGGTACGATGTTTTTTAAACGACTTAGAAAAGTGATACTTAGGTACTTTGGTGGTTCCGACATAGTAAAATAATATTAAATAAATAAATGGATAATATTAAAATTCCTTTAAAAACCCTACACGATAAGAAACAGAACACAAAACAAAGAGAATTTAATCACTAACAATAAAAAATATAAGATTCGAATGAATGATGAACGAACGGGACGATAAAATTGCCGTGTTGCCATTTTTAAATATCGCTAAAATAGAACACGATAAAACTTACCGACCCGAGTCCCGTGCTAGCGGTTGTAGATAAAATTCGATAGACAAACGGTTTTGTCTACCGATAAATTTATCGATCGGTAAGATCCGTGCTCGCACCACTGATCTTTCAATATAAAAATTTGTAACTAAGATCGGATGTTGATGACGTAGTTGTCGACATTGAATAGGGTTCCCTTGGCTTATAAAGTAAAAGTAAATAGTGTTAATTCGCAACAATATTAATTTGCGTAAAATTATATGTGCCTTCAAAGTAAAAAGTAAATAGTGTTGAATAATTTCGGCGGGCTGGTTAGAACCACGATAGCTCAATTGGGAGAGCACCTGACCCGGTATGTCAGAAGGGTGCAGGTTCAATTCCTGCTCGTGAAATTTTTTTCAACATTTTTTTTTAATTATGTGTAAATAATCATAAATATCTTGCCTGATTCTTAACTGATCCTTCGATATTTGTAAAAATATTAAGATCGGATGTTGATGACGTAGTTGTAGGGCTCCTTTGGCTTATAAAGTAAAAGTAGATAGTGTTGATTAATTTCGGCGAGTTGGATTGAGCCACGATAGCATAGTTGGCAGTGCACCTGACCCGGCATGTCGTGGGGTGCGGGTTCGAATCCCGCTCGTGGATTTTTTTCAACACTTTGTCTTTTTTCAAATTATAAATGTTATCTTTCGAGACTACTTTTCCATATAAACTCTAACTATTCCTAATCTCACACTACTTACGCGCAATTTTCTTAAAAAAGGTGCATGAAGTATTTGCTTCTTTTAATATATTTATAGGTACCTACTACCTAGTAATATTATAAAGAGGAAAGCTATGTATTTTTGTATGTTTGCAACAAATAGACTCAAAAATTACAGGGCAGATTTTAAAAAATCTTTTACCGTTAGAATGCTAATTAGCGCTGAGTAACTTATGCTATATTAAAAAAGAAATGTCCACCCGTGCGAAGCTGGGACGGGCTGCTAGTATAGTGTACCTACATCACACTAATATTATAAATGCGAAAGTTTGTGTGTATGTATGTTCGTTTATTTGTTGCTTCTTCACGCTGCAACAGATGGATGGATTTGGATGAAATTTGCCATACAGATAGTTTATAACCTGGATTAATCACACTAATCCTACTAATATTATAAATGCGAAAGTTTGTGTGTATGTATGTTCGTATATTGGTTGCTTCTTCACGCTGCAACGGATGGATGGATTTGGATGAAATTCGGCATACAGATAGTTTATAACCTGGATTAAAACATAGGATACTTTTTATCCCGATATTTCTACGGGAACGGGAACCACGCGGGTGAAACCGCGAGCGGCCGCTAGTAGATATATAAATAGATTATAACGACTAAATAAAAATCAGCTAAAAGCCTTTTAAAAACACTTAGACAACATAATATAAAATAATTATCTGTTTGTTTAATTAGATTTATGTATACTGAATATATTACTTTTAAGTTTTCTTGTTCATTTGTCAATTCCATTGTCAGCCATAAGCGTAGGTATAACAAGTGCCAGATCATGTATTTTAAAATTTTATAATTACAATGTCAATAAACTGTATGTTATGCTGAAACATTATAGGTACAACAAATCGGTATGAATGACGGTCAGTAGGTAATATACCTAGTAGATAGTAGGTAGGTATTGTACATGTATATTAAAATAATACACTCGAATGAATGTAGCATGCAAAGTAATGACTACAACAAAAACCTAACTGGCTGGAACTAATTATTTACTAATATACTGTTGAAATATTCCAAGGACTGGAAGCCTGGTGTGGGCCCAGCTGTGCCAGCGTCATCAGCGTCGTCAGCTGACGTCGGCAAAAACCTCGATCAACAGATCACCAAGCAGGGTGACCAGGTCCGCATTCTCAAGACCGCCAAAGCTGAGAAGGCCAAAGTGGACGAGGCTGTTGGAACCTTGCTGGAACTTAAGGCCAAGTTTAAGGCAGCTACTGGAAAGGTTTGTTTGTTTATTTTACAAGAGCGAAACGTTTGGCCTCCATTTAATAGTAACTAAGTGAAGATATGACTGAAAGTTAAGGCCTTGTTGGATGGATCTCAAAGCTAAATACAAATCGGCCATAGGACTCGAGAAGCATACACACGCTTGAAAATAAGGAATTTGAGTAACATAGGTAGGTACTTATATTACGTTAATATTTATTATTTCATTACAAGACAAACATACATAATAATTACTGTAATTTGTATATATGAATTTGTGAGGACAATTTAAAGAATGTCCATACATTGGATTACAATAAAACCTACTTACTTAGCCAAAAGGTATGGAACAACTGTTTTTTAAACGAAAAAATCCAGTACGACAATATTTTTCCTATTCCAATTATCACCTACTTAAGGCAAAATAACAATTAAAAATTCATGTTGTCATGATTTCAAAGTGTATATTATTGGGTACCTACCCTTTTCATTAATAAATCGATGTATTGATCGTATTGACCTCTTCGGACGGCACGTAAAGCCGCTGGTCCCGGCTGCATTTTGCAGTCGTAAAAACCACCAATCCACACTGGGCTTGGCGCGTGGTAGTTTATGGCACGTTCTTCCTGTGTTATTTCCATCCATAGGCAATGGCTCTTGCACCACAGCACTAGGGATAAAAAAGCTGGTGACGTTATTGAAAATCCATACTTTTGAAAAATTCTAATTTTAATTGAACACTTAATTCTTAGGACTGGAAGCCAGGTACTGCTCCAACAACAGCCCCAGCACCATCAGCGTCCCCATCTGGTGACGGCAAAGACCTCGACCAGCAAATCACCAAGCAGGGCGACTTGGTGCGCACGCTCAAAATAGCTAAAGCTGAGAAGGCCAAAGTGGACGAGGCTGTGAAGGCCTTACTGGACCTCAAAGCTAAATACAAAGCTGCCACAGGACAGGTGAGAAGCGCACTATGTAATCGCGTTTGTCTGCAGTATGCATAGGCGGTGCTTTAGGACGCTTTCCACCAGAGCTGTGCGAGGTAGCTAGAGGAAAATATCCACCAATAACATTACTTCCTTTTCCTAGTTTTATATTATGTTTTTGTTATGATGAGTAAAAGCAGATAACGCAAATTACATTCTAAGTAGGAGCAGCTTATTTTTAGCTAGTGGTAGTGAAATAAATAATGAAAATAAAATAAAACACTTCATTTCACTTAGACACGTTAGAATTTCTTCATAGAAAATAATTAAAATGTCACAAAATAAGGGCCGCACAAGAGAAACAAATAACACGATTAATGAATATTAAAATAAACACGAAAACACATCAAATCTAAAGTCCACTCAAAGAGACCATTAAAGTAAAACAACGCGGATAATAAAAAAGCTTATCGAATCCTCTTGGTTGTTTAGTTTTGGTGCGCAAATAAATAAAATGTTGGTGAAATGCACGGATATTAAATTCGTTCGGCATGGATGGGAGAGATAGATGTGCATGAAATGAATAAATGAGGGTTTTAGGCCGAAGAAACTAACAAACGTGCATTTACATACAGAGCCCAGCAAAGGGGTAATAGAATTTAGGAGCTTCACTGGTAATCAAATCAATTACCAGTGAAACCAAAAAAAACCAAGTACAGGCTAAAAAAAATACAACAAAATTAAACCGTAAAAAAAGTTAAAATTTAGCACAAAAAACTAAAAGGCTGATCGCGAACCGCCACTGCGACCGCGTATCACTGAGATCGGCCCGGTTAAAGAAAAGGGTTGGCTGGACACAGATGATAGGGCCTTCCGGACAAACTATTAGCGGCGATTTAACGCTACACTAGGTAAAACGTTATCTCAAGCATACACCGGGGCCGGGGCAGATCCCGGTTATTTATGATCTCCTCCCCTTCTCTAGAGCCAGAAAAAAGTCTGTGCAAAATTTCAGCTCCCCTTTAGAAAGATTATCGTAAAGTCATTTATTTGCATCGTCGGCTTATGTCAATACCATACTATAATAATTTAATTCTATTTTTATTCTTTTAGCATTGTGCCACATTGTCTAGGGGGGCAGCTTTCTAGGTTCAAGGGTTTGGGCTGGGCATAGATAAGTCAGTAATTCGGTGAGTCACAACTTTTCTTTTATAAGTATTAATTATTGTTCAAAGGACTGGAAGCCAGGTGTTGCTCCAGCCTCTGCCCCAGCACCAGCAGCGTCCTCAGCTGGTGACAGCAAAGACCTCGACCAGCAAATCACCAAGCAGGGCGACTTGGTGCGCACGCTCAAAACCGCTAAAGCTGACAAGGCCAAACTGGCCGAGGCTGTGAAGGCTTTACTGGAACTCAAAGCTAAATACAAAGCTGCCACAGGACAAGTGAGAAAGCCACTATGTAATCGCGTTTGTCTGCAGTATGGATGGAGGAGCTTTGCGATGCTTTTCCACCAGAGCTGTGTATGGTAGCTAAGCGGTGCTCAAGGGTCACCACAGCTTTGGTGGGAAAGCAGCCTTATGGTCTAAGGACTTTGACCTGAGTCCGATTCGACACACCTACAACATGTTTTTGTTAAATATTAAATGCTTTTTCTTAATGAATCCTTGGCAGATCCTCTCAGTAACGACCGATTTTTTAATTATTTATAAATTATTTATTTATGTAGGTATATTTATATATTTTTTTAAAGTATTTTACGTACTTATTTGTAATTTATATAATATTTATTTATGTATTATAAGTTTGAATCTTTTTGTTACACTGTTTTCTACTTTTGTTGTCTCTCAAAATCCGCACATTTGCACCTCCCATGTCATTTCTGCACCACCCTATGGTTGACTGGTAGAAAATGCCTCAGGCATTAAGTCCACCATGTAATATTTTGTTGCAAAAGTTTAAAATAAATAAAAATAAGTAAATTTAAAATTAGACAACGTCGCATCGCATACGTTGCTCCGATACTTAGAAAAGTAGGAACAGCTTTTTTTTAATGTTTTTGTTTTGTTTATATAATTTTTAACGCAAATTTTGTTGGTTAGAACCACGATAGCTCAATTGGGAAAGCACCTGACCCGGATGTCAGAAGGGTGCAGGTTTAAATCCTGCTTGTGGATTTTTTTTTTAACATTTGTGTTTGTAGCTTTTTTTAGCTAGGTAAAATGCTATCTCACGCATTAACCGGGGCCAGGGGAGAGCCCGTGGTTATTTGGGATCTCCTCCACCTCCCTCCCCAAGCCAATAAAAATTCTGTGCACAATTTCAGCCCCCTAGACAAGTGGCATAACACATATAAATATTATCGTAAAGTCATTTTTTTGCATCGTCGGCTTATGTCGATTCCATACGATAATCGTATTATTTAATTTCTATTCTTTTAGCATTGTGCCACTTGTCTAGGGAAGCTTTAGGTCCAAGGGTTTGGGCTGGGCATCAATAAGTCAATAATTCGGTGAATCAGATTCTTTTGTAAACGTACTGATGCTTGTCCAAAGGATTGGAAGCCAAGTGTTGCTCCAGCCTCTGCCCCAGCACCAACAGCGTCCCCAGCTGGTGACAGCAAAGACTTCGACCAGCAAATCACCAAGCAAGGCGACTTAGTCCGCACGCTTAAAACCGCTAAAGCTGAGAAGGCCAAAGTGGACGAGGCTGTGAAGGCTTTACTGGAACTCAAGGCCAAGTTTAAGGCCGCTACTGGAAAGGTTGGCCTTTTTTTAAATTATGTATAGAAATTTCTTGAAAGGATTAAGTCTCATTAATTCATTATAATTAATAGGTTTGTGTTTCTTTGTTCATGATCGTTGCGTCATCATGCTTATCGAAGCATTAAGGATGTCTGTCATGTTCTGTAATAATAATCATACTTATTGTTTTATTGTTAAACAACGGTATATTTCTACAATTAAAGTGTTCGCCATTTCATAACAGTTTATTGGCAATTACTTGCTCCCACAAAACAACATAAGTCATATTGTACAATAATAAAATCGAACCCGCTCTCGTTCTAAGACCCGGAAGTCTAACCGCTAAACCAACAGTAAAATTTAATACTAATTTCTGTTTTTTAAATATTAACTATTTTTGTTATGTTTAATAGATGATCTTGTCAAAGTATTGTAATATATTGTAAGATAAGATAGATGAGAAGATGAGATAAGATATTGAATGCGCTATCATTCCTATCAGGTCGTGCTATAAAACTGACCGGCTCAGTTAAAGCTGCTATGAAAACTTATCTAAATCGCCCTATAATCGCCCAATACCTTTCATTAATAATGTTTAAAATATGCTTTCACAACACTATTCCACGTAACAGCTTATGTGGCTACTAGACAGCTGAGTAAATACATACAACTTGAAAAATATTCATAGTTTTCATAGTAGTATAGTATATGTTGGTAGGCATTGGTGTATAATCTTGTTTTATGTACGCGGCTACTCATAATTGTAAGTTTTTTTCCGAGTCACTTATATTTCAAAATAAAATAATTGTTTTCTAAGTTTACGCAAACAATACACATCGAAATACAATTCTTTATGGATCTACTCGCGATTACTTTACATATTATTATTTTATCCGGACGTTTCGGACTTTATATAGAGGGAGGGTTATATACCTATAGAATATTAAGAACAACAGGCTTTTGTGGAACGATTAAAGTAAATTTATTTATTCATATTTATTCGGTGAAGGTGAAATCAGTATTAATATAGCACTAATAATCTAATAATATAAGATAGCGATATAATTAGAATTAAGGGTAAATGAAACGACGGTAGCCCTCCGCATTTCACTACATTTATTTGCACTAGATAGCACCCACTGCCAAACGTATAAGTCCCTGCACAAGTAAAACCCGGACAGTGGACCATCTAGACAGGGATGGGCAAACTTTTTCATTCGCGTGACAATATTTACTAACAAAATCTATGGCGGGACAGGCTATTGAATTTTTTGCTGTATTTTTTCAATAAATAAATATTTTTTTGGGAAATAAAAATATTGATAATAACTTAATCCCGTACTCATAAGATTATTATCATCATCATCATCATCATCATCATCTTCTTCTTCATAATCATCATTATGAGCAGCCTATATTAGTCCACTGCTGGACATAGGCCTCTCCAAGTGTGCACTTGACGTGGCGTGCGCCCGTGAGCACCAAGAACACTATACTCAAGCCAAATCCTATGTACAATTTTGGTAAACAAATTATTCACAATTGTTAATGCTAATATCTAATGACAGACTCATATTCTGGTTTTGAGTGAGAGTTACACGAAAACCACGAATAATGGTGATATTATCTCTCGAGAAACAGTATAAATCTGACCGATACTACTGATATTAGCAAAGAGTATTATGATTACTTTGTTTACAAACATTCCACTTCGAATTTAACCTGATGAGTATAGTGTCTCAAGAGAATCGCTCTTGAACGAATGAAACGGCATGTATTTAAATAGTGTTTTAAACCACATATTTGTTCAGGATTGGAAACCTGGTGCGGCGGCGCCTCCACAATCATCGAACGCCAGCGCTGACGGTCTGTCATCACAGATAGCTACTCAAGGCGACAAGGTTCGAAGGCTCAAGAGCGAAAAAGCTGACAGGGCCACTGTCGAAGCCGAGGTGAACAAATTAAATTATACTTTATCTCTAATAGAACAATGCTTATTTTACCATAACTGTAAAGCGTTTGGCCTTCCATCTTACCTGATGGTAAGTGTTGACTCCGAAAATAGAAGTTATCTTATCTTATCTTAGTGGGGCCTGCTGAGGTTTCCCTCTGTCAGTAACACTTCGACCCATCGGGATCTTTTGTGCAACCGCATCCTTTCACTCTTCCTCGTCTGTAAAGATAGATGCCATAAGTTTGGTAACGTCCTTAAAAGCAAAGAGCCTGAAGTCCTCCGGTTTCGGATAGGCCGTCCCCAGGAGTCCCATTCTTTTCCTAGCCAGAGAGTCGCAGTCACACAGTAGGTGCTGCATTGACTCGCCGAATAGTAGTTACTCTTTATTTATATCCTAATGAGATAATTACTGTACACGATTCACAAATCCACTCTAAGGCTAAATTAGTCCATGGCTAAACTAAATAAGAGTGTGGAACTTAGTTGACGTATTGAAAATAATCAACGAAAATATGCAAGTTACCGTTAAAAAACATTAGTAAAATGAACCTTATTGTTGCCAGGTTAAAGCTCTGCTTGCTTTGAAAACCCAGTACAAATCTGCCACCGGTGCAGATTGGACGCCAAGCGCAGCGGCACCGGCGGCGGCGCCCGCTACCAACAAGAAGTCCCAGGTAAATTAAATTGATATTGGAATTTAAAAAAATGCTTGATCCTAAGATTCTGATATTAATCTTAAATACTGATTATGCATTAGTGATAATATTGTAGTTTAGGCGCTAAGAAACTAGGATCCCTAAGCCGTAGTGACCGAACTATCTTTGAATCGGCTTACGTACTCATGTTCTAGGAGTGGTGGTGTCTTGAGTTGAGGCTACTGCGCATGTGTAGTGTGTCTGAGTGTGTAGTGGCATTGGGAGGGGCGGGAGCTTTTACTCAAGACTACTATGTATGTACATGATGCATACATGATAAATATTATGATTATGATAATTATGAGGTCGTCAAAGTAAACACGGCACTTTTTCTATTACATAAATTGCGTTGATTTTTTCAATTATTAACTTCTTTAAATATACAAACTTTATTGTTTGCACTATAATAAAATTTCATATTTTTTTAGATGTAGTACTTATAGCATGAATCAAATCTAAATATACGATCGAATCAAATCGAAATGTACTTAAAAGAATTTTAAATTGCATAGAGTCCACCTGCGGCTATGAACGGCGCGGGCGACAAGGCGTCGGCACTCGCGGCCGGCGTCGCCAAGCAAGGCGAGTTGGTGCGAGACCTGAAGGCGAAGAAGGCTGAAAAGGTAACCACGACCTGTTTATACGGTGGTAGGACCCGCACAGAAACCCGTCGGGATGGCTACCACGCTTGTTTCTGATGCTAAACAGCACCAGAAGCTTTGGGGATAGTGAAATCGGAAAATAACTAGCATTATTTCACATTAACATTCAGCACAACACTTTTTTTTAAATAGTTTTTTCGTTTCGATCTTTTTGATGTCTCTGTGGTCACTATCTCCGTGTGACCTATAAAGTTGTCAATGTAACTCTAGTGGTATTTACATTCTTGGTCTGTGTTTACATTAAATTTACTATTAGGCCCTATCAGAATACCAGCGTCGTTGTGGTGGTGTTTGTTTCGCAGCACCGCAACGGCACAAGCTGAGGCAGGGTCCTAGTTGGCCTTCACACACATTCATCCTTCCTTTTGTTGTTTAGTTTTTTTTTCTTTTAGTTGATGGCTTCGTGCGATTAGCACATTTAGCCAGTGTCAAAGTAATTTTTCGTACAAGTAATACATATAATAAACAACATATATTTCCATAAATGATGATGAATGATATTAGAAATGGGAAGTGAGAAATGATATACCCCCCAACCCCTCGAGTATCTCAGTAAAGATGTGGGGCTTTACTAAGTCCTCACGCGAGCTTCTTGAGAGAATCTGAAAAGTGCCGTTGCACTGTTTTGTTTCATTTGCCAACACTTATGCACACTCACGAACACTTAACGGTTAATAATCCACCATTATTTCACATTAATATTCGACATAACACAAATTTTGGAAAATAAGACAAAACCGCAGACATGACGCTTCACTTTCCCGCCAAGAAGTCCTTGTTTAGTTATTATTATTATTAGTTTTATTGTTTTTTAAATGTTTCCTTATTCATTGTTTTTTTCTGTTATGTCTGTGTGATCGTCAAGAAATAATTTCTTATTCTTATTATTCACTAATTTTTACAAATTTTTAATTACTAATTTTATAACCGGCGCAGTGGTCTAGTGGCTAAGACTACCGGTTTAGACCCAGAGGTCCCGGGTTCGATTCCCAGCGGGGGGTACATGTTTGTGTACTCGGTTTGGTTGGTGGTAGTGCTTGTTTGTTCGCCTGGCTAGCTACCACCATCTTATCTAAATATGTCGCCATAACATCAATGTTTGTAGCATTGTTGTGTTCCGGCAGCTAGAGATAAGATAGCCAGTGCCTCACTAGTTGAGGTTCCCGGGTGAAGTGCGCTTCCATCATTGGCCTTATCATTACTTTACATCAGGTGAGATCAAGGAACTGTGCTTACCCGTAAAATATTTAAAAAAAAATCTCTTTATACCTCTCCTTTGCACTAATAAACAGAGTATAAACTTCTAATAGTTATTCTATATTTTATCTTTTTACTCTAATTTGAAATGAAGTTTACATGGTGGTGACAAAACCTGGAATATCTATTTCGAAACTTATACCCCGTTTATTAGTAATAGACCCCTCAACTATGGAGTACGGTAACCACAGAATGGGGATTAACAAAAATCTGTTTACAGACGACAATTGACGCAGAGGTTAAGAAACTGCTAGAATTAAAAACGCAGTACCAAGCGGAGACAGGCTCTGCTTACGCGGCGCCCGCGCAGCCGCGTGACGCCAAACCCAAGGAGAAGAAACCGAAGGAAACCAAGCCTAAGGAGGCGAAACCCAAGGAGGCCAAGGCTAAGGAACCGGTAAGTCAAGATTGAATTTTAATAAAACTTTAGGTAATAAGAGGTACCTTACCTATGAAATTGACGTTTTTTCTCACTTATTAATAGGTGTATTACTTCTAAAAGTCAATACCGGTTGTTAATATTATTATACACCTATAACTAGGACTATGTTACTTAGGCTTCAGGACTAACAATGATTATTCATTTTGTGTCTTTATCGCCCATTTTTTTTTTTAAATAATTTCTCTTTTTGTTCGTGGAATTGACCTTTTGTTTCATTGTAGCTTTGAAGGGTCTTGATTTTTTTTCTTTTTAATGTCTGCTATATTTAGCTAGTGAAACAAACACACAACTCTACAATTTTTATAGTGTTAACATAAATAGATGCTAAGAAAATTAAAAAAAACGTTAGTATAAAAATATAATTTTAGAAAAAATCTTCATACACAACGTCAATTTTATAGGTAATATAAGGACCTAATATTTATTTTTACATATGTTTTTATTACAATTAATAACCCCCTATTTCAATAGGTTTTTTTGTGGTGCCAAGCCCACCCCCACCTAACCTACTATGATTATATAGTGGGTTAGTTGGGGGTGTCTAAGTATTTTCACAAAAGACATAATAGTACAAGTATTGTCATCACTTGTAAGGTTTATCTATATCAATAAAAATATATTTATAGTGGATTGGGTATTAGGTGTTGGCATTACTTGTGTAACTTATTTAAATAAAACCTTGTACTTGTAATCCATTATAGGTGTTGTTTCGTTTTCAGTCACCAAAACCTGATAAAGAAGAGTCATCAACGGGGATCAAGAAAATCACAAGGCTAGGTCTTGAAGCCAGCAAAGACACCGACTTGCCCGAATGGTACACGCAAGTCATCACTAAATGTGAGTATAAGGGTTAGTTTAAAACTTCCTGATAAGCACCAGAAGTCTGTTCTGACCGTTACACTCGGGCATAGGTATAAACCCCCACCCGTTGTAATAAACAGTGTACAACCTTAGAAAAGTTATTCCGCGTTTTATCTATTTTACTCTAATTTGAAATGAGTTAACTTGACGGGTATAAAACACGGAGTATCTATTTCAAGTTTATACTCTGTTTATTAATAAGTATAGCATTAAGTATAACAGTAACAGTATATATACAGGATTTTTTTTATCAGTGCACAAAGGCTTATATTTTGTTTGCAATCTAAAATTGTACACGTGTGTTTTATTTTAATATTTTTGACTTACAAACATTGGACGGAGAAAAGAATAAATGTTTCGTATTAACGGTTCGGTTACTCTTGACTATACTGATAACCGACAGATCCGGGGTCATTGCTCCATCGCTGGCGCCGGCTTCCCGCCCTAACGCACAGCTGACTTCTGGCATTTATTGTTAAAACCAATTTTCCCTTCATACTCTTTCGGGCTTAGGACCATCAAAATGCAGAAGTGTAATTTCTATCACTGATTAAACTGGCTCGCAAACGGGATACACTTTCCTCGTCGTACATCCTCTGCACTGTTCTAAGACTTTCCCCACTAATCAAGTAAACACGCGCCATTTCGTAGTACTCATGGTTCGAATACTCGGGCATCGTGGCAAAAGAAGTAATTCACGGTAACGCGGCGCGTGCGGTGCGGCGGCGCCGGCGTACGCGCACTCTCGGTGCTGTTTTTTCGCAACTGAGGTTTTCAGGTTAGGTTTCGGAAAGCAAAACATCGTTGAACTTGTCGGGATAGCACAAAGGGGTTGGCGTGTCCCTATTGGCCGAGCCGAGCGCAGCAGGTGTCTCTGATTGGCGCACCGCAATCGGCGCCTCGCAGTCCACGTTGACTTTATTATTGTTGTTATTGTTATCACTTATTATCACGGTGCGTAGGGTGTTTACTTTTTATTTTTTAAAGCATCGAATAAGTCTACTTGAATATGAAAAAAAAATGATCATTTTTTTGGAAATATGTTCTATTGCTGATACTATTCATACTTAAGAAATAAATTGTGCACTGGTAATTTTTTTTTCCTGTATATGTATAACAGTAAAGAATATAACCTTTTAAGGCAGACAAGGCAGTGAGATACCATTCGGGGGCAGGCGTTCCCACCATATGTAAAAGTTTTTTGTTATGAGTAAAATTAAAAATAAGATAAGCGATATCGTGCACTTAGGGAGGCATATGCCTAGCAGTGGACTAGTATATAGGCTGATGATGATGAAGATGATGAAATAATGATGATGATGATGATGAAAGTTAAAAATTAGTGTACAACAATGAAATATATTCTACCGCAATCTGTCTGTCTGGAATTTAAACCCTATAGTGTACATGTTAAAGTCCATTTGCTTTCGGCAGCTGAGATGATAGACTACTACGACATCTCCGGCTGCTACATCCTGCGGCCGTGGTCGTACTGCATCTGGGACAGGATCCGCACTTTCCTCTCTGGCCACTTTAAGAAGATGGGCGTCAAAGATGGCTACTTCCCGATATTCGTGTCAAAGGTAATGTATATTTAATACAGCCGTATTAAATAATACAATTTTGTCTTAATTAAAACTTATGTTTGATACAAAATGGTGTCTATGTCTACATATAATAAAATAACGGCGTACATAAGATCCACTGTAGGATCATGTGTGCATGATCATGTGTTATGTTGTGTGTTTAACTTATTTTGATTTACAAAAACAGATAATTATTACGAAATAGCACTAAACACAAGCAGATTAGATTTTCTTGCTATTGCTATTGCAAGAAAATCTAATGTAAAGTAAAGTTTTTGATTTTTTGTTAGTTTAGTTCCTTCAGTTTTGTCTATAAGAGAAGAGTAGTCCAAGAGAATAGTTTAAGGTCTAGTAGTGTACCTACTGGGAGAAATGAAGATAGCATTTGTTAATTTTGGAGGTTCGACTGCGACCTCTGTTAACAGCGGTAACACAACCATCGTTAAGTGTCAGTGTGTCTATCAGAAGTGTGTCAGAACTGTTATATACCTAACAATCAAAACAACCTCTGGGGATTTGATTAATATAATGACATATGCTAGCAACATCTATGTTTGAGACATATCCTACACTTCTTTTGAGACATCAGACTAACAATTCTCACCCTACAGGCAGTGTTGGAACGTGAGAAAAATCACATAGCGGACTTCGCTCCCGAAGTGGCTTGGGTCACCCACTCTGGCACCTCAGAGCTGGCCGAGCACATCGCCATACGACCAACCTCCGAAACGGCCATGTACCCTGCTTACGCGAGGTGGATACAAAGCCATCGCGACCTGCCCTACAAGCTAAACCAATGGAACAATGTTGTCGTAAGTCCCCTTGCCACTTGTCCCCACTTCCAAAATTATTATTTGCCCCGTCTTTGTAAGGTGGATGCAGAGCCACCGCGACCTTCTCTACAAGCTAAACCAGTGGAACAATGTTGCCGTGAATTCCCTAGCCACTTGTACCCACTCCCGAAATTGTCATGTATCTCGCCGACGCAAGGTGGCTTGAGAGCCAACGCAAACGAAACTCTGTAGTAAGAATTATTTGGAGAGTTTTCTGTTGGCCTCAGACGGCCTTTACAGCGACACCGGACTTTAAAACTTAAAGGGTTCCTCAAACCGTGTGATCAAAACGCCGTCAGGGTTTATAGAGGGCATATCATCACGTACTAAGTGCGTTTCCTCGTTCCCTACTAAAACTCTCCGAGGGCGCTCCTTTGAATCGGGTTGAAATAAAAATAAAAACAAAATTGAAAATCATTTATTCAGTTTAGGCTACAAGTAGCTCTTGTGACCTTGTTGAACGGGTCGTAATGGTAAGGAAAAGTGCCCAAAAGCAAATCAAAATCAAAATATTTTATTTACAAAAAATAAAGCCTAACTACACTACATGTCTGACATGACTAATACTGTTGATGATTATCGGTTTATCAAGCTGTGTAATTATCTCGATAATTTTGAACCCTGTTGTGTAATTGCATTTTGAGGATCTGTCAGGTCCGTTGTAAAAATGGTATTATCCTTCCCAGCGGTGGGAGTTCAAGCAGCCGCAGCCGTTCCTGCGCACGCGCGAGTTCCTCTGGCAAGAGGGGCATACTGCCTTCCGCGGGCCCGCTGAAGCCGGCGAAGAAGTTCTACAGATACTCGGTATATTACTATGAGAAAGTGGCTTACTTACCGATTCTGAGTCGCTCCAGAATATCTATCGCTATCGTGGTTCTAACCAGCCCGCCGAAATTATTCAACACTATTTACTTTTTACTTTGAAAGCCAAAGGTGCCCATTCAATGTTAACAACTACCGTCATTAACATCCGATCATAATATTTTTACAAATACTAAAGATCAGTTAAGAAGTAGGCAAGCTATTTATAAATGTTTATATATATTATGATCGGATGTTAATGACGGTAGTTGTTAACATTGAATGGGCGATAGCTCAATTGGAAGAGCACCTGACCCGGTATGTCAGAAGGGTGCAGGTTCAAACCCTGCTCGTGGAAATTTTTTCAACATTTGTGTTTTTTTTTTTAACAAGAATTATTAAAACTATTGACTTACCTTATTCCATCATTTGAATTCGCGCACCAATTTTTTTATATTTTTGTAACTTATTCTTTTCAAATTTTTGGTGTTCCAATTTAAGCAATTTAATTATATTTATTAACGAATTTATCTATCTCTTCCCCATCTCGCTGTAGATCTATACGCGCGCGTGTACGAAGAACTGCTAGCCATCCCGGTGATAAAAGGTCGCAAGACCGAAAAGGAGAAATTCGCTGGCGGCGACTACACCACCACCGTCGAGGCCTACATCCCCGCCAGCGGCCGCGCCATACAGGTAATTTATTTATTTATCTATGAATAGGTACCATTTAAAATTAAAGCCTGTTCAGCCAACATGCTTTTATGCTAGGTAAAGTAAAAGTAACAAATAACACATCTATATTAATATTATAAAGCTGATGAGTTTGTTTGTTTGAACGCGCTTATCTCAGGAACTACTGGTTCGAATTGAAAAATATTATTGTGTTGGATAGTCCATTTATCGACGAAGGCTTTAGGCTTTATAACATCACGCTGCGACCAATAGGAGCGAAGCATCAGTGAAAAATGTTGCAAAAAAGGGAACAAAAGCTTAAAAAAATAAAAATGCTGCCGAAAGTCACTATTCCACGCGGACGAAGTCGCGAGCACAGCTAGTTAAATATAAACTAGAAAACAATATAACAACACATTATAATTTATTGACATTGTTGCAGCTAGACAGGTTGACTTTCAACTTTTAATGTTGTTTTTTCTGGTTATGTTACCGCGGAATTCAAGACTTTCCCTGGAACAATTTGAGTGGTAACATAGATAATATGGGAGTATATTGTTTTAGACAGTTTTAGCAGTGTTATGTATGTTATAGGTATGTATATGTTGGTGGCTGCGTCCACCTTTACATTAGCAATAAACGCCAGTACGCTACAGATCGTCTGTCATTCCACAAGTCCTTGAACGCGTATCTAACATTGGCGACGAGTACCCACATTTACCAAAAATAAAAAATAGAATGGCTCAATTTGGAATTTTGACGACTTTCGATCATAATTTACAGTCATGGCCAACATGTAAGAGCAGAATAAACCAATGGTTTATAGCAAACGATATAGACGAATCAAGGGACCAAAAGAGAACGAAGAGAAGAGCGATCCTGTTGAGCGCACTCAGCGAGGGCACCTTTAAACTTGCTACAGATTTAGCTTTGCCAAAGGAGTTGCAAGATGTACCCTTCAAGGAAATCCTCAATCTACTGGATAATCATTTCATCCCCAAGAGATGTTGATTTGGGGATAGGTACAATTTTTATGCCGCGAATCAGAAGCCTGATGAGACTTACGCTCAGTGGGCAGCAAGACTGCGCGGGCTAACGGCACACTGCGACTTCCTGAACGTAGAAGAAGCGTTAACAGATCGGTTCGTGATGGGCATGCTTCCCGGAGCGGAGCGAGAGAAGCTGTTCGCGCAGGATTTAAAGGGGTTGACACTGGCGAAGGCGCTGGAACTGGCGGTAAGCGTGCATTGCGCGCGCCAGGGAGCATCAGTCTCGGCGACGACGCCGCCCGCGACAGCGCAAGCACCGCTGGATCACACGATGTTTAAAATAAGTCAAGATCGCGTTAAAAGTGCTAGTGAAAACAAAAGTCAGTGTTCTGTTTGTGGATATAAAAATCACTCGTCATCACAATGTAGATTTTCTAATTACAAGTGTAAAAAATGCAATACAAAAGGGCATTTACGGCGGATGTGTAAAAAAGTTAACTATTTGAATAGTGTAGTTGGCAATGAGAGCAATGATGATGACGACGACGGTGAGTTAGACATATTAAATATTAGATCCGTTGAGGGTGGACCGATGTTGGAAACAATTTTAGTTCAAAATATAAAAATGAGGTTTCAACTCGATAGTGGTTCTGCCGTCACTGCAATTTCAGACAAAACTTATAAAAAGTACTTTCGAAATGTGCCTTTGTCAGTAACAAACAAGCGGTTATTAACTTACACGGGGGACAGAATCAGCTGTTTAGGTACGGTCTTATTACAAATGACTTATAATGAAACGACACATTCTTTGGTTGTGTATGTGATAAGTCAAGGCGGGCCGCCTATATTGGGCCGTGATTTTATTTCTTTGTTTAGGTTAGAAATTTGTCCTATAAATTTTTTGTCTAACAGTAATACTAATAACCTAGTCGAACAACTACAATTGCGTTACCCCTCTGTGTTTTCTGACAATCTTGGGCAGTTTAATAAATATACAGTTAAGTTACAACTAAAAGAAAAGGCAAAGCCTAT
Source organism: Eudonia lacustrata (assembly GCA_947562085.1). Taxonomy (NCBI): domain Eukaryota; kingdom Metazoa; phylum Arthropoda; class Insecta; order Lepidoptera; family Crambidae; genus Eudonia; species Eudonia lacustrata. The sequence continues at coordinate 5,642,391 of OX387326.1, read as the reverse complement.
ATTTTGTAAAGCACGCCCTGTCGCGTTTGCCCTAAGGGAAAAGATCGATAAAGAGATCGATAGACTATTGCAGTTAGGGGTTTTAAAGCCGACTCAACATTCGGATTACGCCTCACCTATTGTACCCGTGCTTAAGCGCGATGGTTCGATCAGGCTATGCGCGGATTATTCTGTCTCGATAAACAAACAACTTATTGTTGAACAGTATCCGCTTCCTACCGCGCAAGAGCTTTTCGCTAAATTACACGGGGGTATTGAATTTAGTAAGCTCGATTTAAAACAAGCTTATACACAATGTGTACTAAGCGAGGAGTCTCAGAAGCTCACTTGCATTAATACACATCGGGGACTATATACATTCACTAGATTAGTGTTTGGTCTCGCAAGCGCACCGGCTATCTTTCAGCGCGCAATAGATTGCATACTGTCGGGCTTAGACGGAGTAGTATGTCTACTAGACGATATCTGTATAACTGGTACAGATAGAACTCAACATTTGGAAAGGTTGAACGCAGTTTTGCAAAGATTACAGGATGCCGGGCTTACACTACAAAAAAATAAGTGTGAACTATTTAAAAAGGAAGTTGAGTATTTAGGGTACAAAATAGATAGACACGGCTTACGTAAATCGTCGAAAAAAGTAAACGCTATTTTAGATGCACCTGTACCTACCAATATAAGCAAGCTTCAATCGTTCTTGGGCCTCGTAAATTATTATCGAAGTTTTGTACCTAACGCGTCCAGCATAATGAGTCCGTTATATAAATTATTACAAAAAAAAACTAAGTGGGAGTGGAACGCAGAACACGACACAGCGTTTAATAAAATAAAAAAATGTCTGGCATCGGATGGAGTTCTCGCTCACTTCAACCCCAATGCTAAAATCATTTTAACGGTAGATGCGTCTCCATGTGGCTTAGGTGCTATTTTATCGCAACTGGGAGACGATGGAACAGAGCGACCTATTTCTTTTGCGTCGCGTACTCTTAATTCGGCTGAAAAAAATTATTCTCAAATCCAAAAGGAAGCTACTGCTATTATTTTCGGAGTACGCCGATTTCATCAATACTTGTATGGCCGCTCAGTTCCCTTTGTTTTTAGGACGGATCACAAGCCGCTTCTACCTATATTTGGACCAAATCGTGGGATTCCAGAGGTATCAGCAAATAGGTTACAGCGATACGCAATGTTTCTGTGCGGCTATAACTACGTTATCGAATACATACGCACCGGGGACAACAGTACAGATTACCTGTCGCGCGCCAGTCTGCCCGAGAGCGCAGAGCCGGGCGCGTGCGCCGAAGGTGTCACTATATCGAATGACGTAATCGACGACAGGGCGTCATATATTCATTTTGTAACGGATGGTAGCTTACCGATTACACTTAACGAAATGCGCGATTTTACTCTTAAGGACGTGACGTTAAGTAAAGTTATAAATTATGTTTCAAATGGTTGGCCACCTAAAGTGTCAGACCCACTTATAAGACCTTATTATTATTGTAGAACACAACTTTCTTTTGAAAAGGGATGTCTTATGCGCGGGCACAAGGTGGTAATTCCAGAAATACTAAGAAACAAAATTTTGTCTGAATTACATAGGTCCCACTTAGGAGTTGTAAAAAGTAAGGCAGAAGCAAGGAATAGGTTTTGGTTCCTAGGTATAGATGCAGAAATCGAAAGGATGATAGGTAGTTGCGAGATTTGTTTTCAGTTAAAGGCTTCTCCAGCGCGCGCGCCGCTCGCTGTGTGGCCCTACCCGCCGCAACCATTTTATAGATTACACTTGGATTTCCTTGGACCGATAAACAATCATACTTATCTAGTTATTGTCGATGCCTATACAAAGTGGGTTGAGGCTTATTATATGACGACTACATCGTCAACGGCGGTAATTAGTAAATTACTAGAGTTTATTTCGAGATTCGGGCTGCCACATACATTTGTTACTGATAATGGCACAGCGTTTACGTCTAACGAATTTAGTCTATTTTGTACTTCAAACGGGATTGTTCATATGACGTCACCCGCCTATCATCCAGCCAGCAATGGGCAAGCGGAGTGCTGATTGATTATAGGAATAGGAATTCTATCCATTCGACTACGGATTCATCACCTGCCCAGCTAGTCTTCGGCCGTAAACTGCGATCTCGCTTAGATTTGATAAATCCGGTAACTCCGCCGTTGTCGTCCGTCACTCTTGCCAAAATCGTTAAAAATAAACAGTGTTTGCAGCATAAAGCATATGGTGGAAACAATAAACAGAGCTATAAATCAGGAGACTATGTACTATATAAAAAATCAAATAATAAGTTTAGTTTTTGGAATAAAGGAGTTATTGTTAAGAAAATAGGAAAAGTTGTTTATCTAGTTAAGGATTATCAATCATCAATAATTTGTAAAAAACACAAAAATCAATTAAAGATGTATAGAGGTATTATTACCAACAATATCCGCCCACCACATGAATGCCAAATAGAGGTAGAAGACGTTACGACCACTGTGCAACCGCCGCAGCTAAGGTTGTCGGAGGGGCTTGACGAATCCCACGATGCGCCGAGCTCAGAACTCCAGCCTCCTGCGGAGTGTAATGTACAACAAGCAATTCCAGAGGAAGAAGAATTCTACGAGGCGGTGGGAATGGATAATGAAAGTGCGAGGGACTCCCCGGCAACTCAACAACAAACGGTGGTAAAGTCGGATAGGGTGTTGCGTAATATACCTCGGGTAAATTATAAGCCTTTCTTTTGTATCAACATATAAGACGTGTTAAGCTATAGAGGGAGGAACTGTTATGTATGTTATAGGTATGTATATGTTGGTGGCTGCGTCCACCTTTGCATTAGCAATAAACGCCAGTACGCTACAGATCGTCTGTCATTCCACAAGTCCTTGAACGCGTATCTAACAAGCAGTATGTCTAGTTGCACAAAATTTCTGATGTGTCAAAAATTAGGAACTATTATTAGGTACTAATAATAATAAATGTGATAAAGGGAGCCACAAGCCACCACCTCGGGCAGAACTTCTCGAAGATGTTCGAGATCGTGTACGACGACCCGGAGACCCACGAGAAGGCGTACGTGTACCAGAACTCCTGGGGCCTCACCACCAGGACCATTGGTGAGTCACCAGCAGTAGCCTTTACTTTCCTATACGGACATACAGTAGCACATGCGGAGACAAGGCCATAAGAGTTTGATTCAAACCGAAACGGCAGCGGCCGGCAGTTCCACTGTCAAACCATTTTAAACTTTATCTTTATTAGATAACGCTTAGTATCGCTTGAAAGAGTAGGGTCGGACGCGCGGCTGCACTAATTCTAGGTTTATTTAACTTGATTGAATGCCAAATAAAATTCGCATTAGTACTTGTATGGCAATGTCTTTAACTAAAAAACTAGACGTATTGAATGGAGTTGTTCCATCAAAGGGCTAGCCGAGCAATTGAACGCCTATTTTAACCAGTTGGCTGCGTGCAACATCCATTTGGATCGTCTAAAATCTAGCAAAATTCCAGTACATTTTTATATCTGACAATATTATTAACACATTCATCTTCCCGACAGGTGTGATGGTGCTAGTCCACGGCGACGACCGCGGGCTGGTATTACCCCCACGCGTGGCCGATGTGCAAGTCATCGTGGTGCCGTGCGGTATCACTGCCTCCAGCTCTACCGAAGACAGGAACACCCTCATGGAGTCCTGCAAGAGATTGGTGGACGAGTTCGTGGAGGCCGGAATCCGCGCCGAAGGGGACTACAGGGATAACTACTCGCCCGGGTGGAAGTTCAACCACTGGGAGCTGAAGGTATATTTTGTGGTGTATATGTCTCAGGAATAGTGTCACGTCAGCTGTCTAAGACAACTGCTGGCCCGGGTCCACCCGGGCGAGCAGTGAATAAACTTCCAAGTTTAATCACTGCAGCACTGGGAGCTGAAGGTATGTTTTTTGATATGCTCGTGCTTGAGACCCTTCTGCCAGTAATTGATTTCCATCAGCAGTCTAAAGTGATTATGAGGATAGAACCACGAACTCTCGCATTCATCCTTTAGATCACGAAAACTTAAACTAGCCTAAAAGTTTTTTTATTCATTTAAAATTTTCCATCGTAGATTTTGAATCACAAATGAATTCAGTTACTAAACGGTATTTTTAATTAAATTGTACAAATTACTTAGACTTCTGTCTTTACTTGCCTTAGCGTCGTAAGTTTCATTAAAATTGTCTTAGTTTTTAAAATATTGGATCTCCAACTTTTGTATGAGATATTATTAAATTGAATAAATGCTATGTTTCCTAATGTTTCGTACAAAGGTTGCGGTTTAATTTGTGTGTTGACGTCACCCAGGGCGTACCCATTCGCGTGGAGCTCGGCCCCAAGGACCTGGCGCGCGGCGAGCTGGTGGCGGTGCGCCGGCTCACGGGCGACAAGCTCACGCTCAAGCGCGGCGATGCACCCACGCACCTCGTACAGCTGCTGGAGAGCACGCACCACGAGATGTTCGCCAGGTGAGTGCTCTGCTCGCAGAGATGGATTGAGCAATGTATAGGCCTGAAGGCACTGTATAGTATATACAGCCTGGAGTTCTGTATGACAGGTTTATCCCAGCTCAGACTCGTCTCTCACAAAGTGTCAATACCCAATGTTGTTTTGTATCATAAACTGTTACACTTTGTGATGAAAAAATAAAAGAGTTTTGTATTGTATTGTAGTATATAGGCTCTAAAGATTTTACTAGGAAAATCAAGTTTGTTACGTTTTGAAGTATTACACAAAAGATCCAGATGATACAAAGTGCTACTGTGAGAGACCAAAAAAATTTGATAAAGAAAATTTAAGATAGTAATTTTCTGTCAACAGAGCAACAAAGGACCGCGATGCAAGATTATCTACTGTTACAAAGTGGAATGATTTCACTGAGGCCCTGGAGCGCAAGCACATTCTCTTGTCACCATTCTGTGGAGAAATATCATGTGAAGACAACATTAAGAAAGACAGTGCTAGGTCAGTGTTCATTTATTTAGTTATGGGCTAAATAGTAAAACTATTTGGACTATTTTTAAAATCCCTTTCTTTACAGAACTGATGATGATACAACTACTGATGTCAAGGCTCCGGCAATGGGTGCTAAGTCACTATGTATACCATTTGAGCCAGCACGGCAGCTCAATGACTCCGATGTCTGCATCCACCCAGCTTGCAAGAGTAAACCTAAGTTCATAACTCTATTTGGACGCAGTTACTAGAAGTATTTAAAGGTGCATAAGAAAACAATTTTTTGTTATTAAATAATTTAATGTTTCATACAAAAGTTGCAGTTTCATTTTTTTATGGTGAATTTGTATTCTTATTTTACCTTATAATATTCAATCATATTTCTGAATGCTGTCTTCTAACAAGCGTATTCTCTCCTTTTTTTCATTAAGTAATTGAACAAATTTTCCATACAATGATATTTCTAATGATGACTTCATGTTTACAAACTCTTCTAATTCACATCTACTTTGCTCAACTCTATTTATAAGAGTGAGATTTTTTCTTTCAAATGTTTCAATAAGATCTCGAAGTTCTTTATTTTCAGTCAGCAAAAAGTCTAATAAACTGTCTTTTGTCTCAGTTTCATCATCGAGATCAAGATCAACGGAACCATACGGCATTTCTGTTAAATCACTAAAAACCTTTTTCCAGCTAAATTTTGCTTTACTTTCTCCAGGAATACGTACAATATCGAAAATAAAGTCATCGCGTACGCCTGAGAGGCCTTCCATAACGTTGATGTTATATTCTTCTTCTGGTTCTTCAATTGTGCTGGCGAATCCTGAAGAACATTTTCCAGACCAACTGTTGCTGCCATCATACAGTTTTATAAAAAACAGGCAATCTTTACTGTTTTCCCAAAAAATTCTGACATATATTTTTTGTCCTTTAACATTTAGTTTGCATATTGAAATGTGGCTATTGGTATTGGAGCCCATTTTAAAGTAAAATATACAAAATTCATCGGTGGGTGGTGTGAACCGGGCCCGTCTAGCAGCTGCTACTGCTAAGCAGTAGTTTTTTGGTATTTATTTTGCTTACTTAAGTACCTTGAACCTTGTACCGGACTGTGACTGACAGTGACAGTGACAGACAGCTGTACCACAGTTTAGCAATGAAATAGTAATACTGTGGCTGTGGCTGTACTGTATGACAGATATTTCTCTTTTCTTTCCTTTGGAACGTAAAGAGTCCCATACAGCCTAGTCTTTATTAAAAATATATTTAATGAACAGGAAAAACAATAAATAGGTGGCCGAGTGGCAAAGAACCAATCGAAGACGCCACTTAGTATCTCTACCTAGTTTGTGGACGCCACTGACAGGCGTTCCCTCCCCTCTGCCAAAAGTATCTTAATATATATATAAAACTATTTCTCGCGTGTTCCGGCGTCATTTGCATATCACGGTGCATATATATGGTGATAACGTTACTTTCCATCTGTAAGTATTATTTTATCTTATTATTGTTGAATAAAACACTAAAATTGCAAAAAAACTGAAAAAATATTGTCAATCAAAAAGTGTTGCCACTAAATGTCAAGTTGCAACTTTGCGTAACTTTTAAAATTGAATGAGCCAACATTGAAATACAATTTATATTTCACGTTCTTTATAGTTAAAACTGTTTTTTTAATATAAATGCTTATTAATTAATGATAAATATATATCTTATTAATTATTTATAAATTGTTACTTATTTTCTTTTTCCAACGTTTTTTGCAACTAAATGGCTTTAAAAAACATCAATACTATGAAACTGTATGTTTAGGATCGGTTTACTTCGGTCCCGTCACTTAAACCCGAAAATAGGAAATATTAAATAATAATTACATTAGCCACACTGCAACAAAGTTAGAGCTGCGACAGTACAAAAACATTTTACGTCTGTGACAAAAACAAAACATCGATATCGACTTCATCATAATGTTTATTCTGGCTATTTATTTTTCAGATTTCCAAAATATGCATTTATTGGAGATATTTGGATCCTAGCTTGTGAAAATCATGTTTCGTAGACTCCTAAACGCACACAATTTGCTCACAGCATTTTCAAACTTTTTGTTTTATACAAGCAGCTGCAGTCCAACAGCGTGTCGTGGCAACTTTGAAATTATTAAAAAATGTATGCTTTTTATTATTATAAAGTACTAATCATAACTTCTTTGAAATATTTACAATAAAAATAAAAATAATTGAATTGTTGTTAGTTTTTTTCCGTTTAAAAAAAAAATTAGGTAAAAATTATTAATTACCATTTGTTTACGACGATACCTAGTTTAAGTAATACACCGAAGAAACAGTAAAATTACTTTATTCGGAATAAAATATAAATAAAATAGGGACGCGCGTACGAGCTGAAATCTCGTTGATAGATAGATGTTATTGTCCGGTCGTCGCTGGTGTCGCTGGTGCCACTGCGTCGTCCTTGCTCCCTACCCATTGCCGTCAGTATGCTTAAGATCCTCCTCCCTGTTGGAAGCTGAGGTTCCAAAGAGCTCATGAGAATCTCCTATGGGCAGAGCGCAAACTTTAGTTAATGCTCTATTTAAGATACCCTTGGACGTAGTAGTCCACAACTCTGCAAACACCGTCAGTTCCACAGTATAGTTTGTTGATGCGTCCTAGGATCCATTTCATCGGTGAAAGGTGCTCCTCTTTAATAACAACCATGTCTCCAACCCTTAGGTATGTTTCGCTTACAATATTTTTGCAATTTCACGCGTTGTTGAAGTACACAGAGGAAAACTCGCGACCACTGCGTCCAGAAGTGTTGTCTCATGCGCTCCAGCTGCTGGTATCGGTTGATCGAAGTCTTGGTTGAAGAAATGTTTTTTCAGACATGAAAAACCTTTTTCCAAATACTTGGAAAATCTCCTGCCTGAATCAAGGCAGGAGATTTTCTAAAATTGTCAAGATTCGGACCAGCCAAATGTGGAAAGTTCCTTTTTCATCTTGTTATTCTATCTTCATAGTCTTCCTTTAATATCCTACGTTACACACATAAAAGATTGATCTGCGTTATGGAACCATGAAAATACATGTTGTTCAATTTTTCGGTTCCTTCTGTTTAGTTAGTTAGAGTCTCGGTTAGATAGCAAACTATTTTAACAAGCTTTTATTTAACTTGCAATGTATGTAAGTATGTTTGTATGTTTGTTCAGATGGAATCTTGCAACTCAATTTTGAAGCAGATATCTTTAACCGATTGAGCTGTAATTTCATGATGAAGCTTTTGTTTGACATGCCAATACATTTTTTGCCACACTTTGGATTCTAAGACTTTGCCCATAGCCGGAAGAATAAATACGTACCTATAGTTGGAAACAACATTTGTATCACCACCTTTGTGAATGGGAGTCAGGCGTGCTGATTTCCACTGTGATGGAAATATATCATTTGAAGCGATTCGTTATAATAATATTTGTAATGGCCCCGCAAGATTCTTGGCATACATATTTAGTAATATGTTTGGTATACCATCTAAACCAGCACGCTTATTATTAAAACCTCTTCGATCTCCGGTACTGATGAATTCAATGAACCCAGAGAAGACGTTCAATCTCGAGCAGTTAAGTCGTTCTGAGAAATTTTAGCCACTTGCGGATACTTTAGTTCATAAACCGACTGAAAGTACCTACTCTGAACTTAAAACGTCATTACACAATTATATGATATAAAAGCATGTTGCGAGATTTACTTGTGTAGATAAACAAGTAAATTAAATAACTTGATATGATTGATTTTAATTATAAAAATTTTCGGGCTATGTCATTATTATTGGCATCGACCACAGACGTATAATAAGAAGCAGACGTAACATTACAATAAAAAAGCGTGCCAATTACGCCTACAGACAAATGTCACGCACACGTTTACAATAAAAGGGGCCGAACTCAGGCACGCAAGGGACCTCAAGTACCTACATCTATAGTAATGTTATAAAGAGGATAATATTAAAAAGAAATTTGAAGATACTCATTCGATTTTACCAGTAGAATGCTAACGTTATCTATCATTGAGTGTCAGGCTTAGAGCATTAAACCAAAAGGAGAGGCCATGCGCACGAATTTCTATGAAAAAAAGTCTGTCATTGTTTGCGGGGGACGAGGTAAACGCACACAAATACAGTTCACACTGATGCATTTTTCAATGACGTCGCTACGCACGCAAACTACAAAATTATTAAACACTAGCATAAACTAGACGCACACTAATATATTCACACACAGGGATAGCCATAGCCTGTCCGTGCACGAGTCTGACGTCAACTTTATATAAACGTCGATAGGGCTTGACACTATCGATTAAATTTGTCGATGCCAATAATAATGACATAGCCCGAAAATTTTAATAGTTAAAATCAATCACATCAAGTTATTTAATTTACTTGTTTATCTACACAAGTAAATCTCGCGACAAGCTTTTATATTATATAATTGTGTAATGACGTTATAAGTTCAGAGTAGGTACTTTCAGTCGGTTTATGAACTAAAGTATCCTCAACTGCTCGAGATTGCATGTCTTCTGTGGGTTCATTGAATTTATCAGTACCGGAGATCGAGGAGGCTTTAATAATAAGCGTGCTGGTTTAGATGGTAAACCAGCATGGTAACCAAACATATTACTAAAAATGTATGCCAAGAATCTTGCGGGGCCATTACAAATATTATTATAACAAATCGCTTCAAATGGTATATTTCCATCACAGTGGAAATCGGCACACCTGACTCCCATTCACAAAGGTAGTGATACAAATGTTGTTTCCAACTATAGGCATGTATCTATTCTTTCTTTCTGCATTGGGCAAAGTCTTAGAATCCAAAGTGTGGCAAAAAATGTATTGGCATGTCAAACAAAAACTTCATCATGAAATTACAGCTCAATCGGTTGAAGATATCTGCTTCAAAATTGAGGTGTAAGATTCCAACTGAACAAACATACATACATACATACATACATTGCAAGTTTAATAAAAGCTTGTAAAAATAGTTGGCTATCTAACCCAGACTCTCAAACAGAAGGAACAGAAAAACTGAACTACATGTATTTTCATGGTTCCATAACGCAGATCAATCTTTTATGTGGGTAACGTAGGATCTTAAAGGAAGACTGAAAATAGAATAACAAAATGAAAAAGGAACTTTCCACATTTGGCTGGTTCGAATCTTGACAATTTTAGAAAATCTCCTGCCTCGATTCAGGCAGGAGATTTCCAAGTATTTGGATAAAGGTTTTTCATGTCTGAAAAAACATTTCTTCGACCAAGATTTCGATCAACCGATAAAAGCAGCTGGAGCGCATGAGACAGCACTTCTGGACGCAGTGGTTGCGAGTTTTCCTTTGTGTACTTCAACAATGCGTGAAATGGCAAAAATATTGTAAGGGAAACATACCTAAAGGTTGGAGACATGGTTGTTATTAAAGAGGAGCAACTTCCACCGATGAAATAAAGCAAATTAAAAAAAATAAAATAAATTAAGCATACTAACGGCAATGGGAGAGGGAGCAAGGACGACGCAGTGAAACCACTGACTAGCGACACCGGCGACGGCCGGACAATGACATCTATCTATCAACGAGATTTCAGCTCGTACTCGCGTCCCTATTTTATTTATATTTTATTCCGAACAAAGGAATTTTACTGTTTCTTCGGTGTATTACTTAATCTAGGCATTGTCGTAAACAAATGGTAATCAATAATTTTTACCTCATTATTTTATTTTCTAGACAAAAAAAAATTAACAACAATTCAATAATCTTTATTTTTATTGTAAATATTTCAAAGAAGTTATGATTAGTACTTTATAATAATAAAAAGCACACATATTTTAATAATTTCAAAGTTGCCACGACACGCTGTTGGACTGCAGTATAAAACAAAAAGTTTGAAAATGCTGTGAGCAAATCGTGTGCGTTTAGGAGTTTACGAAACATGATTTTCACAAGCTGTGATCCAAATATATAAATATAATAAATACATCTTTTGGAAATCTGAAAAATATATAGCCAGAATAAACATTATGATGAAGTCTATATCGATGTTTTGTTTTTGTACTGTCGCAGCTCTAACTTTGTTGCAGTGTGGCTAATGTAATTAAATTTAAATTTCCTATTTTCGGGATAAATGACGGGACGTCACTAATATATTAGTGAAGTAGATCGATCCTAAACATACAGTCTCATAGTATTTAAATTTTTTAAAGCAATTTAGTTGCAAAAAACGTTGGAAAACGAAAATAAGTAACAATTTATGAATAGTGATTTATTATTAATTAAATAAGCATTTGTATTAAAAAACAGTTTTAACGATAAAGAACGTGAAGTATAAATTGTAATTCAATGTTGGCTCATTCAATTTTAAAAGTTACGCAAAGTTGCAACTTGACGTTTTAGTGGCAACACTTTTTGATTGACAATATTTTTTCAGTTTTCTGCAAATTTAGTGCTTTATTCAACAATAATAAGACAAAATAATACTTACAGATGGAAAGTAACGTTATCCTTTTGTACATTCGACTTTTCTGATCGCTCTTTACACGAAAACACGCTGCAATTCGACATTTTTTGCTTACGTCCTAACGCGTGCACCGCGATTTGTAAATGACGCCGGAACGCGCGAGAACTAGTTTTATATAATCGATATGACCGCCGGTCATATAATTTTGGCAGAGGGGAACGCCTGTCAGTGGCGTCTCCGGTTGGTTTAATGCTCTAAGGTGTCAGGCTATCTCTGTATCTACCTTATATCTGCCTGTGACGACGCCACATAATTAACTTTAATAAAATGTATGAACAGTTGGTAAACTAAAAAAAACCGTCCAAGTGCGAGTCGGACTCGCGCACGAAAGGTCCCGTACCATTATCTCGTGTAATTGTTCTATAAAAATCATGCCTGTTGTATGGGAGCCCCCTTAAATATTTATTTTATTCTGTTTTTTAGTATTTGTTGTTATAGCGGCAACAGAAATACATCATTGTGAAATTAAATTTCAACTAACTATCACGGTTCATGAGATACAGCCTGGTGACAGACGGACGGACGGAAGATTTGTTCCTTGACGTCGATGCCACGTCGAGTCGCCGCCACGTCTACTTCGAAAACTCCCGCTTTTATTCCCGCCACGTCGAATCGTTGAAAAAGGAGTCTTAGTAATAGGGTTCCCGTTTTACCCTTTGGGTACGGAACCCTTAAAATAAAATAAATAAAAACAACAACATACTCTGCTGGTATTTTTTTAAATAAAATAATAATTACAATAATTAATAATCTGTAAAAAATTGTATGCAAAATTAATGTGAAAACATGTATGTCCTCTTGGCAAACACTATTGGCAAACTCTTTTGACATCTCAAGAGTACAGGGAGTGGCTGAAAAACAGCGTTGGTTAAGGTCTAGGCCTCAACTAACTTAGGCTGAGCCATTTCCTTTTGTCTTTTCTTATTTTATTTTTTTTATAAATTATTTTTATATAAATTGGTTTTTAAGTATTAATTGCACTGTTTGTACTGTAGATTTTCTTATCTTTTGTATAAAAATGTAGAAAGACAATAAATATATTTCTATTTCTATTTCTAATAATGTCACAATGTTTAAAACTAGTGATAAGACCGCCGCGCCGGGTGGTCGAGAAGTCAGCGACCCTGACTGCGAAACCAAAGGTTGAAGATGAAGATGACGATGAAGGTTTCTGAAAATAAATAAATTTATTACTTTCTGTACCTATATTTCAAAGTAATGCAGTTGAGTGACTGCTCAGACCCATCTTCGTCATGTTATACCATTTAATACTGTACAACAATACATTTATATTAACTCACATAATGTAGTACACTTGAGGTACTCGGCTGTAAATTTTGCAAATTCTTCAAAACATGATCTCCACTGGCATTTCTTTTTACTGGACCTTTAAGTGAAGACTATATAAATTCTGAAAAACAAATTTAAAAAGTTATTATTTTATGCACATTTTCATACAAGAATACATCCCCACGACTAGCATAGAGTTAAAGGGGTAGGATAGGGTTTCATCATCATCATCATCAACAACCTACACACGTCCACTGCTGGACATAGGCCTAGGATAAATTAAATAAAAAATTAAAGTTAAGTTAAATTTAAAGTTCAATAGCTTTCAATATTTCCTTTAACTCAAGATGGTTTGGATAGGTAGGTACGTAAAAAAGATATGTGGACACTTACTTCTTCTCGGTACGATGAATCGACAATTGATGGAATCGCACTAGGAGCAAGAACTGTACGGTAGCCACTCTGTGATCCAATATATGAGTTTCAAAATGCTTCACTAGATGATTTGGGCTGCCAATGTTCTTTTTTCATATTACTGAACCAGGCATTTTTTTAAATAATCATCCTTTGGAAACCTGAAAACGATTTCATTATTAAAATTTATCCATAAAGATATATTAAATTGCATACTTTAATCTAATCAATCTTCAAAAATATTCCTAATAAGGTCCTGTAAAATTGTACAAGTATATGAAACGTCAAACGAGATCGGGGTTAATAATTAATTGCCTATTGTTACCACAATAATCTTTCAAAAAAAACTTTACGTTTAGTTTTTACGAGATTTGCACTTTTAACAATTATTCACTGCTTCTACAATGCCAAAAGATTAATAATAATCACTTAGTGACGAAAAACCCAATAGGAGATTTTATGGCACAACAAAACTTACCGATGGAAAGTAATTTCAGGTGTTTTCCTACATGAGGAGTTGCCGCACAAAGGTGCACTACACTTCACCATTTTATTTTTGTACTTTTGGCTCTTAAACTTTATTAAATCGCAAAAATAAGCGAAAAGCAATCTCCTGTACGCCGCTTGATGACAAGTCTAGGACGCCATTTGTCGTTTATTTGTAGCTTAGCAAGATGACGTTTTGCCTCACGTCGCATTTTGTCTATGTGTGTGGAAGTGTTGCAACAGTAAAAAGAAACGAGATAGTCTTATTAATTTGTGGTTGGAGAGAAAGAAGTAGAAATATTATTTTATTCTCATGTATGTAGTTGTGAAATAATGTTTGGTCTGCTTCTTATTATACGTCTGTGGCATCGACAAATTTAATCGATAGTGTCAAGCACTATCGACGTTTATATAAAGTTGACGTCAGATTTATGCACAAACAGGCTATCTCTGTGTGTGAATATTTTAGTGTGCGTCTAGTTTATGCTAGCAACTACAAAATTATTAATTTTGTAGTTGCGTGCGTCATTGAAAAATGCATAAGTGTGAGCTGTATTTGTGTGCTTTTACCTCGTCCCCGGCCTCTCCGGTTGGTTTAATGCTCTAAATCGGGTAGCCATCCTGGCACAGATTAAATCCTGGGTTCAATTCCCGGGTAGACGAGCACTTGATACGTAATGTGTCGAATACTTGTGGCATGGCATGGCACTGCGATACCTAAGTCTAATATGCGCTTGTTATACGACGTTATTTTTTTAAAATTAATTACTTAATTAATTTTGCTCTGAAGTTATCTTTATTTACAGAATTTCCAAAACCTAGCAATCCACTAAGAACAAAAGTTGTTTGATTGTCTAGTATTCCTCATCTCTTCATGCGTATACTGGTGAGAGACAAGTTTTTATTGTAATGAAACAGCTGACTTACTTACTCTCTTTCTTATAAAATAGCTTGATATGACAAGATAAAATTTGATCTCGGTTCGCACTAAAGCTTCCTGAGATTAGTTGATTTTTTTCTAGTAAAATTTTATTTTGTAACTAATATATTTAGCATTGTGATGTGAATGCAAAATTAAAAAATAATAAAAATAGCTTCATTGTAATATAATATAAGATAGCAGTATCTCTGGATGATGTATTTCTGAGCAAAATAGTCAAATCCTCACTAAAATAATTATTACTGAAAACTTTCATTCACATTGAAAATTTTGAAAAGTTTCGGGAGTTTTTTTCTCTGGTTATTATGCAACATTCAAGCACGTTAACATTGGCCGTTAAATTCATACTCCATTCCGATAAAAGGTGAAAATTCGCTCTTGCCAAACGGTTGGTTGTCGTAGTCTCATAGGCGTCGTCCTAATTGGCAATGATCGTACGTACGATGACACGATGCGTTTTCGTCGCACGAAGGGCTTCGCGCGACTTAAAGGACACCCCCCTGTTCAATCATGGTGCGATCATTTTCATCGCACGACGAAAACGCATCGTGTCATCGTACGATCAATGCCGATTAGGACGATGCCATAGTCTGCTCGCAGTCAAGGTCTAATTAAAAACCAACACATCGAATTTTAACGATACTTTGAACTAAACTTATAAATAAAACTAGTATTATTTAATATGTATGGTTTGATTTGTGTAAAACACCTGTTACAATATCAATGCAAGTCAAAAGGAATAATGTGTACTTTGTCACCCTTATCCAGTGCCTCCGTTTCAATTCTTTTCAAACTCATTAAATGTAAAAACTTATCGCAAAGAGTTCTTTCCATTTCCATTTTCAGGTTTAAGAACTCTTCAGTGTCTTTTAAACATTTAAAATAATCAGTCCTTACAGATGTATATTTTTGCTTTAGATCTTCAACTTTTTCTTTCATATAATTGTTTAGCACAAGTATTATTTCAAATAAGTCGGGGCGAGTATTTGTTGGTGATTTATCCAAGTCCATAGGTAAAAACCCTTCCATTACTAAGGAGTCCTTATAGTTCTTCTTCCAATAAAAGAATCCACTCTTCAGTTCATACTGATAATCTTCTTTTTGCTGAGATAGGCAACGTTTGGCATTTTCATAATACTCACTTTCAGTCATGTGCAAGTTTCTACTGAATCCTGTCAAGCGGTTGGATGAAAACTTGCCTTTCCAAAGTTGTTCTTTTGTATAAAGATACATTTCAAAGGATTTCGGTTGCCATCCGATCAACAAGTAAAAGCGACCATTTGGAATATTAATTTTAGCCACTGTGATGGATTCGTCGATGTCCATTCCTTTATTTAAAAATTTATAAGCACTAAGAATATAGTTAGATTTTAGTTAATTTTAAAGGAACATACATAGGCGTGCTTTTTTCAGAATTTGTTAAACTGAATATTGGTGTTGTCTGTTGTCAATGATAGAGGATTTTGTCATGATTACGTCATTCATTTATGTTAATTTATTTTTTATTATATCGTTGGTAAGGTTGGGTGAGGTTAGTTAGTTATTATTCTGAGGATTAAAGTTTTAGTGGTTGGTGATATAGGTAGGTAGAAGATATATGTGATTATAGGTAAGTAGTTAAATATTCAGTTGCATTGCATGCTAAAAATATGTATAAGTAATTCATATTTTGTAAAAGTCCTAGTTTAGTATCTCCAGTGGAAATCATTCGCTTGATTGTGAATTAAGTGATCCTATTTAAGTCGTCATCATCAGCTAATTTTATTTCCCCACTGCTGTGGGGCACGAGCATTCCCGATGGATAGGGAGAACAGGCTATAAACCACCACGGGAGGCCAGTTTGGATTGGTGTTTGTTAACGACTGCTAATGCAGCCGGGACTAACGGCTTTACGTTGCCTTCTGAAGCATGGAAGAGCTCGAGATGATACATTTTTGGTGTTGGTATAAGCGAAAGATGCTTAACCTTAGAAATCGCAGACTGGGTGCGTCGACCACTACGCCATGGAGCTCCTATTTAGGTATTCTCTGATAATATAAGCTCAACAATAAATTATATTATACGTAGGCATATAATCCTTGATAGTTAGTTGCTTTATCTATACTAATATATAAAGCTGAAGAGTTTGTTTGTTTGTTTGTTTGTTTGAACGCGCTAATCTCAGGAACTACTGGTTCGAATTGAATAATTCTTTTTGTGTTGGATAGTCCATTTATCGAGGAAGGCTTTAGGCTATATAACATCACGCTGCGACCAATAGGAGCGAAGCATCAGTGAAAAATGTTGCAAAAACGGGAAAAGAGCCTAAAAAATTAAAAATGCTGCCGAAAGTCACTATTCCACGCGGACGAAGTCGCGAGCACAGCTAGTTAATTTATACAGGGTGGTCGGCAGATCGTTGAACATACGAAAATGGGGGGTAGTTGTGGTCATCTCCTAACCATTCAGGCATTAAAAAATCCTGGTCATAAAAATCTTTTTATAGGATTTTTTATTTGATTTTTTGAAATTTCGCCACTCGTACCTCTAAACCCCTATAACTTTTTCGTTTTTATAGCTACACCCAATTTTTTTTCTTTATTGGAATCTTAGGGGGTGGTAGATGGTATTTGTTACAGGTAAAACCTAAAAATAGTTTATTAAGGTTTATTTATTTATTTAAAAAAAAAATAAAGGTGATGGAAGGCTTCAGATTTTTTTTAAAACATCTCTAAAGTGTAGGCTTTCTAATGGTATGTCACCCTGTATATTTAGTTGAGTTGAGACCCAATTATCTAGTTGTTTTCACTATCGCTTAATAATGATTGTAGTTGTTAATGATAAATAAATTATTATTTATCCATCACCCCCTATCAATAAATTCATCACCCACCCATCAATAAATTCATCACTGTTAGTCTACTATAAAATAAAAAAAAATCTGGCGTATGGGCATGGTCCCTTTGACTTCCTTATTAGCAGAATCACAGTTTGAGCAAGAAAAAAGTAAAGAGTAACCTTAAAAATTTATTCTGTTTTTGAGAATGAGAAGGAACTTGAAAAATAATTAGGTGTAATTAAGTTTGAGATTTTGTTAGTTTTATAGCTGCTTACTTTGCAGATAACATAATTGATTCGAATTCGGTAGTATTATTAACTAATAATCTATTAACTTGTTTAATTTAGAAGTTTATAAAATGAGCAGTAGCGAAGATAATGTGGATGCTACGATTCCTGAAGGACAAGATGTTAGTGACAGAGTAAGAAATTTTTAAATCTAAGTAACTTTGTAAAATTTATCTTTGCAATTTTTTTAAACATACAAGCAAAACGTATGTAAATAGTGTGTGATTCACTGTACTTAAGAAATTCGAAAAACGCTATTTAGTCTAGATGTTTTAAAAAACCATACATTTTTCTTGGCTTTGTATGCTGTATACATTTTACAAAAACCACGTAATATAAAGTTGTCAGCGCTATAGCGTTTCGATGGGTATAAAATATTGTTGTTTACTTTCCAGACAGCAATTAGAGCAGAGCTGTCATCTCTTTCTTTTGAGGAACTTCAGAAATTAAAACAGAGAATTGGTGCCAAAGTGTACAATGAAGCCATATTTGGGAAGAAGGACAGAGATGTTAGTAACATACCCAAAGTGTTTAAAAGAGAGAATAAAAATCGACCAAGAGAGATAAGCTCCAAAAAACCTGTTCGGTTTTTATTAGAAGCACCAGTAGTAAAGAAAAAAGAAATTCGTGATCCAAGGTTATTGGTATATTTAATCACTTTCATTTGGTTTTTTATTTAAATGTTGGTTCCTTATTATTTCCTTTCGGGGAAAAGGATGAAGTGGTCCGCAACAATGCGGGTGGATCGTCCGTTCGGCTGGCGACGTCCCCATAAGAAAATAATAATAATAATAGTTCTTTATTATGACTCAATATAAAAAATGATTTACAGATTTGATCCACTTTGCGGGGAATTTGATAAGAAACAATTTTCTGAACATTACAACTTTTTATCGGACATTCGAATCAAAGACATCAAGGCGATTCGAGCAGCACTGAAGGAGACTACAGATCCTGAAAAAGAGATGAAACTGCGCAGACTTCTGCAGAGGCTGAATGACCAGCACAAATCCAGCAAAAAGAAGGAAACTGAGACAAATGTGAAGCTTGGTGAGCATTTGAAACAAGATTTCCAAGAAGGAAAACATCCCCATTACAAAAATAAATGTAAGTTATACTGTCTTTAACCCTGTTTAACAAGGCATTATTTTCATTATTAAATTTTTATATTATTTTTTAAGAAAAATAACACCTTAGTGGCTAGTGACCATGCTCTTATTAATTGTTACCCGAAGGTCCCTGGTTTAATTCCCAGATTGGGCAGTGTGTTTCGGATTTTTCGATGCATAAATCAGCCCCCCGACCGGCTAACCGATCGCTTTGACTACGCGTATAGTTTATGACGTCATCTTGCTACCTCGCACAGCCTATGAAAGCAATATCAAAAGATAAAAGCTATAGCTTTCGATATTGCTTTCATAGGCGGCACGAAACGCCAAGATGACGTCATAAACCACACACGAAGTCAAAGCGATCAGTTAGGCGGTCGGGCCCCAGGTTTGTGACCACCAACCTGCATTTGGCAAGTGTGCTAATTAAGCTATTACCTAATAATTCTAGTGATGACTTGATTTTGATGATGGACGCCTTTGTCTAGTAGTGGGACAATCATTGCTCATCATCATCGTCATTGGCTATTTACTTAACTCTTAAAGAGATAGTCAGTTAGGACAATTCCTGTCTGTCAGTCGAATGTTCGTTTTCACCAACAATCCCTAAGTTTTAGGTCACTCCTAAGCCACATTAGGAGTTGATAGTGGCAGTTACTAGAGTAAAATCATCACCTGAAATCAATGAATCAATCAATCAGTTAGTATGTATAATGTTCGTCTAGATTGGAGGTAGTTGTAGAAGGACGAAGTGTAGATAGATGCAAGTTATACAAGGTGAGTTTCCTCAATGCTGTGATTCGTGAACATGGCTTATGGCTGCCTAAAATCTAGGGAATGTTGATAATAATAATGGACACAAATCCTGTTTCCTCCATATCTTATTGTTAACGCTGATAACAAACATAAAACTTCTTCAGGCAGCCTGTTCCATATATAGAATTTTGTTGTCTGACAATATATTTATTTTCCAGCTGAATTGCGAGTTGAAGCTCTAGTGAAGCAATATGAAGAGCTGAAAAAAGAAGGCGCTGGTCGTATCCAACGGCATCTCAAGCGAAGACAACAGAAGGTCAAAAAACGCTCCCACAAAGCTCCCATTGGGGACAGTTGATGTGTTTGTGTTGTTGTAAAATAAATTGTTTTAATTATTGTTTAAGCTGTTGTCATTTATTGGTTATTTTGTGTACTTACGAGATTTATCATAATCATCATCATTTAGTGCCATATCATACTGAAGTTTGGAGATCAGTACACAAAATTTCTTGCAGTCCCATGTAACGTATTTCAACTGACGATAGCTAAGTCCAGTCCACTGTTTGATGTCGTCCAGCCATTTGCATTTGTTTTCTTTACACCTACACTGTCAGGTCACAAAGGAGACTGCAGAAGGTAAGATTTATAAGATATATAATAAGATATGTATAATATATTATGGGTATATAATAGGTACCGCGACCCACAAAGACCCTCTCACAGACAGTCTTGGAACAACTCGGGACAGTCCGAGCGCTGTTGCAAGATTCTGTGTTCGTGAGCACGTACCTACCCAGGATTTTTTTGTTGGGGGGGGAGGGGGTTCGTTTGTGTAAATGATTAAAGTACTTAAATGACACGTAAAAGTAATAATTATTTAATAGATATTAAAAAAAAAAATGAGACTTACAGCATTAAATTTAACTGCCTTGGTTGGGAAGACATTTCGTTCAAATTCCATTCCATTTGTTTTTGCTTGTTTTAATGTTGAAAATGATCTGATTTTTTCATCAAGGATATCATTTCATTTTGTAGGTATAACACTTCGGGGGGGGGGGGGGGGTCAGGTTGTCTGTGTCCTTAAGCAGTCTCCTTTTTTGTGTTCAGGTTACTTACAGTGGTTGGGACATTTATGAACTGAAGATAATGGATATGAGAAGACCTTGGCTTTGTTGTGAGAGGTAAAATCTTTATGTTTGATTGATCACGGCTACAAACGAGTTGCAGAGGCAAGGATAAGTGGTAGGGTTATGACCTTAACGTATATTGACATTGGGATAAAGACATGCAGTTTATAATCGGGCTTCTACTTAAAAATATGGTACGAAACACGGCTACAAAGGAGTTGCAGAGGCAAGGATGGTAGGGTTATGACCTTAACGTATATTGACATTGGGTTAAAGACATGCAGTTTATAATCGGGCTTCTACTTAAAAATATGGCATGAAACACGGCTACAAAGGAGTTGCAGAGGCAAGGATGATAGGGTTATGACCTTAACGTATATTGACATTGGGATTAAGACATGCAGTTTATAATCGGGCTTCTACTTAAAAATATGGCACGAAACACGGCTACAAAGGAGTTGCAGAGGCAAGGATGGTAGGGTTATGACCTTAACGTATATTGACATTAGGATAAAGACATGCAGTTTATAATCGGGCTTCTACTTAAAAATATGGCACGAAACACGGCTACAAAGGAGTTGCAGAGGCAAGGATGGTAGGGTTATGACCTTAACGTATATTGACATTGGGTTAAGAGCGTTTACGCCGCACACTAGCGCCACCAATGAAAAAAAAACATATCTAGTAATTAGAGATATAAAATCAAATTATGCTCAACAAACTATCTGAATGAAGTAATTTAGCATTTTTACGTCACCTAATGAACACCTGACATGTTACGGTTTAGTTAAATATGGCGTTATAGTTAAAAGTGGCCGTAACGTCTTATTTAACTAAACCATAACATGTGAGGTGTTCATTAGGTTACGTAAAAATGATAAATTACTTCATTCAAATAGTTTGTTGAGCATAATTTGATTTTCTATCTCTAATTACTAGATATGTTTTTTTTTATTAGTGGCGCTAGTGTGCGGCGTAAACGCTCATAAAGACATGCAGTTTATAATCGGGCTTCTACTTTAAAATATCGCATGAAAATCACGGCTAAAAAGGAGAAGCATACAATTAAGTAGGTGTTTATTTAAGTATTTTTACAAGTTAAAAATAAATAAAGTTAACTCTAATAATACTGTAAGTTGTCTACTGGATTGGTTAAACTATATAGTAGATGTCTTCAGTCAGCCACTAAACAGTTTCTTGACCTCGTCGCTGACCTGGCTGGCATACCGGTAGCCGTTGAGGAGCAGCCGGTCCAGGACGGGTGCTGGCTTCACTGAATCACCAGTTCTATAAAAAAAATTAACGTAGAAGTAAGCATTCTCTTTCAATTTTTTTTACATCTTACGTATTGGCGCAGTGCCTTCACCTCATTAGATGCTAAGTGATAATAAGGCCAATGGTGGAAGCGGACTTCATCCGGAAACCTCAACTACTGAGGCACTGGCTATCTTATCTCTAGCTGCCGGAACACAACAATGCTACAAACATTGATGTTATGGCGACATATTTAGATAAGATGGTGGTAGTTGGTAGCTAGCCAGGCGGACAAACAAACCCGACCACAAACCAAACCGAGTAGGTACACAAACATGTACCCCGCTGGGAATCGAACCCGGGACCTCTGGGTCTGACACCGGGGTGGTCTTGGCCACTAGACCAAGGAGGCGGTTATACATACAACCTTATTTTTAGTTTATACGAAAACCGAAACACGGGTCAAATACTTTCATTTAAAGAATAAATACAAAAAAAATTAAAATAATATCTTGAAAACTCACGAAGTTACAAGCTTTTTGTGCTGTCCCGTTGTGTGTTTTTAGTAGAGAATAATTTATTTGAGATTTTGGAAATATTATTTGGTCAAAATGTAACATGGTATAAAAATATTTAAATCGATTCTATTATCTACTGATTCTGAACTAACAGTTTTCAGGTTTCGTATAAACTTAAAATAACATTGTATATGGTACCCTACGGAGGTATACATAGTGTAAACTTTTAATAATGATAATAGAACTGTTGAAGAACTATTTTCTGAATATGGTAAAGTAACTCTTGGCGTGCCACAGGGAAGTGTTTTGGGTCCACTTCTTTTTTTAGTGTATGTAAATGAGCTTCCCAAAGCAATAAATCATTTGTGTGTTATGTTTGCGGATGATGCTACAATTTTCATTTCTGGAGAAAATAAAGATAAAAATAAATTCGAAAAAGAAATAAATATGGCTTTGAAAGATATAGTTGATTGGCTTAAAAAAATAAATCTAGTAGTTAATCCCACGAAGACCAAATTCATTCAATTTCGAAACTACAGATCGGAATCATTGAACTTAAAAATATATGGATCGAACTCGGAAATAAAAGAGGTTAATGAAAGTGGTTTTCTTGGAGTATCAATAGACGCTAATTTGAACTGGAAATCTCACATAGAGAATATTAATAAAAGGATATCAAGTCACTGTTACGCTTTATCTATCTTAGCTGAAAATTGCTCTCATGAAGTTGCCAAGACTGCTTATTTCGGTAATGTGTATCCTCTTTTAACTTATGGAATTATACTTTGGGGTAATTCTGTTAATTCCAATACCACATTCGTGTTGCAGAAAAGGTGCATACGCATTATTTATAAACTGTATTATGATGAAACGCTAAGAGAGATTTTCAAAGATAAGAAATTACTTACTCTTACTAATATTTATATACTGGAAATTTCTATATTTATCAAAAATAATATGGACTATTTTAACTCATTTAAATCTGTTCGTAATCGACGTGCTATTCATAAATACAATTTTAACTTGCCAAGTGTAACTAATAATGTATATTATAAGAGTGCTTTTATAAACGGTATTAAAGTGTTTAACCATTTGCCCACTAATATCAAAGCTCTAACTGGCCATTTATTTAAACACAAATTAAAGAAATGGTTATTAGAAAATGTTTTTTACACATTAAGTGAATATTTTGATTGTAAAACATTATAGAGATTACGTAAATTGTTAATGTCACTTTGTTTTATCCTAATTTTATATATTGCATGCCTGTTAAGGTACCTAACTGTTGATACCAACATAAGAAAGTTATTGTTATCACCAAACTTGTAACACAGTTTCTAGCAATAAATGTTTCTGATTCTGATTCTGATTCTGATTCTGTGCCATGGTACTAAAGTGTTAGTTAGGCTACTGCAGGGGTTAACTGACCGTACCGTACCTTGGCTTACCTAGTTGGTGATATTGCTCCATAGTAAACACCAATTTTAGTATTGATGAGTTGGAAGAGCATTCTGCTAG
Organism: Eudonia lacustrata; assembly: GCA_947562085.1. Lineage (NCBI taxonomy): Eukaryota > Metazoa > Arthropoda > Insecta > Lepidoptera > Crambidae > Eudonia > Eudonia lacustrata. The sequence goes on along the minus strand of OX387326.1, from coordinate 5,618,314 downwards.
ACAAGTCGATCTTTTTATAGGGTTACATTTAACCTTTTTACCGCCAACAACTTCTATAGAAGTTCGAGATTTTCGTGCCGCCCACGCCAGCACCTCTATATATAGAAGTTCTTCTTTGTACCTACTTTATTAAAATACATTTATACGTCGGCGTACAGCGCGACATCGCGTGCAGGATAGTTGGGCGGTGAAAAGGTTAATTTCGTAACAAATATAGCCTAGGGAATAAAAATTATTTCATGTATTTTACGCGCCGACATCGACAGTTGAAGTTAGACAGCCAGTTCCATTCCAGGAGTCTTACGTCAAAAGACCAAGGCCAAAGATCAAGCTCTTAACTCCCTGTCGTGTGGGAATACCCATGTAAAAATGATATTTTAATACCTTTAAACGAGCAATTCTTGTATATGTATATATAATCTCGATTTTCATGACATGTGGTATGCAGGTGGTTTCGGGGGCGATAAATCGATCTAGCTAGGCTTCATTTTTAGAAAACTACCAAAAAAAAATACGGTCATCCCAGGCACTAAGAATAAAACATCGCTAACTTACCTCCAATTCAATCGTTGCACTGCGCACTTAAAGAAAAAATAAAATTCAAGCAAATATTTGCATCATGCTTGTTCCGTGAAGTATCAAGGTGACGCTAAACGTGCATTAAAATCCTTTTGATTAGGTACCTACTTGCATAAACGGTGCATGTGCTGTGACAAACTTTAAATTCAAAAATGATTGGTGACTATTAAAGGTTGGACCCCTACAACCTTTCCCATTCACCAATCATACTTTAACGCTTCGGTGGCCGAGTGGCATAGCGCTCGGCCCAATACCGAAGGTCCCGGGTTCAATTCCCAGGTCGGGCAAAAGAAATATGTATTTTCGGATTGTTTCCGATACATAGCCCGAGTTTGTGATCACTAACCCGCATTTGGCAAGCGTGGTGATTTTAAGCCAATCAGTACCCATCATTTGTAGCGATAACTTGATTTCAATGATGGAGGCCTTTGAGCCCAGCAAGTGGGACAAAATTACTTAGGCTGTTTACTTTACTTACTTTAAACGAATTTAATTTGCTGCACGTTGGTTGCAGTGTGGTTGTACCTAATTATAATCCATGTAATTTTGGTTCTTTCGGTTTTATTTTCATGATATAGGTAGGCACGGTAACTATAGCAGACCTGTGTTAGGTGAATAGCGAAGTCTGCCTTAGAAAATGTAATTAAAGGTTCTAATAATCACATCTATTCATAAATAAATATGGGTATTAACTAATACCTAGGTACCTACTATTAATTTAATTCTGTCTTTGTCGTTCGAATTATCCATCGAACTATATGGTTTAGGTATTTCTATATTTTATACTTACTCCGTTAAAATAATAAAAGAAGAGTTTTTGTTTTGTTTATATAATTTTTAACGCAATTTTTGTTGCGAACAAATTACAAAACACAAATGTTGAAAAAATTTCCACGAGCAGGATTTGAACCTGCACCCTTCTGACATACCTGACATGAATGGGCGCCTTTGGCTTTCAAAGTAAAAAGTAAATAGTTTTGAATAATTTCGGCGGACTGATTAGAACGACGATAGCTCAATTGGGAGAGCACCTGACCCGGTATGTCAGAAGGGTGCAGGTTCAAATCCTGCTCGTGGATTTTTTTTTAATATTTGTGTTTTTGTAAAAGAAGACTTAATAATATGAACTTTTCGTGCTTAAAATAGGTACCTATAAGTTGAGTGCTAAAGAAATCGTGCTCTCTTACAATGTAGGTACAGACGCCGCCCATCAACCAGTCCAAAACTATCTGGTGACTCAGGCTATAAGGGTAAGAATAACGATAATATAAAAAGTAGGTGCATACAGTGTAGGAAAACACTAGTGAAAAAACCGTGCAGTATTTTAACTCTTATTTATTTAAGAATCGTTTGCAGGACGCAGCCATGCTTTTCTAGTTTCTAGTTTTAAGTAGGTACTTCACTTACTTAGGATCCATCACGTGATAGGCGGAGATGGTTGTATGGAATCCCTTATACGCAAGTATCCTTCGTCGATCTAAATAGGGCGTGAAGATCTGGCATTCGTTTCTTCCGTGCAGTGGACTTACTTGCAACGGATGTTCCAGGGGTCATCGATGTAGTAGATGTGAAGGGAGATGATGCCGTAGGAGGTTCCCCACTCGCCAAGGCAGGGTGGTGCGTACGGGATGATGATCTGAAGGTATAATTAATACTTATTTTGTATAGCTGACGCGTAACACGTTCAAAATAGACCTACCTAACACAAATTAGGTCTATTTTGAAACAGTTCTCATTATAATAGTAAGTTGTCAGTCAGACACAAGATCAAGTCATCCAATCACAACCGTATCGTAATCATAAGACACTCCCAAAAAAAACTTCGATACATTTTAGAGCTACGGTAGCTGAATTGGTAGTGGGCCTGACCCGATAAACTTATGTCGGCTCATAGGGTGTGGGTTCAAAACCCGGTAAGGAATGTTTTTCAACACAATGATTAGATGAGTTTGAGACTTGGTCCTTCTAACTAACTCTATGTAAAAAATCGGCCAAGTGCGTGTCGGGCTACGCGCAGTGTAGGGTTCCGTAGCTCATCTCAATAATGGGGATTCTGAGAAGAGTGCTTTTATGAACATTTATTTAATGTAGATACTACCAGTTTCACACACCTGACAACGTTATTTAAGTAGTTCCTAATGAGAAATTTGTAGTGCGCCAAGTACATTTTATAAGTTGGTCGACTAGCTGTTACTCGTAAACTTGTAAAACCTACTTAGCTGTGATAGTTTTCCTTTTAACTTCGTGAATAACTGCCGTGAATTTTTTCACGTATCCAAAAACAACCTTTTGGCTGGCAGGAGGGGGGGGGGGGGGACACGTGACTAACAAAATTTTGCACTTTAAAGCGTAATGTACCCTAAAAAAAATAATTTTCAAAATTTTACTTCATCACTTTGTCGGCGTGATTAATATGTATACCCATGCCAAATTACAGCTTTCTAGTACTAAAAGTCTATGAGCTAGGCTGGGGACGGACAGACAGACAGACATGGCGAAACTGTAAGGGTTCCTTGTTGACTACGGAACCCTAATAATATTATAGTTAAAAGAAAGAACGTGTGTTATTTGAAATATTGTTCGAAGAATCTTCTGGAATGTCAACCTCATTTCCGTTGCTTGATGCAATTATGTTCGGCCGGGTAAGTACGACATCGACACGAGATTGCATCTTTGAAGTGGCAATATTGAGTTAGCAAGTCCTCAGCGTGTCGCTACTACGCTACATATGTGTATATCATAATTGGGTTTCGATAGATCGTAATTACGTTCTTGAAGCTCACTCGAAGTACTGTGGTGTTTCGAACCAGATTATAATATAGATGCATCATCATCTTACGTTAACAAATGGGTTAGTCCCATCTGTTAAAGTGCCTTATGAAACACGGAAGATTTCGACACATTTTTAATTTTTACATCATCCAGTGACCGGGTAGCCACTGGATGCGAGCAGCACAAAACCGGACGTTAATGGAGATCCTTGGGAGAAGCCTCTTTGTCCAGCAGTCGCAGTCTATTGGCTGAGATGATGATGATGGCTTGATTGGCAGATAAACTTACCTCAGCCACTTGCTCCTGAGTGGGTGGTATCTCGAACCAGTGGCGCGGCTTCTGCGGCGTCAGCTTGCCGAACATGATGAAGCCGGTGCCGATCATCTCCCCCTTGTTGGTCAGCTCAAACCACGGCAGCAGGTCCTCGCACTTCATTTGGCGCGTCATGTTGTAGTAGTAGTGGGTGCCTGGAGAAAGACCGGCAATGGAGTCTGTTGTTGTTTGATAAAGGTGGCTTGAGAGCAATATGGACAATACACTTAGCTTTTTTTTAAAGGTAGTTATTGCTTTTAGTCTATATACCCTTTAGGGTACTGGATTTTAGGGTTGTGGCAAACTTAAAGTTCCTCAAGCCATAGTGACTGAATAACCCTTAGAAGGTTTCTATAGGGCAGCCATCACGCATGTCCCAGTCCCCAAATATGTTCTCAGAGGCGCTTGAATCGGTTTCAAGAGCGGAAACTCCGAGGGCGTCTCTAAAGGCTCGGTATACAGGGTATGAAAAAACCCTTGCCGAAGCCTACGGATAGTGTAGTGTATAGTGTATACGCATAGTGTACATCAAACTTAGAAACATTAAGTAAACATAATTTTTGGGAAACGACTTTTATTTTTGGGTATCAAAAACAGGTGTTATTTATGACACGCAATGGAACGCGTGCAACTTAGTGATTGCGTGTAGCGTACGATACGAGGCGGCGGCGGGCCGCGAGCCGCATCATTGTGTACCTTCGATATTCATTGCGGTTTGTAACTTAAAACGTCTCTTTTTACTTGAAAATGGAAGAAAAATGGAAGGATGGAAGGAACATTACCTTTAGAAGAAAATTTACTAATAACCTTTTAAAACAAATTCCGCAAAAACCGTAAAAAATGTTTCGACTTTATTCCTCAACTAGCTGACCCGGCGGACTTCGTACCGCTTTGACAGTTTCCATGACAACAAAAGAAACATTTTTTATTGGAAATTAATTTTTTTTTTCACTAATTTCCGTTACTTATTATTTATGTTTCTCACCGTTTAAACCTTCCCTAAACTTCCACAAATATTTCAAAATCAAAATTAGCCAAATCGGTCCAGCCATTCTCGAGTTTTAGCCACTCAAACGAACAGCAATTGATTATTATATATATAGATGATACTAACACTTATTCTAAATAGCTGTTGCCCGCGACTTCGTCCGCGTGAGCTAAAGGCTGTAGTCTGTACAGTAAATTTTTATGTAGGTATCTATTTAAGCTTATTAGGGTATAATAAAATTATATGCATCGGAAATTTAGAAAATTGACATTGTATTTACCGACATACGTACATCTACTCACTCTTAATATCCTTTCAGCTGGGAATGCTGAGATAGACAAAGACAATCGATCTCCATTTAGTGTGGTTCTGGCATACTTCCTGTGCCTCCTTTACGTTCATCATTATTTTCATACATTATCTCTTATTCTTTCGACTATCATCTCTGCCATGTACATACATATATTCAGTTTGAAGCACAGAATCGTCACGTTCATACAGATTCTCACTCAGTTTCCCGTTTCAATTATCCCTCCACATACATTCAGTATACAACACCGTTTCTCGGTGGGTTGCGCGTATTTGCTACGTCATACAAACCTGAAATAGGTTTACTGACGCTAAATTATATGTAATAAAATTGGTATTTTACAGCTCAGGTACTCGTCCGGAGTCGTCCTAGGCACTGGTGAATCTTAGCTAAAATGTGTCTACTGTTATACTGTCCAACCACGGACTTCAAAATATTTTTTGCCTTGTCCACCGAAGCTGGATATCGAGTAGCAGGTAGCGGTCCAGGATTATTGGTTGTCGGCCAGAAGGCACAAAAAACTATTTACCAACTATGTTCTTATTCGTAGATACAAAATATCAATAAATTGAGAACTGTAATAAATTATATTATTGTCTATTAGGTAATACAGTATAGTATTTTATGTTACATACTTGCGATAAATTTGAACTTCTTCGTGGCATCTTGTAGGTAGGTAGCTTTTTAGAGGTAGATCACAGGACACAGAAAGAAGTTACCTCTAATTAAAAAAAATCTGAAGTCCGTGCCTCTAATACAGTTGTACCCTGCAAACTTAAACATTTTTGCAACTCTGATACCAGAGGTAGCCATCGTCTTATGCGATAGAAGAATGGAAAAACCATTTTTCTGTAATCTAGAAGTATGTAAAAAATTCATTATTTATAGGTTTTATGATATTAAAAATTGTTATGATACTTACTTGCTTATATTGTATCATTGAACACAGATTTATCCTATAAAAATGTTAAGAAACCAAAGTAAGAAACCGCTTACATGTGAAATAAGTACTGAAATAAGTGTTTAACTTACCTGCATCAAATGTTTCATAAAACTTTTACACAATGAATAATTAATATAATTTGAAAATTATTAACAAAATAAAAATAGGTACTTATTGCATTGCAAAACATCAAAATTTCCTTCTGTTCGTTTCAAAATTTGAGCGCCAATTTTTTTTTAAATTTTTCTGTTCTTGCGTTTTTTTACCAAATAGATTTAAAAAAATAACATTAAGTATTTTGGGCAACGACCCAAAGGTTTATACAGCCAAGCTATGTAATTCAAGATATCTTCTATGTGCAATATTTAAAAAAATAGAGATATGATTTTGGGCAATGATACAAAGTTTTATACAGCTAAATTTAATGAGTATGTAACATTTCTATGCATAACTAAAAAAAGAGACATTATGTTGGGCAACGACACAGAGGTTTATACCGCCAAATATAGGTAATGTTTTAACTTTTAACATTTCTGTGTATTAGAAAACTGCAATAAGCGCCGCGCGCAGGCGCGACTAAATAGCCATATTATTATTGGTTATTTTGGAAAATTAAACAAAAGGTGTACCTATGTACAGCCAAGTTTAATGATGTGCGTGATTTCGAGCTTGTTTTTATTTTCCGTCGCTTTACTACTGCGGTGCTAATGTTCGCTTAGGTGCCTCACAGATTTATAAAGGGTAGGTTTTACCTTAGAAAGTAACAAAACTTTTCTAAAATAATAACTTAACGAACGTATCTAACAGTTGGTCGCGTAAATACGTATATCGAAATTTGTTTAACATTTTTCGATTTGTATGTTATTCTCCGAAATTTTCTAAGCATTTTGGTGATAACCGCATCAAAATCGGTATTCTCATGACAACAACTATCAATGACAGGCTCAAAAGGGCAAAGAACCCAGAGCCGTAAAACACGATAGCAATAGAGAGCCAGAGCCTCAAATGCCAGAGCCGTAAAACTCATTAAAAAAAAATCCCGTATGTTACATAATAAACAACAGTTGGGAAGCTTCTTGGCGGGAAAGTGAAGCGTCATGTCTGCGGTTTTGTTTTATTTTCTAAAACTTGTGTTATTCTAATATTAATGTGAAATAATAGTGGATTATTAACCGTTAAGTGTTCGTGAGTGTGCATAAGTGTTGGTAAATGAAACAAAACAGTGCAACGTTAATTTTCAAATTCTCTCAAGAAGCTCGCGTGAGGACTTAGTAAAGCCCCACATCTTTACTGAGATACTCGAGGGATTGGGGGGTATATCATTTCTCACTTCCCATTTCTAATATCATTCATCATCGTCATTTATGGAAATATTGTTTATTTATGTATTACTTGTAAGAACAATTACTTTGACACTGGCTAAATGTGCTAATCGCACAAAGCCATCAACAAAAACAAAAAAAAAAAAACAACAGTTGGGAGTCTTGGCGGGAAAGTGAAGAGTAATGTCTGCAATTTTGTTTTATTTTCTAAAATTTGTGTTAATTCGAACATTAATGTGAAATAATGGTGGATTATTAACCGTTAAGTGTTCGTGAGTGTGCATGAGTGTTGGCAAATGAAACAAAATAGTGCAACGGCACTTTTCAAATTCTCTCAAGAATTCCGCGTGAGGACTTAGTAAAGCCCCACATCTTTACTAAGATACTCGAGGGGTTGGGGGGTATATCATTCTCACTTCTCATTTCTTCTTCTTTCTTCTCATTTGAAATATTGTTTATTTATGTATTACTTGTACGAAAAATTACTTTGACACTGGCTAAATGTGCTAATCGCACGAAGCCATCAAATAAAAGAAAAAAAAAAAAACAACAGTTGCCAAGCAACCAAGGATTAAATCCCGGTTTAGACCAAATCAAAATTTAACAATTTTCAAGTATTTATGTAGCCTATGTTATTCTCCGGAATTTTCTTAGCATTTCGGTAAAACCGGATCAAAATCCGTTCAGTAGTTCTCGAGTTTATCGTGTTCAAACAAACAAATAAACAAACAAACAATTTCTTTTTAAACTATTCTATCGTGTTCCGTAAGTGATTTTAAAGTATTTTTTTTTATATCTTGCAATTACAGATTTTTTATCCTTACGTTCTTATTATACAGGGTGTCTCATTTAAATCGGTCAGTATGGGAAAGTCTGAAACTATAAGACATACGAAGATCTGTTCTTAGGAACCATGTCATCGATTTTAATAAGAAGAAAAACTGCATTCATACATTTAAAAAAAACCTGTACTCAGCTCGGGAATCAAACCCGGTTGTTTTGAAAAAATAAACTTACACTATTTCTATTTAGATATCGATTGTGTAGGTCTTAAGCAGTAAATTGCTCTTTGAAACATGATGTCTAAAATGAATAAAATGCATTGTTTTCACATACTTTTATTTATTTTAGAAGGTGTTCGAAGTGACCACCGTTTTTTTCAATACAATATTCAACACGTTTAGGTAACGATCTTACAATTACAAAACCAGCAAAGAGGTACAAACAACCATAGAGACAATTTTACATGCCTGAACTTGTTGAATGTAACGGTGGTCACTTCGAACACCTACTAAAATAAATTAAAGTACGTGAAAACAATGCATTTTATTCATTTTAGACATCATGTTTCAAAGAGCCATTTACTGCTTAAGACCTACACAATCGATATCTAAATAGAAATAGTATAAGTTTATTTTTTTCAAAACAACCGGGTTCGATTTCCGAGCTGAGTACAGGTTTTTTTTAAATGTATGAATGCAGTTTTTCTTCTTATTAAAATCGATGACATGGTTCCTAAGGACAGATCTTCGTATGTCTTATAGTTTCAGACTTTCCCATACTGACAGATTTAAATGAGACATCCTGTATTTTTCGAGTATTTATGTAGCCTATATTATTCTCCGGATTTTTCTTAGCTTTTTGGTAAAAACCGGATCAAAATCCGTTCAGTAGTTCTCGAGTTTATCGACTTCAAACAAACAAACAAACAAACAATTTTTTTTTAACTATTCTATCGTGTTCCGTAAGTGATTTTAAGGCAACCTGTGTAACTTTTTTTATATCTTGCAATTACAGATTTTTTTATCCCTACGTTCTTATTATATGTATAGATAACTCCTTAACTATCAGGTATGGCTCCATACAAGAAAATATTAGTAAAGATGGGAACAATCCGTAGGTACTTTTCGTTTTCGTTAAGCTTCTTTTCATACCCAGTATACTCGGCTCGGTTTGACAGTGTCGTAGGGGGAAAATAGGGGTCTAATAGTAGATTGACGGAAGTCCAACCGATGAAGGGCGTCTGAATGTAGTAGAATCTATGAAGGGCGTCTGTACGTAACAGGATCTATGAAGGGCGCCTGTACGTAGGTAGGATCTATGAAGGGCGCCTGTACGTAGTAGAATCTATGAAGGGCGTCTGTACGTAGTAGGTTCTATGAAGGGCGCCTGTACGTAGTAGGATCTATGAAGGGCGCCTGTACGTAGTAGGATCTATGAAGGGCGCCTGTACGTAGTAGGATCTATGAAGGGCGTCTGTACGTAGTAGGATCTGTGAAGGGCGCCTGTACGTAGTAGGATCTATGAAGGGCGTCTGTACGTAGTAGGATCTATGAAGGGCGCCTGTACGTAGTAGGATTTATGAAGGGCGTCTGTACGTAGTAGGATCTATGAAGGGCGCCTGTACGTAGTAGGATCTATGAAGGGCGTCTGTACGCAGTAGGATCTATGAAGGGCGTCTGTACGTAGTAGGATCTATGAAGGGCGTCTGTACGTAGTAGGATCTATGAAGGGCGTCTGTACGTAGTATATGAAGGGCTACTCTGTTATGTTTCCTTACCCATGTTGGGCACGCAGTTCTGCTTGGTGAAGGCGGTGGTGTTGAGCTCGGCCTCGGAGATGGGCATTTTGAGCAGCTTGCCGTCCAGCCCGGTCACCCACACGCCGCCGTCCTGCAGCGTCGCGCCGTTTGCAAGTTGGGGCCCGTCACCTGCCTTGAGGGATTCTGGCAATGGACAGTTACAGTTAGTACTATTGTATAGAGATCAAACTGTCTCAACCGTATGTCTAAAAAAGGCGAAGCAGATCTTAAAAAATAAAAAAGTTCATTTTACTTTAAGGTAAATTAAAACTAATAAGAGCTGTTAGAGCTAAGATTTATGAGTAGGTATAGTAGAAGCTCCACATGAGGCTGCGTTTTTTTAGATAAACGAAACTTCACCTAAAAGTCCCATTTCTTTTTTTAGCCAGAGTCGCACAGAGTATTAACTTAGAAAACAGGCAATTAAAAAAAAAGTGATCATCACACTTGGAGTTTTGCAGCATTCAGTCATTTGCCTATGCATTGCCGTCTTAGGTAGCCTTAAACCCTGCACACAATACTGGTGTCTCACTGACCTTCCGACACGTAGTACTGGGTGATGGTCCAGTACTCCTTGGAGGGCTCCCCGTCAACCGCGGGCGCGCGCCACTTCACAAACTTCTTCTCGGGCTTGATGGCCAGCGACTCGAACTCGTCCACTGGCAGCTGTGGTGGTGGAAATGCAACATTAACTCTGGATTACACCTTTGATGCACGGATATATACATATGAATATTTATTTTTAAATTGTTATGTAGTATTTACAATGCTAAGGAAGTTTTCTTCCGACGGCCTTCCGTCGTAATGTTACCCCATGGTCTACCAAACGGCTTAAGTTCTTCCAATACTATTTTTAATTTGGTTAATTATCTTGGAACCTGGCAATGACCGAAGGATCAAAAATCAAACGCGCTTGGCGCTCGCGCACTGAAGTTATTGCGGGTCGTGGCACCGGCCACCACGAATTCGTTGTACACGTTACCTTATAGTATGTTTTTATGTTATTTTACTGGATCTAGAACACTTTAAACCAGAACACAACATTGCAAAACGTTGCTGCTTAGCCGCGTAAATACCTAAGTGTTCGCTCGAGTCCTGGGCAGATTCAACCTGGCATTCGCTTAATCAAAATATAAATGAGTAAGGTAAACTACAGAATTGATATCTAAATCATCACAATTGCTTTGAAACACGTAGAACATCTTGGAAAATTGTTTCACTGTGCAAGCAGTAATCATTCACCGATTTGCAACATATGTAAACGATTTTATACACGTGGCTTGTCACACTCTTTGCTTAGGTAGGTACTTTCAATCTAAAAATTTGAAACGTTTTGAAATGAAAGAAACTATGCGAAGAGATTTTATTAAATAACTGTACAAAATATTATACCTTTCTTAAAATTCCATTCAAATATATGTTTAAAGTATTTTCGTAGCGCCTAACCCCTGGAAAACTCACTACGACTGCTACGACAAACTACGAGTGCAAGACGAGTGGCTATCATTTTATTTGTCGAAACCAGGACGGCTATACAGACTTATATTAACCTAAACGAGTACAAAGTCAAATTGTAGAAAAATTTGTCTATTTGTAGAAGAATTTGTCAATTTGTACAAAAACTTCTGAGTGTGCATCTCTGGGTGTGCGCCGCGCCGCACTAAAGCGCAGCAATTTCTTCCTTGCACAAAATAAACTAATTTGTCTATTGTAAATGTAAATAAATAAACTACTTAACTACTTCTGGAAAATAAACAGTGGTTCGAGGAAGTTTGAGTTGCAAAGCAAACAAGTCTCCGCCGCCCGCGCCGCAACCATTTATCTAATTTATTTGAATGAGCAAGATCGATCGCTGTGGGGTCGGTGGACCGATGTGGTCATTTCGATCTAGAACCATCCAGGGTCTTGGATAATTCTTATGCAAGTTGCAGACGTTTAGAATAATAACATGGTGTTATATGCACTAAAATGTTAGTAAATAATATAATACAGAGAAACACTTTATTATGTGTCGTTTGTGCTTGCTAATAGATATTAAATTGTAAAACCTTAAAATAAATCAGTATCACTGAGATTATCACTAAAAGCGTTCTTTTTTTTCCACTATCCCCCATTATGATCTCAAGACGCAGTTAATGGGGTAAAATGGAAAAAAAGTCTACCTTACCTCATTGATGGGGCAAATCAATGGGGTAAAATGGAATAACCCTTATTTTATAAGCAACAGAGATATCCTAGCTACTTAAGTTAAAAAAAGTCTTCTTTAGATAGATCTAGTAAGTATGTCTATAATTTAAAAAAAACAAATCATTTATTCAGTTTAGGCTACAAATAGCTCTTATGAACGTCATTATGCCATCGGTTCGTATGTCTACTCTGAGCATCTACCTAGTACTAAGAAGAACCAGCAAGAAACTTAAAGTCGACTTTTAACCCACAATCACAGCAAGTTACAGTTTCGCAACGAAGCATAGCGCTTAGAGCAGGGGATAAAATGTTCTTCCAGGGGGACAGCACATGCGCAGCTCTTTCAGCGCCGAACTATTTTTTTCTAGAGTTTAGAAAGTCTAGAGATATCGGTCTTGAGATGTAATGATAGGATATTACTTACAGCAAGTTACAGTCCCGCCACGAAGCCGGCCGAGTCGAACAGGGGACAGACTGCCCTCCCAGGGGAACAGCAGTTCTATCAGCGCGCCCGGAGGCCGCTCTATGGAGACGGTTGGGCTAGTATTTGTTAGTGTGATGATGGGTTAGCACTCACAGCAAGTTGCAGTCCCACCATGAAGTCGGCCTCGTCGAACAGGGGCCAGACTCTCCTACCAAGGGGGACCGTACATGCGCAGCTCTTTCAGCGCCAAACAATTTTTTCTAGAGTTTAGAAGTTTAGGTCATAGCATTATGTGCATGAACACTCAGTTTTGAGATGTTATGATGGGATATTACTCACAGCAAGTTGCAGTCCCGCAACGAAGCCAGCCGCGTCGAACAGGGGACAGACTCCTCGCCCAGGGGGACAGTACATGCGCAGTTCCTTTAACGCGCCAGAGGGACGCTCCGTCCGCTTCCAGCCCTCAGCCTCGGCGTCGCTGATGGTGCGAGGGATCTTGTAGAAGTATTCCACGTTGGCGAGGGCGTCCGACCACCCAAATTTGACTAGAAAAAGGAATCGTCATTAGAGTAAGCTCTATAAGTAATGTCCATAAGCCGGTTTTCCTACTTTCTTAGTGTTAGAGCTTAGATAGCTTAGATTAAATCAAAGATGCAAAATCATTAAATGGTTTTAAAAGACGACTTAAAATGTATGTATTAGATGAAATATAAAGTCACAAAAATACTAATAAATAAACAAGAATTAAAACCACAATATATTTATAGTCATTTACATACCATTTGAAATCATAATAGTATCATAAAATAATATTTAAAATCATTTAACACACTTATAAAATTACTAATCAAACTTTTAAACTATCAGTATTGATCTGCCACATCCATAATGCAAGTACGCTCTGCGCGCTTTAGATCCGTGGTTGTCGGTGCATACAATCGTCTGTCGCTGACATTTTTGTAATTTACCCGACATAATTTTTTATATAATTTTGTGTTTTAAAGTGTACGCTCATTATGTCTTGCTTTCTTATGTTAAGTTAAAATGTTTATGTTTCTCAGTAAGTGAATATTGTAATTCTTTATGAGAAAATAAAGTTCTTAAACAATAGTTTTTCTATCGATAAAATATTTAAAGGCAACTCAGTAGTACATAGATAGACTTTTTGATGGACCATTTATAATGGTATTTATAGTACTCTTTTTAATTTGACTTGAGTATCTGTTGCTGTAGTGACATAAATAATGGTTGTGGTTTTATAATCGATAATAATATAAAAAGCAAAAATATAAACTCACCTCGTAATCCGTTGTGCCGCACAGCTGTAACAATTAAAAAATATTATTTGTTAATTTAAAAGTACTCCTTTGTGTTGTGACAGTTAGTTATCTATCTTCATTTAAACTACACATTATACGAGTAGGTACACAGATGCTGACATTTTTTTAATAAATCATAACATATTTATTATTAAAAATGTACAACCAAATTTTATATAGTTTCCTAATAACTAACGGTAGGTACAGCCGTCCGGTGTAGGAGTCCAGGGGCAATTCGCGGTTTTAGGCTTTGTGTGTTTATTTGTCTGGATCTAAAACCGAGGATCTAATCACTAAACCACAGCTGTTGTCAAAGATACTATTTCCTTCGATCAAAATTGGTACCTATCTACTATTTCTTTTCACTTAAGTTTGTGACACAAATAAACTTTTCTCTCTTCTACGAGTATGGTTGAAGTAGTTATACTTATTTTATTTTATTTTATTAAGGAACAGCAAACAGTCACATTACATCTTATAACATAAAGATAAAGTTAAATCTATATTAACAGTAATGTAACCCACAACGCTATTCTCAGAGTGATACAAATAATAGTTATAAAACGCTAGAGGGTGCTGAAGTGCAAATACAAATTATTTAAGTTAATTTAAACATTTACACCTAAGTAAGTAATAGTAGTAAGAACTTAAGATTAAATATAAAACAAGCAAAATATAGATATATTATAGTACATAATAATAAATGTGACAATTAATTATAATACATTGAAGAGTTTTTATCTTTTTATATTTTATATTTTTGAAGAGGTTTTATCTCTGTGACTAAATCAATTTATTAACATTCTAAAGTGTTGTGAAACGAATAGGTAGTTAATCTTTCCTTAATCATTTCTTTTTAGTTCCACTGGTCTTCCTCATCGCGTGACGTCAGCCAATTAATGACTTTAAACTGTTGTCAACACAACAGTCGCCTCCCAAACTGGTTTACCATTTTATCCTCGTCCTACCTGTTTCAATCGATATCATATGTAACATATATATTTAACTATGTTAGTTTGCCACTATAAGTATGTTGACACTCTTAACTATCTAATTGATTTGCATGTTGGGTTTTCCTTAGCTTCATATTAGGTGGGCTATAATAGTTCTACAAAAGGTAAAGGTAAATAGTTAGTTTTGCTCCTAGTGCTTCCTGTATTCGATATATAAGTTAGTAAGAGATTCATCAAGAAGATTAGATTAAGAATTTATTAAACAAACAAACATCCACTAATATTATAAAAAGGTAAAACTTATTAACTGCTTCGCTTGTATGTAGGGAATAACATCTGAAAGTACTAAAACGATTCATAAATTATTTAATTATTTAAAAGCCTTTATTTTGTGACAGAAAGAATTTAAGAGTCGCATGCCCGGAGTTATTGACTATACTATATACAAAACAATATACACTGTGTGGAATTTAACAATCAGGTAGATTGGTATCAAATAATAATACGAAAACACAAATAATTTAATAGAAAAATAATAAATATTAACGCAAGAGCAATTGCCAATATCAATACGAGATCAGACTAATAAACTATTTTTTTATTTTTTATTTTATTTACTTAATCAGCCTTTAGCAAAATATTAAAAACAGACGAATTGTAATTCGATTTTTTCAAATAAAGAAGAATGCCTCTTCTTTTTGACTTCATTTACAAAACTATAAGACCTTGTCGAGAATCCAGACTTTAAAGCTTCAAAGCTTTATTTTAGGACCTTCTTGACCTAGACTTGAGTGTTGGATCTATAAATACTGAACCAGTCTGTGCCGCTCGTTCAAGACCAACAAGGTGTCCTTGAACCATCTTGAACCCTCTATGGTTCAATGCAATAAAACAAATGATACAATTTAAAAAGGTAATATAAATTTGAATTATAGAAGGCATTAACAATGATGACACAGTGGTACATAGACACTGAAATTTATAAAATCAATATTCAAAATTATTATTCAGTTTAGGCTACAAATAGCTCTTATGAATAATGCTATGCCATCGGTTCGTTAGTCTACACAAGGCGGGAGACGAGGAGGAGAAAGATTCGAACCCGCACCTTTAGACACCACACCGGGTCACGCGCAGTACTAATTAGGCTATCGTGACGAGTACAACCACGTCCTGTACACCGATCCGATTTAAACCCCTCGGAGAATCTAGTTAGGGTTCGGATCGGATCGGGGAGTGGAACAACCTGAGGGCGCCGGTTGACGGGGCCGTGGTTAGCACCACCGGTGGTCCGATCCGGTCCGAACCCTTCGAAGAATCTTGTAGGGCACGGGGACGCGCACTAGGCGTGATGCTGTGCCCTCTAGAAAACTTCTGAAGGTGCATCGTTTCAAACGGCTTGAGGAACCCTTCAAGTTTCTCGCCGCCCCCAAAAAAGCCCGGTGAAGCTGAAAATGCTCAGTGGCATGCAGCAAACTCTCTTTAAAAAAAACGACCTGTACAAAATGAACAAAGACGAATGAGAAAACTCAGAGGACATAGCGCATAGCTGCTTACTTATTACAAAATACTTTTTATAGAACATGTTGTTCACTCGAGAGATCACAGTTAAGGATCACAGTTTATAACAGACCGCGAGCGGATGCTGGTCAATCTACTAAGGAATGTTTGAAGAGCTAACACAGTACTAGTGTTATGTAAAAGAAACTGCTATGGTTAGTGCCACAAACACACCATTGGTTTTTTTTGGAGAGTTCACTGATCGCCTCAGGCGCCATTTCCAGCTTCACCAGGCATTTTGGGGGCGACGAGAAACTTGAAGGGTTCCTCAAGCCGTGTGAAACGAATCACATCGGATCACCGGTGGTGCTAACCACGGCTCCGTAATCCGAGCCGAAGTCTGAGCCTTTAAAGGCACCCTCAGGTTGTTCCGCTCCCCGATCCGATCGGAACCCTTTGGAGAATCTAGTAGGGCACCGGGGACACGCACTAGCGCGTGATGCCATTCCCTCTAGAAAACCTCCGAAGGTGATTCGTTTCACACGGCTTGAGGAACCCTTTAACGTTCAAAAAAGCCCGGTGAAGCTGAAAATGCCGTTTGACGCAAACCACCGGTGGTTCATGTGAATGGCTACAACCCTTCTGCTTCTACTTTTGCATTATCTTAAAATGTGAAACGCTCTCCCAGCACTCGTATTCCTTCCTAGAACATGGATCCTCTAAATGAGGTGTGAAGAAGCAACTAGAAGGTCGGCTAATGAGGCACAAGCCTGCTCCACTACTTGTCTCCGCATCAGGCATGGAGCGGATTTATTAGAATACTCTTAAGTAAGTAAAGTAAGTAAGTAAATAGCCTATATACTGTCCCACTGCTGGGAAAAGGCCTCATTGAAATCAAGTCATCGCTACAATTGATGGGTACTGACTTAATCACGCTTGCCAAATACGATGTGGTGATCACAAACCTGGGGTATGCATCGAAAAATCCGGAACACACTTTGCCCGACCTGGGAATTGAACCCGGGACCTTCGGGTATCGGGCCGAGCGCTCTGCCACTCGGCCACCGAGGCGTTATTAGTCATACATTAAAAAAAACTGTATCAGTTCGAAGCGTAAGTTATGATCACGATGTTGCAGGTGTTAATAGGTTGTGGTGACCGCTTACAAACAAGTATACAGTACTAGCGGCCGCTCGCGGTTTTACCCGCGTGGTTCCCGTTCCCGTGGGAATATCGGAATAAAAACTATCCTATATGTTAATCCAGGTTATAAACTATCTGTATGCTGAATTTCATCCAAATCCATTCAGTAGTTTTTACGTGAAAGAGTAACAAACATCCATCTATACTTACAAACTTTCGCGTTTATAATATTAGTAGGATGTTTGTTGTTAGCGTGTTAAGATTTTTTATTTGAAAAAAAAAATATTAACGCTTCGTGTTGAAGTGTTTTTGCTTGTTATGAGACAGTTATAAAAATATCGACATACCCGAAGCGACGGCGATCGCAGCCATCATCACGATGAAAACCTTCATGGTGCAATCTCTCTCAAGTCTTCGTTCAGAGATGCGCACGAGTGGACAGACTAGCGCAGACTGGTGCACTACGCCGGCTTTAAAGCAATTTGGCCAGCGTTGAACAACAACACAGCATCAAATCTTTATCTCACAACCGGCTTTACACAGCATACATTGCCTATTCACACGCTATACCAAAATGAGCTCTTAGTATTCAACAATCTTTGTATCTTGAAATTTTATAAATATCAATCTGTTTAAGAGCGCCGAAGGTCTTAAGGAAATTGAGTTTGTTGTTTTTTCGCATGTGGTATTGCATCTTTAGTAAACAGTTGTATATTTTTAAAGGACTCTAAAACAAGAATCGTTTGCTTGAGGAAAATTGAGATGAATACGAGTACCTAAGTATGTATATTCATAACTAATGGAAAAAATAAACAATATTTTTCGGTTTTGCAGACAAAGGAAAAGTTCATGCATGAATTTGCCTTATAAGTAATGTTTGTATGCTACATAATACTAAATAATTACATACAAAGACAACAACAAAAATAAATACGCTTAACGTAATCGCATAACATATTGATTTATTTACCTATTCGATGAGCGAATTTAAGAAAGTCACTTTACAAGTGACTGTGTTATGGTCCAAATTGGTATAAAATTATAGTATAATGTTAAAAAAATGTTATAAGTAACAGAATACCTATGTAATAAAATAGAATAATACAATATAATTTATAATAAATATGATAATGTTAAGTAATAAATGTAATTATAATTCTAGCTAACTGCACTATTGTATTAGGAAAATCCTGTAATGATAGCTGTATTTGATGATGAATAAATAAATAAATAAATAATTTATAATTTGATGCATTTTTTTAAATTTGAAATACCGTGATAAGTGTCGATAAAGTTGCAGATGGTAGAGCCACAGCACTTCACCCGGAATTTATATATTCTGTACAGGAATCCTCAAACACTGAGGAACTAGTTATTAACTCTTGTGTATTTTAAACAAGAATAAAATGTGTATCTAATGTGCATCAATATCACTTAAATTATTTAATTATTCTTGAACCTATTGTAAAAGCTGCGAGGGTAAGAAAAAAACTTTTGTAAGTAGTACTTCACTTTATTTGTAGCATCTTGTAGTTGTAGACATTCATCTTGTTCATTTTGTGGCAGTATCAAGACTTTCCATCTATTTTAGATGGCTTTTAAAGTATGGTCTTATCACTAAAAGCAATATCTTAAGGCAACTTTAGAGAGATGCATAAGTCTTGAACAAACACACACTTGAAACAAAATTAACTACCAGATGAGAGTATAAGTACAAGATGCCACAAGTGAAGTTAATTCTGCTGTCTGTATTTTGGACTTGCTCTTACGGCCGAGTTGGCACCATTTGAAAATACCTACTCTTTTCGTCGTCGTCAACTCGACCGACAGTGAAATCTGAGGTAATTATGCAATGTTATTTTTAGTTTATACGAAACCTGAAAACTGTTTGTTCAGAATTAGTAATAGAATAGATTTCAATAATTTTTATACCATGTTACATTTTGACCAAATAATATTTACAAAATCTCAATTATATTATACCCTACTAAAAACACACAACGGGACTGCACAAAAAGCTTGTAACTTCGTGAGTTTTTAAGATATTACTTTAATTTTTTTTTGTACTGATTCTTATGAAAATATTGATATGTGCTGTTCGTGGACTAATAGGCCTTCAGCTGTTCGCGCATGTGCTATTCGTTCTTGTGCTCTAAGTGAACTACCTCGCTAGTATGATCTTAATTTTGACATTCGATCAAGTTAATGCAAACGAGAACGTTTTTACTATCCGTATTCATTCGATAACGTTTACGACAACAAGATATTTTTTATGGCTGAATTCTAAATTGTCGATAAGAGCCGCTGCTACCCAGTCGTCACTGAAACTATTTTTGATCTCACATCTTTTGGACATTTGAGTTGTCCGGAAAACTACAAAAAATTTCTTTGAAAACAATGGAACCTCATCATTACATGTTTTGATCGTTATAACGATCGGTAGTAACAACTGGGTTTACCCATACTCTAATTTTTCGTTTAATATGATCGAATGGTGAATGAAACTCGCACTTCGCAGCTAGACACTCTGATCTGACCACCGTTTGGGACATCATGGACATGGGTAAGTGGATAGGGCAGTATTTGTCAATAGGCGATGTCGTGGATAGGGCAGTATTTGTCAATAGGCGATGTCGTGGATAGGGCAGTATTTGTCAATAGGCGATGTCGTTGTTAGTTACAGTTGGCTGTATGCAAAAGTACGACCGCAGTTCACTGACTAACCGTAAAAAATATACCGGAAATCCTTGAAGGAGGCTTATGTCGTCATAATAATTATAAATATAATGTAGCAAGAACAATTATGTTGTCAGTGTCTTATGTTTTAATGTTTGCTTGATCTAAGTTAATAGATCTAACATACCTTTATTTGTAACTTTTTTTATAGCCAGAGGAAAACGCACTGCCTCGTAACTACCACAGCGTCCGGGCCCGGGAAGACGCGGATGGTTATGTGGGGCTCTAACGGCTCCCGCTTCCCCGATCAGGTCCAAACGCCTCGATAGAGATTCGGGAGGAGGAGGGGCATACCTTCTAAAAACCACTGTTCTTCCTTTAAAATATTGTTGCTATGGTCAACCGTGACCACCGTCAGTTCACCCCCCAACCAAGACCCAGGCACCCAGAAAGTCTGGGAGTGCTTCAAATGTCTGGGGCACGCGACGGAGGGTTCCGGAGGAATTATACAAAACTCAAACTGCGCGCCGCACGCAGCACTCGTCGTCCGATCCGTCAAAACCTTTAGGTAATTGTATCTAACATTTATTTTTAACTCATTTTCTCATTGTTAGTCAGTGTTGTACTCGTATTCTATTTTGAGAAATTAATGCCATAGAGCATCTATAGCTTTAACCATAAAGGTAAGAACTAAAGTCAAAACTGATCCCGTGTGGTGGTGCGTGCGTATGCGTAAATGCAATACCTACAATGGTTTAAAATAACACAGAATAAAGATATTTTGAAATTTTGAAATCCTTTTTCCTTTTGCATAATTTTATTCTGAAATTAATTGCTAAGCTTGGCGTACAGGGCACGGCGAAGTATTTATGCAGTGCCGATGCCGGCCAAAAGGTTAAATTTTTACAGTTTTTTTAAAACGCCTTCATGAAATGTGTTGGCAACAAATCAATTTACTGCGATATGTAACGAGGCGCCGCGCAGGCGTTATCATTGCAATGGTTTGTAACTTTTGGCTTCCAGCCATTAAAATAGAAAAATGTAAAAATCTTTTAACATCCGCAGAAAGCAGGTTTACTTAGACCATGTACTTAACACGAATATATAGGCATAATTTCTCATTAAGAAGCTAAGAGATCGTTATTGAAGATATGTTGAAGCGTCATGCAATCATATACGGTAAAATATGTCAAATACGTCAAGATGTGTTATTAAGCTTATTTATGATGATAATAATCTGTGTCAAAACTTTAAGTATTTTAGGTACCTATCATTTTATGAACAAAGATAATTGATATGAACCGGACTAACATAAAAAATAACTGCAAAGAGAAAAAACTGAAAAGAAAAAAACAAGCTCTACGATCCCAGAATTCAGTTTAAGCAATGTTGAATGCAACGTGAGATATTTCCTTGTCCGATACCTATACTTAAATAATAAAATCTATAATAAATAAGTATTTATAAATACATTGAATATTGATAGTTGTCGCAGGCGGGGACAACCATCAACCAAAGAGTGTGCGGATTTACCACGGCCACTTGGCCGCTGTCTATTAGACATAGAATACATAGAATCTCGGACCATCTCAGACCAGTCCTAGCGCAGCTGTTGCAAAATTCCGTGCTCGTCCGTTGCTCGAGCGCGTTTGTATGACGCTTTAAAAAATACATCAACTTTGATGTATTTTTTGAGTATGACAAAACCAACGAATCTGAAATTTTGATATAGATCTTCTTAGAATGACTTCATGCCTTTGTCTTTAAGAGCGTTTACGCCGCACACTAGCGCCACTAATGAAAAAAAAACATATCTAGTAATTAGAGATAGAAAATCAAATTATGCTCAACAAACTATTTGAATGAAGACGTTACGGCCACTTTTAACTATAACGCCATATTTAACTAAACCATAACATGTCAGGTGTTCATTAGGTGACGTAAAAATGCTAAATTACCTTATTCAGATAGTTTGTTGAGCATAATTTGATTTTCTATCTCTAATTACTAGATATGTTTTTTTTTCATTGGCGGCGCTAGTGTGTGGCGTAAACGTAAACCCCTCAACAAAAACCCTTGCTCAAAAACACGATTGTGCAATTTTGACTCGATCGTACCTATAATTCTTTACGAAAACACCTCTAAAAAATCATTAATGCTAAAATTACAATGAAATTACTTAATCTATATGTTTTGAAATCACTCAAATATATTGGTAACTTCAATATTCGTGATTTAGTTGCTGCATATTTTGATAACTAAGTAGCATTATAAAAATATTTTTTTAGATTCTGTTATACGTAGCGCCTGCGACAATTGAGACCATGAAAACAG
The DNA here is from genome assembly GCA_947562085.1 of Eudonia lacustrata. Lineage (NCBI taxonomy): Eukaryota > Metazoa > Arthropoda > Insecta > Lepidoptera > Crambidae > Eudonia > Eudonia lacustrata. The sequence continues at coordinate 5,595,971 of OX387326.1, read as the reverse complement.
GTGTACAAACCACTCGACCAAGGAGGTCGTCATTTTTCAATGTATGGAGTTTATAAAAACGTGGCGAGTTTACAATAACCCATTTTAACGCCTTGGTGGCCGAGTTGCTAAACGTTCGGCCCGATACCCGAAGCATCACAGAAGAAGTAACAGGTCCTGGGTTGAACTCCCAGTTCGGGCAATGTGTCTTTCGCATTTTTACATGCATATCTCGGGTTTGTGATCATCCCCAACCTGCATTTGGCAAGCCCAAAGATTTGAGATTTGGATAATTAAGACGACAACTCGATTTGTGAACATACAAAAAGGCTGATCCTTACTGATGCTGGCATAAGGTCGACAATACGTAGCGCCTGCGACAATATAGACCGCAAATTAACAGTTAACTTAAAAAATATTAAAAAACAATATTGATTTTAGTTATCAAAATATGCAGCTACTAAATTACAAATATTGATGTTATCAATATATTTGAGTGGTTTCCAAACTACTATATAGTATTAAGTGTAATAATAGTGTTAAGTAATTTTGTTGTAATTTCAACAATAGTGATTTTTTAGTGGTTTTCGAAAATAATTAAGATCGAGTCAAAATTATATTATCGTGTATTTGAGCAAGCAAATTCAAGATAGAGACATGAATTTACCTATATCAACATTTCAGATTCGTAAGTCTTACTATAGTCTTAAACTATTCGACGAAAGATGGTGTATTTTTTCAATGTGTCAAAATTCAAAATTCAAAATCCAAAATAATTTATTCAGTTTAGGCTACAAGTAGCTCTTGTGAATGTCACTATGCCATCGGTTCTTAAGTCTACTCTGGGCGGGAGATCTTGTACTGAGAAGAACCGGCAAGAAACTCAGCAAGTGTCCAGCTCTTTTCTCCCTTACAGCGTCAAAAATATTGGAAAATGCCCTATCATAACAGGACACTTTCCATTACAAATAAACACAAAAAATATATAGAAGACAACCACAACATGTAAAAAAAAACAAACATAAAAAATCTAAGTTAACAAATTTACATCAGATAAATATGTAAAAGTTTCAATTTCCACAATGTCATACAGTACCACTACAGTCGCCCTAAGTCAAAGTCATTACCCATCAATTGTAGCGATGACTTGATTTCAAAGATGGAGGCCTTTGCTTAGCAGTGGAATAGTATATGGGCTATTCCTTAGTACCTATTTATTTATACTGTATCGCCGCTCGTAAGTTAATGGACTTCTTACCACACCAGTTGCACGGTCTTTCCGCTAGGGATATCTCCCGGAATCGCTTGCGCAACCGATTGCTATTCTATTGTTTCGATTCGAAATCGGGACATTATGATATTCGATTGCGTCACTCTGTACTTGGCATACCATTTTTGTGGTTGTGGTGACGAAAGTGTTTTTGCAATCCTCTGAGGTAGGGCAGGAAGTGAATTGTTGCAGATTACCCATTTCTCAAAACGAAGAGTTAATAATAATTAATGCATTTATTTGTCATCACAAACTTACACAGCATAATTACATACATTAAACATTTATACAAGTTAAAATTGTGTGAGACTGATGCCTGAGAAGGTATGAAAATACCTGAGATCTCAGGTCATCAGGCTCCTACTACCTCGAACCGCTTTGACACAAAAAGATGGTGATGAGTGAGTGACATCATACAATTCAACGACATTATGTGTGTGTGTGTGTGTGTGTGTGCGTGCGTGCGTGCGTGCGTGCGTGCGTGCGTGCGTGCGTGCGTGCGTGCGTGCGTGCGTGCGTGCGTGCGTGCGTGCGTGCGTGCGTGCGTGCGTGTGTGTGTGTGTAGTGTTGGGTTGTTACTCAACATAATTAAACAAATGGTTGTAGATACTGAAACTGAATTAAAAGGCAAAGGTCACCAATTCCAAAAAATGCGAAAACAGTTTCGACCAAAAAATCCAATTTTGATGACGCCTATTGAGATAAATGAGTGATATCGTGTTTTATTAGAATTATCACTCTACCCTGTTCAAAGACTAAGACCGGCACTGTGAGCTGTAGGAATTAACCCTCTCTTAGCCACAGAAGTAGACAATGGGATCCATCACCCCGCTTGCGAAAACGCAATGATAACCTGTACACACCAAATATACCGAAAAAAGCTCTCCCGCTGTTAAAAAAAAACATTTTGGTATAACATGTCAGTTTAATCTTCCTTTTTTCTTCCCAAAACTTCCCAAAAACCGTTGGGCGTCTTAAAGTATTTCAAAATTCTAATTTTCTAAAAGATTTACATCAATTAGAAATTCTGCGCAAGTACCTCACTATTATTACTATCAGGTTTCATGGTTTCATCAACTCATGGTTTTAGTTGTTGGAATTAACCCTTAGCCAACAGGGTCCATCACGCCGCTTGTGACAGCACTACGATATCCGGCACACGCAAAGTTTACCCAAAATAAGAGGCAAACACTCCCCCGTTGTAAAATAAGAGATATAACGTTTTATAAGTCACATTTGTGGTGTGTTAAGTTTAAAAAAAGTCTTGAGCTCTTGTCAATAGTTATGTCAGTTATTTTTAAACAGGAGAAAATCCCTTTATATATTTGACAGCAGAATACGTACCATTGGACGTCTCAAAAGTATTTCTCGTTTCGTATAACCCTTACAGTTATTACATATTCTATGCAAGCCGCTCACATTAACGTTAGGAAGCGAGCCGTGCCGCACTTATTAATTAAAACCATGAGCTGTTGGAATTAACCCTCGCTTAGCCAACAGGATACGCGGAGTAGCCAATGGGATCCATCACGCCGCTTGTGACAGCACTACCACTAAATAAGAGTAGGTACCCCAGAAGGTAAGCTTGTTACATACTGTGCTCGAGCGACGGATACATAGACAGGTTTTCACGGAAACGGAATTAAGTCGCGAGCTTCTCTCAATCCCCCATTTCCGTAGGCCCAAACACGCTTTGTCGGATCCCCCCAATCAGTAATCAGTGACCTGGGTTGCCTAATTGCGGCACAAGTACTGCGACGAAGTCGTCGCTTAGTTAATTCAGCCGACATAGACAGCATCACTGCAGATTGAGCGTTGGGCTCTCTATGCAGCATATGTAGCCACTTCAAGGCTATAGGCAACACCAGGGCGTGTTTTTTTTATAGTTAGCTCGGCAAATGACTCCATCCCACCTTATGTTAAGTGGAAATGGAGTCCAGACGCGAAGATAACTGGTGCAGCGTGGAAACAAACGTAGCTTCAGTTAGCTTCACTCTGCCGGCCCACAAGGTGCTTCTTCACGCCTCTCTTGAAGGACCCCATATCATAGGAAGGAGGGAAAACGTGTGCTGGTAGACTATTCCACCTTTTGGAGGTGCGACAAAGAACCGAGTCACCAAATTTCTTTGTGCGCGATGGAATATTTGAGACAATGAAGCGGTGACCCCGAAGAGCAGCACTTGTACTCCTATGAAGAAAGGGAGAAGGTGGGATGAGGTCAAAGAGCTTTTCAAAGCACTCGCCTTGGTATAAGCGGTAAAATACGCCGAGTGACGCAACATCTCTATACGCAATTGCAGAGATTCAAGAAAATGTTCAGTCAGTAGGAGTCTGACACAGGCTAGCTCAACCGCTTGAGGTAGAGTCCTACTATGAAGTATTCACCTTCCCCCCATCGGGTTGCTAGTTTTAGCCCCATCTGCGGGGTTAAAACAAGAAAAAAAAAGACACGGCATCTCGGAACATCTGGACTCGGACTCGGACTGGTTCGAACTGTTCCAAGATTCGTGTCCGTGAGAGGTGTTGTTGTTCGAGCTCGGTGTGTATTGAGCTTACCTTCTGTGGTTTTATTTCGTGGCGCTACGATATCCTGCACACGCAATGGGAAGGCCCGGCGAGCTGGCATTGTTTGGAGTTTATGTCGTGACACCGATTTCGGATCCGACGTAAACCCCCAAAACAAATGACTATTCGTTTCTAGCGATTGCAAAATGGTATTGCATTCGGCATTGCTACTTTGTTGCATTGAAATCGGGAAATAGGATTTGGTAATATGAATCTGTATCCGGCCACGTTTCGCCTGTTACCAATGTAGGAAACAGTATTACAGTTGACAGGAAAATCATTCACAAAAGTTTTTAAACTGATACAACTGTTTTTTTTTTACAGAAATATTTTTGAATTTTTTTTTCGCTTGCCCCGAACATTTAGATATTCTCATGCTCTCCAACTCCAACTATCTTTTTGCATCGTCAACACGTCACTCCGTCCGTCTTAAAGCGCATGAAGGGCAATGTACACACGGCGGCAGATCAACCTACCCAAAACTGTCAAATTTCTACAATCAATTTTAAACTTTATTGTTTAGTTTTAAGGATCAATATTCATTGGAGAGATTTGACAGATTTAGGTAGGTTGATCTGCCGCCGACTGTACCATTTTTCACCTCACTTGCTCGAAAAAGCTTACTTCCTCCTTCAAAATCTGGTTGCTTGCTGCTTTTTCCCCGCTTGGATGGAAAAGGTTTTTGAATTTAGAACGAACGTGACTATGAACAATACTTATGGTGCGCACTATTCTTATACTGCGAAATAAGAAATTCGAACTTCGTTTTGAGCCGTCCCGCTCACACTAATAGGTGTGTAAATGAGACAGTATATTACGAATTTAGAACTTGTTAGTAGACCCCTAATTTTCTTTCTTAAAAAATCATATGAAGTAATCATAGATTAATAAGGAAGTAATAAAACTGCTTTTTATTAAAGCTTAACTGTTTTTCTTCCGTCCTCCATTTTCTCGCAGTATAGTGAGGTGAAAAGTTGTGTGTTTTGCTCGGCAGCAAAGTTGTTGTGCGTATCGTGCCTTGAAACCCTCGTTACGCTCAGGATTCTTCTTTCGCTTGCTCGGGTTTCAATACAAGCACTCGCACGAAACAACTACTTTCCAGCCTTGCAACCCTACCAATCCATGCTACCCATCAATCTGAAGCAAGTACATATTTTTTCAATTAAGTGCTAAATATTTATAAAATTTATAAAATACAGTGAAAAAATTAAACGCCCATCCGTCTACCCATCACTAAAAATCGTAAAATAAAATATTTTAACAAAAAAAAACTGACTTCAAAAAACAGGAAACAAAAAAAGTTAAAACAGCTTTAAAAAGCAAGAAATAATACATATTGAAATCATATTATGAATTACCTAGATACGCATATCAGTTTTAAAGATGGTCAATTGCAGTCGGGTCTTTACAATAAAAAAGTGGAGATAATGGAACAACTATAAAAGTTTAAATGAAACAAAATTGTCCCCCAGCCGACTACCAACCACCCGACGTCAATAGACCTTCTTTAAAACTGATATGCGTATCTAGGTAATTAATAATACGAGTATGATTTCAATATGTATTATTTCTTGATTTTTAGAGTTGTTTTTACTTTTTTTAGTTTCCTGTTTTTTAAAGTCGGTTTTTTTTGTCTGTTGTATGTTGTTTAATCATTATTCATTGTTTTAGGCCGAAGAAGACTGCGAAAAAAGGAGTAAATGATGAATAAATGAATAAATTGAAATTGAGGAGAATGGAGAAAAAATTGGATCTGAGACGATATAAGGAGACAGAGAATTTTCCGTTTCAAAAATATAAGATCATTGAAGAGTAAGAAAGTTATGTTTTGCAGAATGCGGTCCAAAACTATGATGCTACATACGTCTATACCTAAGGTATTTACTGTAGGTTCAGTCTTATTGTTTTAGGATAGCGCAAAGAAAAACTCTTAATCTCGGGTCCTAAACTATAGCGTTAGACAAACATACAGACAAAACTACATAAGACCTAGACAGTTAAAGGAAAAGCGGATTTATGAAGCAAGTGGCCTTTTTTCGTTGACACAAATGTTCCGTGACAATAACGTGACTGTATGTATAATAATATGTCCTTTGGGTTTTTAAATTGTTTAAACAATTACAGGCCGGTGCGGTGTGCTCGGCATTGAACTGGTTTCCAGCATAATTGCGTATTGTTATTAAATGTTCAATGTTAACGTAATCGGTGAAAACAAATGCCATTCATCGGACACGGCAGAGGCTTACGGATGTACTATTTTTGTGATGACCTACATACACTTCAGTCTTTTTATTTCAATGGACCCTGAAAAAGGTTTGAAACGTCAAGATAAAATAATAATAATAATAAGTAGCATGTAAAATAAAAATATAAAAATGTTTTGATTTTTGATGTGTAACATTCTTTCCGCTTGCCTTATTTGTGGGAGTGATTTCGTGAAAAGGGACGGAAGTAGGGTCGTAACAGTGTGATCCGTAACAGGGAGATCGGCTCGCCTTCTATATATACAAAAATTGTTGGGAGTGGTTTCATAGAAATGTGATCGTAACATTGTGATACTACCGCTCAATTTATGAACGCAGTAAGTACAACTTACTGTGTTTGTGATTGTGATGTTTTAGGTGCTGCCTGCTGACATTACGATCTATTTTCTCGAAACATGCGCGGCAGGATAGGATAACAGTGTGACATGTTTTCTAATGAGTAGGTATTTACTGCATTCTCTTTATGATTTGTAATAAAATTTATGGAGTCAGAAGCGCACGCAAATATAAAATCGATATGAACAAGACATAATTATTATTTTAAGTGACATATTGTGTTTCGTGTCACATGTTAGTACATGTAGTCGTACAAAACGGCTTGATCGATTTTTATGAAATTTTATATGTATATTCGGTAGTTCTGACAATCAGTCGTAATCTATTTTTCATACCCCTAAGTGATAGGGTGGTCCACCCCAAACATTTTTTTTTCCAATACAAAATGTTTCACGATTTGTTTGTTTTGTTGTCATAGAAACGATTTGATTGTATTGTTGACATAGAAACTGTCAAAGCGATACGAAGTCCGCCGGGTCAGCTAGTTGTAATAAAGATTTCAACAATTTCGTGTGACTTTTGACGATTGTTTAGGGGCACGTTGCGCGACACTGACGCGGGACACATGCGCTCGCTCTCGGAGCGGGAGCAAGCAACATGTCCCGCGTCACAAATGTTGCGGGCATGTTGCGGGACACCGGGCTACGTTGCAGCATCACGTTGATTGCGTGTTGCGCGTCATGTTGGGGTACATTTTGTCCCCTAGTGTATCCGAGGCTTAAGTGAAACATTAGGGCCACAAAATGAGGAGGACCTAGAAGGTAAACTAAATACGTTTCGCGTTCGAGCAACTCACACATAGACTCCTTGTACGGATACGGATCTCGGAACAGCTCGGAACAGGCCAAGCGCTGCTAAAAACAACGCTTGTTTTTTTTATATAAACGCTTATTTCTTCTTTTATTGTCTGATTTCAGGACTAAACTGGGATGGATTTCTATCAGATTGCGACGTGAGGAGCATGTTTTTACGCTTTTGTTCAACGTGTTGTATGCCCCTCGTACCCCTCCCTACCTTAAGGAGCGTTTCCGATTCCTAGGTATGGATCACAATCGCGAGCTAAGATCCGGGGCTGATAACCTGCTGAAACATCTCTTGACTCGTTCAGAGTACTTTAGAGATTATTTTACAGTTAAGGCTTCCAGCCTTTGGAATAACCTCCCGCCTGACACTCCAAGTCACTTGCTACTTTTAAGATTAGTCATTCATTCTTTTCTTTTTGCTAGGTCTTATTCTGCAACAACTGTATCGTATGTAGGTATATGTGGTTTATTATAACAATACATATTAGTAGGTTTGTATAAATCTTATATTGCCTATTTAATATATAGTTAATTTTTTTTTCTATATTTGATAGTTGCCGGTCTCTCATTGTCTCTTTAAGCGATAAGACCGCCTTTGCCTACCTGTTATTTGTTTTGTGTATAAATGTGTAAGCAATAAAGTGTTTTATCTATCTATCTATCTAATATATCTTATTTAGCGTCCTTGTACTATTAGTATTACAATACTATGTTAGTTTAGCTTTTGTGATATGTCACTTGTTCTATTGAGGGTACCATCCAATGGTACAGCAGTAATAAGGTGAACTTGATTTTGTTAATATATCAGTAGTACCAATGACATTTATTTGGCGAGCAAACCCTGGACATTTTTAATATGTATGTTTTTAAAGGTACTAGCGATATAGAAGTGTGTCCTAGTACCATTGATGGTACTATCGAATGGTTCAGTCAACAGCAAGGTAACTGATGATTGGTCAAGTTTCAAAATATTAAATCAGTATGAAAATCAAAATTTTTAAACGCATATCGAAAAACCTTCGAGTGTCTATTAGTACCTGCAGACTTTGACTGTATAGTTATATAGAAAATACCGACTCACACTATCGCAACTTAATTTTGAGATCTAGTAAACATCATCTACTTTTGCTGTTGACTGTACTACGAGGTTGTCTATGCGTGCGTTGTTAGAGCTCGTTTGTATGAAGTTTGCTTTCTGCAGTCTCCCCCCTCCCCCTCCCCATCCTCTAAATGCCACTACACATTTACAGAATACACTTAACATGCACACTAGTTTAGGCCCAAGACACCGTACTCGTAGAACAAGGGTACGACGAACCGGTTCACACGCGCTCTGTACAGGTCCAGACATGTAGCTGGGCGCTTCCTCTCCTCCACCACGTCCCGGTCAACCCGAGCCGAGGTCCGAACCTTTAGAGGCGCCCTCGGGTGGTTCCGCTCCCCGATCCGATCCGAACCCTTCGGAGAATCTAGTAGGGCACAGGGACACGCACATTTAAGTGTGTGATGCCGTCCCCTCTAGAAAACCTCCGAAGGTGATTCGTTTCACACGGCTTGAGGTACCCTTTACGTACCTCGTCGCTCCCATAAAAGCCCGGTGACGCTGAAAATGCCGTTTGAGGCCATCATCAATCTCTCTCAAAAAAAAAAGTCTCCCTATTTTGTGTTAGGGCCCAGTTTCGCTGCTGCTGAGGTTCGCCTTAATAAAAGGAGATGTTTCAGTAGATTATTTTACAACCCCATTGACTAGTTTTATTGATAGCGTAACATGCGAACTGGATTCATAGCCATAACGGAGGCAATTAAATAAGTGGAACAGTTGCCAACAGCAAAAAATGTGTTCCTATCCTTATTCTTATTTTATGTTTTGATAGTTTATTTCTTATAATGTGTTCATAACTTTTGTCTTTGTCGTACGATATATATTTAATAAAGCAAAAAATATTGACAGCTTACCTAATGCATAATAAAAAAAATTTATAAAATTGTATGCATATTATACGAGTAATAGTTATCATACCCTACCCCTACCTTGTACTGTACCATAACAAATTATTTTATAAAAACTTGCAAACTTGCAGAAATCTAGCATCTTTCAGATTTAGTTCTAGCAACCCTGGGTGGGTCTTCATAGTCGAATAAACCACTAATCACAAATAAGGACTCAGAAGGTAAGCCTAAAACATTTCGCGCTCGTGCAACTCATACATACACCCCTTGTACGGCCATGGATCTCTATGAAGGTATGAAGTTAGCCTTCTGCAGTCACTTTATTGTGTGCCACTAATCGTCCAAGGGTCCAACACTAATATACACTAAGTATTGTGTTGCCTTTTTGCACATTACACTAAATACATCCCTTACTTACGACCCTGAATAGAATGAATAGTTAGTTCGGCAAATGGCAGGGCGGGTGTAGGCAGCGAATGCGATGAGTCACGCTCACGGCGGCATGCACGGCAGCTGGGTGCCAAGTGTGAGTTTTGTTTACTATCCGACTATCTATTCATTCGATTACGTTTACCAAAACGAAAATTAGTATGGCATTGAAGCAGCGCCTCCTGGCGACATACGAGTAGAGTTAATATTTTGCCATACAAATTCTCGTTTTCATTAACCTGATCGAATTGCCAATGAAACTCGCACTTGGCACCCAGAGCATCAAAATCACTAGTTTTGAAATGTTTTTGTCTATATGATTTTTAGCGCAAATTTTGTTGCGAATTTCGGCGGGCTGGTTAGAACCACGATAGCTCAATTAGGAGAGCACCTGACCTGTTCGTGGATTTTTTTATTTTTTTCAACATTTGTGTTTTTTTTCACTAATTTTCAGTTGGCCGCCGTTAGTGACTTCGACGCCAGATTTAGCATAACCAAAGTAGAGCTGATGGCCTGATGTGCGAGAATCTCGGAGCCCTTGTTCCTTAGTCGGCTCTTACGACTGCTAGAGAGATTAGGTTTCTGATACATTATTTTCACGTCCCATACCGCTTCTTTTCCGTAGTCCCATTTGATGTCCCATTGATGGGACGATGGAAAAATCATTTAACCGTAGACCCGTTTGCTTATGGGACCACGGAAAATAGTTTTAATTCCAGTATTGCTTTTCCATGATGCCATTAAGTTATAGAGTTGTGCAGATTATCGTACACCCATTTGCTTATGGGATCACCGAAAATAGTTTTTACTCCAGTATCGTTTTTCTATAGGAAGATAGGTAATAAAACCTCTTTACATTATTGTGGTTGATGTACCAGCATGGGATATGGGACGATATGCTATATGATGATAGCTATTTATAAGTTCCCTGTGTGGTGCCGGGGATAAAGAATTGCACCACCCCATCTCTTCCCGTGGGTGTCGTAAAAGCCGACTAAGGGACCATTTTCAGAGGATGGGCAGCAGCATCTCTCTAAGGTTAAGTGTTAACTTACTGCGATCGCCAACCCGCCTGCCAAGCGTGGCGATTATGGCAAATCCCCTCATGTATCCTTGGGGGAGGCCTTTGTCCAGCAGTGGACGTCTTTTGGCTGAGATGATGATGAGTTATAAGTGCTCTATGTTGCAAGTAATTTTGTAATGTTTTAAGTAATTAGTTCTTCTTGTGGCGTTACACAAATATTATATTAGACTACATCACATACCTACTGATCTATGGTAAGTAGCTAAAGCTCTCGTTTTATGGAAATTGTCAGATTAATTCAATAGACTTTGAACATTATGTAAATGGCATAAGGTTGAAGATTTATTGAAGACATTTGACAGTTTTGGATAGGTTGATGTGTAGTCGTCGTCTGAACCTCAGAACAATAACTAATTATTGTTCTGAGGTCTGTACAATGTGTAATGTAGGTAACCGTCACAATGACGTCACAACGTCTGGGTCTGAGACCGGTCTATACTATAAAGAGATGGCCAAAAAAAGCTTTAGTCCATTGCTAGAAATAGTGATAAATAGCGCTCGATCACTCGCTACATCCGGCGACGTCGAGTCCACTCGCTGATAAGATAAGAGCGTTTGCACGCCGATGCGACGACACGATAGCTCCGTTAATGTATCAGGTGAAAAGCCCCTATTTATAGCGGAAATTCATTTCCTTTTTCTAATTGCTTCTCAGTAGAAAGGTACGGGTTGGTAGATATATCTATAAGGAAGTTGGATAGACTGTGCCTATACTATGTATAGATCTACTTAGTTCGATATTTCGAAAATTTAATTTGTAAAGACGTGACATGCCTGTGTTCACCGACAGCCCTGAATTTTTAGGTTGCCGCAATAAACCGTCATCCAACATAGTGATACAACTATTTAAACTATCATGGTCACTTGCAATAGAGTAATTATTAACGGGATTCTTAACATGTTTATTATTTGTGAGTGTCAGTAATTCCGTGATCATAGCGCATGCAACTGTGCCGAAATATCGGATACTTACTCAAAAATAATTAACATGGTAAGAATAACGTTAATAATTACTCTATTAGTGATACACGTCGGTGAAAACTGGCATCAAGCCATCTGTGATGACATTACTTTGAAGGGATAAATTCATCATCAGCTCATTATATTTCCACTGCTAGGGCAAGAACTTTTCTTATGGGTGGAAACGGTGAACGGATCATAAACCCGCCACGCGGGCCCAGTGCGGATTCGTAGTTGAAATAAATACTTAAACAAAATAAATGCATAACTAAATTATTTTCTTATAATAATATTCATCATAATCAGCTCATTTTATGTCCCTAGGGAAAGATTGTGCCCCAGCATGGATATGGAGAAAGGGCCATAAACCACCACGCGGACCCAGTGCGGATTGGTGGTTGTTAACGACTTTGACCATCCATCCGATGACCTGCCTTTGCGAAAGTTGCTTAACCTCAGCACTCGCAGACCGGGCGCGTTAACCACTGCGCCCCATCGAGCTCCGCGCTAGCTAGAAGAAGATTAGATTAAAATGAATTAACTAGTAACACATGTATTAAAAAAAATGAAGCCTTAAATAATTTATTATTGTTACGAAACTGTCTTCAGCTGTTCCAATACGTTTCTGATGAATACCCCAATTATTCCGTCAGGGTAATTAACGACCTGCTTCGGCTTGCTTTACCATCTGGCCTTCGGGCCTTCGAAGCCAGGTAACGTTTGACGCAACATGGCGGTCGTGTTGACATTGACAGATTTAGGGGGCGGGCCAGGCGGGGGCAGGAAGGGGGGCGAGAGGGGACACAAATGTTCCATCAATCTCATGTCCTCCAGGGTGATCGATTAGATTACAAACGGCTTACACTTCTACCACGCGTTCTTGGAGACAATAAACTTGTTAGACGGATGATTGAAAGATCAGCGCAATCTGAGAAGTTATGTTTCAGTTATCGGTTATGTAGATTTAGTGGTAATTCATTGAAAGTATCTGTTCAGTCGCGAGTATAAATAGGATATTACTTTGGGCAAATCCTACCTATCCGCGCTAGAAAAGTATTTCAAACGATCGCATCAAAATTGTATACTTACTTGTAGCTTGTAAATTGCATTTAATTTAAGCGTCAAAAATAGTGAAGACTTGAAGCTGCATTATGGTAAATTTTTTAACTTGTGACTTACCTGTATCTGTGATTAATATAGGTACATGATTGGTCAAGTTTCAAAATGTGAAATCAGTATGAAAATCAAAATTTTTTAAACGCATATCGAAAAACCTTCGAGTGTCTACTAGTACCTGCAGACCGACTTACACTATCGAAACTTAATTTTGAAATCTAGTAAACATCATCTCCTTTTGCTGTTGAAGGTAAAACGTGAGTATTAAGTTATTCTTAACCTTAAACTGACTCGTCACTTGTTACTAATACGACACTGTTGTAAAAATACATAGTTATGAATTGTATGCTAATCTATTGAAAACCAATGCATGTGTTAATTTTTCTACACTGTTTTATAGTGGAGCTCAAAGTGCTCAACACCTCGGTAGCCGAGTGGCCTAGCGCTCGGCCCGATATCTGAAGGTCTTAGATTCAATTCCCAGGTCAGGCAAAGTGTGTTTTGAATTTTTTAATGCATAAGTAGCCCGGATTTGTCATCACCAACCCGCATTTGCCAAAACCTATCAATTATTGTAGTGTTGGCTTGATTTCAATTAGCAGTGGGACAATTATAGGCTACTAGCGGCCGCTCGCGGTTTCACCCGCGTGGTTCCCGTTCCCGTAGGAATATCGGGATAAAAAGTGTCCTATGTTTTAATCCAGGTTATAAAATATCTGTATGCCGAATTTCATCCAAATCCATACTGTAGTTTTTACGTGAAAGAGTAACAAACATCCATACTTACAAACTTTCGCGTTTATAATATTATTAGTAGGATTTACTTACTTAGTTTTAAAAAGCCAAATGCTATTTCTTAAACTTTTTTAAGTCAAAGAGGCATCTTAACAAACAGTCCCAATCTCGTTAAAACCGTTGTCTCTGAGACAAATGAGATCGCTAAGGGATTCCGCGCGGCTCCATCTGTGTTTTTGTCTCCCAAAGCCTTGTACGACAATGTAATCCGATTTTTAGACGGAAATCCATCCATTATTTATTAGCAATGAGCATGCCTTATCTGCGAACAACAAATAAGAGTGCGTAAGTACTTTACAAAAATACACTTTCAAATTCTGTAGAAATTCTGATTCATTAGATAACTGAGTGCTGAATACAGGAGTTTTATTTTTATTTACACAGCAGCGCATGTTGGTGACATACGTATTGAAAACGTGTTTGGAAGTTTGCTACAAATTGTAGTTTTGGTGAATAAAAGTTAGCACAACACTCTGTATGGATCTTTTCTCTTTGACGACTTCCTTGGTCCAGTGGCTTGCACACCGGTTTTCATGGTGTCGCCATCTCTGAGCTCCCGGGTTCGATCCCCGGTCGGATCAATTTAGAAATACCTGTTTTTTTTAATTGTTTCGGGTCTGGGTGTTTCCTATGTATAATAAGTATGTATTTAAGTATATTAAGTATGTTTATCCGTTGTCTAATTAACCATTTCTCGAGTTTCTTAAGGAAGCTTTTCTTGGGGCTAGATAATTGGTGTGAGTGTGGGAAACATTTATTTATTTATTTAATTTTCGCTAGTTTATAAACAATAACTATAAAACTATAAAACTTAAAACTTTGCTACACTCACACCAATTATCTAGCCCAAGAGAAGCTTAGTTATGAAACTCGTTAAATGGTTACTAGACAACGGATAAACATACTTAAAATACTTAAATACATACTTATTATATATAGAAAACAACCAGACCCGACACAATTTAAAAAAAACAATAATTTCTAAATTCACCTCAGAGATGGCGACACCATGAAAACCGGTGAACAAACCACTCGACCAAGGAGGTCGTTTTTCTTTTACGTATTTATTCGTTTGACATTTTATTCTTTATAATCACCTTAATTATTACTGATCTACTCGTCCTAATATTTATCTATATTACCTACATTAAATTTTATTATTTCTATGATAAAACTAATTAGACTACAAAATAATAAATAACATAAAAGAAATATTAATTTCTTCCACTTTTTATGGCTATATAACAACATAAACGCTCAGAAAAGTATTATTTTAGAAGCACACATATTGAGAAATCCTTAATTGGTATTTCGGTTATGAAATAAATATATACACTTTAAAAGAATCATAATATAAGATCTTTCTCATTGAAAACACCTTCAGCGTCGGAATTAGCGAAATATTTCATACAAAACGTAACGAAATTGGACATCGCCGTACCTGAATATTATGCAGCGCCGCACATGAATATTAATGGTCCCCTCTGAATAATTACGCAAGTCCAAACAGCTATACGTTATTTATTACTTGGCACTTGGCAGCTTAGCATTTATGGTCTGTCTGTCTAGGAGACGGGAAATGCTGCACTTACGCAAGAGAAATCAATAATCGTCTGAAACTTGAAAAATGTGTGAATCGCATGTTTCATAGTGGTAATGACACCAGTGTACAGACGGCAGCAGATCAACCTACCACAAAATGTCAAATTTCTCTAATAAATTGTGAACCTTAGCGTTTCGGTATAAAGATCAATATCGATTAGAGAAATTTGACAGTTTTGGATAGGTTTATGTGCAGGCGTGTGTACTACAAGAACTAGTGATCGACGCTCTTTTTTTGATGTGTAATATCTTTCCGCTTGTATTCTATATAAGCAATTGTGGGAGTGATTTCGTGAAATGGGACGGAAGTATGTGTAACAGTGTAACAGGAAATCGGGGAAGCGCACAAGCACGCGCCATTTTGTAAATTTAACATCGATATTATGAACATGACTAATTATTATTATTGTGAGATATTGTGTTATTTGACTATCAAAGGTCATTTTGTTATGTCAAATGTCTTCTAATGAGTATTTACAGCATTTATTTTATAGTTATAAAATGATAGTGACCTGATCCATTTTTTTCAGAATATATAATGTTAAAATTGCATAGTACTAAGGTGAGATGTCAAATGTTACACATCATGCGACTATTGTAAGACTCGCTCGTTTTTTTTAATTATTCAAAATTGGAATCAGCAGCTGTTTTCATACTTTAACAACAATTGACACCACCTGCTTCCCAGCTGTCATCCAGTAATATTCCATCAAAGAATTTAAACGGGGATTAACGTAAACTAATTAGTAAAGGGTATCATGGACTTCTTGGCGGGAAAATGAAGAGTCATGTCTGCGGTTTTGTATTATTTTCTAAAATTTGTGTTATGTCGAATATTAATGTGAAATAATGGTGGATTTTTAACCGTTAAGTTTTCGTGAGTGTGCATGAGTGTTGGCAAATGAAACAAAACAGTGCAACGTCACTTTTCAAATTCTCTCAAGAAGTCAGCCCGAGGACTTAGTAAAGCCCCACATCTTTACTGAGATACTCGAGGGGTTGGGGGTCTATCATTTCTCACTTCTCATTTTTATTATCATTCATCATCATCATACAGGAAGGAAATATTGTTTATTTATGTATTACTTGTAAGAAAAATTACTTTGACACTGGCTAAATTTGCTATTTAAATCAAAATCAAATCATTAATTCAGTTTAGGCTATAAATAGCTCTTATGAACGTCATTATGCCATCGGTTCGTAAGTCTACTCTGGGCGGGAGATCTTGTACTGAGAAGAACCGGCAAGAAACTCAACAAGTGTCCAGCTCTTTTCTCCCTTACAGCGTCAAAAATATTGGAAAATGCCCTATCATAAAAGGACACTTTCCATCACAAATAAAAACACAAAATATAAAGGACAATCACACATATTAAAAAAAAACAAAGGAGAAAATATAATAATATCTAAGTTTGCAAAACATCAGTTACCAGTTAAAATTTTCACAATGTCATACAGCACTAATAAAGGTCAAAAATTGTCTAAGGTAGAAAAAAAAACAAAATTAAGAAATAGTTAATAATAATAAAAATAATAGTATGCAAGAGCAGACCAGCCTCCACAGGCGGCGCCCGTTTACGAGTATGACATATGAATCAGCCATCGCTTCACTCAACCATATCTTAGGGAATGTAACAACCCGACGCACATGCCACCACCGCAGAGAAAATAAAGAGAGCATGCCACACTCCAGCTACTCTAAATAAAAACCTAATGAAAAGTTTAACATAACATAAATATTATTTGTAAACTGTAGGACACTGCTGATAAAGGCTATCATATCAGCGCTAAGATATTTTTAAAGTAATGATTGATCCCAATAAAATAAAGAGTAGTTTTATTTTTTTATTATAACCAGGCTGTTTGGTCATCTAAATATTCTTTGACTGTATAATTTGACCTTTCTTAAGTAAAGAAGATTTTACATGTTTTTTAAACTTATCTAAAGGTAAATCTTGTACAGTACTAGGTATTTTATTATAGTAGTGTATACCTTGCCCCAAGAAATCGCACGAAGCTAATCGCACGAAGCCATCAACTAAAAGAAAAAAAAAAAGGTATCATACCTTCTTTGTATCCGACGTTTCGACCGAGTTACACCGGCCCGGCCGGCCGTGATCACGGGCTGACTATCCGTGAGTCTTTGATAACTATGGAAAGTGAAAGTTACAGTATAATTTCAATGAAATTCTATATTAATTTTTTGGGATGAATAATGTCGAAAACTGGGCTTACTTTGTCGATCACTGATCCCCCATCCCCCACCATACAATCTTCATATTTTTAATTTTAATGATGATCATCCTCCGTAGTCTACGGGTCGCCAAACCAGAGATCCGGGTTTGGGTAGGGCTTATTTTAAATCCGTTTGGCTAGCCATGAAAAGGTATTCCACTTATATCATCCAATCGAATCACCCATGCGAATATAAGTATGAAAAGCGTTTCGCTGTTGTGTAAAAAACTTAATTATGATATAAGTTGCAGTTAGGTATGCGTTCTTTTCAATGAAGGCAAAAGTTACGAGTATGGTTGGTGTATGTACTGCTTGTGATTTTCTAACTTCGTTGCCTGAAAACAAACAAATAAATTAATAAATAAAATCAAAAAGAAAAATAAACTACCTTACAAGGGTAGAGTCGGAACGTACCCGGTTGGTTTGTACCTACAGTTTGTACTCGGCGTTTTTTCGGCCAGTATAGTCGGCCGTTTGACCCTGCTGCTATCAGAAGATTGCTATCGTAAAACCAAACCATGTCAGTGGCCTGAATGATATTAACACTAAACGTTATATAAATAACTATACCTATACTTAGGGTTGCCAACTGTTTTCAGGAAATTAAATCTATCACTAACTAGTATAAAAAAAATGATTTGAAAAAAAAAAGTATTTTCTTATTTAAGCGTTGCGTTTCGTTTCACTTTACCTGAGTCCATACAGTAGTTCAGAAATTAAGTCAACAGGAATATTACAGTCAAACGCACGCATTAGTCGGAAATAAAGTATTTTCCATACTTTATTTTTATTAAAAAGATATGGGGATGGAAAATAATGTAGGATGCGTTATTTTAAAGTATGGTTGGCAACCCTACCTATACAACATGCACTGTGAAGAACGAACTTTCGTGGATAGGTAACTTGTTTTGGTCTGTCATGCATGTTGTTCTTATCTACTGACCCTGATAGGTAGGGTATGGCAGCTGGAACTACGGGTGTAGGAAGCCGATGGCAGGTAGAATGACACAATGAGGAAGGCCAAAGGGAAGATCTTCCTCCGAGCTGGGTGGTATAGCTCGGGGACCGAGATCCAACGGATGTTAGTTGGAGGTGCTATATATAGCGAAGGAGACGTGGTGAAACTTCGCTACCGCGATGCAGGCTTCCCATACTATTTCATCGTCGTAGTATGGCGACGTCGTTGGTATGCGTTTGTGGCGCCATCTGTTGACACGGTTGAGAAGGTGTTTGCTTCGTGTCGATTAATGTGCGGCGTATGCGGTAGGTGGAGCCGCCACATCACTCCCCCCCGAGACCGGAGGTCGATATCAGTGAGTGTGCTCAGCAGTCAGTGCGTCAGAGCTTGCAAGTGCCAATGGAGAGTGCTGCTCCAGTCTACGGTGAGTCGAGACGGGTGGGGTGAAGGCGCGTTGCCAGTGATGCAGTGTGCTGCTCCTGTCTGCGGTGAGTCGAGACAGGTGATGATGACGGTGGGTCCGAGCTGCTGGTGTGCAGGGCTGCCACGCCGGAGTGATGCGGCCGACATTGATGCACTGGTCGTGGGCTGCGGAGACCAGGTCGGGATGATGCCGTCGAGTGTGCCGGAGGTCCAGGAAGCGTCGTCCAAGATGCTGCGGTGGAACCTTGTGGCTCGATTGCTGGCTTGCTGTGACTGCTGGCGAAGGTAGATGATGGATGTGGAGTGATGAATGTGCGCTGCTGCGACGATGTTGAAGGTGCTTCTGTGCTCCGTAAGGGTCACCACTTATGTGTAGACGGGTCCAGCTGTCTTTTCAAGGGTACCACGGGAGTTCCAGATCCTAGGCCCCCTGCCAGTTATGCCTTCGCGGGTGTCTCCAGCAGGTCCCGGACATGGGTTGGACTCGTGGTGGCTATGTGGTTAGCTGTAGTGGGAATGTTCCTCTGCCTGGTTGAGGTCTGGCCAGGCTTCCATTTCGTGCACAACGAGCGGGTTCGAGTAGCGGTCCAGAGGGTGCCCGAAGCGAAAGGATCTGCAGGGCACGTGAGTTGTCCATAGTTGGTTATTCTGCTCAGTGGTTTTCATTGACTACGCTTCTAACATCTTCGGCACTAGTCTGGAGAAGTAGTAGAGGCGCCCGCTAGATGCAATGCCTTCGGTGCCTGGATAGGTACTGAGAAGTGAGTGGGCTTACAACTCCGCCACCAAAGAGGACATTTGGTAGTCGACTTTAGAGTTGCCGACCCGAGCAGTGGAATCTGCGAGTTGTACTCTTAGTGCAACGAGAAGTGAGCGAGCGATACGTGTCCACGGGGCAACTTGCTCGAGACAATAGTCTAAAAAGTACCGGATGAAGAATGCGCTTCGGCGCGTCATGATTTGACGTAATGACCTGACGCAGATGGTCCCTTGTGCTTGCGCAAGGATGTCTGACACTAACTTTATGACCTAACGGTTGGTGGGGGGTGTCAGTATAAACTTTAAAGTCGTGTGTAGCGGGGATGGTCTGTCATGCAGATCACAGGTAGCAGTTCAATTATTTCATCATCATCATTATACAATGATGATTACTTATCATTCACATCGACCAATAAGCGTACTATAGCTTGGCTAACTTGGCTCAGGCATACTCAGGTCTTTCACATGTGCATTGTTCGCGTAAACTTTAGAAAACTGAATAATAAATTTCTTCTTTGTAACAACTTAACTACTAAAATATTGTAAAACGACTGACAGGTTTACCTTCCTCAATTCGGAAGAAAAATATAAGTGTTGTGCAATAGTTTGTTAAATAACGGATGTACAATGTATGATGAAGTCAGCCTCGGGTTTACTTGCACTTCATAAAACGTACTTTCTACATAGTTTAGAGAGCCTATCCAGTATCCTATAATCGCGCTTGGGCATATAAAGTATTCGTAAACGAATTCTACGAAACATCACACTACCGAGGACAGAGTTGACTAACAGCTGCTGATCCTGATTTCGTCACAACATCAGCTTGAAAGCAGTGACGTCAAAGCTCCAGCCATGCCCACGTGACGAATGAATCGCGTTTCGTATGCGTTGCCGGCGAGGTCGGTCAATCCAGCTGTAATACTTGCTGTCTTTTCATCCGACGTATCCTATTAGACAAAGTTAGGGTGACCAAATTCTGCGCATTCGTAAAAATAAAAAATAAAACTGTGCATTCCTACACACCCTTTAACTTTCGCACTCTATTTGAAATAACAATTTTAACAGTGTTTAACGCAAACTGATTAGTACTTAGCCGCTTAATTGCCCCAGGCGGCCCAGACGCGCCGCTTAGAGGCCCTAGCACGATGGTAAATCACTCACGCTTTGCCCATACTGTTTTTATGCCATGCCGGCCCTGCGCCACCGCGCGGCTCGGTTCTCAGAAAATCGTTCATTGTGACTGAACGTGTTATTGTGAGACTGTCAAGTGTTATGTTTTTACGTTTACTATGAATTAAGCTAAATAATGCAGTCTTTTGTTTTTCAAAACGCGACTCCGGTGTAGAATTACGATGCGCTGAATATTGAGATAGCACTTTTCAGACCTAATGTTTCGGTCTCCGAAAACAGCCAAATGTTATGTTCTGAGGTAGGATCTTTATAATTACATATAAGTTGTTTACTTACCTGGTAAAATATTACAAAATCCAACGAAAATGCTAACAAATCCACTTAGAATCACAACACACCAACAAAACACTGCTCACACTTGACCGCGCTTATTCGAACTGACATTAATTGTCACTTTTTTTCCACAGAGTATAATATTTTTTGACGTTGTTCTGCTAGCAAATTTAACAGAGAAGCGAGATAAACGTATAGAAATGAGCCCGAGAGTAAGAGAGATCAGTATATATCAGTGAATCGCGGTCTCTCAAGAGCGCCAGCCTATGTCAACTACTAGTTGACATGGGCAATTCAGATACGTAAACTCATGTCAACTGTGGGTTGACACGGGCAATTTAGCGGATAGGTAATCTAGCAGTTGGATAAATATTGTGACGGTGGATGAAGACTATGCTTCGCAAATAGAAGCTTAGGATGGCCCTATATCTCCATATGTTAATCTTCATAAGGAAAGGTCTGAGTTCAGGTGGGTGTCTAATGAAAAACACGTACAATGTTATAAGTATCATCCCAAATGTTTAGACTATCATTAAAATCTTTCTAAGTGCAGTTTTGTGGTTTCTCCCAATCATAGGGTTGGATACAACTGCACGTAGTCAAGTAGACGAGATCGCTTAGTCTGATCAAGTATTGTTTAATGCGAGTCCCGACAACCAAGCTGGTCGACACCTTTATGAGGGAAGACTTCTGGCCGAAGGGCGTGGTGTACCGGCGTTTCCGCGGACGATTACCCGTCCACACCACCGGAGCAGCACAAGCTAGTGCTTAATATACTAACATAGTTATAAGTTATATAACTAACAAAATTGTTTTAAATTGTATGTATGTTAGTCTGTAAGGTATTTATTATATGGGCCCCTTTGTGTTTTTACCACCTTAAACATTGTGTGTTGCCTGAAATAAATGGTTTATTATTATTATTATTAATTAGCTAATTGAATTAGCATAATTAGTTCCCCATTTAAAAAAAAATGTCTGTAAGATTAATATTACTAAGCTCCACGGATTTAATTTCCGAAATAAAGATTATATGATGATATTATGTCGATGACGGTGAAAAGGAAAAACAACTGATACGCAATTTTACTAACTGTTCAGCAAAGATATTCAAAGATTAAAAAGTTAAAAAAAATTATATGTATTAATGTTAACTGTTCAATTGTTTAGCATAAATATAATATCGATAGTTCCTTATATCGATCGATATAATAAAAAACCAATGGAACTGTGTATACAATTTTCAGCCTGCAATTATTTTAATATTTTCTTATCTCTTACTTATTACGTTATGGGGACTCCCTGCTACACACTACTTTAAAGTTTATACTGACAACCCCCACCAACCTTACGGTTAAAAAGTTAGGTGTCGTTTTGGGGACTGTCCAATAATTTGCCAGGTGGATGGGCACACGAGCATTCGACAATGACCCGGTTTCACACGCGCCGGCGGCGGCGGGCAGCGCCGGCGCCGGACACAAAACAAGCACCAAATTTGGAACAATCTCTCCGCAACTTTGACCTTATCAATTTCACTTAACAAAAACTCAACGAGGAAGCAGTGAATGGAGAAAGAGACGTGGTGGAAGCATTCTGGAATCTTGTATAGCGATGGCTACATCGTTTGTTAAACATTAAACGTGATAAACCGGATTTGATGTAAGTAGTAAGTAAATAGCCTATAACGGTCCCACTGCTGGGCAAGTGCCTCCATCATTTTAATATAGTCATCACTACAATTGATGGGTAATCACCACGCTTGCCAAATGCGGGTTGGTGATCGATCACAAACCCGGCATGCATCCGATACACACTTTAACAGACCTTTATCTAGGTATTGGGTTTACCGAGGGATTAAATTAAATGTATGTACTTAAGTAAAAAACATGTTTTACTAAACGCAACTTATGAGACTGTTTACAATGAAATGAATGAATGAATGAATGAATGGTTCACCAAATGGAATGTAGCCACAGTAACAGCGACCACCATAGGTAATACCTATTTCTGGTGCCAGTCAGCATTGCTTTACATTTTTGAGTTCTGGTTGAAAGGGACCCATTGACATTACAGGGCAGGATTGAGAAGTGAAGCTTAAGGTCAGCAATGCGTGTGTTGGTGTTGCAAGCATCCGTGAGCTGCAGTGGTTGTTTCACATCGGGCCTTATTTCCCGCGACCCAATCAACCCGAGCCTTAGAGACGCCCTCGGGTTGTCCGCTACTGATTCGATCCGAACCACTCGAAGAATAGGGGAATTAGCACTAGTGCGGTATGCCACAGCCCATCTAGAACACTTCTGATGGTGTTTCGTCTTACACGGCTTGAGGAACCCTTTAAGTTTCTTGCCACCCCCAAAAAGTCCGGTGACGCTGAAAATACCAGCCGAGGCAATCAGCAAAAACTCTCTAAAAAAACATCAGGCTTCGTTTGCGTTTTTTTTTTAACTAATTCGTTCTTTGAGACCTACTTTACATTGACTGTCTTGTATAGTCAAAGTCTAAACCTGATCTATGTTATAATATTTATAGCAAACTATGTCTCCTCATTGTAAATATTTATTTTTGAAAAACTACCGATTGAGTTGAAACGGCGAAACACTCTTATTTATTGATATAAATCTGAAATATTGCCTGAAATAAAGCATTTTTCTGTTCGCTTTTTATGTTACAGTTATTTACCTATCAATTCATTTCGTAGCTTGTTTGTTGGCTTAACTGCAGTTTCAGTAAATATTGAAGTTAAACAAATATAAAATGTTCGATATCATACTTGTAGGTTGGAAACAAAATATTCCTACATCTCAATTGACTTTTGAGTAGTGCAGTTTGGACTGTCTTTCATTATAAGAAACGTTGGAAAGTAATATTGTTAGAGAGAAGCTTAGTTGTTCATTTAGCCAGTGTCAAAGTAATTTGTCTTACAAGTAATACATAAATAAACAATATTTCCTTCCTGTATGATGATGATGATGAATGATAATAGAAATGAGAAGTGAGAAATGATAGACCCCCCAACCCCTCGAGTATCTAAGTAAAGATGTGGGTCTTTACTAAGTCCTCACGCGAACTTCTTGAGAAAATTTGAAAAGTGCCGTTGCACTGTTTTGTTTAATTTGCCAACACTCATGCACACTCACTCACTTAACGGTTAATAATCCACCATTATTTCACATTAATATTCGACATAACACAAATTTTAGAAAATAAAATAAAACCGCAGACATGACTCTTCATTTTCCCGCCAAGAAGTCAGCTGTGGAGTTTCTTGTGACCATTCTTCTCCACAGCTAAAAAATAGACGTCCTGAATGGGTAGTATAAGTAAAAAAGTTTTTGGACGATTCAAAAGCACTTTTCTAAAGTTAATATGAATAAAAATATTTGACTTTATTTGACTTTATTTGCTTGATCTTCTCCGATTATAAAAACCTTTAACGTTAACTTTAACCTGTAAATCGTATTTAAACTTTAAACAATATAAAATAAAAACCATTTTAAATATTTAAAAAGGAGGTAAATTTAAAGTAGGTTTTACTTAAGAGCGTTTACGCCGCACACTAGCGCCGCCAATGAAAAAAAAACATATCTAGTAATTAGAGATAGAAAATCAAATTATGCTCAACAAACTAAACTAAACCATAACATGTGAGGTGTTCATTAGGTGACATAAAAATGCTAAATTACTTTATTCAAATAGTTTGTTGAGCATAATTTGATTTTCTATCTCTAATTACTAGATATGTTTTTTTTTCATTAGTGGCGCTAGTGTGCGGCGTAAACGCTCTTAATCTCCGCTACCCAATTTTTATTCAAATTGTATAAAGTTCCAAAAATGAAATTTCCGATATGATTAGTTAAAGGTACTCTACCTACCTGCCCTATAGCACGTATCGTAAGTTTTCAGTTCCAATAATTAACTTTTTTCTGGTATTGGAAAACTATCTAATTTCATCTATTGCGTCATCTACAGTTGAAATTGGAATAATAAAGTAGAATCAGAATTTTACGAGAGTCACGTCTCGCGGTCCACGGGTCACTGACCCTCGCTGAAAGCTCGACAGTCTATTGTTTTCATCGGCGGCACCGACACGGAGACTTTGCGATATTATTTTCTATTCCAAACAAAATTTACGCCACAAAGAAAGCGTCAGTAGTCAACAAAAGAATGAGATGATACAATTGTAACTTTAACTTTATTTATGATGAGATACAATTCATTTTGCTACGTATTCTATTAGCGACTTCAGTTCCCTTTGCAAGAAGAGTTATTTCATTTCACTTGATGGTAAGTTCGTATACCCACGGCTAAAGGTGGAAACGGTTACTTATCACTTTACCTGGAGTGAGGACCACTGAGGAATTGACTCTTATAACTGTCGGAACACAACACAACAATGCAGACATTTGTTGTTCTGACAACAGATTTAGACTGCAACCGGCGGTGGTTTAATTGCTAGCCCACAAAGTTAATTCATTTTGACTTAAGTAATTATATAAAAACCAACATCGTTTTCTAAAGTATACGCGAACATATTTAAAATTTACATATTTTGTATTATTTTATCTGGACGTTTCGAACCCTCTACTACACGGTTCATTGTCACAGGCAATATATACAATTAAACGTGAATTATATTCATAAACAGTGGTTCACTTCAATATGAGAACATAATATTATATTGTTTTCCATCCAGGGTGATCCAGCACTCCGTGGTCACTCCCGTGACCCATGAAACTGCCGATTTTTAAATGCTTATGCCACAGAAGAGATATAATGCCTTGATGACGATTCATAAGACACAGGGCCAAACTATCAAGTTTGTGGGAGGTAACATGACTGACCCACCACTGTCAGTGTCACTGTGTTGCATAAAAATACAGCATTGTTTTTTATAAATACTGTTTTTAATTATTCGTATATAGTCTTCGATCATAAAGAGTACATTTATTTTATAATAAGGTTCTGTAGCACCTTCACTTGTCTTTTTATTATTATTAATAAGTATTCTGTAATCAATAGTGTCGGTGGCAAAGTTACCTCTTATTATAAGGTTACATTAAGTTTATAAGACTGTGTTCACTGATTGTCAACCCAAATAAGGTTAAAAAAAATAACATAGAAGTCAGTTTAAAAGCTCCAGCTCCCGTTATTAATACCACATAGTGTTTCAACGAAAGCATACAACACAAAAAGCAATAAAATGGTTTGATTTGATAGAAAGTAGCTCTACCGAATATTTGGTCGGTAATTGGGGGATATAACTTAATATTGAATAAAAGTACCTCTCCCAGAGGACCAAGATTGAAATTCACGACCGAGAAACAACTTGATCCCGATGGGCAGCCCTTATTAATTAACTACGCTGAATAAGATGAGGTTCCTTGCAGATTGTCGGCGCAGAAAAAATCTTATAATCTTAGAATGTATTAACTGAATAAAATATTTTGATTTGATTTATATTTTCTGAGAAACATTGATGTTAAAATGAAACATTTCTTACGGATGTATTCATATGTTTGGGTCACGGACCCTGTAAAGGGTTTTAAACGCCAAAAATAAGTGCGAGTAAAGTCGCAAGTAACTAGGGATTTGCTTATAATTGAAAGTACTTAGATAAGTTTCGTACAGATTGAGACATTCTACTTTTTAAAAAAAAGTCAGTTTCACTTAACGGAAAGCTGAAATTAAAGGAAATATGAAAACAAACAGTACCGACAAATTTAAATATAAAAAAATTATAGTGAAAACGACAATCATTTACAATAAAGCCGAAAACTTCAAAAGGAACAGTGCAGGAGGGAACGCAAAATACTTCCAAATTTAATCGGAACATTGTTAATGTCCGCTCGTTATAATCCTCTCGGCACAAAATAAGGAGGGCCAGAATGTAAGCGCTCGAGACACGCACACATAGACCCTCTACCGGGAGAGCCAGAAGATAAGCGCTCGAGCCACGCTCCCGACTCACCACCACGACCCTCTACCGATCCGATCCGAACCCTTCGGAGAATCTGGTAGAGCACGGGGACACGTACTAGTGCGTGATGCCGTTCCCTCTAGAAAAGCTCCGAAGGTGATTCGCTTCGCACGGCTTGAGGAACCAAAAAAAAGTAAAAACTTTGCAAAAAAAAAAAAAAATAATAAACTTTCCTACACTCACACCAATTATCTAGCCCAAGAGAAGCTTCGTTACGAAACTCGTTAAATGGTTACTAGACAACGGATAAACATACTTAAAGTACTTAAATACATACTTATTATACATAGAAAACAGCCAGACCCGAGACAATTTAGACAAACAATAATTTCTAAATTGACCCGACCGGGGATAGAACCCGGGACCTCAGAGATGGCGACATCATAAAAACCGGTGTACAGTCAACAGGTAACTGATTATTGGTCAAGTTTCAAAATATGAAATCAGTATGAAAATCAAAACTTTTTAAGCGCACATCGATAAACCTTCGAGTGTCTAGTACCTGCAGACTTTGACTGTAGTTATATAGAAAATACCGACTTACACTATCGAAACTTAATTAAAATCTAGTACACATCATCTACTTTAGCTGTTGACTGCACAAACCACTCGACCAAGGAGGTCGTCAATCTACCTTACCTTATCTTCTGCAGTGTCCTTATTCTGTGTTCTCGGTCTCGAAGTCCTTGTCCGAGGTCGGCTACGCCTGGGGCTCGCGTTACTTGTAAACGAGGATGTAACTTTAATCCAGGGATACTTTGCAGGGTACCGTGGTTGCTTTATGTTGTAAATCTATACATACCAGGTGTTTGGTAATAGGTACCTGTATAATCCCGAATATGGCAAATAGGGCACAGAGCATAGGACCCTGGAAAATTATAAACATACCTGAAAAGCACCATATGGTAGAGATATTAAGGAAAATGACCACCCTAGGTTTAGATAATACATTGTTCTTGGTCGACAACCTCATGGTCCTAACGAAGCAGAAGTCAATACATGTAAGGGTTAAACAAAAGTAATGTAATAAAATAAATTTGAGTTAACCAAGCATAGACGCTAAAATAAGTCTGCAGTATGTGAACATTCCTTAGAGGGGCCCAACCATTACATCAGATTTGAAATACTTGCTAGAGAACAACGATTCATCCTTAGGATGATACGCGAGGCTATTGAAATTAAAAAAAACATCCTAATTTCAATAGAGAGGATGGTTGGAATCTACCACCAGCCTGGGATCCCATCATACAAAATATTAAATCCCAGCCCCAACACCATACTGCCAGACCAAAAGATACTGTAAGCTCTTTCTGCGTAAAACACAACGCACCTGATTAAATTTAAATGAGGGTATACAAGCTACCAACCAATTATGAAAAGACCAACACCTCAGTCTCCCTGTGACCACGGGCCCTGCAAAGGGTTCAAAACGTCAGGATAAACATTAAATAAGTAATGTGTAAAATAAATGCGAGTAGAAAAGTCCGTAAAAGTTGTTTCATTTCAAATTTGAGTTTTTGTATGGAAACGTAAATCTTCAAAAATATGATTTTGTATGTTACCACAGCGGTGTTATTTATACTTGGTTGCATGGCTATGTTTCGGGGTTATACACATTACCAAACATCCTGTTTATCTATCTATATGTCTGTGTACATATATATCTAGATATACTAGTATACATGGAGGTTTGTTATTAGCTTGTAGATGCTACTTAAGTGTACAATTACCAATGTTGGCTATAAACCTTCCTTTGAATAATATAAAAAATAAATCTTGTGGAGAGGCTTAAAGAAAGAGGCCAACACTAGATCTAGCCTAGCTAGCTCAGCTCAAAACTTTATACTAATCTCCCGATTTAATTATAACAATTTAGATAAACAAAGTTTGTCGCTGACTTTCATTAACAAATCCTTAGATCATGCCTTCGCAGTAAAGTACTCTGTCTAGAGCAGTACTATTAGTTATTGTCTTTTTATTTTCAAGAGAAAATGCCTTCTGCATACCATCGTGTTCAGGGAAACCCGACGGGTATGTGAGATTTCCACTTCCCCAAGATGGTAGGAAGGGTGGTTACCCACTTAAAACTGAGAGTTAGAAGGGTCAGTCGTCAGTAAAGTAAAAGTTGTGTATAGCAGGGTTGTCTCTGGGGACAGACATCAAGAGACACTCTTTGCCCTGTTTGAGACTTGTTAGGTCACGTTTTCATGAAAGAAGATTTGACAGATGATGAATATAAGCATCTAATTGACTTTGCTGTGGTATTATGTGGTATGGTGTTTGTTACGTAGAGGTGTGCTCTGGGTGTTTTAGCGAGACTGCTTGATTCTGATCCCGACACAAAAGTAATGGTTCACACCACATCAACAGTAACAGTATTATTTTTTATTTTCTGATGGCCGCTGGGGCGGTATAGTCCTTGAGTGGCGACCGCGTACTGGAAAGCGCAGTGTGGGCAGGCCTCCAACAAGGTGGACCGACGATCTGGTGAAGGTTGCGGGAAGCCGCTGGATGCGAGCAGCACAAAACCGGTCGTTGTAGAGATCCTTGGGGGAGGCCTTTGTCCAGCAGTGGACGTCTTTTGGCTGAGATGATGATGATGATAATGATGATGAAAGGTAATACGAAAGACGAAAGACGAAATACGAAAGAAGAAAGAGGAAAGACGAAAAAGAAAAGATTGTTTGGCCATGTGGACCTTTTGTTATTGTCTTTTTACACGAAGCGAGAAGTTTCAGCTTGCGGAGAAGTTTTTCACAATAAATATTTAGTTTTCGCTATAACAATGCCTAAGTTTTAACGAGTTACTTTTTACGAGTTGATACGAAACACCGTGACTAATTTAAAACCACATTTTTTTGTGAATATACACTAACGGCTTTTGTGTTGAAGTTCATTTTAACTTTTGTACTTAAAATAACTGTAACAAGTTATTGTTGACAAATAATTTTGTTTATCAAATTAGATTCTAGTAGGTACTCTGTGTATTTTTTTTGCTCGTGGGATATATATGTTGTGACCGGATCTTAAAATTGATCACTTTATGATGTAATCGACCATTTCATGAAATGGTCGTATTTCTTGATATGCCCAGCTTAAACTGATCAAATCGTTAAAGCGTCGACGTTTGATGATATGCCCTTCCACGTTTGGCCATATCATTAATGTAGGAAATCCTTACTGATGGTTGGGTTAAGTTAATTTTTTTCCCGAGCAAAGCGCAGCGTAGCGAGGGCCAGTCACGGAAGAGGGGAGCGGCATAAGATTGTACAAATCGATTGTATCGACACAAAAAGTAAACGATATCAGCGCCCCTAACGGTGAGTAATGTAAATATTTTACGATATGATCACTAAAGTTTCACCATTTCATGAAGTAACCGCGCGTTTAGTTGCCTATATCGAGAAACGATTTTTTATCATAGATCTGCCCTAACCACATCATGATGTGGTCAATAGACAGTGAAACTTTTCAAGAAATGCGACCATTTCATGAAATTCTCGAGCATTTCGTGAAGTGAGCAAATCTACGATATGGCTACGACATATATAATAATAACCCTCCTTTTTTGCTACATATTGTTCTTGTCTGAACCACGGACACTGCAAAGGGTTTAACCCTTTGCAGTGTCCGTGGTTAGGAGAGAGT
The DNA here is from genome assembly GCA_947562085.1 of Eudonia lacustrata. Taxonomy (NCBI): domain Eukaryota; kingdom Metazoa; phylum Arthropoda; class Insecta; order Lepidoptera; family Crambidae; genus Eudonia; species Eudonia lacustrata. The sequence continues at coordinate 5,565,354 of OX387326.1, read as the reverse complement.
GAGGTGTAATTTATATGCTATAGCTGGTAGCATGTTCGCATGTTTTATATTGTTTTTAGTTTTATGTTTTGCATTATAACAACTAGCTAACGTGTTTTTAAAGGATTTAATAATATTCTAATTGTTGCATTTATTAGGCTCTTAAATGTTATATCTCATAATACTTAAGCTAACAGTCTGCAACAATACTACCTATACATTATATACCAGCCATTTGCTAGTAGAGCTTCGCTTAAACGTTGTATATGTGGACACTGAAGCTGCGCTGAAATAATTAGAAAATAAGATTACTGAAACCCTTGCCCTGTAGTGATGGGATATAACTGGATATAACAGACTAGGAAAAAAAAGAAGATCGAACGTCAACCTGCCAAATGGGCGTTTGATCTTGTTAGCACAAGATGCGAGATCGTAAGTGCAGAAAGAATGCTTTTACCCAATAACTAGTGGATGTTGAGGAGGAAAAAGAAGGGATAAAACAGAGACTTATAGATGGTACGAAGTAAGTAAAGTGAAAAGTATAGGAAAGATTTGGAATGATAAGTAACTGGGTGCATGTGTGAGTTACATTTGTCATTTGGTCGAAAACCAAATCGCATGGCTTAAAAACAAAAAAAAACAATAAAAAAAATAAAATCTGTACCTAAGTTAAGATTAAGTCTTGCATTTCTATCTATACCTATACTATATCAATATATCTATACTATATTCTATACCATTTTGTTTGGTGGTACTATAGCAATCCTAATGATTGCTACTTATACGGGGGGCGTGAATAGAAAACAATCAGAGAATATACTTTTATATATTGAACGTTTTAAATAATTAATGAATATAACAATTAAAAGAATGATGTTGCTTCGGCGGATCAAGATGAAGTCTCTTCTCAATTGTTTCTCCTCTCGTGTCGTCTTATTTTAAAAAGGTATCGTCAGAACGCGACGGCTGCCAGTAGGTTCGCGCCTCCAAGCAGTCCCGATCACTACAGGAGCTACGCCCCTTCGGCAGACGTCGTGTTCTGTAACAAAGGTAAAACAGCTGAGAGTATGCCTGCCTTTCAGGGGAGGACGAATATGGATGCAGCTCATGTCTGCTAGCTAACATCACATTCTGCCAGAGGAGTACCTGGAAGAGGTACTTGAAGTTGACACGTGATGTGAGCTTGAGTCGACAAAACCTCCCCACAGAAAGGTCGACTCATCCAACTAAACATAAGTTACAAATATAAGAGACAAAGCAAATAAATCATTTTATTTATCACCCCCTTTTTACCTGCCTAACATCTAGATATACATTAGATTATAAATATAGTTTTTACACCATATAACAATCAAATGAAACCTACATCTAACGTTCCCTGGATACTTCAATCGTAAACATAACCGTAAACAACTATAAACATTTAGCTGCCTCCTGAGTGTGTTCGACTCGAACACCTCACCGGATTATATAAGTCCGTTGGTGAGTTTCAGTAAACGAACCAAAGTTCATAATTTCGACGGATATTTTAGCGACAAGTAGCTATACTACGGGCTTCGTTTTCTGGAACTCAAATCGTTAGTGCACACATCTAAACTACGTAAACATGACAATAATAAATTATTAGTAATAGAGTGTCAACCATCACTTAGACACTTGTCATGACAACTTTTTCAAAACTTCATTAAGTTTATTTATTATTATAAAAACTCTTTCATAACGACATCGACTTAAATGACATAGTGCACCTTACACGCGTCATCGAGCAAAAATCATCAAAACTCTTTGCTCTCGCAATCCTAATGATTGCTACTTATACGGGGGGCGTGAATAGAAAACAATCAGAGAATATACTTTTATATATTGAACGTTTTAAATAATTAATGAATATAACAATTAAAAGAATGATGTCGCTTCGGCGGATCAAGATGAAGTCTCTTCTCAATTGTTTCTCCTCTCGTGTCGTCTTATTTTAAAAAGGTATCGTCAGAACGCGACGGCTGCCAGTAGGTTCGCGCCTCCAAGCAGTCCCGATCACTACAGTACACAACACGTATAGCCACGTAGCCTGTTATAGGAATGAGCTAGATCAGCCTCATCATCATCATCATCATCTCAGCCAAAAGACGTCCACTGCTGGACAAAGGCCTCTCCCAAGATGGTTGGCGATCGCAGTAGGTTGAAAGTAACCTCAGAGAGATGCTGCTGCCCATCCTCTGGAATGGTCCCTTAGTCGCCTTTTACGACACCCACGGGTTGAGATGGGGTGGTGCAGTTCTTTATCCCCGGCACTACACAGGGAATCACACACACAGATCAGCCTATGTCATACTAATTAGTACCACAGAACGCTGAAATCCCATGTTATGATCATGAGCAGCCACTGCTAAGCACTTAAAGTACTCGTACATGTGTTTGTTGACTTGGGCAGTAAATAAACAAATGAGTGTTAGTACTCTGGCTACGTCATAAAGAATCAAAAATACGAGTCACAGATTTGACACCGTTTTTTCTCGGACTACTTTTGATGGCATTTCATTTCCGTTCCGGAGCTTCGTGCGTATTACCTGTACAAGGTCAAGTTAAACGAAAGCTTTGTTGAACTGAAGCTTTGGTAGCTCAAATAAGTGCATGACACGCAATGTTTACGCATAACTTGGGGTTAAATACGCACGAAAGGGGTTCGAAGCACGGCAGCCCACAAACCGTTATTGATGATAGCAAATAGCCTCTTTGAATGAATTGCAGGAATTCGAATCAGCTTAGAAAATGGAAGTAACGTTTTTAAATAAAGGTTATTTAATCGCCTTTGTGGTAAAGAGATTTTACGCCGCACCTGTCTCAGACCCAAGAGTCCCGTGTTTTATTCTGGTGGGTACATTTTAATTGTCTTCCTTAAGTTGCTCGAAGGGCTAGTTCTAAGGTGCACCTGGCTAGCCTTCGTCTTAATATCCAAGACTGTCGCCTATTTTTTACATTGTTATAGCACTATGAGGTCTGACAGGATAAGATAACTAGTTTTGTTGTTTTGATTTTTATTAAAACTTAGTTTAAGCTCACATTCGCCTGAAAAACAGGCTTTACCTAGCTTAATATTAAATTTATTTTAGAATAAAGATTATTTATTTGTTTATATTTATTCAGTGGTCGAGGATTCCGGGTAAGCGCGCTTTCATTGCTAATGCAAGACCAACGGCTTTACGTGCCTTCCGAAGCATGGAGGATCTAGAGATGATAAAGTTTTGGTCACCCATCCGATGAACAGCCTTTGCGAAAGTTGCTTTACCACTGCGCCATCGAGCTCCTCAACACAACGTGTGATGATGTGAATGTGGCTCAATTTCCATTGTACTATTGTTAATAAGGCCAGACATCTCAGCAGAGGGACGATTATAGACTGACTATGAGCAACAGGAATGAAACTAAGCAGTTACGGTGATTGTTGAAGCATTTCACCGAGCGTCCTCAGAGAATAGCAGTCGTGCGTGCGTCATCCGATACGCCCGCATGTTTGCTTCCCACCTCATTATTGTAACAAAGGTTGTCCACAAATCATAAATAATAGAGATGGTAACGCCTATGGAAACAACAATGTAATAAAAGTTCAAATCAGCTGTAATGAATAACTACGTAATACATTGTTCAGGGCTTACTTACCATTTATGTATGTAATGACACCATTTTAATAAGAATAAATGATTTATTATTAATTACTTTTAAGACTTTTAATGTAACATTAAAAAAAATATGATCCTATTTACTATAAAGCATCGCGCAAAAGTAAAATGTGAGCTTGCTTATTGCGTTGATTTTCTTGTTAGAAATATTCCCGTTAGGATTATTAAAAAAGTTTGTTACAGGCTAAATCCATTTCAATTTGTAAATATCACAACAAAAACTGATTTAAGTAAAACATTAGTTATTCTGTGGTTAAACGAAGGATTTGCCTTTTCACATAACTACTCACACATGTTGTCACACATGTAAGCTGCTATAAGCGCCACATAAGTACCATTTCCCTGATCATTATGGATTTATAGTTGAACATTAACAACTAACACTGTTAAACTAACATCGATCTGAATTGTTGCCAAACTATTATCAAGCCTAATCCCTAATCTACTTATAGTGTAGAATTAAACATCAGAACTTACTTTATCAATTTCGTTAAGGGTGCGCCGACCAAAAAATGCCAAAAATGCAGTTACGGTTAAGTAGATATAATTGAAAATACTGTCGTATTAAATGAACAAAATATATATTTAGTATCATAGGGAACGTGTTTACAATTTGTCAGACCCATAAATTCATATCATTCATAACACGCTATAGTTTTTTCTACAATATCATTTAAAGTTGGGCAAAAATCATGAAAACGAGTGGCGGCGTTTAGTAGATTTCTTATAGTTTATCTAAATTATTGTACCTCTGATTTTGTCTAAACAATCATCAATGGACTACAAATTGCTAGACTACATTTTCGATTCATCAAGTGGTTATTTAAATAATTATTTTTTATTAAGCACCATAAATTCCCCATACAAAATTAGTATGGCCGCGCGGCATCAAATGGACGACGACATTTCAAATAAAACATATGACACTTGTCACTTACGGACGGCGCACCCTTAAGCTCAAACTCTCCAATGTTGTTGAATTATAGTTTATCTGTTTAACTTTTAAATATACGCAGGCTGGCTATTATGTTATTATTAGTTAATTAATTTCATTACCAGCAAAGGGTAATATTAATTGTCTACGCTAGAGAAAAATAGCATAGCTTCAAACTTTCGTAGTCACCAGGCGTTTCCCATATAAACACAGACACAATGAACATGAACATGGGTATAATAGAAGCCATTAATCACTTACTACTACCTTAACTACCTTTTTTATACAACGGGCCTTCCTTAGTGGCCTTCATCCTACTCGATGGTAAGTGTCGATAAGGCCGCGATGAAATTAGCAGTCGTTAAGGCGACGCATCGCTAAACAATTACTCTAATACGGAGCGTTACAAGAAAAACTGTTTTTTTTTTCATTCCAAATAAAACTACAAATAAGTTTAAAAAATGAACAAGCATATTAAGACTAATCTACTAAGAAAATTTAGATGCTTAAATCGGTCTGGTTTGCCTGTAAAATGCAAATCTATGTTTTAAAAGAGGTTACTATGATATTTTTTTCTGTTATAAAAGTTAACAAATCGTGTTTCTGCAATTAGCAAAATGAAGTGAATTAAATGAAAAATCATGTCATCAAATATCACTTTTATATGTTTTGTAATTGTTGGGAAAAATCAAGATCCCCGCACTGCACTGGGCCCACGTGGTGGTTTATGGCCCGTTCTCCCTATTCATCCATAGGGAAGGCTCGTGCCCCAGCAGTGGGGACATATATGAGCTGGTGATGATGATGATGATGTGATGAGGACAGTTTGTGGTAGGTTGATGTGCAGGTGTGTGTACTTCATTTGCTTTTGTTTACTTAACTTTTGTTGAATGATGATGATTCCTACCTCTTTTTAGAGTTTCGTAGTCAACAAGAAACCCTTATAGTTAAAAATTCACGGTAGTTGTATATATGACGAAGTTAAAAGGAAAACTATCACAGCTAAGTAGGCTTTACAAGTTTACGAGTAACAGTCGACCAACTTATAAAATGTACTTGGCGCAGTACATTATTTGATTTCTTTACGGGTAAGCACTTCACTGTCATCTCACCTGATGTTGCGTGGTGAAATGTGACAGCGCACTTCATCCGTTATCCTTAACAACTGAAGAACTGGCTATCTTATCTAACTGTTGGAATGCTGTAGGATGTTACTAAAATTAATTTTATGGCGACATATTTAGATAATATGGTGGTTGCCAGCCATCCGGGCTGCTGATTTTACACCAACTAATTATTATTATAGTACACATATGAATCCGGGACCATCTCTGTCTGAAACATTTTGTTGCGGAAACCCACAACACACACTATGCTACTGTTTAAAATTAGGTTACACCTTAAAATCTACAAAATCCACTCACAGTTCCATGCCGCTCCCGCCGTCCAGAACGGGATCCATATGGTCTGATGGGGCCGGAATCCGAGTCCGGGTCTTCTCGGGTTCCCTAATCACACCCAACGACTATCCCAAGTGCACTTTTCCCCCGAGGAAATACCTGCTTTCTCCAGCAGCGGAGACGCCGACAGCGGCGAATTGTACTCCCGATGCGATTCGCTTACGACGTACACACACACAAAACACAGGTTGCACAATACACTTAATTAGAGTAATACGGCTCCAAATGCCCTTATTACTGCTTAAAATCTATTTAATTATCAACACACGATAACCTATAAACCAGCCATTGTTGCCTTCCCGAGACAAGTGTACCAACAAAGAAAAAAAGAACAATTAGTGATGGGGCCATTATGCCACTAAATAAATTGAATCTCGATAATCGATTCCCAAATCGATACGTCCATAATACAAATCAAAGTTTTATTTCCAACAAAAATAAATGCCTGTTTATTTGCAACACATGTGGTCTAACCAAATACCACTGTCGCGGTTGTAACAAAACACAGAAGCAATAATAATACAAAAGGGAAGAACGAAACATATAAATGTGCAAAATTAAAGCTTGCTTTTATTTTGCACATTTATATGTTTCGTCGTCGAGGAGCTCGATGGCGCAGTGGTTGACGCGCCCGGTCTGCGAGTGCTGAGGTTAAGCAACTTTCGCAAAGGCCGGTCATCGGATGGGTGAGCAAAAATTTGTCATCTCGAGCTCCTCCGTGCTTCGGAAGGCACGTAAAGCCGTTGGTCCTGGCTGCATTATTGTCGTTAAAAACCACCAATCCGCACTGGGCCCGCGTGGTGGTTTATGGCCCGTTCTCCTTATCCATCTATAGGGAAGGCTCTTGCCCCAGCAGCGGGGTCATAAATGAGCTGATGATGATGATGATGATGATGATTTAGATAATATGGTGGTTGTCAGCCATCCGGGCTGCTGGTTTTACACCAACTAATAATAGTACACATATGAAACCGGGACATCTGTCTGTAACATGTGGCCTAACCAAATACCACTATCGCGGTTGGAACTTGCTTTAATTTTGCACATTTATATGTTTCGTTCTTCCCTTTAGTATTATTATTGATTCTGTGTTTTCAGAGACGTTTCCCGTGCATTATAACATGGGGTTGATCAAAAACGTGTATAAAGGACTCTCAAAGTCGGTAAAGCATACGAAGCTCCCCGAAGGCGATGACCACTTTCCGTCAGGTAGCTCGCCAGCTCGTTAGCCGTTTGTTTACAGAAAAAACCTTACTTTACTATTGTAAGCTCTAAGCTAAGGTCGTACCTTAAATTGGCGATTATGTAGGAATTTAATGAGAGTAGATGAAGCGAAAGAAGTATGTAAGAAACGTAGCAAGTGTCAAGAAGAAGAACTCTACCTACCACCATGGGAGATAGGCGTGAATCACACTAATATTATAAATGCGAAAGTTTGTGTGTATGTGTGTAAATTTGTAGCTTCTTCACGCTGCAACGGATGGATAGATTTGGATGAAATTCGGCATACATATACTTTATAACCTGGATCAAAACATAGTATACTTTTTATCCCGATATTCCCACGGGAACGGGAACCACGCGGGTGAAGCCGCTAGTGTATGTATATGTTGTTAGGTAATGTAAAAATATGTAAACTAATCGCAAATAGATCTGTATTAAAGCACAAAATTAGGAGACTGCAGCAGGCAAACTTCATACAAAAGCGCTCGCGCAACGCACGCATACACAACCTCTCACTGACACGGAATCTTGCAACAGCTGCTCGGGCTGTTCCAAGACTATGTATCCGTGTCCGTGATGCTACGGCCACACTGTCGCGATAACGCAAAGATTTGCGTTGTCGCGACACGTCTGGCCAAACAATAATTTGTTCTATCGCGAATCATCGTCGCTAATGCACTTCGCGCCGCGCCGCTGTCGGTAAATTGAATCACACTAATATTATAAATGCGAAAGTTTGTGTGTTTTTTTTTTTTTTTTGGAGAGACTGCTGGTTGCCGAGGGGCATTTCCAGCTTCACCGGGTTTGTTTTAGGGGCGGCGAGGTACGTAAAGGGTACCTCAAGCCGTGTTGAAACGAAACACCTTCAGAGGATTTCTAGAGGGGTACGGCATCGCACACTTAAAAGTGCGCGTCCCCGTGCCCTTCCAGAGTCTCCGAAGGGTTCGGATCGGATCGGGTTTGTGTGTGTGTGTGTATGTATATGTGTATATTTGTTGCTTCTGCACGCTGCAACAGATGGATGGATTTAGATGAAATTCGGCATATAGATAGTTTATAACCTGGATTAAAACATAGGAAACCGCGAGCGGCCGCTAGTACACAATAAAGGGTTTTATCGCGACAAAGTTCGTGCGGTTGGCTACACTTCGCGCGCTTAGTTGACTGCGTGTTCTGTGACTGCAAGGCGCCGAGCGGTTTATACATGTTGCTTAATCTGATTTGTGATAATTATGGATTGGAGTAATGAGAGAATATTGGAATTTATAGAAAATTATGAGTTTTGTGTATAAATAACATCCACCATCGCCTTTTATTTCTCTTCTTTACCCTTTTATTTATTATGTTGTAATAATAAAGATGCAGTAAATAATTATTTGGAGACATGTAATTTAGCGCAACCACCTCTCTTTTTTTTCACTGTATTTTTATAAATATTTAATTCAGCTTAAGTGTAGCAATTAGCACTTTAAAAAAAATTGGCCTCTTCCATTTTTTTCGCGAAACGAATTATCGCGACGTTCTAGATTATCGCGACGGCGACGACGTAGCAAAGTTTTTTTGATGTGGCCAAGCACTTCGTCGTAGATCGAACACGAATCTTCGCCTTCAAGTGTGGTAGCATCACGGACACGGAATCTCGCGACAGCTGCGCTCGCGCTCGGGCTATTCCGAGATTATGTATATCCGTGAGAAGGTCTATGTGTGCGTTGCTCAAACTCGATATATTTTTAAGCGACTTCAAAAAAGGAGGTTTCTCAATTCGACCGTATATAAGTTTTTTATTTTTATTTTTTATGTGTGTTCGCGGATAACTTCGTCGTTTATGAACCGATTTTGATGATTCTTTTTTTGTTGCAAAGGAGATATCCCAAGGGTGGTACCATGATAAGGAAACCAGGATCTGATGATGGCGTCCCAGGGAAATCGAGAGGAACCTTCGAAAATCGTAGTAGCGACTAGTGCGTTTGTTAATATTTTCATTAAGTATTTTAAAGCACTACTATTTAATGAAGGTCTGGAGTCGATCTGATGATGAAGACGAAAGATTATCAAGGGAACTCCTCAACGTTTTACAGTAGCTACCTTGTATTTGGACTTAATTCATTTCTATTGATGAGAACTTTACCCATATGGGTTATAAGTGCCATTACAGGTCTGATGGTAGAGACCATAGACAGTCGAGGGAAATCTTCAACGTTTTACAGCATTTACCTTTTGTTGGGCTTACTTCATACGGTTCAATATGCCAAAATGCTCAGTTCGTACAAAAATAATACCTAATAAGATTGAAGTTTTACATAGGAATACCACTACCTACTAGGCCGTCGTTTCCTATCCGAGAAGGATCCTTGTTAGGTCTACCTATCACTAAAAATCGTAAAATAAAATATTTTTTAACATTTTTTAACAAAAAAAACCAACTTCAAAAAACGAGAAACTAAAAAAGTAAAAACAGCTCTAGAAAACAAGAAATAATATTGAAATCATATTATTAATTACCTAGATACGCATGTCAGCTTAAAAAAAAGTCTACTGAAGTCGGGTGGGCCTTGGAATGGAACAACTAAAAAAAAGTTTAAATGAAACAAAAACCAGCCGACCACCAACCACCCGATTTCAATAGACCTTCTTTAAAACTGATATGCGTATCTAGGTAAATAATAATATGATTTCAATATTATTTCTTGCTTTTTAGAGCTGTTTTTACTTTTTTAGTTTTCTATTTTTTGAAGTCGGTTTTTTTTTGCTAAAAAATATTTTAATGCTTACCTTCTGCTGGCTACTTATTTTGTGATTAAAGTGTTTATCCGCATTGCAACGTTCGCGTTAACTTTATAAAACAAAGTTTATACACCTGGGGCGGGCAACCCGTAACGCCTCCCGGTTGGCAAGCATCTACATCTCAAAAGGCCCGGCACGAAGCCCCGACTGTACTCATATAGCTGTTTGCTTCTCTGTATTGTGTAACTTTACGGGTGATACTGTTAATTAATAGATTTACGAGTTGTTTCTCATATTTGAAACGTTGTCGTGTATGTAAGTATCGAACAATGTCGCTTAAGTACGAATTAATGATTTGTTAGATGGGTGCCTCGAACGCATTTTGTACCAGTAAGGTTTTTGCCCTAATCGCAATTTGCCACGATCGTGTTTTGTCATATATGCTATAAATAGGACCGTATTTTATCCTATAGGTGATTTGCCTTAAAGCAAGTTGATTTAATCGCTTTAATTATGTAATATTTGCCATTATATATCTGTCCCACTGCTGCTGGCCCTGGGCAAATGCCTCCGCCATTGAAATCAAGTCATCACTGACACGTAACACATCAGGGTAATGGCTTAATCACCACGCTTCCCAAATGTGAGTTGGTGATCACTGACCCGGGCAATGCAACGCATCGAAAAATCCGAAACAAACATTGCCTGGCCTGGGATTTGAATCCGGGACCTTCGATTAAATATTACGAAAAGTAAGTAAAGGTTGGTTCCGTTTACACAAAGTACAATAATTATGTTTTGTTTGTGTTGTTATCACTTATTAATTTTCAATCAAAACGAGTGAAATTTTATTCCCAAAATTTGTTGTTCATCCTATTTGTTTGTTCGCATTCCGATCACGAAATTTTATTAAACACTTTTTTTATTAAAAATCTTCTTATTTTTTTGTACAGTTTTTACTGTATCGCTTATCGTTTGTTTGATTAATTTCAGCTTGAATATGGTCATGTTTATGTTTTGATTTATTTAGTATTTTATATACGTCGTTAGCTCTATATTATTAAGTAGCTAATGGACAAAAATTATAGGCCTTGTAAAAGCTCTCCATATATATTTCTATTAAAGTATATTAGTTATTTATGATGGCTAAAATGTTATGAACCGAAAGAAATCAGTCAAATCAAAAAAAGTTTTACTTCTGTATTTGATAGCTAACTTTTTTTTAGCAAAAACAACTTCAGTGCATTGAGTAATATTACTAAATGTAGAGATTATGTTGTCTATGTTGTAAAGTGTCAGGAATGTTTCAGCTCGAAAGGTAATAACTGCAACTACACTTAAAGTCATAACAATGTGCGTCGTCTACAACGCGAACTCTTTCTTTTCCGACAACAAAATTTGACACCTCCAAAACTGGTTATTTCACTTTCCATAGCCCAGTCCATTGACCAAAACAGATATAACGAGCAAATCATCTCGCCGAATGAGTCAGAACGATCAGTTTTTTGGATGCTTTCTCCCACACCTGTCCGAAAGGAGCACGGATCACGGATGCGAACACTTTCCACTGGGGGAAATGGGACCAGCGTTTTGCATGGCCTTGATTCGCAGCCGAGCCGCGCCGCACCAGTCTTTGTCGGACAGCCGCGCGAGCAACACGTACCGTCCACGCGATCACAGCTCTGAGCACGCGACGCGAGTGCCCGCAAGTGCTACAAGTGTGAAACAGTGAGCCAAGTGATTTGTTACCATAAGGAGGATATATCGAACCCAATCTGGAGCGGAACAACTTCAACAGGAGGTGTGTTTGCACGATTGTTACTTTTGGCGCGCTTGTCGTTGTCGCTTGCCTTTTGTTTTCCATTAGCCATGAATGAGATTCGCGCCCATTCAACAATTGGTAAATGTTTTTTTGTATGATCGCGCGCTCCGTGCTTTCCGCTGGCATGTTCTCTAATGTTGTCATGCCAGACGTTTTTTGTCGTCCACGTAAAATTGTGAAAGTTTACGTCTGGCGTGTAGAGATTATGGTAGAGTAGCTGGAATTATAGCGACTGGTCACGCTACATTGATTAAATAATCGCAAGATTTATCACCTCCATTCAATTTGATTGTTGAATTGAGACGCTACATATCATTAAGTTTCGAATCTGCCGATCGGAGTTTGAAAGGCAACAACGAATTGTTTCGCTGACTGAATGCTAATAAAGAACAATGCAAAGGTTTGCTTGTGGTAAAATTTGCTCATTTCCTTCAATGACGGAATTGCATGCGAAACTTAAATTACTTTGTATTTAAAGTTTGCTAGTTAGAACGGTGTAGGTAATCAGAATAAATCATAGCCTGTCAGACTATTGTACTGTTGTTATTTGTTTGGAGAATGAAAATGATAATATTTAAAAGATCTGGTGGTATTATGTGTTATTGTTTATGAGGAAAGGCATTGAGCCCAGCTGTTTGAGGACTAATATGAGATAAGACAAAGCTGGTTTAAGCTAACTCCCTTTTCAACTTCAGTATTTTATAGTTATAACAAAGTTGGAAATGTCCTTTTACAAAGTAATTTATATTCCAAGCAGAAGGGTCTTCCGATTAAATACTGTTGTACACCGGTAAAGCTCGAGTTTAACTTTTATTTTGGAAAGTTACACCTTCAAAGAAAGTTTTTGTAACAATTATGCATATTAAATATATTTACTAACAAATAAAATCACAAGTTATAAAACTATACTAAAGTATATTATTACTTCTAACTATAAATAATAAAATTGTCCCAAATCATCTTAAAGTAAGTACCTACATAAGTACATACCTTTACATCTAAGGGCAACTGATACACCTACGTTTATAATATCTTGATGTAAAATTTAATCAATGAAAAATTCATATTTTGGGCCAAAACTGTTTTGAAATTTTGTTAAGTTTATTTATACTACCTACTGCTAAGTTAATGTTAGTTATGATGGTGGTAAAACAAGCAGATGTGTTACCGGTTTGTAAATTTTCATTAGAACGATGTAATTAATCATAATAATGCGTAACGCCGCACCTAATAGGTATTTCATTTTACGTTGTATTTACCTAGTTCGTTATACGATTTTCAGTCGGATTTTAAGAGAGATAATTACTGAAAAGATTTTTTAATTCTTTACTGGAAACGCACTTGGTGGCAACTGGTAAGTTTGTCTAATGATGGAGACGCATTTCACCCGGACTCTTCAATCACAGGGCACTGGCTATCTTGTCTTAACAGTCAGAGTTCAACTCCATTGATATTATGGTGACAAAGATAAGACAGTCGTAGCTGGCCAGGCGGACTTAATGTAAGCCCTATCAGCAATCGAACTGTACTACCTACCTACTCTTCTCTCTCTATCTCTCTCTCTCTCTCTACTCTACCTACTGAGTACCTACAAATTACGTTGCTAAAAAGCGCGAAATCTCTGGGTTAGAGGTGGAGACCGTAGTCTAACCATAGACAACAGCGGTTTTTGTATTCATCATCTATTAAAGATTATTAGAGTTATTTTATTTAAAGGCAATACTAGAAAAATGAGAAGTCCTGAGACTTCTTGGCGGGAAAGTGAAAAGTCGTGTCTGCGGTTTTGTTTTATTTTCTAAAATTTGTGTTATGTATATTAATGTGAAATAATGGTGGATTATTAACCGTTAAGTGTTCGTGAGTGTGCATGAGTGTTGGCAAATGAAACAAAACAGTGCAACGTCACTTTTCAAATTATTTTAAGAAGTCGCGTGAGGACTTAAGTAAAGCCCCACATCTTTACTGAGATACTCGAGGGGTTGGGGGGTATATAATTTTTCACTTCTCTTTTCTATTATCATTCATCATCAAATCATCATCCCTTATAGAGTTTAAACGTATAAATAAAGTTTTCAACTGAAGAACTAGTATCCATGTTCATGAACAAATTTAAAAAAAAAGAGAAGTCCTTACTGACTGCTGACTAGCTAATAATACGATCTTTATTGCACAGTCTTACCGCTTGAATTAGCTCAGAACGCTGAATTTTTTATGACAGGACATAGGTACACTGCTTTCATAACTTACGAAAGACGTGATTTTCCGAAGTTCCCTTGGAATCACAAAGAATATATAGTGTAATAATTTATCGCTACACGACACGAAGCCTCTTCTAAAAAGAAATTCGAAAAAAAAGGTAATAAATACCTATATGTAAATGTCTTCTTCATAGTTTTCGAATCTCGTTTGCTCATAATAAAAAGGCCCCGAATCCCCCTTGGGTATGATATCGTAAAACACTGAAATAATAGAATCCCTAGGCGTGTGGCGAATGGCAGTCGTTAAATCATGAATTTCGCGCCTATTCAGACGGAATGATGCACGCTACAGCCCCGACCAACGAAAAAGGCTCCTCTCAAGTGAATTCTTTATTCCTTTGTGGAATAGTAGAAGTTTCAGGTTTAAAGTATTTTAAAAGGAAAATAAATCGAAACTTTATTCATTCAGGGAATTCATTAGATAGTTTTGTTTGTTTGTATGGCAAAATAACTAACTCTTCTCGTATGCCGCAAGGAGGCGCTCTTGTGCTGCTCGGAAACCCTGTATACGGAAACTTTATTCTGGGACTTCATTCGATGATACTCAAGTTTCCCGTTTCATCTACATAACTTTATCTTATATTGAAAATAAGAGATAGGTCCTAATAAAAGTAGGGAAACGATATTGTAATAAACTAAAACAGGAAAATACGAAGGGAATAAAACTAGGATCCAAAACGAACAATATAATAATTATAATCAAAACTCTTTTCGTTGTTTCATTTCTCAATAAAAAAGTATCTACTCTCGGTCAAGGTGTTTCTGATTTAAATTAAAAACTGGCTATCATTTTAAAATTATTGTTTCATATACAGCCTTAGCCACAGATCTCCCGCTGAAAGGTAGCTCCGGTTTAATGCCCGTGGGGTGTGTTTGAAGGAAATAACATTGTACGCAAATTCTTCATTCCGCCTTTTACGGGTTTTAATATACGACCTGCTTGGATCTTAACACGGAATGTAAGGATTTTACGGGCGGGATTTGAAACATTTCCATTTTTAAAGGTTCTGTGTTCTTTGTAGAGGAATCCTTTTGACATGTGTTTCAAATGAGATTTGAGAAAAGAACAGTATGGTAAATAAGTTTTTAGGGTGCCGTTTCATATTTTGAACTTAAACTAACTACTTTTAACTTCAATCTTATTAAATAACGTAATGTACGAAAAGATTTAAAAAAAAACGTGAATATACCAAAACTTTCTGCACCATACATTTATAATGTTTACTGAATTTTGGTTACCTACTAAACTGTAATCCACAAATTCTCGAAAAAATGCTTAAAAATTTGCTGTTACATTTTTGAGCAGATTTCTTAAATCAGGCGTAAATAACTTATAGATATTTAATATCCTCATTTGAATCAACGCAACCTAATGCAAATCAAAAGACAACTAAAATAATAACAACAATTATTTAAATAACCAAAATGCCGTGCTATAAGTCAAGCAAAGCCCTATTATAATGAAAAGCTGTATAACAGTACATAATGGTTAGTACTGAAAACAAAGAACGACGACGGTCGGAAAGTGTCCATTAATTTTCTTGTTACCCGATTCTCTCAGTTCTCCTTTTATTCAAAGAAAAATGTTTTATCTCTGATACGCAATGTGACTGGTAAATAAGCAGGTATTTTCCCGCCTTTTTGTTGAGGCTCGGGCCGACACGAGGCTGCACGCGACACAACAAAGACACCGTTGACTTTGTTTCAGGCTTAGCTGAAAAACAGCTCTGCCTTGAGCTGCGAACAAAACACAGATGGGTGAAGAACAAAACAATGGTGTCGCGAAGGCAGCTTCACGTTCGAGGGTTCTATTTTTAAAACATAGGTTCTTTTTAAACAAATGAAATCAACCTAATTTTGGAGATTACAGAGTACTTGTAGACTTCATGGCGGGGAAGTGCACAGTATCGATTGCAGTTTTGTTTTATTTTTTTGAAATAGTGATTTTTCTGAGTACCTATTTATGTGAAATAACGATTAGAAAGCTTTTAGTGTTAGTGAACAATACAAGTCACATTTCAAATTTTCTCAAGAACCCATTTAATCATCGAATATTTAACAATACAAGTTTTATTGTAAAGTATATTTTCCTAACGTCAAATTGACTAATTTATAAACTGAATCAAGGCATTGAATAATAAAAGCTCGTAGCGAGTACATACTTCATGTTTTGAAAGAACTCAAGATATTTTTTTTCTCTTTATTGAGGACAACAAACAATTACACTGTTTTCTTACTACATGAAAGCTTAATATAACTTAATTACCGACAGTGCAACCAGCTGCGTTATCCACAAATTACTGACAAAAACCAAGTACACAGTTAATGCAAAACAGAGTAAAGCCATAGTTCATCATCATCATCATCATCTCAGCCAAAAGACGTCCACTGCTAGACAAAGGCCTCCCCCAAGGATATGAGGGGTATTTGCCGTAATCGCCACGCTTGGCAGGCGGGTTGGCGATCGCAGTAGGTTGAGGGTAACCTCAGAGAGATGCTGCTGCCCATCCTCTGGAATGCTCCCTTAGTCGGCTTTTACGACACCCACGGGAAGAGATGGGGTGGTACAATTCTTTAACCCCGGCACCACACAGGGCCATAGTTACAGTATTGAATTTCTACATAAAGAAAAAGAAAGAAAATCTAGAACAATTTCGAATTTATATTTTGTTTAATTTTAAATTTAATTTGATTTGAGGTCAGAAAAATGTGTGTTAAGTTGTAATATATAAATTGTGATATTGTCTTATAAAATTTTTAGGTAGTTACAGTTTTATTAAAATATCACAGACATTTCTTCGGAATGACGCAGGTGAGCAGGCAAAAATGTCAAGCTCGATAAAATGATTATTATATAGTTTCATTATTCTGAGAAGAGGAGCACGCTCACCTGCGTTAGTTTTACAAAATCTTGGTGCATATAAATAACGTTTACGAGAGTGGCGAATGGAACACAAACGATGAGGTATATGTATGCATATTTGATTCATAAGTTGATTGCAATCGAACTTACTGTGTGAAATATTATACAGTAGCATAATATCTGAGAGCATTCTTCTCATTTCAAGTTTAAGCAACGAATACTTATCTAAAAGAACCTCGTAAGAGGACTTAGAATGAAAACATCGGTAATTAACGGAACGTAGATTTTTTTTTGTACTTGTTCTATTTGTTTGTTGTATTTAGAGTAAAAAGGATTCCAAATGGCAGTAGCATATTCTAATTGAGATCTAATCAAAGATTTGTAAAATAAAAGATATGAGGAATTATGCTTAAATGAAACGCAGGACCGCATCAAAAAACCATAAATCTGAAAGGCTTGCTAACAATGTTTTCGATGTGAAAATCAAAATGAAGCTTTGAATATATATAAACACCCAAATCTTTTGTTAGGAGGACTTTCTCTAGAGGGGTATTATTATATATTCATTACCCTTTGTAAATCCGTAACAAATTGTCGATGCTCCTCTAGGTTTTCCATTTTTTATTCATATGTGCACAGACAGTGTGTGGCTGAAAATCTTGAAATAATATAGAACACTAACTTAAACTTATTCAACGAGAGCTTCAAAAAATATTGTTTTTATACTGTCACCTTTTTATATATAGATTGCTGGTCAATGATCAGGTGTGTGACGACAAATTTGGCAAGCAGCCAATCATATCCTCTCACCAAATTTTCCATGTGCTTTAACGTACATTTTTAATGTCTTTACAAGCGACAAAAAGTTTTACTTTATGATCTGAGTTTCTACTAACTTTACCTACGTACATTGTATTTTTTAAAATAAAGCAGAAACTAAGTAACATCTCTGGTTCGTTCGACAGACATTTAGTTTTTTAATTTCGTTTAAAAAAAAGAACAAACAAAAGAGAGTGATAGCATTGGAACGAGTGCACTTTAAATGTTTTGAAACTAATCTAAAAACGTCTCAACTGTCACATTTTCCCTCTTTTTATATGCTTTTATATAAATATAGTTTTTAAATTGTTAGGTTCTATCTTAGAATATACCCCTAGCTAGTGGTGAGCAGGTAAAAGTGCTATTGTCAGCGGCTGCGCTTCCTATTGTACGGATTAAAATAGCCGGCAAATTTCAGTCTGATTTTCATCTCCGTGGAAAAAGTTTACATTAAAATTTAAATATCAGGGTCACTATGTCTATCTAAAGATTCCCTGTATCGCATAGCTTACTAGCACTTACTTAGCAAACTAAAAACTTTTTCGAATGATAATAAAGTGCACTCTCTATAAAGGTTTGATAGAGTCAGCCGAATCGATGTATGATACTTCGAAGGTACAACGAATGTCGAAGTATATTAAATACATCGTCATCGTACATCGGGCTGCAAAAAATATCGAAATTTTTTGTAAACATGATAACCTAAATGTCATTTATTAATTTCATCTTTCTACATAATATACGAGTATAACCTTTGAGATTTTCTTAAAGGAAAAGCCTAAATGCAGGCCTTTGTATCCATTGCAACACAACATAAAGAGGATACGTTATAATGTATCCTGTAGTGTAATACATCTATCGTGGAAGCTTGTAATTGTTATGACTCAGACTCGTTATGATAGCTACATTTTCTCTACAAAAGTTAATTTAAGTTAAGACTTTATTTTTTTTAAACATTTTTTTTTAATTTATTAGCTCGCTACAAAATGTGCGTAAAATTTATATTTATTCCACAACAGTCAAGCTTTCATCTCCTCAACTGATGTTGAGGAGATGAAAACTTGAATTCCATGTTCGGCCAAAAGTCATCGCTTACCATCAAGCGATGATTTTTGATCAAACATGGAATCGCATTTCACTTAGAATCCTCTACTAATGAGGAACTGGTTATGAAATCTCCAATTATCGTGAAAACAACAATGCAACCAGCATTGTTGTTTGGCGATACACTTAGTTAGGCCTCAGGCCGTCTAGTCGAGATCAGGTTCTAACTAACGACCCTGGATCAATGCGGGTTCGTGGTTGATTCGTTAACTACTATCGTCTTAATGTTTACAAGTAGGACCAACGAGTTAAATTAAAGGTACAAGTCAAGAGGGAACTCAAGGTATAAAAAAATTTGGTCACCATCCTTAGACTCATCGCAGGTTGCTTAACATGGACGATCGACCCGAGCGAAAAACATCCTCACCTTTCCTCCTCAAAACGCGGAGTATAACTGGTAAAAATGTAAAATACGGTTGGTTAATATTATATTTCAAATTAAATTTTCTAGGGCGCGTTGAGGATTCACGCTCGGTCGCTTTGTTTTTACGCTGCGAGCTTACGAGTACGAGCAGAACATGCCTCGGTACGGTTCGCTTTGAGTTCAAACTAAAACGTTATAAATTCTCGTATGAATATCAGTATAGAAAACAATATAAACTGTAATTTTAGCCGAACGAATAGAGTTGAATGTGAGAGGTTCTGTTGCAATCTCCGTTGGACTACCTATTGACGTGATCCCATTACTAACACAAGCTCTTTGGATGGAGTAATATGTTTCTGAAATGGTTAACAGGACTTTTACATAAAATAAAACAATGCGTTTATCACCAGCTCATATACGTCCCCACTGCTGGGGCACGAGCCCTCCCTATGGGTGAATAGAGAGAACGGGCCTTAAACCACCACACGGGCTCAGTGCGGATTGGTGGTTGTTAACGACTGCTAATGCAGCCGGGACCAACGGCTTTACGTGCCTTCCTAAGCACGGAGGAGCTCGAGATGATAACTTTTTGGTCACCCATCCGATGACCGGCCTTTGCGAAAGTTGCTTAACCTCAGCACTCGCAGACCGGATCGTTAACCACTGCGCCACCTTCGAGTTCCTCGATGCGTTATAGAACATTAATAAATATAAATTCCCATAATAGGAAGAGACAGATGCTCAGACAACAGCAAATTAAACATCAAACACACACAAACACATTAACATTTAATATACGATGTTGGTAGCTTGCCAAGCGGACTTAAAAGTCTAAACTATCGTACTGAAAACAGGACTTTTGGATGTGAGACCGGTAAACAGTTCTTTACTAGACCACATCAGAGGCGGTTAATTAAAATTGTCTTAATAATTTATATAACACTACGTTTTAGCAATAAACAAGTAAGTACCAACATTTTGCATATGTTACTGTTCTTTGGGGACAGTAATCCCTTACGACCCGACCTTGATGTTATCATACGCCTGAAAAGGAAAGTCCACCAAATATCACAGTCTCATTAAAAACACCGCAATCACAAACACAAATTGAAACCGTCTGGACCATTCTTATTAAAATGAGCATCCAACCAAACAACACGCCGTGAATTCGCCGCTCGCTGTCACTGCATTGTCGACTTTGAAACAAAGGGGTTAAGGATTGGAGATTAGCCCGCAATCTGTGTACATATGATTACGTTCAACAATGGCATACTGAGTCCCATTGTCGGTCGCGTATGGGCGTGGGACGTTGAAGCGTTGCCAGAAACACGACACAGCCACGTTTTGATAGATCTCAGGGGTCGTAGCCTAACACTGCATGGAACTATAATGTTGTCAATCCATTTTGAGGTCACCCAGCAACTTGCAGAACAATGCAGTTGGACTGGCTAGATTCTAAACAAAGCTTTTTACTGGCGTTTTGGACGTATTGACTTTATGACTGAGTGGCACCAGTTGGCGACGGGCTGATTGTTGTCGTGATATTTCGCGTCTGTTTGCGTGGCAGAGCCTTCCTTCAATCACTGTCAAATTATTTATTCATATAACACTTACACTGTTATTGTTACATATCTATACAAGCCCCATTGTGGTAGTTAACCGATCGTGAACTAAAGTAGCTGTGGATTCTACGCTACAAGTAGTGTGATCGTCTTACCGATTGAAATTATTAGAATGCTTCTTGATTTCAATACTCTTAATAAAATGTGACGATCTATGAAGATTACTTGCGTATAATGACATTCAATGCATTTATTTGCACGTATTAATAGTAAACGTTCTGCTATCGCTGATTTACTAGACAGCTTTTCATAGCGAGACTTGTTCTTTGACCCTCTGTTCTTTTGAAAGCAGTTTTGTTTCCATATTTTACTCGGTCAATAAAAATGCTGAAAATACGACCTCAGGCGAAGAGGCGAAGGCTTCGCTGCAGGCTCTCTCACTGGCAACCTTCCCATGGCACTCGCTTCGGTAATGCACCGGATCAGATTGAAACTTTGATATATTTCTGTCGTTTTTATTATGAGCAATTTTCCATTTCGCGCTCTCGGAAATGAGTTCAAAGTGGAACATTTTATTTTGATTACTAAAAGAATGGTGGAAAATATATGTGCGACCTCTTTTCTTTGTAGGTATATAATTAGTCGGGATCAAACATAACAGAGATACTCCAAGTTTGAGCGTAATTTGTAAAATGCTAACAATCTATTTAAGGTTTTGAAAAGAGTGTGATACCAAGCAACTATATTCTAAGACACAAAGGTTAAAGGTTAAAACAAAGGTTATGGGTGATATCCCCGTGGGGCTTGTTTATGAGGAAGGCACTGTGACCAACAGTGGGACGTTACTACGCTGATGGTGACGATAAATATATTAAATTGCTATTTAGTCGGAACTTTATTCTAAACAACAAACTCTGATATTTTGTTAAAAAAGTTATGTTCCATGGCTTTGCTTAACTGCTATCATTAGTGTAATGATTAAAGCAAATTGCCCAACATCACAATTGGTGGAGGCAAGACGTGGATTATGGGTCGATTCTGGCAGAGCTGGTGCCGCGGATCGCGTGGTAGAGCCCCATTAAGGCATCGCGATGCCGATGCATTTCCATCGGCACAAGTCAACCCACTTATTTATATCGCAAGCAGGGCTTTCTAGAGAATTTCCCCGGTTTGTCCTAGATTTGATAAAGGTCTAGCTTTGGTGCCCGTTGAACTGAAAAGTCGAGATTATGAGAGTTGCTTACGTAGGTAGGTACTTCGTGGTTTAGATTTAGAGCGTTTTTGTTGCAACATTGTTATTACTCAGAGTTCTTAGTGTGAATTTTATTTTCCATAACGGAAACGAGAATTTCTATAGGTATTTTGTTAACCTGTATTCAAGAGATACTTGGTAAAAATATAAAATAAACTCAAGGGAATCCGTCCATCAGTGTTACATTTAAATGTAAAATGTTTTTGTTTTGTTTATATAACTTTTAACATTTAGTAAATAGCTTGCCTACTTCTTAACTGATCTTTAGTATTTGCAAAAATATTATGATCGGATGTTAATGACGGTAGTTGTTGACATTGAATGGGCGCCTTTGGCTTTCAAAGTAAAAAAAGTAAATAGTGTTGAATAGTTTCGGCGGGCTGGTTAGAACCACGATAGCTCAATTGGGAGAGCACCTGACCCGGTATGTCAGAAAAGTGCAGGTTCAAATCCTGCTCGTGGAAATTTTTTCAACATTTGTGTTTTTGTAACATTTAAATGTGTTAAGTTCGCGTAAACTATAACAAAGTAGAGGCAAGTAATTGGCCTATGACTTTAGCACTGCTGGGCAGGCAGAGGCCGCCATCATTGAAATCAAGTCCTCACCACAATTGATGGGCAATGGTGATGACTTAATCACCGCACTTGTCAATTGCGGGTTGGTGATCACAAACTCGGGCACGCATCGAAAAATCCGAAACACACTTTGCCCGGCCTGGGAATTGAACCCGGAACCTTCGAGGCGTTAACAATTGAAAACAACTATATTCAAATTGAAAAAAAAAGAAGAAGAATCCACCCGGGACCCCAGAGCTAGCAGCTACTTGGGCCAGCGTATAAGCATAGCTATCCAACGTGACAATGCTGCTAGCTTACTAGGCACTCTGCCTGATGGGGATGATTTGGGGAATTTTTTTTATTTATAGTTAATAGTAGATATAGTTTATACTTAGTTGTTTGTAAGTTTAATTTTAAGTAGTTTTATTATTATCTTGTTTCAAATTGAAATCAAATTTGAAGCTGAAATACAGTAGGTACTCAGCAGGAGTGTCTGCTACTATAGCTGCATTGTGTCTCAGCGATGACAACATCGATATTGTTGACATTCCGCTCATAACAACGCCGTTGAGGCCGTTTGCTTACATTCGGAACGCGTCTACAACACTCTCGGGAGGAAAAACCTCTCCGACTCGCCTCTGTATAGTCCTTCCTTCCTTTATTTCCGCAATATTCATAAAAGCATGTCCAATAAACCTATTTTGGCGGTAAGAGTTTTGTTGTGTCGTTCTTAACAAAATGTTACTTGTTTGTTTGTGATGGATCAGATTGATGTAACTTATCTCATCTCTGTAACTAATGATGCATGTTAAGGAAGGAGAAAAGTCAGTGATTTATGTTTTTTTTGATGATATGAATTGAATTGGTAGGTCTATATTGATATAATATTGCGATGCAAGTCGCCCAGTAATAATTAAAATTAATTTGTTTAATCTTCAAACACATTCACATTTGACATTATTCTAAACAGTATTGCACATGACTCTACATTTATCTCAATGTTCTAAAGATTTGCCAACAGTTTGAAGAAGATTGGAGAAATTATTCAGTTTATGAATCATACCACTTCATTTCTAAAATATGTGTATATTTAGGTATGTCTGATAAAGTGGAATGTTATAATAAAATATGTTTTCTTAAGAGCGTTTACGCCGCACACTAGCGCCGCCAATGAAAAAAAAACATATCTAGTAATTAGAGATAGAAAATCAAATTATGCCAACAAACTATCTAAATGAAGTAATTTAGCATTTTTACGTCACCTAATGAACACCTGAGTTGTTATGGTTTAGTTAAATATGACGTTATAGTTAAAAGTGGCCGTAACGCCTTATTTAACTAAACCATAGCATGTGAGGTGTTCAATAGGTGATGTAAAAATGCTAAATTACTTCATTCAAATAGTTTGTTGAGCATAATTTGATTTTCTATCTCTAATTACTAGATATGTTTTTTTTTTCAATAGTGGCGCTAGTGTGCGGCGTAAACGCTCTTAACCGAAATGATTCCGTTTATATTATAATGTCTACATAACTAGAATAGTTGAAGAATTTCATACGAATTTGGTTATAAAAAACAAACATTCATCCCCAAAGGGGACACGGGCACTCGCCCCAAACTTTGTTTTGTAAATTTGCACAAATTCTGTACCGACAAAGGTAAGTAACAACAACAAAAAGTCGTATGACGTAAAATTAAACACAAAAAAGTGGGCAGAGAATTTGAACCTATCCATTTCACTGTAAAAAATCCACAACTGAATTAACCTTTTCACCGCCCAACTATCCTGCACGCGATGTCCCGTTGTACGCCAACGTATAAATGTATTTTAATAAAGTAGGTACAAAGAAGAACTTCTATAGAAGTGCTGGCGTGGGCGGCACGAAAATCTCGAACTTCTATAGAAGTTGTTGGCGGTAAAAAGGTTAAATACCTTATTGGAGACAGCAGTACAGCACACTGGCTGCTTATTTTTTCTACGGGTATAATATTAAATGCATTTACAATATACTAAATGCCTATTTCAAAACGTTTATTTTCAGCCGCTCTCTTTCATCTACCCTCTTTTACATTTTGTATTTTTCTTGTATTATTTTATCTTCTACTAGTGGCCAGCTCGCTACTTCATACGTCATCAGTGTCACACGCGTATCCCGGCGTCTTTTTATTTCTTTCAAGAAGTGGGGTAGTGGAGTGGAGTGGAGTGCGCAACTGATTTGACTGTTGTCCAGAAAAATGTGTCGGTAACTGGGCTTAAAGGGTCAAACACTGGTGTCACTACCCTACATACTCGTACTCCTAGTTAGACCTTAGCGCCTTTCAGGCTTACAAAATTGCAAATATTATAAACTGCAAATATTTTGAGGATAAATTCAACAACATAAACTATTTTTATGAACCTTAAATTTTTATACGCTAGTTTTCAAGAGAAACGTCAAAAGACATTTCGATTAAATAGTAAAATAAAGCACTTTCGGTAGTTTTAATTCAAAGGAGCCGAAACAGAGAAGCCGCAATGCCTTCACCGCTTACACGTGCCCGTAGTTTCATTCAACGAACGAACATTTTTACGAAAATTGCGCGGACGGAGGAGTATGAAATTTCGCACACATACCCCCGTATTAATAAACAAAGTGTAAGCTTGGAGTAGTTACTCCGTGTTTTGTTCCCGTCATGTAAACTTCAATTCATATTAGAGTAAAAGAGACAAAACACGGAGTAACTACTCCAAGCTTACACTTTGTTTATTAATACGGGGCTATATAGAGAAGAAGTACATAATGTTAATATTTTTTTAAATTATGTCTATAAAATACATTAAATCAATAGAACAAACATTACACACACTACCATGTATTTGGCGACACACACGCATAAATACTCTTTTCAAAAATTTCAAAAATGGAAGAGGAGCGGCCGAAATCTGTCAATGCCAATCCAAACTCACATTCTAACTTTTTTAATTTTTCATTGCTTAGGATACAATCCGTGCAGCCTTAATAAAATTACGGTCAAATTTCGACCACTGGGCGACCACTAGTCTTAATTAGTAAAATTATCTCTACGTTTAGCAGAGACGTATAAATTAATAATTAAATTTGAGTATGTATGTTTTGCTGGAATCAAAAATGTTAATAGCTCAAAACGTAATCAATTACAAAGCAGTAAAGTTTATTCATTTTATCCAAGATAATTGTTATAATTAAGTGTGTATGTTAATAAAAAAATTATATTTCTATTTCTATTTCAAGATATTTTTGAACTCGTATTGCATCGATCACGCATGCGTTTCAGAAGATTGATTATATTGTGTTCGTGTCAGCGTCATCGTCAGTCAGCTTCAATAAACACTTTGTATTATTAAGTTATTGTGAAAGCTATTCTAGTAAAACAATGTGAGACTGTGTAATTTGATTTTGAGAACTACTGAGAACATCTTAGCGGTCAAAGGCATTCCAGAAATCCCACCATCCGAGTTCTTGCAATTAGGAACGATTACTTTGTACTGTTAATGAAGGCGGGCCACGTTCAGAACTGTTCCTTTGCCGATTCGCTTTGAAGTAATAGGAATATTTTTAATTAAAATGTTAGTATTTTATGTTTTACAAGAAATATATCGAAATAATAGGTATACTCAAGTAAATTAGGACATTTAATAAAAACGACATGTATGTCAAATTTTAGTTTTTCAACTTTTAAACAGAGAAAAATTGAATAATTTAGATTAACGTTTTGCGCTGCAGTTTAACAATATCTAGTTTAAATAAAAAAAAACAAGCATAACAAAAAAACGTTGCTTGTGCACAGATCAAATACACCCACAATTTTCTTTTTATTTATTTATTTTAACAGACCTCGCAATTTAATAGCTTTATTGATGACACTTGGTGCGGATTGCCAGAAGGGCCGCTTGTATAAATATTTCCCGAATTAATTTTTTTTCGATAAATTTTATCATTAAAAAATGTTTTTCAATAAAACCTATATAGTTAAACAAAATATGTCCTGTCCCATTTAGCCCTGTTGTTATAATTGAACCTCTAAAATTATTATATTAGGTTTAAAATCAAAAACAAAATGTTTACCTTTTATTTATCTTTTTGTTAACCTTTTGTTTATCTTTAAACCATTTTAACATCTAATTAGGATGGGACTGTCTAGTAGGTATTACAAAATACCTGTAACAGGCAGCCCCGCCCTTTCTTAGCACTTACTTACATACTAGGTCAATAAAGAAATAAACTAAAAAAATACTAACATAAGTAAATTACTTTATATTTTGCAATACATACAAACTTTATATTTTACAATATGCGGACAAAAAATAGTTTTGATATGATTATATGAAGAGAGACAAAGGTTACATATATAATACTTTTAGGGGTCTAATAATACCCTGTACGGCAAAGGGTGTTAAAAACTTTCATTAGCACTCTTCACACCCTTCTTTCAAAAGCTTAATTGGTTTTGTAACTGGTGTTTGAAATTTGGCTTCATAACCAATTCCATTTTGGGCGGGTAGGGCCTGCAGTCAATTTGGAGGGGCAGATGAAAAACGTCGACATGGCCGCAAACGATAGCGGACATGTTTTTTAAACTCCTCATGTTTTCATTGGTAGCTCGAGTGTGCGAACCGTTAGGGAAAAGGCGCTCAGCTAGCTAGAAATATTCACCAATAATTGCGTTTTTTTTCTTTGCGTTGTAAAATGGCGTTATCTTATCCTAAACATTTTACCAGTCAGTTGGTTACTGATGGTAATGAAGATAGTCCTTGTTGGTTAAGGTAAAGCTAATAGAAGTTTATTTTAGGTTAAGAGATTTGTATTGCAAAGTTCACACAGTACACACAATATATACCTATCAGTAAGAGTAATCGGTGTTAAGTTATGACAACCATACGACACGCTTTTTTTTGAGAGAGATTTCTAATTGCCTTAAATGGCATTTTCAGCGTCACCGGGCTTTTTTGGGGGCGGCGAGGTACTTAAAGGGTACCTCAAGCCGTGTGAAACGAACCTTCGGAGCTTTTCTAGAGGGAACGACATCACACACTTAAAAGTGCGTATTCCCGTGCCCTACTAGATTTCCCGAAGGGTTCGGATCGGATCGGCCATACGACACGCGCGAAGGGGAACAACTAGCGATGCCGTCGTTTGTTCTGGATGATTAGTAACAAGGTGCTACGTTAGCACAAATATACAATGTTGCGACATCAAAGTGCCGCTACAACATGAATAATCAAAATTAAATTACAATTCATAATTATGGTTAGGCATATGTAGTTTTGTTGAGAACAAATTACAATTTGAAAAACTTTTGAAAAAAATAACACGGCTGGAATTCGAACCCAACTATGCTATCTTGGCTCTGTCCAACCCGCCGAAATTATCAACACATCTAGGTACTCTTACTTTGTGAGCCGCTTTTATTGTATGCCGACAAATTAGTCGTCAACATCCGATCTTAGTATGTCATGGGGTGCGGTTTTGAATTTCGCTCGTGCAAATATTTTCAAGCCTTCTTTTAGTTATTCCAAATAAAATGAAATATTTTTTAATTAAAAGATCTAATAATGTGTATTTTAAATTTAGTAAGTAATCAATAATTTATATCTGTATGCACTAAGTTTAATACAATCAAAACAATTGTTTTTCTCAGTAGGTACATAGAAAAAAATATTATTTTCACTTTGAGTTTCTAATTTCACATAGAAACTTGAATGTCAGTCAATATAGTCCACAAAACACATCTCTGCGTGATAGATTATAATGGTTAATCTTTTCCATTTCAAGATTAATAAGTAGATAAAAATACACAGATCCAGCTGATTGCAGCACTATTATCAACGCGAGCATGACACATGTCACGCGACGCCTACGCAGCCATTATGCCTTTAACACTTTCAATTTCGTTAACGCGCTATAGCATCGTCGGCTTAATCTATTTGTTTGGTTGTATCACTTTCTCTCGTTAAAATTGTAATAGATAATTTAAATTGGCAGACAATAGGCATTCATTGGATTAGAAAAGTATTTAACCTATTTGGAGCTTGGCTTGGTTGGTTAAGCAATTTGTTTATTTAAAAGTATGTAGGTAACTTTGATAATTACCAGTCAAATTAATCATAAGACATTTTTTGAGGCCTCGCGTTACAGTGTAAACTAATGTTGATTTAACTACTGTAATTTGTTTACCACACTGATCCAAGTCGATATATTACTTGTAACTAACTAGTATTATTAGGAAGCATCAGTTGTTTTCTGTCGTATTAAGTGTCTAATCAGACACGTACAAAAAGAAGAATCTGTTTTTTTTTTTTCAAATAAAAATTACTGAAAAATTCATAGTGTAGCCACGTTTTGAAAACTATTTCGTATTTTTACATTATTTACTTCAATTTATAATAGTTTTTGTTTTTTATTATTCTGGCAACATTGATTGTCATAAACAAAACAAGTACTTTACTAAATAAAGATAGGAAACTTCTTGGCGGGAAAGTGAAGCGTCATGTCTGCGGTTTTGTCTTATTTTCCAAAATTTGTGTTATGTCGAATATTAATGTGAAATAATGGTGGATTATTAACCGTTAAGTGTTCGTGAGTGTGCATAAGTGTTGGCAAATGAAACAAAACAGTGCAACGTCACTTTTCAAATTCTCTCAAGAAGCTCGCGTGAGGACTTAGTAAAGCCCCACATCTTTACTGAGATACTCGAGGGGTTGGGGGGTATATCATTTCTCACTTCCCATTTCTAATATCATTCATCATCATCATATAAGAAAATATTGTTTATTTATGTATTACTTGTAAGAAAATTACTTTGACACTGGCTAAATGTGCAAATCGCACGAAGCCATCAACTAAAAAAATAAAAAAAATAAAAGTAAAGATAGAATAGGAAGGAGTTTTTTATTTGTCGTTAACAGATATAGGTACTGATAATGTTTTCTAATTAACCAACTACTAAAAGTGTTTATTTCTCAAGACCTTAAACAATTTTGTTTTTACAAATGAATTATGAGATAAAGCCACAGATATTTAATGTTGTGCTCTGTGGTTATAACTGCCTATACCTCAGAATAATAACTAATTATTTTTCTGAGGCCTATACCAAAGGCTTAACTTTTTACTAAAGCAATGAAACGAGGTCGTTAATCAAGCCGTTGCGCGCCTGACCCGTTTCTGAGCCGCCGACGCCGACGTCTTCATTTGTCCCATTGTTTTAAAACGCTGTTCTGTTGTTATTCTTATTTTAAAAAGCTTGATTAGAAACGAAGCTCCAATAGCATAGAACCAGCAGAGCAAATACTTTTTGGCGATTATTACAAACATGTTATAAAGTCTTTAGTGATAATTCTCTAGCTGAACGGATCTTGATGGACTCTAAAATGCTCGGGTTGAATGCGAGTAGTCGTGGATTAATCTTCATATCTACGTTAGACTACTGACGGGAACCCATAGCTATTAACAAGCGCAGGAGTTAACATGACTAATAGTAATGTGTCAATCATCATCTATTTATAAAAAGGTAGTGTTTAGATAGAGTTTTATAACATAATCCAGGGTTTTATGATAGTACGAATAAATAGGAACATGAGTTTAGAAGACAATCATACCTTCGCAGTCTCAGCAGTTGCAGTACCCGGAGTACAAAATAATTAACATTATTACTAACGAAGACACGGTTAACTACTTAAACTTACATGAACAAAGAGTTACTTAGAATTCAAGTTTTATTGCAATTTCCTTAATGTGCCTCTTACAATGTTTTTTGAATTTTAATAGTTCCATTTCCGTGACATGTTCAACAGCTCCTACCCTTTAAAAGGTTCTTAAGTTTCCCGTTCTCGTCATCTACCTCGGAACGTTCTGTGGAGAATCTGTAAGGTAGTAGTTGATGTCTTCGGCCCAGTGGGTCGGTAAGGGCGGCCTTCTTCTCTTCTTTTCTTCTGGCCATCTTGTCGGACGACATTGAGTCTGCACCGGGTTGTGATGGGACGTAGCAGGTTTTCACCGGCATTTTTTCTATCTGTCTGTATTTTGTAAGGTACATAGGTACTTAAAGGGACTCTTTCTGTCTGTAATCTGTAAGGTACAGAGGTACTTACACCCTTTCATAAAGCCAGCCCTTAAAAAACCTGGGATTGTTCGATATCTGCGGCTTAAGGATAACCTTCGGTAAAAGAGTGAGTGAGTTTGTCGATAAACGACTTTCAATCGGAAGAACATTCGCAATAGATTGCGAAATGTCAAAGATTGGAGTCTGAGGCTTTTCACCAAGTGTCATATCATTACTGAAACTGAGCTTTATTATTTAGAATGATCTACACGCTCTATACAACAGTAGGCATTTGACTTGCCATAGAGGGGTAAATACGGTAGCTGCTCTATTAACTTCTGCCAAAACTTTGATCTAAAGTAGTTCACCGCATTGGATAGAAACTTCCTCAACCTAATTTAACTGCTGGCGTAGACAAACGTTAATGCGGAATTTTATCAGCTAATAGCACGCAAGCTTTTGCCGTCAGTTCTTAGGTGATTATTCTCTGATTTGAGGCTAATCACTCAATCCAACTCGCCGATATTAGCCACGATAGCATAGTTGGTAATGAATCTGAACCGGCATCTCATGGGGTGCGGGTTCTTATCCCGCTCGTGGGATTTTTTCAACACTTTGTTATTTTTCAATTTGTAATTTGTTTGCAACAATATTTGCGTAAAATTATATGTAAAATCATAATAGCTTGCCGAATTCTTAACTCTTATCTTTCAATATTTGTAAAAATATTAAGATCAAATGTTGATGACGTAGTTGTCGACATTGAATAGGGCTCGTTTGGCTTACAGAGGAAAAGTAGATAGTGTTGATTAATTTCGCCGAGGTTGGATTGAGCCACGATAGCATAGTTGGTAGTGCACCTGACCCGGCACGTCATGGGGTGCGGGTTCAAATCCCGCTCGTGGTTTTTTTTAACACTTTGTCTTTTTTCATATAAGCACTTTTGTGCATGACTACACTTAATCACGTTGCAAATTCACACTTCAGATGCACATCATACTTATTAATAAGTATTTGGGCATGTGGAGAGGAAACGGAGTCAATGCAGCACCTACTGTGTGACTGCGACTCTCTGGCTAGAAAAAGAATGGGACTCCTGGGGTCGGCCTATCCGAAACCGGAGGACTTCAGGCTCTTTGCTCTTAAGGACGTTGCCAAACTTATGGTATCTATCTTTACAGAGGAGGAAGAGTGAAAGGATGGGGTTGCACAAAAGATCCCGATGGGTCAAAGTGTTACTGACAGAGGGAAACCTCAGCAGGCCCCACTAAGATAAGATAAGATAAGATACTAATAAGTATCTGTTAGCTTTACCAGCATTGTGAACAAAGGCAAAGAAAAAAGTAAAGATGGCCGATCGATGAGAATGGAACAGGGTGGGTGCCTAAGGTTTATTCTACGTTCTATCACTTTAAGAAAATCAAGAATGTGTATAGCAGTCTCCCTGGGGACAAAAGAGGCGAGTTAATAATATGCCATTCATATAAGTACTCGATTTTGGTAACGCGATGGAACGGTGAATATAACTCACTCGGCTAGGCACCCGGGTCACGGTTGCGTTCCACCGGGCTATCAGTAACCCCGTTGCGTCTGCCCAGTGTACTGGAAACCAGATAAGTCGCATTTACTATAGCCTCAACCAAGCAACGGGTTAATCACATTGAAAATTCACACTTCAGCTATCTGGAACATGATACTTATAAGCATCTGTAAGTTTAAGCAATTGCATTGTAACCAATGGCAAAGAAATGAGTAAATGTATAAAAGTGTATAGATGACGGGTGGTCGATGAGAATGGAGCAGGGTGCCCAGTTTTTTTCTACAATCTATCAGGTTAACAAAATCAAGATTTTTTATGACTATGAGGCTAGTGACAAAAAAAGGCGAAAAAAAACACAAATGTTGAAAAAATTTCCAGGAGCAGGGTTTGAACCTGCACCCTTCTGACATACCGGGTCAGGTGCTCTTCCAATTGAGCTATCGTGGTTCTAACCAGCCTGCCGAAATTATTCACCACTATTTACTTTTTACTTTGAAAGCCAAAGGCGCCCATTCAATGTTAACAACTACCGTCATTAACATCCGATCATAATATTTTTACAAATACTAAAGATCAGTTAAGAAGTAGGCAAGCTATTTATAAATGTTTATATAATTTTTAACGCAAATTTTGTTGCGAACAAAATACAAAAACACAAATGATGAAAAAATTTCCACGAGCAGGGTTTGAACCTGCACCCTTCTGACATACCGGGTCAGGTGCTCTTCCAATTGAGCTATCGTGGTTCTAACCAGCCCGCCGAAATTATTCAACACTATTTACTTTTTACTTTGAAAGCCAAAAATGCTGCTCGTGGAAATTTTTTCAACATTTGTGTTTTTGTAATTTGTTCGCAACAAAATTTGCGTTAAAAATTATATAAACATTTAAAAAAAGGCGAATTAAAAATATTTCAGTTACATACCTACTCGTTTTAGGTAACGTGATCGAACGGTGAATAAATATAAAACTCACTAGGCACCCGGGTCGCGGTTGCGTTCCACCGGGCTATCAGTAGCCCCGTTGTGCCTGCCCAGTGTATTGGAAAGCAGATAAGTCGCACGTACCCTACCCCCAATCAACAGCTCAACTATTTATCACATTGCAAATTCAATTAGACGTCCTGAACGGGTAGTAGGTGCAAAAAAATGTCTGGACGATTCAAAAGTCACCATTCCTTCCCCTTCCATCTCTTCAGGGTACATCTCTACGCCTGCAGAGCAGTATCAACATGCTCGGTATGACGATACGCTGCGATCTGAACCAAAGGGACTACATCGAAGCCGTGATCAAAACAGCCTCACGAAAACTCGGAATTCTGAACAGAGTGCGGCGATTCTTTACGCCGGACCAGTTGTGCCTTTTGTACAAGACACAGGTACGGTCTTGCGTGGAGTATTGCTCGCACATCTGGGACGGTTCCGCTAAGTACCTTCTCGAGGCCTTGGACAGATTGCAGCGTCGCGCTGAACGCATTATCGGCAATGCAGAAGTGGTAAATACTCTCGAATCTCTGCAATTGCGTAGAGACGTTGCGTCACTCAGCGTGTTTTACCGCTTATACCATGGCGAGTGCTCTGAAGAGCTCTTTGACCTCATCCCACCTTCTCCCTTTCTTCATAGGAGTACACGTGCTGCTCTTCGGAGTCACCGATTCACTGTCTCAAGTATCCCATCACGCACAAAGAAATTTAGTGACTCGTTTCTTTGTCGCACCTCCAAAAGATGGAATAGGCTACCAGCACACGTTTTCCCTCCTTCCTATGATATGGGGTCCTTCAAGAGAGGCGTGAAGAAGCACCTTGTGGGCCGGCAGAGTGAAGTTAACTGATGCTACGTTTGTTTCCACGCTGCACCAGTTGTCTTCGCGTCTGGACTTCATTTCCACTTAACATCAGGTGGGATGGAGTCATTTGCCGAGCTAAGTATAAAAAAAAAAAAAAAAGCACTTTTCTTAAGTTAATTTAAATAAAATAAAAAATACTTTGACTTTGAATTAAAAAGTAATAACTTCAGCTGCTGTTATAAATACATTATTAAAATAATATGATTTTTATTTATAGATTTTTTTTTGAGAGATATTGCTGATTACCTTAGACGGCATTTTTAGCGTCATCGGGCTTTTTTGGGGGAAGCGAGGTACGTAAAGGGTACCTCAAGCCGTGTGAAACTAATCACCTTCGGAGCTTTTCTAGAGGGAACGGCATCACACACTTAAAGTGCGTGTCCGTACCCTACTAGATTCTCCGAAGGGTTCGGATCGGATCGGGATTTTTATATAAGTACCTAAGTAGTTTTTGTTTTTTTTTATTTACAAAATGCCTTGTGGCTAAGCGCTCGGGCCGACACCCGAAGGTGCCGGGTTCGATTCCCAGGTTGGGCAAAGTGTGTTTCGGGTTTTTGGCGATGCAAACCCCGGATTTGTGATCACCAACCCGCATTTGGCAAGCGTGGTGATTAAGCCATTACCCATCAATTGTAGTGATGACTTGATTTCAATGATGGAGGCCTTTGCCCAGCAGTGGGACAGTTATAGCTTAGGCTATTTACTACTATAAAATGTTTTCGGTAGAGTATGTAAACTATTTAACTTTTAGACACGTACAGTCAACAGCAAAAGAAGATGAATTTTACTAGATTTCAAAATTAAGTTTCGATAGTGTAAGTCGGTATTTTCTATATAACTACAGTCAAAGTCTGCAGGTACTAGTAGACACTCAAAGGTTTTTCGATATGCGATTAAAAAGTTTTGATTTTCATACTGTTTTCATATTTTGTAACTTGACCAATCATCAATTACCTTTGCTGTTGACTGTACCCAATTCATTAATTTATAAACAGTATAATTGTAGTAATGGTGCTGTTTCCTACAACCTCATCGTTGGTGTTATTAAATCTTTGCCGAGCTTTGTTTGAGCACGCAATCAAATGTAACCTTTTTATTTGTTTGCACCTTCCTAACAATTAGTTATGTTGTTACTACTATACTAACACGGAACACGACAGAATATTATTTCTGTGTGGTCTTGTGGTAAGGTCAGGGTTCCATTCAAGCAATGGTAAATATTCGACTCAGCTTGTTTTGGTGGTAACAATGTCAGATATTATTTGTACAGTTTTTTATCTAAAGGCAAAGAACGATCATAAAAACATTGAAAAATCTATACTTTTTTTCTAAAGGTTGTTAGCAGTCATCATTATTTTGAATATATTAGGTCCTTCCCTATGAAATTGACGTTTTGTATGAAGAATTTTTCTATAATTATATTTTACATAGGTAGGTACTAACGTTTTTTTAATTTTCTTAGCATCTATAATGCAGTAATTTAGCATTTTTACAGCACCTAATGAACACCTCACATGTTATGGTTTAGTTAAATAAGACGTTACGGCCACTTTTAACTATAACGCCATATTTAACTAAACCATAACATGTCAGGTGTTCATTAGGTGACGTAAAAATGCTAAATTACTTCATTCAGATAGTTTGTTGAGCATAATTTGATTTTCTATCTCTAATTACTAGATATGTTTTTTTTTTCATTGGCGGCGCTAGTGTGCGGCGTAAACGCTCTTAATCTTTTCTTGCAAAGGTTCCAACAATGTATGATTAGCTTCCTACTTTTCGCCATTTTATCAATCCCCATGCGATTAGTATTTCCAACCCAACTAGAGAACATAGTGTCATACTATAGAGTAAACGAACATAGTTTTACAAAAGAAATATTGTATTGTAACAAGCCTTGTATGAATGACTAAGATATCCTATAAAAAGTAGCAAAGTTTGCGTCCTCTTTTTATCAGTAAAAATGCGTTTCAAACTGCCTTTTCAGTCAACTGCCTTTTGCCTTTCAACAGTCTCCCTTTGAAAAGTAAAAACATTCAAATCCAAAATTCAATGCTAAAATTTTACCAGTCTGTATGGAGTGAAGCTTAAAAGGGGCGCACAGCCGGTTTAAAACAAATGAGCAGAGAAATTGTGATGAAAACGTGGTGGAAAGTCTGTAGCAATAGGAGTGCACAGCTGGGAAATGAACACTTTTATTGAGATTAAAATAGCTGCTTGCTTGCAGCTCGGTTTTCGGCGATAACATGATCGCAGATACATTATTGCATTCAAAACCGTATGACTTAGCTACTTATTCATTGAATGGTTTCTGTTAACTATAACTAATATTTGGTTTTTGAAAAGCTTTCGACTATGTTCACTTATTTGGCTGGGCACTTTTGTTCCCTACGGCAAGGTTAGCTTGTCGTAGCTAGATTAAAATTCGTGTTACTTTGATTGTAATTGTTATTTATAAATAGGTAGGAGTCTTCCTTAAGGCCTTTTTCCTGTCATGCGTATTTTCACCCGCATGCGGATCTCGTTCGCATGCGGGTTACAATACGCTCCGGGCCACACGCAGAACAAAGATTTCGTTCGCCGCTGCAGTGTCGTGCGTGTCGCAGTGATTATACTTGTGCACAGAAGATGCGTACAATGACCACGCGTGTAACCCGCACGACAGTAAAAACTACCTTGGCAGTAGAAGAACGCGCCCCGCAAGCGGGTGTCACGCGTGCGGGGCGCGCGCCCGCAGTCAATCTACGTCCCGCGCGCGTGTTGCACGCGTGATAGGAATAGCATGTATGAAATGATAGGATGCGGGCAGCCCGCATGCGGACCAGATCCGCACGCAGGCGGCTATCCGCATGACAGGAAAAAGGCCCTTAAAGCCATGGACTACTCGTATTAGTCCATAGTTCAGCTAAATTTTATTCTCTCCCAGCTTGTAACCAAGAGGTTTTTCTTCTTTGTTCAAAATTCTTATTTTCGTTAAAGTGATCGAATAGCAAATTAAACTCGCACTAGGCACTCTGAGTGTCCGTGTTAAACTTTTTCAAATTATAATTTGTTCGCAACAAAATTTGCTTATTTTTTTTTGCGTGCATTCTCTGTTTTCTATTTACTCTGACAGACAGAGCCATTTCGTAACAGGACGCCGCCCGCGCCCGCCGCCGACCACAACCGGTCCCCAGTGGTCCCCACAAGCTTCCGCGTGCACTGACCCACTGACCGCGCAGAAGAAACCACTCAACTCGCGAAAATAACTATAACATAACGGCGTACTTATGTGAAATATACAATCGATGCAGTTTCTCGTATTAGAGGATTTTTTGTTATTCCACAACAGCGAAGCACTAGGCGATCATCAAATGAGTAAATACCTTCATCATTCATCTCACGCCGCTAGGGTGAACACTGATGGTGATTGCCAAACCGGTGATCCAAGTCACCCTAGCTGCGCGTGAAGGGGATGTTAGTGGGCCCACTAAAAATCACTGTAGATTCCAATCTACAGTGGTTTTAAGTAGTCTAGTAGTAGTTTTAGTAGTCTACTTCAGTAGGGGAGAAGGAGTTCTCCCGAATCCCTGTCGAGACCCTCGGGCCTGGGCAGGGAAGCGGGACCTGGAGGGGAGAACCCCACATAACGATCCAGGTGCCTTGGATTTCTACTGTACAAAAACAAGCCCTTCATCTCACGTGACGATAACGCCACGGGTGGAATCGGAATTCAACCGGGTAGTACAGCTTTTGTTTAGATTTACGAGTATTTCAAATCTTTATCGTAACCCCGAAGAGAGACTTCCTCCCCTACAAACAAATAAAACAAACAAATTAATGCTTCGGGAACCTGTTGTACACACGGCGGCAGATCAACCTACCCAAAACTGTCAAATTTCTACAATCAATTTTGAACTTTATCGTTTGGATATAAGGATCAATATTCATTGGAGAAATTTGACAGATTTGGGTAGGTTGATCTGCCGCCGACTGTACCTACGAGTGAATATTCATCACTTAACAGACGATATATATAATTTATGACTATTAATCATTATCAGAATAAAAACGTTCCACAGCTGGGCTTATGTCTTCTTTACATGTAAGTACATTAACACGCTGCTGGCCCAATGTAGACTTTAACAATGGACTAATGGCTTAACATGTAGAAGTCAATGGCAAAGGCATTCCCATGCACGGAAGAGTAATTCTAAATGCTTTGATGTTTTTTGGTCACCTATCTGGTGACATGCATAGCATCACAAAAGATGCTGTCTTTTCAATATCGCAACTCAGAGCTGGAAAAAGGGAAGATAGATGCTCTAGAGATGTGCTACTGGAGGAAGATGCTTGGGATATCGTGAATGTATGTAACCCTATCAGTTTTCTTAGCTGGTGTAATTTTAGTATGGCACGACGCGACGCTTCGTTCGCGCGATCCTACGAATCCAGGTCCAGAACGAAGCGAATCCAGGTGATCCAAGTGATCCAAGTAATGCCGGCTTAACGCTAAGCACGTGTTGCTTGTACTGCTAACGGCATCTCTTACATTACACGAAAAATTAGACACAACAAATATAATTTTTTTTTTATAAAAAAAAGAAAAAACAAATAACATGAAACTAATAAGAAAACTGATTTATAAAATTAGAAAAGAATAGAATAGAAATACTTAATTTGTGCCTAATACATAAACAAAAATAAAATAAAAATTAAGAACCAATATATTAAAAATAACAATAATAATAACTTAAAGAAATTTTTACACATGTGTGCTGCAGAAGCACAAAAGGGCAATAGCTCAGTGGCTGATTTTGCTTATACACAAAAATAAAAAGTTTATAAGCAAAGCACTGGTATTCTGCTATTACCCAAAATTATTTATTTATCACAGATACTACACTTACATTTATATCGAAAGCTTCATCATCATCATCTCAGCCAAAAGACGTCCACTGCTGGACAAAGGCCTCCCCCAAGGATATGAGGGGTATTTGCCGTAATCGCCACGCTTGGCAGGCGGGTTGGCGATCGCAGTAGGTTGAGGGTAACCTCAGAGAGATGCTGCTGCCCATCCTCTGGAATGTTCCCTTAGTCGGCTTTTACGACACCCAAGGGAAGAGATGGGGTGGTGCAATTAAAGAATTGAGGCCGAATTGGTGCCGAGGATAAAGATCCTCGGCACCACACAGGGCAAATATCGAAAGCTTGAATCAAGTAAATTAAAGATTTTTAAATAAAACCGAAAAGTTATTCAAGAAATTTATGACTAATAAATAAGGGACATGCACGTGGTACCATATTCTTCATTTGTTTCTAATAACAATGCTGCCGCACGCAGAGACGTGTCAACTCATTAATGATTAGTTAGCACCTTTTTCATTGCAAAAAGTATCTAATATCGATGACATAAGAACTTCTTTAGAACGAAATATAAAAGATAATAAGTAATCATTAATTTTAAATGAAGGCTCGTTAACGGCAGTAGGACGAAACAACCTATTTTATTACAGATAAAAGATTTTTAAAATTCGCGTTGCATTAGGAAAAAAGCTTTTTCATTGTGTCGTGTTCGCGAAAACTTTAGAACACAATAATTATATTAATGTTCATTCTTAAATCTACTCGCACGTAAAACGTTCTAATTAGCGCTAAACATTCTAAGTTAAATATTTTTTACTGCGAATAGGAACAAGGAATGCCTCGTAATAAAATTAAGCCTCACTATAGGCTCGTAAAAATTTAAAATTGTTCAACAGTCTTTCACTTTAAAAATAAAACCTCTTTCGTCAGGTTGTCAAAACAAAACAAAACCGGGTTGCGTGCGACCAACCAAGTGCGAGTTTCATCACATTAACGAAAACGAAAATTATTTGAAACGGGTGCCGCCTGTGGAGGCTTGTCTGCTCTTGCATACTTATCTTATTTTTAGTATTAATAACTACCTATAGTTTGACTTTGTTTTTCTTAAACAATTTTTGACTTTTATTAGAGTACTGTAGTGGTACTGTATGACATTGTGGAAATTGGAACTTTTACATAATTATCTGATGTAACATTCTTAGATTTTTTATTTTGTTTCTTTTTACATGTATGTGGTTGTATTCTATATATTTTTTGTGTTTATTTGTAATGGAAAGTGTCCTGCTATGATAGGGCATTTTCCAATATTTTCGACGCTGTAAGGGAGAAAAGAGCTGGACACTTGCTGAGTTTCTTGCCGGTTCTTCTCAGTACAAGATCTCCCGCCCAGAGTAGACTTACGAACCGATGGCATAGTGACATTCACAAGAGCTACTTGTAGCCTAAACTGAAAAAATGATTTTGAATTTTGAATTTTATTTGTATGGATTTTTTTTAACTCTTCTCGTATGCCGCCAGGAGGCGCTGCTTCAATGCCATACTAATTTTCGCTTTCGTAAACGTAATCGAATAAATACGGATATTAAACAAAATTCACACTAGGCACACAGATGTCTGGTATCAATTTACTTGCGGCATAGTATGTTGCGTCGGAATCTCGGAGGACACACGTATGTACTAACGCAATTACGACATAAATTGTTCAGATCAAGGACGCAGGCCAGACCCGCTGTCTCTACTTTGTGTATTTCATTAGCTTTTTTATCTTGGAGCATGAATATTTTCATAGACAAAGGAAAAGGAGTGAGTTTTATTGGATTTCGGTAACATACATATCCTATATTTTGTCATGAAGTGAAGTGAACTTTTCAACCACTTGTACAGCCAGCATAACAACGATTGAAAAAACCAAAAGCTATTTTAAGTATTTTAAAATAGACTTAAAATAGACTTCTATAACTTTTTAAACTATCATGGCCACTAAATTACTCGTAGAATAATGATTGAAATGAAACAACTTTTACGGATCTACTCGCGTTTAATTTACACATTAATTAAAATGTTTATCCTGACGTTTCGAACCCCTTGCAGGGTCCGTGGTCACAGGGAGACTGAGGTGTTGGTCGTCTCATAATTAGTTAGTAGCTTGTATAATCTCATTTAAATTTAATCAGATGCGTTCCGTTTTACGCAGAAAGAGCTTACAGTATCTTTTGGTCTGGCAGTATGTTGGGGACTGGGATTTAATATTTTGTATAACGGGATCCCAGGCTGGTGGTAGATTCCAACTATCTTCTCTATTGAAATTAGGATGTTTTTTAATTTCAATAGCCTCGCGTATCATCCTAGAGATGAATCGTTGTTCTCTAGCGAGTATTTGTGGTTTATCAAATCTGATGTAATGGTTGGGCCCCTCTAGGGAATGTTCGCATACTGCAGACTTATTTTCTAAATAATAATAATAATTATTAACGGGGTTATTTATTACCACGCAACTCATGCTCACACACGCCAAAAACATGATAATATCGTCCCTCGCATGACTAAGTGTCGTAACTAGCAACGGGCAAATTTTACAGGGCAACCTATTTTCTGTTTAGAACTTGATATCTGGAGCTGTAGAAAATGCTAGGCGCGTCTTACATACAAGTTTATTGTATACATACAGAGAGAAGAGCATCAGTGTGCATACAGTATATGGTCCATTTACATATTATATGTATTTATTTTTTTATTTACATATAAAACAGTTACGTCACTCTGTGATAACTTTGTTTTTTACATAATTTAGGAAATTGACACTTACGCCACCATGTGTAGTGTTTGGGGAGGTAAAATAAAGTGTAACTGTTTATATTGTTGAGTATAAATAACAATAAAGTATTAAGGTTTTATAATTTTTTATTGCTTATCACAATATCTAATCTAATCACAGCATGTTTCATTTAATCTAAATGGTAGGAAATGCCCTTAAATCAGCCTTTACATTGCAATGAATTATTATTCCTGAATAACTCTTTGTTTGTTTTTCATTAATGTTACAAATCAAAAATTATATAGAATTATGTAGCCATACAAATACATATTTCTATAAAAAAATGCAATTTGTAATTTAAATGACAAACTAATAAAGAGTTATTTATAAATATAATCACATACTTAAACCTTTTTTTAAGTTAAAGTTAGGAAATGGCACAATCAGTCTTTTAAATGTTAATATATTATTTTAAACAAAAATAAATTCTTCTCGAAGTAAAAAAAACTAAAACCAAACTTAAATATCAATAATTCTGATAACTTAAACAAAAATAAAACTGAAACATGTTACTAATTTGCAAAAAAAATATTACAACAAAATCAGAATCAACAATAATGAAAACAACTTAATGCAAAAGTGATCGATAAAACTCAATAAATTCGGAGGATCTAATTACTGGTGTATTACCACTAGTTAACGACATCAAGTCGTTATATTTTTCTACTGATATTTTAGGTCGCTCAAGATTAAAAACAGGAATTTCTTCATGAAGGCAAGCTGAAACCTATCTTTTCAAAGACAAAGATCTTAAAACTGTGTCAGCATGACTTGTTTTGAAAAATAATTTTCCTGGTTCAGGTTTTAACACCGCATACTTCATCATTGCAGCGAGGAGTGAGACAGGGAGATGTGATTTATCCGAAACTATTCACTGCTGCACTGGAAGATGTTTTCAAGCTTCTGGACTGGAAAGGACTCGGCATCAACGTCAACGGAATGTACATCACTCACCTTCGGTTTGCTGACGATATAGTGGTCATGGCTGAGACCCTGGAAGATCTCGGCGCAATGCTCGGTGACCTCAACAGAGTCTCTCAACAAGTGGGTCTTAAAATGAACATGGAGAAGACGAAAGTTATGTCGAACTCACGTGTCGTACCCACTCCTCTGAAGGTTGGGGGCTCTGCCCTTGAAGTTGTGGACGATTATGTTTACCTGGGACACACGGTCCAGCTAGGTAGGTCCAACTTCAGCAAAGAGGTCAATCGTCGAATCCAATTAGGCTGGGCAGCGTTCGGTAAGCTACGAAATATCTTCTCGTCCGATATACCGCAGTGTCTCAAGACGAAAGTCTTAGACCAGTGTGTGTTGCCAGTGATGACATACGGGACTGAGACGTGGTCGCTCACTATGGGCCTCATAAAAAGGCTCAAGGTCACTCAAAGAGCAATGGAGAGGGCTATGCTCGGGGTTTCTCTGCGTGATCGAATCAGAAATGAGGAGATCCGCAGAAGAACAAAGGTAACCGACATAGCCCGAAGAGTTGCTAAGCTCAAGTGCCAGTGGGCAGGGCACATTGCTCGCAGGACTGATGGCCGCTGGGGCGGGATAGTCCTGGAGTGGCGACCGCGTACCGGAAAGCGCAGTGTGGGCAGGCCTCCAACAAGGTGGACCGACGATCTGGTGAAGGTCGC
Organism: Eudonia lacustrata; assembly: GCA_947562085.1. Taxonomy (NCBI): domain Eukaryota; kingdom Metazoa; phylum Arthropoda; class Insecta; order Lepidoptera; family Crambidae; genus Eudonia; species Eudonia lacustrata. Next base: position 5,522,013 of record OX387326.1, on the reverse strand, counting down.
GGGAGGCCTTTGTCCAGCAGTGGACGTCTTTTGGCTGAGATGATGATGATGATGATGACTCCATCATTTCAGTTCAATTAATACTATTTCCTGTGTCATCGTTTCGGATTGTAAGCAACCGTAACTCAACTGCAATTTTTTTTAAATTCAGGAAGTCTGAGTAATCTAATTTTATCACCTCGTACGGTTTGTTCCTTCGTGCTAATTTGAAAATAGGTATTAACTGGCTAGGTATAAAAATATCACCTGCTTTCTTCAGTGCGTGAGCAATGGCACTATGAGCGGAGTCTCCCTCACTCTGGCCGTGGCAAGGTACTGAGAAACGACGATAGTTGAAGAGAATATCATCAAAAAAATATCACTAAATGTGTGTATAATACCATACGCCACAAAAAACAAAAATATATAGTTAAAATGGATTTCACGAACAGTCGTATGGCATTTACTTCAATTAGTCATATTTGTTTTTTTTATCCAAGCAGATACGTCAACGGTGCAGGTAGCTCTATCTTTACAACGGCGAAAGATAGAGATACGATGATTAGTGGAATCCGTTTGAAAATTAGTTTTAAATAAGTTCATGTATTTAAGTCAGTTTTGACAAAAATGACAGTTACGACAGTTAGTCATGCGAGGGACGATATATAAGGGTATACAAGCTACCAACTAATTATGAGATGACCAACACCTCAGTCTCCCTGTGACCACGGACCCTGCAAAGGGTTCGAAACGTCAGGATAAACATTAAATAAGTAATGTGTAAAATAAACGCGAGTAGATCCGTAAAAGTTGTTTCATTTCAACGATAATAATCCTTAAAAATTATTCAAATAGACTTTTGTTTGGCAAACACTGTAAAACTTGAATCTAATTCAAGCAACAATCGACTCTCAACTTACTTTAAAGGGCATAAATAAACATAATTGAAGTATATCGCTAAAAGATATTTATTCAATACTCAAGTCTCAAGATGGCCGTCCTTTTTGAATTTTCTCTTGCTTTTGCTTTGAGAGGCACTTGTTATTCGATACAAGTGCCTGTGCCAGTCTCTTAAAGTGCTATTTGGGACTTCTTATGCAAATGGCAAGATCTCGCTTATGTTGCAAAATATATAAGCAGTGTGACCTAATTCTTAAGTGTCCTGCAGTATGAGTTCGCTCGTTATATATTTGATGCGATGTTGTTCGGCGCATCCCGTTTTTGCAGCAGCGAAATGTTTCCAGCTTATGAAATATTCAGGTACAGCCTTGTTTATAAATTGCAGCGCTTAAAACGGGAAAGTGGATTTGTTTTTAGCACGTTTTGAGTAACTTTCTTAAACAACATAATAATATTGTTTGTTAGCCGTTTTTTTTTGGTATTATTGTTTTGTGAATTTTATACAATTTGAGGGTTAGTTTCGTTTCGGCACCTTCCCAATTCGGCACCCATGATTTTATGAACTCGATAAATTTAAATCACGGAGGTACAGTCACCGATAAAAAAGAGTGGTGGTTGTATACTTATTTGGATAAAAATGCTAAGTTTAATGGTAAAATACGCTAAAATATTACAATGATTGCCAGTGGGCTGCAGTATAATTGCAAACTTTTGATTTAAAAAAAACATATCAGTAATTAACCTTTATATTACCTATTCATTATTAATCAACTATTACAAAAATCAACCAATTTTTTCCATTCCAATAGAAGGTATTCAATATGTGTTCGACATGTTATTTAATTCTGGATTCTCCAGCCTAAAACTGGTGTTTTTACCACAAGGTACGCTACCAAAAAAGCTCAGAGAAAAATTATATTTTACATATATTATAACTCAGTATTAGGGAAATAGCGATGCAAGGTGATTTTTTTAATGACTATTTTTGGGCCATTATTGGGTTAAGATAAGAAAATACTTTCGAAATCCAATCACATTGTTAAAATCAGGACAGTAAAACCTTTAAATATAATTTTAGCATTATCAGTCTAGATGATGGCGTAAGCGCTTCCTGTAGAATAGGACAAAATATACGCTCATATTCACATCTCAGAGGAGCTCGATGGCGCAATGGTTAACGCGCCCGGTCATCGGATGGGTGACCAAAAATGTATCATCTCGAGCTCCTCCGTGCTTCGGATGGCACGTAAAGCCGTTGGTCCCGGCTGCAACGACTGCTCGTTAACAACCACCAATCCGCACTGTTCTCCCTATCCATCCATAGGGAAGGCTCGTGCCCCAGCAGTGGGGACATAAAATGAGCTGATGATGATGATGATGATTCACATCTCATCACATCAGAGGCTGCGGCCGGCTCTGAACGAACAGTTTTCTTTTTATTTTAGCCTAATTATATTTGTCTTATAAAATCCTATCCTATCCTATTGTTTCTAATTTAGTAGTCAAAGAAGGATCATTTCATTTGCATCTCCTAAGCGTTGAGAAAATTAAGTTTAAAGCTAAAAAGCTACCCATTACCTCCGAAACAAAATATTTATGCAAAGATAAAAATAAAATAAGTATTCTCTTGAAACGGTGGATTATTTTCAGTAGAATGAAATATTTTTAACTGGGTTGTTACTTTGAAAATGTTAAGAAATAAGCCTTAAATAAATGCGTGTTCCTTTGTAATTTCCTGCGGGCTTGTTTGTCAACAAAGTAACATTAAATTTATCGACTTTGTAATTAAGGAAATAATTATATTGCATCGCCATTATGAAATAGTACAACTTTTACGGTCCGTAAAACATTTTATTCATGAGCACAAGGAGTAACACGGAGGAGGCCCATGCCCAGCAGTGGGTGGTTATGGGCCGAAAATTATGACGATGATGACGATGATGAATTTAGGATCTAGCATTAAAAAATTCGTTTAAGGTGTCGCAAATACCGCATGGCGCAAGGACTTAAACAAATTCCTGTTGGTTCGTTTGGATTTGGTGAAAGTTTTCTACACTAATACACCAACATATTAAAGTCGTTAAAAGCTTAGAACAATGGCGCAATGCAGCTTCGATGCTCTTGTTGTTTGCAGACCATTACGAGTATAACGCTGCGTTTGCTCTTGCAGTTGACAATTTATTAAGATGTATAATATTTGGTGTAAGTTATTTATTTATTTCATAAGTACACCATACAAGTTAAAGCCAATAATACCAAAAACAGCATAAACAATTTAAAAGATCACAAACCATACTACAACCAAGAGATGTGTAGCATGATTAATAATTAGGTATTAGGCTTTTTGCAGCAATATAATTTATTTTTAATGATTACTAAAACATAATACTTATTCTTTTAATGTTACTTTTTTATTATTATTTAATACTTACGTATTTGCATGCTATTGTTAATTATTGTTGAAAAGAGACCATTGTACCTAAATGAATCTATATAGATATATAGAAGACATCGAAAAACATAAGTCTGAGGTACTGTAGATACTGTTTTTCGATAAGGATAATAAATGCTATAACTTTCTAAAGTATCACGTTACCGATATATTGGAAGGCGAATATTGCAAATGAAACCTACCTCATCAAGTGGTTCGAAATCGAGACGATGAAGCAGCTAGCTTTGTAGTTATTATGTCTGTTACTCTCCTTTGGAAAGCGTTCATTTTGTTAGATTCAGAAAATTGTCTTTAACAGATTGTTCCATTTATTGCAAGAACAACAATACAGGGTCTAACAAAAGCAATAAGCGAACGTTTAAGGGCGGTATCTACCTATACATCATTCTGAATACAATGACAAAAAATGGGCTCCAGTTTTATATAGGTAGTGATTTTTCAAAGTTATGTTTTCTAACAAACTAAGTCAATTAAAATAATGCACATCATGAAACGTGCTGTATCTTTACTAACACGCACGCAAGCGTCAATAAAAACATAGTGTAAAGATACACGCACACAATTGAAATCCATTGTATGACATTCATACACACACGGCTATATCTTTGTGTGCGTGTAGTTCAGCTGTACGGGTTTGGAAAGGGTGTATTTTTTGGTGAATTATGATAATGTTTTGTTGATTATCTTGGTAACGAGCCTGTAGTTTTGGACCAAATTTGGTAAGCATGCTCAGTGTGATGTATAGATGTTCCCATTAAACGTTCGCTTATTGATATTGTTAGATCCTATATATATTTTTAATTTATTTAATTAACACCTTGGCGACCGAGTTGTAAAGCGCTCGGCTTGACACCCGAAGGTCCTGGATTCATTTCCCAGGTCGGGCAAAGTCTGTTTCGGATTTTTAGCCCGGGTTTGTGATCATCAACTCGCATTTGGCAAGCGTGGTGGTTAATCCTACCTATCAATTGTACCGATAACTTGATTTCATTGATGGATACTATTTCATTATTGATAGACAATCTTTATAAATTCACTATGACAACTTTTCGTCTTGTTAACTAACTGGTTTGTCCAGGTAAACACTGAAACAAAAATTATCTATGACACAAAAAAAACTAAACGAAAATCGGTTCATCCGTTTGGGAGCTACGATACCACAGACAGATACACAGACAGACACGTTAAACTTATAAAGCCCGTCACAGACTTAGCTATAATATATATTAATATGATGTTCTATTTATTATATTATAGCAATCCACCACACACAGTAGCTATACTATAATATATATTTTTGCCCTTATTAAGTCCGTGGTCGTATATGCCTAATATTAATATTTCTTGCTATATCTGTCCACATATTTTGGTGACGTAATAGAAATATATATTATAGCTCCGTCTGTGGTTGCTCGAAGATAACTATGGATATATATCGTAATATGTCTCGCTATAATATATATCATAGCTGCGTCTGTGACGGGCTTTACCTCTTTCAGGGTCAGAGGGATGTATATACCTACCACATTTTGAACTTTATGTGATTGAGATAAGATTAATAACCAAATGAAATATGTGGTTAAAAAATCAACCACCACGCCGCAAAGAGTTAAACCCCTCTCTTTTGCGTCGGGGGTTAAAAAGAGATATCCACCAATCAAGAATTATATTTAGCAGCTTATCTGTGATGGTGGTTAGTCTAAAACTACTACCTGGCACACTCCTTAAAAGCTGGTTATAAGTCCGCCTAGTCCTGAAATTTTTTTTTAAAGAGTTTGCTATTACATACTGGGCTTTTCATACTCAGCTTCACCGGGCTTTTTTGGAGGCAGCGAGAAACTTAAATGGTTCCTCAAGCCGTGTAACACGAACCACCGTCAGAGGTTTTCTAGAGGGAACGGCATCACGCACTAGTGCGTGTCCCCGTGCCCTACTAGATTCTCCGAGGGGTTAAGATCGGATCGGCCTTAACATTGTTGTGCTTCGAGTTGGAAAGAAGTTTAGGAATTCCAGGTGAAGCGTGCTCCCATTTTAACCGTATCGTTAATTACTAATAATTTGACGACCTCCTTGGTCGAGTGGTTTGTACACCGGTTTTCATGGTGTCGCCATCTCTGAGGTCCCGGGTTCGATCCCCGGTCGGGTCAATTTAGAAATTATTGTTTTTCTAAATTGTATCGGGTCTGGGTGTTTTCTATGTATAATAAGTATGTATTTAAGTATTTTAAGTATGTTTATCCGTTGTTTAGTAACCATATAACGAGTTTCATAACGAAGCTTCTCTTGGGCTAGATAATTGGTGTGAGTGTAGGAAAGTTTATTATTTATAATTTATCCTTTATTGTTCCTTCATCGTACATATAAAAAACACATTTAAACACAAGACATATAAGATACCGTCTGCACTCTCCTTAGTGTGTGCCGCCGCCGGCCGCCGGCCACAGAGCGTTAGGCCAAATGCACTTTACATGAATTTATACGAATTTGACTCATACGAATACGTACAAGGTATATTACCATCCAACTCCAAACGCTTTTACGTCTGTGTTATGAAAAAAGTTTATTGCAAACATGATTTTTAATAATGTCTAACAATAATTTATAATCTGGTAAACGTAAGAATATAATAAAATTTGAGCTACACGAATTTAAATGGAAGTCACATACGCCATTGTGGCCCCAAATCGCGTTCCGTTTTTGAAGCACTCATCGGGAATCTAGTAAGTACATCATTGATGGAAGATTAAAATCTACATGTATAACAATTCATAGAATATAAAAAAATTGTATGTAGCTGTTAAATAAACGACAATGTTTCTTATGTCAACTGCTAATGAGAAATTTTCCGCCAACAAGACCATTAAAAATATATCGGGTTATTAAGCTTACGCCCGTCCAAGGTCGGCAATTTGTAACAAAACCATTTTTGACGTAACGAAATTAATTAAAATAAGAATATTCTAGGAAAGAAGTACAGGAATTTCAAGTTTATTATTGATAATTATACTTTATTGTACAGATAAAAGACACATAAATATTGCTAGAATATAATAAAATTAGATGTTGTAAATTTCTATAGAGCATATGCTTTATTTACAAACAAAGTCAATAACAAGATAATAATTAAACTACTTAAAATTAAACTTGTAATAAACTATAAAATTAAATTTATATTACTATAATTGTATGGCGTGCAAATGTCATGTAAAGTGATGTAAGGTAAGTAACATGCTTTAAGATATAGTTCAATTTTTATGGTATACCTAGCTGTTCACCTTCTAAAAATAAATAAGGTAAAATAAACAAAGTACAATATTCAACACAAACACGCACAACTGCAACTGCAGAACCTTACAATGGTTATGTAGAGTATTTTACGTAAAAATATAGCATTATATTTTTCGCAATGGCAATCTGGCAACCAAATTTAAAAGGTCAGCGGTGATATTCAAAAACCGTACCTTTGACTCGCGCAGTGGCTAACGCGCCCTGTTTGCGATTGCTGAGGTTAAGTAAGCAACATTCGCAAAGGCCGGTCATCGGATGGGTGACCAAAAGTTTATTATCTCTAGCTCCTTCGTGCTTCAGAAGGCACGTAAATTCGTTGGCTTCGGTTGCATTAACCCGTTAACAACGACCGATTGGTCGGACTGGGCCCACGTGGTGGTTTCTCCCTATCCATCCATTGCAAAGGCTCGTGTTCCAGTAGTTATTATTATATGACTATATCAGATATACTTAACTGTTCCACTTCTGGGTATAGGTCTCCCCACACTTTTTCCACACCTTCCAGTCCCCTGCAACATCATGCCATTCTTTCATGAACCTATCAAGGTCGTCCCGCCATCTTCGGACGTAAAATGAGTGATAAGGTTACTTTTTATCACCGTCCAAACCTTCTGAGATGACTCCCGTCATACAACAACTCTTACTATTGGACCAACTCCCTAACTCGAAAATAAAATTCAGCTGTTCCATACAAAACATCAGTATTTATTCGACCAAAATGTATGGAACAGCTGAATTTTATTTTCGAGTTATGGAGTTGGACAGTTGTTCGTTTGTATCACGGGGGTCATCTCAGAAGGTTTGGACGGTGATAAAAAAGTCACCCTGTATAAAAGTGGAATGTTCTAATAAATGGTGACGCAAAACAGTTGGTGTTGAGAGTGTATCTAGCATGAGAGCATCGCGCCCACCGGAGCGTGCCGCCGTAACCCTGTTTGGAGTACCGTGGTAACGGGCCGGTCCACTGTGCCAGTCCTCACGGGGCGCCGCAAGACATGAGAAAACTGGCCTCACTCGGTTTCTTCCCAAACTTAATTCACTTTTTTTGTAATATGAGAAACATAAACACAAGTTCAAAGATCGCTCAGATCTCTAAAATGGAACACTGTGTAAGCTTTCTTAAGTATACGTGAACAAGAAAGAAATGATTTGATTTGACACTACTTATTAAAATGAGAAATAAACCAATTTGGTATAGGCATAAGTGATAACCCTGTGTTTTGTTTTGTTCCAAATAAAGAATTTTCTATTTACACGTTAACATAACGAATCTACTTGCTTTTTTATACAAACTCCGTCGTTAGCATTTACTTCGAAATGCAAGGATAAAGTAATACGGTATACTTGTAATCAACGCGTTTGATCGCTAATTCCGTAGTGTTTATTTTTAAACTATCCTTCTTCTTAGAACTATTTTCTAGATAAGCAAGAGTAAAGGTATTTATATTGAGCAGATACCTTTCCTATTAAACTTACCTTCTCATAGTGTTGGAGATTTATATCGTGATAGCTGCAACCGCCCACTCCTCTGTCTTGCGGCAACCATTAACGGGATGCAGTTTGCAATAACCACGTGAAATCTCGCATGCGGAGAGCAGTATCTTCACCGCAATACGGCGGTTCAACCCACAGTTATATGAACGCTAATAATGTTTATGTATTAAGTTGGTAGGTTAATTAATTTCTCCGTAGGCAGATACATCCTACGTTAGCTTTGGCCTGGGGAGTTGTTTCTGTTTGTTAGATTAGAGGATAAATAATGTTATTGTATCTCATACTCTTTAAAAAGTAACAGCAATGCAAGTCACTCCGCACGCCGCCGCTTGGCGCAAGAAATAGGTTTGATACACGATTGAAATGTTTTATGAAAAGTTTGACATCGTAAATATTTGTGGACTTATCATTAATTAACTTAATTAATGGCTTCGCGTTTAGCATTTAGCCAATTTCAAGTATTTTTATTATTAGCGGTAAGGGTACAATTGTACGGTAGATAGAAATAAAAATGGAGTCTCACAACACGTGTTATTCCGGAAAGAACTCGGGTGAAACTCCCGTGGACTTAGCATCATTGGCTAGACCATCAGGCAGATGGTAGTTTGTTATCCATAAGGAAATAGTTAAGCTTTCGATCGTTAATTTGAAACTGAATATTTTTTTTATTGGATTTGGGTTGATATAATTCAAAAGCTGTTACAATCGCCACAATGTTACCTAAGTTTCATAACGAAGTTTCTCTTGGGCTAGAGAATTGGTGTGAGTGTAGGAAAATTTATTTATTATTTATTTAAGTTGTTTCTCAAACTAGAAATGAATGAGGACCCCATATTGAGCCCTGAGGTACTCCTAAAAATAATGGGTTGCCAGAAGAATTTGAGAGAAAATCTTTTTACTGCTGTTTTGTAAAGCAAGCAACCCTGAACTCCCAGCCAATTTAACAGTTCAATATAATGATGGATCGCTTTTAAAGCCGTTCGCCTCTCGAGTGCGCCGCGAGTTAATTGCACTAATTACAGTATCGCCGTTCGAGATCGATTAAAACATTACAGCAGCCGTCACAATTTATTTAAAGAAGCTCAATTAGATATATGTATTTATATTTTAGATTAATGTCTAATTGGATTATGGCATTACGGCAATGGCTAAGATTAATCGTCTCGTTTACAACTCTTATTTTTATGTAGATGAAATTATAAGTTTTCTTTTTATTTACGAATGTAAAGTTACAACTAGTTACATTATCAAGAATTTTGATAATACTTCTAAGAAAATGAAAATTACATAGCTTAATTTACTAGCCTATTTCTTCAGGAATTAAGAAGAAAACAACTGTTAAACTACTTACTACCGACCAAATACATCGTAATAAGTTCAGACGAACACTTAATTATTTATTTATTAAGTCGTCCTCAAAAGACAATGAAAATGGGTAACAGGTTGGAGAACAAAAGTACACTAGGTTAGGTAAGTAGATACAAAAGGACATTTGCGACAGGAGGAGTATTTATTTATTTCACTTATGTATACAGTATCACTTTTATACAGTAATATAGTAATACTAGCGGCCGCTCACGGTTTCGCCCGCGTGGTTCCCATTCCCGTAAAAATATCGGGATAAAAAGTATTCTATGTGTTAATCCAGGTTATTAACTATCTGTATGCCGAATTTCATCCAAATCCATTCAGTAGTTTTTACGTGAAAGAGTAACAAACATCCATTCATACTTACAAACTTTCGCGTTTATAATATTAGTAAGTTAAAGTAATATAAAGCACAGTCTATCTAACCTATTCCTTATAATAGTATATGTTGGCCTGTTGAAAAACCCTGTTAAGGCATCGCAAAAATTATTTTACAAAATATAGTTAGAATGCCAGTTAGAAAGAGAACAGCTTCGTACACAGCTACTTATACATATAGAAATCAAAAACCATACACGATTGCGGCATACACATAAAAACAAGTTAGTTTTCTAGTTTGAACTGATATTATACCAAATTATTTCCTTGCATGTTCTATCTAGAGCTATCCAATGAATCACTCATCGTATCAGCAATAAACCGTGTATCCTCGGTTCGGTGGTTTATCGGTGCCTCACAATAGGAAGCCGCCTGTACAGCACGGGGTCACTGGATCCGCTTGCAACGTGAATTAACTAGCTCCGTAATTACTTTGAGTGTTAAATCGGTGAATCAATAACAACAGATTTGATTGTGTTTACTATGAGAATATTTATTTTTGAATAGGTACCGCAGTTGCGCCGTTGTTCAACACCCAGTTTTCGTCGCAAAAAATAATAAGAATAATAAGAATATCATTTAAATTTTTCTGGATGATGAGGTAGGGAGCAGTTGGTCTGCATTAATAAAAAATTGGGTAATAACAGAATACCAGTGCTTTGCCGATAGACTTGTATTTATGTATTTTATGTATTTATGTATTTGTATGTATTTTTGAGTATAAGCAAAATCAGCCACTGAGCTATCGCCCTTTTGTGCTTCTGCAGCACACATATAAAAAATTTCTATTGTTATTGTTATTTTTAATTGTTTTTTTATAGTTTTTTTTATGTGTGTGATGTATTAGTTACAAATAAAGTGTTTTCTATTCTATTTTATTCTAGTCATTATATTTGTTGCTTTAACAAAAAGCTGTTGCTGACCCCTATTTTTAATGATTAGAGGAAAAAGGTTTGAGCACTGGTTCCTGTCGAACATTGGTGTGACTGCCAATACCCGATATCTATATCTATACTAATTAAAGAGGAAAGCTTTGTATTTTTGTACTTTGTATGTTTGCAACGAATAAACTCAAATTCTACTGGACTGATTTAAAAAATTCTTTCACCATTAGAATGCTAAATTAGCGCTGAGTAACATAAGCTATATTAAAAAAAGAAATGTCCACCCGTGCGAAGCCAGGACGGGCCGGTAGTTTGTTATATGTTTGCTGTTGGCCGCCTATAGCCGTTACAGAGTTACAGGATATTATAGTTGTACTTCGAACTGGGTCTTCGTATTCTTTTTTTACGAGTACGGTGTGTTGAACTCAAGCTAGTGTGCATGTGCATGTTTAATATTTTAAATATTTATAAAATACAGTGAAAAAATTAAATGCCTACCCGACCCAGCCAGGAATCGAACCTGGGTCTTCCGCAATCCGGGCGGCTGCACTGACCATTATGCTACCGGGAAGGCTGACGTAAGCACTAAATTTTTACAAAGCTTTATTTTTTAATTTTTGAGTGCTTTTTAGCGGCGCAGTGCCATCTATCCAACGGTTATTCCAACTGACGGCTATGCAGATTCATCTTTACAGATCATCATCATCATCATCATCATCATCTCAGCCAAAAGACGTCCACTGCTGGACAAAGGCCTCCCCCAAGGATATGAGGGGTATTTGCCGTAATCGCCACGCTTGGCAGGCGGGTTGGCGATCGCAGTAGGTTGAGGGTAACCTCAGAGAGGTGCTGCTGCCCATCCTCTGGAATGGTCCCTTAGTCGGCTTTTACGACACCCACGGTAAGAGATGGGGTGGTGCAATTCTTTATCCTCGGCACCACACAGGGAACAGACAGATGATCATCTTTACAGATGAAATACCACAAATTTGATAACACAGCGCTATAGTTTAATGTTTTGTTATTATGTTTATGTCTGGCTGTGATATTAGATAGAATCGGGCGAAGGCCGAGAGTCCCACACAACCTTTTTTTCTTGTTAATCGTACTGGCATCAACGAAACAAATTTCTTTAGTGTTGATGTCACAGGTAAACTGTTGATATACCTTTAAAACAAAGTAGGATGTAATGTTGCTTTATGGTACTGTAGGGTGTGGGGGTTTAGTGATAACACACTTTTCGTGAAACTGCTTGTACTTATTCAATAAAACTATTACATAATTTTATAACGATCTCCGAGCACCGCGGCTCTTAGCCGGGCTGTCTAGCTCTTGACTCCTACTGTCTGCGACTGTGTCAAACAGTTGCAAACCTTTTTAATTACTTATCGATGATTCAAATAATCATCTAGACTAAAAAGGTTTACATACAAATAAATAAAACCTACTTTTGCTATGAGCTACATATAAACTCCATAATACACTGTATAATCCTGTATTATCCTATTATTGTTGAAATAAACATTTTTCATTTTTTTTTCATTTTTTTTTAATCATTGCATCTCCCCGGACGCAGTGGTAAGCGCAAGAAGTTTTCTTCTGTTTAAAAAAGGGGCTGTGTGTGATAGGTTTAACGGGGTTGTTAAGGACGTGTCTCGATGCAGGAAGAAGAATACTTAACTAACTACCATTTTTGCTTGGAGAATGGGTGTGAGTCTTCGCTTGTGTATTGTGTGTTAAGCAAATGTTGGCGAGCATACTATACTTAAGCTTTGTAAGTATATGGAATGAACAGCCATTAAAGCAGATGGCTAATAAATTGATGTTTGATACTCTCCGCTTGTGATTAATTTTCATTACATAGAACGTGCTTACTACCAATCCATTATCCGAATATAGTGAAAGCAATAACACAGAACATTAACTATAAATATTCATTTCTGTATCGGTATAGTGTATGTTTAGCGGGTCTAAAATAGCCAATTTTTTTTGCTATTATGATTCCAATTAGAGCTGTATGGCAATATGAATAAGAAGTTTGGATAATTAATTATGAATGGAATCGAATATGAGTCACAATAATTAATATTAATAAGTATTAATATTAATTATTGTGACTCATATACTCATATTCTTATAAGTTATACCGCAATAATTAATGACCGTTTTACGAAAACTGATCTAATTGGGCTTAGATTATGTAATTGTTAGAAGCACATTATTTTTCAGTAAGTACTTTAATTGGTTAAGTAAATATAACATTAATTAAAACTGCCATAGGCCATGAAAAGTAAAGTTTATTGTTTTATTCCAAAAAATAAAAGGTAACCTCCACCGAGGTCTAACACATAAAAATTTTATATACAAAATGAAACAAGACTAAACAATTGTAACTGACCTCAGGCAGGCGGGACTAGGGCTCGAACCCGCTGCCTTTCATAATCGGTGAAACTACTTCGACTACTTCACTTGAGCTGCCGAATCAAGGGTGAAGTACTTGAATCAACAAAGTTAATTACAATCTAAAACATAATTACATCCAGTAATATTGAAGTTATCAACTAGGTACGAAAATTAATGGAGCTTCTATTCCCTAAACCTCGAGATGGTTTAACAAGTCTTTTGAAGTAAAAAAAAATATGATTTATTAAATTATTAAATAAAAGCAGACTGGAGATGCTTAAGTTTTTTACCTAAATTCAAAACCTTTATAGGTATTAGAGCATAACCACAACATAAGAAGACTGCAGAAGATAAGCTTCATACAAACTTCATACAAATACTTTATTATAAGTACAATATGTACAATACAGTATTTTATTCTATTCTATTCAAACCAATCCGATCCGAACCCTTCGAAGAATCTAGTAGGTTTTTTTTTGAGAGAGATTGTTGATTGCCTCGAACAGCATTTTCTGCGTCGCCGGGGTTTTTGGGGGCGGCGATGTCCGTAAAGGGTACCTCAAGCCGTGTTGAAACTAATCACCTTCGGAGGATTTCTGGAGGGAACGGCATCGCACACTTAAAAGTCCACGTCCCCGTGCCCTACCAGAGTCTCCGAAGGGTTCGGATCGGATCGGGTAGGGGAACCACCCGAGGGCGCCTCTAAAGGCACGGACCTCGGCTCGTGTAGACCGGGCCGTGGAGGAGGAGAGAAGCGCTACACACACAACACACACACGCGCTCTATACCAGGTACAGACATGTACCTGGTATAGAGCCCGTGTGTTCTTTTTTTCATAAATTAATTATTAAAAAGATATAAACCTTTGAAAACCTTAAAAATGGCAAGATTTTCCGCTGTTTATTTCGAAATTTGACGAGATTATATAAAAAAAAGCAAAACATAGGGACACAGCCAAAGCCTTTCTTTATTTTTTAATAAAAAAGCAATTAAATCGGTCCAGTTTTGGAGGAGGAATCAGGGGACTACGAAACGTTGATTTTGTCTACTTTTCATACATATTTTTCAATTAAGTCGACCTTAGTATTTCCTCTTAAGCGCGGTATGTATTTAGCTTACTTTCTGGCTGTCTTTATTTTGTGGCGTAACGTTTTACAAAAAGGAAACAATTTTCCAACAAGAAGGATATAAAAGAAAGTATGCACAAAGTCGTATCATAAGTTAGTACGAGTACAATACATACTGCATTGGCCAGTGGCGTGGTGTGGCGTGGCGTGGTGTGGCGTGGCGTCTCACTGTACGCTAGTCACGTAGGTACGATGATGCACGCCTGCCGTACATATTGTTTTCACAAACATTTGGCGACACCGCAGTGCCTGTTTGTGTGTTTTTTATTAACCTCAGCTCGCCCGGCGTAATACCACCCTCTCACAGAATATCGGCGTGAAACAATGGCACTTGTTGCTGTTGTGTTTCGTCCGGTGAGTGAAAGTACCGGAGGCCCACCTCTCACCCCCCCTCCCAAGTCCTACTCTCTCCTCAAGATCCAACTCCTTTTTTCAAGGCCGGCAACGCATCTAGGATTACTTTGGTTTTACGGGTGTCCATGGGCGGCGGTGATTACTTTCCATCAGGAGACCCACCTGGTCGTTTGCCTCCTTTTAACATAAAAAAAAAATAACCATTCGATGAATTTATATGGCATTGAAACAGCGCCTACTGGGATTCAAACGAGGAGGGCTGAATTGTGCCCTACAAATTCTCATTTTTTGTTAACGTCATCGTATACCGGATTATGTAGGGCATTGAAGCGCTTCCTGGGTGCCTAGTATGAGTCTCGTTTGACTTTCGATCACGTTAACGAAAACGAAATTAGTATGACATTGAAGCAGCGCCTCCTGGCGACATACGAGAAGAGTTCAACATTTGCCGTACCTACTAATTTTCGTCTCCGTAAATGTAATAGAATGAATACGGATAGTACACAAAACTAAGAGTAGATGTAAGCGAGTAAATTTCAAATTCAAATTCAAATTCAAAATCATTTATTCAGTTTAGGCTACAAAAAGCTCTTATGAACGTCATTTTAAGCCAAGCCAGTAAACGTTGAAAGCTCACCTGTAGACTTAGCCAAAGTAACATTAAGAAAACGATAGCGAAGTTCGAAAAGAATAAAATGTATGGGATTGACATAAGCCGCGCTAAACACGTGGCCAATCTTATGTCAATCCCATACATTTTATTATTTTCGAACTTCGCTATCGTTTTCTTAACCTTTTCACCGCCCAACTATCCTGCACGCGATGTCCCGTTGTACGCCAACGTATAAATGTATTTTAATAAAGTAGTTACAAAGAAGAACTTCTATAGAAGTGCTGGCGTGGACGGCACGAAAATCTCGAACTTCTATAGAAGTTGTTGGCGGTAAAAAGGTTAAGAGCGTTTACGCCGCACACTAGCGCCACTAATGAAAAAAAAATATATCTAGTAATGAGAGATAGAAAATCAAATTATGCTGAACAAACTATTTGAATGAAGTAATTTAGCATTTTTACGTCACATAATGAACACCTGACATGTTATGGTTTAGTTAAATATGGCGTTATAGTTAAAAGTGGCCGTAACGTCTAATTACTAGGTATGTTTTTTTTTTTTCATTGGCGGCGCTAGTGTGCGGCTTAAACGCTCTTAATGTTACTTTGGCTATCTGACCCGGTTTGTCAGAGGGTGCGAGTTCGAAGCCAGCTCGTGGAATATCAAGAGAAAAACAAACGAGTAATGTTATAATTTTTTCATAAAAATGGATGTTTTTGTTGTCTTGATCGAATGGAAAATAAGCCACTTAGGCACCCTGATACGAAATAGAATAATCAATAAAATAAAATGCGTTTATTTCAAACAACTTAGGATCATAGAGGTACAGTATCAAATAATTCAAATTAAATTAAAAATTAAAAATAAGAAATTAAAAAAAAATACAAAATAAAAATTACAGAATCAAAAACTAAAATTAAAATTCATCATCATCATCATCATCATCTCAGCCAAAAGACGTCCACTGCTGGACAAAGGCCTCCCCCAAGGATCTCCACAACGACCGGTTTTGTGCTGCTCGCATCCAGCGGCTTCCCGCGACTTTCACCAGATCGTCGGTCCACCTTGTTGGAGGCCTGCCCACACTAAAAACCGAAATGCCCATTTGCCCAAATTAAAATTACAAAAATAAAATTATTTAATTCACAATTAAAAATTATAAGTGTCTACTCAGATAAAAATCCTACATTTACAACAATCACATTAATAATATAGTAAAATTAATAAATTAGATCAGAATTAAAATATAGAATAGTAATGCTGACCCCTGCGTGCCTAGTGTGAGCTTTGTTTACTATCCGTATTCATTCGATCAAGTTAACGAAAACGAAAACTTTCCTCCTGGTGGAATTCCTGTGCTACCGTTTAAAGGATACTTTTAACTCCTCGGATTACCTTAATGTATCTGTATGAAAAGCTCAGATGGGCTAAGGACGCACATTCACGGAACACTCGCAGTAAAAATAGGTTGGCTCTTCTCATACCAAAGCACAGGACCCAGGGCTTCAGGGGATCCTTCACCTATGCGGCGTCAAAAGTGTGGAACAATATTCCTCCACCTTTGCGCCAAAACATATCTGAACATACTTTGAAGGCACATTTAAAGAAAGTATTTCTCAATCAACAAAATTATAGGGAGGTAGGTTTCGGAGTGAAGCAGTGACCGGCATGAAGATATGGCATTTAGCATTTATTCGAGCTAGTCAAGTAAATGTGCTCATGCTGATGCGTTATGTATTATTTATTTTCTTTCTGTGAATTGCTAAAGCAGGTGTTTCTTCTTTTTAATTGCATGTACCCTTTAAGAAAAACTTTGAAAGCAAACGGTACTGGCCGAAAACCAGCGCTACATAGGCATTATGCCTATGTCGCATTAAGCTGAGCCGGTAGCCTTTGGCATACATTGTTACATTACAAAGTCTAATATTTGTAGCTACATGTACAATAAATAAGTAAATAAATAGCGAAATATTATGTTGTACCTATATGTAAGAACAGTGTGCCAATAAATTATTATTTCATTTCATTTCATTTCATGTCTGTAAGAAACACCACCTTTTACCTCTTGAACTAAGACGCGAGATAGCTGATATAACGTACATATCTGCTTAAAATTGCCTCGGCTAAGATAGACTGTCCCCAACTTTTAGCTAAGCTCTCGTTAAAAGTTCCTCAAAGGAATTTTAGGAGTAACCCTACCATCAGTTTACCGAAAGCGAATACCAATTACAGGCAGAATAGTTACTTATGGCGTGCGTGTGCCAAATTTAACCTACTTAGCAAGCAGCTTGAACTGGACCTTTTCTGTACCAGTGTACCATCAGCGAGGCGGATGTTGAGCGAGCAGTTCTTCGAACCCAGATAATATTTGTAACTATAGTATATTCTGTCGCAGTAATACCAATTTGTTAATAGTTTGAGCGAGATTAATAATGCGTTGCTTAGTGCTTCTAGTTTTAATTAATAAGTAACTTCTATCGGTGAGAACCTATAAGTGGTTTTTATGTTTTATACTTTGTAACCCTATTTAAATTTTGTAAACCTTGGTTTTCCTAAGATAATAAAATAAAAATAAATAAAATAAAATAAATACGTGGAGAGTTAAAATTTTGCCAAACAAATTCTCGTTTTCGTTAAGGTGATCGAATGGCGTATGAAACTCACACTAGAGACCCTGATAAAGCTTTTAGTGATTAATTATGGACTGGAATCACTTTGAAGGCTTTACGTGGGACCATAATTAGGAAACTTTTAACTGTATTAATATTTCAAAACGATGATGGCTCATTCCTGAAATTGTATTTTATTTGGTTACATTTGTCGAGCATATTAAACTCAATTAAAAACGGGGACGCATTCCATATAATGTTTTACTAATATGCCGATGCTAACTGCCGACAAACTGTTGTATACAGTTTAGCAGAAAATATAAAATGCAAGGTACTGGTAATAAATAAATAAATAAAAATAAATAAAAAATCATCATCATCAGCTCATTTTATGTCCCCACTGCTGGGGCACGAGCCTTCCCTATAGATGGATAGGGAGAACGGGCCATAAACCACCACGCGGGCCCAGTGCGGATTGGTGATTGTTAACGACTGCTAATGCAGCCGGGACCAACGGCTTTACGTGCCTTCCGAAGCACGGAGGAGCTCGAGATGATAAAGTTTTGGTCACCCATCCGATGACCAGCCTTTGCGAAAGTTACTTAACCTTAGCAATCGCAGACCGGGCGCGTTAAGCATTGCGCCATCGAGCTCCTCAAATAAAAAATATGACAAAAAAATATTAAGTTAGCTAAGTATATAGAAAAAAATGTGTATTGTAAGTTAGTTAATTAAAGTAGGTTAAGTTGTACATTTAAAAAAATCGACGAATTGAGAACCTCTTCCTTTTTTTGAAGTCGCTTAAAAAGAATTGTATAGCACAAAAAATAATGTAAAATGTAAAAAAATATAATGTTTTACTTTACTTAAAACTTTGCAATATGATAATATGCTGTAATGCTGTAAGGCCAATCAACCAAATAATACTATGGCCAAATATGAACAATTTTATTTTGGGACCAATAATTAAATTGGATAAGCAATATATTATTTAATAACAACGCTTCCAATAGGATTTTAAGAATTTATTGTTTTGTGATGTAGGTACGCACGAATGCTCGTAGTAAGTACAATGCCAAAATGCCATATTGTTTTTTCTAGTAGACGTATCTTTGCTGGGACCGTGACCAAAGGGTGACAGTCTCTGCCACACACAACTACGTGACGCAGGGTCCTATATGTATAAAAGTACAAAACGCCATAGTTAAATAAAATAATCGCATTTAGAACCGTAAAAGTTGTTTCATTTCAATGTGTTCTGCAAAAACTAAAAACACATGTTAGATTTTATTTTGAAGCTTGAAACGCTTTTTTAAGTATTACAGGGTGACCATGGACTTTTCACTGTTCGGAACAATCAGGATAGAATAATAATTAAGATTAAGATATTAAGATCCGTATAAAATGTATCAATCAATGTGTAGTGATTCCATACATTTTAGAATACTGTAGCTCATTTGTTATTTTTGTTTTTGCAGGTATGTTAAGCTTGGTGATGCAGAAATTTATTGCAGGACTTTGAAATCAGGATCGCGTAAGTTCTCTTCTTTACCGCTTAGAAGTTACACACTATTTCATTAGGTGTTATCATAGTGCCTAGCGATTTTTATTATCTACTCTGTCACATTTACGAAAACGAAAATTGGTATGGCATTGAAGCAGAGCGCTTCCTAACGACAAACTACATGAATACTACATTCAAATCCTGCTCGTGGAAATTTTTTCAACATTTGTGTTTTTGTAATTTGTTCGCAACAAAATATGCGTTAAAAAATATATAAAACATAACAAAAACTACATGAGTTAAAATTTCGCCATACAAATTTTGGTTTTCATCAAAATCTTTTCGAAATTTCTCACTTGAAATCGACATGACATTGACGTCTATAAGTGTTTTTAAAGGCTTAATTTTACATAATACTATTGATGTCGATTCAATCAACTGTGCCGATGTACTCGTATTATCTGATGTTGATCTTGATGAGATCACTGCGTACGGCATCGATAAGTTTACAATCACGATTCAATTTAGTCATCCACTTCGATCATTGTTGACTGATTCAAATTTGTGACAGCATAGGTACTTATTTGATGGTTTCAAACCGATTGTAATTAGGAACACAATAATTAATACAAATATAATAATAAATACTTTATGGGTATAGTCGACCATGAAATTGCTTTATCACTTTTGACAAAAACTTCCATTACAATAAAATTTCGCTAAGGCTCATTGTCAATAATAACAACGTATCTGTCACTTGGTCTTTTAAACAAAAATAGAACTTGTTGTTTTATTTTAAGCAAACAAAATTCACTTCTAAGGTGGTAAAGCAATTTCATTGTCGACTATACTTAAGAACTCAGAAAGAAATACAGAGAGTTGATATAACATAATTAACAAAACAGTTTGTTTAACCACAGGTATAACTAAATTTGCTAATGCTAATTAAAGTCTACAAAAGCGAAATTAGAAAAACTTTTTTTAAATTTGTTAACTCTCTGTATCTGTATTATTTCTGTGAAATTTTAATTATAAACGGCATATAACTTTGAAGGAATTAGAACTGTTATGGGAACTATGGGATACCGAAATGTGAAATCCTAAAGCCCTAAAAAAACATAGAGAAAATTTGTAGTTCGTGTCGGATACCACACAAACTAGCAAGCCTAATCGTCGTAACGCATAAAATGTTCAACATTGCGAAATTGCGCTGTTTTGATTATGCGCTCCTAATATTTGAAGCGAAAACAACAAACACAATACCTACGTTAATTGTTTTGTGCGGTCAACCAAATAACATTGTAATGAATGGCATTGGATTAACATTGCTGATGAGAAACTGCACTCATGTGACTAGTATACATTTTGTTGATCAAGATAATCGCATAATAAATTTTTAAATAATACGGTTTGATGACTTTTTAAATGCTTCTTCAGACTTTATAAAGGTGAAAAATAATTACATTGTTCTTAAATTCTAGGTTTGGTCCTTATTTGCGGATTAGTTATGTCATCATCATCATTATTATCTGACAAAGGCTGTCCAGCAGCGGACGTCTTTTGGTCGAGATTTGATTAGTTGTTTTTTTAACACTATTCAATTTATTTCTTGTTTAGCGGCTCGCTGTAGTTTATTAGTCCTCTGTCTAGTTTTAGACACTGAATTTGATAAGACTGTGCTTAAAATAAAATTGTACTTTGAAGGACTTACTACCGAATCTCACTGATTTTACACTATTCTGAATCTGTGGTTGACGATGATGACGTGACTTTAGTTACAGCAGCGTGATTCATTGAAAATATTTTTATTCGAAACTTGAAATCGAATTGGTTGAAACATACCACGATACGATACGTTGTCTGAATATTTCTTGTATTTATCATCATCAGCTCATTTTATGTCCCCACTGACTGCGGGAAACAAGCCTTCCCTATTAATGGATAGGGAGAACGGGCCAGAAGCCACCACGCGGGCCCAGTGCGAGTTAGTGGTTGTTAACGACTGCTAATGCAGCCGGGACTAACGGCTTCACGTGCCTTCCGAAGCACGGAGGAGCTCGAGATGATACATTTTTGGTCACCCATCCGATGACCGGCCTTTGCGAAAATTGCTTAACCTCAGCACTCGCAGACCGGGCGCGTTAACCACTGCGCTATCGAGCTCCTCAATCGAGATCCTATTTCTTGTATTAAAAAATGACAATTGAAATTTGAACAAGGTTACTGCTCTACAAAGGTCGACGATTGCAGTCCCGAATGATGTCTTAAAGGCATGAAGTCGGATACGTCCGATTGTTTAGCGGTTAGTCATGTAGCCGCCTCTAATTGCGGACTCTCACCGCGTTTCACTGCGGTGCGGTGGTATGTCGCGGGAGAAAGTGTTCACTCGGTCAGAAAGATACGGCGATACGTTATTTTTATAGCTTTATTAGATTTACCACTTGTGTGTGGCATCGCACTTACTTTAATACTTAATTTGTTATTGATTATAGAGATCTGAAGACTCTGAAGTAGCTTGAAGTTTTGTCATACGGTGTATTAGTATCAAATTAACTAATTTTAAATAGCATTCTTTTATAGTTAGCTCGGCAAATGACTCCATCCCACCTGATGTTAAGTGGCAATGGAGTCCAGACGCGAAGACAACTGGTTCAGCGTGGAAACAAACGTAGCAGCAGTTAACTTCACTCTGCTGGCCCATAAGGTGCTTCTTCACGCTTCTCTTGAAGGACCCCATATCATAGGAAGGAGAGAAAACGTGTGCTGGTAGACTATTCCACCCTTTGGAGGTGCGACAAAGAAACGAGTCACCAAATTTTTTTGTGCGCGATGGGATATTTAGTTTAGCGGGTAATTTAATATTATGATATTAGAAGATATGCATTGTCTGCAGATAATGTGTTTTCTGATTTTACACACAAATTTGAGTGTTGATACGATTACATAAATAAAACTGCAAGCTAGTGCAATACCAAAAAATATCAATTTATTTTTTGGAGAGAATTATATTGTTGTCAAGCTCTCCAGCCATCCACCACAAATTTACCGTTTGATGTCAATTTAAGACTACTTATACTGCAATAGTAGACACCAGAAATGGAAGTAAATAGCTAATGTATGTTGTTCAATGAGAATGTTTCAATAACAAGCAATAAGTGATTTGAAGCGGTAGTTGCGGAATGGATTATCACAAAATATGTACCATTATGCGCCTTTTACTCAGCTTCCGATTTCCACGTACACTTGTGTGATATGATGCTAGTTCCTCATATAATTTTTCACACACATATTTTCTTTTGTCACGGAATTGACTAGGTGTGATGTGTGATGTCATTGCGTAATATATTTTCGCACGTGAATCAAAAAAGTGTCTACCTCGTGAGATATTAAGAACAATACAGTATTGATGATTGACTTATAGGTAGGTCTTGAAACCCCACTGCTCGTAGTTCCATTATTTCTGCCTATATCGTTGCGGCAAATGGAATAGTGCGAACTTCCTTGGTTAGGTAAAAGGAACAGGTTTTTATTAATACCTCACTTAGAAACTCGAGTGGTTAGATCGCGGAAGATGAAGGACCTTACAGTAGTAAGTACCTAGTGAAAATAATAACAACTTGTTTGATAACATTCATCAAATTGTAAAATGACAGTAATTATATTTACGATTAACTAACAAAAGCTTCACATATTGTTTTCTAAAGTTTACGCGAACACTGCACATTGAAATGAAACAACTTTTACGGATCTACTCGCGTTTATTTTACACATTAAATACTTATTTAATGTTTATCCTGCAAAGGGTTCGAAACGTCAGGATAAACATTAAATAAGTAATGTGTAAAATAAACGCGAGTAGATCCGTAAAAGTTGTTTCATTTCAAAAGCTTTACATTTACGTAGGTCTTAGACTAAATAAGCGAACTTTGAACATTAAAGTTACTTCTCCATAATAATAATGATAATTCAAATTTTATTAAGTGGTCGTTGTCAACCTAATATTTGCTATGTGTGTATGTGTGTATATTTGTTGGTTCTTCACGCTGCAACGGATGGATGGCTTTGGATGAAATTCGGCGTACAGATACAGACTTTTTATCCCGATATTCCCATGGGAAAGGGCACCACGCGAGTGAAACCGCGAGCGTTATTAGTTTTCAATATTTTTGTTAGTAAACTTTAAAGTGTTTGGTTAGTTTACTCGTGAAAATATAAAATCTTAAAATGACAAAAAAGTGCACATAGCAATTTTTTTATTACGAATAACAATTAGGTAAGGTAACAGGATTCGAAGCATAAATCAGATGATAACAAAAGTCAGCGTTTAGTCATTATCGTAACTCCGGGCGGATGCTACGACACTGAATCCGGCGAGAGAGTGCAGATATCAAGGACCTCGTATTTAGCTATCGCCTTATGTATAATTTGAAATTCAGAATAAGAATGTGCACCTTTTAGTAAAAGAAGTCATATTTATGATTTCCACCACAAGTTCTTAAAAATTATCTTAATACGTGAAGCAAAAACTTTGTACTTAACCCTTTTTTTACTAAAATTTCGCAGACGGAGGAGTATGAAATTTCGCACACTTATAGTTTATATAGAGAAGATTATCCGAATGTTAATATGTTTTTTAAATTATGCATAAAATACATTAAATCAATAAAACAAACATTACACACACTACCATGTATTTGACACACACGCATATATATCTTTTCAAAAATTTCAAAAATGGAAGTGGAGCGGCCGCAATCTGTTAATGCCAATCCAAACTCACATTCTATCTTTTATAATTTTGAAATAGGGTATCCACCCTACACCACAACGCATTACAGTTTTACGTTCATTTCGCGTCAAACGGAATGCACCTGATTAAAATTAGTTGACGGCAGCATCAAAATTATTTTTAAAGCCGGTGACGAAAACTTTGTAAATTACAACCGCAGCCAACTCAGTTTTGTGCTGTGACCAAGGTTTAAAACGTCAAGATAATATCGCGACATTACATAAGGGACTGAATAACGTGTGTAAAAAATAGAAAGAAAGAAAACAATTATAAACAAACACACACATACGTGATAAACGATAGAAATATAGCAGACAATATGTAGGACAAAAGAAAAGAGTAAAATAAAATATAAAGAAAACATGGAGCGTGAAGGAAGCTAATGTGAAGCAATGGAATAAGCTTCTGCTTCATGTGTGGATGTCCAGAATGACACAGAAGCGCTGTTATTCGGACAGGACTTAATTAATCACACTAATATTAAAAATGCGAAAGTTTGTGTGTGTATATTTGTTGCTTCTTCACGCTGTAACGCCTCGGTGGCCGAGTGGCAGAGTGCTCGGTCCGACACCCGAAGGTCCCGGGTTCAATTCCCAGGTCGGGCAAAATGTATTTCGGATTTTTCGATGCATAATCCCGGGTTTGTGATCACCAACCCGCATATGGCAAGAGTGGTGATTAAGCCATTACCCATCAATTGTAGTGATGACTTGATTTCAATGATGGAGGCCTTTGCCCAGCAGTGGGACAGTTATAGGCTGTTTACTACTACGCTGCAACGGATGGATGGATTTGGATGAAATTCGGCATACAGATAGTTTATAACCTGGATTAAAACATAGAATACTTTTTATCCCGATAATCCTACGGAAACGAGAACCACGCGGGTGAAACCGCGAGCGGCCGCTAGTTAATAAATAAATTCTAATGTTATCGGATACTTATAAACATTTCGCTGGATTTGGATGAGAAAATAAGAGATCTAAGGCAACGATCACAGTCTTCACAGCTGTAACATAGAGAAGCCACATCAAATTTATTTCCGCAGTGCATGCGTAGAAAGTAATTTAAAGTAAATAAAACCGCTAATTACGTTATTATGTCACTGCTTACGATGCAGCACCGGGTACTAGCTGTATGTGTGTAACGGTAATTAGACATTGCATCATAACAAATCGAAAGTTAGCACTGGCGGCTAGAATTAGGGCAATAACCTACTTGTGTAGTTAGCAGACATTATTTAGATCAACACTTGGTGAATAGATTTTAGTTACACATAAAAGCAATTGAAATAAAACGTGTAGTGTTAATTCCGCTACGTCACTAGTTCAGCAAGTTCGGGCGGCACAGTGCGCAGTTCTCGACCAGTCAGCTCCTAAGAATGCTCCGTGGAAGGGCGAAACGCGTGTCGGGTGTCAATTTTGGTGTACATGTTCGCTTGCATCCATTGATTCTTCTGCTTGTGTTATATTTTTGTCGGCGGGAGGGCGGAGCTTGCATACTGCATCCAAGCTTGATGAACGAGTGATTCAGCGGTAAAACACTACATATAATTTCGATTGCATTTTTGTGTGCCATAGATTTCCAAAAAGTAACGCCTGATTCCGCTGATCACACACACATTGATCTGCCACTAAATCTCAACAATATAATTGACTCTTCAATCTAGTGAGTAGGCACTACTCTCCAACCCAAAGGTCCCGAGTTCGATCTCTAATGCGGGTACTATTGTTGTACTCATCTTGGTTGGAGTATGCCTTGTTTCAAGTCATAGCCATAACATTAAAATAGCCTGTTCCTCAGATGTTCACTGGTAAAAGAAACTTATACCCTCACTCACTTACTATGCGGGTAAGATGAAGACCAGCGCCTACCTACCTATTTTGGATTTACAACTTTCGATACTTTCAAAATTGGCCACGAAGTGACGAAAAGCAGTTAGTGATTAGTCAGTTTTCGCAGCCATTTTATCTAAAACAAGCTGTGCTCGCGACTTCGTCCGCGTGGAATAGTGACTTTCGGCAGCATTTTTAATTTTTTAGGCTCTTGTTCCCGTTTTTGCAACATTTTTCACTGATGCTACGCTCCTATCGGTTGCAGCGTGATGTTATATAGCCTAAAGCCTTCCTCGATAAATTGACTATCCAACACAAAAATAATTTTTCAATTCGAACCAGTAGTTCTTGAGACTAGCGCGTTCAAACAAACAAACTCTTCAGCTTTATAACATTAATATAGATAGCATAATAATATGTCAATATAATTCGATAAATTAATAAAATTCGATTGTAATAAATTAAAACCAAACTGACATAATTTATGACATATTTATTTTAGAAATAAAAAATGTAGGTAACTATATGCTGTCACGGATTAATTGCCGAAACGTGACATCGCATAGATCACAAGAAACAAAAAAAAAGTTTCATTACGTAACCCAAAACGAGTAACGCAAAAAAATGTGAATCACCCACACGTGCCCACACGTTACAATGGAAAGCGAAAAAAGATGTTGCTAACTTCTCGTCTCTTTGTTGTGTTGTGCTCGAAATTATTGTTGAGTTTTCAAGCTCTCTCTCTCTCTCTGTTGTACCTATGTTGCCTTTATAGTTAACTTAAGTATCTTTAGATTATCTTTCTCTTAATATGAGACGTGAATCTATCCCTATTATTTATTTGCAAAGATTCTTAATTCTTATCGAGTGATCAACCCCAATCCGATGTAATCAAGTATAACATGAATGCGGTAATGTAAGGTAAAGTTGTTTCGAGAATATTGTATTATGAAAATGTATATTTTTGGTATTAACGGAAACATGATGTATTGAAAATATGGTAATTTGGAAATCTGATTTTAAAGCTTATCGGTGAATAGAAACTGTGGTATTATGGGAATTCGATATTAAATGAATGTGGCATCCGGCATTCGGGTATTTCGCTACTATGGTGTTACGGCCACGAGCGGATCCGAACCCCTCACAATCTAGTAGAATAGAATCTAGTAGTGAAATGGGACACGGTTGCGTGATGCTATCCCTTTAGAAAACCTCTTACGGTGTTTCGATGGCACAGTTTAAGGAACCCTTTAAGTTCCTCGGTGCCCCCAGAAAAGTATAGTGACGTTCAAAAGGCCGTTAAAGCCATCAGCAAGCTCTCTCCAAAACAAGACGGATCAATGTGGATCAAACACAAATTTAAACTGAAGCGCTATTCTGTTAATATTTCAAACTTTGACAAGTGGAAACCACAGGGAGAATCTAGTTTATGATTCTGTATAGCCCGATAGCTAGTCATAAACTGATTTGTAATGTTATTAAGCCGGCAAACGAGGATACGGCCCTCCTAATGGAAAGCCACCACCGCAGCCCATGGACTCTAGCAATATCACACACGCGTTACTGGGCCTGAATATTTAGTTCCAGTAATACCCTGGATTTTACGGGTCGTTGGGCGATTCATACCACGAGCTGTTCGCACCACGGTATGAATGGCCCAAGAAACCTTTTTAAAATTGGCCGATTGGAACCACTATCAGCAGTGCTATTCTCTAAGCAAAACAAGTTGCAAGTTGCAAGTTATGAGCGAGTTCAACGTCGAGTTCGACGCTGTTTTGCTTAAAGAATAGCGCTGCAGAGCTCACCAATGCGAAATAATGCTGCTTAGCAGTAGACATATGAACCAGGGTGTTCGCTATCCTGTAGCATTCTAAACAAGATCCTACTACAAAGCAAAATTGTATGTAAATTATTGTACGTTGGTTTACTAAAGAGTGCCATTGTGCCATGGGCATAGCTATTATTTATCCATTAATGCGACTCGTTAATATTTGTAATGATGAGTCATCAAATCACAGTACCTACCACAAAATAGGTAGCTACTTGACTGCCGTGTCGTCGTGACTTTAAATACGACAAACTTACGTTTATTAGTCATCTTTTTAAATATATCAACTTAGCGGCCAGCGCGCGAGTTGGTCCTCATAAACTCCTCGTATATATTAAAACGTGAAGAAAAATATTTGTACCCCTTTCAGCACTGACAACAATTGGGATTTTTTTATCCTAATTGTGACCAGTGGCATTTTAATAACCCAACTCTTGCCAGTAGCAACAACTGTGACTTACCGATCGCTTTGACTTCGTGTGTGGTTTATGACGTCATCTTGTCGTTTCGTGCCGCCTATGAAAGCAATATCGAAAACTATAGCCTTTAGCTTTTGATATTGCTTTCATAGGCGGTGCGAGGTGGCAAGATGACGTCATAAACTATACGCGTAGTCAAAGCGATCGTTTAGGCGGTCGGGGGGCTGCTGGTGGGAACATAGCCAGTGGTGACAACCGGGAACAACCGCTATTTAAGCACATAGCGCGCACGGAAGAGTGCAAGGTTTAGAATACCTAGTTAAAGAGAAGGAATGCAAGAAGAAAAATAATACGAATATTTGTTATGTGGAACTTTATATTGAATAATCATTGTATGTTTAGTAAATAAATAAGTAAATAGCCTATACAGGGTTATTTGTAAGACATCAACAACCTCGCAAGATTAGGTAGCTAACATCATAAACAACAACATTTGTTCTACGACTTTGATAAATTTGACACATTTTCCTTTCATACAAAAATATATATAAATTTAATTTTACGTCTGAATGTTCTTATCTCTGTGCGCATCGCATCGCGAGCGTCGCGCGCGTCGCCTTTGCGTATGTGAATGGAACATAGACTTACAAATGTCACGACAGTACAATAAAAGGAGTTATGATCAAAAAGCCTAACTTGCAGAACGTCTTTAAAGCAAAATGTCTAAAATCAATGTCTAAGCTTGGAAAATCATTTTTAATTAATGTATTGAGTTATGTTAAAACTCGTAGAACAAATGTTGTTGTCTATGATGTTAGCTATCTAGTCGTACGAGGTTGTTGAAGTTTCTTCAAATAACCCTGTATACTGTCCCACAGCTGGGCAAAGGCCTCCATCATTGAAATCAAGTCATCACTACAATTGATGGCTAATGGCTTAATCACCACGCTTGCCAATTGCGGGTAGGTGATCGCAAACCCGGGCCGAAACACATTGTGCGACCTGGGAGTTAAACCCGGCACCTACGGGTATCGGGCTAAGCAGTTTGCTACTCGGCCACCGAATGGTTATTGTAAGTTTACCACTAGTAAATATGGGTTAAGTTTTTTGACACCTATTGTTCAAGTATACATAAGGAGATCTCCTCAAAATTCGAGCAGTTAAAAAGCAAAAGTCACAAAAGTTACAACATTAATTTAGTAATCTACTTACGAAAAAAAAAGTGTAATACACGATTTAACCTAATCTACATAACGTATTAAGTGTGTAATCTCATTCGTTAAGTAATTAAATCTTAATGGCGCCCGCTCTCGGCATTAAGGCGTACGTTTACCACGAGGCACAAAATAAGAAGATCCAGACGGTAAGCTTAATTAAGAGGAAATACTAAGGTCGACTGAATTGAAAAATATGTATGAAAAGTAGACAAAGTCAACGTTTCGTAGTCTCCTAATTTCTCCTCCAAACTGGACCCATTTAATTGCTTTTTTTGTTTCTGTTTTGCTTTTTTTATATAATCTCATCAAATATGGGAAACACAGCGGAAAATCTGGCCAATTTTTAGGGTTTTAAAAGGTTCATATCTTTTTTAATAATTAATTTATGAAAAAAAAGAAATATAGGGACACAGCCAAAGCCTTTCTTTAATTTTTAATAAAAAAGTAATTAAATCGCTCCAGTTTTGGAGGAGGAATCGGGGGACTACGAAACGTTGATTTTGTCTACTTTTCATACATATTTTTTAAAAACACAAATGTTGAAAAATTTTCCACGAGCAGGATTTGAACCTGCACCCTTCTGACATACCGGGTCAGGTGCTCTCTCAATTGAGCTATCGTAGTTCTAACCAGCCCGCCGAAACTATTCAACACTATTTACTTTTTTTACTTTGAAAGCCAAAGGCGCCCATTCAATGTCAACAACTACCGTCATTAACATCCGATCATAATATTATTACAAAAAGGTACTAAAGATCAGTTAAGAAGTAGGCAAGCTATTTATAAAATGTTTTTGTTTTTGTTTATATAATTTAAACGCAAATTTTGTTGCGAACAAATTACAAAAACAAAATTTTTTTTCAACATTAAAAAGCTCTTTCAAACATTAACCATTTTTTATTTGACCTAAGCATGAGTTTCTGTACTTAACCTAAAAAGTTATTAATAAACACTCAGTTCACGGAACAAAATAGTGACGTCATAGTTATCATTCCCGCACAATTTTTATTGAAAAAAATCGTTTTGACAGTTGCTAAAAAGTGTTGTGGCCTAATGACCAGTAAAACTCAAGAGATCCACAGAAAAATATTTATTCAGCTAATATTTAAATCTAAGCAAAGAAACTAAAAGGAGAAAAACAATAAATCAATATTCGATAAGTCTAAGCCAAAACGTTACTTACAAATATTTCTTATAGGATTCAAAGTACCTGTTATAACTGCACAATCGATGATGTGTATATAAAAATAATATTGTTTTTTTTTTTTTTAGTTGATGGCTTTGTGCGATTTGCACATTTAGCCAGTGTCAAAGTAATTTTCTTACAAGTAATCCTCGAATACTCGCATTCAACCCGAGCATTTTAGAGTCCATCAAGATCCGTTCAGCTAGAGAATTATCACTAAAGACTTTATAACATGTTTGTAATAATCGCCAAAAAGTATTTGCTCTGCTGGTTCTATGCTATTGGAGCTTCGTTTCTAATCAAGCTTTTTAAAATAAGAATAACAACAGAACAGCGTTTTAAAACAATGGGACAAATGAAGACGTCGGCGTCGGATTGCTTTAGTAAAAAGTTAAGCCTTTGGTATAGGCCTCAGAAAAATAATTAGTTATTATTCTGAGGTATAGGCAGTTATAATACATAAATAAACAATATTTCCTTATATGATGATGATGAATGATATTAGAAATGGGAAGTGAGAAATGATATACCCCCCAACCCCTTGAGTATCTAAGTAAAGATGTGGGGCTTTACTAAGTCCTCACGCGAGCTTCTTGAGAGAATTTGAAAAGTGACGTTGCACCTTAGATTAAAACAAAAAGAGGAAGATACGGCATGCTCATACTTGTAGTCAATCAAAATATAGTCCTACTTAACTACATATGCAAAGATTCACACACGCACACCTAAAAGTGAAATCGAGCGAGCGAGACAGAGCGGTAAGTTTCAACGTCAGCGCGAGGGAGTCAGCCAGTGACGTCTCGGTCGCTTCGCAATCAAAAACAAAAACTCAAAAATGTCCAGAATGCACAACAAATTCACAAGAATTTTCTTTAAAAATATACTTTTGGTGTAAAACGCATGAAAAGTGATTCCATGTGTCTTGTTTTTACGCCTTGAGTGATTCGTGCACTGGAGAAATGCACAGGAAGGCATTTTTTTTGCGTTATTTTCAAATAAAATCGTTTTGACACTGACAACGCAGCACATGCAAACAAGTAGCTGTTTTAACGTAGACTGGAACAAAGCAGGTCCATTGGACTCGGTTTAGCAGGACCGCGCACAGCTAGCGAGAAGCGTATCTTCCTCTTTTTGTTTTAATCTAAGCGTTGCACTGTTTTGTTTCATTTGCCAACACTTATGCACACTCACGAATACTAAACGGTTATAATCCACCATTATTTCACATTAATATTCGACATAACACAAATTTTGGAAAATAAGCCAAAACCGCAGACATGACGCTTCACTTTCCCGCCAAGAAGCCAAATAATATTGTTATACGGAAGAATTTTGAAAGACTGATCCCATCCTATGAAAACCGAAATAACAATTCCATGACAACGACATGACATTCAAAGTATTCTTTTTCAGAATCGTGCATATAAATTTGACAGATAGTTTTTTAAAACTACCAAGGAGGCTATAAAATGCATAGCATAAAAAATATAACGTAGAATAAATTGCAACGACAACGTTACAGTGTCTGTCTCTATTGACTAACCCAGTCAACTACCCTATTAACAACTGGTTACTTTTTTCGGTACCTAATAAGCCTGGGGAACAGTCCGACCGCAGCTGTTGCGAAATTCTGAGTCCGAGAGGTTGTCAGTGAGTGCGTCGCTCGAGGGCGTTTGATTGAATCTTACCTTCTCCAGTCTCGTTATTTATTGCCGCGCGTAGAGGCCGACTTTTGCGTAGAATATTTGCCGGTTCATTAGAATACGCATCACGGTCGAAAGTCGGCTAACAGCCTATAGAAAGTGCCAGATGGATCGAGAATAGTTAAATAAAAGCATGTAATGTGAAACGCTACGACTACCACCGATACTGATTTAATGCAGCGAACTGCTTCAAGTACCTCTCGGAGGTAATATGAAAGTACTCTAATTAGCATCAGCTGTTTGACAGCTGTGTTCGAATGCAAAATGCTGGTCGTTGACCGTAGTGTCAAAACTGGCTATATGTTATTGTATTTGACTGCACATGCTACTGGAAGCTGCTTGACACGTTGACTGCCGCAAAACCCAGACACAATAATTTAGTGTGTTTGTCACATGAAGATGGAGGTGGCGTATGAAAATGTTGTAAAATAATTTCGGCAGAGTACGTTCCTGATAGCATGTCAACTTTAAATCACCTGTAGGTGCTAGTGGCCTGGCTAACAGGCAGGCTCAAACCAAGCCAAGCACAATAACACGTCAGGAATCGAACGCGTGACCTCTAACCACTAGTCCACAAAGGCGGTTAAAACAGTCGCCGGCGCCCGTTGGCTAGTAACAATGAGTGAGCGAACTTCAGAGTCTGTCTGACCTTTAACTGAGTTCAACGATTTGATATTTTGTCACGCACGCGCTCCAACCACAACCACAAAATAAATTGACCCCAGAAGGTAAAAACAAAAACAAACAAAAAAAAACAAACATATTTATTTCATTACTAGAGTAAAGATACATTTACAGATTTTTGGGGACGTCTTTTAGTATCTCTGTATATATTAGGACAGGGCGCTATGGCGCTCATTAGGGGAGGCCTATGTCCAGCAGTGGACTAATATAGGCTGATAATGATGATGATGATGATATATCTGTAACAGAAGACTCCGCTCTTCCATAGCCATAAACATTTCCAGTTCTTTATTATTAACTATTTTACATAATTTACATATGAGTGGTGTGTGTGACAGTGTGTTTGTGTGCCCATATATATAGATACATTTTATATAGAAACAAAATAAAATAGAATAATAATAGAATATAATAGATGGTATTATTATTATAGTATTATAATAATATTTTAGATATATAGATACTACTACACTAAAAATAAAATGTTTAATATTTTAAAAGATCTTGCGTCTCACTATAGTTTAGAGTTTTTATCCATTTGATTAATATAATTTTAGTATTATTTTTAAGTAAAAATTAAGTTTAATATAATTTAAGTATTTTAGAAGGTAAGCTCCATACAAACGCGTTCGAGTCTCACAGACACGGAATCTCGCAACCAGGGTTGCCACCTTTTTTTGTGCAAATAAAGTACATTGGTTATTAATTATTAAAAAGTAGAAAAATGTACCTACATAGATAGTGTCAAAATAAACTACGATTATTAATTTCGCTTAAAAACAAAATTCTCACTGCTTTTAGCAACTTTTAGCAAAACATTATCACTGCTAAATAGCTGCACAGCATCTTTTTTGTGTGATAAATATATGTAAAAATAATCTTAACAACTTCGCTGTCCAAAAATTAAAACTATAGATAAATCAATTGTTATGTATGTGACTCATGGGACAGGAAAGTTGTTAAACAATAAAATATATTTTTTCGCGTACTTTATTGTCCTCATAAAGTATAGAGTACACTTCACTTTCTTATTTTAAGTGCTAATTGCTGCACTGAAGCTGAAATAAATACTTATAAAATACAGTGAAAAAATTAGGTAGGCGTTTAATTTTTTCACTGTATAAGTATGTATAGAGTACAACTACCCAAAATAACGTACAATACTTTATAATAAAGTACGGGTGGCAACCCTACTCGCAACAGGTGAGCTCGGACTGTTACGAGTTATCTGCAGACTCCTCATTTTGTGCCACAACGGGCCGTGAACGGGTGATTTAGGTACCTACTATTATTTATTCTGTGGTTTAGGCTGCTTTATCACCAGGGTGCCAGTTTTTTTTTATACCTTGCTCGACAAATAACTCCATACCACCTGATGTTAAGTGGGAATGGAGTCCAGACGCGAAGACAACTGGTGCAGCGTGAAAACAATGCAGCATCAGTCAACCTCACTCTGCCGGCCCACAAGGTGCTTCTTCACGCCTCGTTTGAAGGACCCCATATCATAGGAAGGAGGGAAAACGTGTGCTGGTAGACTATTCCATCTTTTGGAGGTGCGACAAAGAAACGAGTCTTGTTTACAATTCGTATTCATTCGATCACTTTAACGAAAACGATACAATAAATTGTATGGCAATATTTTAAGTCTTCTCGTTTGTCGCCGGGAGGCGCTGCTTCCATGCCATAAACGCTAGGCACGGAGCTATGAGCCAAGCGTCGCGCGAGAAAAAAATCTCCAACAGGATTACTTATGCCTGATTTCACCATTGACCCCTAAGTTTTAGGTGACCCCTAAGCCATGTTAGGTGACAGTTGTTGGAGCAAAACCGTCTCCTAAAATGGCTTAGGGGTCACCTAAAACTTAGGGGTCAATGGTGAAAATGGGCATTAGTCCATTTTACACCGCAAGGGAAAATAAGTTTTTTTTGGAAGAGTTTTTGCTTTTCTCCTCAGCTCATAAATGCTATTGGTGTTGTTTTTCCTCGAGCAGCTTAGCTACCTCGAAGGGCTCACTGCTGAAAAATACAGCTTTATTGTAGTTTATTTTTGTGTTTATCTAGAAAACAGTGGAGAAGGCGCAAAAGAAAACGCGGAGTGAAACCGATCGCGTCCCGTGCAGCTCGCGGCGGACATTGGTCACGAAACAGTACCTATTCTGCGGTGGAATCACTTTCTACCGCGACGTGATTTAAATAACTTACAACTTTATGTAATAATAGTTTGTTATCGACCGCATATTTTATAAACAACTAGCTGTGCTCGCGACTTCGTCCGCGTGGAATAGTGACTTTCGGCAGCATTTTTAATTTTTTTAGGTTCTTGTTCCCGTTTTTGCAACATTTTTCACTGATGCTTCACTCCTATTGGTTGCAGCGTAATGTTATATAGCGTAAAGCCTTCCTCGATAAATGGACTATCCAACACAAAAAGAATTTTTCAATTCGAACCAGTAGTTCCTGATTAACGCGTTCAAACAAACAAACTCTTCAGCTTTTTTTTTTTTTTCTTTTTTTTACGTATATTAATATAGATAAATGACAGAAAAGTGGGAAAAGGGGGTAAATTAATTACCAGAAAGAAAGTAAACAGTAAAACATTTACAGGCTAATGATAATGACGACTGTACAAATCAGCTGCTTTTTCATTCCCTACATAAGGACCGACACTAAAAAGTTAATAAATAACAGATTTAGCGGTCCCCGACGAGTTCAAAGTCAAAATATTCATATGAAGGTAGGGTTTAAAATTTAAATTATTTTTTCCCTCTTTAAAGGGTGCTTTTTTGTTTCTGGTTTTTTAAATGAGTTAACCAATCTCTTTGTACCTTTTTTATCATGAATATGATGATACAAGAACCTTGTTAAAGCCAAATTAATAATAAATTATAAAACTAAATAACTGATGCTGTAAAGAGAATTAAAACTGGCTAGTTATGTTTGCATAATATAATTGAAAATAAATGACAACATGCAACAATAGCAATTCATTCCAAAATATTAAAGTACAAGAATGACCTCATGTGACAGTTCTTGGAGGCATCAACCATTTTTTACTTGGCAGTTTGGACTAAAAGCGAATTTCAGTAACCCAAAATAAACCTTAATTCAAGGAACATAACAGTACATTCATAGTTTACTGTTCCATACAATTTCAATGCAAGTATATCATTTTGGTAGGAGCACAAAGGTTTCTCTAATGACTGACCAATCAACAAGGTACCCTATTTTTTAATTCCATAAAATAATAAAATCTTAAAATGATATTATAAAAAGTACCTATTGCGTTGACCATGTTACTACGCCATTCCAAAACCTAAACATATAACTAAACATACTAGTGGTCGCCCAGTGGTCGAAATTCGACCGGAATTTTATTAAGGCTACACGGATTGTATCCTAAGCAATGAAAAATTAAAAAAGATAGAACGTGAGTTTGGATTGGCATTGACAGATTTCGGCCGCTCCTCTTCCATTTATGAAATTTTTCAAAAGAGTACCTATACTTATATGCGTGTGTGTCAAATACTTACATGGTAGTGTGTGTAATATTTGTTTTATTGATTTAATGTATTTTTTATGCATAATTTAAAAAAAATATATTAACATTCTGTACTCCTTCTATATATAAACTATAAGTGTGCGAAATTTTCATACTCCTCCGTCTGCGCAATTTTCGTAAAAAGGGGTACAAA
Source organism: Eudonia lacustrata (assembly GCA_947562085.1). Lineage (NCBI taxonomy): Eukaryota > Metazoa > Arthropoda > Insecta > Lepidoptera > Crambidae > Eudonia > Eudonia lacustrata. The sequence continues at coordinate 5,485,307 of OX387326.1, read as the reverse complement.
GTTTTTGCTTCACGTAATAAAGTATAGGACATCACGAATTGCATGTTGTTCTCTTACTAAGTAAATCATTGTTATAAAAAGATAGAGCTTCGTAAAAGCGGCGCAGCAAACTATTTATATCACCCATATTTTCCCGTGCATTTTGGTATCCTAAATGGGATCATTTAGGTTTAGGATATCAAAATGTAAAATGGCTTTTAGAATGGTAAAACGTGGCTAAAACACCTTGAAGCGGGTATGCGAAGCCTCTTATACCCCTTACTGAAGAAGAGTGTGTTGTATATATGTTTGGAGTGTCTGCCTCTCTTTTTATGTCATTTTTACTTTCAAGCGAGTGAACCGATTTCAAATCGGTATTTTTTATCGATTGTCTGTTCTTACTAGACATATTTATAAGTTTGATGTGAGTAAGCCGTAGGTAGCCGTTTTCAAGATACAGAATTACGGAATCTTGGGCTAGATTTAAGCTACGAATAAGCAATTTTGAACACATATTTTTGAAAAGTTTACTATGCCTTCCCTACCCATCAGTACGTCTTAATTATGTTGCCCTGCTTTTAACGTAGATAAACCTGTATTTCTGCCATAAACAGTCCCAAATATTGCTTGTTGCTTGCATGGTGTGTTATTCTAGCTAAGAGAGTTAAAATTTTGCACTTAGTTTGTCACCCATTTAAATGGTATACTTAGAACTAACGTTTGAAAGGCTCTTTAGAATGTCCGAAACCCGATGACTTTAACTATTTGTAACTTAGGCTAGTAGTATCCAACAACAAGAACTGTGGACACTTCTTATATCCTTGTATCCGGGTAGGTACTGTCAGAGTCGTGACCCAAGAAAAGTATCCAACGGCACGAACAATACCGCACCTAAGTCTCGTCACGCGATTGCTGGCCCAGCAGCGTATTTAGACGCGAAATAACTAAGCCATTCGATACATTACAATCTAATTTAGTACCATAGTATTTTCTCACAAAATAATACGGTCCATTCATTGTCACTGCCGTGAGAATCGTGTGAGTTCTAATAGTACCAACAAGTTTAGTGCACTCAATGCTTGCATCGCCCTACCTTCCACCCATAGTTAAAAGTTAAAAGTGTCGTTTGATTCTAAACTTTGAGTTCTTCGTGGTAGCGGTGCCGATGGTGTGCTAGAAGTTGTGTAGAGTGTGCATTCGCGCCTTTCACCGGCCGACACGGCGGTTAGCTCTTGCGTCACTAACGCTGCATGCAACACGTCACGTCGAGTTCACTCACTCCGAAACTTACGACATACAGCCACACTGAACGCTTAAAAACAATTCAACCTCCTCATAGATACTCGTAGTAACTAAAGAGGTTGGAAGAAAATTTGAGATTGGAAAAGTTTGAATTTGGAAGGTCTTGCCATCTTGTTTTTTACTTACAACTTAAAAACTTTCTTAACGAACTCTTGTCTCACGCATTCTATTGTTTTTCTTCAGTATTCTTAGACGAAGGATGTAGAAATACTGTTTTTATTGACAACGTTAAGGTTATTTCAACATAGTATTAAAATGATGCTTTATAAAAAACAATAATATTTCGTTAGTTTATTTAACTAATTAGTTGTTCTTAAACCAGACACAATATAAACTCAATTGTTCTACGGCACTGTGGTTACATTGGTCGTCCAAGTATTTATAGGCTATTTACAAAAACAATAGCTTTGAAGTACCTACCTACAAGGCTACAAGTACGTTTGGATGTCAGAATTATAGCGTAACGACTTAGGACAGGCGATTTGGTAAAGTAACTGTGTTGTTAAAATATTTTTTTATAAAATAAAATATGTTCTACATTCCAAGAACAATAATTAAGTAGAAAAAGAATGTCTTTAAATATTTAGCCTTGTTTAACATTAACGATACGATACGATAGTGCTTGAACTAGCTATAAAAACGCGAGCGACCATGAAATGGAAATTAACAAGTAATTTTGTAGGCGTAAAGTAAATGTTGTTGTTTATGCTACTTTTTGATTAGTTATCATTAAGCCTAACACATTTTCAGGGAATTATTCTTTGTGTAATTTTTATACCAATATCATAGAAATTCATGTCATAAAAACAGCATTGATATACCTACAAATTCCTGTGGTCTAACAGTGACCCCGGACTCTATAGGGTGTATTCTCAGAGTTGTCAGTCTGTTGTCACACTGAGGTTTGGTAGGAAGAGGGAGCTCACATGTTATTAATTATAATTTTAAAGGAATTGGTACCCAATGTCAACAATCTTATGATTAACGTTTAAATAATCAACGCCCTAATAGCAGCAACTTAAAAGACCAACGATTCAAAAGATCGACAGATCAAAATATCAACAGTTTAAAATATCAACAGTTCAAAAGATCGACAGTTCATTTGATCAACAGGCAAAATTACAACAATTTAGATATTTATTAATCGTTTGAAGCTTGAGTGAAAGTTGACCTCTCAATAACTCTTGCAGTTCAGCATCAGTGCTCTGGTGTTGATAAAATAAATATCAATTGAAAATTAAACTACCTCCAATTTAAAACTATAACAGCAGCGCAAGAAAAACTTAAAGCGAGCGAGTCTTTTAACTTATGTAAGTAATATATAATAATAAAAAGCAATAAATTATACTACAGTATCACCTGAAATATCATACGCAAGTAACTCATTTATGTAATAATAATATTACAATATAAATATTATCTCATTAGAAAGAAGGATAATAATATACAGACCTAACCAGCACTAGAGAGATTAATTAATATACATATCCAGCACTAGATGGTGCTAAAGCCATAAAAGGAAGTTTGTTTCATAGGTAATGTAGCATTAAGATAATAAATAAAACTATAAAAGATATAAATATTTATAAAATTTTCAAAATACAGTGAAAAAATTAAACGCCTACCCGACCCAGCCAGGAATCGAACCTGGGTCTTCCGCAATCCGGGCGGCTGCACTGACCGCTATGCTACCGGGAAGGCTGACCTAGACGCTGAATTTTGTCACTGCTTTTGTAATTTTTAGAGTGCTAATAGCGGCACAGCGCGCCATCTATCCAACGGCCATTGCAACCGTTGGCTATGCAGATTCATCTTTGCAGATGAAATACTACAAATTTGATAACACAACGCTATAGTAAATTTTTACTTTTTTTTATTTTCAAGTGCTAATTGCTGCACTGAAGCTAAATTAAATATTTATAAAATTTTCAAAATACAGTGAAAAAATTAATTAGCACTTGAAAATAAAAAAAAGTAAAAATTTATAAAAGATATTATTATAGTGTTCACTATCAGTTAAAACAAAAAGTATCTACAAACAGAATTTGCTCGGAGAACCTACTGGTGTTATTATTACTATGATATATTATTATTAGTGGGTTACTAAGTATGATTTATTACTAACTTAGTGTAAAATGTGTTGATCAAAACAATTTTTATATTATACCTAAATTGTTGTCATTTTGCCTGTTGATCAAATGAACTGTCGATCTTTTGAACTGTTGATATTTTAAACTGTTGATATTTTGATCTGTCGATTTTTAGAATCGTTGGTCTTTTAAGTTGCTGCTATTAGGGCGTTGATTATTTAAACGTTGATCATAAGATTGTTGACATTGGGTACCAATTCCAATTAAAGGTTTCGAGGCCCGGCGTAAGATGCATGATTTAACTTATTTGTACAAAATATTGAATGGCTTTATTACGACTTCTCTTTTGTCGGATATACGCCTTAAAAGCCCATCTAAATCGTCTAGACATAGTTACTCTTTTTCGGTGCCTTTCTGCAATAATAATGTTTCCTTTCACAACCCCATATATACAGAATGTGTCGCGACTATGTCACACTATTGAATAGAGTGGATGGTGTATGGTCCATCTCTAGACGCTTGGAAGTCTAGTCTCCGCAAAATTATTGAATGATTTATTTATTAATTGAAATTATTTTCATTATTGTTTATTGAATGTTATATTTTTGTCTATCCCTATTTAATTTTAAATTTTGAATTAGCAATTATTAATGTGATTTTTAAATAATGTTTTATACTCGATTCTTTTTGATCTCGATGTGTTTTAAGCATGCTGTATACACATACTTTGGAAGTGCAGTCTACCAATGTTTGTACAGTCAACAGTAAAGGTAACTGATGACCTTTAGTCGCTGAATACCTAAAACGTAGTTTGCCAATTTCGCGTTATGCCAAAATGTCATTTAAAATAAGCGTTTGGACTGATTGGTCAAATTTCAAAATATGAAATCAGTATGAAAATCAAAACTTTTTTAACGCATATCGAAAAACCTTCGAGTGTCTACTAGTACCTGCAGACTTTGACTGTGGTTATATAGAAAATACCGACTTACACTATCGAAACTTAATTTTGATATTTAGTAAACATCATCTACTTTTGCTGTTGACTGTACAAGCTGAAAATGACTATGTAAACGCTGTAACTCCGTTTTGTGTAGATAATAAAATAAATTAAAATAAAATATAAGGGTTCGAAACGTCAGGATAAAACGTAAAATGTAAAAATGTAAAATCAATAGCGAGTAAATACGTAAAATGTTTTTTATACATATAAATATGTAGTTTGCGTAAACTTTAGAACACAATATACTTATATAAATACAGAAATTGAGACATAATAAATGAAATCAAATATTTTATTAGCATAATTATTACAAAGAACATAGGATAGTGGAAAAAACCAATTACTGTATTTAACCTGCTCACTATCAAAGAACATACTAACTAAAATCAATTTTCAATGTTAAAAAAGAATGTACATTGATATTAAAAATATTATGTATATCGTATTTCGTAGGGGACAATAGGGTTGGCTACTTTGGGTAGGGGTTGTGTCCGGTAAACACATTGTTCCGATGAGAACGGTATTTCATACCAATGCGAAAGGAATTCTGGAACAGATCCGCCTGAAATCAATCCGTAGGGCTGCATCATTGAACGAATCAATTTGAGCTAACCGCTATCGTGGATTGCTGTCGCCCATTTGTTTTACCAGGGTTGTCAGTTTCGTAACTGTCAACCCTGGCAAAACAAGTGGGCGTTTCCTAGGCCATCCTATGAAAATAAAACCACCTCTGTGGCCTAGTGATTAGCCACCGGTTTGAGTGACTGTGATTCCGGGTTCAGTTTAAACATGTTTAAAACTCGGTTTTGTTAATAGTAAGTAGATACGTCTTGTTAGAACAAGACGTATCTGGCCGTGTAGACGTAGATGGTGACTATCACCATCTTTATCTTAGTTTGCCGCTTAGCAACTTTCTCAGTCTCATTGCACTTCCACCTTCCACTTAGGTACCATCAGATAAAAGCACCATCACCACAAAGATTAAAGTAGAAAAATATTGTTAATAAATACTTCTTGAATGTATAATAAAAAAAGAACGAACGACGCTGATGCCATAAATGGTTACCAAAAATCATTAACTAACCACCTAAAAGGGAAATAAAAATGACTTACTTACTTACTTAGTTTCAAAAATCATTAGTACGAAATTATAACCTCGAAAGCCCTAGTCGTGTTTCAACTTCATCAAAGCAATAAGAGCACCGAAAACTAACTTTGGCGGTGGTTCATACAATACCAGACTTTGTCTCAGCTTCGGGATTTTCATCGCTCGAGCGCGAGATAAAAATAATATTAAAACAACTTCGGTGTCGCTTTGTCTCGAAGATTTTCTCCGCAATAAGCTAGTGTGTTCACAATCACAAGTTTATAGAATAGAATAGAATGTTTATATAATTTTTAACGCAAATTTTGTTGCGAACAAATTACAAAAACACAAATGTTGAAAGAATTTCCACGAGCAGGATTTGAACCCGCACCCTTCTGACATACCGGGTCAGGTGCTCTCCCAATTGAGCTATCGTGGTTCTAACCAGTCCGCCGAAATTATTCAACACTATTTACTTTTTACTTTGAAAGCCAAAGGCGCCCATTCAATGTCAACAACTACAGTCATTAACATGGCGGACTGGTTAGAACCACGATAGCCCAATTGGGAGAGCACCTGACCTGGTATGTCAGAAGGGTGCGGGTTCAAATCCTGCTCGTGGAAATTTTTTCAACATTTGTGTTTTTGGAATAGAATAGAGCTTAAAGGATAGGACAAAACTGTGACCAAGTAAGTGACAGTAGCCGAAGTAAAGTCATCACCTAAAAAGGCTTAAGGGTCAAACTGGGGGGTCGTCGTGTCGGTGAAAACGGACATAAATACAAATAAAGTGTTGTCTTTGACTATCGTATAAGCTCTTTTCTTTAATGAATTGATCGAAGATTCCATATTAGATCAACAGAATACAAGGTATGGACCGGATAATAATTTCATTTCTTCTGTGCTTGAACTAAAATAATGCTCATCTATTTAGTTTCTGGTCATTGCGAACCGTGCCTAGCTTTTATATCGTTGGCGAAAAGAGCGACTAAGTTTTAAGTTCCTTTAAAAATGTAAGTAACACTTTCTATACACTCCACCATCATCATCTCAGCCAAAAGACGTCCGCTGCTGGACAAAGGCCTCCCCCAAGGATTTCCACAACGACCGGTTTTGTGCTGCTCGCATCCAGCGGCTTCCCGCGACCACTATACACTTAGCAATAAAGATTTTGATTTTTGAAACATGCACGCGAATTTCTGACGGTACTACGATGTATTACCGATGTATGTACCGCACTGAGTTCAACGACCCCCGAAATTGAGGAGAAACAGTGAAAGTAATTGATCAGCACGAGGTGAGCTCATCACCATTACCTCATACCATCTGTGTGACGTAAATGGAGTCATTAGTTCAAAAACACTTAAATGTTTCGAAGTCAACTGAAAAAAACCGGCCAAGTGCGAGTCGGACTCGCGCACGAGGGTTCCGTACCATTAACTATAAAAAACGGCAAAAATATAATGTCTTGTATGTCACTTAAATATTTATACTTTTTTTTTTTAATTATTTTTAAGGTGAATAATATAGGTAACTCAATATTCTGTGAATATTTGAAGCGTCTACCTGTTGCCGTTATCAATATCGAGCAAAAGCAAACAAAAAAAATCACGTTTGTTGTATGGGAGCCCCATTAAGTATTGATTATATTCTGTTTTTTAGTATTTGTTGTTATAGCGACAACAGAATTACATCATCTGTGAAAATTTCAACAGTCGTACTATCACGGTTCATGAGATACAGCCTGGTGACAGACGGACAGACAGACAGACAGACGGACGAACAGCGGAGTCTTAGTTATAGGGTTTCGTTTTACTCTTTGGGTACGGAACCCTAAAAATATTCAATTGTTATGCAAAACGGAGGTCGATGATGCCGCGGCTCGCGTCCAGACTATCTTGCATGTTAAGCCATTTTTGCAATGCCGGAGTCATCGGATGGGTGACCAATTAAAATATCTCGAGCTACTACCTGATATAAAAGGGACAGGAAGCCATTGGTGCCGGTTGTTGTGGTTTTTTTATTTTTTATTGTGGCACGCCAAAATGGCCTCACCCTGCCTGATGAAAAGCGGTTATCTCGGAATTGGGCCACCGTGTTAGGTTATGACCCGATCTTCCCATATACTTAGGAAGCAGCAATGAGACATATACAGGGTCTAACAAAAACAATAAGCGAACGTTTAAGGGCGGTATCTATACATCATTCTGAATACAATGACAAAAAATGGGCTCCAGTTTTATAGTGATTTTTCAAAGTTATGTTTTCTAACAAACTAAATCAATTAAAATAATCCACATCATGAAACATGTATCTTTACTAACACGCACGCAGGCGTCGGTAAAAAGATAGTGTACAGATACACGACACAACGGCTATCTTTGTGTGCGTGTAGTACAGCTGTACGAGTTTGGAAAGGGTGTATTTTTTGGTGAATTATGATAATGTTTTGTTGATTATCTCGGTAACGAGCCTGTAGTTTTGGACCAAATTTGGTGAGCATGCTCAGTGTGATGTATAGATGCTCCCCTTAAACGTTCGCTTATTGATATTGTTAGACCCTATATTTTATTATCATCATTATCATATATTATTTTATCAGCAGGTGAGATGATGGCACTCTGATTACACGTAAGATATAAAATATTTATTAATAACGGGATTATAATCGGAAATTCATCGAAACTGTCAACTGGCTCAGTTGTTTCCTTCTATAAGAGTGATTGAGGCCAAAAGGACATAGATTTGACTTTTTTCGGTTGGCCTTTAGGGCGCTAGTAACGTAACCTTTTTTACTTACTTTATAGGTATCGTTGCCCTAACTTAGTTTGTTGTGAGCATGTCTGTCAGTACCTACACACTTTCGCACTGATATCAATAAGTCAGGATTACTGAGGTGAGGTGTGCGCGGGAAAGCCCGCGTTTGTTAATCGCTATGTGGCGCGAGGACGCACGCGCAACAATGGCCCCCGACTGGTCCGGAATCCTGATGAGCGCAGACACGACGGAATTCACTATCGACTCATCGTTGCAACACTCCGCCGATCGGTAGACGCGGTATTTCCGAAGGATCTTATGAACTCAGAACATTAACTAGCTATAGTTGTAATCTTTATTTTAATTTGAAAAAAGACAAAGTGAAGTGTTGAAACTTTGTATTTTTTCAAATTGTAATTTTTTCGTAACAATATTTGCGTAAAATTATATGTAAATAATCATCTTTATTTACGAATTAACCGTCCACTTACAGTTACCGTTGCAATGTTTTGAAGATAGAAACGGTAATTCCAATGAAATTCCAATATATGAACAAAGATTGTCAATACTTTCGTTTTTTAAATTACTTACCTACCTACTACGGCTGAAAAAATGCACAAACTTTCGTCGGATAGTTTAGGATTATGATTAACGAATGTTGATATAGGTAAATTCATGTCTTTATCTTGAATTTAGCGCTCTCTTTGAGCTAGCTCAAATACCTACACGATTGTATAATTTTGAGTCGATAATAATTATTTTCGAAAACACCTCTAAAAAAATACTATTACCTAACGTTGAAAATACAACGAAGTTACTTAATTTATATACTTGGAAACCACTCAAATACATTGATAACATCAATGTTCGTAATTTAGTAGCTGCATATTTTGATAATTAGAACCAATATATTATTTTTAATATTTTAAGATTCTGTTGATTTCTAAGCGATCTTAAACGTCGCTGGCGCTATCGTATTTTCGACCTTATGACAGCGCTGGTAAGGATTTTTTTTAGTTTTTTTTTATAGATAGTTCAGCAAACGACTTCATCCCACCTGAATGTTAAGTGGAAATGGAGTCCAGACGCGAAGATAACTGGTGCAGCGTGAAAACAAACGTAGCATCAGTGAACTTCACTCTGCCGGCCTACAAGGTGCGCGCCTCTTTTGAAGGAGGATTTCCTATCATAGGAAGGAGGGAAAACGTTAGCTAGTAGACTATTCCATCTTTTGGAGGTGCGACAATTTGTCGCTCCGACAAAGAAACGAGTCACCAAATATTTTTGTGCGCAATGGGATATTTGAGGTCAACCGTTTTAATGTTCTCAAATCTAATAGAAGTAAACAGCATATAACTGTCCCACTGCTGGGCAAAGGCCTCTATCATTGAAATCAAGTCATCTCTACAATTGATGGATAATGGCTTAATCACCACGCTTGCCAAATGCGGGTCACAAACACAAACCCGGGCTATGCATCGAAAAATCCGAAATACATTTTGCCCGAGCTGGGAGTTGAACCCGGGATCTTCGGGTATCGGGCCGAGCGGTCTGCCACTCGGCCACCGAGGCGATCTCCAATCTAGGTGTGCTGTCAAAGTTTTAGGAATTCACAATCGACCCAAAGTCACAACCATGTAGCAACACTTCGCCGATAGGTAGAGACTGTGCTAGAGAAGGTAATTCCGAAGGATCTTTTATGAACAAAGAGTTTGCCCAACACTTTCGGTTTTTAGGGTTTCGTAGTCAACAAGAAACCCTTACAGTTTCGCCATGTCCGTCTGTGTCTATCCGACCCCAGCCTAGCTCATAGACTCTTAGTACTAGAAAGTTGTCATTTGGCAAGGATATACATATTAATCAAGCCGACAAAGTGGTGAAGTAAAATTTTGAAAAATATTTTTTTTTTGGTTACCTCCCCTACACAAGAAGTGGGGATATATTTTTTTTGTTGTCTACCCCGTAGTGTAGGGTGTCGTTGGATAGCAATTTCAAAAATATTGCGAGTTTGTGGAAACAGTTTTTTGATTGAGGCATCCGTTTGTGAACTATTAAGCTTGAAAGTGCAAAATTTTGTTAGAGTCAAGTGTCCTCCCCCCCTGCTAGCCAAATGGTTGTTTTTGGATACGTGAAAAAATTCACGGTAGTTATATATGACAAAGTTAAAAGGAAAACTATCACAGCTAAGCAGGCTTTACAAGTTTACGAGTAACAGTCGACCAACTTATAAAATGTACTTGGCGCAGTACAAATTCCGCATTGGGAACTATTTAAATAACGTTGTCAGGTGTGTGAAACCGGTAGTATCCGCATTATTGAGATGGGCTACGAAACCCTACACTGCGCGTAGCCCGACACGCACTTGGCCGGTTTTTTTATTTAATTATTATTACTTAACAACGGCTTGGTGTGGTTTCCCAAATCTTTTGGGCTGTGTGTGTTTTCATCATTGTTCGGAGGTTTGTACATTAGCTAATGTCAAAGTTTGACGAATTAACTATCGACTCAACGTAACCATTGCACCTCAAACCCGTGCTTAGAACAATAACTTATTATTCTGAGGTTGCAACATTCCAATGATAGAGACGGTATTTCGTAAGGTAGGTACTTAGAAACTAGGAACAAAGTTACACCATCATTTAAATTTCAAATACAGTCAGTTTTTTTTTTAATATTTGAATGGCTTGGCCGTGCTGGTCTGGGACTAGAAACGAATTTATCAGCTGCTTTGCTTCCCGTGCATGTCGAAAAAAAGGGACAAGGGTTTCAAGATACTCGCATATCATATATGTATGTATGTATGTATGTATATATGTATATATGTATGTATGTATGTATGTATGTATGTATGTATGTATGTATGTATGTATGTATGTATGTATGTATGTATGTTTGTATGTATGTATGTATGTATGTATGTATGTATGTATGTATGTATGTATGTATGTTTGTGTGTATGTATGTATGTATGTATGTATGTATGTATGTATGTATGTATGTATGTATGTATGTATGTATGTATGTATGTATGTATGTATGTATGTATGTATGTATGTATGTAAAGGCTTGGCGCGGTTTGGATAAGATAACGTGAAACAAAAATGATAAATAATTTCCTTACTTTCCTCACAAACTCTGAGTTTCAATAACGAAGTGCCACTTTACCGAGGCCTTACGCGGACCTCTTGGTGTTTCTTTGCCAGCACTTATGTACGCTCACGAACACATAATTATCTCTATAATTCATATTCATATTCGGCAAAACTCTCTCTCTAAAGGGCTGCTCTATCCCTCCAGGAAGTCCATAGGAATACATTACTACGGCTTAATCACAGGTTATTGTTACGAAGTAAATAATCTTTTGATAAATTTATACCTTTCTTTTTTTCTTTATAACCTGTCAACGGTCTTGCTCTCTTTTGCTTGTTGTTGCTATTGACAAGTTTTGGAGTGTTATAGTTTTTCATTAAGGGTGCGCCGACCAAAAAATGCCAAAAATGCAGTTACGGTTAAGTAGATATAATTGAAAATACTATCGTATTAAATGAACAAAACATATATTTAGTATCTTAGGGAACGTGTTTACAATTTGTCAGAACCATAAATTCATAACACGCTATAGTTTTTTCTACAATATCATTTAAAGTTGGGCAAAAATCATGAAAACGAGTGGCGGCTTTTAGTAGATTTCTTATAGCTAGACTACATTTTCGATTCATCAAGTGGTTATTTAAATAATTATTTTTTATTAAGCACCTTAAATTCCCCATACAAAATTAGTATGGCCGCGCGACATCAAATAAATATGGACGACGACATTTCAAATAAAACATATGACACTTGTCACTTACGGACGGCGCACCCTTAAGTGGTGTATATACTTTGAATCATTGTTTTTGTTTGGTTTTCTTCTTCTTTCTATACAGCCTGCTGCAGTATTCCATTTCCGATCGCGTCATCCGTGTCAATGCCGTAATGCACCATATTGTTCAACATAATTTGTTTGCCCGCATGCCCTAATACAAGGTCCAGCCATCATGTTTCTTAATCATTAATTATAGTTGCAAGGCTGGGCGTGACGCATTATGCATAGTTTTAATGAGTAATTGTTGATTTCGTATAAGTACTGCTGAGGCCACTCACGGTACATAGTTAGTGTTAATTTGTTTTTTGTTGATTAAACAACGCTGATTATTTTTGGCCAGAACTTTTTGGACCCATAATTTTGATTAACAGTAATTTTGTATTTCTTTACCTTGTTTTCCAATTTTCTTTTATAGAGGGGTACCAAGTAGTTAATATGCCTAAAAAAAGTTTACGACCCACTGAAAAATCAAAGTTCCTGTACTCAAAACTGATATTTAACTACAGGTAACATTTAACAAAGGAGCTCGATGGCGCAGTGGTTAACGCGCCCGGTCTGCGAGTGCTAAGGTTAAACAACTTTCGCAAAGGCCGGTCATCGGTTGGGTGACCAAAAATTTATCATCTCGAGCTCCTCCGTGCTTCGGAAGGCACATAAAGCCGTTGGTTCAATCAATCCGCTCTGGGCCCGCGTGGTGGTTTATGGCCCGTTCTCCCTATCCATCCATAGGGAAGGCTCGTGCCCCAGCAGTGGGGACATAAAAATGAGCTGATGATGATGATGATGACTTTATGTAATAAAGTTATATAAAAATCATCAACATCGAAGGAAAAAAGAAATTATAGTAAAAATTCCAGTTCTAAAAGCGTATTGTGAGGACTTACGGGTTTTGAGCTGTTGTTCTAAAGAAGATACTAAGTTCTATGAGTTGTTATGTAGAAGATTCCCCAAAAATTTTGTCTAGTCATTTTAAAAGGACTCTGCAGTCACGAGTCCTGCTCAACACTACATCCATTTGACCTTATTTGCAATTGAAAGTGCGATTGTTGAATTATTGAATCCACCTCCTTTTATATTGCACCGTCGCGGAAGCCCGTGCCCCGTAAAAGCACATCTCTAGTTCTCAACCTCATGCAATATGGATGCCTCGGGTGCACCCGCAGGTTTAATACCGAAAAAAACAACCAGTTGTTAATTGTACAATTGCAACGCGACTGCTTTATTGCGGTTGATAATTAAGTATTACTGACACAAATCGCTCAATAAATAATAAATAAATAAATAAACGTTCCTGCACTCACACCAATTATCTAGCCCAAGAGAAGCTTCGTTATGAAACTCGTTAAAATGGTTACTAGACAACGGATAAGCATACTTAAAATACTTAAATACATACATATTATACATAGAAAACACCCAGACGGACAATAAAAACAAAAAAAAAATGCATTTATTTCAGTAATCTTAGATACAACACATTGCTGAGACATCCCATTAAGTAATCGAAAGATATTTGTATTGGGAATGACCCGCTACTTCCCCTATGGATAACAGTAGATTACAAAAGAAATTAAGCAATTTTTGTGTGAATGTGTGAATGTGTGTGTGCAATTGTGTGTATTGTGTACAATTTAGAAAAACAATAATTTCTAAATTGACCCGACCGGGGATCGAAACCGGGACCTCAGAGATGGCGACACCATGAAAACCGGTGTACTCGTACAAACCACTCGACTAAGAAGGTCGTCATTGATCACTCGCTTAGTGCATTTTTTTGAGAGAGATTGCCGATTGCCTCAACCGGCATTTTCAGCGTCACCAGGCTATTTTGAGGGCGGCGAGGTACGTAAAGTGTACCTCAAGTCGTGTGAAACGAATCACCCTCGGAGGTTTTCTAGAGGGAACGGCATCGCACACTTAAAAGTGCGCGTCCCCGTGCTCTACTAGATTCTCCGAAGGGTTCGGATCAGATCGGGCTTAGTGCTTTTGCGAATAAAATGTATGTAATAGTTTACATACCTACATTGAGCGATTTGTGTCCGTAATACCAATTTGTCAACCGCAACTAGAGCCGTCCTCGTTGCAATTAGTTAATTACAAGTCACAACTGGTTGCTTTTTCGGTAATAAGCCTGCCGATGTGCTTGATGGCTTTATGTACGGACTACTTACCTATCATTTTATCACACTACTAGCTGTGCCCCGCAGTTTCACCCGCGTATTTTCCCGTTTTTGCAACATTTTTCATTGCTGCCCCACTCCTACTAATATTATAAATGCGAAAGTTTGTGTCTATGTATGTTCGTATATTTGTTGCTTCTTCACGCTGCAACGGATGGATGGATTTGAATGAAATTCGGCATACAGATAGTTTATAACCTGGAATAACACATAGGATACTTTTTATCCAGATATTCCCCCGGGAACGGGAACCACGCGGGTGAAACCGCGAGCGGCCGCTAGTTAGTCATAACGTGATGCAATATAGCCTTATTCTTCCTCAATAAATGGACTACTTAACACGAAAATATTTTTGCAATTCGGACCAGTAGTTCTTGGGATTAGCGCGTTCAAACAAACAAACAAACTCTTCAGCTTTATAATAACAGTGTAGATTCGACTATTCAATCACTTGGGGATAATATAAAGATCGTATAAACAAACTATAGTATGATAGTTTTGTAGGGCACTGTTTATAAACTAATTGAGATAGGTAACTACTTATATGATTTCATGGAGTGATCAGTAAAAAGCGTAAATGTACAAATGGGTTACTAAGGACGAGTCGAAAATTATAAGACAGTGGGCAATTGTCAAATTTAAAAGTTTATCTGCATTAAACATTCACAAAGAGTCATTGAAACCGATTCAAGAAAAAAAAAAAGAAGTAAAGTGCGTTTGATCTCTCCTCAAAACTACGCATCTAATTTTAATGATTACAATCCAATTAGTCAATATGCGTGTAAATCAATATGCGTGTATATCAATATGCGTGTAAGTCAATATGCGTGTAAGTCAATATGCGTGTAAGTCAATATGCGTGAAAGTCAATATGCGTGTAAGTCAATATGCGTGTAAGTCAATATGCGTGTAAGTCAATATGCTTGTAAGTCAATATGCGTGTAAGTCAAAATGCGTGTAAGTTTTATTGCGTGTAGGTCAATATGAGTGAAATAAATCAGTCGTTATGCGTGTAACCCATTCATTATTTTAAAAAATTGTGGTGCTTAGGTTTGTGAAGAACAATGGGACCACCTATCTCACTTCTTCATCATCATAATCAGCCTATAATACCTATTACTGTGGTATAAGACCCGAATTGTAGTGCTTTAACCAAACGTCCACTACGGGACTCTGCTTTCCCACATGGGGAGATGATATGACCATGCGTTTGGCGGGTTTTAACGACTGCCATTTACGACAACATTCGAGACCAATCACTTAAAGTACCTTCCTAAGCACGGAACCGCACGGTGTCTTTCTTATTTACTAAATTTTGTTTTTATTTGCAAAACTTTTGGCCGTTAAAAAAACAAAAATGGTTCTTTAATGGTGGTATGATAACAACACAACGTCCACCACTGAGGAGCTCGATGGCGTAGTGGTAACGCGCCCGGTCTGCGAGTGCTGAGGTTAAGCAACTTTCGCAAGGGCCGGTCATCGGATGGGTGACCAAAAATATATATCTCGAGCACGGAGGTGCTTTGGAAGGCACGTAAATCCGTTGGTCCCGGCTGCATTAGCAGTCGTTGACAACCACCAATCCGCACTAATGAGCCCGCGTGGTGGTTTAAGGCCAGTTCTCCCTATCCATTCATGGGGACGGCTCGAGCCCCAGCAGTGGGACATAAAATGAGGTGGTGATGGTGATGATGATGGTCCACCACTGTAGGACTTCATAGGTATAGTTTTAATACTGTAGCAAGAGTTAATTTAGTAGGACCATTGCCCATACAAAATAATGAAGCCTTTGTTACAGTCCTACTGATAGAACTACGGACAAAAAATATTGCCCGTGGTCCTACTGGTAGGACCATGCAGTAGGACCACGGGCACTAAATGAACTTTTCCTAATGATTTGTCTGTTTGTTTCAGAGGTGGCGCGTGTAATGCTGCTATGGCGGTGAGGGCGGCGCTGCTCTGTGCTGCGCTGTTTTTGCAATACGGTAAGTAGTTTGTATAATAAGAGTCTTCGACTTTATAGTTAGTGTTCTTGTTTGTGTTTGTGTTCTTTATAGTGTTTAAAAGAAATCGCTTTGGTAGTCCGTTTAACTATATAAATATGTTTCCTTTTTATAATAATTGCCACTGAAAAACTTATCTCGTGGACAAGCATAGTCTCAGTAGCACAGACAGTATAGTTCTTTAGTTCGACAGCTCTTCAGCTGTTACTGAGGTCCATGGATCGATTCCCAGACCAGGCAAAT
Source organism: Eudonia lacustrata (assembly GCA_947562085.1). Classification (NCBI taxonomy): domain Eukaryota; kingdom Metazoa; phylum Arthropoda; class Insecta; order Lepidoptera; family Crambidae; genus Eudonia; species Eudonia lacustrata. The sequence goes on along the minus strand of OX387326.1, from coordinate 5,468,798 downwards.
TTTACGGTACATGACCTGGGGCTTGTAATCACTAAACCGCATTTAGCAAGCGTCGCGCAACAACGTGTTTAAGCCAATACCCATAAATTAAAGCGGTGACTTGATTTAAACGATGGAGGCTTTTGCCTAGCAGTTGAACCATATATTTAGTAAATTTTTACTTTTTATTTTCAAGTGCTAATTGCTGCACTGAAGCTTAATAAAATATTTATAAAATTTAAAAAATACAGTGAAAAAAAATTAAACGCCCACCCGACCCAGCCAGGAATCGAACCTGGGTCTTCCGCAATCCGGGCAGCTGCACTGATGAGATGAATCTGCATAGCCATCGGTTGCAAATACCGTTGGATAGATGGCGCACTGTGCCGCTATTAACACTCAAAGAATTAAAAAAATTAGTGACAGAATTCAGCGCTTACGTCAGCCTTCCCGGTAGCATAGCGGTCAGTGCAGCCGCCCGGATTGCGGAAGACCCAGGTTCGATTCGTGGCTGGGTCGGGTGGGCGTTTAATTTTTTCACTGTATTTTATAAGTTTTATAAATACATATTATTATAAAAATTATTTTCATTATATGTCTGGTGCAGCGGGTGCCGAGCTCCGAGGTAGATGTCCAGCGGAAGAAAGCGCGTGTCCTGCGCGTGCGACGCCCTGCAGCTCAGACGATGAGTGCGGGGAGCAGATATGCTGCAGCACGAGCTGTGGCAAAGCTTGCGTAGACCCGCTTCACACTGGTAAGTGAGAGCTGGATACAAGACTAGCAACTGTCACGTCTGATGTAGCGGCTGCAGGGAGATGTCTAGTTGAAGAGAGCGCGTGCCCATACACGCGCGCTAAGTTATGCAGCTCGAACGATGAGTATACGGAGTACATATTCTGCAGCACGAGTTGTGTCCGTGCTTGCATATACTTGCACTTACTTACTTAGTTGATGAATTTAATGGATTTATTAGTTGGGCTCTATCCGCACAATCAATTCAATCCGAACCAATCCGATCTGAACCCTTCGGAGAATCTGGTAGGGCAAGGGGACACGCACTAGTGCGTGATGTCGTTCCCTCAGAAAACCTCCGAAGGTGATTCGTTTCACACGGCTTGAGGAACCCTTTAAGTTTCTCGCCGCCCTCAAACAAGCCCGGTGAAGCTGAATATGCCGTTTGGGACAAATGTCCGCACAAGGACTAATATGTGATATCTACTTTTACTTCACAAGTACTCGTATACACTGGATCAAAAACCAACACGCCATTCTAGATCAATGAATATGCCAACTTTACACAGAAGAAATAAATTTTCCTTTGAAAATTATCTTTTACAGCCAACGTAGCCTTGATCGCTATAACTACAAAACATCAGCGCTTACATTGAAGCTGATAAAATTTTCAATCTCTAGGTTGTGAGAACATAAAACTGTCGTCCGAGAGGATATCGCGGGCGCTGGCTGCGGAGAACAGTCGCGGTGGGCGTGGCCTGCTGAAGGCGGCCCGCACCCCCCGCTGTCGAGCCTCCGATGGGGAGTTCGAGGAGATCCAGTGCGACAACGAGATCGTCAGCTCCTGCTGGTGTGTCGACGCTGCGGGATTTGAGGTGAGTGGCGCTTGTTTTCTTTTGTGCGTGTTCGTGTGCGAGGGTGTGTGTGTCTATGTGAGTGTGCTTGCGTGCGTTGTGTGTGTGTGTGTGTGTGTGTGTGTGTGTGTGTGTGTGTGTGTGTGTGTGTGTGTGTGTGTGTGTGTGTGTGTGTGTGTGTGTGTGTGTGTGTGTGTGTGTGTGTGTGGGTGGGTGTGGGTATGCACTCGAGTCTGTCAGCCCTTGACCACGCAAACCACCGAGGTTCTCCTGAACTTTAACACATGTTAGAGTACAAATCTAGCTATCTTTATTTCTTAACGGAACAACGATGTTGCGCACATTGTTCGTGGCGACAGACTTCGTTAAGATGGTTATAGCTTGCCAGGCCCAAACAAACTTTCGCTTGGCAGAAATCATCTAATATTATTAAATAGTCTGCTAGAAACGTTTGTCACGAGTCACAATCTCGTGTTTACATAATAGTTCACAATTTTGCTTTAGTTTGAATGCTTTAGACAATCGTTAATGGTCTTGTTAATTAAACAAAATAATTATGCTTTAGTTCTACCAGCCAAGTTAAGTAACATCTCTCTATACCCTTAAGAGTAGACCTCTAATGATCTCGTTTCTTTGACAAAACCCTGTCAAATGAAGATATCAGGTTGTCAGCAGAAAACAGAAAACATTTATGTAAAGTCTAATTAGAAAGTTTTCCCCAGGTCCCCGGCACTCGGGCCCCAGCTGCCGGTCTCGTGAACTGCACGCGCGTGTCCCCGTGCGCGGCGCACACCTGCCGCATGCTGTGCCCTCTCGGCTTCGAGCTGGACGCGCGCGGCTGCCCGCTGTGCAAGTGCCGGGACCCCTGCGCTTCCGTCACCTGTCCCGGCCAGCTGTCTTGTCAGCTAGAGGAGACGCCGTGCTTGAGGCCGCCTTGCCCGCCCGTGCCTACTTGTAAGATCTCACTCCTTAATGTGGACATTCATTTATCGTTTATCAACAGCATCTACAAGTAAACGTCTCACTCCTGGAATAATAGCACATTGGCCATAAACCGACCACTATGGCCATTTCATGTTTTGACGACTGCCATTATCCGATAACAATCGGGGGCGATAACGGCCTAACGTGCTTTTTTACAGATAATGCAGAACAGTTTTTTTGTCCAAAGGTAAAAGAGGAAGGAGTCTACAAAATATTTGCCCAGCTGGAGAGCCACTGCTGATATCTGAAACAAGTCGCCCGTTCTTGTGCGGAACAGATCCTGGGAAACCAAACTGTCCACTACTTTATAGATGTCTGGTTGAGTCAGGTAACTATATCAGATTAATGGTAGACATAGATATTAATTGACTGCAATTATTGCAGCTTTCTGCTTAGCGCACGAAGGGTTAGATGAGGAAATATTTTATCATGTTTAATTTATCAAATTAATTAAAGAACGGACACATTCGACACAAACAAATTGTAATTTTCCAGGCAACGACTACGGCGTGTGTTGTCCAGCATCACTAGAACTGCAGAAAGCGGGCACATGCCCCGCTGCTGAAGAGGAAGATAAAGAATGCGGCACTCCCTGCGCGCATGACCTCGAGTGCCCCTCCATGCAGAAGTGCTGTGACGGCGGGGACTGCGGCCGACACTGCACGTTACCCCATAACGTGACAATGTGCACGCAGCAGAAGATGCTGGCGGAGCTGCTGGTGGTCAGCGAGAGGGAGGGCAAGGGATACGTGCCGCAGTGCATGAACGACGGCTCGTTTCAGTCGAGGCAGTGCTCCAGGAATGGCCTGGTTTGTTGGTAAGTGTCAATGTTTCGAACATCATTGCGTCGGCCTGATGTTGTGTATCGTCAGCTTACAAATAGTCCTGCTTCAGGGTTTATGCCTTAGGCGGATAGGCAAAACGCTTGCCCAATGGAATAGGTATCTTAGATGTAAATCAGAAGACGTTATCGAGATTAATAGGAACCAACCATCTTATAAATTCCTGCATATTATGAATCAACATCATCTCACCACAATTAACGGAACCAGTAGGCTGAAAGTACTTTTCAGCCATGAATGAATGAATTCCATGATTTCCATGATATATGGTTACAAATTAACAATTCGCAGTTTTTATATTGTCAAAATTTTGTGATATAGATAAAGTAAAGCGTACTAGTCTCTGTCGATTGTTTTCTTAGTTGCTTTAAGAATTATTGTGAAACACTGAAAAGCAGATGGGAAATTAAAGCTACACGATATCAATGTCTTAATAAAGCCTGTCTGCCCAGGTGCGTGGACTCCGAAGGCAACAAGTTACGAGGCACCATGGGACCCTCATCTTCCGTGCACTGCTCCTCCTCCCCGCGGCCCGCGCGCTCAGGCGCCCGCAGTCTCACCTCCTGCAGCCGAGCTCTCTGTGCGGGAATATGCGAGTACGGGTACAAAAACGGCGCCGATGGCTGCCCCACGTGCGAGTGCGATGACCCCTGCGCCGGCTACCCTTGCCCTGATGACGAGGAGTGTGTACGGGTCAAAGAGGCTGAATGTACTGGGGAGTTCTGTACTGGATATCCCATTTGTGAGTATTGGCTTGGTATTTATGATGGTACATTGAAGGTTAATGAGTTATTGACATTATAAAGCTCTTTACTTATGACTTACTAAGTAAGAGTAGATACTATTAATAGCACGTTTCGGAAAGAGCCACGATAGCATAACTGGAATTGTACAAGACCCAGTATGTCAAAGGGTTCAAATCTTGCTCGTGGAAACTGTTTTTATTTGTTTATTTAACCCTAGAGATCGCTTTTAGAAAAATAAATTTAGCTATGCCATATTTCCTTTGCTTTTTAATTTCTCAACCTAGAAACTGGTGGTTTCAGTGGAGAGTATTATTACGATTTACTTATTTAGCAAAAATTCGATAATTATGTAATATTGATTTTTGTAGCGTAAGAGAACCCGGTAATAAATAGCTCTTGACTTTACTCTTGCAGGTCGACCAAAAGTTTCATATGAGAACCCTTGCGAGGTTGGAGTGCCGGCCACCGACGAGGAGGGCAGCGTGATCGGGTGCGGCGCGGACATGGACTGCCCCGGCGCGCACGCATGCACGCGGGCACGCCGCAGCGGCGCCGCCGTCTGCTGCCCCGACAATTACACGGATAACGCCACGGAATCTGATAATAATGAGGTAATTGTAATTAATTAATATTAATCATTAGTAATCTGATGTAAAATAAATTTATAGAGATAACAGGCATCTGCATGCAGGCATTAGAAAACCACCATACTTATATGGTAATTATTAGAGGTAACTGGAAATGCATGCAGGCATTAGAAAAACCACCATATAAGCATGCATAAATCTGTTACCCATAATAATAATTAAGGGTAACAGACTTATGCATGCTGACATAAAAAATATCACCACAGAAGATGATTACAAAGAGGTAATAGGCACGTGCATACAGGCATTAGAAAACCACCATATAAGGTAATTTTTAGAGGTAACAGGAAATGCATGCAGGCATTAGAAAAACAACCATATAAAGTTATTATTATGGGTAACAGGCTTATGCATGCTGACATAAAAAATACCACCACAGAAGATGATTACAAAGAAGTAATAGGCGCGTGCATACAGGCATTAGACAGCCCACTACAAAAGCCGATTTTAGTATAGAGATAACAATCAAATAAGTGGCATTATGTGGATTACTACATGACATTCTAGGCGAATGACCACAACTTAATTTAGAGACTTCTGATTTTTCAAAATGCTTTAAAGGATGGTTCTTCAAACTCCGTGCAATTTTCAAATTAGTCTTTATAACTAACTCACGTATATCTTTTTTCTGTAGTTAAACGTAGAATCGTGCAGCGTGGAAGCTGACTCCCTTTGCGGTCTGAACTCTACAATGAGCTGCCTTGAAGGATCTTGCGAAGGCGACCTGGTCTGCTGCTCCGCCAACTGCGGGCTCATCTGCGTGGATTCGGATAAGATGCGCCTGCAGACTGACAGGGTTGACGATACGCCCACCAGTAAGCACCTTGTCCTTTTTAACTTTCAAGTTCATGTAAACACAAACAAAGTTACAAAAAGTTTTTTTAAATAAATGAATGAATAAATGAAGTTCTAAAGCGCTGCTTCCAGCAATATTAAATACCTTTTAAGTTATGATAGGTAATAATACCATTGTTATCATAATTTGTCCAAAGACATTTAAATTATTATTATTATTTGGTTACCCTCGCACTTTCTTTCGTAGTGGTGAATGCGAGAGGAGTAATGACAAGAGGAAATATTGAATATTGGATCGGAATACACAGCATTTACTTGACAGCCATTTTATTTCAAGAGAGCGCGTGCTAGCAGTGCTGCCAACACATACATCCTTATCAAAGACAAGATGTCAACAGATAAACAATAACTACCTTTACAGGAGAAACAGTCTTCTTAAACTAACATTAAGAAACTATACTTTATGTACGAAAACGAGTAAACCAAGAAAATAATTCAGCAACTATGGCATTCCGTCCAAGATTATTGAGTGACCTTTTTGCTACTGTATAAAAAAATTATAAGTCACTTTTCGACAACCTTAATCTCATACTTTCTTAGAGCTATTATATTTTTCTAGTGTGCGAATACCTCCGTGACTTCGACGAGAAAATGGAGGGTACGGTAGACGGGATGATGTTAGCTCTACCCGCACCGACGTGTCAGTCCGACGGGTCGTACTCGCCGCAGCAGTGCGCCAACGGCCGGTGTTGGTGCGTCGATTCTTTTGGCACAGAAATACCGGATACCAGCACCAGGAACGCTTCGGCTGTAGACTGTGACAAGTTAGTAATTTGTAAAATTCAATGTTTCTCAGAACGTAACGGCTATTGGCACTAAAAGCTACTGGATTTTGGGCAACACACATACGATTATAATTGTGAGAACTGATTACGTCTATTCCCTAAGTTAACCGCCAAAGAATGGAATGCGTTGCTTGCTATGTTCATCTAAGCCTCTTCAAGGCAAGAGCGAATAGGCAACTCCCGTTTAAGCTTGCAATACCATAAGGCACAGCCTGTTCAATATAACAGTATATAAGTCCAATGCTTAGACAGTTTACACAAAAATGATACTTTCTTTATTTTTTTTAAATATAACAGCCCTTTTATTTATCTATATCGGGTTTGCTACTTCATAATGTACCCTAAAGCATTAATGCAACGTACCTTCTATTACCAGAGTTCGCGAAGAACTTGATTGCCTGGACATGACGTGCCGCATGGGCTGCGACTACGGCTTCGAACTCGGCGAGGGCCGCTGCCCCACGTGCCGCTGCCGGGACCCCTGCGCCACCGTCACCTGCGCCATGGACCGCGCCTGTGCCGTGGTCGATGTGGCCTGCGACGCTGACTACTGCCCGCCTGTGCCAGCCTGTGAGAATCTACATTTAAAGCATAAACGACACACCATCCTATTGTTTATTTACACTCGTGATACAAGACCAAATAAAAAATATCTAGTAGTTTATAACGATTTGACGACCTAAAGTAAGAGTTTCGTCAACTCTCTCTAGAATCAAATTAAGAAGAGACGACAACGTTTACGGTTCCCTAAACGAGGCTCGTAGTATTAGCAATTCTTGTTTTGGGTTTTGACAAGCATCGGATATTCAGCTGCGGTCAATGAACATACAATCTAGCGCGAAATAATTTTAAAGTCGCTTTTGTTTACATTGATGACGTTTTTTTCAAACACTATGCTGGCACACAATAATCGTCAAAAAGTCCATTTATCATTGGTGCCTCAAATTTTCATGACATAAAATATACTTATCCAGGTTTGCCCAAGAAATCTGGTCAGTGCCCTTATCTGGTGCCTTCCAACGGTGCTTGCGAGTGGTCGTGCCGCAATGACGCAGAATGTGGGCCGGCCGAGCGATGCTGCGCCACCGGCTGCGGCACCGCCTGCACCAAGGCTGTGCACCAAACTGCATGTCAGCAGAGAAGGTAGGGAGATGCTATTTACATTGATAGCTTGCCACGGTCGTAGCTCTACATATGAGGTACAGCTAAATCGCCACATCTTCAGTACTTTTTAAACTTGATTCTTCTGAGTATGTTTGAGTAGAGTATGTAGGTCCTTAATGGACAAGTTATGTGTATAGAACAAGTCACACATAACAGCTAGCTGTTATTGTGTGATCGAACTAATCAAAGCCAATTTGGGCTACGGCGATAATATTTTAGCGTATTTATGTACCTACTTATTATATACGAGTATATGAACCTATATTACTTATTATTTATATGAACTTTTTGCTCAAACTACTGAAATAAGTTAAAGGGAATATAATTTGACCTAAATTTCTTTAAACCTAACAGGGCATTAGCGTTACACATGGCAGCCGAGAGCGGCAGCCCACCGGCTTGGACTTGGGTACCGACATGCAAAGAGGACGGTGCCTACGAGACGATTCAGTGCAGAGGAGTCAACAAAGCCTGCTGGTGCGTCGACCTTGCTGGAAATGAGGTTGGTTTTAATTATCATGGTACCTCATTATCATCATTCATTAGGCATCTTTGCTTAATTTGCTCTCAAAGGTATATCAATGTATGTATATCACTCAAATAATAAAAAGAACGTTAGGTAGTGGTAATTCCCTATCCAAAATACCTCTTTCTATTTGTATCTCATAACCAATTTTAGTCACAGTGACTGTATGCCCTAGATAATTTTATCCTAGATCATTATATCTCATTTTATGTCCCCAATGCTGGGGCACGAGCCTTTCCCTATATTTGGATAGGGAGAACGGGCCCTAGATAGGCATATTTAATTCCATATTGTGTGCTTCGCTGCTCCAGTCTTAGGTGTGCTCTTGTGCGGCTTACGTACCCAATCTTGTAGGAAAAGATACCTGAACGCATTTAAAGAAGCGGTCAAAATTTATCAATTTCTACCATAATCTAGATTGCTGGAACACGAACGACGAACTCAACACCGAAATGCGAGGCGCCCGCCAAATGCCCCGATGCGGGTTGTAATGGAGAAGAAGTGTGCGCGCACGGGCGGGAGCTGGACGACAAAGGCTGCCCCACCTGTGGCTGCCGGAACCCCTGCGCGGAAGCCAAGTGCCGTCCCAACGAGACCTGCGAACTGGTGCCGTTGGATTGTGAGGTACGTTGGCGTAAAAGCCTTTTCTATTTTGGCCATCGCGATCTGATTTTCACACTAAAAATACTCTGATAATGTTAATTTTAAATAAATATTTTAAAATAATATCAATTTTAATTGTGAACAATGTAAAAGGATCTTCGTCCTTTATTACTGCTAGTTAATAATTTAAAAAATATTTTCTTTTTATAAAAATTATAACGAAAACTTTGATAAAGTCTAGTTGTCTTGAAGAATCAAAATGTAACTTTGTAATTTATTCTAAGTCTGAAGAGTTGGCTTTTATAAGTGATGTTTTATTACTTTCTTTTAAATGAATTCCTTCACATATTTGAAAACGTACATTACCTCTAAATATTAACCGCCTCTGTGGTCTAGTGGTTAGGACCACCGGCTTAGATCCAGAGGCCCCGGGTTCGATTCCCAGCGGAGGGTACATGTTTGTGTACTCGGTTTGGTTGGTGGTAGGGCTTGTTTGTTCGCCTGGCTACCACCATCTTATCTAAATATGTCGCCATAATATCAATGTTTGTGGCATTGTTGTGTTCCGGCAGCAAGAGATAAGATAGCCAGTGCCTCAGTAGTTGAGGATCCCGGGTGAAGTGCGCTTCCATCATTGGCCTTATCATCACTTATTATCAGGTGAGATCAAGGCACTGTGCTTACCCGTAAAATATTAAACAAAAAAAAATATTATGTTACAAAATATTATGTTGGCCTATCTGTTCGTAGGGTGAATCCTGCCCGCCCCTAGCGCGGTGCGCTCCATCCCCGCAGTGCCCTGACGGCGCTCACCCGCTGCAGACGCCCGGCGGCGCGGACGCGCTGACGTGCGGCCCGCGCGCCGCCGCCTGCCCCTCCACGCACGCGTGCCGGTTCGCGCCTCACGACTCCACGCCCGCCGTGTGCTGCCCTAAGCCAAGTCAGTATTTGAGAACTCGAATCTCATGCAATCAGTCGTTCTGTCAATACTATTTTTTTTGTGTGTATGTTTTACGGCTCCGGATGAAGTCCATCAAGCCTATTCGTTCGTTCTAAACACTTCTTGTGTCTTGGTCATGTCATTAGTTTCTTAATTTCATTAGTATTTTTCCCTTCATGTATGATGATGATGAATGAGAAGTGAGAAAAGGTAAAGCCCTCTAAGTCGTCGGGCCGACTTCTTGAGAGACTTTGAAAAGTGACGTTGCACTGTTTTGTTTCATTTGCTAACACTCATGCACACTCACGAATACTTAACGGTTAATAATCCGCCATTATTTCACATTAATATTCGACATAACACAAATTTTAGAAAATAAAGCAAAACCGCAGATGTGACTCTTCACTTTCCCTCGTCAATATTAAGGATCATATGGCAAACGTTTAGTGGTGGTGATAAACGCTGTCCGTCTGGTTCTGTCATTCTGGGATAGCATCGTGTGGCAGCTTTTGTATGGCTTTGATAATAAAATCAGCTCATCTAGTAGGCGGTCTGCCGCGAGCTCTCTTGCCATTCGTTTTTCGAATCTCATACTCCTACTTTTGAATCAAGTGTCACATTGATCATAGGCATAGATTAAGTAGCTGCTAAAATTGGTGTCCCTCGCGTACAAGACGTCTCTAGCAAAACTCCAGAATCTTATCGTAACTTGAAGACACTTCAATAGTAACCCCGTTCTAGAGTACATGAGTCCGAAAAAGATCGGACCAATGTTTTTCTTTTTTAAATTGTGATGTTCCTTAAAGAACTCAAAATAGGGCTAAAATCAGAATGCGTAGGTTAGGTACTCAAGGCATGAAATATTAAAATGGGACTAGGAATTCTTGTTCCTGATCAAAACATTCATCGTCAGACTATGTTCACTGCTGGACATAGGCCTCACCAACCAAGAGCGCGCCACTGACTAAACACACACCGCAAAATTTTAGTTATGCCTTATGTATAAATCATTTGCTTTATATTTGCATTACGAACTACCTCTGGGTGGTAAAATGGCGCGTTCCAAAATTTAAAAACCGAGCGTACCATTTTACCCAGAGGCGTTTGTGGCTGCGCTGCAGTTTAATACTACAGCAGACACTTACACACACTATATGTACTGCTCTCCCACAGGAACTGTATGCTTCGAAAGCAAGGACGAGGGCTCCTGCTCCGGCAGCGAGGGTATCAACGCGACCCGCTGGCACTTCAACCACGAGCGCAATCGCTGCGAGCGGTTCAAGTACCACGGCTGTTCTGGCAACCACAACAACTTCCGCACCAAGGAGGAGTGCAACGCCGTCTGCCCTGGTGAGAGCTGGTCACCTCCCCTTGTCATGTGGAGAATATTAATAAAGACTACATTAAATGATATTGTTACCTTTTTAAGTTTTCTTGAAAAGGTGACAACAAAATATCAAAAAGATTATAAAAGCAAAACAAATACTGAAAATGATTCTGGTCAAAATCCAGTCAGACTGGTTAGTCAAAGGGACGGATCATAGACGTCTTGGTCTCAGCAATGTGACTGAAACGTTATCGTCAGTTCTGTTGGAACTGCAATCAAAATAGATGGATGCTATTATTCATCCTAAAAATAATATAGCAATTTATACATAATAAATAGTATGTAAACAAACTTTGTTCCTTGTAGCTTAGTGTCATGCTAACGTTGACCCATTGTTTAACCGATCTACGTGATAAGGTATCTACATTTGAACTTCAAAGCGTCCCACCCTAAGTTTTAATATTCTCACTCTAAATAATCTATTTTCTATCGTTCCATATATCCTTATGCATTAGACGTAATTCTGTAAACGAAACTCTGTAAAAACGGTTACCCTAGTAGTCATCGCGGTGCCTAATATGAGTTTTGCTTACTATACGTATTTGTTCGATTACGTTTACGAAACCAAAAATTTGAATGGCAAAATTTTAACTCTTTTTGTATGTCGCCAGTAGGCGCTACTACAATTCAATACTATTTTTCCTTTTCGTTAATGTGATCGAATTGCAAATGAAACTCACACTAGACTCTAGTAGACACACAGAGCGCAACTTATATCGATCTTTTACATCTAACAGAGTGAACGAGAGTGCGGCAACCACGGCAACAGTTTTTATTGCAAACTTACCTTGTTATATCTGTCGGCAAAGTAAAAAAGGACAAACTGGGATTATGGTTGTGTGTGTTGAGACATCCTCATACACAACAGGTTTTTTCCAGACATTTTCAATAGGCACCCACCTATATGCAACAAAACTCGCAATCGCGACACCCAAACCCAGAAAAATACTTGTTTACTGATCGGCAGCGCTCAGTGACATACTTGTTATTCTCCATTACTACAGCAACATACGCAGCCCGATCCGCGTTTGTGGGGACAGCCCGCGTCATCGCGTACTCCTTTCCCGTGCTTTTTTCTGTGTGTTAATGTAGGTGAACTACGTACGAGCTTGTGTGCGTGCGTTTCGGAGCTCTTGTATGAAGTTGCCGCACTCTCGTTCACTCTGCATCTGATGTGTAGTTGGCCGAACCTCTCAATATGCCTACTTATTGATTTTGTAAAAACTTTTCACTCTCAAGACAAACTACCATTTAACATTTTACAAGTCTCATTTCTACTCTAACTACCTATTTGCTTTAAAAACAGTGGATGACGGGGAATCTGCAAAATTGTTTCGAAAGAAGACGACCGATCCAATAAAGGAAGGCATGTTAACCTCAATTCTATTTGTGTTTTGGTGTTGATTTGAAACGGGGATGATTGTATACGACACCTAACATAAACATCACTAAAAAACTTATGCACATTGTTCTGAACCCTTGCACTCTCTAATACAGCACATTCTAGTATATTAAAACAATACCTACTCTAACGTTTATTTGAAAACTGATTATAAGTTTGAAATAGTTATTAAGTGTTGTGTTTGTCAGTAACATACAATTTTGAATCGTGTGAAGCGAGACAAAACACTCTGGATAACTATTCCATGGTTATACTTAGTTTGTTTGTAAGAGGGTAGTAAAAGACGCCAGGCTTAATAATTTCACACGCACTCTATATAATAACAAATTAAATTATTTATTTAGCAAGCAGTACCTACTAAACATGTTGATTTGTTCAGCTTTACGCGCCAACTACGCGTTTTTGCTTGAAAATTATGTGCTCTTTTGTTTTTGTGACTTACTGCCGCCGCACTTACAGACGTCGGCAATTATTTTTAATAATAACTATCTATCAAAGTTTATAAAACCCGAAGACCGACCTAACACTTAAATTTTTTTTAAAGAACGAGTAGAAAGAATATTTTTAGGTACTCACGGCCGGCGGCAGATCAACCTACCCAAACCTGTCAAATTTCTCCAATGAATATTGATCCTTATAACCAAACAAGACAGTTCAAAATTGATTGTAGAAACTTGACAGTTTTGGGTAGGTTGATCTACCGCCGCGTGTAATACGGAATCATTAAAGTTAATTAACGTCTCTGAGTGCGGCAGTTAGTGTTTTTACTGAAACGTTTAAAGGCAAAGGAAACCTACATAATTTGAAACATGAAAGTGGTCTATTAATCAAATATTCCGTTTCGAGCAAAAAGTAAGGAGACTGCAGAAGCCACATTCTAACCCGCTCGAGTAGGGTTGCCAACCCTACTATATAATAAAGTATCCTACTATTTTAGGTGTCTAACTACTATTATTTAAAAAATACCTATATTATAGTAGGCGAAACCTTTATTATTCAGCAAAGTCGCTAAAATCAGTATCTATTTATCTAAAACGGAACACACAAAATATTCTTAAGAAATAAAATAAATATTTTTTAATTTAAACTAATTATGTACCTACTTATTTTTCTTTTATTAATTCCCTATCTACTATATTTTTATGGGTACTGAATCCAAAAATACTATGTTTGGTCTAAAAAAAGTTGACTACCCTACGCTCGAGCAACGCACACATAGACAGCCTCTCACAGACCCGATAACTCGCAACCCTGCGCTCGTACTGGTTTGAGATGGCGCACGATTACGTGTCCGTGGGAGGGTCTATGCGTTGTTATAGCGCGGTATGTTTTACGCTTGAGGAGCTCGATGGCGCAGTGGTTAACGTGGCCGGTCTGCGAGTGCTGAGGTTAAGCAACTTTTGCAAAGGCCGGTCATCGGATGGGTGACCAAAAATGTATCATCTCTAGCTCCTCCGTGCTTCGGAAGGCACGTAAAGCCGTTGGTCCCGGCTGCATTAGCAGTCGTTAACAACCACCGACCCGCAGTGGGCCCGCGTGGTGATTTGTAGCCCGTTCTCCCTATCCATCCATAGGGAAGGCTCGTGCTCCAGTAGTGGGGACATAAAAATGAGCTGATGATGTTAATGATGATGATGATGATGATGAAGATGATGATGCTGATGATGATGATGTTTTAGGCTTACCTTCTGGAGTCTCCTTATTTTGTGTTTAGGGTCAGGTCTACTCTCTCTGTCTACTCCTAACTACTACCAGTGTCCTTTAAACGTAAAAAGTAACTTAAATCACAATTGAAGTGTTTGTATTTGCTTCAGGTTTTATAACTAATAATGCATGCTTGGAAGTAGTAATAATAATATGTGATTACAAATGTTCCACAGTTCTAAGTCCCTGTGAAAGACTGCGAGAGAAAAACGAGGCAGCTGCCATGAAATATGGCAAGGGCACCTTCATCCCGGTGTGCGACGCCAGCGGCGCCTGGGAGCCGGTGCAGTGCATGTCGCATATCGGTAGGTGGACAACCGACCCTTTTAGGGTGAATGAGGATATAGTATACTGATCTCCAAACTTCAGTATGAAGATGGCACTAAAAAACTAAATGATGATGAGGATATAGTTGGTATACCCTTCTTCCCCCTTGAGAAAGCCGGGGAGAGAGTCCCACATAGTCTCCCCGGGCACAATGGTTAACTACAAGTAGTGCATTTTCTCCTGTATAAAAAAAATTGGACGAAACGAACTTCGGTGAGAGTTTACAAGTTGAATAGAAGTGCAGGATTTATAGGGCTTGTTAGTCCTTGGGCAGTGCCTCCAAAATTATCTTCATTGAAATTCGTAATCTAACACCTTTAAACGAGCAATTCTTGTATATATGTATATGTATACATAATCTTAATCTTGGAAACGGCTCCAATGATTTTCATGAAATTTAGTATGCAGGGAGTTTCGGGGGTGATAAATCGATCTAGCTAGGTTTCATTTTTAGAAAACATGAAAAAAATAACGAGCAAAGCTCGGTCATCCGGGTACTATTATTAATTCAGCATAAAGTTTTTTGTATTTAATTATGTAGTGTACCTGTTTTTAGCACTGCCTTGCTTGTTTCCCAGACGTGTGCTGGTGCGTGAGTGCGCGCGGGGAACCCTTGAAGGGCTCGCTGGTGCGCGGCGCCAAGCCCACCTGCAACTTCCGGCAGGCGCGCAAGTGGGTGCAACGCGACCCGCTTGACGAACGCGCGCGAGCCGACGAAGGTGGGACAATATTATTGTAAAATTTTTGGAACATAAAGCTCAAGTAGACCATCGTTTGGCACGTACCTATTGAGGTCTTTACAGGCTTTAATGTGCTTTGCATCAGCTAATTACTTTGCTAATTCGCGCAAATACACCGTAAAAGATTGGACAGATATAAATGAGCAAAGTATACATCCAGGTTAATTTAAATGTGATGTTTTTCTTCCAGTACTAGAGGAACTGATCAGACAAATGACGGCTTACCGTATGGACGATTTCCAAGGAGATGAAGAAGAAATTGACGACATAGACCTTGAGCCAGAGCCGGAGGTAGCGAGGGACAAGGAGGTAGTTTTGAGTGACGACGCCTCGGTCCTCTGGGAGGTCACGGAACCAAAAGCGGCTAACGTCATCAAAAAAGCTGAACTGGAAATGAAGGCTGAGAAGATTGTGTTTAAGACCAAGTGCCAACAGATGCAGGAGGAAAGTGAAAAAGGTAAGATGCTAATCAATGCCTTTGTCTTGTTTTTGTTTTTTTTTGCCCACTTAACCAACGCCTAAGGATATGGTGTACTTTTAAAGGTTCTTGACAATAAACATGGTACACAAAAGTGCTCACAGGACTTGACGATATACACCGGATTACACAGGATATGATTCGAAATAAAATATTAACTAACACGAACTTACATGCGTAATTTAGTGTTGCCGCAAAAATAAACTTTGAGAAAATAAACTAGTTTTTTTTTTGAGAGAAATTGCTGATTGTTTCAAACGGCATTTTCAGCGTCACCAGGCTTTTATGGGGGCGGCGAGGTACGTAAAGGGTACCTCAAGCCGTGTTGAAACGAAACACCTTCGGAGGTTTTCTAGAGGGAACGGCATCGCACACTTAAAAGTGCGCGTCCCCGTGCCCTACTAGATTCTCCGAAGGGTTCTGATCGGATCGGTGTAAACTAGTACTTTTTTGTGGAGCTCGATGGTGTAGTGAGAAGCTCGACGGATCATAAACTAACACACGCGGTCTGTGCGGATTCGTGGTTGCTAACAACTTTAATACATTAAATACATTAACATTATGGACTTTAATAATTTTAACAACATATGTGGCACCAATAATTGACACTTTAAATCCAAAAACTATATAGATTTACATTGAAATTTTACAAGATGACAGCTACAAAGCTACTATTGCTAAACCGCTTACTGAGCCCTCGCCTGCGGTAGGTACGCGGGGCGGGAGCTACGTAGGGCATCTGCCACGAACACGAGCGACTTGCGACGCGGCGGCGAACGGATTTCTAGTTCATTGCGCGCTATACAACGGCAGTCGTCGTCAACGGTTATAGAAATAACGCAATGAACTAGAAATTCGTTCGCCACGTCGCAAAACGCTCGTAGGTACTCGTGGCAGAGGCCCTACGTACCTCCCGCCCCGCGTACCTACCGCAGGCGAGAACTCATTTAAGCGGTCTAGTATTCAATTGTTAGGTCCAAAAGGGTGTCAATAACTTTAATACATTAACGACTTTTTGATGTGTAACACTTTCCGCTCGCTTTCTATACAAAGCAATTTGTGGGAGCAATTTCGTGAAATGGGACGGAAGTATGTGTAACAGTGTAACAGGATGTCGGGGAAGCGAGCAAGCGCGAGCCATTTTGTAAATTTAAAATCGATAACTTATGAACATGACATATAAATATGTGACATATTGTGTCATTTGACTATCAAATGTCATTTTAATATGTCAAATGTCTTCTAATGAGTAGTTACTGCATATATTTTATAGTTATAAATAAAAATGATGTAATACCTAATCCATTTTGTTCAGAATATAATGTTAAAATTGCTTATTGCTAAGGTGAGATGTCAAATGTTACACATCATATGCGACTACTGTAAGGCTCGCTCGTTTTTAATTTGAAAGAGTTTGCTGGTTGTTGCTGGGCATTTTCAGTGTCACCAGGGTTTGAACTTTGACTATATACATGTCTAGACGGATCGTCGCGGTACAAACGTTTCGCTCAAAGCGGCCGATTTTTGTATCGAAGTGTGCGTGACAGCCGCGTATGGCACAAGCGCTGAACGGGCGTGAGTGTGCGCGAAAGGTTGCCAGTGAATACGTAATTCCCGATAAAATAGGGAAAAAATATTTATGCACAATCACAGAACAACTAATGGCACAATACAATTTTAAAATGAAAATAGTCGTTTGTACCACATATACCACATGTACCACATATAGTTACTAGGAAAGTATGTACCAACTCAACTCAGCAAATTATTCATCATAATTCATAACATAACATAACTTTGAAATCAGGTATTTGTAGGTATAACGCATCAAAGTAGCTAGTGTGTTTAGAATTGATGGATGATTGAAAGCGAAAGCGAGTACAATCAAATTATGCATTAATAGAAGCCTGCGTGCTTGTGATATGTTTGTATAGTATATATAATAGGGATGAAAGAGGAACGACAGGCAGGATGATTTACATTTAATAATCAAAATCGTTTTTTAAAATTAGTTTTTTTAATTATAAGCAAAACAATTAATGACCTTCTCTTTGTATTTGTTTTTTAAATAACTTTCGTTTTGACATTACATCATTTCCCATGTTCTCTAATTTCATAATATTTTATAAATATTTTTCCACCACCAGCCTTATTAGGTGCACTTGATGTAGAAGACCGCATTCATGATGAAGTAGGTCACCCTACAGCCAACAAAATTGCATTACATTACAATAGTAAATTCGTCATAAAATAGTCAAAAAGCACTTTTCCGCTTAAATGCACAAAAAATCAAAATTATTTCTACATGATTTCAACTGTCTTAAATTTTTGACAAGTTTTTGAACGAAGAATTGTCTCATCTATGTAATCTATAAATGTCAATACGTCCAAATCGTATGTATTCTGATTATGAAAAAGATTTTTTACAATACTAGAAAACTGTACATGTTTCCTCACAAAATTAATATAGAATCTTTGATTTTTTTACAATAACGTAGCCACCTCGTTTTATACACATTCGCGCATAAATACTCTAAATCCAAGCCCACATACCTATATACCTTCTTACATAAATACTTACGTACATTAAATTCAAATAAAATTATTATTTTACTCATTTCGAATATCGATACCATATAACAGTTAATATTAAGTGTACAATATTATAAAATATAACAGTATTCTATTTTTATATTCTGCCACCAATAATTGGGAATTCTACATTCCGATACTAGCAACATGGCCGCCTTGCTTACGTAATGAAATCGATTATTGTTAAAATTATAATTATCATTAAAATTTATCTATAAGTAGAGATGGAAAGTGACTTTCCTTTTCGAAAAGATCTTTTCTTTGTAGTTTCGACAAAATTTCATTGAGCAAACGGTCATTTTGCAAACAAATTCACCAAAAAGCGAGACTTTATCACTGCTTGACAGCACAAATGACACTGACCGCCGGAGGAGCGCGTCAAGCCAATACTGGCCCGTTAATTTTTGTACGTTTTCTGACGGCCAGGCTCTACCTAGACAGGTATATAATCAAAGGGTTTGAACATAATGGATGCAAATAAATTTTTTGGATGTTTCTTGAACAGGAGGCGACGGTCCCCGGCCTCGGTGTCTGGCGGACGGGGCGTTCTCCCCTCGGCAGTGCTCGCGCGGCCGCTGCTGGTGCGTGGACGCGGCGGGCCAGCGGCGCACCCACTCGAGCGCCGTGCCCGACTGGCCGGAGCCCGACCCTTGCGGTGAGTGACCAACTGTCCGTCATAGCGTCTGACAGACGCGATTCATTTTCATTTGGTCGTAAGAACTCGTAGAACATTTGGAGCAACATTTAGAATCAAGTTTTCTTTATCTGTCGGAGTGGCACTAGCTTTTGTTTTATCTGTTAACTATTTTAACGTTATGAAAAATAGGTATCCAGCAAAGATATGCTCTAAGGAAGAAAAGAAACTGATTTGTTGAGTTTCTTGCCGGTTTTTCCTCAGTACAAGGTCTCCCGCCCTAGGCATAGTGACATTTATTAGAGCTATTTGTAGCCTAAACTGAACTATAAACGTTTTTGTTTTAATTTTTCTATTAATGATGTCGGAGACTGCATCTTCACTTAACATCGCCAGACGAAATGCTTCAATTAATATAAATCTTTACAATTTACCAATCCAATCAGTCGCTTCTCCAATGCTGAGGATCGTGACCATCACGTCCGTTTTGTAGAATTACTAAAAACTTGAGACGTGGACACTCACGGTAGGGCTGGTCCACCAGTTTAAAGTCGCTTAGCGAGCTATGGAAAGAGCTATGCGGAGTTTCTCTGAAGGATAGGATTCGTAACGAATACATCCGACAGAGAACCAAAGTCACCGACATAGCTCTAAGAATTAGCAAGCTGATGTGGCAGTGGACCGGCCATATCTGGCGAAGAACCGACAACCACTGGGGTAAACGTATTCTTGAGTGGAGACCACGACTCGGTAAACGTAGTATAGGACGCCCTCCGGCTAGGTGGGATGATGACCTGTGAAAGACTGCAGGCAGATGCTGGATGCGTCAAGCTGAGGACAGGGCGCTATGGCGCTCATTAGGGGAGGCCTATGTCCAGCAATGGACTAAGATTGGCCGATGATGATGATGACTAAAAACTTCACCTCGGCACCCTACTTTGTTTATGTTAAATGTGACGTCGGTTTACAAATGGCGAGTATACTCAAAATTGGTGATGTTGGTGCTTTGTCTACCTCTTTTTGAGAGAGAAGGACGTGAGAGTATATAATGTGTGTACTCAAATTTTAAAATCGATTGACACTTTCATGCTCTTGTCTGCAGAGCTTACTCAAATAGAGTCGGCGTTGCTGGAACTAGAGCTGATTGGTATTGAGAACTCGGCTGCGGAGCGCGCCCGCGCTGCGCTGGCGTCCCGGCTGGCGGCGCTGGGTGCGCGCGCGCCCGTCTACGCGGACAAGGACAACACGATGGTGCGGCTGCGCGCCACGCTCGCCGGCCCGAGGGCGGTCGACGTCGTCTACCACATCGAGAACATGGTGAGTGGGGGACTGTTCGTTTTATTTTAGCTGATGCAAAGCTAGAGAATGGTCGACGTCGTCTACCGCATCAAGAACATAGTGATTGGGGGACGTTCGTAAGTTTGAGGCTGATGCAGAGGTAGACATTAAAAGATCTTGAAATCTATACGTATAAGCAGAGGATGGTGGTGCGGCAGCACGCTACGCTCGTTGACCGAAGGGCGGTCGACGTCGTCTACACACCCATATTCTTCATATAGAATATTTTATTTTATTTTATTTTATTTTATTTTATTCGGCAAATCATTAGCTTTATATAAATGAAATATAACATGAAATATATATGGTGAGTGTTTACTTGATGCAAAGCTAGACTTAAAAAGATGTCGAAACGTGCGCCACCATGGACGAAGAACATTGAGAACATGATAAGTGGGGGGCTGTTCGTTTATTTTTAGCAGCAGCAAAGACAGTGTAAAACTTGTGTCAAGTCAAACTGAGACAAAATGTTGATCGAGTGACTAAACCAAGTGACCTATTTGCCTTTCAGGCTTTTGTAGCGGCAGATGGTAAGGCAACGCCAAAGATCTAGATTCGATGTCCATCCCTTCCATCATCGGATCAGTTCCGCATGGAAATGACCCGCCTATTACCTAACTTGAGGCAAACCAATGGCAATTAATTACTAAGCCTTGATATGCCGTAACGTGCGTTGAACGTAGGTGCATAGCGCTATCTCTGGATTTAAGGCAGCCAATAGGGGCTAAGGCACAAATGCTGAACACTCTCATGTTTCACAGGTGAAACAAGAAAAGCTGTCAGGGAAACAGAACAACAAGATGGCTCTGGGCGCCGACGTAATCCGAAGCGAGTACAGGCTCGCGAGCGTCCCGCCCGCCCTCCACCAGCGCGAGATACTCACCGAGTCCACCGTACGTAGTATCAGGGATTACTTAATACATCAAGTACTTGATATACCTGTTGATGGTTTGAAACAGATTTCAACCGTTGTATCATCCTTATTAGATTACTAATGACATCATCTACTTTATCACTATCCTAAAAAGGCAGTTTAAGTTAATATGTAGACTTTTTATAAATAGATAAGACAGTCCCATTCCTCTTTTTTATTCATACTTCTATCACTTCTAGATGTCTCAACTAGTACCTAGCTACTTAACGATTAGTACAAAATAAATTCCTTGCAAGTACAAGATTCATAGTATTGTTGTTATTTTTTAACTTTTTATCGTAACCTAATAAAATAGGCACATTTTTTATTATAGGCAGTTTAGGTTAGTTTAGAAAAATAGATTTTGTACGGAACAGCTATAATTGATGGTTAGTTATAACTTAAATTTATATTGTTAATTGGTATAGGTAACTATGACTAAATATAATTAATGATATTGTGCTAAATGATACAATATGAGCTGGCGTTCGTCGCGATGTGTACAATGTATCGTGTGAACGCGCTCTTATAAATGTAGTTTGTAAAGCGCACGGTTGTACCATAATCTTAAAAGGTCTTTTTGTTGGTATTCTTTATGTCATCTTACGTTTTTTTTTTAAATTAATTTCTCTTTATTTCAATTTGTTATCAATGTTTCTGTTATTTTCGTTCTAATAAATCTATATCTAAATAACCCTAACTTTCATTAGAACCATGTAAATTGTAAATAATCTATCTGTAAAGTCACAAGTCACATGTAAATATGTAATGGGAGCACAGCTTTATTGATATCGCTTCAAAACCTATTCTCTATGACATCTTTGTTTAAATCCAGGTATCAGCTACAACGTCATACCACACCGCGCTGATAGTCCTAGCGGCGACATCAGCATTCATCATCAGCGTCCTCTGCGTCCTCGTGATGCTGTACAGAGCGAGGCTCCAGAGGGAGCCCCACAAAGCCGAGAGGTTCCTCCCCCCCGCACCCCCAGTCTACGTCCTCTCCGCTGACGAGAAAGCCGAACTCGCCCGGGTCTTACACGGCCCCCCACAGCCAATACCGCCACAGAACACAGACAATTCAAGAGTATAGAGTATACACTTCTCAAGCGTTTACGTTACTTAAATATAGTACTGGTAATTAGGGTCCAATTTAACGGCTAGTTTTGGGTAACGTAGATGCGCCGGATTAAGTCGACATGGTCCTGCGAGCCGGTTAAGACTGTTCGTAAGTCGAGATGCCTTATGTAGAAAGATACAGACAGTAATGAGAGTTGGTATAATTAAAGTTACTCAATAGATTAGAAGCATACGGTTAAAATCTTTATTTATGAACTATATTATTCTATTAAAATCCAAAGTCTTGCATGACTCTTGTCTAAGCATACAATCTTTAAACCTTTCTCAAATTTTGTAGGTTTCTAAAACCAAAAGCTAATTGATATACTATAAAATTACGTAGGTATTTAAAATATATCTTTCTTCATCGGCTAATATTCTTATTACTACGTACGAACAGTAGGAATGCGTCAAGAACTGATCAAAACAGATGACGCCATCCACCTAAATTCAGCGGTCTTCCGTGGACTTTGCCAGGGCAACCCTAGTCGTCGACAAGGGGCTATTCTTATAACTGAATGCTGGCGATCTTTGACAACTATGCCTTATCTATGAGACTTACTTAGATATTTCAAAAAATCACTTCAACACTTTTTAAAACAGTGCAAGTGCAAGTGCAAGTATAGAAACCAAATAGGAACCAATTGAGATAGAAATTCTTATACATTGTTCTCTGTAGCTATAGAGAGTTTACTTATAATCAGAATTTAAAAGTGTTCCAAGTAAAAGATTAGGTATTTTTCAACTATAAAAAATAACAGTATGATCGCTTGCGTCAAGCTTAAAAAAAAGCATTTTTTATTGGCGAATAATTTTACTTCTTTTATTTATTTACACAACTTTTGTATTATTATTACTGATCGAAGACCAAAATAAGGGACCTGGTTAGAGGTCGGTTGTCAATGTAATTGTCTTCCATATCTCGCAGTTAGATAGAGCAAATTATATCTGCCCTATTTCATTTGCGATGCTAAACAATTGGGTCACCAGTAGAACTACTACGGCCAGTTGCACCAACACTTGCGTTTTAAGGGCACTTTGTTTATTTCGTAATCATAGTCGAAAAACGTAAAGTGTAACTGTAATGTATGTAGGTATCTGCTTTGGTGCAACCGGCTATAATGCTAGCTCTACATTTCCGTTAAACATTTCGGAATGCCTAGAAGAGTGCAGATGCTTTTTGGAATGCCTGTAAGAGTTCAGAAGCTTTTCGGAATGCCTAGAAGAAGGCTGGAGAATAGACGGATTTTTTTTTAATCTGAGTGTAGAGCTAGCAACAATCTCTTTTAATCAGCCAAGCTTATTTTGGTAATTGATCTGGCGTTGAAGGTACACTCTTGTTAAGTTTTGTATTCAAGTTAAGTGCTACATAGCGTAGAGGTGTGCGTCGGTTATGCACGCCTTTACCTTCCTTTTGTAGTTTTTTCCGTCGAGCTTCGGTCTTACTTAAGACATGTTAGATGGTACTGAGTATTTTTTTTGGAAATACTTAATGATAAATCCTAAATTCATGCTTTTCAATTTTTTTGTTAAGCCGACTGCTCAATCTGCCCTCAAAAATCATTACTCCAAAATTCATGTTAAATTGTTATTCGACTCTGATTGCGGCGGCAGTTAAATAACGGCGGAAATAGGGTTAATGTTTACGGCACATTGAATGAATGTTGACATTATCGTGCATTTGTCTTGTTAATGCTTGTTAGTTAAACTTTTATTAGAAGATGTTTGATATTGTTTACACAAAGCCACAGCTGGTTTGAATGCCAGTCACTCCAATTTAGTTATTTATCTTTCTAAGAACGTGGCTCGACGTAGAACTAATCTAGTCTTATTAATTGAAGATTCTATCATCACCTATCATAGATTCATCATTATCAATTTTATTATCATCACTTTCACTCTTTTTATATTTGTAAATACTTATTTAATATCAATCATTATCTTTATGCATTGTAAAAATCTATCATCTCATTATTATACTTAATTCTAGGTAGGTAATTACTTACATATTGTTGTCTTACTTCCGAGATATAAAATTTTGAAAAATATGTGGTACTAGGAACATATTTTATGATACTGACTATAATTAAAGGATAATTTTATAAATCACGTGTGTTTACTGCATTATTTAATTTTATTGTACCTCATCCTAACAACTTAAACCCATCCTTTAGTAATTATTATGAATTGTATAAAAAATATATTTTTTTGTGTTACTGAGCCGGCAATCCAGCAATCAAGCATGTAATCATTTAAAGCGGCCACTGTGAACATAAGACACGAAGGTATAGCTTACAACCATGAATCTTCAGACCCCTTGTCTGTGGAGCATCCTGTCACAGGTTGGAAATTATACCCCTTACAAAACACAAATGTTGAAAAAATTTCCACGAGCAGAATTTGAACCTGCACCCTTCTGACATACCGGGTCAGGTGCTCTCCCAATTGAGCTATCGTGGTTCTAACCAGACCGCCGAATTATTCAACACTAAGTATTTACTTTTTATTTTGAAAGCCAAAGGCACCCATTCAATGTCAACAACTACCGTCATTAACTAGCCATTAACTAGCGTCATTAGCCCGCCGAAATGATTCAACACTATTTACTTTTTACTTTGATAATTTCGATAATTTCAAATCCTGCTCGTGGAAATTTTTTCATTTCATTTGTGTTTTGTAATTTGTTCGCAACAAAATTTGCGTTAAAAATTATATAAACAAAACAAAAACATTTTATAAATAGCTTGCCTACTTCTTAACTGATCTTTAGTATTTGTTAAAATACTATGATCGGATGTTAATGACGGTAGTTGTTGACATTGAATGGGCGCCTTTGGTTTTCAAAGTAAAAAGTAAATAGTGTTGAATAATTTCGGCGGGCTGGTTAGAACCACGATAGCTCAATTGGGAAAGCACCTGACCCGGTATTGACAGAAGGGTGCAGGTTCAAATCCTGCTCGTGGTATTTTTTTCAACATTTGTGTTTTGTAATTAGTTCGCAACAGAATTTGCGTTAAAAATTATATAGACAAAACAAAAACATTTTATAATTATACCCTTGTCTGTGTGCGACCTGTGACAGTCGCAGGTCGCGGATTTCCGTCCGTCTTTATCGGTCGAGTGTAGCGTGAATAATATAGGGTCTAACAATATCAATAAGCAAACGTTTAAGGGGAGCATCTATACATCACACTGAGCATGCTCACCAAATTTGATCTAAAACTACAGGCTCGTTACCGAGATAATCAACAAAACACTATCTTAATTTACCAAAAAATACACCCTTTCCAAACCCTTACAGCTGCACTACACGCACACAAAGATAGCCGAACATGCCAAATTGTGTGCGTGTATCTGTATACTATGTTTTTATTGACGCTTGCGTGTGTGTTAGTAAAGATACAGCATGTTTCATGATGCGCATTATTTTAATTGATTTAGTTTGTTAGAAAACATAACTTTGAAAAATCACTATAAAACTGGAGCCCATTTTTCGTTATTGTATTCAGAATGATGTATAGATACCGCCCTTAAGCGTTCGCTTATTGATTTTGTTAGACCCTGTATGACCATGCCGCTCAAATTTTCACAGAATGTAGTTAGTAGAGCAAGGATGGGAAATAATATCACTTGCGTCTCAAAAAACACCATTCAATGACATATTGAATTGGCTACACAGGTGCGCAAGCACGTACCCAGGATTTTTTGTGGGCTGGGGGGTCCGTCCGGGGTCCGTTTGGGTAAACGATTAAAGTACCTAAATGACACGTAAAAGATTTAAATTTTCACATTATAATTATTTAATAGATATTTTTAAAAATAAGACAATGTTAAAGCATTTTAAACCGTCTTGGTCGGGAGGTGCGATAGCCGTTAAGACGCAAATAGGACAAATAGGACGCACCGGCTATAGCCTTCGCCTGCTCTAGCCGTTCCGTCACTGGTAAATAGTCAATAATATACAAATAGGATGCACCGGCTATGGCCTTCGTCTGCTAGAGCCGTTCCGTTACTAGTAAATAGTCAATTAATATACAAATAGGACGCACCGGCTATAGCCTTCGCCTGCTCTAGCCGTTCCGTCACTGGTAAATAGTCAATAATATACAAATAGGATGCACCGGCTATAGCCTTCGCCTACTCTAGCCGTTCCGTCACTGGTAAATAGTCAATTAATATACAAATAGGACGCACCGGCTATAGCCTTCGCCTGCTTTATCCGTTCCGTCACTGGTAATGGTCATCAAGTACACAAATACAGCAAACGCGTCTATAGCAAAGGCTACAAAGTCCTCTTAGCTCACAAATTACAACAAACTGTCATCATCATCTCAGCCAAAAGACGTCCACTGCTGAACAAAGGCCTCCCCCAAGGATCTCCACAACGACCGGTTTTGTGCTGCTCGCATCCAGCGGCTTCCCGCGACTTTTACCAGATCGTCGGTCCACCTTGTTGGAGGTCTGCCCACAATGTGCTTTCCGTACGCGGTCGCCACTCAAGGATTGTTCTGCCCCAGCGGCCATCAGTCCTGCAAGCAATGTGCCCTGCCACTGCCACTTGAGCTTAGCAATTACTGTTCGGGCATGGTTCGGGCTATGTCGGTAACCATTGTTCTTCTGCGGATCTCATCATTTCTGATTCGATCAAAGAAACCCCGAGCATAGCCCTCTCCATTGCTCTTTGAGTGACCTTGAGCCTTCTGATAAGGCCTAAGATGATGATTGATATGTACGAATCCGTCGCTTTATTGTAGTCATTCGAATTTGGTCCGATAACCAACCTTAGCTGATAGGTTTCGAGCTCTAGTCCTGAAGACGGACTCACATAGTGGCGCTTTCATACAAACACTTTAACACTTCGATGTACCGATAGTCAATTTGGCACCGCTGGAGAGACTGTAGCACGGCCTATGTTTCAATCGAATCGAAGGCTTTTTCATAGTCCACAAACGCTAAGCAAAGAGGCTGGTTATACTCTTCGGTCTTTTGTATAACCTGTCGCAGCGTATTTATGTGGTCTATGGTGCTAAAGCCTTTTCGGAAACTGGCTTGTTCGATAGGCTGGAAGTCATCAAACTTGCGTGCAAGACTATTCGTTATGGCTCTCGAAAATAGCTTGGTGGCTTCGAAGAGAAATGGGTCTGTAGTTCTTCAGCAGGGTTTTGTCGCCCTTTTAGAAGAACAGTACCACCATACCTTCGTGTCACGTCCCTGGCGTTCTGCTCCCCAGTATGACGGAATTAAACAGCTTCTGAAGAGCTACGAGTACCGGTCTTCCGCCTGCTTTCAGAAGCTCGGCCGTAATTCCGTCAGCACCTAGTGCCCTGCCGTTCTTGAGCTGTTTGAAAGCCATACTAATCTCGTACAGGCTGATGCCCGGGATGTCTTCAGTATAGTGCCGGGTTAACTTAGCTCTAGGGTCTTTAGCTAAGCTTTGTACATGTGGCCGAGTGGAGGTGTAAAGCTGTCCATAGAACTGCTCAACCTCTCTATTAACATCGGACCTGGTCGTGACAGTTCTGCCTTCATCGATTTTCAGCGTCGTCAGTTGGCACTGCCCGATACCCAGATCTTTTGCGGACACTTTAGAGCCTTTGTTTCGCTCAATGGCCTCTTTAATACGATTAGTATTAAATCGGCGCGTGTCGACAAAGACTTCGAGATCTGCCTATTTAGCTGCCGAAACTGAAACGTATCACCTGGGGAAAGCAGAATCATTGCACGCCGTTCTTCCATTAGTTTTAGGGTATGGTCTGAGAACATTTTGGTTTCTTTTGTACGGTGGGTTTTAAAAAACTTGGACCCAACCGTTTGAACAGTTTCCACAAACCTGTTGCTTTATTCGTCCACATTTACGAAATCATTAAGGCACTCGAGGCGACTCTGCAATTCGAACTGAAAGCTTTCCGGGTTTTGCATTTGGATGGATGCAGGACGGCGGAGAGTAGACCTTATCAATCGACATATTTCCAGCTTAACGTTGATATTCAATGTGCCTCTTACCAACCGGTGATCGCTGCCAGTTTTAAACGCATTGATCACAGTGATATCATTGAATATTTGCTTCCTCGTCGACATAATAAAGTCAATCTCGATTTTTGTTGCACCATCGGGACTCATCCAGGTCCACTTGCGGTGTTCAGCCTTCCCGAAAAAGGTTTTGTCAGTCTCTCCTTTTCCAGAAAGTCCGCCAGCACTTGGCCCCAGGAGTTCCGATTACCAACCCCAAATCGTCCCACTCTCATCTTATCGCCGCCGCTTCGTTTGCCTAGGTTTGCATTAAAATCTCCCATGACAACGTTTTGGAGGCTTGTATGGCTCTAGAGATGTCCTTATACGTAGCCTCCACCACATCGTCAGGGCGTGTCGTAGTAGGAGCATAAACCTGTATGACCTATGACCTTCAACGAATACCATTTGGTATACGGTATAAGGTACGCTTCCCTTGGCGAGACACTCCCGGTCTCGACAACGTTGTTCACGAGGGACTTGTGGACAATGAAACCGACACCACCTTGGGACAGTTGTTTGTCAGTTTGTTTGTCCTCCCTCTCTACGGACTTCAGATAATCCAACTATGTTCCACCGTATCTTGATCTATTCTTCCTCCCATACGGGCGAGCTTATAGGTATGCAAATATTGAATTATAATAGATATTGTTGTGTTTTAAAGAACTTTGGTTTAAGTAAATGTGTTTAATATTTACTCAGAAAAACGAAATATGTTCATCTTTAACGTTGATCAAAAACCGCGCGCAAACCACTCTCACGTCACGTCCACTCAGCGGCGCACTTACCGGTCAAGAGAACAAAACGCCATACAATTGTCGCTGCTATAACAGCTGCGGCAGTGTGAGTGCGCACACTAATGATCGTAATAGAGACATCTTTGAAGGTGTAAAAATACATGTTATGTGACACCTAGGAAATTGAAGAATCCAATTTGGGGACACTTGATATTGAAATATACGGTAGTAGTTACTAAATTCGTCTGCTAAAGCAGTTGTGGTTCTTAAGTGTAAAAAAATATCGAAGGCTATAGCCGGCCCGTCATTCTGCACACTTCTTTAGTGAATGCTATAACCGGCGCGTCCGTGAACGTGTTAACGGAATTTATTCATTTATTTTGTAGGTATAACAATTTAACCAAAAAGTTCTCAGACCATACCCTAAAACCAATGGAAGAGCGGCGCGCAATGGTTCTGCTTTCCTCAGGTGATGCGTCTCAGTTTCGGCGGCTAAATAGGCAGATCTCTTAGTCTATGACTCGCGACACACGCCGATTTACTGACCGTATTAAAGAGCCCATTGAGCGGAACAAAGGCTCAAAAGTGTTCCTAAGAAATCTGGGTATTTGGCAATGCCTTCTGACGACGCTGAAAACCGATGACGGCAGAACTGTCACGACCAGGTCCGATGTTATGGGAGAGGTCGAGAAGTTCTATGGACAGCTTTACACATCCACACGGCCACCTGCGGCCAGCTAAAGACCTAGAGCTAAGTTAACTCGGCACTATACCGAAGACATCCCGGACATCAGCCTGTACAAGATTAGTATTTTTTTAAATTTAAATTTTTCCTACACTCACACCAATTATCTAGCCCAAGAGAAGCTTCGTTATGAAACTCGTTATAATGGTTACTAGACAACGGATAAACATACTTAAAATACTTAAATAAATACTTATTATACATAGAAAACATCCAGACCCGAGACAATTCAGAAAAATAATAATTTCTAAATTGACCCGACCGGGGATCGAGCCCGGGACCTCAGAGATGGCGACACCATGAAAACCGGTGTACAAACCACTCGACCAAGGAGGTCGTCGCTATGGCTATAGCGTCGAGTATGGCTCTCAAACAGCTCAAGAACGGCAGGGCACTAGGTGCTGACGGAATTACGGCCGAGCTTCTGATAGCAGGCGGAAGACCGGTACTCGTAGCTCTTCAGAAGCTTTGAAATGAAAACAATATCTTCAGAAGCTATTTAATTCCGTCGTACCCTAGTGCGACGGAATTAAATTGCCCCCTAGGGCAGAACACCAGAGACGTAGCACGAAGGTATGGTGGTACTGTTCTTCAAAAAGGGCGACAAAACCCTGCTGAAGAACTACAGGCCCATCTCACTTCTAAGCCACGTCTACAAGCTGTTTTCGAGAGTACCTAATAACGAATCTTCTTGCATGCAGGTTTGATGACTTCCAGCTTATCGAACAAGGCGGTTTCCGAAAAGACTTCAGCACCATAGACCACATACATACGCTGCGGCAGGTTATACAGAAGACCGAAGAGTATAGCTTAGTATTGCTTAGCGTTTGTGGACTATGAAAAAGCCTTCGATTCGATTGAAACATGGGCCGTGCTACAGTCTCTCCAGCGGTGCCAAATTGACTACCGGTACAACGAAGTGTTGAAGTGTTTATATGAAAGCGCCACTATGTCAGTCCGTCTGCAGGACTAGAGCTTGAAACAGACAGGGAGATGTGATATCTCCGAAACTGTTCACAGCTGCACTGAAAGATGTTTTCAAGCTTCTGGACTGGAAAGGACACGGCATCAATGTCGACGGCGATATACATCATTCACCTTCGATTTGCTGACGATATAGTGGTCATGACTGAGATCCTGAAAGGACTCGGCACAATGCTTGGTGACCTCAACAGAGTCTCTCAATAAGTGGGTCTTAAAATGGACATGGAGAAGACGAAAGTTATGTCGTACCCACTCCTCTGAAGGTTGGGGACTCTGCCCTTAAAGTTGTAGACTATTATGTTTACCTGGTACAAACGGTCCAGCTAGGTAGGTCCAACTTCAGCAAAGAGGTCAATCGTCGAATCCAATTAGGCTGGGCAGCGTTGGGTAAGCTACGAAATATCTTTTCGTCCGATATACCGCAGTGTCTCAAAACGAAAGTCTTTGACCCAGTGTGTGTTGCCACTGATGACATACGGGAATGAGACGTGGTCGCTCACTATGGGCCTTATCAGAAGGCTTAAGGTCACTCAAAGAATGAACGATGAATGTTACACGTAATAATTTCCACATGACTAGGCCCCTATAAGTCGGTATAATATGTAGATTACATACAGTTAATTGGTAATAATAACAGGGTAATGTTATGAAAATACGTTTAAAAAAATTTAAAAGTTTTTTAAATTTCCGTCTAATATTATAATAGTTTTATTAGTTAATTACTACTAATACTACTAGTACTAATTAAAGAGGCCAACATTTTGAGCAAGATTTGTAAACAACAATTTGTTTTGTTTAAGAATAATAATCAATTGCGAATAAAACATATAAATAACAATTTTGGTCTTTAATTTCAAATAAAACCTATTAAAGAAGAAGATGGGGGACAGATTTTATGTCGCTAAACTAAGATAAAAAAGGATTTAGCCCTAATTTTTAAGGCTGACTTGAGTCGAAGGACTAATTTTGCAATTTAGTAAAGTTTTTATAATGACATTAGCATACCGTTTGAAAAATGATAAACTAAAGAATTTTTGAGAGAGTCGGAAGATCCCAATTTACTTTGCTATAGTTTTTTTATAGCAAAGTAAATTGTAATTTTTATTTCATGTTTAACATTTCCGAAACTTTAGAATTTAATTTTAAATAAACTAGATGACAACTTGAACAACAATGAATTTGATAGAATCTTATGTGATCTTACATCAATGCACATCAAAATAAAATTTTAATTTCGATACTAAATCCTATATAGATAGATATCCGATATAGATTTTTTTTTGTTTAAGTTTAAATGCGGCATTTTGGATTTTTTGGTTAAATAACTTAAAAAGTCAACATAAAAATTACCGTTGGGCATGGAACGTGTTATGAGGGCTAAAAGTATAGCAGATGACCCTTTCTGTCAGCCAATTCATTTTGGCACACGATGCGCCAAACACCCTGTATGATAATTTTTATTTAGATTAGTTAATACTATGCTAATCAATGCTCTAAGGCTAATCAAATCGTAGATGATTAAAATTAATAAAAACTTACTCAAGATTAGGCTGTATGAGCTGGATTCCTTGGGCTTTGCTTTATGAAAAAAGAAATGAGAGAAAAAAAAATATAAAAAAATAGCAGCAGAGGCCGGCCCTTGGATTTTAGAATTTATTTTCAGACAGAATGAATCAAGAAGTCGTACTTGCTTGTTGCGCTGTTTGCAACCAACAAACACATCGAAGGTGCGCTCGCTGCCTTAACGTTTATTATTGTAATACAGACCATCAACGGCACGATTGGAAACGACATAAAAGTGAATGTGGGCCCAAGTTAGCAAAACAAGGGAATGCCAGCCACAAAGTAGGTGAATGTGCGAATCACTACGAAGAAAGTGAGAACCCTATACAGAATAATGTTAATAGCAAGTCAGCTGATTACAATAATTGTGGGGGTGCCCCTTCTTATGAAAGTGCTAATGAAATGAGACGTTTGAAAAAGACAAAAAAAATTGGTGGCGGAAAAAAAGGTGGCGTAATTGTTAGTAAACATAACTCACAAATTTTTACAGAGACTGTTAAGAAAAGTGAAAGTGCTAGTTCTAGTTCACAAGGACAGAATAACAATAGCGTTACATCTAGTGTAGTGTATACTAATAAGGACTTGACTAGAGGGAGTGCCATAACGTACGAGGGGTCGTCAGAACACGAGATTTTGAGTGATCCTGCTCAACAGTTAAATGCTGAAGACTTTGGCACAGCAAGCACAAGCAATGTCTTGAGAGCTGTAAATAGGGCGGAGGTGAAGATGCCAGCATTACCTAGTCACGTTGCTGAGCATAGCACAAGAATGAGGGAGTACCCAGAGGCCTCCCTCAGGAACAGCGGGGCACCGTTCAACCATATGCCTAATACATACCACATGGAACCGAGTGATCCGTGCTATGAGGTGTGCCACAGGCTAGTTAGAGACATGACTCAATATGGTGTTTGTGTTCTAGACAATTTCCTTGGAAGAGAGAAAGGATTGTTAGTGCGTAATGAAGTGTTGGATATGTATAGATTAGGAATATTCTCAGTAAGTTCTATTTAAAGATTTGTTTAATTTTTTTTGCTTCTTTTTAAGTCCATAATAATTGTGATTTGTTTTTTGTTTTAATACAAATCATAGTAATGTATACAATAGGTGTTTTGGAAGTCTCTAAGAAACAACAAATTTTATAAAACTGCACCTACCTATATGTGCAGTTTGGTTGCACCCTATGGTGCACACAAAAACTTTGGCAAAATTAATGGAACTACTTAACACAGACTACTTAAAACAAATTTTACATACCTCCTCTGTGGATAGTGTGTATATGTACAGAATGTTAATACTGACTAATACCAACATACTGCATTGTATAAAACTCTTTTCTCAGCATAAAAAATTAATAGTGCAACCTAATTTTGTTTTCAAAAAATTAAACATTTAATAACAAATTTTAAAAACATTGGGTCTGCTTTCATCTTGTTGCTTATGGCTTTTATACAAAGTTGAATAAATGGCTCATTCGCAAAAAGTAACTTTCGCAAAATGTCTACCGTTCACAAAACGTCTACCGTTCACAAAACGTCTCTTTCTCATAATGTCTTTTTCGCAGAATGTCGCTTTTGCACAATGACTCTTTCGCAAAAGGTCGCTTTCGCACAATGTCTCTTTCGCAAAATGTCGCGATACTAACTTAGAATAAAATTTCGATTTTTTAAGGAAAATCATTTATTAAAGTTATAATGTAAACAAACCATAATTATGTCTTAACACGCTAGCTGCCGCATAGGTCACCGCTCACTGGTGACCTACGAACAATAAACTTTCTATTGTGTCTGGTTTTGCGGCAGTCAACCTATTAATCATTTAGAAAATCATATATTGAAGTTATAATGTAAACAAACCATGAATGTCTTCATCACTGAAACATAATTATTAAATTAGTATAATTACTAATTATAAAAATACTTAAAAAAATATGTGAGGGTACTTCGAAAAACTTACAAATGTATGTGTCATCATTACTACCAAAGTGTAAACTAACTGTGTCGAAGCTACAAATATTTATAAAGAGAAACATTGGTGATTTTGAGTTTAAAGATGGATCATGAAATTGAATATGTTACTAATCAAAAGGGGCATAGAGCACTTGCTCTATTTTGTATAAGTATACACT
This sequence comes from Eudonia lacustrata, assembly GCA_947562085.1. Lineage (NCBI taxonomy): Eukaryota > Metazoa > Arthropoda > Insecta > Lepidoptera > Crambidae > Eudonia > Eudonia lacustrata. Next base: position 5,434,344 of record OX387326.1, on the reverse strand, counting down.
GAGTACAGACATAATAAAAGCAAGTGGAAGCGCTTTTTGGTGGTGCATAAATAGGCGAGACGGTAATTCTTTAGACAAAACAGGAAAAATTATTAAACGGAAACCAATGCATACATATGAGTGGTTTGTTTACATTATAAGTTAACTTTAATAAATGATTTTCCTTTAAAAATCGAAATTTTCTTCTAAGTTAGTATTGCGACATTTTGCGAAAGAGGCATTCTGCGAAAGAATTAAACATTTAATAACAAATTACACATTAGGGAGGCACAAAGTCTGACCAGCTTTAAAACACATCTCAAGCAACATGTAATGAACACTGACCCCGAATCTACAAGCTCACGGGCTAGTATGCTCAAACTACTTCCAGGCGCGCTTATTTCGTGATATTCATTTTAATATCATGTTGTTGGTGAGACCAATATGCTGTTCAGGGCGAACGCAGTGCGTTTAGTGTAATTTTTTTGGATTTACCCTCTTTCTGTCAGACTTTCTTCGCATTGAACCAATGTTTTCTGTCTATTGTGGTTTTATTGTTTTCAATATGGATGTTATTTAAGTTTTTAGTCTACAATACTTTGATGAAGTTCTGCCCTAATTATTGAATTAACTTAGTAAATTGCAATGTATTACCTTATAATGTAAAATAATGGCTCAAGAGTAAAATCTAAATTTTAGTTTAATATTTAAGTTAGTAACGAGTGTAAGTTTCTCATGTAAGTGAATTTAATAATTCTTATGAGAAATAAAGATTCTTAAAACCTGAAAGAGACATTGTGCGAAAGCGACCTTTTGCGTAAGAGGCATTGTGCAAGAGCGACATTCTGCGAAGAAGACATTATAAGAAAGATACGTTTTGTGAACAGTAGACATTTTGCGAAATCAACCTTTTCCAAATGAGCCGAATAAACAAACTTCTCTTTTGTAATGGAATCTTCTCTAAATATTTACATTGGCAGAATTAGCTTGAATTTTATTTTTAGATAAAAAAAAATTAAAAATTTCTTTTTTAAAAATTAAATTATGAATTACAATTGGTCAACTCTGTAACTGGCTTTAAGTGTTTGTAATAATTAGGTATTACATTTCAACATTTATTTAGCAGTGAAATACCTATATTGGGAATTCCAAATCAATAAAATTAAAATATGGGGTTTCTACCTTTATGTTTCTATAATCTAAAATCAACATGTTGGGCTTACACAGAAAAGACAATTTTTATATGTTTGGTTAAGAAAATTACTTAATTTCACTTTTTATTCATAAATAAATAATAATGTTTCCTTTCTATCTACCAGGCCGGTCAACTAGTATCAAATCCTAAAATCAAGGATTCACAAACGGTGCGCAGTGACCTTATTACATGGATAGACGGCAAAGAAACCTACTGTCAATACATCAAACACTTAATAACCCAGGTAAGTTTTATTTTGTTTTACAAAGCGATATTTCAAAAAAAATTAAAACCTCCTAAGACTAAATTAATTACATATCAACTTTAGTTTGATAACTTTTTTATGTCAAAAAAATTTTAAGTAATGCTATCAGATGCTTTAATTGTTTCATACTTTCTATGTAAGTCAACCGAAATGAAATTGTAATATATTTCTCAATAAATAGAAATGACCTAGATATTTTATGCAAATCATCATTAACCTATAAACGTCAACGCCCACTGCTAGGCTCAGACTTTCCCACAACAAATACAAACAATAACACTGGCCAAAAGTGAGGTGATGGGTTTTAATGAATCATCATCATCATCATCATCAGCCTATACTAGTCCACTGCTGGACATAGGCCTCTCCAAGTGCACGCCACCGAGCACGATCCGCGGCTACTCTCATCTATCTCTTTTAATGAATGCGCCATTTATAATAATAGCTGAGACCAAAGGATTAAAGCGCTTTCCGAAGTAGAAAGGAGCTCTAGATATTGTTATTTCGTGGCTATTTAGCTGGTGGCAGACTATTTATTATACCTGTAACTATTTGAGAAGTGCTTTTTTAGTAGAATCCAATTATTGTGAATATATTAACTTTTAAAATTGCTCAAAAGTGAAAATATAATCTAGTTGAAAGTTATCTAATAACCTAAATTAATTGAATGGAAAAAATAATTCTAAGAAGAGTCAATTTGTTAGCAAGAAACCATGCTGTTTTATCTACCTACACTGTCATTAAGAAATGGTAACAAACTCTTGTTTTGAATAACAAATACGCAAATATGCGCAGCTTGCGAATTACAAATGTAGGTAGGTAAATAAAATATCTCTGTTCTGATAAGCGTTGTATTAATGGCAATACGTATGGCGATATGCGATACGATAACCGATAATGGTCTGATATAGATATGAAGCGGTCGATTGGCGCCTCTCACCTACGCATGTTGTGGCACTTCACAGCACAGTAGTGTTGTGTAGTACGCGTACTAAGTACTAATAGGTAACGATACTCGGCACTGTACGAAAAGAAACGTTACCGAACGCACGCTCTTAATTGGACAGTCGGACTATTAGTACACCGGCTTCCGCTAGTGGCTACACTCAACTCAAGTGCTTATAAAAAAATGTAATTTAAATAATATGTAGTGTTAATTCCGCTAACTCACTCGTTTATACAGCTTGGATGCAGTACGCATGCACCGCGAAAGCGAAAATGCACACCAACACCGATACCGATTAGGGTATCGGTGTTGGTGTGCATTTTCGCTTGCACGCATTGTTTCTCCTGCATGTGCATACTTTTTGCGGGCGGGAGGGCGGTGCATGCGTACTGCATCCAAGCTGTATAAACGAGTGAGTTAGCGGAATTAACACTACATATTATTTAAATTACATTTTTTTGTACTATGGATTTCCGCAAAATAACGCCTGATTCCATTAATTATCTCAAGTGCTTATGTTGCTTGTCCGAATTACTCCAAATGTCCAAGCGAAGGAACAAACGTACTGTATGTGCGAGAAAGCGAGATAGTTGTTGCAATCGCTATCGAATACACACACAGCATGCGAAATAGCAAATCAATCGCTTACGCCGACCGTGCGTTTTATTGATAGAAAATCTTGCTCAGCTGTATTTAGCGCTAAGATTACTGAAATTGTTCAAAAACCAGCTAGTTTGTATTGTGAGCGAGTGATCGCGCTTTGTTAAAGCGCCCTGATGTGATTGAGTATTTGAGTCTGTGCGTAATAACGTCTAATATTTATTGAATAGCTTTGCCCAGTTCAAACATAGGCACTCTTAAATAATTTTAAAAACGTTTCGAAAAAAAGTGGCTACTTTTGGCAAAAACAGTTTTAAAGCTATTTAGTTGGCTGATAAGATAACAGTGCCAAAATAGATTAAAACAGCAGTGAGTCTATAGAGGATAGCGCACTGACCTCTATCTATATTATACATAACAGTGTCGTTAATTATAGAGGTCAGCGGTATAGATAGGTAACGTCTTTATTTCCGTGTACTGTTAGGTACTATTAGTACTAATAAGGTGTACTAGTACTTTACTCGGGCTGTACTAGTACAGTACTAAACCGAAAAGTGTCCGATTAAGCACAAGACTACAGCACAGTTCTACATAGGTACCAAGAAATGGGGTTAGTTTTTAATCAAGTGGTCTATTGCTGAAGCAGCAGAAGTAACAAGCAGCAGTTGTGACAACCACAAATTCGCATTGGGCCTGCATGTGGTGATTCATTGCCAGTTCTCCCTGTGTTGTACCCATTCCCAGGAAGGTTCGTGCCCCAGCAGTGGGGACATTAAATGAACTGGTAATGATGATGAATGTTGTAGTCAATCGTAAGCTCCCGTATCATCCCCTGGGTGCCAAGTGCGAGTTTAATTCGCCATTTGATCACGTTATCGAAAACGAGAATTTCTATGGCAAAATGTTAACTCCTCTCGTATGCCGCCAAGAGGCGCTGCTTCAATGCCATACTAATTTTCGTTCTCGTAAACGTAATCGAATGAATACGGATAGTAAACAAAAGTCACACTAGGCACGCAGGCAGGACATAGGTTCCTCGTTATTTTTTTATTTTCTTTATTGATGGCTTCGTGCGATTAGCACATTTAGCCAGTGTCAAAGTAATTTAACTTACAAGTAATACCTACATAAATAAACAATATTTCCATATAATATGATGATGATGAATGATATTAGAAATGGGAAGTGAGAAATGTTATACCCCCCAACCCCTCGAGTATCTCAGTAAAGATATGGGGCTTTACTAAGTCCTCACGCGAGCTTCTTGAGAGAATTTGAAAAGTGCCGTTGCACTGTTTTGTTTCATTTGCCAACACTTATGCACACTCACTCACGAGCACTTAACGGTTAATAATCCACCATTATTTCACATTAATATTCGACATAACACAAATTTTGGAAAATAAAGCAAAACCGCAGACATGACGCTTCACTTTCCCGCCAAGAAGTCCTTCCTCGTTATTAATCTAAGGGTTCCTCGTTATTAATCTAAGGGTTCCTCGCACTGTGGTCAATTCACCACTTTATGCTTTCAATAAGCGAAATAAATGAAAAATAGGTGATAGGTTTTCTAGGCGTCTCTAGTGTGATTAGTTACGTTCAGAATCATACCATAGACTTACATGAAGAAGACCACTTCACAGAACGGGAGCTGTGATGTGTGTGATTATATTGTTAAACTTGATTTGATAGTAACCACGTTGGACTGTGCTGTGTAGTTGCAAAATGTTGTTGAGTAATTTAATATGTGAATACCAAACCAAATCAAGATATTTATTCAATTTCACATAATAAAATTATGTAAACGATAATGACGATGATGGTCAAACCCCTTTTATCGTAAATATTGCCAACAGTTCTGAATGTGTTTGTCTGACACCAAAAACAAAGCTGGTTGGTGGGTGTAGTACGTGTAGCAGCTAGCGCGTTGTAGTTAAGATCGCGAAAGTAAAGCAACTTTCGCATTGTCTGGTCGCCGGATAGGTGACCAAATTCCATTGTCACTTGGCAAGTGCTCTGTCATAGCTCGATTGTTGTCATATAATGGCTTAAACAATTGGGCTATCGTAGTGTGCCCCATCTCCTATTGTGATACTTACTACCTATCTATAAAAAATACTTGAGTCCTGCTTTAGAACGCATATAGGCTGATGATAGTGATTAACAAAGCATGTTCATATATCTTATCTTATCTTATTGAGGCCTGCGGGGGTTTCCATCTCTTATTGCACTTCCACATACATATTGTTATCTTGTGCCAAATTCATACCCAACTCTATTACTCTACTAGTTCACGTATATAATCATTATGATTCGCCATCTTATGTTTACGATAAGCGGAAACCTTGATGATTATTAAGTTTGCGACTGTAAGAAGGTGAAGCGGTTATAAATAGTTGCGCTAAATGTATTTCGCTCACAGCGCCTCTCTTCCACAGACGCTGGACGTGTCGACAGATAGAGGAGCAATTAAAAGAAAATTAAATAAAACCTCTAATGGACTAAATAATTTTTCATACTCTTAGAAACCACTGTGGCATAACATTTTCTTGAACCAGCATACCTATATTATCTATATGATGCCTTTTTAATAATAACTTTGAAGCCATCCGACCGACCGTCACAACAATGACATTTAAATAGTTATCCTTAACAGAATCTTAATTGTTGAATTCCAATTCATTAGTTGCTGACATTATTTATCAGTATAGTACAGAGCTGCCCAACACGCGGAACCATGTATGCATAAGTTCCTATTTAAAGAATGATAACAAGGCAATTAATGCAAATTCTCAACTCTACACATGTGAGAGTACCTCTTGTTTAAATACTTAACACTTACGAGATCCTGTTATACATATATAAACTACCAGCTCGTAATTGATTTTAACTCTTTTTGCCATAAATATAGAATCAATATGGTTTATTTTACTTTTGCACCTAACATTGGCAGAACTATAAGCTGTGCAAATAAACCACACCCGTTTTAGATCGAACCGGTCGAAAAATGGGCCGCATCATTCTTCCTCGCGTCCGTCCATTTGTGGGCCAATATCTTGCCACTTATCTGGCGGATGCCAACAACAAATGGTTGGCTTGTTCCAAGTCCAAGGCGGCCCCATTATTAAATTTATTTTTATTGAATTCAGTTGGTAAACATGTAAGACCGTACGGTCTGCTGGATAGGAAGCGGCCACCACAGCTTAGTGTCGGCTGCAACGCCATGCGTTAAAAGTGCGCGAAGATCTAGAGGCCTCACTATACTCTTATGTTAGACTTATCAAACGGAATTGCGAAGAATAGCAATGCCGAAAGAATACTGCTGCTTGACATCATCAGAAATATAAATGCGGGAGACAGATATTAAGTTAAATTTTCTTTTATATTTAGCTGATGGTAAGTGACGATTAACCCGAAGATGGCAACGCAACTCCTTCCGATTTTTTTTCAGAGAGTGTGCTGATGCCTTCGACTTCATTTTCAGCTTCACTGGGCGTTTTTAGGGGCGGTGAGAAACTTAAAGGGTTCCTCAAGCCGTGTGAACGAAGCACCGAGCAGAGGTTTTCTAGAGGGAACGGCATCACGCACTAGTGTTGTCCCCGTGCCCTACTAGATTCTCCGAAGGTTTCGGATCGGAGAGACTCCTCCCGAGAATAAAGGAACTCGTTATCCTACCTCTTAGTATCTGGTCCTACTACCACAGAAAAACCTCCTTGATAAATATATTGGAAAAGCGGGGCACTCTTAGCGTACGCAGATCGTAGACACTCACCTGGGTTGGTGGAGCTACTAGGCTTTATCTACATGATGAAGATAAACTCTTCCACATTAAAATTATCCTTCAAATCCACCAGCATCATCCAACAACAAGAGTAAAGGTCATATTACTTATGGTACACACTGCAAGGCGGAGTCGTATCGTAAGACTCCATTAAGTTGCAGCTGACATACATCTTTTAAATACTGTTTCTAATCAACGTGTAATTTTCCACTTACAATACGGCGCAACGGGGTGCGTGCGTTATTAAAATGCTATTAATATATTTCAGGTGGACAATATCGTTCTCAGGGCGAACAAAATGGCCAACAACGGAAAGATGGGCGACTACTTCATCAACGGAAGGACAAAGGTAACGAGGATGTAACTCTTTTGATTCTTAACGAATTCGATGATTTGCTTTTAACAAAAGTCCAGTGCGGCAAATTATTTAACAGGCCAACATGTAATATAGATCACCTTCTCGATGGTCAGACGATAATATCGTCGGGGTAGCCAGGTAACAGTTGGTACGGCTCGCACAGGACCGTCTTAGTCATTATGGGAAGTCGGTGCTCGCCGTTCGTGGTTCCGAGTTCCCGACCCGAGCCATCCTAGTAACAAAGGATGGTACTAGGTTTTTTAGTTGGTAGTCTCTTTTCTCCCTGTCAAGGAAGTGAAACCCCCATAACCCTGGTATAATACAAAAATATAATTCTAAAAAAATGCTGAAATAAGCTCGATAGCGCAGTGGTTAGCCTGCCCGGTCTGCGAGTAGGGTTGCCACCTTTTTTTAGGACGAATAAAGTATTTTAACATTTTGTTAGAACAAAAATAAGTACCTACATAACATATACAAAGAGTATTTATTTATTTGTCCTTTAAAAACGTATTTTTTGTTGCTCTTTGCGACATTTAACAAATTTTTGTTTCTGTGGATACTCTTAGGTACTCATAACCAGTAACAATCAGTTTTACGTAAATAAAGTATTTTAGCATGCGTGCCAACCCTATCTGCGAGTGCTGAAGTTTAGCAACTTTCGCAAAGGCCGATCATCGGATGGGTGACCATAAATTAGTCATCTCGAACTCCTCCGTGCTTCGGAAGGAACGTAAAGTCGTTGGTCCCAGATGTATTATCAGTCGTTAACAACCACCAATCCGCAACTGGGCCCGCGTGGTGGTTTACGTTACGGCCCGTTCTCTATCCATCTATACGGAAGGGTGACATAAAAATGAGCTGATAATCACACACAGTACACTTTTATTTATTTCAAATAGATTATACCGGCACAGCAAACACAAAACGAACTGTTGAAAATGTAAACAATACTCGTCAACCTGCTCAGCGTGGCCGCACGGCGACGACGGCTCCCGAGCAAGCCGAGTGGTGACGAAAGAGCCCGAAAAGCTCCGAAAGACGAGTATGAAAATAATCGGCATTGCCGACGAAAACCGATTAGTCGGCTAGTCGGTAAATACCATAGTCGACCCACCCCTACTGATAATAAAGTAAAAAAAAAGATAAAATAAAACCTTATGCCGCGACCTAGCAGTAGGACGTTCGCAGGCTCCAAAGTTGTGAGGAGCATCTCAAGTCTAACATCATCATCAATCAGCCCATAAACTTCCAAAAACTTCTCTGGACTTCCCAGAGCCGAGCCCGCGGGTAAACCTAACACATTTCCCATTCGATAAAAAAAACTGAACGAGTGGCCAATTCATACAGTACACTTGTTGTAGTTGTAACTTAGCTTTCAAACATTGCGCGAGGTTTTATTTAATAATAACTTTGGTTTTTATTTTTCCATACAACCCATTTTTTATACACTGGACCGCAAAGAAAAAGGGTCGGTTAGAAAATCTTCAATATCTTCAAAAGCACCTGACCTAGCCTTATGAAATAGAAAAAAATTAAAGAATATTTAATGCCACATAAAAAAATATAAAAAAACCTTTTTATTTATTTTTGATAATTGTATAAAAAACTGAAAATTTAAAATTGTAATCTTTTTTTTAATTCAGTACTTACCAAAAAATTCAAATCAATTGTTTCGCATTTATTTTAGTTTTCACATAAAAAAGCTATACATATGATGTCTCAGCCTTTAAATTTTATTATTCTGAAGTCATCATGTCGTCGGTCGTTAACCCCCTGAAGAATGTACCAGGATCCTAACAATGCTTGAAGATGGGCGCACGCAGTCAGCGAAATACAGCGAGAACTGTTAGTGTGACTCTTTCTACTGTTCAGCGAGTACTCAAGGTTTCCATGAAACTGGATCCAATCTTCAAAGACCAGGATCAGGCCGAACAAGGTGCACGACGGCGCGGGAGGACCGCTATATGATGTCAACAATATCAAGAAATCGTTTTCTTAAGGCTGTTGAAGTAAAGAATCATCATTTACGAGCTGAAGGAAACAATCTGAGTACGAATACAGTAAGACGGCGTCTTGCTGAAGCACATTTAAAGCCATAAGGACCTGCAAGTGGCCCAAAACTAGAAACACACAACACAAACTCAAAGTTGAATTATGGTAGAGAACACGAGAATTGGACTCTGGATGACTGGTCAAAAGTTATGTTTTCAGACGAGTCTAGATTCATACAAGCACGACGCGACGGGAGGAAAAGAGTACAGAAGGCCGGAAGAGCGCTATAACCAAACCTGGATAGAAGAAAAAGTACCATACGGCGGAGGCTCTGTTCACGTGTGGGCTGGGATTTCTTCCGAAAGCCGCACTGAGCTAGTGGTGACAGAAAATAGCACTTTAACTGCAGTAAGATATGTCACTGAAATTCTTAATGACTACGTTGGTCCATTTTTAATGGACGTAGGCGAAAATGCCGTTTTTATGCAAGACAATGCCCGCCCGAGCTGTATGCGCTCAGATAGTGTTTGACTCTTTTCAAGAAGTCGGTATCACACATTCACATCACGCATTGAGCATGCATGGGACGAACAGGAACGACGATGTGTACGTCAGCGGAATCCGCCGCCAATCACGCTACGTGAAATGAAAGAAGCTCTAATAGAGGAATGGCAGAATATTCCGCAGCATCGTCTCAAAACCTAGTAGAAAGTATGCCAAATCGCATAACAGCAGTATTGCCTCCGCCCCTCCTGTTAAAAAAAAACAATAAAAATGTTGATTTCATTTTTTTATTTTCATTTAAGCATTTTTATTTATTTTCATTTCTTAAATTTAGTTTTGGTTTCATAAAGATAGGTCAGATACTTTTGAATATATTGACGATTTTCTAACCGACCCTTTTTCTTTGCGGTCCAGTGTATGTTTCTATATTGGCCGCTTATCAAATCAATAGATTATTAAGTTTGCCAAAAGTAAGCCACATTTATATCTGATATATCTATATTTAGTAAGTTTTGTGTTTCAAGTAAGGTAGGATATAAATATACAATTTATCTTGTATGTTACAAAAATAAACTTAACTGATTGAACTGTCCTATATACACTATGATTATGAGTGAAATTATTTTAGTTTTAGTTATTCAGTTTCGCGAGCCATTCCATAAATCTCCATAGAAACTTATCTAACTGATAAATTGCAAAACGAATATATACAGTTGTTATGAATTGCAAAGAAGCGACTATTTTTACAATTGAAATACCCGACCTAGTTAAATAATTTGATTTGCTCAACGTATTTTTCAATCTGCTGTATATTATGTAATAACAACCAAATTATACATAGAAGGTTCATAAACTTAATTAAATACACCTTGCTGTTATATGTCCATTACTTACATTCATATTTTATAAATTAAAAATGAAATTGGAACAATTTTTTATCGCAGCCGAGAGCATAATAATAATATTATAATAAATAAATAACCAAATGTCCAATGAGAAATGTCCAGTGTCAAATGAGTTTGTCAATAATGTAATTAATTATATCGACGAGCGTTAGATGTTCTAACCTAATCGCTACTGAATCGTCCATTCTAGTATCGTATCTCCAATATCGCCGATAAAAACCAAAATAAAACACGAGCGTTCGTCGCGGCGCATGCGCGGCGCGGGCGTTGCGTACGTGACTCGCGACATGGAGGCGTGGCGGTACTTAGCGGCGGCGTGGGAGGGGAGCAGATAGGGTAACCAACCGTACTGATAAATACATATAGTATTGTACTAATTTTATTTTTGTGATTTATCATTTTTATTTAATTCAATGTATAATTGTGCTTTTTGGTTAGTGTAGGTGATTGGGATATTTAATCGTGCTAGTCAAGTAAATAAATAAATAAACTATGTTTCAAGTCTGCGCATTATTTGTCATTGTCAAAATGTTATATTTCAGATCTGTGATTGATAATTTTTTTTTACTCTTGCCATTAAAGTCTTATTATGTATGTATTTTTAAAGATTTATGGTGTTATATCTTTAAGTAGCTTGTTCTAAGAAATACTACAATCAGTCGAAAAAATTTTGGCAACCCTAAGAGCACTGTAAACATTTAGCAATCGCATCGTAGTAAATCCCACGCGCGCCGTATACTATTTACTAACGCTTGCGCCTTCACGGCACCGGCGTGCACCAGTGTGAGTGAAGCCGTCGCTGCTAACATCTAACGTGTAAACAAAGCTCAGCATTTCCTAGTGTTTGGTGTTTAACTTACATTGACATCGAACCGGTGAAAATAACATCGGTGTAGATAACATCGTCTTGAATTGTTTTGCGCAAAAATCAAGGTATCGCATGACCTTATTTATTAAATAGACCTTATTTATCTTTAAAATGAAACAACTTTTACGGATCTACTCGCGTTTATTTTACACATTACTTATTTAATATTTATTCTGACGTTTCGAACCCTTTGCCACCACCCCTGTGACCACGGACCCTGCAAAGGGTTCGAAACGTCAGGATAAACATTAAATAAATAATGTGTAAAATAAACGCGAGTAGATCCGTAAAAGTTGTTTCATTTCAATGTGTAGTGTTCGCGTAAACTTTAGAAAACAATATAGAAATCTTTAAATAAGTATTTAAAATCTGAAAAACATTTGATTTAGTCGATTTGCAAGTTGTTAATAAATGGTTTATTTGAATATATTTAAACAATGACTTTAAAGAAAAAATACTTATAAAGAAATATTTAATTTTATAAATATAGTAATTTTCTCAGAAACTAGTTTTAAGGAAATTACAATTACATGAAACAACCAGAAAACCAATGGTTTGATAACTTTAATAGCGAATGGAGTCTAAATATGTTTGCAAAATATAGAAAGTAACGCAACGTAACGTAGTAGGCTAAAGCCTAATAATACTTATAACAACAGATGTATATTAAATGTTTAATATGTATCATGTGGCTGTACTAGATAAATAACTAGTGGTAGTAACTTAACTAGTGGTCGCCCAGGTTATAGGCCTACATAACCTACCTAATAAATACTATATACGTGACTATTAAGATTATTATTATTTTACATCTTCGGCATGTATTCGGCCTTTAAAAATTGGTGGTTAATAGGTTCGTTAAAAATGATTTCATCAAAATTTTCTGACTAACAGAGCAACAACGGTGAGCTTCACTAGAAATACCAAAAGCCCTTAGCGCATCGGCACGTAACAGCCGCTCTCATACATATGTAACCTCTTTTACTGCGTTCTGTCAAATAAATATATCTAGGTACTTACTAACTGACGCATCATGGTGACCTACATTTAATTGGACAATACATGCGCGATGGCACGTGCTCACCGTACTGCGGAAGCGCCAATGGCCCTACCACCATTTTCTTTTCTAATCTACACAATTTATGTTCAACAAACCAATTTGAACTTTGTAGTCGAGGTGGTAAAAGTTATAAGTAAAGCAGGCTCTAGTCGAGCATTTGTGGCTTGCTCCATTCATTATAACATTATCGCATTGCAAATATATGGCCGTAGATATAATATGATGTTTGTTAGTGTTTATATATTTTTATATTTCCGACCTCCGTAACCGAGTGATTTTGGGTGGCGCCAACTATGAGGTCCCGGGTTTGATTCCCGGTCGGGTCAATGTCGAAAACGAACTTTTCTATATTGTGTCGGGTCTGGGTGGTTGTGGTACCGTCGTCGTTAGCTACTACTAACCTTAGGATGAGAACAATGTATGTGATGTTATCTAATTTTTTATATTTTTTATTTATACATTTTATATTTTGATTGCCGTTTCATTTTTCTCTTTTTTATTAAAAAAAGGCGTATTGCTTTGTGTAATAATTTTCCTAGGTAGTATGAGTTAAACTGCTGGACAAAGGCCACCCCTCTGCGTCTCAACTCATCTTTATCTTAGGCCACTTCATACGAACCCGGCAAAAAAGTGGTCAAGTTCCCCATCTCCGTTTGGCGTGGCACGTCTGCGTTGGCCATCACATAGAACCCAGTCAGTGGCAATCTTCTCACACCTCTTGTTTGTGTTCAACTATGTAAATTTTTATTATTTTTTTCTCAATAAATTAAAATAAATTAATATAATATATAATTATAATAATTAATTAAATGAAAATTAAAAAAAAAGAATTCAAGCTTTTTATTTTTTATAAATGTAAAATAAATAAAAATGCGGAGTTTTTCCAGTATTTTCGTAAATGTAGATTGGTTACAGATGTGCCGTTTTCACGCATTTTAGTACTTTGTGTTGTCTCCGCGAGCTAGCAATACTGCTGTTATGCGATTTGGCATACTTTCTACTTTGTTTTTGAGACGATGCTGCGGAATGTTCTGCTTTTCCTCTATTAGAGCTTCTTTCATTTTACGTAGCGTGATTGGCGGCGGATTCCGCTGACGTACACGTCATCCCAGTTCGTCCCTTGCTTGCTCAATGGGGTTTAAGTCAGAACTGCGTGCTGGCCAATCCATGTGTGTGATACCGACTTCTTGGAAATAGTCAAACACTATCTGAGCTGTATGAGGGCGGGCATTGTCTTGCATAAAAACGTCATTCTCGCCCATGTCCTCTAAAAATGGACCAACGTAGTCATTCAGAATTTCAGTGACATCTTACTGCAGTTAAAGTGCCACTTTCTATCAGTACGGCTTTCGGAAGAAATCCCAGCCCACACGTGGCTCCTGGTACATTCTTCAGGGGTTAACGACCGACGACATGATGACTTCAGAATAATAAAATTTATAAGACAGATACCATATTTATAGCATTTTTTATGTGAAAAAACAAACAAATGCGAAACAATTGATTTGAATTTTTTGGCACTAAATTCAAAAAAGACCATTTAAAATTTTCAGTTTTTTATACAATTATCAAAAATAAATAAAAAGGATTTATATATTATTTTATATTATTCTTAATATAGTCTGTATTCTTTAATTTAGACTTTATTTCATAAAGCTAGGTCAGGTGCTTTTGAAGACATTGAAGATTTTCTGACCGACCCTTTTTCTTTGCGGTCCAGTGAAGATTGAATGCTCAGAGAAAAACCTGAAGCAAAGTGTACGTTACTTCAACTAATACCTATCGCTTGTGCAATCTTATCTGTAAAGACAAGTAGGTAGCTAAGTGTTTAGTATTCAATCATAATAAACATGAGCGAAATTATATATCTTTTTAAATACTAATCCTGCTTAATCAATCGTAATGAAGTTTCGGCATCGCCATACGACATTTTCACAAGAGGCATACTCTTTTAAACATAAAAATAATTATCTGTGTATAGAAGGCGTAGAGGAAATAAAGGTGGACTGTAACAAAGGAAAGAGGAAAGCAAAGCTAAACGTAAATATTTCTAAGAAAAAGAAATAAACGAAAAAAACGTTGACAAAAAAAGCAATTGGACAAAACAAACGAACGTTGACAGCTTGCTGAAAAAAAAATGTAGGTATAAGTATATTTACAAAGGAGTATTTACTCCGTAACACTCTAATTATATGTTTTAGTTCTTCAATTCAAGGAGGATTTATATTATCTTGTTTTTTTTAGGGTTCCGTACCCAAAGGGTAAAACGGGACTCTATTACTAAGACTCCGCGCTGTCCGTCTGTCACCAGGCTGTATCACATGAACCGTGATAGTTAGACAGTTGAAATTTTCACAGATGATGTATTTCTGTTGCAGCTAAACAACAAATACTAAAAAACAGAACAAAATAAATATTTAACGGGACAATCATCACTAGGCTTGCCAACCGTCTCGGATTTTCCAGGACGTCCCACTTCTGGGTCAATTTTGGGCCGTCCCGCCGTGGCCCTCTGTGGGACGCTTTTTGTCCCGAAAATCAGTGTTAATATGATATAACGGTGGATATAGTATCTATCTCGTACCAACTACCCTCGGGTTAGGTAGTTGGCCCGAGTAATTTGTTACGCATTATTAAAATTTCTTAATAGGTACCTATGCATTGCGTATTTCGCGTCGCGTCGCGATTTTTTTATTAAATGATAAAAAAATATAAGTATGCAGTTTTTTTTTCTAACCATTTTATACGTGGTGTGCTGTGTCCCGCGTAAATTGCCCAAGTCCCGGATGTCAAGCTGGGTAATCCCGGGAATGCCTTTTTTGAAGTTGGCAAGCCTAATCATCACCGTAGCCGCCTCTCTTTGGTTGGTTGATGATTGTCCCCTCCTACGCCTGCGACAACTATCAATATTCAATGTATTTTATTTATAAATACTCATTTATTATTTAAGTTAGGTATCGGACAAGGAAATATTTCACGTTGCATTCAACATTGCATAAAATGGAATTCTGGGATAGTAGAGCTTGTTTTTTTTTCTTTTCAGTTTTTTCTCTTTTTATAGATAATGGTACGGAACCCTTCGTGCGCGAGTCCGACTCCCACTTGGCCGGTTTTTTTTACATTTAGTATTGAGTGATGGTAATTGACGATTGTGATGCTTCCTCTGCTACTTTTGAGATCCCCTTTAGTAAGATCCCACGCTTTGAATCAATTTCGATTCACAGCAGATGATCTATTAGTGCTCGAATTGTTTCACCATTAGAATGCTACATTTGCGCTGAGTAATATAGGCTATATTAAAAAAAAATACACCCGTGCAAAGCCGGGGCGCGCCGCTATGTATTTATATATACTCCAATGTCTCCAATGGAATTACCCCTTGGCCCTTCGTTATCTAACGTTTCGCCAAGTTCATTTCTCACATCGCATTCGGACCACACAACGCGCTATAGTCCACCACTATTGGCACATCGTAAAACAACTAACCAATAAAATGGCACGTTTATGGGTTGTAAACGCTGCCGGTATGCACTCGGAGTACTCAGCTACAATACTGATTACGTCATTTTGTTTTGCTATCTATCACACTCGGTTGTTTACAACAAGACGACCTAGAACTTGGCACATGAGCTGTCGACAGTTGACGATCGTCCATTAATAGTTAGCTTTTGAGAAGAGAAGAGAAACTTTTTGGCAATTGTCAAATCGATATTCTTTTGTTGATGTGTTAAGGGTGGGCCGACCAAAAAATGCCAAAAATGCAGTTACGGTTAAGTAAATATAATTGAAAATACTATCGTATTAAATGAACAAAATATATATTTAGTATCATAGGGAACGTGTTTACAATTTGTCAGAACCATAATTTCATAACACGCTATAGTTTTTTCTACAATATCAATTAAAGTTGGGCAAAGATCATGAAAACGAGTGGCGGCGTTTAGTAGATTTCTTATAGTTTATCTAAATTATTGTACCTCTGATTTTGTCTAAACAATCATCAATGGATAAACTACAAATTGCTAGACTACATTTTTTATTCATCAAGTGGTTATTTAAATAATATTTTTTTATTAAGCACCTTAAATTCCCCATACAAAATTAGTATGGCCGCGCGGCATCAAATAAATATGGACGACGACATTTCAAATAAAACGTATGACACTTGTCACTTACGGACGGCGCACCCGGAATAGCGAAATATGACGTCACTATTTGATGGTATCAAATGAGTGTTTAGTAACCAGTTTTTATACAAAGTTAGTTTTAAAAAAACAGTAGGCAAATTTTCAGAGCGACTCAGCTTAGTAACTAAACAACTTTCTCCGAGTATCATGGGTCGAAATATGCCTAAAATTTGTGAACCCTTCATACATATCAGGATTATCAGGCTGATCACGTCTTTGCTTTAGTATGGGAAATCCAAAAAGTTTGGCATATTCGACCCATGTTGTTACTAGGAGAAAGTGGTTTATTTACCAATTCTGAGACGCTCCTGAAAATTTGGCTACCTACTGTTTTAAATATAACTTTGTATACTTACAAGCTAATTGAACTGTAGGTTGTCTATGCAAGTAGGTTATACTGTCTCACTGTTAGGCAAAAACCTTGCATCATTGAAATCAAGCTATCGCCTCAATTTATATACCTTAGGGCCCTCGCCCACGGCGACTTTTTGTAGCGATGCAGTCGCGCGTTTACGAACGACAGCATCGCTTCTAACGCGCGTTAGTCGCAAATGCAACGCGCTGCGTTGCCAACGCGCTACAGCATCGCGGCTGTATCGATGCAAACGCGCGACCGTGTCGGACGACATCGGGGAGAGAACGGAGGGAGGGTGGCGCGTGAGTGGAGAACCGAGCGTTTGCATCGCGACTGAATCGCGGTTATGTGGGCGAGGGCAAACAGCTAGCGACCGCATCACGAGTGTAGCGATGCGAACACGCCACAGCATCGCAACAAAAAGTCGCCGTGGGCGAGGGGCCTTAATGTTAATTATGTGATACGCTATTATTTACCCATAATATGATGATATAATATAGAGTTTAGACTCCATATAGAGGAACTCGATGGCGCAGTGGTAAAGGCGCCCGGTCTGCGATTGCTTGCGTTAAGCAACTTTTGCAAAAACCGGTCATCGGATGGGTGACCAAATGTTTATCATTTCGAGCTCCTCCGTGCTTCGGAAGGCACGTAAAGCCGTTGGCCCCGGCTGCATTAGCAGTCGTTAACAACCACCAATCCGCACTGGGCCCGCTTGTTGGCTTATGACCCGTGCTCCCTATCCATCCATAGGGAAGGGAAAGCTCTTGCCCCAGCACATAATATGTGGGGACATAAAAATGAGCTATTGTAAATGACTATTACTTTATTGTTAACTAGCGGCATTTTTTTTTAATATACCTAGCCTATGTTACATAGCGCTAATGTAGCATTCTAATGGTGAAAGAATTTTTTAAATCTGTCTAGTAGTTTTTGATTTTATTCGTTACAAACATACATGCAAAAATACAAAGCTTTCCTTTTTATAATATTAGTATAGATACCGAACTATTTATTCATTATAATTATTTTATATATTACATAAATAAATATAAATGTAAACATAAATATGTAACTCTAAAGCTATTTCATTAGATATAATAGATAGAATGAATCCTTTTGAATTTAGTAGAAAGTTTTTATACATTTAGGAACTTACAGACACCTGCACATTAACCTATCGAAAACAGCCGTCAAACTTCAATAAAAGTTTAACCATATATGCCATACTAGCGGCCGCTCGCGGTTTCACCCGCGTGGTTCCCGTTCCCGTGGGAATATCGGGATAAAAGTATCCTATGTGTTAATTCAGGTTATAAACTATCTGTATGCCGAATTTCATCCAAATCCATCGATCCGTTGCAGCATGAAGAAGGAACAAAAATACGAACATACATACACACAAACTTGCGCATTTATTATATTAGTTTAAATGCCATATAAATAAAGTTCAAAGTCTATTGAAAAAAATTGACAGTTCGGTAGTCTGTTGTGCTGACGTGTGTACACAGTATCACCAACAATATACAACTTTATTTTTAGTTTTTACAAAACCTGAAAACTGTTTGTTCAGAATCAGTAACAGAATCGATTTCAATATTTTTTATACCATGTTACATTTTGAGCAAATTATATTTACAAAATCTCGAATAAAGTATTACCCTACTAAAAAACACAACGGGACAGCACAAAAAGCTTGTAACTTCGTGAGTTTTCAAGATATTATTTTAATTTTTTTGTACTGATTCTGTAAATGATAATATTTGACCCGTGTTTCGATTTTTGTATAAACTAAAAATAAGGTTGTATATTAATAATAATATTAATAAGCGTATAATAATAATAACAATAAATCTTTGTTTGTTTCATTACAAAGCATAGTGAAAATCTTAACTTAATAGGAGTGACATTTCATGGAAATAAACATTGTAAAATACGGTTGAACGGTAACGCCTGTTCTAGTTATCTCGTTTATTAAAAAAACTTCATTTATTTATTTATTTATCATTCAAATACAAGTGTCCCTGACACAAAAGAAACTTAAAAAGTCTCCGTCGCTGAATATCATAAAAGCAAAACATAATGTTTGCAAAATATCATATTAGCGAAACACCATATTCGCAAAACATCATATTCTCAAATCACCACATTCTTACAATACTAGTCAGTGCTAATTAAATAGAACTAATTTTACGTTTTGATACAGGTGCATAGGAAACCGTTATAGAATTTTAAAGCGGCCACTGCACAAGACTCTGGGTCTGAATCGCAGGAACCATTACAATTATAAATTAAAACTACAGTTACTAATTATGACAGACGATAACGGCACCCCCCAGGCTAATGGACACTGATATAAAAGATTTCTCACACATCCCTTTGGCGTTACCACTAGGCTATGGTGGCGTGCTACCCGGGGCTGGGCAGCCACTACGTGAAACACGTGGACAACCCCAACAAGGACGGCCGCTGCATCACCGCCATCTACTACCTCAACCTCGGCTGGGACGTGCGCCGCTGCGGGGGCCTGCTCAGGTCAATATCAACTCTATTTAAAAGCAAATTAAGTCGAAATAACGCTACGATCAATAATAGCACTAGATTTCCAATATACCATCCCTGATATACAACCTTATTTTTAGTTTATACGAAAACCGAAACACGGGTCAAATATTTTCATTTAAAGAATCCGTACAAAAAAAATTAAAATAATATCTTGAAAACTCACGAAGTTACAAGCTTTTTGTGCTGCCCCGTTGTGTGTTTTTAGTAGGGAATAATTTATTTGAGATTTTGTAAATATTATTTGGTCAAAATAAAAAATATTGAAATCGATTCTATTACTGATTCTGAACAAACAGTTTTCAGGTTTCGTATAAACTAAAAATAACATTGTAGATCCCTGGATAACCGGTCCACTGCTGTGACCGCTGAGCTATCGATACTTTGTGATTTACGCTGCAAGCCAGCGGTGTATTAAGACACTGTTGCCCTCACAAAAAGAAATTACGTTTTTATCGATTGTCAAATACTTGCCATAGTTTTCTTTGTGTGAGGGAAAACAAAAATTAAAATAAATGATTTTAATTTGGCTTTATTGTGAACATTGTGCAGGGTGTTCCCGGAAGGCACGGACCAGGTGGCGGACATCGCGCCCATCTTCGACCGCATGCTGTTCTTCTGGTCAGACCGCCGGAACCCGCACGAGGTTCAGCCCGCCTACAGCACCAGGTACCTTACGTTAACGGCATACGATCTAATTTACAACGACAGTGCGAGCGCAGAAAAGACTGGCTTGCTGAGCTCACATGAGGTACAGCACCAAGTACCTTACGCCAACGGCATATGGTCCAATTCTCAATGACAGTGCGATCGCCTTGTCGAGCTCACATAAGGTGCAGCCCGCCTACAGCACTAGGTTAGGTACCTTACGCTAACGGTATTAGGGCTATTTTTGAATGACAGTGGGATAACAGAAAATACTGCCTTGTCGAGCTCACATGAGGTTCAGCCCGCCTACTGCACTAGGTACCTTACGCCAACGGCAAAGGGACTAATTAACAATGACAGTTTAACCTCAGAAAGTCCTGAGAACTTACCATGAGTTCTTAGAGCAGTTAATCTCTGGTATTGCTGCAATGTTTTTGCAGTTGTGAAAACGAGACACGTGTATACACTGCTGCACGCGTCTCGTTTTCACAACTGCAACATTGTAACAATACCGCTTTAAGAGCACATTGTTACCCACCTGTTTACATAAACACACCTACCTACTTGATTTGCTTTTGTTTTGCCTGAAAGAAATTCGCAGCTGAACCCCCACGGGTTATTTTTGTGGTACATTAGACCACCACAACGTGTCAAATTGTCTCAATAGACTTTGAACTTTAATGTTAATGGCATAAGGTTGAACATTTATTGAAGAAGTTTGGAAGTTTTGAATTAAGTTGGTGCAGTGCAGGCATCTGTACTTCGGTTAATTTTGATTTACTAGTAATTTTATTAATGTAATATGTTGACGGATGTATAGTCGACAATGAAATTGCTTTACCACCTTAGAAGTGAATTTTGTTTGCATATAATAAAACAACAAGTTCTATTTTTGTTTAAAAAACCAAGTGACAGATACGTTGTCATTATTGACAATGAGCCTTCACGAAATTTTATTGTAATGGAAGTTTTTGTCACAAGTGATAAAGCAATTACGTGCTCGGCTATACATCTATTGGGTAAACCCATTACTGCCTTACTAATAAACAAAGAATAAGCTTCGATTAGTTATTCCGTGTTTTGTTCCTGTCATGTAAACGTCATTTCAAATTATGAGTAAAAGAGACAAAACATGGAATGGCTATTCGGAACCTATTCTTTGTTTATTTGTAAGGCACTTACCCCCTTACAAATAAATAAAGAATAAAGTCGGAATAATTATTCCGTGTTTTGTTCCTGTCATTTAAAAGTCCTTTCAAATTAGGGTAAAAGAGACAAAACACGAAATAACTATTCGCAGCTTATTCTTTGTTTATTTGTAAGGCCCTTAGGGTTTTAGAGACTAAGGTTACTAAGAAACAATAAAGGAATAAAAATATACGAGGTGTAATGCAATCTCTTTAGTAAAGATATCTCAAGCATACCTTTTGAAATACTCATTTTGTTAATAGGTATAGTGATAGGGTACTGCCCAGAAGTTAACTGGATCTTCATTGTCATTTTGTGCCATCTTCATACTGAAGTTTGGAGATTAGTATACAAAATTTTCTGTGATCCCATATAGCTTGTTTTAACTGGCGATAACTAAGTTCGAGGAGCTCGATGGCGCAGTGGTTAACGCGCCCGGTCTGCGAGTGCTGAGGTTAAGCAACTTTCGCAAAGGCCGGTCATCGGATGGGTGACCAAAAATGTATCATCTCGAGCTCCTCCGTGCTTCTGAAGGCACGTAAAGCCGTTGGTCCCGGCTGCATTAGCAGTCGTTAACAACCACCGCACCGCATCGGGCCCGCGTATTGGTTTATGGCCAGTTCTCCCTATCCATCCATCGGGAAGGCTCGTGCCCCAGCAGGATGGGGACATAAAATGAGCTGATGATGATGATGAACTAAGTCCAGTCCACTTTTTGATGTCGTCCAGCCATTTGCGTCGCGGATGTCCCGGAGCTCTCTTTCCCGGAATTTGTCTTCGAGGATTAGCCAGATTATATTGATCTGCTACCTACTTCTGCTACCAAGCGTACACTACATTTTTAAAAGTTTTTTTTATTTCTCATTTCAGATATGCCATCACTCTCTGGTACTTCGATAGTCAAGAACGAGAAATAGCGTTAAAAAAATACAGTAAGTACAATATATTTTATTTAACGAACACAATGTTTCATAATGTTTTATCTGTTAGCCCACGTGTATCAGATAAGTGCGGTCATAATTGAAAAACTCTAAGGTGTATGCGATCTAGATCTTGTATGTAGTAGTTATTAGACATTATTATTTACTTTTATTTGTCATGCAAATGCTAACTAAATATTTATAGTGACTTCATTCGCGTCAGGAGCACAAGCAAGCAGAAATGATCACAAGTGTAAGTACACAGAGGTTATTGAACCACTAGGGCTGTGACTTGTCTATTTTTATGTGACGTCACAATAGAAATATTTAATTAAAAATTGCATGACAAATTAAAGTGAATAATTATGTTTAAGGAACTCTGCATACAAGATATACATATATAGATACTAGATTGAATACACTTCAGATTTTTTCATTATGATCACGCCTATCTGGTAACAAGTAGTATTAGTGGTGTGTCAATTAAAACATATAGAACTCGTGACATCATCTCAAGGCCTTGCTAAAATCCAAAATTAATTCTTTCAGAATAAAGAATTTAAAAAGTCAAGATACGATACGAAAGTAAAATTGAAAAATATGAAATATTGTCAATTAGGTTTAAAATGCTGTAGCAGGCTCTGTACTATCTCTCAAATGCTGATATCATAATAGGGAAATTGACGACAACAGTAATTAATAATATAAATTGAATTAAATATTTCATTTAAGAACATTTAACGTATAAATGGCATCAGGTAGGAAACAGTTCTTTAAAAAGACCCATTTTTTAATTGACCTAAGCATGATTTTTGTAACATAAAAAGTACAAAAATACAAAAATACAAAGCTTCCTCTTTATAATAATAGTATAGAAGTATAGATGTATGACTAACACGTGTCACAATCGTTTATATTGGATGTTACCTGAACAATTATCGAGTATGAGGAAGTTTCAACCGCAATTGTTTAGAGTTTACATGGCGCGAGTCACGTACACTTTCACAACAATGCTCACAGCTTGGAGAATTGCATGAATCGTGAATAATACGCGATGTATGTATTCTCTTATTACATACATAGATGTACATACATTTACGCCTGTAATCCCCGAGGGGGTAGTCAGAGTCCAAACAGCAGAGAGGTACTTGAGCCACGTTTTAAATTGTACAAGTAGTGATAAATAATAAGCCCATCGCCTACACAATCACAAACTCAATGTCCCATTAGTCTCCTCTGACGACTTCCTAAGGAAGTAAGCAGATGTCACATTTATTTTTAATCGCCCAGGGGGCGATCTTTAAGAGCGTTTACGCCGCACACTAGCGCCGCCAATGAAAAAATAAACATATCTAGTAATTAGAGATAGAAAATCAAATTATGCTCAACAAACTATTTGAATGAAGTAATTTTGCATTTTTACATCACCTAATGAACACCTGACATGTTATGGTTTAGTTAAATACAGCGTTATAGTTAAAAGTGGCCATAACGTCTTATTTAACAAAACCATAACATGTCAGGTGTTCATTAGGTGAACGAATAAACGATTACTTAGCACCTATAATTTTTCGATGTAAAATAACTCTTAACAACGGTTTAAATACAGCTTGCACATCAGCTGTCCAATTTCTTCAATGAATGTTCAACCACATGCCATAGACTTTGCTTATCTTCTTGACTTTTCTTGACTTCTTACAAATAAACAAAGAATAAGCTCCGAATAGTTATTCCGTGCTTTGTCTTTACTCTGATGACAGGAACAAAACACGGAATAACTATTCGGACCTTATTCTTTGTTTATTTGTTAGGCATATAATTTTATTAATTTTATTTTTTAATATTTTACTGGTAAGCGCAGTGCCTTGATCTCACCTGATGTTAAGTGGTGATAAGGCCAATGATGGAAGCGCACTTCACCCGGGATCCTCAACTACTGGGGCACTGGCTGTCTTATCTCTAGCTGCCGGAACACAACAATGCTACAAACATTGACGTTATGGCGTATATTTAGATAAGATGGTGCTAGCTAGCCAGGCGGACAAACAAGCCCTACCACCAACTAAACCGAGTACTCAAACATGTAGCCCCCGCTGGGACTCGATCCCGGGACCTTTGGGTCTAAACCGGTGGTCTTAGCCACTAGACCATAAAGGCGGTAAATTGCGGTTAAGAGCGTTTACGCCGCACACTAGCGCCGCCAATGAAAAAAAAAACATATCTAGTAATTAGAGATAGAAAATCAAATTATGCTCAACAAGCTATTTGAATGAAGTGAGTAATTAAGCATTTTTACGTCACCTATTGAACATCTGACATGTTATGGTTTTGTTAAATAAGACGTTACAGCTAAAAACGGCCACTTTTATAACTATAACACTGTATTTAACTAAACCATAACATGTCAGATGTTCATTAGGTGACGTAAAAATGCTAAATTACTTCATTCAAATAGTTTGTTGAGCATAATTTGATTTTCTATCTCTAGTTACTAGATATGTTTTTTTTTTCGTTGGCGGCGCTAGTGTGCGGCGTAAACGCTCTTAAATTGTAAATTGGCGGTATTGAGGTAATTTGACAGTTTGTGGTAGGAATCTACTAATGTGTAGGCTGTGTGTACATAACCAATATTAATCATGTACGTTAACTGAAGTCTCTGAGTGCGGCAGTATGTGTATATTACATATTACTTTTAGTTTATGATTTCTGAGTTAAAATATCTTTTGTGTTGTCCATTAGAAGAGGAGCAAGCGTCTATTCTTCAGCAACTCACCAAAATCAAATAAAGTACGTCACGTACTGCCATAGTGGTCGACGCCGCGCCTGAGGTATACTTGTGTACCTCGATTTTATAATGTAAGTGGCTCCTTAATTAATTCTTTATTATAACTTGCACAAAAGATCCCAATGGGTCGAAGTGCTACTGTGAGAAGGAAACCTCAGCAGGCCCCACTAGGATAAGATAAGATAAGATAAGATTGGGTCAGCGAATGTAGTTCTTGCACCTATATCCTCGTAACTCCACGTGACATGGGAAGGCTTGACCCCTACATTGAGACAAGTTTGTTGGTTGCTGCTATTATGTTACATTTCAAATATGTTTCTACTTCTAATATTATGTTTCTTATTTGTTTTCAGGGTGTTACCTCAAGCAATAAGACATTGTTAAAAACTTTGGAGTAACGATTTTATTTCAATTTTTTTTTGTTATTTAAAATATATTCTGCGTCCATAATCCTTGTGATTTTTCATATTACATTATTAATTGTGTTGCTCCGTGAGATGTGAAGCATGATTTTACTACCTACAACTATATCTGTGAGTTAGCTTATACCACTGTGAATGATGATGTGTGTGATAATTGATAGATAATCATCAGGCACTTATATACTTTAATTTATTATACAGGTCGTTTCTATGTAGAGTCGCCTGCACATGAGGACTATCCAAAATCGACAAATTTCTACAATTAATGTTCAACCTTATGTCATAGACATAAGGTTCAAATTCTATTGAGGAAATTTACCGGGAGTCTACCGTGCAGGCGTGTGTACAATGGCCTGTTTAAGTATAGCACCGTTTAAAGTTATATATGAATTTACATCTCGTGTCCTTTGTCTTGTATAAACTATAACTGTCGCCGAGACAGTAAGTCATGTAATATTAGTATAGTTATTATGTTAAATGTATACACTGATTTTAGTTTTTTTAGCGAGGCAAAAAAAGTATTATATATTTTGTTGATCGATATGTATTTTTTGTTAAACATCGTAACTTTAGTTAGAGTTGATACAGCTGTCACTGATGGTCTTCACGCTCTCGTGTTAAAAAATACTCTTTTTATTATTCTTTGTTGTAACAAACTATTTTAATTTTAAATTACACGCATATTATTTCTCTTCAATTGTTTTTCTAACGTTTTAAGGTTTTTCTTTAATCTCTCTCAAATATAAACTGTTTTCACGTTTTTCAAATTGTACTTTGTTGTTTTTGTATGGCTCTAAAGCGGGATTGACTCCCGAAGTCTGGTACGTCACATGCGTAATCAGCCTAAGAAAGGAAGTTATATTTTCAATACGTTCTGAGCCACATTAGTGCCTTATATAGTTATCAATCGAGGCAAAATATAATCGCATAGGTTTGTTGCCAAACATACGACTCAATGTCAGCGGCAAAATAAACTTTATTCCTTCTTACTACTTCAAGTTTCACATCAGTGCACAGTAAAAAGGCTTGAGACTGATTAATACTACAATCGTGTATATGAGCATTAATTATTACTACAATGTGGTATATTTATTTATTGACATATTTATAAAAGGAAACATTTATTGTTATGTAATTTAACGTTTGCCTATGTTTTAAGTAGATTACTGCCGCACTTAGAAACAATAATAAAAACCTAGAACTTATGATTTTTCATTGTAAAAACATCTCTAATGATGCGGTTGTAAGCGCTCTTTCGGAATGAATAATTTTAGGTACTAAGTAATGTTGAACGTGAATTGACGTCTCTGCGTGCGGCAGTAAGTTTTGTTTTCCCTTTTATTATGGTTTTATTAATCACAGAATAATAATGATTGTTCTGAAAGAACGGTTTGTGTTATTTGAAAAAAAAAATCTTACTTATTTTAATTAAAATTATTACCTTACCTCATCTTCAAAGTTTAAAAAAGTGAGAATAGAATGTTTAATAAACTATTTATTATTGAAAAGATATAAAAACAACAAAGTTAAAATAGTGAACTGTAATCATTTTAATATTAAAATAAATAATCTGAGCACTTAATACAACTTTAAAATAGTTTTTTCGATTGATACGTTTTGTGAGAAATATTATAAAATTGTACCTA
The DNA here is from genome assembly GCA_947562085.1 of Eudonia lacustrata. Classification (NCBI taxonomy): domain Eukaryota; kingdom Metazoa; phylum Arthropoda; class Insecta; order Lepidoptera; family Crambidae; genus Eudonia; species Eudonia lacustrata. The sequence goes on along the minus strand of OX387326.1, from coordinate 5,407,178 downwards.
ACTGGTATGTTTTTATCAAAAAAAAATCATTATGATCAAACTTAACGTTTAGTTATGAATTAAAAACAACAATACACTTTAAACATCCAATGACAGGAACCGACTTTATAAAACTACACAGTATTTGTGTAAGAATGTATACCTACCTAAAAGAAACATTTCCTACTAACCATCTTGTAACCTATTCATTAGACAATAAGATGTAATCTAGTAAATTAATAGTTACTTTCCTCTTGTTAATAATTTTCTATTCTGTTAATTGTAAATATCGCAATAAACATTTGTGGCGAAACAAGTGAAGAAGTTAACGTTATTGTAAGGTGTGTAAAAAGATATATAGTATTGAATTTTATACAATTATGTAGGATTAGTATAATAGATAATTAAGATTGATCATTTTCCTATGAGTACGAGTTTAGTGAAATTTTTATTTGTGTTTCACAGCCAACAGGGGCCTTTCATGATCTCTTAGGACAGTATTACTGCAATGTTATTGCAGTTGTGAAAACGAGATGCGTGTATAGACGTCCCGCTTTTTCGGTCCGATCCTAACCCCTTGGACAATCTAGTAGAGAACGGGGTACGTACTATTGCGATATGCCGTTCCTTCTAGAAAATCTCTGACGCTGTTCACACATCTTGAGGAACCCTTTAAGTTTCTCGTTGCCCCTAAAAAAGTCCGGTAACGCTGAAAATGCCGTCTAAGACACCCTGCTACACACTACTTTAAAGTTTATACTGACACCCCCCACCAACCTTACGGTTATAAAGTTAGGTGTCAGACATCCTTGCGCAAGCACAAGGGACCGTCTACGTCAGGTCATAACGCCAGATCAAAACACGCCGGTACGCATCCTTCATCCGGTACTTTTAAGACTAGTGTCTCGAGCTAGTTGCCCCGTGGACACGTAGTCCACTACCTAATATCCAGATAGGTTACCGGAGCTGTAAGCTCGCTCACTTCTCGTTGCACTAAGAGTAACTAAGACTGACTGGCTAAGACAATCGGCAAGCTCCAAAAAAAGTCTTGTTTTCACAATCGCAACGACACTGATACAATACTGCTCTAAGGCTGGTTTCAGAGTCACACCCAATATTACACATAGTCTATGGTCACGCCGACCCGACACGCGCGGGTGGCAAACGCGTCTCGTAAACGCGCTGATGACCCGCGCGCAACTCTGAAACGAGTTTAGTATGACGCAGCTCATCGGCTCGGACAGTCGCGATGACACCTCTCATAATACATATATTAGTTACTAGCGGCCGCTCGCGGTTTCACCCGCGTGGTTCCCGTTCCCGTGGGAATATCGGGATAAAAAGTATCCTATGTGTTAATCCAGGTTATAAACTATCTGTATGCCGAATTTCATCCAAATCCATTCAGTAGTTTTTACGTGAAAGAGTAACAAACATCCATCCATACTTTACAAACTTTCGCGTTTATAATATTAGTATTATTTATTACCTTTGGAAAAAAGGCAACGGCGAAGACGTATACAAACACATCCCTATAATTCTACTAGATTACTGAGAGGTGCATTTTCTACATCTTTCTTGGATTTAAGAGAACATGATGGCAAGTTTATCAAGCAGTTACTCATTTTGACGATTTCTTTTGTCGCGCGATAGTACGTGCCAGCGCGTGCGATCAGCGTGACTGTGTAACGCACACTGGACACAACACAAAGACTCGTCGACAGCGCGCGGTTGAGACGCGCCGACTAACCGCGTTTTAAATTTAATCAGTGCGGGTAGTTTTCACTATGGAACGGTACAAGGCAACACCTCGCTCGTGGCTCGCGTCGCTTACCACCCGCGCGGGCGTCAGCGTGACTGAAACCAGCCTAAGAGATCATGGTTACCTACCTGGGCCCATCTTTGTTGTCTGTGTGTGATGTATTTGATACGACGATAAGGTTCATAAATGATTGATAATACAGAGGATTTATATGAAATTGAAGTATATAAAAATGTGTGCAAGTGTTAAACTAAATTATACCTACACGACTCTATGGACCTCTTATCGCCAACCCCTGTCCTGTCGTCCAACGAAAATATTTGACACTAAATTATGGTTTTACGTTACACGTGGTTTTGTGATCAAAAATGCTATTAAATTTTCATTTAATATGTTTTGACTTTCATTTGTTGTAGCAAATATTTTAAACAACATTAACATTATTTTATCTAGGTCAGAGATAGCCAGAGAGGCATCTGTGCCCCAAAAGAAGGCGGGCCTGCCACTGCGCGACTGCAAAACAGAGGACGCTGACATTCACATATTCACCAAAATTAGTTTTCAAACCCATTTCATTTTAGAATAAATATTATAAACGGGATTATTACCATGTTTATTGTAGTGTTTGAGTATCCGATATTTCGGCACAGTTGCATGCGCCATGATCACGGATGTAAGGATGTATGTACATCCGTGATCATGGCGCATGCAACTGATGACCCGCTGAGTACTTAATAATCCCGTTAATAATATTTATTCTAATGTAAGTGACCATGATAGTTTAAAAAGTTACATTTCATTTTAATTGTATTTTGGATCAAGTTTTGATCATAAAATGTTTACACGCATGTCACTTAACTTTTTTTAAACATACATAATATTAGTGCATAGAATATGAAATGAAATGATGGGTGGGTGGCTATCAAAAACCTAGAAAATGAACATAAACACCCCAGTCTGACTTAATATCAGTCGTCATTGAAATGTTTTCATCAAAATATAGAACATTTTGTTGGTGTTGGTTGCATAAGTCCACCTACCTGACTTGGTTACTGTCGCCATAGCAAGAAACTAATTAGCATTGTGTTGCAAAAGTTAAAGATAGATAGCCAGTTCCATAGTAGGATAGGTATGCTTACCGGATAGGATAACGGGTGAAGTGCGTTTCCAATCTTATTGCCAACAAGTAAGATGATTTATTAACCTTTTTACCGCCAACAACTTCTATAGAAGTTCGAGATTTTCGTGCCGTCCACGCCAGCACTTCTATAGAAGTTCTTCTTTGTACCTAATTTATTAAAATACATTTATACGTTGGCGTACAGCGGGACATCGCGTGCAGGATAGTTGGGCGGTGAAAGGGTTGTGTAATAAAGAACTGAAAAAATAACATATTAGGTAAGTATTCTTACGTTATCCGAAACATCGTTGGCTTCACTATTAAATAATGAAATGCCAAATTAACTTCAGATCTTTCATATTTTTCTATACGTCATTTTGGGAAACATTTATTTTGTAGTTTTATTATTTATTTTTGTTTACGTTCACTGAAAACCGTTAATCGAAATGGAGTTTATACCACCAGTCTCAAATATAGATATTGATTCATTAGGCCGCGTCACCTCCGAGATGCAGGCGAGGTTGCGGCGAGAGTACCTCATGTCGGAACAAGATTCTTTCGACTTTAGCATTACGGTAAATGTCCTATACAAGCATTAGATACCTACATGGTGGTCCCCGAACCCATGACTCTGTCAACCTTGGTCTTGGTAAGTACTTGGCCTCCATATGTGATGACAAGGCCGCAGGTGGAAGGTCCCTTCACCGGGAGTCCTCAACTACTGACGAACCTAACCTTATACCTAACTGTCGAAACACAATGATGCTGTTGTTAACCTTTTTACCGCCAACAACTTCTATAGAAGTTCAAGATTTTCGTGCCGTCCACGCCAGCACTTCTATAGAAGTTCTTCTTTGTACCTAATTTATTAAAATACATTTATACGTTGGCGTACAGCGGGACATCGCGTGCAGGATAGTTGGGCGGTGAAAAGGTTAATGTTATGTATCATCATTATCATCATCAGCTCATTTTTATGTCCCCACTGCTGGGGCACGAGCCTTCCCTATGGATGGATAGGGGGAACGGGATATAAACCACCACGCGGGCCCAGTGCGGATTGGTGGTTGTTATCGACTGCTAATGCAGTCGGGACCAACGGCTTTACGTGCCTTCCGAAGCACGGAGGAGCTCGAGATGATACATTTTTGGTCACCCACCCGATGACCGGCCTTTGCGAAAGTTGCTTAACCTCGGCACTCGCAGACCGGCGCGTTAACCGCTGCGCCATCGAGCTCCTCAATGATATGTATGGCGACTAGAGATTCAGAGACCAGCGAAAAGCGGTAAAGTATGAGGTCCTAGACTTAAGAGGCACCGTCGGTTTGTTCCCCTCTAGATCTCGATCTGAACGCTTTGAAGAATCTTGCAGAGGACAGGCCCAATCTTGCGTAATACCATCCCTTCTCGAAACCTGAGGATGTTCGTTCATTACGGCCAAAATAAGAAGACCTCTCACTGACACGGAACCTTTCAGCAGCTGCGCTTGAACTGCCCCCCGACTGCCTAACCGATCGCTTTGACTACGCGTATAGTTTATGACGTCATCTTGCCACCTCGCACCGCCTATGAAAGCAATATCAAAAGCTAAAGGCTATAGCTTTCGATATTGCTTTCATAGGCGGCACGAAACGACAAGATGACGTCATAAACCACACACGAAGTCAAAGCGATCGGTTAGGCGGTCGGACCCCTGGTCCGAGATTCGTGTCCGTGAAGGGTCTATGTATGTACTCAAGCACTGTACGGCACGAGCTTGACAAAGGAACAACGGCAATAAGTATCTTCTCAAAAAAAATGTGTTAAAATCTTGGTTTACTTTTCCTGTTTCCAAATAATCTAATCTAATAAAATGATAAATTGGTCTTTATTCTCTTTGCAGGACAGTGACAGTCGTGTGCACGATATATATAGGTTCGTGTAATTCGTTTTGTAGTATTTCTTTAGGTAGGTACAGTCAACAGCAAAGGTAACTGATGATTGGTTAAGTTTCAAAATATGAAATCAGTATGAAAATCAAAACTTTTTAAACGCATATCGAAGAACCTTCGAGTGTCTACTAGTACCTGCAGACTTTGACTGTAGTTATATAGAAAATACCGACTTACACTATCGAAACTTCATTTTGAAATCTAGTAAACATCATCTACTTTGGCTGTTCACTGTACCTACTTAATTATTTGAAAGTCAAGTCGTATTCTTTTTGACACGATTTCCCGTACATATGGCGTAGGTAAATCATTTGAAAAGTCAAAGCGATGTAATTACTGCCAAGATTTCCCGTAAATAGCGGCACTAGCATCACCAGCTAATTTTATGACCCTACTACCTACTGGGGCACGTAACCTAAACCACCACGCGGGCCCAGTGAAAATTGGTAGTTTTTAACAACTGATAATGCAGCCGGGACCAACTTTGGTCACCCATCCGATGACCAGACTGAGAAAGTTAACTTCGGCAATAGCAGACCAAGCGAGTTAACCATAGCGTCATCGAGCTCCGAACTGTAGGTAACTACAGTACTATGCATATTTTGTATTATAATATTTAGAGAATCTGTATTGATGAGGCTTCAAGTTCAGTATTAGTAGTATACTATTACGTACTTATTCTGTGGTATTAGCCAAATCTGCTGTTTTATGTCTATGAACAACCAAGCCACCTATATACCTACTCGTAAAAGGCTTCAATTTTTTAATTTTGTTTGACACAATTTGCTTTTACAGTCTGCCTAATTTCCAAGCTTCGCTCTTTTCCACAATCCTCGAGGACAGTCTAATGGAAATGCGTATACTTGGTAAGTTAATCAAAATTATAGTCCGCACATACGCCGCCGCGCCGGCGCACACAAACTGTGTTGTTGTGTAAATGAAACTCTAATAGTATCACATTGCCAATCTGCGCTCAAGTCACTCATATCGCCCCGGATCGACTCTGGCCTTGTTCTAGAAACCACCAAAGCTCTAACAAGCTAGGTGGACATCAAGGTGAGATTGATCTGGGTCCCAGACCATATGGGAATCCATTGGCAATGAGATGGCGGATGCACTGGGCTCGGAGACTCATTGGTCCTGAGCCGTTCGTGGCACTTGCACCAAGTACCATTAACAAGGCTTTAAAAGATTACATCGTAAACAGGCACAACATCGAAAGGAAAGAGCAGCCGGGAATGAATACTCCAAATCCTTCCTAAGCGAAAACGCCTTAGGACAGAGTAAGTTCATATGCGGAGGACTTCTACCTAGAAGGCAGGCCCGATTAACCATCGGTGCCTTGACAGGGCACTATGCTACAAAACAAATGCTTCACAGAATGCATCTATCAACAAATAGCTTGTGTAGGGCATGTGGAGAAGAAACGTGAGTCAATGTAGCACCTATAAGTACTTGTGACTGCGACTAGAGAGTCTGGCTAGGAAAAGAATGGGACTCCTGGGGTCGGCCTATCTGAAACCGGAGGACCTCAGGCTCTTCGCTCTTAAGGACGTTTCCAAACTTATGGCATCATCTTTACAGAGGAAGAAGAGTGAAAGGATGGGGTTGCACAAAAGATCCCGATGGGTTGAAGTATTACTGCGAGAGGGAAACCTCAGCAGGCCCCACTAAGACAAGATAACATTAGGGTACATCTATTTAATATTCGCCATGGATATATTAAAAATAATTATTATCAAACAACGTATTATTTGTTAACCGCATTTACTCGTATTTTCGCGGGACTATCTTGATACAAATGTTCCTTAGAGTAAGCGCGGTGGCGACACGATTGGAGGGAAACGTGGCGTTGGCCCACCGTTCGATAAAATAGCTATAAAGTAAGGTTATATGGCTCACTTTATAGTCATATGCTAGCCACGCCCCTACACAAATATCATGTAGTGTCATTTTGGGATCGTGGGATGGACGCGGAGCATCGCAACCTTATATCCTCCTAGCTAGCTTTAACTTAATGATAAGAGGCATCGACCAACCCAAGCACTGGACTCTGCTGAGCATACTACGGGAGCAATCGTACTCGAAGCCGTCTAGCGAATGAGAACCGACTGTAGGGCCTGCTTATAAAGGTCCACGGTGAGGCTGATGGGCGGGGGCCTGTAGCTGATCCTCGAACTAAACATCCATCTAAATGTTTATATAATTTTTAACGCAAATTTTGTTGCGAACAAATTACAAAAACACAAATGTTGAAAAAATTTCCACGAGCAGGATTTGAACCCGCACCCTTCTGACATACCGGGTCAGGTGCTCTCCCAATTGAGCTATCGTGGTTCTAACCAGCCCGCCGAAATTATTCAACACTATTTACTTTTTACTTTGAAAGCCAAAGGCGCCCATTCAATATCAACAACTACCATCATTACCATCGCTTTTTTTTTAACATCCATCTATTTAAACATAGCTAACCTCACCAAGTGGCGCTGCTTCAATACCTTATATTCTCATGTTCGTTTACTTGATCGAATCGTAGCACTGTCTAGTTAGAGTGCCTTGTACGAGATTTATCGCCATTCGTACGGCAAAATTTACATACAATCTTGTGACATATATACTTAATTAATTCCAATTCCATTTCATTTTAATTATATTCAATTTAATTTAATATTATTATTTATTATTATATTATAATGACGGTAGTTGTTGACATTGAATGGGCGCCTTTGGCTTTCAAAGTAAAAAGTAAATAGTGTTGAATAATTTCGGAGGGCTGGTTAGAACCACGATAGCTCAATTGGAAGAGCACCTGACCCGGTATGTCAGAAGGGTGCGGGTTCAAATCCTGCTCGTGGAAATTTTTTCAACATTTGTGTTTTTGTAATTTGTTCGCAACAAAATTTGCGTTAAAAATTATATAAACATTTTAATTTAATATGTGTATGCTAACATGTTAGGTAAATGTGCGATTCTTAACCTCACACTTACCATCACTATAATGTACCGCATTTAATACGAATAAATGTATTAAATTTTTGATTTGAAAAATTTTAACTTTTCTCGTATGTCACCAGGAGGATCTGGCCCATTGCCATACTAATTTTCGTTTTCTTAAACGTGATCGAATTAATACGGATAATAAACTTCTGTCCTGTCCACGCGTCCACGCTATAAGGCATGCGTAGCAAGGGATATACTCCGCATATTACGACCTAAGCTAAGTCTGGACACGCCTTCACACAAAAAAATATTAACACACGAGTTCACAACCCAGTGGAGTGCAACACCGCGCTGCGCCTGATCAAGGCGGGCGTGGATATGACAGGGCTGCTGGCACAGAAGTACTCCGTGCCGCAGCCGGCACACAACGACGAGCTGGACGGCATCGACCACGGGAACCTCCACTGTATCGAGTACAAGGTCAACAAGCTGGACGCTGACAGGTTTGTGGGCACGCTGAATCGACCATGATGTTTAACACCTCGCCTACCCACCTCGAAAGCTATGTGTTTTGTTAATTTCATTGTTGTTTTTCACAAATTCAATTATTTTTATTATTGTTACTATTTTAAGTTTAACAGAGATATCTATATTTAATGTATGCATGATAGAATAAGCAAGCGCTATGCCCGACTACAATCGGAGTGCAAATTTTATTGCATTGTTTTAAAATTGTGGTTTGCATTCTGTTGTCGTGTCAATAAATAAATAAATAATTATGCTCGTGTTAAGTATGGATTCAAAATAGTAAAAGTCTTAACGAAGTTTATAGCGTTAAGGATACATACTTTTTTCTGTGGCAAACTAACTTTGTGGCGAATGTACAACAACCCTTCAAAATCAATTCAAAATTAAAAAAATAACAAAATCATTTATTCAGTTTAGGCTACAAGTAGCTCTTAAGACTGTTACTATGCCATCGGTTCGTAAGTCTACACAGGGCTCCGACCTTGTACTGAGTAGAACCGACAAGAAACCCAGCAAGGACATAGTCTTTTCTCCCTACTGCGTTAATATATTGGACCGATTAAACCACGATTTCTCGCATTCAACCCCAGCATCTTTAGACCGTTTGGCTGCCAACGAAGATTCAGACGTTTACTTTTCAATTTTTGATTACTTGTATTGTATTATATCCGAAGCTTACGACTTCTCGTAATCTGGAAGGACCTAATTGGCTTACACTTACAGCTGTCTAAAGCTTAACTAAGCTCCTCTTTTTCTTCTTTTCCTCTCATTGGTCTGAAATTGTTTGTATCCCACAGGAAAATGATGCAAAACACCTGGTTATCCCTGTACCAGGATTTATCACAGCGCAGAACCTACACGAGCTTAGCTACTGAAGTTAATTCGATCCTGGACAGGCTCAGCCGTTACATCTTAATTAAAGACGAAGAAATCCAGAACAAAATGTCAGTACAGCCTTTATTTTTTTTAGTAGGTATGTAGTCTGCTAAGCGGTATAATAGTCTACCGGTGTTCCCGGACCGTTGCGTAGGCTTGCCAGATAGCCGGGAAATCCGTGATTGTCCTGGGTTACGTGTCTTGTCCCGTGTCCAGGAATTACACTGTATAGTTCCGGATTAGAAATAAATACCTACCACTAGTTTTTTTTGGTAGGTAGGTAGGTATTTAACTAATTTTTTACCTTAGATATAATTAAAACTTTAAGTGCAAGTAAAGCGATTAACAAAGATAATTCATTTAATTCATGAAATTACTGTATCTGGCAACCCTAGGTCAGACATATAGGTTCCTTCAAGGAAGCTTACTATTTTGTACTCTTTCCTTAAAAGCCGGTTACGCATCTGTAAGTCCTTTGGTGATAGGCGTGGGAGGTAGTGACAGCTTTTCATCAGGCGACACGCTGCTAGCTCGTTTGTCACATCCTAAAAGTATAGTAAAGTAAAATAAAAAAAAGCCTATAATTGTCCTACAGCTGGGCAAAGACCTCCATCATTATAATCAAATCATCACCACAATCGATGGGTAATCTCCAAGTGTCTGTACGAGCCATCGTACAGTTATGTAAAAATATCATCGCCAGCAGTGTGTAATAATATCTGCAAAGAGTGTAGCGGCACCTTTACATGTCAACATCAAAAATTAAAAAAAAAAACAAATTATTTAAAAATTAAAAAATTATTTATTTCCTTCACAAATTAGGTACTTAATGCTAAAGCAAAGTAAGTCAATACAACAATTGAAGGCTAAATGTGAACCTGTGTGGTGCCGGGGATAAAGAATTGCACCACCCCATCTCTTCCCTTGGGTGTCGTAAAAGCCGACTAAGGGACCATTCCAGAGGATGGGCAGCAGCATCTCTCTGAGGTTACCCTCAACCTACTGCGATCGCCAACCCGCCTGCCAAGCGTGGCGATTACGGCAAATACCCCCCATGATTATTTGGGAGAGGCCTTTGTCCAGCAGTGGACGTCTCTTGACTGAGATGATGATGATATTCAATTTATCACATTAAATAAATCAGTGTAAGAGCAGCACTCAATCATAGCGGTTTGATTTCATCATCCCCGAAACACTCTCAGGGTGCCAAGTGCGAGATACATTCGCCATTCGATCACGTTAAGGCGACACACCGCTAAACAATAAATCTCATACGTTTTGATACGAGCGTTTGCGCCCCGTACCATAAGAAAAACTGGTTTTTTGTCCTTCAAATTAAAACTACAAATTATATAAAAAAATGAACTACAATTTTGAAGTGTGTGTTAAGACTAATCTACTAAGAAAATTTAGATGCTTAAATCGGTCTGGTTAGCCTGTAAAATGCGAATCTATGTTTTAGAAGAGGTTACTTTGATATTTTTTTCTCTGTTAAAAAAGTTGAAAAATCGTGTTTTTGCATCTAACAAAATGAAGTCAATTAAATGAAAAATCATGTCATCAAATATCACTTTCATATGTTTTGTAATTGTTGGGAAAAATCAAGATCCCCGCCACGTAAATTACCAATGCGTCGTCTTAACGAAAACGAGAATTTGCTGTTTCAATGCCATACTTTTTCGTTTTCGTAAACGTAATCGAATCAATACAGATAGTTAAGAAAACTCATACTAGGCTCCCAGCAAAGCAACTCCAAGTGTGGATAAACCCCACAGTGGCACTGCTTACCTACATTTAAAAAAAAGAGGAGAATCGGAGGTGGAGCAATTTGTAGTTAGAACGAGCGAACGTAAGATTAATAAATCCTACCAATTTTAATAAAGATTTAGGCAGAGCACTCAACAACCTTAGGCCCGATATTTCAATCCTCAGATATATTTTATGTTTTTTTTTTTTTATACTTAGCTCGGCAAATGACTCCATCCCACCTGATGTTAAGTGGAAATGAAGTCCAGACGCGAAGACAACTGGTGCAGCGTGGAAACAAACGTAGCATCAGTCTGTGGTTTTATCCAACGAATAACATTGTCACTGTGTCATATTTTCTTGAGAATCTGTCATTATGTCAAAATTATTCAATGAATAAACTTTAAACTGACGATTGAAAAATCAGCCCTTAGCCAAGTACCATACTTTCAAGTTATTTTCTCCCCCAAGATCCCGAAGAGAGATAATCAAGCAGTTAAGGCAACACCGTAATCACGCCAAGACTGTCTTCTATGACACCGACTTGATCGTTGACGAGCTCAGAACGGCAATTGAAGTAAGAAGTGTTTTTTTTTTCCTTAGTTAATGGTTTCTTGTTGTTTTTAGTTAAGTAGCCAGTGTCAATGTAACTTTTTCTTACAAGTAAAATAAGGATTAAAAAATCGCCCCCAGGACGCGGCGTCGAACGCAGAGATCCGCAGACGGTACGTGGACAGCTGGCAGCGCGCGCGCACCGAGCAGAACGTACAGCTGATCCATTGCACGGAGGCCGCTCCCTCCCAGAGGATAGAGTTCTACAAGCAGCAGCTCGACAACGAGCATAGAGTCCACACGGAGGTGGAACTTCTCACCACCATCACTATCAACGTGAGAGACCGTATTAAAGTATTCTTCATCACTACTGCAGGTAAGGACGGCTAGTTTGGCATTGTCCCGCTATATTAGCTGTCCTTGCATCTGGACACTACTTCTGTTTAACATCAGGTAGAGCAGCCATAAGACTAACCTTCTTTAACCTTTTTACCGCTAACAACTTCTATAGAAGTTCGAGATTTTCGTGCCGTCCACGCCAGCGCTTCTATAGAAGTTCTATACTTTGGCGTACAGCGGGACATCGCGTGCAGGATTGTTGGGCGGTGAAAAGGTTAAAAAAAACTGCTTTTATACGAAAAACGCAATATTAAGTAGGCTACCCACTTAATGGTGTTGCAGGTGATCGTGCTGATTGCTGCGTGCACACAGCGACCCAGTGGTGGCGGGCGATTTTTGTGCGAACACAAATCCATCCGCGCGCAGTGTCGATTCGAAGGGACATACTTGTGGACATACCTCACTTTACACTTATAGCACAACATCTCGTTAGTTCGTACGTTGTTTCGTTCGAGGTACGGTGTCAGGCACGTACACAAGTACGTACCTTACCTACTCTGTTTAAGAAGTCGAAAATATCTTAGCATCTAAGAAAAACAAACTCTGTACACAATTCTCTGAACTTGACAAAATTGTACATGATCTTATTTAGGGCTATGTCGCAGGAAACTCTGGAGAAGGTGGATTTCTGGATGAGCAAGTACGACAAAGACATTGAGGCGTTGGATCTCAAGATACAGATCATGAAGAATAACCACATCATCCAGCTGGAAGAACGACTGGAGTTAGAAGCGACGGTGATTCTCATAATCTTATCTCTTTCTCGCCTTAATCGCAGAATAGGTAGTTCCTTCTCTTTTTATATTCTTAGAGCGAGCGCTTTCTGGTCAGCTTAGACCAAATCTTGCTTAGTTTATTAAGTAGGGTATAGGGTACAGTTGAGCAAGCGTTGCATCGACTGCTTGTCACTCATATTATTGGCAACCTAATTGCTTATTGTTTTTAATTTATAGACCGGTTTTTTTATTTCTTTTGTTTTAGTAGGGTCATTGTAAGGTAGGTGGCAGCACTGTTTCAAACATTTTTTAGAAATTATGCATAAATTATGCGCTATGCGCACAAAGTATGCGTCACCAAAAAATAACTTAACGTCGTTGATACGGCAATATCGCGGAACCAACAGTGGTTAATACCGCGGAACTTGGTAGTGACCAATTTTACAGGAGAGCGAAAAAACCTGTTATATTCTCTATTACTACGTCTTTCGTCTGATTAAACCTGATTAAACTATCATACTAATATTATAAATGCGAAAGTTTGTGTGTATGTCTGTATATTTGTTCCTTCTTCACGCTGCAACGGATATATGGATTTGGATGAAATTCGGTATATACAGATAGTTTATAAGCTGGATTAATACATAGGATAGTTTTTATCCCGATATTCCCACGGGAATCACACTATAAATATATTAAAAACGACAATTTAATTTTCCAATACAAAATGTTTTGTTTTTTTTTGTTGTCATGGAAACCAAAGAGAATTTAATCACTTGATGGAAACTGTCAAAGCGAGCGGTACGAAGTCCGCCGGGTCCACTAGTAATTAATATATTTAAAGATTTAGGTACTTTTTAGCACACGGGAGGACGCCAATGGCTTTTTAGAACCTATATGCGCGAAATTTTTATTTTTTATTTTTTGGAAGTTCCGCGTAATTAGCAACTGTTGGTTACGCAGTATATTATGCAGTTTCACCGACGTAAGTAGATCTTCATTAAACTTTTACGGGATGGGATGACATCCAGGACGCAAGTATTTAATTAAGTAATAAGTATTTTTGTCCCATTACTTAATGTATATGTGTAGTATACAAAGGAGAAAATCAACCTCTGAAATTGTTAAAACTGATTTGTTGTGATAAATAAATATTTTTCATTTTTTTCATTTTTCATTTCATTTCATTTTTCATTTCATTTTTCATTTCATTTTTCATTTCATTTTTCATTTCATTTTCATTTCATTCAATGTACTAGTACCTAAACCTACCTGTAATTATAGGTACTAGTGCCTTCTTAGTGACTTAAGTGGTAGGTTAATTGTTAAAGACTAAAATCAGTTGCTGACTCCTAGGAAAAAAATGACGATGATGCCACTAGGTACTGTAGAGCTTTATAGCTCTACTTTATGATAAAAGGCGGCAAGAATAGAACTGTGCTATATTTTATCAAGCAATTAATACAATTATGCCCTAAGCTTCTCGGCGGGCTGATCCCGAATCTAGATCCTTCATAGTAGAATTCCTTTTTCAACTCAGGCCACGTCGTGTGCCATAGAGCTGCCCGAGCAAGGAGACCCGATCACCACAGTACTATATGTATTTTGCTAATAATATATGACTTGATCCCTGTCTCTTTCACAGATCGAGAAGCACACAGATTTGATAAAACTGTGGGTGGACTACAAAATCGCCCGCGAGAATGCGCGCCTGTACCGCGAGAAAATGACAAACGCCGCCATCACGGTGCAGGCTTGGTGGCGCGGCCTGCTCGTGCGCTACCAATTGGGACCGTACAAGCCGCCGCCCAAGAGGCGAGGGGGCGTAGACAAGGGAAAAAAGAAATAGACCTGGGTTTTACCGAGGTCTTTCTATGTTATCCCCTTAACATTTTAGGTCTTACTAGATTCTATTGAGGGCTTTCTATTTCTTCCCCCCCCCCCCCCCCCAGCGCTTTAAGGCTGAATGTACGTTTTCTATGTTATTTTCTTCACCCCTTTTAAAACTCTTTAAACCTTAAAGGGTTTTTAAATGAACGTTCTTTATTTTTGGCTGATTTTGATTTTGATTTTTGGATATCTATTTAGTTTTTATATATAATTTATTTTGTTATCCTTTATACTATGTTATATACTATGTCTGATATTATTAATAAATGTTTTTTGAGATAATCATGTTGTGTTTTTGTCCGTCCTACATTTATTTAAGGAGGAGACAATTTTTAAGGCTCTCGATATACTTTTGTCGGTTCTAAAAGAATAGTGTTCGAGATCGAACACTAAGGTTTAATCTTTGGGCTGAATGAGCGCAATTTCGCTGCCCGTTAGTGGATCGTGTTAGGGCTCTGGCCTGCCCGTGAGTCGGCAGTGCAACTGCTATTCCGCGAGGTTCTTCTCAAGGTGCCTGGGTACCTTCTCCGGCAGAGTGGGATCCGCGAGTGAAGGGTGCACCACAGCAGGTCAGATTAGATTATTTAGCATTTAACGCTGCGTATCGCAGCAGCTTCAGACCCTTCGTTCGGAGACCACCAAGGTCCAGGGGGTCTGAAACAAATAGAATAAAAAATAATAAAATACTTTATTGTACACATGAAAATAAAAAAACACATACATGTTAACAAAGAAATTAAAATTAAAATTGGAGTCGTACAAAGGACTTATATCACTAAAAGCGATATCTTCCAGGCAACTTAGGGAGGGATGGAGAGGATTGATAATAAAATAAAGATGGAGGCGATGAAAAAGTGTACAGTAATTTTATTACATAAACATAAATACACATAGAACATAAAATATGTACATAGGTACCATTTAAGAACAAAAATAAATAAATAGTGGACTAACAGTAGACTTACAATGACAGATAAGTAGTGATCTTTGACGAGTTTCTTAAACCTTTGCAGAGACTTCGCACGTCTTACAGGCACTCGGGTTGTTCCTCTCCCCGATCCGACCCGAACCCCTCGGAGAATCTAGTAGGACAAGGGGACACGCACTAGTGCGTGATGTCGTTCCTTCTAGAAAACCTCCGAAGGTGATTCATTACACTCTTTAAGTTTCTCGCCGCCCCAAAAAAGACCGGAGAAACTGAACTCTCCAAATAAAAGTTCTAGAGAACCTCTAATGGTGTTTTGTTTAAAACGGCTTGAGCCGCCCACATAAAAGTCAGGTGTCGCTGAAAATGCCTCCAGAGGCAACATCAAACTCTCTATAGAAAACCGGCCAAGTGCGTGTCAGACCACGCGCAGTGTAGGGTTCCGTAGCCCATCTCAATAATGAAATGAAATAAATGAAATGAAATATGTTTATTAGAACACAGTACAAACTTATGTAGGTACTTAAAACATAACAAACAAAATAAATTGTAATAAAAATGTGTGTTCTAAAAGGACTCCACTCAGCATATGTTGCAGTAGTGGACAAAAACTACAACGCTGATCTTCCGTGGAGACCCATTTTGTGTAAATGTGCGCGGCGTCGCGCTGTACATAACATTAATTAAAAGTACAGTGACAATAACATCAATATGAGCACATAGTTACTAGTTATAATACTCGTTACTGTTATTGGAGGTATCCCAACAAATTCAGTTGAATACAACTAAGATAAGATTAAATTAAAACCTAATCCGACATCTTACACATTACCAGTTGTCTGCAAATTCAAAAGTATCTCTTTGTGTTAACCTTAAAGGACCCCACTGAAACAGAGTTACGGAGTGGTGGTGGTAAATTGTTCCAACACTTCGTTGCAGCATACCGAAAACTTCCACGAAAAGCCGTCGTTCTATGTAGGGAGCCAACCAAACGTATTGCAAATCTAATGTGTGATTTAGAGAAAGTTAGTTTCTCATATAGATATAGTGGTTTTTATTTTTGATAACACCAAATAAAAGCGAGGCAAAATGTAAATACGTCTGTTTGACATATTTAACATATGGTTATCATTCAAAAAAGGTGTGATATGTGCCCTACGTGGCACTGGAAAGCAAAAACGTACGCAGGCATTCTGATTTCGCTGCAATAACTTCCTGGAGCGACCCAACAGACATTCACCAAATACAGTGTCAACGTAATTTAGTTTTGATAAGACTAGCGCCTCGCAAAGTTTGATACGAAATTCAACAGACAGGTAATCGCGCATACGGTACAGTACTGAGAGCCTATAAAAGCCTATAGAAGCAATTACGAGCAGTTTGCAAAACGTAGTTTTCAAATCGAAGTGACTCATCCATTAAAAGACCCAAATTTCGAACCTCAGCAACATGTTCTAAAGGAGCTCCCCGCACGCATACCTGAGGGTTAATACTCATTATTTTGTGTCTATGAACTTTGGAAGCAAATACTAAATAATTTGACTTTAGGGAATTTATAACTAGACTGTTAGCACTACACCAACCAGCAATGCTATCAAGGTCCTTGTTTAAGTTATCAAAAGCAGCTATCGTTTCATTAGGATTAAAAGAAATGTATATTTGGACGTCATCTGCATAAAGGTGAAACTTGCAATGAGAAATACATGAAGCTATGTCAGCAATATACAATACAAAAAGCAGTGGACCAAGGATAGAACCTTGCGGTACCCCTCTATTTACTGGTAGAATATCTGATATAGATGTTATTCCATTTGTATTAAGTATTTCTACAGCCTGAAACCGCTTATCAAGGTAGGAGGAAAACCATTTGATTGCCATATCGTCAAATCCATAAAACGACAACCTAGACAATAAGAGTGAAGTATTTATTGTATCGAATGCACGGGACAGATCCAACAGTGCCAGTAAAGTATACTTTGCCTTTTATCTTGTGCAGCTAAAATATCATCAATAACATCAATCAAAGCAGTAGCCGTACTGTGTCCCTTCCTAAAACCAGATTGTCTTTTTGGTAATATGTTATTCTGCTTTGGTAATCTATTATTATGAACATATTGTTTTTTCAATAATTTTAGATAGAAATGGCAAAATGTTAATAGGACGTAGATCATTGCAACCAGAAGGGTTACTAACTTTAGGCAACGGACGTACCAAAGAGATTTTCCAGGAATCAGGGAATGTTCCCGTGACAAAGGAGGTATTAACTATAGCTGTGATTAAATTAAGTGTATGTGGAAGTGTTAGTAGCATCATATCTTTGGAAATGCCGTCTATGCCTTTTGCATTAGTTTTAATTGATTTTAAAATTTTAAGCACTGCACTCTCATCGCTAGGTTGCATATGAAAGACTGCCGAATTAAATCTATGAAATTCATAGTATGTTAAATCAGACAAACTTACTTTATTACTACCAGGTACAGAGTAAACAAAGTGATTATTAATAAGATTAGAATCCAGCAAGTGAGAAGGAAGTTCCGCGGCTTTAGCCTTAAAATTAACAACATTCTGCTTTATATTTTTCCTTAATAAACGTGGCTCATTGATGTTTACATTAATGTAGTTCTGAAAATAAGCAGTAATGCGGATACTACCGGTTTCACACACCTGACAACGTTATTTTAGTAGTTCCCAATGAGGAACTTGTACTGCGCCAAGTACATTTTATAAGTTGGCTGTGATGGTTTTCCTTGTAACTTCGTCATACATAAGTATGACGAAGTTACAAGGAAAACCATGTATATAAATACAACTACCGTGAATTTTTTCACGTATCTAAAAACAACCATTTAGCTGGCGGGAGACACTAACTCTTTTGCACTTTAGAGCTTATTAGTTCACAAATGGATGCCTCAATCAAAAAACTGTTTCCACAAACCCGCAATTTTTTTGAAATTACTATCCAACGACACCCTACACTATGGCATAGACAAGAAAAAAAAATTACATCCCCATTTCACGTGTAGGGGAGGTAATCTAAAAAAAATATTTTTTTAAATTTTACTTCACCACTTTGTCGGCGTGATTAATATGTATATCCATGCCAAATTACAGCTTTCTAGTACTAAGAGTCTATGAGCTAAGACAGACAGACAGAAGGACATGGCGAAACTGGGTTCCTTGTTGACTACGGAACCCTAAAAAGGTAAGTAAACGAGAACGTAAACGAGATTTCTATGGTAAAATTGAGTCTCCACGTTTTGTACCAGAAGGCGCTTTTTCAATGCCTAGAAAATGTACATTTTTTTCGGCTAATGAAACTCGCTCTAGGCAATAAGGCACCATGATGGTAAGTGACGGTAAGGCTAAAGGTGGAAGTGCACTTCACCAACAACTTCTGAAGAACTGGCTATGTTATCTCTATCCATCATCGGAACCACCATATATAGATAGTTTTAAATAAAAGTTCGGAACAAGCTAAGGGTGCGCCGTCCGTAAGTGACATGTGTCATATGTTTTATTTGAAATGTCGTCGTCCATATTTATTTGATGCCGCGCGGCCATACTAATTTTGTATGGGGAATTTAAGGTGCTTAATAAAAAATAATTATTAAAATAACCACTTGATGAATCGAAAATGTAGTCTAGCAATTTGTAGTTTATCCATTGATGATTGTTTAGACAAAATCAGAGGTACAATAATTTAGATAAACTATAAGAAATCTACTAAACGCCGCCACACGTTTTCATGAATTTGCCCAACTTTAAATGATATTGTAGAAAAAACTATAGCGTGTTATGAATTTATGGTTCTGACAAATTGTAAACACGTTCCCTATGATAACTAAATATATATTTTGTTCATTTAATACGATAGTATTTTCAATTATATTTACTTAACCGTAACTGCATTTTTGGCATTTTTTGGTCGGCGCACCCCGAATAAATGTTATTATAAACTATGCTGCCTTAAACCTTTTTTCTTGAGCTTTTTATTCTGATCCGCTAGCCGCTAATAACTGTCAATAAGTCTGGTCAATGACAATGACACGCCAATAATTTTATAATTTTTATATTTTATAAACGATTATAATAAACTTTGTTTAGCTGTTTTAATTAAATAACAATTTTAAGCAAGTACTTCAAATATATCTACGTTTAATGCTTGCGCAAGTTTAATACCTATTACGAAAAAGGTAAGATGTGTACTTAAACATTTTCGAAAAAATGCGGAATCAGGATCATGGAAGGCGAGAAACCAGCTCAGCCACGATCTCTGGCGGGTTGGGGGATTGTGGCGTGCCGTGGCGCACGATTGCTCTTATATGATTACTGATTATAGTTAGTTGTAGTGAAAGCGCTGTAATTTTGTGGCGACTAGAATTACGCTTGCTTTGCTTAGCTTAAAACAAAAAAATCATCTAAGTTGCTTTGTCGCAAAATCTTGTAGACCTTAGAGTGACACCCGACATTCAACAGGGTGCCTAGTGCGACTTTCATTCGCAATTCGGTGGTACGCACCGAGCAGTGTGTGTGTGTGTATGTGAGGGTTTGTGTGTGCCTGTTACAAGAGGGTAGTGTAAAATAGGTATTAAATGAGGTCCACCAGGGCTGAGAATTTGTATCGCAAAATGTTAACTCTACTCGTATGTCGCCAGGAGGCTTGCTTCAATGCCGTACTAATTTTCGTTTTCGTTAACGTAATCGAATGAGGAGCTCGTTGGCGCAGTGCTTAACGCGCCCGGTCTGCGATTAAAAAGGTTAAGTAACTTTCGCAAAGGCCGGTCATCGGATCGGTGACCAAAACTTTATCATCTCGAGCTTTTCCGTGCTTCGGAAGGCACGTAAAGCCGTTGGTCCCTGCTGCATTAGCAGTCGTTAACAACCACCAATCTGCACTGGGCCCGCGTGGTGGTTTATGGCCCGTTCTCCCTATCCATCTATAGGGAAGGCTCGTGCCCCAGCAGTGGGGACATAAAATGAGCTGATGATGATGATGAATCGAATGAATATCCGTATTCATTACAAACAACACTCACAATAGGTAGGTATTCTGAAGCGGAGCCAAGCTGTGTAGAAATCAACCAATAGAGCCCTTTATTTTAACGGTTCTTCTCAGCTCCGCTCCTAGTGGACGGTAGTGGTGACACATGACCGGCGCGGCGCGGCGTCGTATTTTTAAGGCGAGGTTATCCAAAAAAACGGTGTTTTTAAATGAGTTGCATTCGAAATGTCTAAGGATATTAAATCCAAAAAAAAAAAATATTCATTGGCCTTTTATCCAGTAATTTCGGCTGGTATTTTCCCGATATTTTACAATTTCCTGCATCGAATACAATATCAAACATACGTCTTATTAAGTAATAAACTAAATATCATTTTATTCATGCTATACAGCGTTTCCGACAAAGAACAATACACCAAACCATACACAAAATATTCAAAGACAATTGTCTCTGAATATCTAATAGTTGTCGGCCATTATAATGTTAAACGTTCAATAAAATCCACATTATTGCTTAATTCGACCCTCGCGCCATCTCATCCAGTCCCGAGCAGAACGCCTTGGAAATTTCACAGTCGGAAACGCTCGCCTTAAGGAAAAACCGCAGGTGCTGGTTGGAGCTGAGCAGTACGGGGCGGCGGGCGCGGAGCGAGTCGGAGCAAAACTATTAATTATAGGAACTTTATTGATTGATTACCACACAACTCAGCTCCGCTTAGCTACGGTCCACGCCTCAATGGAATTCAGATGCAGATAAAGCTGCTCCGCCGTGCTCCCTGTTGAGTGTTACCCTTACCATTACTGCTTTTCTACCAGAACTGTGCGAGGTAGCTAAGGTGGAGGTGGATTTTATTTATCGCGTACCGCTTAGCTACGGCACAGGCTATGGTGGAAAAGCAGCATTGTAGTCTAGCCCTTTATCGCGCGGTCCAACCGCTCCCGACTCGGCTTTGGCATCACTCCTGACTCCAAACTCCAACGTCACGTTTTTCGAGTGTATGTATGTATGTATGTATGTTTGTATGTATTAGGTGTGTATGTCTGTTTCTTTGGCACGCCCTACAGCCCAAACGGCATGGTGGATTTTAACATAGGGTGTCGTTAGATTTTTCGTGTGTATATATGTATGTATGTATGTATGTATGTATATATGTATGTCTGATTCTTTGGCACACCCTACAGCCCAAACAGCATCGGCATGGTGGATTTTAACATAATTATAATGAGGTGTCGTTAGATTTGTTTTGATTGTGGGAATGACATAATCTATAAAATAAAAACAAAAAAAAGTAAAAACATTGGTCGGGTTTTTTTTTCTTTTAGTTGATGGCTTCGTGCGATTAGCACATTTAGCCAGTGTCAAAGTAATTTTTCTTTCAAGTAATACATAAATAAACAATATTTCCTTCGTCCTCCAGTAATGATGATGAATGATAATAGAAATGAGAAGTGAGAAATGATATACCCCCCAACCCCTAGAGTATCTCAGTAAAGATGTGGGGCTTTACTAAGTCCACACGCGAGCTTCTTGAGAGAATTTGAAAAGTGACGTTGCACTGTTTTGTTTCATTTGCCAACACTCATGCACACTCACGAACACTTAACGGTTAATAATCCACCATTATTTCACATTAATATTCGACATAACACAAATTTTGGAAAATAAGACAAAACCGCAGACATGACGCTTCACTTTCCCGCCAAGAACCATTGGTCGGGTTAGCTATTACTAAAAATGATTTTTTTTTTTTTGGGAGAGTCAGGCGGCCTTTTTAGCGTCACCGGACTTTATTAAGTTTGGGTGTGGAGTTAAAGTGGCAGTATATGGTAGTAATTATTAAAGTATCAAGTAATGTCAGATACTTTTGTGACCAATAATTACCTAGAAGTAAGTTAGTATAAAGATGGTGTTACCTCGGTATTGATTATTTGCAGGTTGACACAACATCGTCGTCGGCGCCATGAGCCAGATTGACCAAGCTACGTCCGTGCAATTTTCGAAAAATATCGAAGTGCAGGTTATTGCTACCGATATTAAACCATGGTGAGTTTGACAAGAGGACTCTCTTGTCACCCTAAGTTGGTTTCTTGTCATAACCATAGGGTAGGTTTTAAACTCTAACTTTCTTTTCGATGATTTCAGTTTGCCGTATTTTATTTCGTCATTGTTCGGTACAGTATTGGAAGACACCATTACAGAGATGAGGATTCTCGGTAAGATCATTGACAACAACTACTTTCAAACTAACGCTTGTATATCTATCTATATTGGAAAACATTAAATCAGCATCATCATCATCATCACCATCATCACCACCATTATCATCATCACCATCATCACCACCACCACCATCATCATCATCATCACCATCACCACCTTTATCATCATCACCATCGTCACCACCACCACCATCATCATCATCATCATCATTTTTTTTTTTTTTTTTTAATTCTTAGCACAGCAAATGACTCCATACCACCTGATGTTAAGTGGAAATGGAGTCCAGACGCGAAGACAACTGGTGCAGCGTGAAAACAACGCAGCATCAGTCAACCTCACTCTGCCGGCCCACAAGGTGCTTCTTCACGCCTCGTTTGAAGGACCCAATATCATAGGAAGGAGGAAAAACGTGTGCTGGTAGACTATTCCATCTTTTGGAGGTGCGACAAAGAAACGAGTCACCAAATTTCTTTGTGCGCGATGGGATATGTGTGATAGTAAAGCGATGACTCCGGAGAGCAGCACGTGTACTTCTATGGAGGAAGGGAGAAGGTGGGATAAGGTCAAAGAGTTCTTCAGAGCACTCGCCGTGGTACAAGCGATAGAAAACGCTGAGTGACGCTATATCTCTACGCAATTGTAGGGGTTCGAGAGTATTAGTGACCTCTGCATTGCCGATAATGCGTACAGCGCGACGCTGCAATCTGTCTAAGGCATCGAGAAGGTACTTTGCGGAACCGCCCCAGATGTGCGAGCAATACTCCACGCAAGACCGTACCTGAGTCTTGTACAAAAGACACAACTGGTCAGGCGTAAAGAATCGCCGCACTCTGTTCAGGACACCGAGTTTTCGTGAAGCAGTTTTGATCACGGCTTCGATGTAGACCTTTTGATTCAGATCACAGCGAATCGTCATACCGAGCATGTTGATATTGCTCTGCAGGCTTAGAGATGTGCCCTGAAGAGTTGGAAGGGGAAGGAATGGTGACTTCTTGGCCGTAAACGCACATACCTGTGTTTTCTTGGCATAAAACTCAACAAGATTATTGGAGCCCCAATTAGATATGAGGTCCAATACCCGATTGAGCTCAATGACAAGATTCACTCGTTTCTCTTCAGTTTTGACTCGCCCAGCCGCAGGGTGACCGTTATACCCACCGTGCACTGTACTATCATCTGCATAGCAATGAATATTTCCAAGTGGAAGCATATCATTGATATGCAGAAGAAACAACGTGGGTGACAGAACGGAACCCTGAGGGACACCAGCGTTCACTGACATGAGCCGCGAAGCGCATCCATCAGACAGGACACGAATTCTACGCTCGTGCAGGAAGCCAGCGACCCAGTTGCAGAACTGTGCAGGCAGACCGTATGCCGGGAGCTTGGAGAGAAGAGCTTTGTGCCAGACCCGATCAAATGCCTTGGCTATGTCGAGGCTAACAGCCACCGACTCACCACGCTTGTCAATAGCCTCACCCCAGAGATGTGCGACGCTAGAAGATCACCCGTTGACCGCTTCGGCCGAAACCCGTATTGGCGATCGTGAATGATGGAGTGTTCTTCTAGGTAGTGGACAAGTTGTTTATTTAAAATGCGCTCCATTACTCTGCACAAAACTGAAGTTACGGCTATGGGGCGGTAATTCGATGGATCTGACCGATCACCTTTTTTGGGGACCGGTTGCACATTAGCCTCTCTTCAAGATTCCGGCACACAACCTGAAGAGAGCGAGAGACGGTAAAGGCGCGTTAATACGGGGGACAACTCCGCTGCACACATTTTTAGTACTACTGGAGGGATGCCATCAGGGCCATTAGCTTTCCGGACATCGATTGACTGCAGCTCCGCACGGACGTCACACTGCCTGATTTTAAAATCGGGCATTGTGTGGCCACAGTGAGAGATTGTAGGTGGCTGTGCATTGCAATCATCGACTCGGGAGTTAGCCGCAAAGAGTTTGGCCAGGAGATCGACCTTCTCCTGCGGCTTGTGAGCTAAAGTTCCGTCAGGACATCTCAATGGTGGCAGCGAGGGTTGGCAGAAGTTTGATTGCACGGCTTTGGCCAGACGCCAGTAGCTACGGCTGCCCGTAGGATGCGTCAGTAGTTCTTGGCCGACTCGTGCAACACGCTGGGCATCCGCTCTAATGTAAGCTCTTTTGCAGGACTTGGTGGCATAATTATAGGCTGCTTTCAGCGAGCGGGTTTCGGGATCCCCAACAGCTTTACCCCTGATCCAAGCGCGGTATGCCGCCTGCTTGTTATCAACAGCGTTGGCACACTCGCGGTTGAACCATCGGTTGCGCCTGCCTTTGCTGATGAGATAGGAGTGCGGAATATAGTATTCCATCCCTAAAACTATCTCATCAGCAACTGCAGTCGCACTAGCTGTCGGGTCCTTCCCACTGAAGCAGCGCTGCCCCCAAGGTACGGATGCGAAATAGTCCCGCATACCATCCCAATCTGCCGACGAGTATTGCCAAATCTGGCGTTTCGATACCGCTAAAGGCGGTAGCGGGACCAGAGGCACTTTACTGGATACCAAGCAGTGATCCGAAGATCCCAAAGGAGCTCGAACCTCCACTCGGTAGCCAGCTGGGTGACTCGTCAGCAAAAGGTCCAACAAAGAGGGCGCGTGACCGACTACGTCTGGGATCCTGGTGGGCTGGTTCACCAGTTGAGTCAGGTCGTGCGTGAGAGCGAACGCGTGGGCAGTTCTACCAGCATGGTCAGTTTTGGAGGAACTTAATCACAACTCGTGGTGAGCATTGAAGTCCCCCAAAAACACCAATTCCGCCGATGGAAACCGCTCCTGCGCTTTATCTGCCACCCGACTAAGGTGTTCAATAAGTCGAGTTCAATATTGTCTCCATGTCGCCATTATGGGATCGGTAGACGCAGACGTAGACACGGTTATGAGAGCCCAAGTCGACGTGTACCACAAGGAGGGAAAAGGAAGGGTCTTCCAGACAGCGCAGACGGCGACAGCAAACATCCGTCCGAACGAACAAGCAAACTCCGGCTTTGGCTTTGAAGGATTCTTCAAGCACAAAGCCCGGATAGTGCAGGTAAGTGGTGTCAGCCGGACAGATTATTTGCGTCTCCGTCAAGAATAACATTGCTGGCCGTGCCGTCTCAAGATGGTGATGGACGGCATTGAGGTTTGCATGGAGTCCGCGGATGTTAGCGAACTCGACCTCAAACGGTAAGGTTGTGGTGGGGGTGTGCACCGCTGAATTACCAGTTCTAATGTTATGCGCTGTCATGTTGTAAGAAAGGAGGGAGGCGTGAATCGAGGAAATGCTGCTGCTTTGCAAATGGTCAAAGTGTGGCGACATGTCTCACCAGGGAACTGCCTACAAAAGAGTTTCACTAACCCGCCGAACGGAAGGGCCCCCGAACCCCCCCGGGAATGGCCGCCGGGACCCCACCTTCCGGTCACCAACCGGCACGACGGACCACCCCGAGATTATGCGTGGCATGGTGAGGCAGCCTCACGAGCTGGTTAGGCTCGCTTGGGCCCCTGTACTGTGCCACGGACGGCCAGCGGGACAGCCGCTTCTACGGGTCTCCCTGGCCGGCGGGTTAACAAAGTCCTCCTGGCACTGGTTTGACGGAAGCCTCCACAGACCAAATGCATCGCAGCAACATCCACTCGAGCTCTGCTTATACGCTGGCTGATCCCGAAACGCGACCGACAAGCGGTCACTTGACGGGTTTTACACCATGCGTACGGTGGTCACTAACCAGACGGGCCAAGCCCTACCACGCAGTGGAGCATATGGAAGCTCGAAAATCCGTTAGTCGCCTCTTACGACACCCACCGGAGGAGAGGGGCGGCGAATTGTATTCTTTCTCCGTCGCCGCACGGATCATCACCATCATCATCACCATCACCATCACCATCACCACCACCACCATCAACATCATCACCATCATCATCATCATCACCACCACCATCATCATCATCATCATCATCATCATCATCACCACCATCACCATAATCATCCCCATCATCACCATCATCATTGCATGAGATGAGTAAAAAGCTCATGTTAAGCAACCTGGTGATTTCACAGCGGAATGTAACAATGAGTTGCGCATGCACAAGATGTGGTCTGACATGACCCTACTCCTGGCGCTGAAGTTCGGCGTGGTGCAGCCCCCCAAAACGGACGAGCTGGCCGGCATCGACCCCTATAACCTTGGCTGCATGGAGTACAAGCTCAACAAACTGGACGCTGATAGGTAAAGCGAAATCTACTTGAGAATGAGTAATGTGGCGGCGTCACCGCAATCGCAAAATATCTTTCACTGATACAGTCCTTGCGGGTATAACAAAGGCTATTTTTTATTTTCATCATCATCAGCTCATTATGTCCCCACTGTTGGGGCACGAGCCTTCCCTATGGATGGTTAGGGAGAACGGGCCATAAACCACCACGCGGGGCCAGTGCGGATTGGTGGTTTTTAACGACTGCAAATGCAGCCGGGACCAACGGCTTTACGATGATCCGATGACCGGGCTTTGCGAAATTAGCTTAATCTCAGCACTCGCAGGCCGGGCGTGTTAACCACTGCGCCATCGAGCTCCAACTATTTATTTTAAAATTTAAAAAAAATTAAGTATTAATTTTTGTACGAAAAGGTACGAAATTGCAGGTATTCAAGCTGATAGAGCGGATTCGTACCCCACTCGTAGGTTCTTTCGTAATTGTTCTACATTAATCTAAATAAATATAAAAAATAAAAATAAAAAATGTTTGTGTACTTTCAGGAAGTTTGCAACCAGTACCCTGGTTGATACGTACACAGACCTCACCGTGAACCGCAAGTACTGTCCGATGGTGCAGCAGGTCAACCGGATCCTGAACCAGGACGAACACCGCGAATTCTTACTGGAAGATGAAGCTAAGCACCGAGTGTTTGTTGATTTTTAATCAAACTACGTTGTATTTTGCCCTAAATACGCCTAAGTATTTTAACCGGTGAAATCTGCTGCCACACCGCACCGTCTCGATAGGGTTGTTGCTAGAACCAGGGAGAAGGTGGGGTGGGGGGTGGTCTGCCCGACCCATTAAACCACGCGGTACTAGTCTGCCGCAATTGCTGGACCCCGAGCACTCCCAGAGTTTGATTACAGCTAGGGTTGTCAACTATTTTTTTAGGAAATTAAAGTAAATTTATCACTAACTTGTATAAAAAAAAGGATTTGAAGAAAAATTAAAGTATTCTCCAAATTTATTTGTATAAATGTTTAAAAACATATTTCTTTGTACTCTTGGCACTATCTAATATTTTTTTATTATTTTATAGCGCGTTCAGAAATTAGCGTTGCGTTTCGTTTCACTTCACCTGAGTCTGAGTATTATTCAGTAGTTCAGAAATTAAGTCAACAGGAATAATCCGTTCAAACGCACGCATTAATCGGAAATAAAGTATTTTCCATACTTTATTTTTATTAAAAAGAATAAAGTATGGGGATGGAAAATAACGTAAGTAGGATACGTTATTTTAAAGTATGGTCGGCAACCCTAATTACAACTGACTGACCGCCCCGGTGGTCTAGTGGTCCAGACTACCGGTCCCAGACCCAAAAGTCCCGGGTTCGTTTGGTGTAGGGCTTTTAAGTCCGCCTGGCTAGCTAGCTAGCTACCTGTATTGGACAGGACCAGTGATCGACATATTTAGGGTTCCGTACCCAAATTGTAAAACGGGAATCCTATTGCTAAGACTCCGCTGTCCGTCCGTCAGTCCGTTTGTCACCACGTCACCAGGCTGTATCTCATGAACCGTGATAGTTAGACAGTTGAAATTTTCATAGATGATGTATTTCTGATACCGCTATAACAACAAATACTAAAAAACAGAATACTTAAAATAAATATTTGTGGGCATATTTAGCATATTTAAGGGGGCTTCCATACAACAAACGTGATTTTTTGCCGTTTTTTTATTGGTACGAAAACCTTCGTACGCTTGTCCGACTCGCACTTGGCCGGTTTTTTCCTTTTAGCATTAAAAGCAGAGCAGTTCAGCAGCTGAGTTTCGACTTTGGTAACAATTGAATACATACCTACCACATTACTACCTGTTTCCTACCTTGAGGAGCTCGATGGCGCAGTGGTTAACGCGCCCGGTCTGCGAGTGCTGATGTTAAGCAACTTTCGCAAAGGCCGGTCATCGGATGGGAGACCAAAAATGTATCATCTCGAGCTCCGTGCTTCGGAAGGCACGTGAAGCCGTTGGTCCCGGCTGCATTAGCAGTCGTTAACAACTACCGCACCGCACTGGGCCCGCGTAGTGGTTTATGGCCCGTTCTTCCTATCCATCCATAGGGAAGGCTCGTGCCCCAGCAGTGGGGACGTATAATGAGCCGGTGATGATGATGATGGTTTCCTAGCTGACATCCTGTAAAGTTGCAATGAATTTCTATATTATTAATTTTTTGGTGACGAAAACTGATGGTGGCGAAGATTGGGCTCACTGTGTCAAACACTGGTGTCACTATGTATGATACGTTCCTCTCTTAGGTTGCGACGGGATCTGAACCGGCAGGTGAGACAGCAACACAATCACATAAAGACAGTGATCTACGACACTAATGCGACCATCGACGAGCTGAAGACTGAGGTCGAGGTGAGATTTATCTTGAGTTCATAACTTTCAGGTTAAACTCATTTACTTAAGTACATGCTTTCAGGTTAAAAACTCATTTACTTCCGGATAATTGGTCAAAATCTGTATCCAAACATGTGCTCTCAAAGCATTATTTCTGCAATGGATGGTATTATAGTTTTGTGTACGAGAACGCCGTGTATGCGCAACCGTAAAACACTGATTCAATAGAAACCTACTGCTTTATAAGCTCATCTAAAGTTATGGTGCCTGTGCCACGTTGCCGCGTTGCCAGTGGACGTTGTCTGGTGTAAGGATTCTGCCAGAATCTGACAGACAACCACCTTAGAAACTAGCTCTGTCGACAAGCCGTATTGTTTTGTATTGCTGATTTCCAGTTTAAAGAGGACAAGATCCATTAAACCTAGGACATAAAGGCATCATAACTGAAGCTTTAGGGCAGTTTCGTGCATAAAATGTACCCTTGATGTTGCAAACGTCCATGAGCTGCGGTGACCACTTTCTATTATACACATTGCACAGACTTAATAGTACAGATTAGAGATGATTACGTAAGCCCTGGTCTATTAGACGTAATAACTAAACTAAATAACTACGTACCTACATACGTACTAACTAAATACTAAAAAAATATAGTAGGATGAAACCCATTGGAAATAGAAGAGAATATAACAAAAATTAAAGAAAAAATAATTTACGGGTGATCTGAGGTGGAGAAGTGTGGAAGGGGGGGGGGGGGGTAAGGCTAAAAAAAACGGTTTATCTCGATTTCCGGCAAAACTACAAGTCGTATGGAAAAAAGTGAAATGGCAAAGTTGTAGGTAATAAAAAGATCTACAACTTTTGTATGGACACTTTTTTTACATAACCTCAAAATGTATGTGAAAAATTCAAATAACCACTTAATATCGAAAAAGCACCCTCATTTTCAATCTAAAATTCTCGCGTCAAAATATCTGCTTTTTTAAAAAAGTCGGTGGGCTTTTTGTTCGTTGAAATCTCTACCTACTTTCTAATGGTGCAAAAAAATATATACATTAGGTACTATGGTTTTTCCATACGACTTGTAGTTTTGCCGGAAATCGAGATAAACCGTTTTTACCGTTAAAACCCCCCCTTCCAATTCTTCACCTCAGATCGCCCGTACAAATTATTTTTCCTTTCATTTTTGTTATATTCTCTTCTATTTCTAATGAGTTTTATCC
Source organism: Eudonia lacustrata (assembly GCA_947562085.1). Classification (NCBI taxonomy): domain Eukaryota; kingdom Metazoa; phylum Arthropoda; class Insecta; order Lepidoptera; family Crambidae; genus Eudonia; species Eudonia lacustrata. The sequence continues at coordinate 5,376,745 of OX387326.1, read as the reverse complement.
TACTATAATTTTGTTTGGTTTCAAAAAATATCTACGCTGGTACCTACCTAGCATTATAAAACTCTGCTTGTGTTGATAATTTACCTGACTAGTGTAATGACTACTAACTACTGCATTTGAATCGAATCGATTCAAATAATTGAATCGAATTGAATTAATTGGTATCCAAATATTTTTATTCCAACCAGGACTCCCAGCTCTATTCGGAGTGCCGCAGCCGATACGTCGACAACTGGCAGCGCGCGCGCACAGAGCAGCACCACCAGACTATCAAGGTGGAAGAGTCGAGCCCCTCCGAATCCATCGAGTACTACAAGCAGCGGTCGGACCACGAGCAGCGGGTGCACTGTGAAGTCGAGCTCTTGACTAACATCGCTATTAACGTAACTATAATATTATGGATAAGACAATTATACGGATCTACACTTTTCTCCTTCTATGTTTCTTCTACTAACTTGGTGTACACATTGCGCTATTCATCTCTGCTTTAGGCTTTTTGCTCCTAGTGGGTTGTTCTGCTCCCGATATCCTAACCTCTCAGAGAAGATCTAGTAGGAAACGGGGACACGCTTGGGTGATGCCATTCCCTTTAGAAACCCTCTGATGGTGTTTCGATCACACGGCTTTAGGAAACCTTTAAGTTTCTCGTCGCCTCCAAACTTGTCGGGTAACACTTCAAAGACCTTCAGAGTCCCACAGCAAACTCTCACCAAAAGTACGAAATTTTAACGCGCTTTTTAACTCGGTTACGGTAACATAACCGACAGCCTAATCGTTCCAAAAAATAAATAGCAGAGAACGGAAAGCCTTGTGATAGATAGCACCAATACTTCTCGTGCCTTTATTGCAGATAGAGGTTCTTTTAAGTAGATTCGATGGTAGGAAGTTAGTTATTTACCCACTGTAAATATTTGACGGCCTAATTTAATAATTAGGAACTTACTGTTATAACGTGGGAACTATGTCGTTGCTACGCAGCGTAAACGCAGTACCGCGCTCTTACCTATTTGCCTACAAGCACCGTCTCCCGCCCCTTTCCTCCACCCGCATCCCGCGCCATAGCGCACGATCCGCGGGCTAGCAGTAGAGAGTTCTCCGGTCGCTGACACGGGAACGGTCGATAGAAGCCAATCCTCCGCGACTCTTGTCGCGACACACAACGTGGGGCGCCAGTTTAAAGACAAAGTATCTAAAGAAAACATTTATCGCTAAGTGAACAGAACAATACAGAAAACACAGTCTTCACAACAAAATAACATGAAATAGCGTCGCGACGAGAGTCGCGGAGGATTCGCTTATATCGACCGTTCCCGTCGTCGGCGACTCGGCGACCGGAGAACTCTCTACTGCTAGCCCGCGGATCGTGCGCTATGGTGTGGCGCGGATGCGGGCGGAGGAAAGAGGTGGAAGACGGTGCGTGTAGGCAAATAGGTAAGAGCGCGGTCCTGCGCCTACGCTGCGTAGCAACAACATAGTTCCCGCGTTATAATGTGCTTTTAACTTGAAATACCTACCTACCTACTACCTTTTTATAGGAGACTTTACAGAAAGTTGAAGAATGGATGAACAAATACGACAAGGACATGGAGCTCATTGATCTGAAAATACAAATCAAGAAGAATGATTACCAGAACATGCGCGACAAAAGAGAGGGCCTTGAAAAGACTGTAAATATACATACATACATCATCATTGTCTCATTGCGTACTACTACTATTAGCGCATAGGGAGATTAGATCTTTGGTATATAGGTTTTTACTTACCCATAATGAAAGTCCTTTTGGCTTAATCGTTGAACAATCAAACAAATTTTTTTCCTATTCCTCCAATGACAGATCGAGAAACATGATGTGCTGATGAAAGACTGGATCCACTTCAAGGAGGAGCGCGAAAAGGCGCGCCTGTACCGGGAAAAGATGACCAAGTCCGCCATCTGCGTGCAGGCGTGGTGGCGCGGGCTGCTAGTACGCAGGCAGCTCGGACCCTTCAAAGTTTCGAAGAAGAAGGGCGGTGCCGCCGCCGCCAAAAAGAAATAGCCTTCTAATGAATAACCCATACCCGACGTTACACAAGCAAATTAGTTTTGTTAGTGGGTTACAAGGACTGATATGCCTATCCAGCGCATACAGTCGCTGTGGCCGATTTCGGCCACGATATATATATATTAATATATATCTCCTGACTGAAAGATAGCGCATTAGCAATAACTTTTTTATTTAAATAAAATCTATGTTACTGATATCTGCCTCAAAGTGTGAGTGAAATGCACAATGTAATAATGGGAATATATTTTGCTTCGAGTGTTACGTGCATTTTAAGGAATGCCCTGTAGAAGTGAATACTTTCATAAGGTACTTGCTAGTACGTAATGATTATGCACTTTTACGGTTATTGTTATTTACCTGATGTTAATGTTACTGTTGATTACGTTAATTAGATTATTATTTTTAATTCTCATTGTTTTACTTCCTTTGTTTTTTACGTATAATTTGAATAAACTTGGCATTGGCTTATCAAATATAAGTATGCCTATATCTTTTAATATCAAAAACTTAACTTAGGAAGGAGGTCGGTGATCCCAGTCATCCTAGCGGCACGTGAAGGGGATGTACAGTGGTTTTTAGTGTGTAGGCCCCTCCTCCTCCCGAATCCCTGTCGAGACCCTCGAGTCTGAGCAGGGAGGCGGGAGCTGGTGGGAGAACGCCACAACCATCCACGCCTCCCCGAGCGCGGTGGTACTCGGCCAACGAATTTTCCACTGTCAATAAGAAAAAAAAAGGTAGGTAATAGGTTGCTGTACAGTCGAACTTTCAAATTGAAAAAGCATATTAAATGGTCAAAAAGATCTTTAGATTGATGTACTTACTTACAAATACTATCCTGGCGCTGTAGCCCCAATAGAGCTTTGGCATCTGATACATAATAAGATAGATTAATGCGTTTTACATTTATTTTAGCTTGAATCGCGTGCGTTACCCCAGCGGAATGTTGTCGAATTTCTTGGATTCTTGATATAGAATAATTAGTGCTCCATCTCGTGTAATTGTGCGCGAAATCTTAAATTTGTGCGTCCAGTAGTTTTTGAGATATTCGCGAAAAACAGATTCCGCTGGGGTAACGTTACCCCAGCGGCACATTTTTTTTCCTGTGGACTTATCAAAAAAAAAGTACCCAGGAAGATAGATCTTGGGGCGCTGTAAATGTGCGTGTTAGTCTTAAATTTGTGCGTCTTATAATTCCGAAGTTACTCAAAATACCGCTGGGGTAACGTTTGGGTGGTTGCTGTATATCCCGAACGGTCAGGCGCACAAGTATGATTTTTTTTACACACAATGTAATGAATTTGTGCGTAATTTGAGCAGAAGCAGAATTTGAAAAAAATGCACCGTTCTGAAGATATATTTATTTTGAAGAAAAAGGATAATCGGTTCTAGCTCCTTAAATACTAACCTTAGCGACTAATTTCTGAGGGTGATTCGTTCCTTATAATACCCTACAACGTCTATTAAAATCTTAAAAGCTTACTGCAAGTTGTTAATGAGTTATGGCACTTTAATTGTCACTGGCCCGTGAGGTTATTTTGATCGGCGCTTACATGAGTTTGGTATAGACCAGCAAATCACTTAATAAGCAAATAATTAGTGCCTTCATTCAACTAGCCATTTGAAATTGATTTTCAGCCTAATGCACTTATTATTTAAAGATTTATAGTAAAAATGGTAAATGAAGCGAAAAACAGTGATAAACCGACCAAGTTAAGATGAATATCAAAAAGCGGCCGCGCCATACATGACGCTAACCTTCCAAAATTTATGGCAGTATGATCGGTACATATGCAGAAACAAGCGATAGATTACTTAGAGCATTAAACCAATGGTTCACACTTGCCCTCCCACTACACCACCCGCGTCCCTTCCGAGACCGTTTTATCTCGTCCCCGCCAACGCCTGTACCCCGTAGGCGCGGTAAGCACGATCTTGACAAGAAATAGGTTTCTTATTATTTCATATAGATTTAGGTTTAATTTTGACGATGGCGTCTAATGATTAATTTCAGTTCGCATATATTCATTCATATATGGGTTTTCATTGCAGAGAATAATCTCGGGCAACAAGCTTGAGGCCCGTACCAGCCAATGGCTAATGAGATCAGGGCCCCGATCGCGGTAAATAATTTAAGATGAAACGCAAATGGAACACGAACGAAACACAACTTTTCGATGTTTTCGTATCGCGGTGCTGATTTGACAGATGATAGTTGAAATGCTAAACGAACTGCGAACGCAGATGAAACACAAGTGCTGTCAATGTCACGTTTATGCTATATTTCGAAAGACGCTACTTTTTCATAAACGTTCTACGACTTTTGTCTGCAAAGAGTAGATGTTGATACGCCTCTTGAGATTTTCTCCCAGTGATTGTGTTGAATTTTCCGATATTTGTTAAAGTTGTTGTTATTTCTCATTTCTGGTTAAAGTTGTTATTTGTTGCTGTTTTCTATTGGTTACTTGTTTTCATAACATGAGTGGAATCCAGAAAAAATATTGCTCATTTGGCTGTGAAAGCTCAGGTAAGCCTTTTATCATATATTTAAATCACGATACATAATATAATAATACTTAGATCAAAGCCGTATTCACTACAAATGAAGTGTTTCAGAATCAAAATCTATGTTTAAATACTGTTTCTGTTTCTATGCTTCCTGCTTGAAATGGGTTCTGTCTATCATTTGTTTCTATAAGCATCTACATATGGCTTAAGAAACAATGTACCTAACCGACATATTGTTTGAAGTGAATATGTTAAGTTTGATGCGTGACAAATTACACTAAACAATTCCCCACTTAAAGAGTGATGTACCTATTTATAGTATTTGATTAAAGGATAAGCCTAACATGACCATAAAATTTTATTCCTATTTCAGTTGTACATGGTGTACCTATTCATCGGTTTCCAAATCCTGAGAAGCGTGGTGAATTGTTCTCTGCTTGGGTTTCTGCTGTTGGCTAGAATCTCTGTGAAAGTGATCCTAAGAAAGTTTATAATAACAAGAGAAATGTGATCACCATTTTGACCCAAAGTTTAAAACTTCCGCTGGTCTTCTTATTTGGACAACTGTACCAACAATTCTCAACTGTAAGTATAACATAGTCAATTCATGCAATATTATCTCCAAGCTTTTATTATTAAATTACTTATTTTATAAAGTGAACCTCATTGAATATAAATATATGTTGTAGTGAGTGTATTGATCATATTTACCACTAATATTGTATATGTGTACTTTGTATGTGAGATGTTCTTAACAATCCTTACCAACATAAAGAAAGGACATTTGATAAATTTAAAACCCATTAAAGACATGATCAGAACCGTACAAAACAAATTACTACATAATGTATCTAAATAAGAAGGGAAGGTTTTAAACCACATTGCGAATAATGTTGTAGATATATGTATAAGAAAAATATCCTTACCCTTGTGTGTGGTGTATATAATATTAAACTTCTGTCTGGGATCCTTTTTAATAAAACTTTTCTTTAATTTATATCTACAACAGGTTATGGGCCTGCGCTGCTGAAGACAGTATATAAAACATTATGTAAACAAACCAATTACAACCAAAAGTCAATAGCAACTAACATTTTCCACAAGACAACAACTTTAGGTTTATTAAGATATAAGGTTGTTTGAGAATTAATTTGAAATTTAATTTTTAAGTTAGTTATGTAAGGTATTTAGATTAATTAATTCAAAAGTTTGTTTGTTGTTTTTAGTATTATGTGGGTTAGTTAGGTTGGGTTTTAAAGGAGTTGATGGGAGTTATAAGAGTTATTATTTTAGTTGTATTAAACATAAAATTCAGAGGGGATGTTGGAATATAGGTTTTATAGAATTTTATGTCTATGGTAGTTTACTGGCTGAAAGTTATTTGAGTTAAAATAAATATATGTATCGAACATTTTAAAATAGTTTGAAGTTGTTGTCTTGTGGAAAATGTAAGTTGCTATTGACTTTTGGTTGTAATTGGTTTGTTTACATAATGTTTTATATACTGTCTTGGAGAGTTATTTATTAGATATGTTATAATGAAAGAGTTAAATGTCATGGCATAAGCTGAGTGGTGACCATTTCGGTTGCATAATTATAAATTTAAAATGTCCATTATGTCAAGTTGTCATAGATGCTCCGAATAAATATTTTTCATTTCATTTCATTTCATTTCAAATAAATTATAGTACTATAAATTAAAGAAAAGTTTTTTTATTAGATATGTTATAATGAAAGAGTTAAATAAATTATAGTACTATAAATTAAAGAAAAGTTTTATTAAGAAGGATCCCAGATAGAAGTTTGATATTATATACACCACACACAAGGGTAAGGATATTATTCTTATACAAATATCTACAACAACAAAGACCTTAGACCAGACTTGACCAGTCAGTTGCTAAATCATTGTTGATTTATTAATTTTGAATGTGTATACTATCAATCACATAAAAACTTCTAATCAGTGTTGGTACTGATGAAATATGTTCTTAAATATGTTACAGGTATACATCAATCAGTGGTCACCCTTGTAGAGATAGTACACAACTACTGTCGCCCAAGAAGAGAATCTGTGCAGACTACACCTCTGTCTGATACAACAATCCAGCCTTCTTCAAATGAGATATACCATGCTCAAGTTCCAGGGACAAAATTTGATGCAGGTAATGTTTCTTTTTTCCATTTTTATATTTTTTTTAATTCACAACAATTATTCAGCTCTAATGTAAGTCTATTCTGTGAAAAGTACAGCTTGTACTGTAGCAACTAAATAACTAATAAACATCTTTGACTTTGTAATGAATGCTCATTGGTTGTCATGCAAACTTTTGCTCCTGATTCAAACACGGGATCTTTTGGAGCAGTAAGCAGGGTTGTGATGTGTGACAAATTGTAATATTATTTATTTATTTTTTATTTATACTATTATTAAACTGTTATGGGTCTGTGTCAAAGTAAAGTAAAAAATAATCAGTTACTCATTAACGCATACACAATGAATTAGCATTAAATTTTACACATAAATAAGCAACGACCCTAATCAATATGCTTTTTTATTCTGGTAATTAGTTTCTATAAGTAAGCATCAACCATCGGAATTAAAGTGAAAAGTGTGTAAAGTAGTAGCAAAATACTTACTAATCTAAAACTAATAAACTGAGGGCTACTTGCTTTCTCCAATATGACATTTTTATTTGTTTCGTTGTTAAATTTTCAAATTTGTAATTAAATTAAATTTTAGACAAAGACATTAGACCCTCTGGTATTTGTGTATTTAGCTGAAATTAAGTAGAAATTAATCCAAAATAAAATTGTTACAGATAAAACATCCAAGTTTGTCCAGAATCAAAAAATAAAAAGGATCAAAAGAAAAGGACTGCAGATGCAAAACGAAATTCGTCGATTGCGCGTAAAAATGTTAAAGTTGAAAACACGTCTCAAGGTAGCTGAGAAACAAGCGCTCAAAAAAGATTTTAAACTTTTAACTGAAAACATGTGGGTCTCGTCAAAATTATTCACAAGAATGCAATTTGTCGAAGGACAAAAGAAAAAGGAAGGCGGAGATTTAGCCTCGATGAGAAAATGTTATGTCTTTCACTTTATAAGAAGAGCCCTAAATCTTACAGATTAATGTGTAAGCATTTTACACTACCATCAAACAAATTATTAAAATGCTTACTTTCAGAAATTAAATTATAGCGGGGATTAATGAAATCTTTTTTATACAATTAAAACTTACTGTTGAAAAAATGTTACAACAAGATCGTTTGTGTACATTAGTATTCGACGAACTGTCCATAGCTCCACACATTGACTACAATGTTTACACAGACGATCTTGTTGACTTTGAAAATTATGGCAACAAAAAAACGCAACAGAGTTAGGACGCGCACGCCGTCACTCTCTTGTGCAGCGATTGTGGGAAGATAGGGCAGTGCAAAATTAAAGTATTTATGTATTAATTTTTTTTAATATTTTAAGAAAGTGTGCAACACAAATTGCACTATTTATACTTATAACTAAGGATTCCTTTGTGCTGCTGCACAGTACAGAAACAAAAGAGAATGTTTTATGCAAATTTACATTATACAATTTCTCATAATTTAATAGTTGGATACTAACCCCCTTATTCATATAAACTATTTAAGCATTATTTAGTTTTGTAGCGTAAACTGAATAAATGATTTTGAATTTTGAATTGAATTTTTTGAATTTTTTACTTGGAATACGAATGACACTTGCTAGGTCCACGCATGTCCATAAGTCATGACTGTAATGTAATTGAGATAGAAATACGGTTGTTTTTAATATTTAGGGATCTTTGATGAAAAAAAACGCATTTTACAAAAACTGTCTCTTGGTAGGTTTTGATTTTGTACAGCCGATAATGTAAACATTTAGCTGCTGACTCAGCCGGTCTACACTTTCAGCTAATAATTTGAACGCTTCTGATAGCATATTCAATGACTGTGCATTTTGACTTGCAGTTTGTGCATTTTGAAGGGCAGCTTGCGCTCATTTCTTCAATACGCAGCACCATAGCTCGCGACTCTTCTAAAGACACCCTAGTGGCTGAAAAAAAAATGAACAACATTTAATTGAATTTGTTTCTGGTAATTTAAATATTAAATATGAGAAGCCCGTGGCGCTGTGGTTAGCGCGCTCGGCCTGCTATCGTTGAAGTTAAGCAATTTTCACAATGGTCGTACACGGGATGGGTGACCAAAAAACTTTTCTTCTCGAGCTCCTCCGTGTTTCGGAAGGCACGTTATGCCGTTGACCCCGGCTGCGTTTGCAGTCGTTAATTTACCACCCACCGATCCGCATTGGGCCCGCGTGGTAGGTCATGGCCTAATTTCCTTATCCATCTATAAGGAAGGCCTGTGCCCCAACAGTGGGGACTTGTAATGGCTGATGATGATGATGCTTGACTTGACTTTGCTGCCAGGGTGCTCGAGGCACTTTTCACTGTACTTAACGAAAATTAGTATGGCATTGAAGCAGTGCCTCCTGGCGGCATATGAGAAGAGTTAAGGCGAGCGTTTCCGACTGTGAGATTTCCAAGGCGGGGTGCACGGGTAAACAGAGATTCCCTGTGCACCCACTGGTGGGTAAAGCTGGTGGGTAAACGGGTAGTGACCAGCTGAAAACATCGTTGTTATGGTGTCAGACTTAGATAGTGGTATCTAGGCAGGCACTGAGAACAAGTCCTACCACCAACCAAACCAACCTCTATGGGGGTATATATTGTTAAGTTTAATAGTTTTGATAGAAAATCACAGTGAAATGGTGGTTTACAAATTAGTACAATATATTACATATTGAACTAAAACAACATACCTTTGACCACTCTTTTCCCGTCCTCGCCGGTCCCAAAGCATTAAGGGATTCGGCGCACTCTCGCCACAGTCGCTGTGCAAATGCTCTATTACCTTCTAGGAACTCTTGCATCACCTTGAGCTGGCGAACTGTGTTGTGCCTGCGGTGGTCTTCCATTACCTATGTGTTATACCTTAAAAAAAAGGATTACATGATTATATCTAAAAGTTTAACCATTTTCAATTTTAAACAAATAAGTAGTATAAAATCACATACCAAAGCTGCACTTCAATCACTAAAACTCTACCACTCAATCACTTGAAAATCATATACACCACTTCAAACTTTCGCGCCTCAGAATAATAACTAAAGTCATTGTTCTGAGTTTCGCGCTCTCAAAACAGCTGTCAAAGCCAGTGTGGCGACAAAAAATCCTAAGTCGACCATCGATTGTACTTTTAAAACATGTAGCAGTGTCAATACTAGGGTTACATCTCTAACACTTTTACTAACCTTGTGTTCCAGTTGCGTTCCATCTGCGTTTTGTCTTAACTTGCGCATGATCTTTACCGCGATACCAAATTTCGCATTGACTGAAACTCAAATGGAACGCAACTACAGCTGCAACGCGAACGAAACGTAGATATTTAGTCATGTTTTAAATTACCGCGATCGGGGCCCTGTTGATGTTGAAGAGCGAAGGTCGCTGAAACTTATTATTATACTTACGAAGAAGTCGATGTAGGTACCTACATTTCGTCGACCTAATTCTAATAAAGCATAAGTCAAAATTTGAACAACCAACGTTTTTTCGCGATTTAGGTGGAGTGATCAAAACTACATCTATCTCGATTTTTACTTTTCTAATTCGTATGAGAAGAAAAGAGATAGAATGCTATCGAGATAGATGTAGTTTTGATCACCCCACCTAAATCGCGAAAAAACGTTGGTTGTTCAAATTTTGACTTATGCTTTATTAGAATTAGGTCGACGATTTTGAAAACGAATCTTATAATATAGTGCTGCAATGAAACGTAACCTTGGTGCTTGCTTTGTTACTCCAAAACTGTAGCAATTGTGCTGTTTATGAAGAATGTGTTCAGAGGTATCTTTGTCACGATAAGTATTAATACAATAAGCAAAACCTTATGACCCGCCTGAACTTAAATTCAGTGCAAGTCACTCAGTAGGAGCATGGGGGCGCGTGTGCTTACTTGCCCGATTGTTTTTACAAGCACGACCTCCCATTTTGTGGACTTAAAGTTTGCACCAAAATATCCTACAGTTAATATTATTACTTACATAAAAACATAAATTTATATGACATTTTTACATTATAAAAATCAATTAGAAACGATAATTCACGCACAAACGGGCTGTAATTTAAAATAGATAAGATTACATTTAAAAGTCAAAGTTAAAAGTCATAAAATGTTAAATAATATATCTTTACTTTACGAATTGTGGAAACGTCTGTACAAATAATGCCATCAATTTTAGAAGGTTAGCGTCATGTATGGCGCGGCCGCTTTTTGATATTCATCTTAATTTGGTCGGTTTATCACTGTATTTCACTCCATTTACTATTTTTACTATAAATCTTTAATTAATAAGTGCATTGGGCTGAAAATTTTCAAATGGCTAGTTGAATGAAGGCACTAATTATTTGCTTATTAAGTGATTTGCTGGTCTATACCAAACTCATGTAAGCGACGATCAAAATAACCTCACGGGCCAGTGACAATTAAAGTGCCATAACTCATTAACAACTTGCAGTAAGCTTTTAAGATTTTAATAGACGTTGTAGGGTATTATAAGGAACGAATCACCATCAGAAATTAGTCGCTAAGGTTAGTATTTAAGGAGCTAGAACCGATTATCCTTTTTCTTCAAAATAAATATATCTTCAGAACGGTGCATTTTTTTCAAATTCTGCTTCTGCTCAAATTGCGCACAAATTCATTACATTGTGTGTAAAAAAAAATCATACTTGTGCGCCTCACCGTTCGCGAGATACAGCAACCACCCAAACGTTACCCCAGCGGTATTTTGAATAACTTCGGAATTATAAGACGCACAAATTTAAGACTAACACGCACATTTACAGCGCCCCAAGATCTATCTTCCTGGGTACTTTTTTTTTGATAAGTCCACAGGAAAAAAAATGTGCCGCTGGGGTAAGCGTAATGTGCCCCAGCGGAATCTGTTTTTCGCGAATATCTCAAAAACTACTGGACGAAAAAATTTAAGATTTCGCGCACAATTACACGAGATGGAGCACTAATTATTCTATATCAAGAATCTGAGAAATTCGACAACATTCCGCTGGGGTAACGCACGCGCTTGAATCTACAATGTTGACAATATTGACTAATATTGTCATTGTTGTATGAATCTATCCTTGAATCTATCAAACAACTAAATAGTTATCTATATAGGTACCTACCAATCGGAGTTCTGATCGGAGGACAGGGAAAGACCCCTTAATTGCTTAATTGTGAATAAACTACCTTTTAGCTACACCTTCGTGCATAAAAGCGTACTGTGCATGACTGTACACAACAATACACAATGATTGATGATAGTCTGTGGTTTTCCACAGTTTTTCATACCATGTTGAAATTATCTTTGTCCACAATCGATTGACTAATTGAACAGCACATCACAATGGCACATCTCTAAAGAACACGCAACGTCAGTGAGGTCACGTGACCATACCCAACTACCAATCGAAAGCAAGTTTTTTGACAATTAAAATGCAACTAACTTCATGCGAATACAGAAAAGTTAGATTTTCAGCTTTATTTACTAATTTGATATGCCGAAAAAAGAAAAGGTGAGTTGTAATCAAAAAGTAATTTAATTTTGCTGAGACTAGAATCATAAAAAGTGACCTAGGGTGGAGTCGCGCTAATATTATATAGTTAGTAAAATAATACTGCCTCATCCTTCAGGTTATAAAGTGCTATGCCATGTCAGTTCGTTTGGTATGCGGTTCTGCATAATTTACGTGTGTAAAATCGTTTATTGGTGATCTAAAATCTAAAGTTTGTGCTGTGAGAGTGAAAACTGTTGTTTACAGGAGGCGATGAAGACTAAAATTGACAAGAATAAAAGTGGGGATAGCGATACGGAGGTATGTTGTTTTCATTTTTATCGCAAATCTTTACATCACCTTCTTGGTGTCCCGTAGCTCTGAATTGATATTACATTTGATACGAGTATTTCAAATCAGGTTTCTGTAGAAACTCGTCAGATTTCTTTCATTACTTTTTACAATTTTGCCAGCTACCTACTTCGCAAACTTGCGAATTGTGAATGTAGTCGTCATTACAAGATAAAACTACTTTCGATAATCTATCCGTATCTTTCTACATACCTATTTACACTATTGAGTAACGCGTGATAAAATAATTTTACTGGATTATTAACAAAATTAACAAAATTGTCTCGTCAAATTGTTTCTAATAAGACCTTTTCAATTTAATTCAAATACTAATTGATTGATATGTTTTTGTACTTCTCTGATATAATTTAACAGTTTAGGCGTTCAAATACCGGTCAGTCTATCATCATCATCATCATCATAATCAGCTCACATCAGTCCACTGCTGGACATAGGCCCCTCCCAATGCATCCCGCTGAGCCCGATCTTTAGAGTGTATACCATTTACTAAATACTAAAAACATGCTAAAAGTTTTCCCATATACTACATATATATATATATGTAGTATATGGGAAAACATACATACTTGTAAATAAACACACAAATTTTGTCATTCATACAGCTTAGACAAAGTTATAGTTTGTTATTTTGCGTTTTAGGTATTTAGTCTATATTTAAAATGTAATGACAATAAATAGTTTTATGTACATGACATTTGAGTAAAATACAATAGGACCCATAACATGGTATTCATTTATTGATTGATATGACTATTTTTAGGTGCACTATTAGTTTAGATTTGAATTATTCATAACAAGCTGTAAGAAAAAATATAGCAAACTGTAGAATGATAAAAATTTATCAACTTGGTGCCAACTGCCAATTTGGAGCAACTCTGTTAATTAATTTCTATATTACAGAAAGTTACTTAACTTATATTCTGTTATTAAGCAGAGATCATTTTATTAACCGCGTTCGCTTTTAAGGACGTTGCCAGACTTATGGCATCTATCTTTACAGAGGAGGAAGAGTGAAAGGATGGGGTTGCACAAAAGATCCCAATGGGTCGAAGTGTTACTGGGAGGTGGAAACCTCGGCAGGCCCCACTAAGATAAGATAAGATTAACCACGTTTGTGGTCTAGCGGTTTAGACCAACCAAACCGAGTTCATGTTAGTGTAGGTACTCAGTTTGGTTGGCGGTAGGGCTTGTTTGTCCGCCTGGCTAGTAACCACCATCTTATGTAAATAAGTCGCCTTAACATCAATGTTTGTGACATTGTTGTGTTCCTGCAACTTTTCTGGGTGAAGTGCGCTTCCACCATTGACCTTATCATCACTACATCAGGTGAGATAAAATTAAAAAGTATAAAAAAACAGGTAATGTCATTTTGTTCAAACATATTGATATACAGCTGAGTAACATCACTAATATTATAAATGCGAAAGTATGTGTGTATATTTGTTGCTTCTTCACGCTGCAACGGATGGATGGATTTGGATAAAATTCGGCATGCAGATAGTTTATAGCCTGGATAAAAACAGGATACTTTTTATCCCGATATTCCCATGGGAACAGGAACCACGCGGGTGAAACCGCGAGCAGCCGCTAGTTGTGTAATAAAGTTTTGTAATAGTTGACAACATTAACAAATTATTCCAGAACATTAAACAAATAGGTAAATGAAATTATGTAACAGTTCTTGAAAACCTTGACTTTTTTTTGACCTAAGCATGAATTTCTGTAACCTTAAAAGTTATTAAAACACTGAATTGATGGAACACAATAGTGACATCATAGTTCACCATTCCCATACAATTTTTATTAAAAATTGATTTTTGATAGTTTCTGAAAGTTGCTTCTGTATTGACTAATCAGTCAACTACCCGATTATCAACAAGTAGGTAGGCTTGTGACTGGTCAGTATTTCCACCAAGTGAGTATTAGGATCTATTATTACCAACCTAAAGGATAGAAGAGAATGGGGAGATATGATAGAAACCTTTAAAATCCTTACTGGTCACTATGACATACAGAGATTTAAAGGGATGTTGACCAACACGAAAAAAGTCGTAAACTCACAAATAATTTTCCACAACAGCCCACATAAGCACTTTTTGAGCAACAGAGTGGTTGATGCCTGGAATAAACTGCCCGAAGAAATTATAACAGCACAAAGTGTCAACAAAGTTTAAGAATAGACTAGACCTATATTACAACAAATAGAAATAAGAAACAAATAATTTTAGTTTACATTGGATACAGGCAACTATCACCTATCAGTTGTTCCAACTGCCTGCCTGAATTACCTATAATAATAATTATTATTCAATTATAAACTCAAATACAAGTAGGTATTTGAATTATTTAATAAGTGGAAAGTTTTATCAACTGTGCAATCAATTTTGTGAGTTTGTGTTAATACAACCAATCATATAATAAATAAAAATAAAATATTGATCATGCTCAGGGGACTGCATATAGGCTATGCCCAGCAGTGGACTAGTTTAAAAAAAAACTATTATTTTAAGCACTAAGATCTATGTCATGTGATTAAAAGTTGATAGGCTCAAAGGAAAAGTTCATATTATTAAGCACCTATAACAAAGTGGCTAAACCAGCAACAATAGCTGGTTATATGGGTCTGTTTAATTAAAAAAAACATTTCTGATTCTGAGTAGTAGAAGTAAAAATCTTTTTTCTCAGCTTACGTGTCAACTTTACATACTACCCACATAGGTAAGATAGGTACTGACTGTGAGTGCCTACTTTGTAAGCACCAGTCATAAATTTTCCGAGTTTTGTCACCACTGTTGAATTGTAATCTGTTTTGATGCTGAACGCATATACTTTATCATTCAAATGTAAATAGATACAATATCAAGCTTGGGCATCTCACGGCGCACGTAGAGCACGCAGTGAGTGCGACGCTGCGCCCGCGCAACCGGCCAGTGCGCGTTCCTCTGTCGCGAATTTGGAAACGTTCTATTAGGTAGATTCTAAATTTAAATTTTGTTTTCGTTCCAGTGACTTTCGTGTGAAACATGTGAATGATAAATTTAAAAATATATTCTTCAGCTTTGGACGTAGGTTACGTAGGTGGTTTGTTTGCAATTTGCAGTGCTTTTTCTCTGCCTGAAAATTGTTTGCATTGCTGCTGTTTCTCTTTCTCCTTGTAGATCAAACATTGCTATTTGTATTATGTTTATCTATTTATTGTAGATACATTGTAATAGTGTTTTCCTAAATCACTGTTTTGCTTGTTCTGGCAAGGTGCGAGTTTTATTTTATTTTCGATCACTTTGACCAAAATGAAAATTTGTATGGCATTGAAGCAGCGAGCGCCTTCTGGTGACAAACGAGGTGAAATCGGCGGGTTGGAAACAGGCGCACTACCAGTGCAGGTTGGAATAACGGTGCTGGAAATTTTTTCAACACTTCTTCAAATTGTAATATTTTAGCAACAAAATTTGCTTTCGTTTTCCTTTCCTGGGTCGGCCGTACCCACATACCCCGCGGCTTAGAGCTCCGCGGGAAGATTCGCTCAGCAAATTTTCCCAAATTAAAAAAAGTGTAGCTAGCGTCCATACCCAAATCGATCAGTCGATCACTAATATTTGATATGGTAGTGGACAATAATAAACTACAAACTTTCCATTTCAGTCTTCGCGCCTCCTATGCCCTAGCTAGGGAGGATCCTTTTAGCTAGGACTCTACAATACAGTTTGAATGATTTAGCCATTTAAAAACAATTGAAAGAGAGTTTGCTTTTTGCCTCGGACGGCATTTTCAGCTTCACCGGGCTTTTTTGGGGGGGCGGTGAGAAACTTAAAGGGTTCCTCAAGCCGTGTGAAAAAAAACACCGTCAGAGTTTTTCTAAAGGGAATGGCGTGAAGTACTTGTGCGTGTCCCCGTTTCCTACAAAATTCTCCGAGGGGTTCGGAGCGGAACAACCCGAGGGCGCCTCTAAAGGCTGGGATGTCGGCTCGGGTTGACCCGGTCGTGGGGTGGGGAGAAGCGCCCTGGTACATATCTGTACCAATAAAGCGCGTGTGAAACGGGTCGTCGTACCCCTTGTTCTACGAGTACGGTGTTGGGCCTACGATTGTGCATGTTTAGTGTATCATGTGAAATGACATGAATTAATGATTTAGTCATATTCCTGTCAATATGATTTAGTCATCATCATCCTCAGCCATCATTCTTCGGACAAAGGCCTCCTCCAAACGCTACCACTTCCTTCTGTCGCCAGCCACCCTCATCCAGTTGTCGCCGGCTAGATATTTAATATCGTCCACCAATCTAGGTGGTGGGCGGCCCCGGCCTCGTGTGTTTTGCCACGGTCTCCACTGCAGTGTCCTTCTAAGCCATCGGTGGTAATCCATCCTCGCAATATGTCCCGCCCATCTCCACTTTCGGGACTCTTATCAGGTCTACAACGTCTCTCAACTTTGTCTTTCCTCTGATCCACTCTTTTCGTCTTCGATCTAGCAGAGTTACACCCAGCATCGCTCTTTCCATTGCTCTCTGCGCGACTAAGTTTTTCAGCTGACCTCTTCGTTAGTGTTGTAGTTTCCATTCCATATGTGAAAACGGGCGAAACACTGCTCGAAGTCTCTGCTTTTCAGGTGTCGCGGTATAGTTTTGGGACGCATGATGTTGCCATTTGCACCATATTTAGTGATATTCCTGTCAATTTTCCAATTTTACACTGTTTACCTTGGTATGTCTAATGTTCGTTACAAATTGGATTGGAGTATTGCGAGTGTAAAACGAGGGATAACGCTAATCCGCATCACGCCCGTCGATTCCGTTATTTCTGTGTTAATCGAATCATGTATCCGTTCCGCGATCCACGTGTGTTACGTTTCATCTGTCGCCGGTTTTTACACTTTCACTGGAGTGGCGTCATCGCATGACCATGATTATGTATCGGAATGCTTCGCAGACTATTTTTTAGTGCCTACCTACCTACCTGGATGGTAGGTTGTGGGTCAAAAGTTTTCTTAAATTTATGTTTACCGCCTCTGTGGTACAGTTGATACTGACATAACTGATGATTGGTCAAGTTTCAAAATATAAAATCAGTATGAAAATTAAAATTTTTTAAACGCATATCGAAAAACCTTTGAGTGTCTACTAGCATCTGCAGACTTTGACTGTAGTTATATAGAAAATACCGACTTACACTATCGAAACTTAATTTTGAAATCTAGTAAACATCATCTACTTTTTCTGTTGACTGTACAGAGACGCCTGCACATCAACCTATCTAAAACTGTCAAATTTCTTCAATTGATTTTCAACCATAGAACTTAGAAATGTAGAAAGTTTATATAATTTTTAACGCAAATTTTGTTGCGAACAAATTACAAAAAACACAAATGTTGAAAAAATTTCCACGAGCAGGGTTTGAACCTGCACCCTTCTGACATACCGGGTCAGGTGCTCTTCCAATTGAGCTATCGTGGTTCTAACCAGCCCGCCGAAATTATTCAACACTATTTACTTTTTACTTTGAAAGCCAAAGGCGCCCATTCAATGTTAACAACTACCGTCATTAACATCATTATATAAACATTTATAAATAGCTTGCCTACTTCTTA
Organism: Eudonia lacustrata; assembly: GCA_947562085.1. NCBI lineage: Eukaryota > Metazoa > Arthropoda > Insecta > Lepidoptera > Crambidae > Eudonia > Eudonia lacustrata. Next base: position 5,358,602 of record OX387326.1, on the reverse strand, counting down.
ACTGATCTTTAGTATTTGTAAAAATATTATGATCGGATGTGAGCGACTCAGAATCGGTAAGTGAACAACTTTCTCATAGTAACATGAGTTGAAATATGTCAAAAATTTTGAGACTCTTTACAAATCAGGCTAATCAAGTGTTCGCTAAAGTATGGGAAGTCCAAAATTTTTTTACATATTTCAACCCATGATGAGAAAGTTTAAGACTAGAAACTTACCGATTCCGAGTCGCTCCTCCAGAAAATTTGCGCACTGGTAAAACATAGGACAGTCATTTTTTGTGCATTAAATGTTTGTTTTTCAATTATGATGACCTTTGGACCCCAGATTACTTACAAATTTCCGGTTTCTAATAACTAATAAATAAGGAATGATTCTAAACCGATTAGAATACCTAATTGCTTTTTAATTGTTGTGGAACTGACTAGTTAGTGGAACGCGTTGATATCTCTGCATAATACCTATTACTGATTCTGTGCTGATAATTATAGAAAATTTAAATTATTTTATTTAGTTGATTTCCGAGTATCAGGTGACAGGTCTACCTCTGTGGTTAAGGCTGAGTTAGTAACGAAAAGGTGTCAAGTAATCTCACTAACCTGATTTAAAATTGTACCGGCAAAGGACATGTACTGTTTCATTAATTGTTGCCAGCAAGTGCTAAAGGTAGGTATTTCCATTTTACTTATATAGTAAACTAGCGACCCGCCCCGGCTTTGCACGGGTGCAATGCTGATACACGCAACCGCTATGTCCCTGCAAATTAAATCTGTAATATCTTCGAAAATATTCATTTAAATTACATGCTGTAAAGGGCCATATTGATCTATATTAAATTCACAATGAATTTAAGGTACTTTATTGGATAACGATTAATGCTGTATTAATTATAATCGCTTTGTAAATAAGCCATTATTTCTCGTAAAAAGTAAAGGATAAAAAATGATTATTGTGGATTATCCCTAAGAGATAGACATATACCATCGCGGACTTTTTTGTAGACCTTTTTAAGGTGTACAATACTGTAGTACATTATTTTGATCTATCTCGTAGGGTTCAGCCAGCGTTTGTAATGTAAGCGCAAAAAAATGTGAAACCTCTAAAATTATTAGTGTTTCTCTACTATATTATGCATGTATTTATACATATAAACCTTTCTCTTGAATCACTCTATCTATTAAAAAAAACCGCATCAAAATCCGTTGCCTAGTTTTAAAGATCTTAGCATACATACATACATAGGGACAGCGGGAAGCGACTTTGTTTTATACTATGTAGTGAAGAGTAAAAGTAGGTAGGTATATCCTATAGCACCTATACCGTGACCTATTTATTCTGTGACCGTGCTAAAGGTAGGTACCTACTTCATTTTGATTAGGTATTATAGTAAAACAGTAAGTGCCTTTATTATTCTAAGGTGCCTTACAAAAAAACAAAGAATAAGGTCAAAATAGTTATTCCGTGTTTTGTTCCTGTCATGTAAACGTCATTTCAAATTAGAGTAGACAAAACACGGAATAACTATTCGGACCTTAATCTTTGTGTATTTATAAAACCCGTTCTGCCTTACAAAAAAACAAAGAATAAGGTCCGAATAGTTAATCCGTGTTTTGTCTCTTAAGCTCTAATTTGAAATGACGTTTACATGACAGGAACAAAACACGGAAAACTTATTCGGACCTTTATTCTTTGTTTATTTGTAAGGGGCTAAAAGTATTATACCTTGACGATGCTGGGCAAAACCATCATCATTAAAATCAAGTTATGACTTCATACGGGTTGGTGATCACAAACCCAGACTCAAAAATCCGAAATGCATTTAGGCCAACCTTTTTTTTAACTTAGGTCAATACGTTACGCATACCCGATCCAGTAAGGGCCAAAGTGACGTGGGACTCCCCCGTCTGCATTCATCATCATCAGCTCATTTTATGTCCCCACTGCTGGGGCACGAGCCTTCCCTATGGATGGATAGGGAGATCGGGCCATAAACCACCACGTGGGTGCGGTGGTTGTTAACGACTGCTAATGCAGCCGGGACCAACGGCTTTACGTGCCTTCCGAAGCAGGGACGCCGACTATGTGGTGCGACTTATTTGGTTTTAACAAATGCCATAGGAGCTCGATGGCGCAGTGGTTAACACGCCCGGTTTGCGAATGCTGAGGTTAAGCAACTTTCCCAATGGCCGGTCATCAGATGGGTGACCAAAAATTTATCATCTCAAGCTCCTCCGTGCTTCGGAAGGCACGTAAAGCCGTTGGTCCCGGCTGCATTAGTAGTCGTTAACAACCACCAATTGACACTGGGCCTGCGTGGTGGTTTATGGCCCGTTATTCCTATCCATCCATAGGGAAGACTCGTGCCCCAGCAGTGGGGACTTTATGAGCTGATGATGATCCGATGACTGGCCTTTGCGGAAGTAGCTCCTCACCCCGCCCCTCACGTCCGCCTTACCCCGCCCCAATAAGAGAAGCCTGTCAGAATTTTTCACTGTAAAAAAAACTGTAATACCTACACACTGTAGTAAAATTTATGTATAATTTGTTTTACCTATTCGTGTACGAACACATATATATATAAACATACATAAAAACAGGTGCTACCTATCTTATAAATAACTTTTCAAGGTCAAACATATGTTCAATGTTTACACATTCTTATCACAATGTTAATTGAAACAAAACATTTCATACTGTGTTTTATGCGGAGGAACTCAATCACGCAGAGGCTAATTCGTTTGGTTGGCAATCATGCAAGTCCAGCAACTTTTACAGTGCTGTGCCCCCGGATGGGTGACCAATTAAATATATTTTCAGCCTACCGTGCATCGTGCATATTCATTAATTTTAAATATTTGGATATAAATATTACATGGTGGACTTAATGCCTGAAGCATTATTTACCAGTTAACCATAGGGTGGTGCAGAAATGACATAAGTGTGCAATTCAGAGCGATAACAAAAGTTCAAGCCTTGTTACTGGCTTGAAAGGACCCTGGACCTAAAGTATGAAAAATGTGGTTTCAGTTAAATATCCTGAGATTTCGATAGGTTATAGATTTCAAAGTCCTGAACAAAAGTCTCTAGGGGTGCTACCAATGTTTCCGAGACTTCATAGTCCTGAACTAAAGTCTCCAAGGGTGCTACCACTGTTTCCGAGTCCCTTTCAGAGTTTCGACTGATTTTGTACCAGTAAACAAAAACTATAAACGACGGATGAAATGAAAGAATTAGCGTTACAGGTTAAATCTTATCAATCAATATTTACATATTTATAGATACACATGTACCGAATCACATCTTTTACAAATGTACACTTTTAACTTAGTTTACGTGCATTTAGCGTGCATTTCTATTTCGTATGTGTCAAGTTGATATTGCAGTCATTTTATATTTCTTTAAAGGCCGCTTATCGCAATATAGGTTCAATCTAATGTCAATTATTTAAATAAATAGTTGAGAATTGAATCTTATTAAAGTACTAATACTTTGTTATCTAGTAAAAAATCAGTCGAAACTCTGAAAGGGACTCGGAAACAGTGGTAGCACCCCTGGAGACTTTAGTTCAGGACTATGAAGTCTATAACATATCAAAATCTCAGAAAATTTAACTGAAACCACATTTTTCATACTTTAGGTCGAAAGTCCTTTGACGCATAAAATCTGTTAATATTTAAATGTGTTTTTTAAAATGTTTTCTAACTATTTAAGCATAGAAAGTTAAATTAAAAGTGGATTATATTGTTTTGAAAAAAAAAATTACCTACTTTGAAGTTTTGTATAGGATGAAAAGAAAAAAATCTCCCAACCTTCCAACAGTCTTGAAACTGTTTACCTTACGAACGCGCCTAATTATTGTAAGTAGCAAACATTGTCTCATTAATCCCTAGCAATCACCTACTTCGCATTGGTAAGCCTTTCTCAAGGCAACTGGCCCACTAGCGATACTGACTGACCTTGCTAGTTGCCTCCTAATTGGGATTAAGCTTGTTTTAGAATACGTCACTCAGTCACAGTCGCAAAGGAGCTCTTACAATGAACGTATAGTTTCATTAAATGCAAAGAAAAGTTTCAACGGGGTTCAACGCCACGCAAACGCTAATTTGGACCTGGGTACTTAATCTCTTTTGGATAGTGGCTGTGTGCCGCCTATGGCTTAGTTTAGTTTAGTTTTACTAGGCTGTGTCCGCAATTAGCCATTTGATTTGGCCATTGTACGTATTACCTTCTACCTACTCCAACCACCAGATTATCCCAGAAGGCTTGCAGCCTTTTCAGGCTACTGCAGGCTTCCGCGAGCGTCCTGGGTGCTTGGAGAAACCGTGCCCGTTCGTCTGTCAAACTCCTGCATTCCATAAGCACGTGTTGTGGCGTTTCTTCCGCCTCCATGCATCCTCTGCATAGAGGGCTGTCGGTCACACCTATCGTAAATAAGTGCTTGTTTAGGGGACAATGGCCAGTAATAATACCGATGATTTTATGGATACTGTCCCTGTTTAATCTGAGGAGGTTGCGGGCAAGCTTTTTGATGTCACCGGAACTGCATTCTTGGTTTACCTGCTACCTACACTGTTTCTCCATTTTGTAAGATGTTTTTCTTCGGTTAATTAGCGCAGCCATGTTTTTATCTGGGCCTGAGGTATGGACAGCAGTGGTTCCGGTCCATAAACTGTTGCCATCGATCCTCTTTTGGCCAGCCGCCTATGGCTTATACAGATAGGTTTGTGGGCGGCAAAAAATTAAAGGGTCCGTGCCGTGTGGTAAAAATATCCTTAGTTCTAGAGGGGATGCCATTACGCATCAGTAGGTAAATAAACCCCCCGTCCAATCCTCTAAATGCCACAACACATTTACAGCATGCACACTAGTTTAGGCCCAAGACACCGTACTCGTAGAACAAGGGTACGACAAGCAGGTTTACACGCGCTTTATAATAAGTACAGACATGTACATTGGTGCTTCTCCCCACCACCACGGCCGGCCCGGTGAACCTGAACTGAGGTCCGAGCCTTTAGAGGCCTCCTCGGGTTGTTCCGCTCCCCGATCCGATTCGAACCCCTCGGAGATCTAGTAAGGCACGGGGACACGCACTAGTGCGTGATGCCGTTCCTTCTAGAAAACCTCCGAAGGTGATTCGTTTCACACGGCTTGAGGAACCCTTTAAGTTACTCGCCGCCCCCAAAAAAGCCCGGTGAAGCTGAAAATACCGTTTGAGGCAATCGACAAACTCTTCAAAAAAGGTAAATAACTAACTTCCTACCACAGCATCTATTTAAAATAACCTCTATCTGCAATAAATAAATAACTGCACAAAAAGTATTGGTGCTATATCTATCACAGCCCACACAGGGCTTTTAGCGGTTCTCTGCTATATAGCATATAGGATGTCGGCTAAGTCCCAAAGGCTTAAGGGGGGGAAAAAGCGCGTAAGACTTCGTACTTTGTTTTGATGAGAGTTTGCTATAGGACTCAGAGAGCCTTTGAAGCGTCACCCGACTTGTTTGGAGGTGGCGAGAAACTTAAAGGTTTCCTCAAGCCGTATGCTCAAAATATCCTCAGATAGTTTTTAGAGGGGATATAGCGTCACGCTAGCGTGTCCCCTCCTCTAATAGGTTCTCCGAGGCGTTCGGATCGTATGTCGCTCGTAGGTAGGTATCCAGAGTATAGTCCTAGGTATCCTAGGCATACTTTTTTATAACCGAGCTTTCACGGGCTGACTTGGGTTAGTCGTGAAATTCAATGTCCTCACTCAAATACCGCCTTTGTAGTCTAGTGGTTAAGACCACCGGTTTAGATTCAGAGGTCCCGGGTTCATGTTTGTGTACTCGGTTTAGTTGGTGGTGGGCTTGTTTGTACGCCTGGCTAGCTACCACCATGTTATATCTAAATATGTCGACGTAACACTTGTACTATTATGTATTCTGTGCCGTAACTTGGGTTGCCAACTATTTTTCAGGAAATTAAAGTAAATCTATCACTATTATAAAAAAAAGAATTTGAAGTCACTTCACCTGAGTCTGAATATCATTCAGTAGTTCAGAAATTAAGTCAACAGGAATATTCCGTTCAAACGCACACATTAGTCGGAAATAAAGTATTTTCCATACTTTATTTTTATTATAAAGAATAAAGTATAGGGATGGAAAATAACGTAGGATACGTTATTTTAAAGTATGGTTGGCAACCCCAGCCGTAACATCAATGTTTGTAGGTTTTTGTGTTACGGCAGCTAGACATAAAATAGCCAGTACCTCAGTAGTTGAGGATTCCGGGTGAAGTGGGCTTCCACCTTCGGCCTTATTATCACTTAGCATCAGGTGAGATGAAGTCCTTGCCAGTAAGATATTTTAAAAAAAGATATGAAGGCTGCATAAACTGCCAAAAACTAAACAAATTTAAACGAGGATTAAGGCTCCAGTCTTGTACGAATCAGTGTTCTTGCAGTATTATCAGAAACTAAGATCTTTTTTTTTAGTTATTAAAAAAGCTACAAATGAAATTTATTTTACATCACTTTACAGTGTGGGGTTTCGAGTTTTCTAAACATATTAGTTTATTTACTTTGATGTTACTTTTAATCACTTAGGCTTTAAACATACCAGTGTTTACGTTCTGCGCGTTGAAGATCTAATTCATGCACACGTCACGTAAAAAATATGGCAAAAACACGAAATGTATTCAGATAACATTTGTTCTTAAAACCTCTACAATAATCTTACTTGCTTCTTACCACTAATTAAACCACCTAAAATAAGAAAACTAAGGCATTTCTCAAAAATGTAAGCAAGTAAGAGTATTGTAGAGGTTTTAAGAAGAAATGTTATCTGAATACATTTCGTGTTTTTGTCATATTTTTTACGTGACGTGTGCATGAATTAGATCTTCAACGCGCAGAACGTAAACACGGGTATGTTTAAAACCTAACAAAGTGATTAAAAGTAACATCAAAGTAAATAAACTAATATGTTTAGGAAACTCGAAACCCCACACTGTAAAGTGATGTGAAATAAATTTCATTTGTAGCTTTTTTAATAACTAAAAAAAAAGATCTTAGTATCTGATATGATAATACTGCAAGAACACTGATTCGTACAAGACTGGAGCCTTAACGCAAACTTATTAGTAAAAAGGTATCATACCTTCTTTATACCCCCGTCAGCCCGTGACCACGGCCGTTGTAACTCGGTCGAAACGTCGCGTCGGGTATAAAGAAGAGATGATACCTTTTTACTAATTAGTTTGCGTTAATCCCCGTTTAAATTTGTTTAATTATGGAACGCGAAAGTTTAAAAGTGTATATGCCAAAAACTAGACTCAAGATTTAGAGTTGCACTTATTCGCTTGCGTGACTTTCTAGTATTTGACCGGTAGTTCAAACCTGTCACAAAACAAGACGAGGGCCTGAATGTGGCGATAATAATTAACAAGCTGCCACTAACGCTATCTTGCTGTGTCTTGACTTGACCTTTATCCTTCATCAATTGTTATTAATCAGGTACCGCTCGAATATAGACGTTAATTCGACATCGCAAGGCTCTTTATCCTGTAACTTTAGCTGTCAGTGCGATTTCTGAAGATGTACACGTAATACGTATTTATTTTCGGCTTTTGATCTTAACACGACGTTTGGTACAAAGGTAAAAATCATGCTATCTTACCTCAAACTGATCGCAAGCAATACTGATGTCGACAGTCTTAGATAAGGTGGTGGGTGGTAGCTAGCTAGACTTGATTAGATTAAGTCCTACCATCAACCAAAAAGAGCACAACAACTAGGGTTGTCAACCATACTTTAAAATAACGTATCCTACGTAATTTTCCATCCCCATACTTTAATCTTTTCAATAAAAATAGGGTATGGAAAATACTTTATTTCCGACTAATGCGTGCGTTTGAACGGAATATTCCTGTTGACTTAATTTCGGAACTACTTAATGATACTCAGACTCAGGTGAAATGAAACGAAACGCAACGCTAATTTCTGAACGCGCTTTATGTCAATAAAAAATGATTAGATAGTGCCAAGAGTACAAAGAAATATGTTTTTACACATATAGATAAATAAAGGACTATGAAGGATTTTGTATGAACCCCGTCCCCACCCTACAACAGTCATGGGATACGTGTCAACTTGTTCATTGGGACCCAAAAAAGTCTAAAGTAAGACCTGTGTTAGTTGCAAAAACTATTGGGTTAATTTATAATTTATTTTTTTTATTGTTAGGTACTGTAAAATAAAAGTTACTTTAAATGATTAAGATCGCCATATTCTAATCCTTTTTATTGCACACTAAGTAAATGTGTAAGTGAAAAAGAAAAAATAAATATATCATCATCATCATCATCTCAGCCAAAAACGTCCACTGCTGGACAAAGGCCTCCCCCAAGGATATGAGGGGTATTTGCCGTAATCGCCACACTTGGCAGGCGGGTTGGCTATCGAATAAATATATAAAAAAGATAACCTAACCTAACCTAACTTTTTCTTTTCCCTGGGAAATATTCCCTACGGAATGGATCCCTACGATGGCATAGTGACATTCACAAGAGCTACTTGTAGCCTAAACTGAATAAATGATTTTGAATTTTGAATTTTGGAATCATCCCGCAGGTCGGGGCTACCAGCGGGGGTATGTGGAGTTGACCTGAGATGTTGTGCGGCCGACCCACTAAAAGCCCAGGGAAAAACCTAACCTAATCTAACCTAACCTTACCTAACCTCCCACTTACCTAACCTCCCACCTACCAAACCCAACGTATTTGAAATATGTCGCCATAGTAAAAAGTTCTCTATTCTAACAGATGTTTCAAATGACACTTGTTTCAAATCTGTTGGATGGTGGGGACGTTTCTTATCATTGTCCTTTGGAAAATACTTTATGTTTTCTTCTTCTTCTTCTTCTCTTTTTTTTTTATTCTAGTTAGTGATAGATTTACTTTAATTTCCTGAAAAATAGTTGGCAACCCTAACAACAACGCCCCCTCTGGGAATTTAAGCTGGGTGGACCTATTCGAACCGGTGGTCTTACCTCTTAACCACAGAGACGGTTTAAAATTCAACTTCAACATTCAAAATTAAATACCTACTGAATCTCTTCCTGATAAGATCATTTCCTCAGCGTTGGGGAATAGGGATGTAGAATTTATATGCGTGATGTAGGTATTTTTTTGTAGGTACTTCAATAGACCTTCATTAAAACTGATATGCGTATCTAGGTAATTAATAATATTAATAATGATGATATAAATGAATAATAATGATTTCAATATTATTTCTAGCTTTTCAGAGCTGTTTTTACTTTTTTTAGTTTCCTGTTTTTGAAGCCTGTTAATTTTTTTTATCGTAATTGTAATGTAATCGAGGGAAGTGCGAATTGCGTGCTTAGGCCTTATCCTGATGGTTCAGGTGAGCTGTGAGGTGAAGGCCAAGAGTTTCCCCGTTGGTGTATAAAAAGTGTTATATCAATGGCGGAAAGGAAAAACAACTGAATAAAACTATGACATTCTACCAACTTTTCAGCGGAGCTTTTCAAAGTTTGAAAATTTAAAGGAAAAAAACATAATATTGATTGTTTACTATATCGATAGAGAGAGAAAATCCTATCGAAATGTGTACTAAACGTAATTTTCGACCAAAATGGCGTTTCAGTTGTTTTTCCACCACCGATCGTTAAGTTTCTTTACGTAACATCTACGTTGATACTAGATATCCTCGAATCCATTTCAAACCTGCGGCCGATGCTACTCCCACGTCACGCTGGCTTGCCGCCTGCATTACGTCTGGATAATGTCCAAACCCATTTTTTTTTCTATACTGCTGCATCCGGATTCATTGTTACACTGTGGTTTATTATAAAAACAGTTAGGTGTGTATAATTTTAGACGTGATTAATAAATAACTGAAGGTTACGCTTACGATATGCGATTTAATAGAAATCTTCTGATTGGCAGCGCTGCTTTCATACATATTTCTTTGCAAAGATTGCGAAAACGAGTCTCTCTAACCTAACTACCCGTTTTTTACCCAGAGAAACCTACCTTTCAACTGCTATGGGACTAGCTATATTATCTCTATCTCTAACTGGATACCCCGATCCGATCCGAACCCTTCGGAGACTGGTAGGGCACGGGGACGCGCACTTTTAAGTGTGCGATGACGTACCCTCTAGAAATCCTCCGAAAGTGATTCGTTTCTTCAACACGGCTTGAGGTACCCTTTACGTACCTCGCCGCCCCCAAAAACCCCGGTGACGCTAAAAATGCCGTTCGAGGCAATCAGCAATCTCTCTCCAAAAAAATAAAATAACAGATACTACAGTTCCACTAACTTTATTGTTATAGTGACAAGCTTATGCATGTTTTCACCGACTATCCCAAGTTTTCGGTAGGATTTAGGTAAAGGTTTTAGTCCTCTGTAGTTTGGTAGTATACTATTACTTCTTCTGTGGTTTGGTGCAGGCTATACTTAGGGACTTAAATCAAGACACACCACCATACCGAGCACCATATTTAAAGATCGGTGTTCTTACTGCTAGACCGCAGAAGCTGTTGAAACATCTGATATAGTAGTAATAGTAGTGATAATGGCGTCTAGAAATCCTTTTAGTTAGGTAAACACTTGTGTCACGAGTTCACGACCGCAAACGACATTTTTTATGACTGGGCTAACAACAGATTCAATTGTAACACTACGTTTACCGATTAGATAGTGTTTGTGTAAACTATAGTTCCACCACAATAAATGCATTCACAGTCGCACATTATGGAGCAAGAGAAGGCTTTTCAAATTACGTTTCATATTTACTCATGCAGTTAGTCTCTTATTTGTTTATCTTTGTCCCTTTCAACTAACTCTTTTGCAAATTTAAAATCATAATATGAGTTTGAAGGTCATATTATTATACTTACTATTGTTAGTATCAATGCTTGAAAATCGTTCTTGACCCCATAAACTAATTCATTGTTTTTCGCGTTTCTAGTAGTTTTATCTGTCAACTCTTTATTTATGGAGAACAACTCGGATGTGAGCCTTTGATGTGGGCACTGGGCATATGTGCCGTGTCACTCTGTCATTGGCGTCTGTTTACATAGCTTCTGTAATTTAAAATACATTAGCAAAGCGGCGAAAATAGTACTTTTTTTCTAGCACGTTGCCATGCCATCTCCTCTGTCGCACTTCAATTATAAACAAGTGCTTGATTTGTTTCTCTTTGTAAATTGTACGTGTATATTTTTTTATTAAAATTTGAAAAAAATGTCTTTTAGTATTTAGATGTATGGTAAAGTTTTTCATAATTATGTAATATCGATAGTTTTATATAGATTTTGTAGTATAACACAGCAGTAATGCTACTAAGATCGTTGTTACGGTGCCAGAATTGGATAAAATTGTGTTAGCTAACCTGGTCGACATAAAGCAAGCACTACCAACCAAACTGAGCACAATTATAATCATGTACCTTCCAATAGGAATTGATCCTGGTACCTCTGGGTGTGAGGCCGGTGGGTCTAACTACTTGACAACAGAAGCGGTTATAGTAGTAAGTTCACCATCAACCATAATAATATCAATAAACATTAACATACGCGAGGTTGCACAGCTATTCACTTCAATGCTATTCATTCAAATGTATTCACGTAAAAAACCTGAACTGTAAATAATCGTGTACAATTAAACTGACTGACAGGTGGGATCTTGCTTTCTATACTCGTATATTTACTTCATTGGAGGAATCACGATTAACAGATACGCCAAGGCCGGCGCTATCGATCATTATTACTAGATCGTAGACGCTTGCCTAACAATGCGTAATTGTTGGCAATTATCAGTAATTCACTATGAAGCAATTATCATTTAGAAATTGGTTTCATTGGCGTATGCACCTATTTGGTCAGTGGGGAATTCTGTTGAGTCCGTACAAACGCGTCGACTTATTATCTTATCTAATATCTGAGCATGTTAATAATTTACATGTTCTGAAAATGTCAAAGCAATCACGCCTAGTAATTTTTTTGCGGTTTTTACTGCAGTGATGTCATGCTATATTTAAAACTGCAGACGTTGCTTGTATATTTAGAGATTAACCCACTAAATCTCGGGTGGAAGGCAAATAAACTGTGGCCGTGAGCAAAATTTTCCTGCAGATTACGTTCTCGACGTGGCATCAGTGTCGACCCCGGCGTTAATGAGATCTTAAGTGGCAGTTTCAACCTCTCCTATATTGTTAAAATCTTGTTTCTCTTCTAAATTACGCAATGTAACGAGATATAAATTTGCACTAATGTGAAACTCCTTTTCATATGTGGAATTACTTCCGTGTAATTTCGAAACCTTATTTAGTATGTGAGACTTTTTGTCATTTTATGGTGATACTAGTATGTCGTGTGTGCCAGAGTCCGGTTGTTGTTTTTACAAATACTGATATTTGATTGGTTAAAGAACAAATTGTTAATTTTTAAAAGTTTTAATAGTTTCCTTAAACTTTTTTTGGTTTAGATTTTTGCTTTAGGTTTAAGTTATATATTTTTATCCTTTCTAGTCTTATTCGCACGCAGCTAATTTGCTCTATGCTAATTAACCTGACTGGTAGGTATCCGTTCTAAAGACAAACTAGGGTGAAAGTTCGTCTGCTTTTGCGCAGAAAAGTGTGTGTCGGTGGACCGTTCTCGCGAAGTTCGCGTATCGCAGTGAAACTTTTACGTTATAATAGTAAAAGTTGATTGTTCTCAGTGATCATTAGACAGCTTTGGTGCACGCTGAGCTTCGGTGCGCTTGCGTTGGTGAAGTTTTTGTGAATTTGACATGAGATTGACAGTCAATCTCTTAATTCAAACCTGGTGTCTAAATAAAGTCTTGTGTAATGTGAATTAGTGCAGTGTGTGTGCTTTTAACTAAATTACTATAGATAATTTATTTGTTAGTAAAATGATGGTATCCGCTGCAAATCTCAGCGGTCATACGCTGTCATCGATGTTTCGAAGGCGGAGGAATAAATCTCCTACGGTAAGGTTATTTTTGTTTGTTTCGTCCAACTCATGTTTTGTTACAAAGTATTTTAATTCCAGTATTTTGTTTAGTTTTCTTAACTTTCAATAACGATACTTATTGGGTTTTAATTTTTATTAATAAATGAATTAACTTGCTTTTGCTTTAAGCTTTTTTCAAGTGTTATTATTTAACTCACTTCATTATCATCATCATCATCTCAGCCAAAAGACGTCCACTGCTGGACAAAGGCCTCCCCCAAAGATCACTCACTTAACTCACTTGCTAAGTTATAATTCAATGTTTCTCTTTTATCTTATTTTACAAGATGCTATGTTAGATTCGCGATTAAGTTTCCATAAAAATAACACTTTCACGCCAGTAACTGGTTTAACCTATTCCGAATAGACGGCTTAATTAAAAAGATACATTTTTGAAAATAATATCAAAATTGGAGCCAGCAGATCTCCCATGCGATTGTGGCCGACAGTGCCGGTTGGTAACGGTGATTCCGCGGTATCGCTCGCTCGTATTACCATTTGCATCGGAATATAGGTAGGGGTACTACTATAGTTTCCCAAAGTTATAAACCTCATGGAAGATCCATTTGCTTGATGAGTGATCGTTTTTTGTTTTAAATAAAATGTTTATTATAAACTTCTTGGTAAAGTTAATTTGGGCATACCTTTTTAAATACCTACCTGGGGTTTGGAAGCAAAACATCTTAACTACATGCATATTGAAAAAACTACTTATTCTATATGCATGTGGAAACTACTATTTCTTTTACTACTTTGTTATTTTTCTTTCTTAATTACAATTATTACAATACATGCGCGTGCGCGTGTAAGTCAATGTCCGTAACAGGATTATTTATTTGATAAGCGACATACATACAAACTTATTATAAAGTCTAATCGAATCTAATGATCGAAATTGTTTACAAGACACCGTTATGCCGGCACTTCACTTGGCTTAGCGTGTTCGTGTGGCGATATCGTTGTGTTTGCCCAAATAATTGAAATATTCAAACAAGCCATCCACACATGGAATGTACGGGCAAACAACTCAAATATGACACAATATTTGCTTGTTCACAAACAAATTGAATGCAACAGTGATGGACGTGAATTGACGATTTTGAATCCATGCATCGTTCAGTCGGTTTTGTTTTATGCGAGGCAGTTTTGGGGTCCAAATACAAGGATGCATTTGGTATAATTCTAAAAATCGCAATACGGTTTCGTTTGTCCAATCCATTTTAATACGTTGTATAAAAAACTGAACATGTCTGAACAGGACAGACGCACGCGCGCTTCTGAACAGAACCAAGTGTGGACTGTCGACGCAAATATTTGCCTTATTTGATTCCTTTGATGTGAATCAAAAACCGACAAGTGGACGGAAACGCATATTCGCTATTGCGTTGTTTGTCATATTCGTGCAAATAAAGCAAATATATTCAAATAGACCGTCTACACATTGCCGTGTTCGTACAAATAATGCAAATACGCGAACACGATACCCCAAGTGAAGTGCCGGCATTAGATATGTGATCGATCGCCGTCAGGAAACTCTTTAAGAAAATCATAAAATATTGGTTTATAAGTATAACGTTAGTACTAATTTCTCATGTTGCAACGACGATGCGACGACGAGCCCATTTTTTATTTTAAATCTTTCCTGTCCATCCAAAAGTTCTCTGTAAGAGATCACTCTTAGTTATAAGACCGCCCTTTGTACGTGTACTTTTTGTCAAAATGTATTTTGGTGTACAATAAAGTGTATTTATCTTATCTTATCTTAACGCCAGGTCTGATTGAATAGTAGCTATATAAGTAAACAAAATAATTTGCAACGTGACCTAGGTTTCTAGTCTCTCATTGATATCTTACCTGCATCCCAAGTCCTCTAATTAGCTTAGCGTTTTAATTGAGAGTTAATTAGCTATTCTCCGGTGCTTCACACTCTAGTGCCGTCCGTATGTCACGACTACGTTGTACATAATATTTGAGAAAGATATTACTGAATGACTTGCTTTTCAGTAAGTGTTTCAGTTATTTAACCGTACGTAATGTATATAGCATTACGATGGGGAATCATTTTTACCGCATTGATGTTTTACTCATATTAATATTATATTAAAACTTATGTATCATTAAAAACACGAAGTTTATCAAGTAACTGTTGAAAATATATATTATTTTTAAGGAACGCTTGTTTCTAATGTTTTACAAGTTCATTTACTCCAGTTTACTTGATATTTTAGTAATTTAATTTATTTACAAGCTCGTAAATGGCACAAGCGCTTATTATTATTTTAAAAATATATTTATACTTACTCGGTAAAGGATAAATATAAAAAGTCTAATTTATTATGTGATTATGGCATAGACAACAACAACACAAAATTGGAACAACACCGTCGACCGAAGCGACGACTTGTTAGAGAAAAACATTATTATTGTTATGAGTATTGACTATTAGATTCAAATATTTTTAAATTACAGTGAAAAAATTAAATGCCTACCCGACCCAGCCAGGAATCGAACCTGGGTCTTCCGCAATCCGGGCGGCTGCACTAACCATTATGCTACCGGGAAGGCTGACGTAAGAAGCACTGAATTTTTACACTGCTTTTTAATTTTAGAGTGCTAACAGCGGCACAGTGCCATCTATCCAACGGTCATTGCAATCGATGGTTATGCCCATATAGACCCAGGTTCGATTCCTGGCTGGGTTTGGTAGGCATTTAATTTTTTCACTGTATTTTATAAAAAGTTAAATTTACTATTACATTCAAACAAAACTTTCTTATCTTATCTTATCTTAGTGGGGCCTGTTGAGGTTTCCCTCTCTTAATAACACTCCTTTCACTCTTCCTCCTCTGTAAAGATAGATGTCCTTAAGAGAGAAGAGCCTGAAGTCCTCCGGTTTCGGATAGGCCGACCCCAGGAGTCTCATTCTTTTCCTAGCTAGAGAGTCGCAGTCACACAGTAGGTGATGCATTGACTCTGTTTCCTCTCCACATGCCCTACTCAAACTATTTGTTAAAAGGTGTATTCTGTGAAGCATTTGTTTTATAGCATAGTGCCCTGTCAAGGCACCGATGGTTAATCGAGCCTGCCTTCTGCTGCCTCCGCATGAACTTACTCCGTCCTAAGGCGTTTTCGCCCAGGAAGGATTTGAAGTGTTTCATACCCGGCTGCTCTTTCCATTCGATGCCGTGCCTGTTTTCGATGTAATCTTTTAAAGCCTTGTTAATAGTACTTTGTGCAAGTGCCACGAACGGCTCAGTACCAATAAGCTGGGTCTCTGGAGCCCTCCCTGGCAAGTGCATCCGCCATCTCGTTGCCGTGGATTCCCATATGGCCTGGGACCCAGATCAATCGCACCTTGTTATGCCCACCTAGCTTGTTTAGAGCTCTTGTGGTTTTCAGAAAAAGGCCAAAGTCGATTCGGAGTGACTCAGGATGAATATTACGCTTTTTCATAGCTAACTCTATATTCTGCTTTGCGCATAGGAGAATTGTGTTTGCTTGGTAAACAGTGGCAAATTTTCCCATACTTTGACTATGCTTGAAGTCGTTATTATAGACGCCTGCCCCTGTACCCGACTTCATTTTTGATCCGTCGGCATACCAGATTAGGCTGTCTTTTTCCGGAGAAGGTGGGGCCCTCGTTTCCATTCGTCCCTGTAAATAAACTTTAAATTTATTTTCGAACATGAGTATGGGGAATATTTTATCGCACCCCATTTCCATGATACTGTCAGGATTGTCACTTGGTTCCCGTTTTGTGTGTCTGGTCAGAGGTTTAGTGCGTCCCATAGTCCGGCCACCTTTAGTCTATGTAACGCTTTTTTTGCCTCTGTTTCTATTACAATGTGCAGGGGTGGAAGCTCTGTGAGGACCTCCAGCGCTGCCGTTGGAGTGGTTCTAAAGACACCAGTGATTGCCAGACAAGCTGTTCTCTGAAGTTTGCTAAGAGCACTCTTACAGATCTTCAGCCTGATTCTGGGCCACCAGACGATGCTGTCATATGTGAGGATCGGTCTCACCATCGTCATATAGATCCACCTAATGATTTTGGGGTTAAGTCCCTACATCTTGCCATATGTAGACCGACACATGCCAAAAACTCTGTAAGCCTTGGCTACGGTTGTGTCGACATGCTGTTTCTAAGTAAGTTCCCTATCCAGCGTTAAGCCTAGATATTTCACTTCTTTGAACCAAGAGAGCCGGGTGCCATAGAGTGTTAGGTTACCTAGTCCCGTAGTGTTTCTCATTCTTGTAAAGGGGAACAAAACAAAACTTTACTATTTACGTATTCTTCCTAAATGCTTGCTACTATTTTTCTAATTGTGAATAGTGTGTTTTGCTTACTATCCGTATTCATTCTACGTTTACGAAAACAAATTTTTTTATGGCAAATTTAACTTTTCTCGTTTGTCGCCAAGAGGCGCTGCTTCAATGCCCTACTTACTAATTTTCATTTTCGTTAGCGTGATCGAATGTCGATTATGAAACTGACACTAGGCACCCAGTTAGAAGTGAACCGTACATATTTATAGTTCACATACAAAATGTATAGTAATACGTATTCTCAGGTATTTGCTTTGTGAACTTACTTATTTGTGATTATTGGCTCTTTTAATACGTCTTCAAGGCTGTGAAAAATCAATTCGATACCTTGAACATTGAACGACAGTTGAAGTTTTGTTATTTGCCCATTTCTATGCTGTTCAGTACGAGACTAAAGAACGTACTCTTGAGACAAAAATAAGGTGGTCCAGTTGTGTTGTTGTTCACTGTATAAAGGACCATATTAAAATATCTCCCAACTCTTTCATGCTTCGGAAAACACATTTAACTTTTGCTCCTGGTTGAAAAATGGCATGCTTAGTTAAAAACCACTGAACCGAATTGGGTCATCGTGATGGGTTATGTGTGGACCAATCTCCTCATGTTCTATATTCATATGCGAAGGCCTGAGCCTTAGTAGGACATTTATAAGCAAATAACGACACGAAGAGCTCGATGGCGCAGTGGTTAACGCGCCCGGTCTGCGAGTGCTGAGGTTAAGCAACTTTCGCAAAGCTCCAGCTCCTCCGTGCTTCGGAAGGCACGTAAAGCTATTGGTCCCGGCTGCATTACCAGTGGTTAACAACCACCAATCCGCACTGGGCCCGCGTGGTGGTTTATGGCTTGTTCTCACTATCCATCCATAGGGAAGACTCGTGCCCCAGCAGGTGGGGACATAAAATGAGCTGATGATGAATGACACGAAATAATGTTTATCAATAATCCAAATTCAACAAAACAATCCAAACGCCTCGGTGGCCGAGTTGCAAAGCGCTCGGCCCAATACCCGAAGGTCCCGGGTTCAATTCCCAGGTCGGGCAGTGTGTTTCGGATTTATTCGGTGCATAGCCCGGGTGTCATTACCAATCGGCATTTGACAGTGGCCGTGGTGATTAATAATAATAATAAACTTCCTCAAACTTACACCAATTCCCAAGAGGAGCCCAAGAGGAGCTTCTTTATGAAACTCGTTAAATGGGTAACTAGACAACGGATAAACATACTTATAACACATAAATACGTACTAATTATACACAGGTAACACCCAGACCCGAAACAATTTAGAAAAACAGTTATTTCTAAATTGATCCGACCAGGGATCGAACCTGGGACCTCAAAAATGGCGACACCATGAAAACCGGTGTGCAAGCCACTCGACCAAAGAGGTCGTCAAGCCAATACCCATCATTGTAGCGATGACTTGATTTCAATGATGGAGGCCTTTGCCCAGCAGTCGGACAGTTATAGGCTGTTTACTACTTAGCGATATCCATTAGGTAATTCACATAATGGTAGTTTTAGTAACAGCCTTATTGTCGATGGATTTAGAACTAGTACAACCTTGACAGAGCACGAAATCGATTATAATGCTATCGATTTACTCTATTAGTATCGGTGATTTTCATAGTTGCGTAGCATTATTTACTTTTAGGCTTGTTTTACACGTACCACAACCATAACACGTGGACGGGCGCTAATTTGTATCAATTAATAGCCAATATTAACCGCGTGTTTGATACCGACTACATCGCAGCCACATCGCAACCACAACGCAACTACCAGCGACACCGCGAACTGGCGGCCGGCAATATCGCAAATATTTTGTAGACACAACGCAACCGCAAGTAGCCGTAGCAACACTATTTACACGTAACAGCTTGACCACCTTTTATCGCGTCGGTGAGGTACACACGGTGGCAGATCAACTTACCCAAAACTGTCAAATTTCTACAATCAATTTTGAACTTTATTGTTTGGTTATAAGATCAATATTCATTGGAGAAATTTGACAGATTTGGGTAGGTTGATCTGCCGCCGACTGTACGTGTGTAACAAGCCTTAGACAGAAGTTAATATTTAGGAGATGTTCAGACATCCGGTATAACCAACGTTTTTGTAGTGGTTTTTCGGAAATGGGGAATGTAGAATGGTCCATCTAAACCAGGGCATGGGCAAACCTTTTCATTCGCGTGACAATATTTGCTAACAAAATCTATGGCGGGCCAGGCTAATGAATTTTTTGCTGGATTTTTTCATTAATTTTGTGAAATAAAAATATTGATAGGTACCTATGCATTTTCTGAAACACACACGCACTTGAGTTTTTGTTTGATGGTCGCGGGCCGGATTTCGATCATTCACAGACCGGAGTTTGCCCATCCCTGATCTAAACCTAAGATTCTCCACACAGCACCAATCTTTAAGATTATTTCTTTGCCGTTCAGCTGCTCGTCTTTATAACTCGATTCCAGGTGCTATCAGTCGTGTGCATTTCGATCACACTTAAACAGCTCGTGAAACAAAAATGTCTCTCCGTTAAACTGTATCCTGCTGCATAACTGCCATTTCGGCTACTTCTATCTAACTAACGACTTCTGTATGTGTGTAAATATGTATTAACTGCATGCATATTGTTGCAATTCCATGTATGATTTATAATATAATGCCTTGCACGTTGTCCTTAAATGCTCGAATTGTCTGCACCTGTGATTTTATAGTTATCGTCCGAGTTTTTCTGTCTGTTTGTCTGAAAGCTACTATTCTTGTTCAATCCTTTGATAATATTTCTTCTTGTGTTGCAATAAAAAAATATATATATGCAGTATATGCCGTATATGCAGCCAGATTGTGGAATAAACTGCCTGCCAGCATTCGTGAGAGCCCATAAGTAGCATCTTTTAAACACAAATTGAAAGAGCACTATCTCTCCAACTTGCGCAGTAATCAGTAACATCATATAGTTATACAGTCAAATGATAATATGTATATATTATATATTTATACAATCTGTCCGGTTACCGGTGTCGGAGCTTTAAATATCATAAAATATGGTCAACTTTATTGATAAAGCACCCCTTATATGTAGGTTTTCTCTAACCATAATGAAATGGCGGACTTTTAATTATTTATTTTACCGAAAAGTAGGTGTGCGTACAAGTTTGACCATATCTACTCTTCTAGAGGTCCTACGTTTACAAACGAGGTGTCATTAGAAAGCTAAAAAGCTAGGTAAGGAACTGATGCTAAGAATGTTATCACAACAGTTCATAAAAATACAACATAAATTTTTTTATGAAAAAAAAAGAACAAAAGAACGAGTTTTTTTTAGTTATTATGTTTTAAAAAACAAATTAGGTCATTGAACTACATTTTTTATGTTTTAAATAAGTAGTACAAGGTATGTGCTAAAGGCAGACACTAAAATATTAGACCTAACTTAGATAGTTTAGGTTTTACAACAGTCTGAATATGACCCTCTTAAAAGCACGTCCTTCATCGCCATAGCAAACTCAACTTCCTTATCGGTGGGTCGGGGACAGGAGCAGGTAAAAAAAAAACAAAAGAATGCCAGCTGAAACGTCAGTTGTTACGGGCTTGTCAGGTCAGTCGTCCCTCGCTCCGCGTTGTGATTACACTACTTTCTGTTTTAAAATCTACCACATAGTTTTGTTGTTATTGTTGAACTTTTGTTACGTTTTTATTTTGTTGTTGAACATTTCTTGTTAGTTACAATGGAAGACGGTTACTACTCAAGTCAGCACCTCGCCGATATCCATTTCGTGTACGGATTGTGCAACGGAAATGCCAATGCTGCTGTTAGAGAATACGTAAGAAGATTTCCAAATCGACCTACACCGAATGCCCGGACTTTTATAAGAATACACATGAGACTAGCTGAAAATGGAATCAGAAGACCTGCCAATGAACGTGCTCGTCTTGTGTCTCACCAAGAGGAAGAAGAAATATTAAATTTGATTACTCAAGATCCTAGACTTAGTGTCAGACGAATTGCTAATCAACTGAATTTATCCAGATGGTCAGTGTGGAGAGTTCTTAAAAGGGAAGGATTACATCCGTATCACTTCCGAAGGGTACAAGATATACTAGAACCGGATTTCGCGACAAGGTCAGTTTTTTGTTCGTGGGTTATTAGAAGAGTGCGACACAACCCAAATTTTTTTAAAAGAGTTTTGTGGACTGACGAAGCCACTTTCACTAGATCGGGATATACGAACCACCGCAATGATCATCTGTGGCTTCATGAAAATCCCCATGCCGTGAGACCAAGTTCATTTCAGCATAAATTTTCTGTGAATGTTTGGGCTGGAATGATTGATGATCTTTTAATTGGACCGTTTATTTTACCGGCGACATTGAATGGCCCAAGATTTTTGGAATTCCTGCAAACTCAGTTCCAAGACGCACTACTGGATTTACCGTTGTCTACAGAGCTGGTATGATATTACAATTAGACGGCGCCCCGGCACACTTTGCAGTAAATGTCCGAAATTTTTTAAACGAACAATTTACGACGTGGATTGGACGCGGTGGAACGATCGCTTGGCCACCGCGTTCACCCGACTTAACGCCACTCGATTTCTTTTTGTGGGGTACTATGAAGCAGAGAGTGTACGTAGACGTGCCAAACACACGAGAAGAGTTGGAACAGAAAATAATTGATGTCGGTAATGATTTGAGAAGAGACAGGGAGATGATACGACGCTCGACCAGTCATGTATCATTAAGAGCCACTGCATGTCTTCAGTACCACGGAAATCACTTTGAGCAGTTGCTGTTATAAAAAATATTAAAATGAAAATTCTTTATGTGAATGATTAAAATGTTATTATCATTAGTTACCAGCTTTTCTTTTTATTTCTACTTTCCTACAAAATTGAACTATTTAAATGGTCATATTCAGACTGTTGTAAAACCTAAACTATCTAAGTTAGGTCTAATATTTTAGTGTCTGCCTTTAGCACATACCTTGTACTACTTATTTAAAACATAAAAAATGTAGTTCAATGACCTAATTTGTTTTTTAAAACATAATAACTAAAAAAAACTCGTTCTTTTGTTCTTTTTTTTTCATAAAAAAATTTATGTTGTATTTTTGTGAACTGTTACGATAACATTCTTAGCATCAGTTCCTTACCTAGCTTTTTAGCTTTCTAATGACACCTCGTTTGTAAACGTAGGACCTCTAGAAGAGTAGATAATATGGTCAAACTTGTACGCACACCTACTTTTCGGTAAAATAAATAATTAAAAGTCTGCCATTTCATTATGGTTAGAGAAAACCTACATATAAGGGGTGCTTTATCAATAAAGTTGACCATATTTTATGATATTTAAAGCTCCGACACCGGTGACCGGACAGATTGTATGTGTATAGGTAGGTATGTACGTATATGCATTATAATTAGTTTAAGTACCTATTTATTTTATTTATTTATATGTAAGATATTTATTTATGTTATGGTCGACAATTGCTCCCGCAGACTTTCTTTTCCAACTACATCTAGGGTTGGCTGGAAGAGATCTTATTTAGAGATAAGCTCACCCTTGTATATGTTTTTTATAATGTAATTTAGACTGTAATTTTAATGTACAATAAAGGATTCAATGATTAAAAATGTTATTATCTATCCATAATTACAAGATTTATAGAGTACGCACTCTCTCACTGTTTTTTTATAGGGTTTCGAAGTCACCAGTTCCTGTTCATACAATATTTCCTTATCCAACGATTGCACGACTTTAAATCAAACGGCATATTTACCTTTACCTTGGCTTGTAATAGTACTAATGGCGTCTAGCCACTCGCTACCTGGATCTGATTAATGACACCTGGAGAATAATAATAAACCTAACCATTTGTCACTGCTTTGAATAGACCTTGATTATAGTCAATTGTAAGTATTTAAAGGTAAAACAATTTATTTCTTGTAACTTCTTGCGGAAATTTGCTTTGTCGTGATTAGCTTATGCTTAAGAATTAAGACTACTTAGGTGAAGCTTTTAACATTTTAGATTCAGGATTCACTGTAATCCGTAATATTTGTGCCTGTTACTTTTACTTAGTCTGCGTCTAGTGATTTCGTCATGATCAAAAATAACCCTATAAAGATGAGATTCGTTTTGGTAAGTGTAATGGCGATCTCAGATATTCATCATCCAAGTTCCGATGGAATTCAAAAGAAGTAAGCTTCTTAGGATTCTGAAGAAGTAAAATTTTCCATCTGGCAAATCTTACTAATATTATAAACGCGAAAGTTTGTAAGTATGAATGGATGTTTGTTACTCTGACACGTAAAAACTACTGAATAGATTTGGATGAAATTCGGCATACAGGTAGTTTATAACCTGGATTAACACATAGGATAGTTTTTATCCCGATATTCCCACGGGAACGGGAACCACGCGGGTGAAACCGCGAGCGGCCGCTAGTGGCATATATTTTGTTACCATCGCTATGATGTACATTATGGTTTAGCAATAAATATATATATTAAGTACAAGCACTTTACCTGCCACTTCGTCGTTCGTGGATTTTTTTTATCAAAATTAAATATAGAATGTTATAATACTTTGTGCGTAATATATTACCCACAACCACAAGGTATTAATAACATTCTACCAGTGAAAGAATTTTTAGAATTGGACCTGTACCTAGTTCCAGAGATTAGCTCCGACATAACAAACAAACAAAGTCACAAACGCTACCTCTTTTATTAATTACCAGATGGCCCGGTGAACTTCTTATCACCTACATAATTTGTTAAAAAATATGGTCAAAAAATATTCCAACAAAACAGACCAAAGAGATCGGACCTCATACTACAGCTATGAAACAGACAAATTTCTGAACGCACCTATAAATATTTGACAACCAAGTGACAATTTAGACAAAAGACATTCACAGCTAAGAACATTTTGTATTGGAAAATCAAATTGTCGTTTTTAGTATTTTTCTTTACTTATTATTTATGTTCCTCACCGTTTAAACCTTCCCTGAACTTCCACAAATATTTCGAAATCAAAATTAGCCAAATCGGTTCAGCCATTCTCAAGTTTTAGCGAGACAAACGAGCAGCAATTGATTTATATATATATATAGATTATCTAATTTACATATTCACTTTTGGTTTTGAATCTATTTAAAATATCCACAAATGTAGTTTAATGATATTCTCAAAGCCATAAGCTGTAATGTCTTTATGGGATTATTGTAAACTAGGGGAAAGGACACGTTTCAGGAATGTATGGAGCAATGGCCTGGACTTTGTACACTTGTATTTTAGAACCGTCATTAATTACTGAGAGTGTTCTAACTATCATTTTTGTCGTTTTTGACCTAGTTTTTTTGTACAAAAATATTAAATACTCATCGTTAAGGCAATACCTAACCTAAAATAAAGATGGCGTGTGTCATTGACTGTCATTCACTTCAATGACATCTCTTGTCTTGACGTTTCAATCATTCATTTCAACGTTACTTCCACCAAAGAGCAATTGCAATATTGTACCAATACACCCTTCCACTCTAATGCACTGGAATTATTAGAAATATCAAGGAATAATAATTATGTTCCTTCTAGGGTTCTTTCCGATCCTACACTGTGCCTCCTATCTGTGTAACCTCACTGTGCGGTGTACTTGACAAATAATCTAGCAACCATTTAAAACTAAGTAGAAACAGTTCTTATTTGTAAACCACTTACCTTACTTATCCTCACTGCGATGTGCGGTATATGAAGAACCCAGCAAAAAGACAATTTGTGATCATCAGCTGATGAAAATATAGATATGTTGAATGAAACCAGTTCCTGTTAAAACTACTTACCTAATACATATCCTCGCTGCTGTGTGAAAAAATAATCTAGCAAAACAATTGTAATCATTGCAGATGAAATGTGTTAAAACCATTATGGTATGTAGTACAAACAAAGAATCTACTAAGATAATTGCGATGATCACAAATGAAAATAATGTGTTGGATCCTACCTATCCTCACTACGTTCGGTATGCAGTACAAAGAATCTGAAACAAGGGCAAAAATGTGATCACCACTGATGAGAATATGTTGACACCTATCTATGCCCACTGCAGTGTGCAATGCAATACAAAGAATTAGGGCAATTGTGATTATTGCTGGCTGATGAAAATAATGTGATGTGAACCTATCTGTCCTCTCACTGCAATAGGTATGTAATTAGTGAATAGCGAAGTTTGTCCTTCAACAAACTTAAAAAAGGACAGGTATTCATTTTGAACTGTGCAATTAAATAAATAAAACAACTCATACTATTTAATGATTTTTATTAATTTTCAACATCCTCTCTTATTAAAATTCCATTCAGAAATCATGCCGGTGCTTCTATGCTTTCTTGGTACCGAGCCCAACCTAAATACCATACAATGGTCATCACATGAGCACAGCAACCAACAGTGCGGAGACCACATAAGCAATTGCAATAGTATCCGGCTATTTTCTCATTCCAGGTTGTGCCATGTCTCGCCAACAATATGTATGTATAATAAGTTCTACCAGATTGATGGCAAGACTTGATACGGCCCCTCACAAGTACCGTCTCATGTCTCAAAACATTATAAATTCTTCATTATCATTTTGGAATAAGGCTTTCATGATGTCCGCATCAGACACAGTTCCCGGATAGGGGCCCAAAGACATCAATAATATGTCCATCTGTAGCAACAATTAAAAAAGGCTTAACAAGATTCCGGTACTTGTGCAAGCTATAAGACTTTTTTTGAAACATATAGTATGAGGACTTTTGCAAATAAATATATGTGCCATCGCTAATAACAATTGGTCGTCATTCACGGTAAAACCTGAGGGTAAAACAAACACGGAATGAAAGAAAAAATCAACGACAAAACAAAACGCTAAGCTCCTTTTTTTCTGTCAGTCATCCATCTGTCTAATTGACGTTTGAAATGCGTTCGGAAATCAGAAGACTAAGACGACACGTGATTTCGCAATAAAATAATGCTTTTGTAACTTTAAAAAGTAAACTAACATAGGACGAAAGGTATGTAAGCTTTTTTTTAAATTAATAATACGGTAAGTAAATCTAAGGATAGGTACATTATTTAAGATTAATGTTACATTCTATTAAGTTTCAGAACGAATACGTAATGTAGTAAAATTGCCGTATTGCCCTATAAGTAATTAAATAATGCTTTTGTACAAAAAAAATACTACACAGATTGCAATTTTGGTATTTTTCTATTAATCTCTACATTTTTCTTCAATTTTGCATTAGGTGTACAAGGCGCAGGCCAGCCCTGAAACGTGTCCTTTTTAAAAGTTTCTTTATAATATTGATTTTCGAGTGCAGTTGTATGTAAGTTAGGTTAAGATTGATTAGAAAAGATACGTTAACTATACTTGATTGTACACCACAAAACAATCTTCGTGTCGATGTAGCGAAGCTGAATCCTAAAACACATCTTTCCATATGGTTTTTCCTTAAAATATCTTTTGATAAGCAAAAAGTACGAATAATTTTTTTTTGTTGTGTTTTATTATTCTTTGCATTTTTGTAGTAGACGATAACCCTGAATATAAGAACAGTTACCGTTAGCTCGATCTTATTACCATTATTGACATACTCGTCTTTGCCATATTGTATCATATAAGGATAGTTCCATACAGGTGGCTAATTGGCTTAGCTATACTCGATTCTTGTCATCATAGGTACCTTGTTTACAAACATCTCGACGCAAACTCGAGCGGTCTCGCATTACATTGCGGTAGATATCATTATAATCTGTGTCACAACAGGTTTCCCCTTCTACAATATACAAAACATTAAACAAAACACTTAACCTTACCGACATATAGTATCTTATCGGTTGTTATCTACGAGTATGCTCATAATTAATCCTTGCCAGTTCTATTTGGCCTTATGCTGATTGTACTTTGCCGTTTTATAGTAATTAACTAGGTAGAAAAAAAATTAAAGTCATTTTTGTTGGACGCACTTCAGACGGATTGGAAAGATCTGGCTCGGGAAAAGACGGGCTTGGAAAAGCCCGGGCGGGAAGGGCTTGGGGGAGGTCTTTGACTAGTACCGGTACAGCTAATACAGTATCACACACAGCATATGCTAGGAAAATAGAAATAAATTACCAGACGTTCTCATGTTACGAACTCTTTCGCAAACAACTCAGTTTGTCTTGTTGTTTGTCTCAGTTGTTAATTGTACAATTTCAACGCGATTTCTCTAGTTGCGGTTAAAAATTGGTATTATAAGGACACAATTCGCTCAATGTATGAAAACTATTACATACATATTAATCGCAAATGCGCTAAGCTAAGCGAGCGATCATGAGGAACCTTCGCGGGCGTGCAGTTTAATAAATTGACCTTTTCCCCCTACTTTTTATCGCCGCTTTTTATCATAAATTGTACAATCCCTAACATATTATGTTCGGACAAGTCTAAAAGTATAGAAATCACTTGGAAAAGTTGAAAATCCCCTCTTATTAGAATATTTAATAAGCATGTTTAATTCACAACTTTCTGTTCTTTCGTTGCAACAATGAACCTTATGTTGGAACCTTTAAGAGTGTTCGTGTGTATTGATCCATGCGTCGACATTGACATTGGCTCGTTCAATAATAGTCGTCTACCATTCGTTCAGTTGTAGCCATGGGCCTATGTTATTAATAATGTTAGTCGATATTTTACAAACGTATGATGTGTACAGACTGATTGTTCAGATATACAGTAAAGCAAACTATTTGGTAACGAAATGAGTTCACTGCCTCAGTCCTCCCCACCCTTATAAAATGAACAAAAGGCGTTGTGGTGTAGTAGGTAGATGGTAGATGGCTCTCTGGCAACTAAGGTTGCCAGATCGGAACTTACCGAGTCCGGGACAATCCCACGTCGGGCCGTGGCTATGAATATGTAATAATAAAATATAAATATAAATTACGGAATATTTAATTTTATATTTGTATTTATTAGGAAAATACATTTTATTTTTCAAATGTATACTTTTATTAGTACAGATAAAAGATATAAATTGAGAACTTGTTATTTGTTTTTTTTTTCGGAATCCGGGACAATAGATCGAGTTACTTAGGTACATAGGATATAGGCAGGTATCTAAGGCTGTAACCACTTACCATTAGGAGGACAGCTGACCTTGTTGCGAAATTTGTATATTTTACTTGTGGTCTCGTTATACTCGACTCGATCGACCGAAACAGTTGATATAAATTCCCGGTCCTGCTTTCCCTTTGTTATAATTTATAAATAAATACTAAGAGTGACATCGAACATGCCTACATTTTTGAAAGTTTAAATTTGAACCGCCTCTGTGGTGTAGTGGTTAAGACCCAGAGGTCCCGGGTTCGATTCCCAGCGGGGGGTACATGTTTGTGTCCTCGGTTTGGTTAGTGGTAGGGCTTGTTTGTCCACCTGGCTAGCCACCATCATCTTATCTAAATATGTCGCCATAACATTAATGTTTGTAGCATTGTTGTGTTCCGGCAGCAGAGATATGATAGACAGTGCCACACGAGTTGAGGATCCCGGGTGAAGTGATCTTCCATCATTGGCCTTGTCATCACTTAACATCAGGTGAGATCAAGGCACTGCTTACCCGTAAAAGTATATGAAAAAAGAATAGGGCCTTTAATGACAACACTAATTAAATCCCTAACATTAACTTTTCAAAACAGCAACTTTGTGATATGATGTAGAAAATTATGACATCATAGCCAGCAGGCTATGATGTCATAACTTTCTACATCAGCAATTCAGGGAATAGCGATTCCCTAAGCTAAAAGCTTGTATATTGACTAACTGCTCAACTACCCCACTGTGATCACTACACGTCACAATCTAACGATATAAGTTTCTTAACACGTAACTCTACTTCAACAACACATACCTGTGTACCTGTTTCATTAAGTATTCAGTGCCACGGCTTCACATGGTAAATTCTCTCTGTAGGTTCTCTGCACATCTGTACAGTCACACTCACAAGCATTTTTTTTTATACGTAGCACGGCAAATGACTATTTCACCTGATGTTAAGCGAATATGGAATCCAGATGCTACGACAACTGGTGCAGCGTGAAAACAATGCAGCATCAGTTACTTACACTCACTCTGCCGGCCCACAAGGTGCCTCTTCACGCCTCGTTTGAAGGACTCCATATCATAGGAAGGAGGGAAAACGTGTGCTGGCAAACTGTTCCATGTTTTTTTGGAGGTGCGACAAAGAAACGAGTCACCAAATTTCTTAGTGCGCGATGAAATATTTGAGACAGTGAAGCGGTGATCATTGACATGTGTATACACTTTTGGCTAGTTCTGACTCTTATTCCATTGTATTAGGAGTCACATTGTATACTTGTTAACGCTCGTGACTGTAACCTTATTTGCGAGTGACACGTTCCATACCCGCGTACCCTATATCGCATTTTAATTGACTTCCATTCCATTTATACCAGCTGACCTAGTTGCTATATATTCCTTCTGGCAGCTGATTTTCTTGTTTTAGTTAGGTCAAGGTGACGTAGCTAGAAGTTTATGGTATTGGGTGCAAAGTTAGGCTCTTTCCTGGAAATTAAGTGGAATCGATAATGGTCAGTTCTCCCTATCATTGAGTTTGATACCGGTTGCAGGTACATAAGTTGCTTTGGCTAATATTGGCAGCACAAAGCTTTACTAGCTTTACCTCTTAATAATCGTATCGTCTATATCAGGGATGGGCAAACTTTTTCATTCGCGTGATAATATTTACTAACAAAATCTATGGCAGGCCAGGCTATTGAATTTTTTGTTGTATTTTTTCAATAAATAAATATATTTTTTTATGAAATAAAAATATTAATACATAAAATGCATACCATTTTCTGAAACACACACACTTGAGTTTTTGTTTGATGGTCGCGGGCCGGACTTCGATCATTCACGGGCCGGAGATGGCCAGCGGGCCGTAGTTTGCCCATCCCTGGTCTATTGATACTATTAATAAAGAAGTAACGTTTGTGCCTTGTTTGTTTGTTTGTATGTCGGGGATAATCTCTGGAACTGCTGGTCCAATTCCAAAAATTCTTTTACTGATATAATGCTACATTCCATGCGGGTAGCATAAGCTATATTTTTTTAGTAAAAAAAATCTTGTTCAAATCTTAAATCCACGCGAACGAAGTCGCGAGTAAGGCGCTAGTCGTTATATAATAAAAACATGTTTAAATGTAAAAGTAAAACTGTTTTTATTTATGTGAGCTTACTTTCATTCATACTCTCATTTTGTTATATAATGCATGCACGTACATATGCGATGTGACAGACTTACATAAGATAGTCGTAGCCAGCCAGGTGGACTCAAAACAAGCCGTTCCAACAACCAAACCCAGTACCGACCTACCCACAGACCTATAGCCGATCGCGCTGATATAACTAAGTAACAACTACTAATAATATACCACCAATAATACCATAATGCGGTTAATGTTTATACTTAAGTAACTTTTTAAATATTTCACCTTAAGAGCGTTTACGCCGCACACTAGCGCCACCAATGAAAAAAAAACATATCTAGTAATTAGAGATAGAAAATCAAATGCTCAACAAACTATTTGAATGAAGTAATTTAGCATTTTAACGTCACCTAATGAACATCTGACATGTTATGGTTTAGTTAAATTTAGACGTTACAACTAAAAACGGCCACTTTTAACTATAACGCCGTAAGTATTTAACTAAACCATAACATGTTCATTAGGTGACGTAAAAATGCTTAATTACTTTATTCAAATAGTTTGTTCAGCATAATTTGATTTTCTATCTCTAATTACTAGATATGTTTTTTATTCATTGGCAGCGCTAGTGTGCGGCGTAAACGCTCCTAATGGTTAATGTTTTTAAATATTCCAACTTAATAGTTCTTAACTAATACTACTAATTACTACCTCTGTAAAGGTCTTATTCTACTTACGAGTGCATTAACATCATTATTATTATTAACTAGTTGTCGCCCGCGACTTCGTTTGCGAAGACTACACTATCCCACAGGAACCTGTTACCGGTATAAAAAGTAACGTCCTAGTCCGGGTTATGCTCTGTCTATGTGCAAAGTTTCATCCAAATCCGTTCAGCCGTCCTCGAGTTTTGCGCTTGGCAACATTCATTTTTATTTATATAGATTATTATATCATGGCAACTGTCCTGAAGAACTTTTTGATCTCATCCCCACTATCTTCCTTTCTCCATATAAGTAAGTATATAAGTTCTCTGGAATCACCGCTGTACTGTCTCAAACATTCCATCGCGCACAAAGAAATTCGGTGACATCGTTTCTTTGTCGCATTCCCAAAGATGGAATAGTCTACCAGCACACGTGATCCCTCCTTTCTACGATATGGAGTCCATCAAACGAGGCGTGAAGAAACCCCACGACCAGGTCAACCCGAGCCGAGGTCCTTAAGCCTTTAGAGGAGCCCTCGGGTTGTTCCGCTCCCGATCTGAACCGAACTCCTCGAAGAATCTAGTAGAACTGTGGCAGTGTTTCGTTTCACACGGCTTGAGGAACCCTTTAAGTTGCTTACTCCCCGTCGGAGCCAATCAGCATACTCTCCAAAGAAAACGTGAAGTGGCACCTTGTAGGCCAGCAGAGTTAGGGCGACTGATCGATGCTGCGTTGTTTTTACATTGCACCAGTTGTCTTCGCGTCTGGACTTATTTCCACTTATGGCGACGCATTGGAAATTTACGTGGCGGGATCTTGATTTTTCCCAACAATTACAAAACATATGAAAGTGATATTTGATGACATGATTTTTCATTTAATTGACTTCATTTTGCTAGTTGCAGAAACACGATTTGTCAACTTTTATAACAGAGAAAAAAATATCAAAGTAACCTCTGAGCTTTTAAAACATAGATTTGCATTTTACAGGCAAACCAGACCGATTGAAGCATCTAAATATGCTAGTTAATTTTTTTTAAATAATTTGTAGTTTTAATTTGAAGGAAAAAAACCAGTTTTTCTTATGGTACGGGGCGCAAACGCTCCGTATTAAATTAATTGTTTAGCGGTGCGTCGCCTTAACATCAGTTGGAATGGAGTCATTTGCCGCGCTAACTATAAAAATAAAAACACACGGTCTTATTTTCTGGTAAAAAGGTCACACCCTGCTACACACTACTTTAAAGTTTATACTGACACCCCCTAACAACCTCACGGTTATAAAGTTAGGTGTCAGACTTCCTTATGCAAGCACAAGGGACCATCTACGTCAGGTCATAACGCCAGATCAGAACACGCCGGTACGCATCCTTCATCCGGCACTTTTATAAGTGTCTCGAGCTAGTTGCCCCGTGGACACGTATAGCACAGGGTAGAGAAACGGAACAGAGACAAAGCTTCTAAGGAGCATACGAAATTCTTACCTATTTTAGTAGGGTTGGCAAAAGACAATAAAATAAAATAAACAAACTTTTATGAGCTTTTTATTAGGTATGTAGACAAGATAAGGTATTTAGTAATTGCTTACTCTAAATATATTTTTTTAATAATTTTTGGATTTTAATAGTTTGTTATGCCTTTTGATAGAATGGTAAATTCTGAATCTGATAAAGAGTCTTTTCAAGTAGGTAATCAATTGGGAAGCAATCACATGGCATATTAAATGTACAATCTTGTACTCGTTTCAGAATATCATTACCAATATTTAAAATATTTATGTCGAGATCAATCGGTAACCAGGAAGTGGAATAAATTTAATTTGCAAGATTTGATCACAAGCAAACATCGGGACAAGTGAAACTAAATAAAAGTAAAGTTGTAAAAATAACAATTAACTACGTAACATACCTACATAACATAAAGGTATGTGCGACCTACTTAAACATATCTAAAATTTTAAATAGGTAGGGTCATTTCGCCTGTTCGCGTCCATTTAGTGCAGTTGGCAAGTTTGAAGGAGAAAATAAAAATGTCCCAGCACTAATTTTAATAAAAAATTTATGTAATGTGTTCATTATATAGTCTATTTTAAGGTTTTAGGTTTGTTCGAAACATCTTGAGTTTTTTTTTTAAATTGACAAACTTCAGAAATAGGCGTTTTACCCAGTTTGCGTCCACAAAATCCAGATTGCGTCCACCCATGGACCATTTCGCGTCCACCAGCTTAGAAAAGGAATGTAGGGGTAATATTTTTAAGATAATGTAAGGAAAGATTGGATTTTAACAATTTATTTATTTAAGAATATAGTTATTTAAAAATCAACATTATTATCATTAATAAATCACTTTAAAGAATATAAAAATACCTATTTAGTCTCAACAGTGATTGAACTAAAAATTAAAAACAAAGTATGTAGGTAGTAGGTAAATATTAATTCCACCTGTCTATGTCAACAATAATCAGTTCTGTCAATTTTACCCTAAAATCACGAGGAATATTATTAAAATTGTTACTAAAGATCAGCCCCGATTAATAATAAGTTTTTGGCTATATTATAGCAACAAAACTATACAATAATTGTTGTCTAATCCTACTACTAAAAGAAATGTTGAATCATAATAATTACGAGACGAGGTATGATTTATTATAGCCTTAGAATTTTAATTAATGACATGACGTCCATGCGGACGCAAAGTGGAAGTTTTATAAATTCGGTGTAGTAATTCGCGTTCACCTTATTTTAATTGTTAACTATAGAAAAAATAAGCAAATTAATAACTAATATTATTCCTTTTTTCATTATCAAAGTCTAGAAACAGCTATGTAACCTAAAATTCACATAAAACAATACAAGACTTAAATTCAAACGCGCCCCTGCACACTATATTTTTCTTAAAATACCGCCCGTCCGCGCTCTCTTGTTGAACAGCCGAGACAAACTATTTTTTCTAAACAGGATTGGTTGGGCGCACGGAACTTTTGTCTATGTGTGCGTGTCTCTTATACATTGAGGTATTGGCGATAATGATTTTTCGTTTTATTGGTGTGTTAGTATACTTATTTTCGAGAATGTTCAAAGGGAGATCCGTAAAATGGACGCGAACTGGGCGATGGACGCGAACAGGCGAAATGACCCTATAATCTGGTTTTAATTTACTGACTCTTTGGGATAATTTGAAATATGAAATATCTTTTTTTCTAGTATTATTCATACAAACGGTACAGTAAACGATTATTTTATAAGTCCAGAACTAATTATTTACACTTACACTTTATAACTATTTACAATTTATTCCACTAAAAACAATTCGTAACAAATATACGGGAGCACAAAACAAATAAGACGTGCTGCAGACCCTTCCGTTTGTCCACTGGCCGAGCGAGCGGAAACGGTTTTATCCAGTGACGACGCGTACGCGACGCAGCGGCTAGTTGACACGCACACCGCCGTATGCTTGTAGTAGTTTACCTACGACGGCGCGGTTGTATGAAGCTTTGTCTCTGTTCCGTTTCTCTACTTTGTGCGTATAGTCCACTACCTAATATCCAGATAGGTTACCGGAGCTGTAAGCTCGCTCACTTCTCGTTTCACTAAGAGCACTACTCGCAGTGTATCACTGCTCGGGCCGTCAACCATCGATTTATGCCGTCAACCATCGATTTATGCCGTCAACTCTAAAAAAGGTCAGCTGAAATTTATTCGTAGATAGCAACTTGCGTATTTTATTCGAGATGCTTTATGCTTTTCAATAAGTGCAAAGTGCTTCCGTGCCCGTTACTAAGAGCCCGCGAAGGCCTATCTCCGCTGTAGGGCGGCTCGGGCGGCGGGCGGGCGGCGCCGACGGCTTGCCAGACTCATTTACTTTGCCATCAAATCAGTTTAAGATCTAGGTATAACCCCTAGTCTGTCGAAACGCCATATTATGGTACGTAACAATTGATTTAACCATTGTTATACGTTATGGACAGTTGATTGAATAAATACATGCTATAAATGGCTAATCGAAACTACGATTTAATTTATCTTGAGAAAGGAATTTATTGACTGTTGAAGAATTATTGAAGTCTATACAAATATTATAACAGCAATATATAAACACATATTTACTATTCAATAAATCAGTGTCTTATTTGCCAAAAACATGGTATAGGGTCATTTCGCCTGATTTGCTTATTTTTTCTATAGTTAACAGTTAAAATAAGGTGGACGCGAATTACCACACCGAATTTATAAAACTTTCACTTTGCGTCCGCATGGACGTCATGTCATTAATTAAAATTCTAAGGCTATAATAAATCATACCTCGTCTCGTAATTATTATGATTAAGCATTTCTTTTAGTAGTAGGATTAGACAACAATTATTGTATTGTCTTGTTGCTATAATATAGCCAAAAACTTGTTATTAATCAAGGCTGATCTTTAGTAATAATTTTAATAATATTCCTCGTGATTTTAGGGTAAAATTGACAGAACTGAGTATTGTTGACATAAACAGGTGGAATTAATATTTACCTACTACCTACATACTTTGTTTTTAATTTTTAGTTCAATCAATGTTGAGAAGAATAAATAGGTATTTTTATATTCTTTAAAGTGATTTATTAATGATAATAATGTTGATTTTTAAATAACTATATTCTTAAATAAAGAAATTGTTAAAATCCAATCTTTCTTTACATTATCTTAAAAATATCACCCCTACATTCCTTTTAAACTGGTGGACGCGAAATGGTCCAGGGGTGGACGCAATCTGGATTTTGTGGACGCAAACTGGGTAAAACGCCTAATTCTGATGTTTGTCTATTTCAAAAAAAAACTCAAGATGTTTCGAACAAACCTAAAAGTTAACCTTAAAATAGACTATATAATGAACACATTACATACATTTTTCATTGAAATTAGTGCTGAGACATTTTTATTTTCTCCTTCAAACTTGCCAACTGCACTAAATGGACGCGAACAGGCGAAATGACCCTACAAGGATTTAGCAATATTCAAGTGCACATGTGTTTTGAATGTAAATGACATTGCATTAGTACCTAATGTCATATGATGTCACATCACTCTTCTCTTTAAAAAAATCCATTGTCACATTTTTTATCATTCACCCATTTATTAAATTTTATTTTTGAATATGTTATCACCATCAGTGTTAAAGTTTTTAATTTCATTAGGAATTCTATTCAATATTCGAACACACACAGTAAGACAACTATTATTTAAATTATCTGACGTTTTGGCTAGAAACGTTGCAAACCAATTAGCGTTGGAAACTGTATACCAGACCGGTCTCGGAAACAAAGTCGTACCGTGTTTGTGTAAATGGCGTAATTTACATCCTATTTCACCTTAGAGCATTAAACCATACTACACTCGTGAATCTATTATGCGGTACAATTAGTATTATTATATGGGTTCTGAGTGGCTAGTGCTGAGTAGTTTTATTTACTATTCGCACTTTACACGCGACTTCGTCCGGCTTGGATTCGAGGTTTAAAATACTCTTTTTTTTTTAATCCTATGTTTTTTGTAATTGGTTTTTTTTTAAATTGGACCAGTAGTTCCAAAGATTGCCCTATTTATTAATAGTTTAGATTAGTATTCATTCCATCACTAAGGAAATCGAGAATTTGTATGGCACTAGAGAGCTCCCTAGCGCATTCAAAATAAGGTTAAAAGAGTATCTATTGGAGTTACAGGTTTGTCGTGTTGTGTTGATATTG
Source organism: Eudonia lacustrata (assembly GCA_947562085.1). Lineage (NCBI taxonomy): Eukaryota > Metazoa > Arthropoda > Insecta > Lepidoptera > Crambidae > Eudonia > Eudonia lacustrata. The sequence goes on along the minus strand of OX387326.1, from coordinate 5,321,566 downwards.
TTATTGCTTAATTATTTTTAGGATTTATTGTTTGATTTATATATGTTTTTTATGTAGCCTCATGTGTATGTGTAGGTACTGTATGTATGCTATGGTTAATATTGTATACAGCTGTTACTGTGTAAAAATTTTGGAATTCATGTCTGAAGCTGCGCCTCCCTATCTTACTGGTTCCACAGAATATCAGCGCCTTGGCATCTCAATGTCATGGCATAAGCTAAGTGGTGACCATTTCGGTTGTATAATCATAAATTTAAAATGTCCATTATGTCAATTTGTCATAGATGCTCCAAATAAATATTTTTCATTTCATTTCCTGGTGGCAAACGGGGGGCGTTAAAATGTTGTCATACAAATTTTCGTTTTTGTTAGTAATCGATTGAATACGATGGTAAATAAAACTCGCACTAGCAACCCCAGAGCACGTTAGCCGCTGTGCCATCGAGCTGCACTGCACTTATAAATCAAAAAGATTTTTTTTTTGTTCAACATTTCCACTTCTATAAAGCAGTAGTGTAGTGGTAGTACAGTCAACAGCAAAGGTAACTGATGATTCGTCAGTTTTCAAAATATGAAATCAGTATGAAAACTTTTAAACGCATATCGAAAAACTTTCGAGTGTCTACTAGTAACTGCAGACTTTGACTGTAGTTATATAGAAAATACCAACTTACACTATCGAAACTTAATTTTGAAATCTAGTACACATTATCTAGGTACTTTTGCTGTTCACTGTACTAGGTATGGTAGTTCTAGTGACCTTTCTTAGAAAGGCTTAAGCCAATGACGTATATGGTGAATGAAGCGACTTCTCTATCTTTTCATCCCATCGATGACTTATCATCATCATCATCATCATCATACGTTCTACATTCACTGCTGGACAAAGGCATCCCTCAAAACTCTCCAGAATTTATATGAAAAATAACACCCCTGTTCTGCATTGATCGCATACAGCGGCTAGGCTTCCTAGGTCTACCTTATTGGAGACCTGCTTACAGTGTTCTGAACTGTTCTGCCACAACGGCCATTAGCTCTAAAAGCGATGTGCCTTGCCCCCCGATCATCATCACCACCACCAGCTCATTTTACTCCATGTCACGTCCCTGTTGGAGCACGAGCCTTTCCTATGGACTGTAGGTAATACCACTGGGAGAAAGGGGCATAAGCCACCACGCGGGCCAGTGTGATTTTTTTTTCTTTTTTTTAAAATACATTTCACGGGAAAGCACAGTGCCTTGATCTCACCTGATGGTAAGTGACGATATAGCCAACGATGGAAGCGCACTTCACCCGGGATCCTCCGACATATTTAGATAATATGGTGGTAGCTAAGGCGGACAAACAAGCCCTACCACCAACCAATTGGTGGTTGTTAACGACTGCTAATGCAGCCGGGACCAATGGCTTCACGTGCCTTCCAAAGTTCGGAAGAGCTCGAGATGATTGATTGTTGTCATCCATCCGATGACTTGACTTGACTTGATGACTTTAGCCTTTGCAGACCGAGCGCGTGTACCTCTGCGCCATCAAGCTCCTTTATGACTTATATAACTAATCTGTGTTGTGTTGTTGCAGAGTCGGCCAGAGAAACCTTTGTCGTCGCTAGTGTCCGGGCCCCCGCCCCCATCGGCGATAGTCCCCCGCTCGGCGGATGGCCCGCGCCCCCCCGGCTGGAACGGCCAGCCGCGCAAGCATGGCTCCAGCAGGTTCAACGTGCACAGCCACAACCAGGAGCTGGTCAAACTACCCGCCATAATAGGTTAGTTTGAATAAAAAAATAGTATTTTTATGTAAGAGGTTGCATACGAGCCAGTATGTCACCTGATGGAAAGAAATTATCGTCGCCCATGGACAGTATGGACACCCGCAACAACAGAAGAATGGATGCGTTCCCGGCCTTTGGGAGAGAAGAAGCTCATTTCTTGAAGGTCCTGAAGTCGTTATGGTCCTATACTGCCGCTAGTTTTGTCTAAAATTATCTTGGATGGATAGCTATATCGGAAACTATGAGGAATAGCGAAAATCAATGTTGCAGGTTTAATATAGTTTCCCCCTCACCCTGTCGAGCTCTTCGGGGTGGGTGCGGGAGGGAAAGCCTCACATAATGTATCGTCGGCCCCGATCCGCGAGTGTACAATTCTGGAAATCGAATCTATGACTGAGACATGTGCCTGAGACCCTGTGCCCGTGATCTTACCACTAGACTGCAGAGGCGTTTTACAGTTAAATAATAGAGGCATTTTCACCACAATACCTAGTCCGTGTCCCCAAACTTGAGTTCACTTCGCGTGTCTGTCACTCGCAGTAACTTAAAGGAAATATTTGCTCGGTTCTCTTTTGTGCCCTCAGTGGCTTTTGCATGAATCATTTGTCATGTTCAAAACGGCTTCCTGCTACCACCTAGTAGTATATCTTCATAAATTGATAGCCTTTCAAAAAAGTCTTTATTTTTTAGTTTGGTTAATTTCAGGCCGACTTGGTTTTGTTGAAAAACGTTACTCCTCTTTTACTTTGAGAACTTTATTTTTATGGCTTGCTATTGTGAATGTCTGGTGTTTACAATCTGCGTTAAGTTAATTATAAATTACCATCACTGTAAGAGCAAAATATTAATTTCTTTGTATTTTTTTCTATTTTCTTAATTTTGCTCATTATGACTTTACGTGGCAAGTTTCCAACTAGACTAAAATGTTGTATCTCACTTTATACTTCAGTAACAATGAACTAGGTTCGCTTGAAACTTTCAATATTCTTAATAAAAAGACATCTGATACTTCAGAGAAATATAAATAGAAAAAGTCTTTATTTGGTACAATACATCACACATATAAATTCAAAACAGAGGAATATCACATATGCATAAGCGATGTTCTTGTTCCTGTGTTCAGAGCTTGTTTTATTCTTTGCTGTTAGACGCCTCCTAGCGGATCAGCCTGAAATTTCCACGAATGTTCTATCTATCTAACTTTTCTGTATACAAAGCTTAACTATTCATAACGTACGCTATCAGTTCTCATATGTGAGATTCCTAGGTACTCAATATCCTTTTGAACGTAACCCGACTGCTGCAATTAAACAAACGTATCCAAGCGAGTACGATGAAACGCCAATTTGGCGTGAATATCCTCGGGGAGGCTCTCGCTTTGTGTGCGCTGTTCCGTTTCCGAGACGCCTTTTAGAGGCTGGAAGCCACTACTCTTAGTTCACTAATTTCTTTGTCCATTACACGTATGTCCCTCCTTCCTTTAACATTCTGTCGCCATAACATCAATGTTTGTAGCATTGTTGTGTTTCGGCAGCTATATAGTGATAAGATAGCCAGTGCCTCAGTAGTTGGGGGTCCCGGATGAAGTGCGCTTCCACCATTGGCCGTCATCATCGCTTAACATCAGATGAGATGAGGCACTGTGCTTACCCGAAAGATATAAAAAATTAAATAAGAAAAACATGTCCTAATGAAGAGACTCCTTTTAAAGGCTGGAAGCCACTACTCTTAGTATACTAATTTTAATGTTTCCTTACACGTATTCCCCCCCTCCCTTCAACAATTCCTTTAAATGAGACGCCTTTCAGAGGCTGTAAACCACTACTCTTAATTCACTAACTTCAATGTTTTCTGACACGAATTCCCTCCTTCCTTCAACATCGTCAATCTTTTATTTATTGTTGTCATTGATAAACTGAAACCTTGAAACAATTCAGAAATTTTCCAGTGAGCCTATCATAATAATATCACGAACAGTTCTGTTGTCTCATATTATTTATTTAATTAACCTAGATTAGATATTCATGTGTAGAAATAATAACATTGGATACCCCTACATGTGCGTGCTTAGAGATTCCTCAATGAAACGCGTAGTATGAAAAACGAGTTTTTGTAGTAGGGACATGAGTCCTACAGTTCGTCTACCTATCTACTACCATAGAACGAGCGGGACTCAAGACTAATTGCCGAGTGCTAGAGGGCTAAGCGGCCTGGTGTTTATTTCTTTTATTTGATAAAGATACAATTTGGGCATCTCTGAGAGTAGCTTCTGACAGTAGTCGGGAGTTACAATAACGGTTCAAAAGATCGGACAATCTGTTCCAATGGTAAATATTAGGTGCAATCTTATCAAAAAAAATCAGGTTTGTAAATAAAAATTGTTTTTCTTGCTTTGTCTAGAGAATCCTCTGTTGTCCGACTAACAACGGTCACGCCAAGTCACGTCAACCAAGGGTCCGTTGCGGACACAGAAATACTGAAGTATGCCTGTGACCATTGTAGGGTCAGAATAAATAAAAGAGAAGCCTAGCCTTTCTTAACGCACAACAAACATGTTGTTGATTATTAACTACTTCAAAACGGGCTTGCATTTTTGTGAGTAGGAAGACAAAATCAATTATTGTGAAGGGATCATTATAATCAATAAAAACACAGTGGGTACAATTGCTGGTGGTCACGCTACATTTGACATGACACAGAAAAAAACAAAAGAAATACTTTACTTTAATTCTTTGCGTAGTTAGTATAATTTAAATGAGATTTAGTTGTTTGTAGAAAACAACTGAATCACCACATATTGTCGTTGAAGTGACAGCTCAAATTATATTAAATTTTATTTCGTTTTATAAAATATATTTCGCATCGAAACAAATAACTTCTGAATGAAGAGGCTTCTATGGAAGTAGCTACTTCAACTTCAATAGTAACTTTCTACAGCGATATTACCTAATCATGCTTGCTAGAATATTGCTTGCTTGATAGAAACAGCAGAATTTGGCGTGTCTTGGTATCATGCGCGTCAGCAAGCAGCAAGGAAACTGTAGAAGGTAATATAGTACTTCTCATGTGAGCAGTCCACGATTGACGGCATTACTAATTATGTAAGTTAGGATTGTTATGTCAGTGAGATTGAAACAAGCGGGCAAATGAGACATTGACACCTTGAATTAGAGCGTGCTAACGAACCACTAATCTCACTAATTAGTAGACTAATCCGAACTACTGTCACAGATGGAAGAAGCTTAGAAGTCTCTGCTCTAAGAAAATACAGTACCTATAGACAGACTTCTATACAAATTCGACTAGTATGCAACTGTTTAAAATGCGTTTTTTCAATTGGGCTCAGCTTTTAAATAAATATATTTTCTGACATGTCACTTTCCAGTGGAAAGCTGTTGATTAGATTCGGTAACTCGATGCATTAGAACAATGATGTAAGAAAAATCTGGTTTTACTTTCATCAAAGAATGTTAAATACTGTAATACGCAGAAGTATATTTGTTACGCAGCCACGTGATGTTGCATACGTGCCCGGTCAAGTGGGTGTGTTTAACAACGAGATAATTTATTTGTATATACATTTTATTTTTCAGCATAAACGCCCGCATGAGCCCGTGTAGGTACATCAAATATTTGAGCACGTTATCAGATAGTTTTGACATAATGACCATAATATAATAAGAATATAACAGTGATACCGCGACGAAACGAGGTCATTATCTCAATCCCCATATTATGAATGTAAGAAACGCTGCGGTTTTAATTATATTGTTTGTCGTAGACGCAATATCGCGAGTTTTTAATTGTTATCGCTTATGATGTTGTCAGCATCGTGTGAGGCCCCGGCCACGAGCGCGAGCGTCTTGCGATGCGGCAAGCGTCTTTCTAGTTCAGTTATAATAAGCGTTAGACGCAATAAACAAGAAAATCGCGCGCCACTCCGCTAATCGCTAATGGCCGTGGATGAGATTAAGTTGTCTTTTTGGAATCACATGACTAGCGGAGCGGTAGAGACAGTGGTTGGTGTCGCGCGGCAATTGCCGTAACCGTAACGGCAGGCGACATGTACACTAGTATTTATTTGCTATGGTTTTCTATATAATGAATCTAGAAATCTCGCGACAAGCGGTGCGGAAGTATTCAAGATGACAGCTGTTATAAACAAGTTCATGATTACATAAAGGTAAACAGACAAGAAGTTATTCTTCGATATTTTTTTGTTTCTCAACTTCCTGATAAGGGGCTGATAGTCAATACAACACCTCAGTCTGTTTACCAGAGAGTCTTTGACATTTCTATTGCATGCGTCGCGATAACTCGATCATATTAAATGTCCCTTCACTTTGTTCAGGAAGTTTGACAATCACTTTGAAGTCGATTGAACAGTCGGTGGATTGTGGAAGGGGAAAATGGCATGTCTGGCACAGAGGCGCCCTGCGAGGGTTGGCCCCCTTGCATTCACGTATACAACCTCGCGGCTCCTATAACGCCCTTCGTTGTATTTTTTTATTATTCAACTGATTCCACCAAGTAAATACCTAGCCTATAACTGTCCCACTGCTGGGCAAAGGCCTCCATCATTGAAATCAAGTCATCACTACAATTGCTGGGTAATGGCTTAATCACCACGCTTGCCAAATGCGGGTTGGTGATCACAAACCCGGGCTTTGCATCGCAAAATCCGAACACACACATTGCCCGACCTGGGAATTGAACCCGGGACCTTCGGGTATCGGGCCGAGCGCTTTACATCTCGGCCACTGAGGCGTTAACAGTCAAGGACAAACCCCCACCTTTAAGTTCGTTCGTATTCAGCCTCTAAATGTTGTCCATATACCTGCAACAATCAAGATTTGAACATAAAGCTATAAATTGGTTATTCTCTCGGCTAAACAAGGCAACGCACGCTCGGCTTAATGTAAAGCGATCTCTGGAGGCTATTGGCGTTTGCCACCTATGGTATGGCCTGGTAGATTGGTGGAGCAAGCGGAAATGGGCGGAGAGAAGAGATATGAAGCTTGGCGGCAAGATGTTCCACCATATACTCGATGCATGCTGATGTCCCGAGCCACCTTGCAAATGCTGGGATGGTACTGCGCCTTTTAGTGGAATCCCCCTCCATCCTGTCAAACTCCTCAGACTTGGGCAGGGTTTGAGGTGGAGATGCCTCATACCTCGCTCGCGCGTTTGTGCCTAGTAGATGGTAGACTCCTGGCCGCGAGTGGTGCGTTTGAATAAAAAGGTTCCGGCGGCGCCGGCGCCGTGTTGCAGCTGTCCGGACAGTGCGTCGTTGGCTTTAGACCGCGAGTAATGTAATATGATGCATTTTTCTTATTTAAACAAGAAAGAAATGTGCGGCTGCTTGGCAGTAGAAATAGAAATAAGGATGGTTATAAGCGAAAACTCTATATGCCATCGACAAAATTAGTATCGAGAAATCTTCCGTCGAGGTTGGGGTCGGTCGGGCTTTAAGGCTCCAGTCACGTATCTGGAAAATAGGTAGTAGAGTGAGTTTTGGTGATAGGAAGGCTTTTGTTATACTAAGCTGTTTTTCATGACTAGCTGCGAAAAGGCATTCAATTCAGAGAGGTGATCTATCTTAATCCTTTATTCATTAAGCATCATTCCCATATGTGTTTTTAAAACTACCTATAGCAATGCTTACAAAATCATAATTTGTTATTTACAAAATTAGAAGACTTAAAGAGTTTCTAGTTTTCTGTAGAAATTATATAATTTATTTTCTTACCTGCCTGTAAAGATAAATACTGTCCAAACTATTTACCTGCATTTAATCTAATCGCAAAGCAAGCCTATAAAGCATCTCTACTGCTGCTGGTAGAGATTATCTGCACTCATTTGTTTGTAGAAATTATATAAGAAGCCATATTAAAAAAAAAAAGACAGATGGAGCTCCTCTTTTCAAAAGAGCTTGCCGGATAATAAAAGGAGAATATAGCAATGACGTATTTGGCTCAAATATAATTTCGTGAGAAACAAACCTTTTTTGATACTTAAGGTGCCACTTCTGAAATGACCAGTGTGGCACGACAACAATGCCTTCCGCTTCCAATTTAATTTTTGAATATTTTTTTGGTAATGAAGTGACACGGTAGGAATGCGAAAAAAGTAAGCAATGCACTGGCATTGCTTACTCTTTTCCTGTAACTGTACTGGTAAAATCATTAATTCGGATTGAGGATGAAGCTTCCATGAAGCGCATTTCTAGCATTTGTCTTTTTATAAGCTGGTAAAAGGTCAAAGTTCGGCTAGCGAAATGTTCTTATGATTAGTATAAGCGCATATCCAGCAAGTTGCCATTCGGTATCAACATTTAACTGACGTGACGCACGATCGACACGATCAATCTGAATAAGTATATTAGACATAAATATGAGAAGTAAATGTTTCTAATGCATGGATATCAGCTTTTAATTCAAGTTGACCATATCATATTTGTTTTTTCGAATCAGAAAGAAACTACTTTCTACTTGTTATTATTGGAATAATAAAAACTAAATATTTTTCCCACTTCAACAATTTTGTGTAAACCCAGCCATAACGAACTGCTGGGCGTGCTAAGGTCAGAAGTTCAATAAATTCAGAAAGTTATCATAAAGTAAATTTGTTGGTATTAAGCAACTTAATAACCTTATCCTTTATTCAAGATTAATTTTATCTGTTAAAGATTTTGTCATGGTTGTTGTATTCAATAAAAAAAATGCACAATATGCTAGGCACTATCTGACACAATACAGGCCTTAGAAGCACAGAATAGATATAGGATATTTACTCATGTGTTAGAAGTTTCGTGTAAACAAAATGGTGCAGTACACAAAACAAGTAAAATACAAAAAAAGTAGTAAGATTAATTTGTGTAAAGAACGATCTTCAATATTCATACATGCTAAAAAGTAAGTATATTGTTCTATTGTTGCCATGTTAGTCATTTTGATTTATGAGTTTCAAAACCGTACGGTCTTGCTTATCACTCATTGCTCATGGCTCATAAAACTCATTGAAAATCTTCAATTTTAAAGTGTTCATGATTAACCTTTTAGATTTAATATAAGCTGTGTTTGCCGTTCAGTTTAGAAAGAGTAAAAATTGCTGAAATATATTAGTTTTGCGCACGGACTGCAAGTTGAAGTAAAACTAGACTTAGTAAGATTAGAAATGCAACCGTCAATAATTTCGGCCTCTTTTAGTGTACAGCTCTTGTTTTGTCGTAGGTTGTATTCTATTGGATATCTATTAAAGAATTTTTGTTGCCATTGACCCAAGATAAAATTATAGGTTCGTTACTAACTAACTAACATTTAGGAACTAGGTACCTCTGAAGTAAAGTTCTCCTCCCACGATTTCGTTGCGTGGTCTTCGAGCTGTAGTTGTTTCGGTTGCAAAACGCCAAAGCTGGAGCCGCCTGCTCCTTCTCTGTATTGGGCACGCTCGTGACTCGGTGGCTGATGCTTGCGGCGCCCCCCTTACGTTTAGAGTCGAGCCGAGTAGATGACTTTAAATGTTCCGCAAAATCGAAACTTAACAATTATGCATCTATTCTAGTGTTGAAACAAAAAAATTAAACAAAAGGCAATTAAACATACATAGCATTATAATGTCTGTGTCGTTCACAAAACGATATACGTGAAGTAAATACAAAATTATCCTCAACACGGTTTACGTGGAGTTTAGCAGACAATCCTCAACAATACTTACGTGGAGATCTGCAGACAATCCTCAACACGTTTTAAGTGGAGCTTAGCAGACAATCCTCAACACGATTTACGTGGAGCTTAGCAGATAATCCTCAACACGATTTACGTGGAGTTTAGCAGACAATCCTCAACACGACTTACGTGGAGATCTGCAGACAAGCCTCAACACGTTTTACGTGGAGCTTAGCAGAAAATCCTCAACACGATTTACTTGGAGTTCTGCAAACAATCCTCAACACGTTTTACGTGGAGCTTAGCAGAAAATCCTCAACATGATTTACGTGGAGTTCTGCAAACAATCCTCAACACGATTAACGTGGAGTTCTGCAGACAATCCTCAACACGATTTACGTGGAGTTTAGCAGACAATCCTCAACACGACTTACGTGGAGATCTGCAGACAAGCCTCAACACGTTTTACGTGGAGCTTAGCAGAAAATCCTCAACACGATTTACGTGGAGTTCTGCAAACAATCCTCAACACGATTTACGTGGAGTTCTGCAAACAATCCTCAACACAATTTACGTGGAGTTTAGCAGACATTTCTTAACACGACTTACGTGGAGATCTGCAGACAATCCTCAACACGATTAACGTGGAGTTTTGCAGACAATCCTCAACACGATTAACGTGGAGTTCTGCAGACAATCCTCAACACGATTTACGTGGAGTTTAGCAGACAATCCTCAACACAATTTACGTGGAGTTTAGCAAACAACCCTCAACACGACTTGCGTGGAGATCTGTGTATTCATTCCATTTCATTTTAATTAATTTAATTTAATTTAATTTGATTTGATTTGATTTGATTTAATTTAATTTCATATAATTTAATTTCATATAATTTTATTTTATTTTATTTTATTTTATTATATTTTATTTTATGTTATTTTATTTTATTTTATTTTATTTCATTCAATTTCATTTAATTTCATTTCATTTTACTTTACTTCATTTCATTTCATTTTTAGTTATTAACAATTTAAGGGCTTTTCCCAAATCCGAATAACAAGTGGGTAATTGTTTGTTTTGTCTGAGAACACACATCTTTCTTTTGATTCATTTTTGTGAAAACCACTATAATTTCTAGATTAAGTATATGCCCACTCACACTGGGACAGTTTTCTAAAGTCATGGACGTTTTTAACAACTGTGACTATTTTCTTCGATAAATCATATAATAAAATATATTACCTACAAGTGGAAACATGTTTGTACAAGTTGTCACTGAATGGTGCAGAATATAGCACTAGAGTTATCGCCCAATATTTTTGAAATAACTTAGTCAATTCAGGACACAACTACATATAAAATTACTTACACTCAAAACAACTCTAATATTTCCATTCGTAAAGAAGGATACATAATGCAATAAATACTTATGACTATGATTACACTGTTATGTTATTATTTTAAATTTATCAATCTTTATAGAATTCTATTGATGCTCAAATACAATACATGGAGCTCATGATATTTGGTCAGTGTAAATAAAAAAGGAAGTAGGTACGATAAACTCTTTTAAATAATTATGTTATTTTATACCATAATTAGATACTTGGACGCCCAATGTAACCACAGTGCCAAAGAACAATTGAATTTCTATTGTGTCTGGTTTATGAACAACTAAGTAGTAGTCGTTTTAAATTTGTATAATTTATTGTATCCTAGATTCTAGGATCTAGGACCTAGAATACTGTTCACTGGTACAAAAGCCAACGCAATAATATACCTAGCATCAAGCAGAATTTTAATACGCTTAAAACAAAAGCCGTCGCGACATGATGGCGCCGGCCGGCGCGGCGCCTATGCACTGTTGGTGTCGCCGAGCGTGTGCATTGTCTTATTAGAAAATCTTTTAGCAAACAAAGGAATCCTACTTACAGTGTGTTCCTTAACCGTTTTTAATGAGATGACTCGTTTTAAAGATTCTTTTTTGGAGGTTAATATTTTTCTACGATGCACATGACGATAACGCCGTGATTTATTATTTTGTTCTAATGAACATAATCGTCGTCTCTCGACCGCTTTTTTCCACTCATAGTAGCACTAATGATCGCGATTGAAGTATTACTAACTATTAACAACACGAACGTGTGACTTAGACCGCACAAAAAAACGTAATGGCGGCCGTCTGGCGACCGGCTGTGTAGGGCGGCAGGGAGCAGTGTTGCCAACTTGGATTTAAAAAAAGGCGTAGGCCAGTTTAGAAAATTAAGTAGAATTTGTAAAATTGGCTAATGGAAAGTTCGTAGATCTACGTATTTTTAAAAAAAATATTTATTTATTTGAATAAAGTTTTTTTGGGTTGAATGTTGTGTTAAACTTTTTTTATTCGACGCGCGGCGCATCGAATATCGAATGACGCGCGACGAGACTTTTCGTGACGTTTCGTTTTACTTTACACACTCACATGCATAAGAGTCACACTGTTTGTGTGGCGAGCCGAGTGTGCTTTGCTTGAAACGGAACCTTTATTAACTTTTTCGCGAACGTACTGGAAATTAAGTTCATTCAGCCTAATAGTTTTGCAATGTTAAATTTGATAAAAATCTACGTATTTTTGGACCTAAGTTCGTAGGTTTGCCGGAAAGGCCTAAAATACGTAGATCTACGTAAAAAGTCGTAGAGTTGGCAACGCTGGCAGGGAGTGAGACAGAGATTTTTTTTTTTCTTTAGTAGCTTTAAAATATTTGACAAGGACTGCATCAGACTACGTACTGCTGCATGTTAACTGGTAATCATCTTCGAAGAGATACGAAGTATAATTACATGAATGAATTTTTTTTTAAACTTTTCTTCACTCACCCCAATTATCTAGCACAAGAGAAGCTTCGTTATGAAACTCGTTAAATGGTTACTAGACAACGGATAAACATACTTAAAATACTTAAAATACATACTTATTATACATAGAAAACACCCAGACCCGAGACAATTTAGAAAAACAATAATTTCTAAATTGACCCGACCGGGGATCGAACCCGGGACCTCAGAGGTGGCGACACCATGAAAACCAGTGTACAAACCAGTCGACCAAGGAGGTCGTCATCGAGGTCATCGAGGTCGTCAATTCACCCCAAGACCTGTGGATATCACGGAGGCATAATAATAGGTATGAGATGATAATAAGGTTGAATGTGTAGGCCTTTTAATGAAAGGAGAACCCAGTAATCAACAAATCTATAAAATACGCATCGTTCATTGATCGGTGCTCCATGACAATTATTACAATTGAATAACAACATTGGCCGCAGTGGAGTGGATTCCTAACAGCTGATCGATTCTTTGTTTGCGTGTGTGACCGAATCGTCTTGTTTACCATTCGTTGGCGACACCATCCAGGCCCAAACTCGATTCGATATAAAACAATCAAAATTATTAGGGTTGCCACAAATTTACCAATACAAAAAAGCGGCAAAGTGCGAGTCGGACTCGCCCATGAAGGGTTCCGTAGCAGCAAGTAACATAATATAAAAGTTTGCGGTTCACGATTTATGACGTATTAAAAAAAACTACTTACTAGATCTCGTTCAAACCAATTTTCGGTGGAAATTTGCATGGTAATGTACATCATATATTTTTTTTACACACATTTTACCACTTTGGAAGTGTCTCGCGCAAACTATTCAGTTTAGAAAAAAATGATATTAGAAACCACAATATCATTTTTGAAAACCTATCCATAAATACCCCACACGTACGGCTTTGATGAAATAAAATTTTTGAGTTTCAGTTCTAAATATGGGGAACCCCCAAAATTTATTGTTTTTTTTTTCTATTTTTTTGTGAAAATCTTAATGCAGTTCACAGAAAATACATCTACTTACCAAGTTTCAACAGTATAGTTCTTATAGTTTCGGAAAAAAGTGGCTGTGACATACGGACGGACAGACAGACAGACATGACAAATCCATAAGGGTTCCGTTTTTTGCCATTTGGCTATGGAACCCTAAAAAGGTATGCTACTTAGTCAGTAACTAAGGTTAATATATTTTCTTCGCACAATTACGCCTTTAACAGCTTGCATCGTTTGGCAGTCAAGCACTAACTGCAACATAAGCTTATGTTGTGTTGTCTATGAATTTTATGGATGTAAACAAACTTCGTTGTTGAGTAGGTTTCTAGCATTCGGTAAAGAGTGACGTACATACGACGTTTTGCTATTGCATAAAAAAGACTGGCTTTACCAATCACGTGGGCAATTATGTGGATAGTAATTATCTTTTTTCTAAGATTGTCACATACACAAGTGATTAAGGTTGTACGCAAAAATTTTCTTGCAGTAAATAAAAGGACTAGCCTAGGCCTCAAATATTTTATGTAGGCATATTTTGAAAATTCATAAAATATTTTTAAATATTTACTATCGTGATAAAAATCAATTTAAGTAACTATACTAAAAAATAATATAATAATAATATTAATAATATAATAATATATTAATAATAATAATATTAATAATAATAATAATATTTTTACTAAAAAATAATATATTCGAGTGCGCTAAACTCATAAGCCAATTAAATAGCCATATTTTACTAGTTTTACTGTTGTGTTATTTCTTAATAATAGTCTGCTTGCTAAAAAGTCCTCATTAAATGTCCTTCATGTCACTGGTGCCATAAACTGCACTTGATTATTATTTGTAATTAATGATTTCTCACAGAAGGACTTTGTACCTACGTGTTAACATAATCTGTAGTAGGTTACGTTAGTAAGAACAAACTTCAGTCTTCAGCCATCAGTACCTATAGGTGCACATTGGATGTGTGCTTATGCCAAAAGGCTGCGTAGGAAGCGCATTACACCGTATTTACAATGTGTGTAGTTATGTAAATAGCGGATGATAGGGTAACGTGGCAGCCCTAGCGGAGGTTGTATAGAGCGGTGGGTGCGCGGGACGGGCGGGGGTTGCGGGGTGCGCGCGCACTGTCGGGGCGCCGCAAGCCGGAGTGTCGGCTGAGATCGGCGCGTGGCAGTCCGGCCGCCCCCGCAGCTCGCTCCGGTCCCGGCGCTGCCGGGCTCCCGCTCGGATGCCGCTGCCGGCCGCCGCCTGCGATGGTCCACGCCGGGCCGGCCGCGCGCGCGCCCTCACGCGCGATGTTCACTGCCGCTGAGAGCAAACCGCGCCGCGCCGTCTCGCCGCTCGGTATCCCGAAGTCTCCCTCGTTCCACTCGGGTCTCGATCTCGTCGCCGGCCAGGCGGCCACCAAGCGCTCGGAAAGCGTGTCCGACGTAGCACGCGCCTTCCGCTTTGCTCTGTTCGGCGCCGGCATGGAGGGCCAAGGCCCGCCGCAGAAGGCGCCGTCGCCGCCGGACGCGCGCAGCCCGCCGCCCCCCGCCGCAGCGGTGTCGCCGGAGCGCCCCACGCAGATACCCCCCACAGATAAAGAAAGTTTGATGGTGCAACTGCCCCTGCTGAAAGGTTCGTCGATGTTTTCATCACGAAAATGCACTCGTCTGTGAACTTATTTACACCCACAGCACGCCGCCCGTCGTCGTATTTAAAAAATATGCGCAGTTTACAAATCTCTTGTGTTTGTTTTAGCCTTACGATATCCGCCTGCGGCACGACTAAATCTATTTCTAGCCGATCACTATCAAACTTGCAATAAATCGTTCTGCGCTACCCAAAACCGTGCGAGTCGATATGTTATAAGGTTTTTTGTTTTCGGTACTCGACGACCGACGACGCTTAGATATTAATGATGACTAAATATCGCCCACGCTTAGCAACCTTGAAGAGGCACTCAGTGAATTGTCCCAAACAATGCCGCTGAAAGCTATCTAACTACCGGCGTCGTACTCATATAGATGCCGTATGAGTACGTCGTGAAATGGCGAAAACGCCGCAGAAATATATCGACCCATCGGCCACTGCTGGCCGCACTGGACGGAATATATGCCATGGCAAATGAGTTGCGGCGTCCTTGCGCCCTACAGTAGTTCCCCCATTGACATTATGCTCACGATTTCATATTTAGTTAGAGGACTTACAAATTAAAGGGCCTATACTGACTTACTACGAATGATAGGGCTTCATAACGCAATTAATTTTGTATTAGAATTTGGTCAAGCCATAACAAATATATTTGCATAACGATAGTCTCTATCTCTCTTAAAAGTCATGCTAAGAAACTTTTATTATTATGCAGACTTTTCTTATCGCTAATATCACTAGTGCTAGTATCTAGAAGTCCTGAGTTCGATTTCAACAAGACTCATATTGTCTATCACAGACCTTTAGACATAGAACTCAACTTGTCACCCTGGTGGACAAAACGTGAGAATATTTCTGTTCTAAGACCGCCTGGTTGACTACCACCACCACTTTTAAGCCTGTTGCTATAACAACAATGCTATTTGCATTGTTGTGTTCTTTCTTAAAAGAGTAAATAATCAGTTCCTCAGTGATTGACGGTTCTAGGTAAAATGCGTTTCCATCTTCCATCTTCTCCGCCTTCTACCTTCTATACCATGGCAAGTGCTCCGAAGAATTTTTTTCCCTTTTCTTCCTTCCTTTCTGTGAAGTGCGTGATTCTGTAATCACGCATGCTGGTCGTCGTAGTTGCCGATTTACTGTAGTAACTATTCCATTGCAAACCAAGGTTGAATCTTTGTCACACCATCAAAATATGGAATTTTGTTCCCAGCACACGTTTGTCCTCATGGGGTGACAACATGAGGTCCTTTATACAAGGTGTGGGGAAGCAATTTGCGGGTAGGCAAGGTGAGAACGGATGGTGAGGACAATCCTCCTTCACTAACGACGACACGACACAACGACAAAGAATTGAAGCAATATACGATTTAAAAATTTAATTATAATATTAGTAAAATTGGACATAATAATATTCAGTGCAATAATATTGTTATTAATTAAAAATATAATAATTTATAATACAAATAATCTATTTACAATTGCATAATATATTTGTAACAATACTGTACAATAGTGGAAACATTAATGATAATATTGAATCTAATAAGCTACACTCGAGAGCAATGAATCTGGATCACTTAAAGAAACCTATAAATCTCGGAAACTACGAATGCTAGCTTAATAAAATAAATTGTGTTTATAGACAATTAAATACTCCTTAAATGAAAGTTATGAAATTTATGAGTCACTAGATTTTATTTACAAAAAATTACATAAAGAAAAAAACTGCTGATCGTGCCTGAAAACAAAAATGGGAGACATGACATTTTTGAACAACGTTACGATTTTGAATACTTCGTATTGCCTCCTCGTGCTTCCATTACTGCATTAACGTGGTTTGGCATGCTGTACATCAAATTATTTTGGGGAATATTCTCCCATTCTTCTGTGTGAGCAATTTTGAGCTCACGAAGCGTGATTGGGGGAGGGTTTCATTGTTTTACGCATCTTCCTAGCTCGTCCCAAGCATGCTCGATCGGGTTGATGTCCGGGCTGCGTGCTGGCCACTCCATACGAGTAATGTTCATCTCTTAAAGGTAGTCATTCATAATCCAACCTGTATAAGATCGGGCATTGTCATGTATAAAAATAGCATCCTCACCCAAATTGACCATAAATGGACCAACATGTACATTAAGGATTTCTTCCACATATCTTACGCTAGTTAAAGAGCCGTTTTCTATGACACCAGTTCTGTGCGACTCTCGGAAGAAATTTCGGCCCACACAAGTACAGACCCACCACCGTAGGCTACTTTTTCTTCGATGCATGCTTGCTTGAATCTTTCCCCTGGTCTTCTATACACTCTGTGTCTTCCATCGTGCTTGTAGAGCATACAGTTTGATTTGTCGGAGAACATAACTTTTGACCAATCTTCAATAGTCCCAATTAAAGTGGTTCTGGGCATATATTAGTCTTGAAATACGATGCCCACGCTCAAGTTTAGGGCCGTTTGCAGGTCTAACTAAGTGATTTCAAGTTAGCTTCAGCAAGTCGTCGTCTTACTGTCCATGCGATTGGGTTACTTCCTCCGAGGCGTCGAAACTGATTTGTAAGTTCAGTTCTTGTGAGAAAGCGATTACGAAACATGGTGTTCACCAAGTATCGATCTTCTCGTGCTGGTTCTGCCTGTAACTGGTCTGCGTAGGTTATAGCCAATTTCCTCGTAACATCAGAGAACTCTTTGTACTGTTGACAGCGACACACCGACAGTCCTGGCTGTATTGCGCTGACTCCGGCCGGTTTCCAGCATTGTGAAAATTTGGGTGCATTCTTCAGGTGTAAGCGACATGATTAGAGCTTGAATAACAAATATTGAACACTATCAACATGGTTTAAATATACCCACTTAAAATACAGAAAATCAAAAACAAATGCAGTAATTTCGTAGTTCCATCTTCGCAAGTCTCCCTTTTTCAAATTTGATTTTTTTATGATATAACTTTACAATAACTAAGAAGTTTTATTACTTTCATCTAAGGAGTATTTAATTGTCTACTAAACAAAATTTATATCATTAAGCTAACATTCTTAGTTTCCGAGATTTATAGGTTTCTTTAAGTGACCCGGATTCATTGCTCTCGAGTGTATTTCTTATATTTATGTCTATATGGCGTCATCCTCTCTTCTACTGTGCCCAACTGGGTCCAAAATTGTGTCAATAATTTTAATACATTAACAACTATGTAACATTTTGGATGCAAATAAATTGAAATTAAAATCCTCGCATCTGGACTCTGCTTTTGCTTTAACATCAGGCAGAAGAGTCATTTGCCTAACTTTCTATACTAAAAAATAAGCCTTATCGTCACTTTGAAGATAATATGAAGGCAAAGCATTCTCCATCAATTAACTAAGCGTTTCGAATAACATATGCTTTTAAAATGCAAATGAATCGTTTGAAAGCGACGAGCGCACCATCCGAGGAGGTAAATGGATCTATTTCCGAGCGCATTGTTTATAACACGCTCCTATCACGGCTATAGTTTACTTTCAGAGATTCTATAACTGATTTATGTTGGCCCATTACTGAGACTGATTTGCTAGTGGATAACACTGACAGTGAGTGCGTAGGTAGTAGTACGTTATTATATCACAATGCGGCTGCGACTGAAATTATGGTACTTAAGACTGTACTTGGAATATTGAAGATAGCTAGCGAATGTTATACAAAGGAAACATTCCTCTGTTAATGTCTGCATGCTAGTTAGCTCGCTTATTAAGATTATGAAAAAGTTCTTGATATAGTTGCGGTCTCCTTAACTATTGAGGGTATTTTAAAAACCCGTAATGCCGAACACCGTAATTCTATATGAGGATTGCACTTTGTTTACCTTTTAGTCTTTGTATTGCTAGATTTTGTAGGTATTATTAAAGTTAAAGGAATCATGTTATTATTAGGTATACGAGTATTTGCTAAATTAAAGGACAATCGCCTAGGCCCTTGCTCGGTTCAATTGCGAGGCCGAATAAAGTGTTTCCGTCTTTTCGATGAATAGCCTGGCTTGGGTTTGTGATCAGATCATCAACCCGTATTTGTCAAACGTTGTGAATAAGCCAATATACCCATCAAATCTAGCGAATAGTAGCGATGACTTAATTAAAATGATAAAAGGCTCAGCTTTCCTCAGCTGTGGGACATATAACAATTTTTAGCTTTTAATTTTTTATTTATTTATAAAGGACAGTTATTGACACATGCATTAGTACTGAAAATAGCACAATAGGCTGGCTTCCGGAGGAAATCGCCCACCCTTTCACAACCCAAGCGGCAGTTTTTCCACCTAACCTATAGCGATACATTTAGTTTAGTTTCGCTGTCGAATCTTTGAAATGCCTGTTTCATACATTTTTAGCGAATGGTTTCATCAATGTTTACTTAGGATTCACATTGGTAAGTCCATTTATAAAGTGCTGTTAGCAGTGTCAATAAATATATAGTATGATGAATACAAAATAACACATTTGAGATACAATGGTACTATAATATCTTACGAACTTATGTAACATCTTAGTATTAGGCATTAAATCTCGTTATTGATGTAGGTGTCAATAGTGTTAATGTGTTACAGTGTGTGTATGTAGTATTGACATATTAACACCTTCCAATGATGTTGTTCCTTCGATGTGGTCGTGTTCCGATACACAGGCGGTCTAAATGTCTATGTGTAGAAGTTCAAACTACTTTTGTGTACACACGCCTGCACAATCAACCTACCACAAACCGTCAAATGTCCTCAATGGACTTTGAGCTTTATGCATTACTAGCTGTGCTCGCGACTTCGTCCGCGTGGAATAGTGACTTTCGGCAGCATTTTTAATTTTTTAGGGTCTTGTTCCCGTTTTTGCAACATTTTTCACTGATGCTTCGCTCCTATTGGTCGCAGCGTGATGTTATATAGCCTACAGCCTTCCTCGATAAATAGACTATCCAACACAAAAATATTTTTTCAATTCGAACCAGTAGTTCCTGAGATTAGCGTGTTCAAACAAACTCTTTTGCTTTGTAATATTAATATAGATGTATATGTTTTGTATTGGAGACATTTGACAGTTTTGGATAGGTTAATGTACAGACGTCTGTCTGTACATTATACAATATGCCCTTCATCTGTACTGTGGCGGTTACGCTATGAAAACACAAAATATAACTTTGAATTATATATTACTAGCTGACCCGGCGGACTTGGTACCGCTTTGACAGTTTCCATGACAACAAAACAAACAAATAATTTTGTATTGGAAAATTAAATTGGTCGTTTTTACTATTTTCCGTCACTTATTTATGTTTCACACCGTTGAAACCTTCCCTGAACTTCCCCAAATATTTCAAAATCAAAATTAGCCAAATCGGTCCAGCCATTCTCGAGTTTTAGCGATACAAACGAACAGTATATATAGATTGAGAGACAATTTACAATACAAGCCTTAGCTTGCTGTCACCCAGACAAAACTCCAAAATATTTTCACTCGTTCTTTTTCTTCCTTTTTCCTAGCCTTCTACATTTAAACTCATGTCCCGTCGTGTGCCATAAAGCTGCCCGAAGCAAGGAGTCCCGATCACTACAGTACCACCTATAGGTACGTTTCATATGTAATGGTCATAACATTGTCCTAATCTAATGTAACTATTGCCGGCCAAAGCGTCGTTCGGTGTCTCCCCTCATGGATCTCTCTGTTTAACTATATCTACTAGAAGCTATAGTAACTTGCGTAGAATAAATGCGCTTGAAATGTCTACGTAGAACTTAAAACTAAACACTTTTGTCTACGTGGTATATGCAATTCATCTGTATACGTTGCATATTGGCTTATGTTTGTTCTAATCTAATTAGTGCCGGACAAAGCGTGGTTCCATATCCCCCCATAAGCTAGCTCTCTGATCTCTGCCTCTACCCAATAACTTCTAGAAGCTATATTAACTTGCGTATAGTAAAGGCGGTTCAAATGTCTACTTAGAAGTTAAAACTACTTTTGTTTACATTATGTAATACTAGCGGCCGCTCGCGGTTTCACCCGCGTAGTTCCCGTGGGAATATAGAGATAAAAAGTATCCTATGTGTTAATCCAGGTTATAAACTATCTGTATGCCGAATTTCATCCAAATCCATTCAGTAGTTTTTACGTGAAAGAGTAACAAACATCCATCCATACTTACAAACTTTCGCGTTTATAATATTAGTAGGATGTATTTTATACGTTGCACCTATAGTAGGTTGCATAATTATACAATTGGCTTAGCTTTGTCCTAATCTAACTATTGCCGGGACAAAACGTTATTCCGTATCTCCCCCCAGGGATCTCTCTGTACGCCTGGCCATCGACAAGTTCTAGAAACTATTGCAACGTTTACTTGTCTATAACTCGCTTTGTGTTTGTTGTAATTTATCTATCAAGGAAGCCATAGGAGGTCATAAGCAGTACCCACGACAAATTAACTCTTCAGTGAGACGCTGATGTGTGTCGAAAACATCAATAAAGAGAAAAACATTTTCCTTTTTACCTTTTTAAGAATATGCCTACCTAACATAGAAAAAAACATGGTTGGACTTATTATGGCGGACACGTTCGTCCATGTGATGCTAATGTGTGAATATATTTCAAAGTATAAGAATGTTTTTTAGTATGAAACATAATAGGAAACCAGGAATAATATATTGACCTACATATATAAATAAGAATGCGAAAACACATAGGGAAAACGGAGCACCAGGAGGTTTATAGGTAACAATATGATAATAAGGAAAAAGCTGATAATAGTGGGACTATGTAGGCAGTTCTTTTCTTCGGCACCTATTTGTTGCTGCGGCCTCGACTCTGGTATATTAAATCGATCACAATCATTATTATCTCAGTGGCCTGATTTTGATATTTTCCCCATGGTAAAAATCTCAAAATTAGGTCACTGAGACACGATCGCAGACGTTTAAAAACAACAGAGTCTTATAGGTCCAGAAGCGCAGGTGCTATGACAATACACCTTTATTGTTAACTCGTCACAAAGTAAATGTGTCACAATTTTTAAACTCGCTACAAGCATCAAAAACTATCTGTAAATTTACAACTTAGTGGCGAGTTTGCAATACACCGACAGGGCTTGTGGTGGTGATGTAGATAATACAATAAGAAACGAGGTTTCGATAAATAAACAAATAGCACTAGGTATAACACTTCTATTAGAGGTGGAATTCAATACAAAAACGTTTTGTTCGTAGTCTTGCTTCAAAACTGCGATCAAGACGAGAAGTGTTGAATTATACGGATAGGCTTAACCGATTTAATTTGGATTCACTCTACGAAAGACGTCATATCAGTGACCTTCTGATGTACAAAATTGTCAATTCAAAATTGGACACTGATCATAAACCATGTTTCGCTGGAGATTAATAATAGGTCTGTCCGTCGCGTCGTAGGCAACATCTTTTTTTCGCCCCCACGCGCGCTTTTACAGGCAACATAATAAAGTAAGCAAAGATAGATATATTCCACCAGAGCCTCAACATATTTGTTAAGACAATTAAAGGATTAAGTGAAGAGGACATTAGATTTAATACTTATCTACATATCTTTATAATTAAGTATTATTTTATTCTAATTCTTTTTATTTAACCGTTTTCGTATGTAGTATTTTATTAAGATGCTGTAATAAAGCTACAAATTATTGTATGATTTGTATATTGTAACTGTGCCAACGATAAATAAATAAATATTTTTAAGATCATCAGGCTCATTACTCTTTCTAACAAAGACATCGCAATAGCCGTTGTTTAAAACCATGTCTGACTGTCACCCGCCCGCTTCGCTGTGTGAAAATTAGCGAATATTTTTTTTTATATATATAGCTTATCTTTTGCACAATCTCGTGTTCTTACTACACATAAATTTTCATAAAGATCGCTCAAGCCGTTCTTGAGTTTAAGAGGACATAAGACAAACAGACAGACAGACAAAAATCATAGAATTGGTGTCAGTGAGTCATAAAACGAATATTTATCCCAAAATTTGTCAAAAGAATTGCATGTACAGACAGAGCCTACAGATTTATATAGTAGTAATAGATAACATTAATTTGTCCCCAGACGCACCGGCAACCGAACGCGAGCAGTTGTTCGTCCAGAAGCTGCGACAATGCTGTCTACTGTTCGACTTCGCGGACGAGCCGCTGTCCGACCTCAAATGGAAGGAGGTGAAGCGCGCCGCGCTGCTCGAAATGGTCGAGTACGTCACCTCGCAGCGCGGCGTCATAACCGAGGCCATTTACCCGGAGGCCGTCAATATGGTCAGTATGCTATTTTAAATCGTCCACAATTGTTTTCTAGCCACCTAGTTTTGACATTTGGGCTATGGGAAAGATGACAGAATTCTAGCCGTTGAGACACGTCTTTTAAAATAGCTGAATATAAGAGCCAGCGCAGCGGCGCGGCGCGGGCGGCCGGTGACATTCATATGCACATATTTGTATGGAGCTGTTCTAGATGACAGAGAAGATAATGGCTCATAGTCGCTACGCTGCTGCCTTTGAGTTTCTATTGGAGAGAATACAAAATCAACATATTTTTTTAGAAAATAATGATTTAGCTCTTGGCCTCTTACAGCCTTGACAGCGTAACCTGGTTTATTTACGGCAAGAAACTTTTAAGCCTCCACAAGCCATGGTAACCAAACTATTCTTAAAAAGTTTTAAGGGCTCGCCTCACGCAATTCTGCCCGCTCTAGTCTTCTAATAAAGTACAGACCTTGCTAGAAGACGAGAGCGGTAACGAAGGCGTCTCTTTAAGGGTAGGACCTTAGCTTCAAATGCTCGTGTCATGGAAAACAAAAACACCACACTAAGCTGGTGAAGGTGACGTGGTTGACCTTCGGGGCCATTTCGGAGGCCTTAGTCTTCAGTGTAGTCCTTAGTTTATTTATACTTGCCGACATTTGTGGAAAACATATTACCCTCCAAACGGAAGGAAGTGGAGCGCGCCACACTGCTCAAGATGGCCGCATACGTTACGGCTGGTACCTATTTTTTTATGTGATCTGTAGGTAGGTATACTAAATAAGGCAATAAGCGTCGGATAACCAGGTCGCAGTGTGCCGCCTGGTAGAAGCAACAGAAGTGATTTGCTCAGAGTCCTTCATTCCTTCATCGGTTCAGCTTCTTTTAAGGCATCAT
This sequence comes from Eudonia lacustrata, assembly GCA_947562085.1. Taxonomy (NCBI): domain Eukaryota; kingdom Metazoa; phylum Arthropoda; class Insecta; order Lepidoptera; family Crambidae; genus Eudonia; species Eudonia lacustrata. Next base: position 5,297,476 of record OX387326.1, on the reverse strand, counting down.
TATTGTCAGCCTATAATCGTCCTTCTGCTGTGCTCAGCACTTTTTACATGAACTTACATATAAAGAGGCACGGCTTTAAGCCTATCCCACCACGCTAGCCCAACTCTAAAGCTGCCCCTTCGAACTCCTCCTAAGGCATAGGTATAATACTGTGTAAAACAAACGTGAACCAATTTAATTTCACAGCGCGATCCAGATCGTTTGCACGTTTAGATCGGAGGCCTTTGATGTTATCAATGTGCAATTTCCGATCCGAATACGTGTGAACATTTGTACATAATATCTTAATAGAATTTCAGCAGCGCTGCGCTGCCCGGGTCGGTCGTGTTTATCACATTACAGCGGGACTTGGAACATCATCCAGTGCATAGCATGCTGTCCTGCTTGTTTTTTTTTTTGATTTGGTGCTTAGATGGTGATGTAACTTCTTTTGTTTCATTTTCTACGCGAAAGTACTCTTAGCCTTCAACTCACATGATGTTAAGTAATGATAATACCAAGGCGTGGTAATGCACTTCACTCCTTAATTACCGAGGAACTGGTTGTCTTACTCTTAACTGTCGGAATACAATAACGCTACTAACATTAAAAGGAGATTGCCACGGAGCACGTCCCTTTTGTGGTATCGTGTGCCTGATTTGAATAATAACCTAAATAAATGATTTATAAATAAAGTAAATATAAATAAATAAAGTGGGACCTATAAGAGATATTTCATTTAATCCCCAAATGGTGATGTTTAATAAATAGATGGGCTGTAGGTGGTATCTATCATTTAAAAAATTAGGAGGAAATGTCAATGTCAGTTAATAACCTCAATTTCTTAAACAGAAAAAAACTGATATCTCTTGAACCAGGGTGAATATATGAAAAATTGTTTTTAATTATGAATATACTATGTTTTGACTATAATATAAAGCAAAAATCTTCAGGGCACAACAATTTTCCACAGGGACCCAATTTCCCATACAAAAGTGGCAATCTCCTTTTAGCTCTTCTCGTATGCCGCCAGGAGGCGCTGCTTCAATGCCATACTAATTTTCGTTTTAGTAATCGAATGAATACGGATAATAAACAGAACTCATAAAAAGCACCCTGACTTGAGAACCCTGAAAAGATGATGTTGTGACGACATATTAAGGGTGCGCCGACCAAAAAATGCCAAAAATGCAGTTACGGTTAAGTAGATATAATTGAAAATACTATCGTATTAAATGAACAAAATATATATTTAGTATCATAGGGAACGTGTTTACAATTTGTCAAAACCATAAATTCATAACACGCTATAGTTTTTTCTACAATATCATTTAAAGTTGGGCAAAAATCATGAAAACGAGTGGCGGCGTTTAGTAGATTTCTTATAGTTTATCTAAATTATTGTACCTCTGATTTTGTCTAAACAATCATCAATGGATAAACTACAAATTGCTAGACTACATTTTCGATTCATTAAGTGGTTATTTAAATAATTATTTTTTATTAAGCACCTTAAATTCCCCATACAAAATTAGTATGGCCGCGCGGCATCAAATAAATATGGACGACGACATTTCAAATAAAACATATGACACTTGTCACTTACGGACGGCGCACCCTTAAGATAAGATGGTAGTAGCTAGCCAGGCGGACATGTCCTCTTCGCCGGGAATCTAATCTAAACCGGTAGGTATCTTTGGGCTTGAGATCGGTCTATAGTGTAACCACTAGACTTCATCACCAGCTAATTTATGTCCACTGATGAGGCACGAGGCTTCTCTATGGATGGAAATGTCACTAGGAAAACTGGCCATAAACCACCCACCACCACCACCTAGTGCGGATTAGTTGTTGTTAATGACTGCTAATGCAGCCTGGACCAACGGTTTACGTGCCTTCAAAGCATGAGCTATGAAATGAAAATGTTGTTCACCCATCCTATGACTGGCCTATGCGAAAGTTGCTAAAGTTCAGACATCGCAGACCGAATGCGTTGCGCAGTGAAGCTTTTTTACTAGACTACCGAGATTGTTGACTTTGGTATATAAGTTGTGCGCGAATGTTTCTAAGTTAAAAACCATCACGAGATAGATACTATTATCATCATCATGATCGGCCAATATCAGTCCACTGCTAGACGTCGGCCTCGCTCGTCCAATCATCAATAACTGATTAATACGTGGAAATAGACATTCGCGGATTAAGACATTCGCGGTTTAAGACGTTCGCGGATTTAGACATTCGCGGACTTAGACATTCGCGGATTTAGACTTTCGCGGATTTAGACATTCAGGGAATTAGACGTCGTCAACCAAACCGATACCTACGGGTGTTCGTTCAAGCGTACTCGCGGGTGGGCTGCTATTATCTATCTATACTTCTATACTATTAATAAAGAAGTAACGTTTGTAACTTTGTTTGTTTTGTATTTCGGGGCCACTGAATAGATAAACAACTGTTCTGTGGTCGGGGCTAATCTCGGGAACTACTGATCCAATTACCAAAATTCTTTCACTGATATAATGCCTATATATACCTTGTGGGTAGGGATGCGGACTATTTAAAAAAAAAAGAATTTAAAGAAAAATTTAAGTATTTTCTAAATTTATTTATTAAGCGTTGCGTTTCGTTTCACTTCACCTGAGTCTGATTATCATTTAGTAGTTTAGAAATTAAGTCAACAGGAATATTCCGTTCAAACGCACGCATTAGTCAGTACGAACGCATAAAGTATTTTCCATATAATTTTTTTTTTAATTTTTTTTTTAAAAATAAAAAAAAAATTAATACTGCCAACTACTCGGCTTAAAATAAACTCATCAAACACATTTATTCAATCAATAAAAATATATAATAAGCTTCCAAAGGAATGGATAGACGAAAAAAACGACAATATATTTATAAATAAAGTAAAGAAACTATTAACTTCTAATAGTAGTTTATGCAACTGTCATATAATGAAGGGTATTAAAACACGAGTGTGAGTTTATGAAACGAGCGCAGCGAGTTTCATAATAGTAACGAGTGTTTTAATACCCGTGTTATATGCAGTTGCATACACTACTTTATCTTCATTAATGCAATTAGTCAAACAACAAGAGTAAAAGCTGACAATAGTTTATTTATAATAATTGTTCAAATTTTGGATGGTACAATTTTGAAAGTTAATGTTAATTATTGATCCAGCAGCTGTAGCGGTCGCGGGGCAAGCAGTAGAGCTCGTAGACGGAGTTGGAATATTTATAATTACTTCATTCGTCTTGTTTTCTATACTGTTCAAGATCGTATTTGAGACTTGAATTTTATTCATTAAAGACTCATCAATGTAGCTTTCAGCCACAGTAGAAGACTTCCACCCCCCGTGTCGTTTCAGTGCGGTCAAATCACCACCGCTATCTATGAGAAGGGTCGCCGAGGTGCGCCGGAAGCAATGCCCCGTGTACAACGCTGGGTTAGGCAGATTCAAAAAACTTGCGATAGTTTTTCCCAGAGCACCAAATTTATTAATACCAGTTCTTTGATCGACGCACTTCCCCGATCTATAGCTCAAGAAAAAGGGAGGGTTTCGACAGGGGGTGGGTCGAAGTTCCATGTATTTTTTACATACGGCATAGCAGTTGCCCGTCACAACGAAAGAACGATCTATTTTCGTTTTTGTTTTCGAAACTTTCACCATGATTGTACTGTCGTCTATGTTAGAGACTTTATGAGATATGAGATGTTAGAAACGCAGTTCGTTTCAGGAACGCTATGACTTTTGAATACTTCGTCATATCAATATTGTTGTAGATACTCAGTGTGGACTTGAGCATAGAATATTTAGCCCACATAGAAGATGGCTTGAATTTGTCGGAGAGGTCTTTGAGATACACAAGAATGACATTTTCAGAAAATGATGTAGTTTTCTTTTTCGATCTTCCATGCCAAAAAGTTATTATATTCTTTTTCATATAATTTTCTAGATTTTTCTGGCAAAAGATTGTGAGTTACTTTTGTTGACAATTCTAGAATATCCGGAGGCGTACAAATATCATCGTCGCTGTCCATTTTTAACTTTTAATGTGTATTTTAAAAACAAAACACATTGCGAAACATTAAATTCACGCGTACGTGTATTGTCACAGTGAACTTGCCGCCATTAAAATCTAACCAATGAGGGCGCAGCTGCGCGCGCAGGGCCAATCAGGAGCGAGCGCGCGCTGTTCTTTTTTTATTTAATTGGCACAAGATCTTACCAAAGAGTTTTGTGTATGTAAGTTTAGTAGTTTCGACGAAGTTTTCACGTATAACCCAACTGTTTTCAAAAGCCAGCCTAATATCAAAATTTTATACAACTTGTATGAGGATTTTGACATAAGGCTCGCCAGGTTAATTGGTCGCGTTTTATTGATGTTATAATGAGATTTTACGATATCGATGTGGATATTATACCATCATGTGGAATTGCTTAAATTGAGTGTTTTGTTGTCTGCGCTATAACAGTAGTAATTATAAGTCAAGTATTGGAAACATAAGTAGAATGTTACAACATTAGTGTAGATAAAAGCTATTATGATATAGATGAATATCTTAATGATAAGTTAAAGTAAATTATTGTATATATATATTTAATACTCTATTATAATAACTAACTAGAGAGAGAGTTTACTGCCAAGATCGGCTACATAAGTCATCTTCGGGCGCATCAGCGCCACCAAACCGACTAGGAGTCGAAGTGGTCGCCATGGCCGAAAACGGTCGGAATGATCATCATCATCATCATCATCATCATAATAACTAAAAGCGCTTCCTCTCTTCTACTTAATTTTCATGCCCCTGCGGGGTCCGAAATTATCCTGTGTAACTATTTATAAGTACATACATTGTGAATTATGGTTGTGAAAAAAATAAATAAATAAATAAATACTTGTGGGTAACATAAACATAGGCTAAAAAAAATATTTTGTCAAAATTAAATATATTTAAATTTTGATTTTAAAATTTCAAATCCATGCGGAAGAAGTCGCAGGTAAAGTGCTAAGTAGTGTTTTATAAGTATACGTCTTCTGTGGTATTTATTTTCCCTGTCACTCAGTTGCACGTGTCATGTGAAAGCGAGCTTACTCGTGCAACGAGACTTAACGATACTCGGATTACCAGATTTACTAGGTGCTACCTACATAAAAGTGCTGTAATTTATAGCTGGTTTTTACGAGTACACACACCTAGCTTCTAGTAGGTAATGTTTACATGACGGATGTTTTTATTTACTACACTAGGTTAAAACAAAAACAGTTGGCTAGGTACGTCTTTTGTTTTAGTAGAGTTACGACTTTGTTAAAACAAAAACAGTTGGCTAGGTACGTCTTTTGTTTTAGTAGAGTTATGACTTTGTTAAAACAAAAACAGTTGCCTAAGTACGTCTTTTGTTTTAGTAGAGTTACGACTTACTAGGTACTAGGTAGGTAGGTGACTAGGTAGCGTTAACAAAGGTTAACGCTACCTAGTTCGTTTCTATAAGACAAACAGACATGTCTTTGATGATAACTACTACTTACTATTACTTTGTACGTATAAGAACTATAACTACAACTACTATAGATCGATCCTTATCTTTAACAAAATACCAAAAAATATTAAAGTCGAAAAAATTTAAATCTTATTTATAAAAAAAAAAAACAGTATTATGTCTGACGTAAACTCTAGTATTGATTAGTAGCATTGTTGTGCTAAATACTGCTTTAATTTTTTTTAAATAACATTTAATTTGTTTCGACTTTAATATTTTTTGGTATTTTGTAACAGATACATGTCCACGGAAAGCTAACGCTGGCAACATTTTTAAATTAATATTTTGTTTATATTTACTATTAATATATAAGAATAGTTATAATTTTGCGATGCCCTAACAAGGTTAGTAACAGGCCATCATATACTATTTTATTACTATATTACTGTATGAAAGTAATACTGTATACATAAGTGCAATAAATAAATATATAAATTAAATCAGTTATCCTTGTTTATTATAAGCAAATGTTTAAAGCATCAGCCTTCATTGGTCAGCTCAGATCTAGATGTGCTATCGTCTGAGGTGGATTCCCAGCAAGCAAAACATACTATAGTACTCAGTTTGGTTGGTGATACAACTAAGTCTAATTTATATTATGTCGCCGTAATATTTGGTTATAGTTCTAGATGCCGGTTAAAACGCAATTCCATATTCTATATTAACGTCACTTACCTTTAGGTGAGAGGAAAGACAATAGAGTTGGCGTTGTGAAATAAAAGAAATTAGTCACTCATTTAAATACTAATGGTTATGCAGGTAAATTTGGACTTATGCTTTATCCTCTTAGCAGGGCAGTTTAGCAGTTGTTAACAACCACCAAATCGTACTGAGCCCTCGTGGTAGTTAATAGTAGGTTCTCCGTATCCATCCATTATTATAAAATTACTAGCGGCTGCTTGCATTTTCACCCGCGTGGTTCCCGTTCCCGTGGGAATGTCGGGATAAAAAGTATCCTATGTTTTAATCCAGGTTATAAACTATCTGTATGCCGAACTTCTTCCAAATCCATCCATCCGTTGCAGCGTAAAGAAGCAACAAATATATATTAGTGTGAGTATAACCCTCCTCTTTCCTTGCCAACAGTTCGCCATAAACCTGTTTCGGACGTTACCGCCGTCGTCGAACCCCAACGGCGCGGAGTTCGACCCCGAAGAGGACGAGCCCACGCTGGAGGCGGCATGGCCGCACCTGCAGCTGGTGTACGAGCTGTTCCTCAGGCTGCTCGAGTCGCCCGACTTCCAGCCGAACATCGCCAAGAAGTACATCGACCAGAAGTTCGTGCTGCAAGTGAGTGCATCGTCTGGACTAAGTTTCTTATCCACAGGTATTTTTTAGGGTTCCGTACCCAAAGAAATAAGAAGAAATAAGAAATATTTATTGTGCAGCAAACACGGTACATTAAAGATGATAAATGATAATTTGATCCACATGTTTCGCTGAATATTCAGCATGCAAAAATACGTTGACAATTATATAAAATTAATTAATAAATCAATAAATTACATTTAATACAATTCAAAACAAAATAAAAATAAAAAATTAAAACACATTCGAATTAAATAGATAAAATAATTAGATTACTATGTCAACAAGAATAATGTGAATTAATAATTTTCCAATAGCAATACATATCAATAAATACCTAGCCTAAGAACTCTTCAACTGTGTAGAAACGCTTATCTATGAGCCACTTTGAGAGTTGACTTTTAAAAGAAGTCAATCGTAAATCTCTAATGGTTTTAGGGAAGGAAAGGGTAAAACGGGAACCCTATTACTAAGACTCCGCTGTCCGTCTGTCACCAGGCTATATCTCATGAACCGTGATAGTTAGACAGTTGAAATTTTCACAGATGATTTATTTCTGTTGCCGCTATGACAACAAATACTAAAAACAGAATAAAATAAATATTTAAAGTTGTTCGCATACAACAGCCATGATTTTTTTGCCGTTTTTATAGATAATAGTATGGTATTCGTGCGCGAGTCCGACTCGCACTTGGCCGGTTTTTATGAGAATTTTCTGTTTGCTACACATTCACACATACCGTCTTCACTCTTTACAATGCGACCGGGTTTTATGGGCGGCGTGAAGCTTTCGGTTTCTCAAGCCATAATAGGTAGTGACTAAACAATCTTCGGATGGATTAGAAGGTACGGTATCGCCATTGGCGTAGAAAGGGGGAGGGGGGGGGGGCGAGTGGGCCTAAATTTAAAAAGAATAGAATGTGAGTTTGGATTGGTAATGACGGATTTCGACCCTAGATACACCAATGGGTATCGCCCAAGCGTGTTCCCATACCCTACTAGATTTGCCGAAGCGTTCTATTCGAGTAAGTAGTTTATTTAAGTAGCAATTTTATTTGCTAAAATTTACTTCAACACTGGATTATAGGGCTATTTTGAAAAATATAATGGGCCGCAGGCAAAGGCGTAGAGGGCATTGCAGCCCAAGAACCGAAAGTTTGTAAAGTATTCCAAAATTCGTAGGATATAAGTAATAAAGTTTCCTACTATTTATCTAGTGATCTACAACTTTTAACCGTAATGGGTTATAATTTTCAGAGCCGACCTGCCCAGCGCTTACTAGATAAGATCGGCCAAAAGGTTACCGTTAGGTAGTAACGAGCTGTTCTATCGGAACTAGCTGTGTCGTTTGTACGCCGAAGGGCAGAACAAGCTTCACACTTTTACTCCAAATTCAACTCTACGCGTAATGTAATAAGAACTGTGCTTGTCAATTTTGAACCGCAACTGCGCCCTTGACCGTCAACGTGTGAATAATAGAAGGCAAACTCGCCTCTACGATATGATTTATGGGCTTTTGATTTGACGGGTGACTAGGGCTGTCTATGTCACAAATCGCGTTACGTATAAGAAATACGAACGATTAAGACCTCTGTCACTGAAGCGCTAACTCTTCGATGTGTGTATACTGACTGACCCTTAAGACTTAGCCCTCAACTCGGTTCCATCACTCGAAACTCAAGATCTGAGCCATGGAATGTAGTCTTCTCGGTTTCAAAAGAATGGTTCGTGTTAGAAACGCGATGATGCATTCACTAACAGGCATTTCTGATGTAGGCAATAAGACTGTTACGTTGACGTTGGATTGGGCTGCGTTAGTGCGCCGAATCTATACAAAGAGGTGGACACATTTAGTTACTTACTCTATGGCTACTACAGGAGGGCGACAACGACATCATTCTTGCCGTTTACAAAACAGATTAGTTGGAATTGGATTGGGAGACAGCCAAAGACCGAGACGCCTGAAAAGATAAGGGGGAAAGAAACTTAATAAATAAAATATCAGTTAGGTTTACATCACATAGTTTCTAAATGGCGTTCTAATCATTATCATCATCATCATCATCAGCCCACTTTCGCCCACTGCAGGGCATAGGCCTCTTCCCTCGCACGCCACTCTTCACGGTCCTGCGCCATCCTCATCCATCCCCTGCTCGCCACCCGGACTAGGTCGTCCGACCACCGAACTGGAGGTCTGCCTACAGATCGACGAGCGTCTCTTGGCCACCACTCTGTTACTAGGTCGTCCGACCACCGAACTGGAGGTCTGCCTACAGATCGACGAGCTTCTCTTGGCCACCACTCTGTTACTAGGTCGTCCGACCACCGAACTGGAGGTCTGCCTACAGATCGACGAGCGTCTCTTGGCCACCACTCTGTTACTAGGTCGTCCGACCACCGAACTGGAGGTCTGCCTACAGATCGACGGGCGTCTCTTGGCCACCACTCTGTTACCGAGATCGGGTCCCTGCCGTCTTTTTTTTCTTCTTTGTTCTAATCACACTAATATTATAAATGCGAAAGTTTGTGTGTATGTATGTATATTTGTTGCTTCTTCACGCGACAACGCATGGATGGATTTGGATGAAATTCGGCGTACAGATAGTTTATAACCTGGATTAAAACATAGGATACTTTTTATCCCGATATTCCCACGGGAACGGGAACCACGCGGGTGAAACCGCGAGCGGCCGCTAGTATCTAAATAAAAATTGTTAGTGTTATCTATTATTGTTAGTCAAACAAGAACCAATGTCACACTATGATGTTTAACTTGCAACAGGAGGCAACCCGATCGGAGTCCCTCGGAGAATCTAGTAGGTAACGGGGGACACGCACTAGTGCATGATGGCATTCCCTCTAAAAAGCCTCTGATAGTGTTTCGTTTCACACGGCTTTTAACCGCATCTGTGGTCTAGTGGCTAAGACCACTGGTTAAGACCCAGAGGTCCCGGGTTCGATTCCCAGCGGGGTTTGTCCGCCTGGCTAGCTACCACCATCTTATCTAAATATGTCGCCATAACATCAATGTTTGTAGCTTTGTTGTGTTCCGGCAGCTAGAGATAAGATAGCCAGTGCCTCACTAGTTGAGGATCCCGGGTGAAGTGCGCTTCCATCATTGGCTTTATCATCACTTAACATCAGGTGAGATCAAGGCACTATGCTTACCCGTTAATATGTAAGAAGAAAAACCCTTTAAGTTTCAAACCAAAATAGTCTGGTGACACTAAAAATGACGACGCGACGACGGATTTAATCAGCACACTCTAAAAATCAAGGAGGCAACCCTAAAGTTTAATGTCGTAATGTCTAAAGTCGTTCGCACTAATGACGTGCGTGTACTTGCTTGCTTTGACACACCCATTCCTGTAAATAGCACTGATATTTAAAACTTTACCCTGCCCACCTGTTTCTTATCCATTATGACTTATGTCAATTACCATAAAGTCAAAAATTTTTATTCAAATAAACTTACGAAAAGCGCTTTTGAATCGTCCATACATTTTTTATCTACTACCCATTCAGGACGTCTATTTTTTAGCTGTAGAAAAGAATGGGCGCAAGAAACTCCACAACTTAAAAAAAAAATTAACGACATTTACAAAAAAAAAAGTATGTCGTTAAAGATTTTTTCTATTTCTATTTAAATCATTCAATGTTTACAATTAAAAACTTTCAAGAGCCCGCTTATACAAATAATGCTTACCCCTATACATTTACTTAACATTACACTTTATTCTAAAAAAAACGTACTTGGGCACTATATTATTATACATTGTACTAATTCAAAACTATAGAATGACGCTTTATACCTATACAGTGTGCGAGAATTGGAGGAATGTCAGTTCCATGCATTCTTATCATGAACATAAATAATCATTTACATTGTAGTAGCCCTTTTTGAAAAGTGTTTCCTTAACGTGTGTCTTAAATTTCTCAAAGGGCAAAGTTAAAATATCATTCAGGATTTTATTATAATAAGTGACACCTTGTCCCATGAATGATCCATAAACTTTCTGCAGTCGAAGTTTAGGTATTGCAAGTTTATTTTTATTTCTAGTATTAAGATTGTGTATATCGCTATTTTTTCTGTAAAAAGAAATGTTTTGGCACACATAAAGAATACAGTTATAAATAAACTGTGACGCAACCGTTAGAATATTAATTTCTTTAAACAACTCAAGAGACACACGTGCTCCTAGGTTATATATAGACCTTACTGCTCTGTTCTGTAAAATAAAAATGGTTTCTATGTCAGCAGCTTTACCCCACAGAAGGATTTCAGAAGACATAACACTGTGAAAGTAACTAAAATAAACTAATCGAGCCGTTTTGTCATCCGTAAGCTGTCTAATTTTTCTTACAGCGCAAGCAGCGGAACTGAGTCTTCCCGCAAGAGTACTAATATGAGGTTTCCACTGTATTTTGGAATCTAAGGTAATACCTAAGAACACCGTTGATTCTACAAGATCCAAAAGTTCATCGTTTAATTTTATTGTACTAACAACGCTTTTAACATTTGGGAGAGTAAAATTTATACATTTAGTGAAGATTGTTTGTGTTAAACCATTGAAGAACATTGCTCAGAGCCTTGATTACGTCATCAAAACTATTTTTATTTCGATCCATCTTAAAAATCAGTGATGTATCGTCAGCAAACAAAACAAATTTACTGATTTTTTTTTGCAAAGAAAGGTAAATCGTTTATAAGAAAGGACCTAGTATTGACCTTTGTGGAACCCCCATCAGCACGGAAGATCCAGATGATATGGATCCATTCACGTTAACCTTTTGGATTCTGCAGCTGAGATATGATTGAATCAATTTCAAGGCATCAGCGTGCACTCTATAGTGTTTGCTTCAACAAAAGGGTATTATATTCAACACAGTCGAAAGCTTTCGAGAGATCGCAAAATACTCCAAGAGCATTCTGCGATTCCTCCCAAGCCTCAAAAATATGTTTAAGCAGAGTTATACCTGCATCCGTAGTAGACCTACCTCTTGTAAAACCATATCGTTCACTATGATAAAGGCGGTTCTTTGCCTAAGTGGAAACTCAGTTGATCTAAAATTAGTTTTTCAAAAATTTTACTAAGTGTGGGTAAAATTGAAACAATACACAATACATTTGTGTTTATGTAATTTTTGTTGAAATGTCCCATAAGTTTTCCATTTTTAAAGATTTAAATGATTTAAGAACTTTTGTACAATTAATATAACGTAATTGAAATTTATCATTACACATGGGCATATTTTTTTTTTATTAAGACTGCGCTACTTGACGAAGAGTTTAGGAGCATGGTTGAAGCAATAGGAATATTGGTAAAAAAATGTTCAAAGGCATTAGCGACTTTAACATCCGAATTTAAAATGCTGTCTCCTATCTTTAAAGAAAATTTGGTATCACGTGGCTTTACTTTACCAGTTTCGCGGTTTATACAGTTCCATGTCGCTTTTATTTTGTTATCGGTCTTTTTTATTTTCTCCCATAAATAATGACTTAGCACACGCACAAGCTTTCCTGAAAGTTTTTGAATACTTTTTAATATACTCAAGAAAACTAGGATTATTATTAACTTTTTTCTGCTGATACAAATTTATCATATAACTTAACCCTACTTCTATGCAGACCAGCTGTAGCCCAGTTCCCAAACTTAATTGAATCGATATTGTTATACATTTTTACAGTGAACGTTTTGTCAAACTCACACTTAACAAGATCAAACAAATGCTTGTAAAGAGCATCTGGATCATCCTGTGTAAATGGTAAGCATGCCAGATTAGCAGTAACCTTATGTTTAAATATTTTAACCCGTTTGTCTGTCACTGGCCTGCAAGAGATTTTTTCTGACTTTGAGTATTCATTTAGGTTAATTAATAAATTAATTTTTGCCTACAGTGGTCTGAAGATAAGTTACTTAATATTGACTTAGCTTGAGGATTACAGCTACAAAAGAAATTGTCTAAGCAGGTTGCTGAGGTTGCTGTAATTCTAGTTGGTTCTAAAAATTGATAATTCAGATCAAATGATCTAAAAAAGAGGTTAATCTTACACTAATTGGACAACTTTCTAATAAATTTACATTAAAATCTCCGCAAATAACTATCCTTTTTTTACTTTTGCAATTTTTTTTAATGACGTCTTCCATAGTGGACTCAAAAACACCTCCTCTGAATTCCTCCAATTCGACACATGACAATTCAATAATGCGTTCAATAGACAGGGCGACTTCGTCCTTTGGTACCTACCTTAATCTTATGTTTACAGTTATTAACAAATATTAAAGATTCGCCACGTATAGCATTTTTCCTACTAAAAACACTGGATAGCTGAAAGTTTTTAATATTGAAAATTAACTGATAAAATACATACAATGTACTAACGTGGTAATATTATTATAAAAGTATACAAGGTGGAAATTTGTGACCGTGAATATATGTCCAAGCGCCAAAAGAGCATTCGTAACAAATGAATTTTAAAGTTTAAAATGGCACCAATTACATTACCGTACAGGATCAAGAAAATGATCTTTGAAGAATGTTAATAAATATTTAGGTTGGCATTCACTCATATTAATCAATTTAATTCAATAAATTTAATTGCAATTTTACCATATAGTTTTTACTTACCATTCCATCTATTCGATCTGAAAATTTTCCTGAGTACAGGAATATCTTTTCCCCAACTTTGAAATTGGGTATGTGCAATTTTCACCAAGCCATTATGAAGAAAAACTAATCTGACAAGTTGTTAATTTAAAACTTAAGCTCTAAGTAATACGGTTTGATTTGATTAAACTTCTCTTGTAAAAGTGGATGAGATTTTAATTTTTTGTAAATTGCTATTGTATTTATTTGTTTCAGTTACTAGAACTATTCGATTCGGAAGACCCACGTGAGCGCGACTTCCTCAAGACAACACTTCATAGGATATACGGCAAATTCTTAGTTCTACGCGCCTACATACGGAAACAAATCAACAATGTGTTCTATAGGTGAGATTTTACGGTTGTTATTTGTTTGGCAGGCAATTATTGAATTTTCTAATTTAATAAAACCCATGTAGACTTTTGAAAGATCTTCTAAAAGTACATTCTAGAAACTGAGTGTACGCAGAAGGAAATACCATTTCCAAAGGCACAGTTACGCGCATATTTCGGTTTTAATATTTTCATATTAAGGGTGGATTCCTTTTAAATGAACTTACATAAAACAGCCCCAAATGAGATTACTTTATTTTTATGTTTATAATATACGCGATATACCTAGTTTCTGGTAATTTTCGAAATATTTAGCCACATAAAACTTTTTGTACCAATTTTACTCAAATCTATTTTATATACGCTACATTATTCTGTTGTCAAACAGGAACTCCAATACGCGTATAATTAAAATTGGACTAATCGACTACCTATACAATAAGAATCGGTTCCCATAGTTATCTGGTTCCTACAATGGTGTAATTTGCTTCAACACTTTAAACTCAGCGCACACGAACCGGCGCAAGTTATTTCTTCATTATGACGCAAAATAATTGATGTAATAGGTTTGCTGTCGCTTATTTATTGCGACGACATTGTAGCCTTCTGTAATTTCAATTTAGAAAAAGTGTATAAAAACCAATCCACTATCGGGATTTGAACCCAACCGGTTTTGTCAAAAGGGGCAAGTTCTAATTTCGCTTGTTAGAAACTGATTTAACACTTTTCTTAATTAATCATGGTTTGCTATAAAATTTATAATTAAATGGTTATGTTTTTTTTTCATTATTAATTTTAGTTTTGTTTAGTTATATACTCTCGTACAAGTAAGTTTACAGATAATCTCGGTACAAACGCCTGCACACTAGGTACCACAAACTGACTTTCCTCAATAGACTTTAAACATAAGAGCGTTTACACCGCACACTAGCGCCGCCAACGATAAAAAAACATATCTAGTAATTAGAGATAGAAAATCAAATTATGCTCAACAAACTATCTGAATGAAGTTGAGAAACTATTGAATGTTTAGTTAAACACGGCGATAAAGTTAAAAGTCGTTTTTAGCTGTAACGTCTTGTTTAACTAAACCTAAACATGTCAGATGTTTATTAGGTGACGTAAAAATGCTAAATTACTTCATTCAAATAGTTTGTTGAGCATAATTTGATTTTCTTGCATAATTTGATCTCTAATTACTAGATATGTTTTTTTTTTCATTGGCGGCGCTAGTGTGCGGCGTAAACGCTCTTAATGTGCCTTACAAATAAACACAGAATAAGGTTCGAATAGTTATTCCGTGTTTTGTCTGTTTTACTCTAATTTGAAATGACGTTTACATGACAAGAACAAAACACGGAATAACTATTCGGACCTCATTTTTTTTTAATTTGTAAGGCACAATGTATTTGGCATATGTTTGAACATTTATGAAGAAATTTGACAGTTTTGGGTAGGTTGATGCGCAGGCGTCTGTACAATATCTCAAGCTATTCGTTTGGTGACAAGGCTTGTTCTAAACCCGCCTAACTATAGTTTGTTCATTATAGCTTGATACTTGTGACAGAAGACAGAATAACATTGTTATTTATAATCCATCACTTAATATACTACAATTACTTTTGTGATTCTATTTTATCTGTTAGATTAGATTTATCCCAATAAACTACCACATAACGCACATTTATCATAATTTTAAAACATTACAATGAAATAAACGTACTCCTTTACAAGTGCATTGCATTACAAATAAATACTAGTGTTGGGATAGTACACCAAGTGAAGTTCAATTGATATTCAATAACCAATCGATTAAATTTAACTTCATAATTTTCATCCTAGCTGTATTCATTAAATTTGTTAGTTTTTATTTATTTTTCTTGAGTATATGACGTTTTTACAGAACTTCTAAAAATAAGAGAAGAAAATCAATTGGCACATTAGATAGGAACAGTACTTAATTAGGATAATGATATTTAATTGATAACTTCAATTATCATTTGATTCAATTACCTCAGTATTGTCTCAACCCTAGGCATGCCAATTTGACATTTGCCATGGGTATAAAGCTATATTTAACAGACTATAGCTACCACTGGATAGTGGTAGCTATACTCTACTAGGATTAGTAGAGTCTGTCGCCATAACAACAGTATAGGTAGCATTGTTGTGTTCCGTTAGTTAGAGGTAACTTAGCCAAGTCAGTGGTTGAAGATTCAGTGAGTGATATAGTCGCTCGCACAACTACCGTTTATCCCATTTTTGGTATTTTTGCAAACCTTTTCTAGCTGATAGTTTACATAGGTCATTGTAACTTATCGTAGTTTATAATGGACTTTCTAGATAAAGTACAACTACAAAGCTATGTTTAAAAAACCGCTACTATAAGTTATTATGATAGTTTGAAAACTATCAGCTGGAAAACGTTTGTACCGCAAAAATACGAAAAATGAGATAGGACAATTAGTTGTGCGAAGGACGATATGACAATTATATGTTATTTGGATAGCTTAATTTGCCACAGTGGCGATAAATGCTAAATCTTATGCCGATTATACACTTTCGGGCCAGACAGTACGAGACGTCGATGCTTATAGTTTGCCCATCTAGATTCTAGGCCCAAGGAATTGGGATCCAAATTGGAAATTAGAAATAAAATATGTATAAAATAAAGTATGTTTACCAGCTATAAATAAACTTTTATATGACAACAAAGTCTTATAAAGGTTTATTATTCAGCCAGTTATAGACCTGATTAACAGCCGCGTGAATTGTTCTTAGCGCCGGCACTGAGTCCAAGTTCCGCCCTCGCAGGTTTATCTACGAGACGGAGCACCACAACGGCATCGCTGAGCTGCTGGAGATCCTCGGCTCCATCATCAACGGGTTCGCGTTACCCCTCAAGGAGGAACACAAAATGTTTTTACTTAGGGTAAGTTTTAAAGTTGTATGTTTTTGACAGAGCAAGCGGTGGGAAATAAATAAATAAATAAATGTTTCCCACACTCTCCCCAAGAAAAGCTTCCTAAAGAAACTCGAGAAATGGTTAACTAGACAACGGATAAACATACTTAATATACTTATTATACATAAGAAACACCCAGACACGAAACAATTTAGAAAAACAGGTATTTCTAAATTGATCCGACCGGGGATCGAACCCGGGACCTCAGAGATGGCGACACCATGAAAACCGGTGTGCAAGCCACTCGACCAAGGAGGTCGTCAAAATCGAAAATATATGTCATTTTAATTGGTTTCTTGAAGATGCAAGACTCAACAACAAAGTTTATATCTGTATTTGATTTAGTGGTAATAACTTATTATTACCCTTTCAATAATTTGCCCAGAGATATTAAACTCGTGAACAGCTGAAACAGTAGATAGATAGATATATAATCATAAATCTTAGATCATTAATATTCACTCGAAACATGGTAGTACAGGTGTTAAATTTAAAAAATTGTTCACATATTTTGCCGTGCAGGCATGCAAATAAAAAAATTATAAGTAATTGTATAAGGAGCTCGATGGCGCAGTGGTTAACGCGCCCGGTCTGCGGGTGCTGAGATTAAGCAATTTTCGCAAAGGCCGGTCATGGGATGGGTGACCAAAAATGTATCATCTCGAACTCCTCCGTGCTTCGGAAGACACGTAAAGCCGTTGCTCCTGGCTGCATTAGCAGTCGTTAACAACCACCAATCCGCACTGGGCCCGCGTGGTGGTTTATGGCCCGTTCTCCCTATCCACCCATAGGGAAGGCTCGTGCCCCAGCAGTGGGGGCATAAATGAGCTGATGATGATGAATAAGTAATTAAAATATTTCATAAAAACTCATGACCACTAAAAATTTAAAATCAATATTTTAAATGTACCTATGTCCCAAATATTCTTCAACACTAATAATAAAATAAAAGCTATGTTCCTGTAGTAAAGCATTCAATTTAAATTTAAACGTATTTAATGTCGATGAATCTCATGTCAATAGGTAAATGGTTATATAATTAAACCCTTTCACCGCCCAACTATTCTGCACGCGATGTCCCGCTGTACGCCAACGTATAAATGTATTTTAATAAAGTAGGTACAAAGAAGAACTTCTATAGAAGTGCTGGCGTGGACGGCAAGAAAATCTCGAACTTCTATAGAAGTTGTTGGCGGTAAAAAGGTTAACAGTCATTGAAAGACAGCTTTTAGTATAAAATGCTGATCTAGGAACATCTAGGACTAATCTATTGCAATTTCTGCTAGATCGGGGGTATATTTGTATCGCGGTTTTAAAAGGTGGATTTGTCGCCTTACAAAAATACACGTTTTCAGTATATAAATGGCAACGTCAACAATTTTAACTTAGCAAAATACGGTTTATAAGATTCATGTGGACGAATTCCCACTATAGCTCTGATACATAGTTAGATAAATAGGCTAGTCTTCTAGCCTAATTTACTTAGTATGTAATTTAATAACCATATATATCCTGTATACTGTCAGTGCACCTATTTTAAATAAATAAATAGTTTTGTATCCCTCTTTAAAATGCTAAATAAAATAAATATTATACAAAAAATTCACTTACAATGTATAAACTCGACCACAATGTAATAATATTATGAATAGCGACTCGAAGAGCGGTGATGAATTGCCTTCATAGAAATCTAGGAGGTCATTCCTAGTAACCTTTCAGTGATCTTTTGCTCTCCATAGAAGTCTTCTGACGCTCTGTCGACAGTTGGGCGGCATCAAAAATCTCTTGTTATAAATATGAATTGGTTTGCAGGTATTATTGCCTCTGCATAAGGCGAAGTCACTGTCGGTGTACCACCCGCAGCTGGCCTACTGCGTGGTGCAGTTCCTAGAGAAGGACCCCTCGCTCACGCAGCCCGTAGTTAGGTGAGATACTTTATCTTATTTATCTTTTATCGTCTCAGTAGGAATTGCGAGAGTTATCTCTCGTGCCCTGACCTTTTTTTTGTACTGAAGGATAAGTAAATGTCTCCGTAGTACCCAGGGCTTGATACCGGTAAATAACGGTAAACACCGGTATTTTTCATTACGAGACTTCGGTATCGGTACCTTAACGAATACTGGTATTTTACCTTTAAATAGGGGTATATTGATACCGTTATTTACCGGTATTTTTCGTACCGGTATCAAGCCCTGGCGCCACCCCGGACTCGATTACTATGCTCTTTCGCTCGCACTTATGTAAACGCCTATTTGCTCTCGGTATTAGAACACCCAAATTATACCGATATCAAATGTTCAATACCTGTACAATCGGTATAATCAATACCGGTACCAACTCGAGTATCGGTACTGTATCAAGTTAATTGGAACCGGTATCTGAAAATACCGGTATTCCAGTAATATAGGCCCTGGTTGTACCTAATGATAAGCAGAAGCTAAGTACAGATTCAATCCGTCCATCTTTTGCGACACCTTATCCGGCTGCCATAAGCTTGAAGATGTCTTTAAAGGTGAAGAGCCTGAAGTTTTCTGGTTTCAAATAGACTGACACCAGTTTCCTAACCAGAGAATCACATTTATATAGGAAATGTAATACCATACGGAAATAATGGTAAACTGTAGTGTATGTAAAACTGTATGTAAAACTTTCAGCATTTAAATTCACTTCTCTCGTAAAGAATATTTAAGATCTTAAAATATATTAAACCTTATTCGCTTGATATAAGGATAAAACTACTCAAGATACGACTTAAATCTCTCCAATTGTAGGTTAAACCTATCAGTCCGATCATTGAGCGACGTCTTCGTTGAAGTCTTGTTGTAAACTGCTTGAATGAGTTTCTTTAAACCCTATTTCTGAACACAAGTTTTTCCTTATAGAGCGTTATTAAAATACTGGCCGAAGACCCACTCGCCCAAAGAGGTGATGTTCCTCAACGAAATGGAGGAGATTCTAGACGTGATCGAGCCGGCCGAGTTCCAGAAGATCATGGACCCGCTGTTCCGGCAGCTGGCCAAGTGCGTCTCCAGCCCGCACTTCCAGGTCAGCCATTTATTTTTTATCTAATTAACCTTAGTCGGCTTTATTCGACAAGGGATAGCGTGCCCTGTACGTCAACGACGCCTATGATCGTCAACGCTTGTGGTTTACAAAAACAAATATTAAAGATAGTTTAAAATTTTCAAAATGTAAAAATCAAAATCATTTATTCAGACGAAACATGGTAAACAGATGGTCAGTATTATAAGCAGTACATACATGTTTCGCCAAAATTGGCATGCGAATGTAATTACAATATATTGAATATAAATGTGATGCGATAGAATAATATAAATTAAATAAAAATGTCACAATAACCTAACTATTACATAATTATAATCAGAGCAAGCATTAAATCAATTAAATATGAAATGAATGTCATTTATATTGATCAAAATATTCCTTCAAATTATAAAAACAGTGATTGATTAATAGTAGACGTAATTTCGATTTAAATACTGGCATAGATGGACATTCTGTTATGATCTTAGGTAACCTATTATAAAGTCTTATACACAATGCGACACAGCTTTTGTTGTACATTGAAGTTTTTGGAATGTGTGACAAAACCAGCCTATCGGCATTTCTGACTGATCGCAGATATATTTCCTTTGCATTTTTAAAAATATGTAAGTTTTGTTAAGGGTGCGCCGACCAAAAAATGCCAAAAATGCAGTTACGGTTAAGTAAATATAATTGAAAATACTATCGTATTAAATAAACAAAATATATATTTAGTATCATAGGGAACGTGTTTACAATTTGTCAGAACCATAAATTCATAACACACTATAGTTTTTTCTACAATATCATTTAAAGTTGGGCAAAAATCATGAAAACGAGTGGCGGCGTTTAGTAGATTTCTTATAGTTTATCTAAATTATTGTACCTCTGATTTTGTCTAAACAATCATCAATGGATAAACTACAAATTGCTAGACTACATTTTCGATTCATCAAGTGGTTATTTTAATAATTATTTTTTATTAAGCACCTTAAATTCCCCATACAAAATTAGTATGGCCGCGCGGCATCAAATAAATATGGACGACGACATTTCAAATAAAACATATGACACTTGTCACTTACGGACGGCGCACCCTTAATTCTGAATTGAATTCTTAGCGTACAGGGCACGGGCACATTTATGCAGTGATGGCCAAAAGTTCAAGCAGTCATTTATTGCATTTCGCAAGGTTATTAGTTAAGCCAGTACCCAATAATTGTAGTGATAACTTGATTGCAATGGAGCCCAGTGCCTTTAGTATATAAGCTAATTACTTACTAGCGATTATAACTAAAAATTACCTAAATTACATGTTTTCCCAGTACAAATTTAGGCTATATCACACTTCGAATCTAAATCAACGCAAAAAACCACACGATCCCTTGCTCTTTTTTCACATAAAGGCAATACAAACAAACAAACGAAACAAAAATACCCATTGTGTACCCTTGAAACTGAGTAAAACTCACAAACATCGTATCCCAACCCAACCCCTATCCAATGAACCGTGAACACAAACGAAAGCGGATAACTGTTTGCGAGCGGGCAACCCGCCAACTTCGCCGGGATATTGAACCGACTATGTCTGGGCATTCCTAGCTTCATTTGTCTCTTGATTGGGATACACATAATTATGTTACAGACCTCTTTATTTGTGGAAATTTAAATGAAAAACTCGTGGTATTTGTTTTTCAACACTATGGCCCATGCAATAAGGTATCTTGGACGTATTTTTTTTTTGGCGGTACTTTCGAAAATTGTTTTTAGACTAAATAACTCTGAAATTAGCATGAACCAGTTTCTATACTTTACAAACCAAAAATCCACATATTATTTAGGCGTGCCTTTTTAGGGTTCCGTAGTCAACAAAGAACCCTTATAGTTTCGCCATGTCAGTCTGTCTGTCCCCAGCCTAGCTCATAGACTCTTAGTACTAGAAAGCTGTCATTTGGCAAGGATATACATATTAATCACGCCGACAAAGTGGTGAAGCAAAATTTTGAAAAATATTTTTTTTTAGGTTACCTTCTCTACACGAAGTGGGGATGTAATTTTTTTTTCTTGTCTACCCCATAGTGTGGGGTGTCGTTGGATAGCAATTTCAAAAATATTGCGGGTTTGTGGAAACAGTTTTTTGATTGAGGCATCCGTTTGTAAACTATTAAGCTTTAAAGTGCAAAAACAGTGTCTATGTAAAACTTTTTTTACTTGTACCAGTTCAAATACTAAACTTTTTACATAAAACGAATTGCGAAAGTGTAAAAGTGTATGTGTATTTAGTGTAGGTGTAAAGAGCTCGATGGCGCAGTGGTTAACGCGCCCGTCTGCCATTGTTAAGGTCAAGCAACTTTCGCAAAAGCCAGTCATCGGAAGGGTGACCAAAAATTTATCAACTAAAGCTCACCCGTGTTTCGGAAGGCACCGGCCGTTGGTCACGGCTGCATTAGCAGTCATTACAAACCACCGCACCGCACTGGACCCGCGTGGTGGTTTACGGCCCGTTCTCCTTATTCATCCATAGAGAAGGCCCGTGCCCCAGCAGTGGGGACGTAAATTATGATTATTATTTAAGTCCCCACTATAATATGTCAATTCAAATAAGGTTTTCCCTCATAAAAGAGAAATAATTTATTTCTACCTCAGGTGGCGGAGCGCGCCCTCTACTACTGGAACAACGAGTACATAATGTCGCTTATATCCGACAACGCGACGCACATCCTGCCGATCATGTTCCCGTCGCTGTACCGCAACACCAAGAGCCACTGGAACAAGACCATCCACGGGCTGGTGTACAACGCGCTCAAGCTCTTCATGGAGATGAACCAGAAGCTCTTCGACGAGTGCACGCAGCAGTACAAACAGGAGAAGCAGAAGTGAGTCATTTTATTTATGGTGCTTAGTTTATAAGCACTTTAAAAAAAAACCGTACAAGTGCGAGTCTGATTTCCATAAAACGTTCCTTGCATAAAGACCCTGTTTTTTTGTGATTTAATTAAATATCTATAGTTTTCAGACTTTTCCCTGTACTTGTAGTATAAGACGATATTACTTGCCAAACTTCATAGTTCTACGGCAACGGCACGTACCCTATGAATTTTGATTCCCTTGAGAATGTCGAAATATACGTTTTTTGTGACATAAACGGCCGTATCTTTTTTTTTCGTGAACTTAGAAGTTTGATATTTTCACAGCTTCAAGGGACAGTTTCAACTCGATACCTCCACGCGTTCCTCAGATAAAGGGTCTTGACAGACAGACGGACAACAAAGTGATCCTATAAGGGTTTCGTTTTTCCTTTTGAAGTATGGTACCCTAAAAAGGAAGCAAGATTGACTTACCTCTTATCTGAAAGAGAGCGAGGATTACATGAGTGTTGGCAAATGAAACAAAACAGAGCAAGCTCACTTTTCAAATTCTCTCAAGAAGTCCGCGTGTCTTAGTAAAGCCCTCACATCTTTATTGATACTCAATGTGTTGATAGGAATATCATTTATCACTACTCATTTTTGTTATGATTCATTATTATTAATCAAAGTAAATATTGTTTAATTATAAATATCTTGCCTTAAAAATACTTTGACACTGGGCAAATGTGCTAACCGCACGAAGCCATACCTTATGCTACGGCCACACTATCGCAGTATCGCGAACATATTCAGTTTTCACGACAAGTCGGGCCAAGCAATAGTCACATTTCAGAACACGGTCAAAAATGTTATTATTGCTTGGCCCGACTACCGAAAACGGAAAATGTTCGCGATACCGCGATAGTGTGGCCGTAGCATAAGGAAAAAAACGACGGGTTGCACTCCGGGAGTGCCGGCAGAAGTGAAAACTTGAATATTAACGTTGTGCATTTTTGATATTTTGGAATGGTTAGGGAATAATTTTGCACGAATTGCTTCAATTATCAGTATAAAAGTACTATCATTTATGTGGTAGAATACAATATTTATTTATTGAGCTATCGTACACAAACATGACAATTTATTCGCGCAAGCGCCCTGCGGCGCCTAAACGAAACAGCAGGCACACATTTTCGCCGCGCCGTGGAAAGAGAGGGGGATACTTCCTCTCCTACGCCGCGCCGGCTGTCTACTCTCCATCCGTCTTACAAATTTTCGACCAGGTCACGTGTCCTGACGCGAATTTAACATTTTTCACCCATTACAAAAAAAGTGTACAACGCCGCTAAAGAAGTTTTCACTTCAAAAACTATGCCGTCGGATGACGTAACTGAGGGTCCGTGTTCACGCAGGGAGCGCGAGCGCTCGCTGCAGCGCGAGGAGCTGTGGCAGCAGCTGGAGGCGCGCGCCGCCGCCAACCCCGCCTACCGCGCCGCGCCCGCGCATGCGCCGCGACCCGCGCCCGCCGCCGGCGCCGGCGCCGCGCCGCCGCCCGACCTCTCCTACCAGCACGTGGAGCGCGAGGCGCAGGAGGTAACGTGTCATCATCATCATCATTTAGTGCCATCTTCATACTGAAGTTTGGAGATCAGTATACAAAATTTTCTGCGATCCCATACAGCTTGTTTTAATTGGCGATAACTAAGTCCAGTCCACTTTTTGATATCGTCCAGCCATTTGCGTCGCGGACGTCCCGGAGCTCTCTTTCCCGGAATTTTGCCTTCGAGGATTAGCCGTGGGAACTCGTATATGAATCCTCTCTGCATGTGTCCGAAAAAGGCGACCTTGCGTCTCATGACTGTAGACACCAGCTCTCTTCTGCAGTTGGCCTTCTCAAGTACCTTGGCGTTTGAGGTGAAACTAGTCCATGGTATCTTGAACATCTTGCGTAAAGTCCACGTCTCAAACCGGTCACATATTTCTTTCAGCAAGACCCACGTTTCGCAGCCATATAAGAGCGTAGACCAAACGTAGCATCTCATAATGCGGTGTCTTAGGTAACGTGTCACAGTGTGATATTTGACCTCGAAAACGGACATCTATACCCCGTGGAATTGCAGGTTGTTTTTTTTTATATATAAAGATTAGATACTATGCTATGATGAGAAAAAATATAAGCTGCTAATATGGTGTGGTATTTGAGAAAAAAAAATAAAAAACAAAAAAGCCGATAACTCTATATCTCGACGTTATAAAATTAAACCATATTAATGAAAACAAGCAGCTTTTTGTGTTATTACAATAGACTTTATAAATTTAATTATTGATATATTTCTTTTAATCTTTTATTTTCTGTAAGGGAGTCAAAAAATTACCCAATTTTTCGAGTCATTTATATCTGTGAATAATGAAAATAAAAATGCGCGAGTTTTACTGAAATATTTATTTCAGTAAGACCTACAAGAAAATCAGATAAAATATAGGACGTCCGTTTTCGAGGTCAAATATCACACTGTGCGTGTGTGACGTACCGCGCCCGTCGCCGCCCGACGTCTCCTACCAGCACGTGGAGCGCGAGGCGCAGGAAAAAACCATCACGTCGCGGGACATTCCCACCCTCTCCTCAAAATGCCACTACACATCACATAATACACTAAACATGCACACTCGCTTAGGCCCAACACACCGTACTCGTAGAACAAGACCCGGTTTACACGCGCTCTATACCAGGTACAGTCATGTACCTGAACGCTTCTTTCCACCCGAGCCGGTTAACCCCAGCCGAGGTTCTAGTTTTTCGTGCGCACTAACAAGGTTTTGACATTCCAATATGTGCTCTGAGAACAAATATCATAAGCCTCATTTATGATCCAATCCTTTTTAGAAAGTCATACAATTTTCCTCACTTATGGTTATTTTAAATATTCGAATATGTCCGCAGGCGCGGAAACAGAACTACAACGCGAGCAAGCCGCTCCTCCGCAAGAAGTCTGAACTCCCCGCGGACACGTCCACGGTGAAGGCTCTGATCGAGCACAAGCGCGCCGACCCGTACCTGCCCACGCCGCCCGACGTCAACCAGTGCTAGCGCACGCACGTAGCCAGCTCCAAGGTAACACACATACTACGCAACATCCAAACCGTGCACTACATGCGAAGCGAAACCTCTACGTAACCCACAAGCGGTCAGACTACGCGTAGCAGTGGCTACAGTGCGAGTGATACGCCATCTGTGCTAAGGTATGCCGTTCGCGCTACGACGTAGCGATGTAACTGTCCGTAGCACTGAAGCGTTCCGTAGACAGCGCGCGTAGCAAACCCTGTAGCGTTCGAATACTAAGACTACGAAGCACTACCGAATTTAACCATACGCTTTTGTTTAGAATAAAAACCAGTTTATCGCCTGCCAAGTGAAAGAGTTAAGTGACACGCAAAAAAAGGTTTTGCTTTTAATACTATTCTGGTAACGATCGCATCGGCCTAGGAGGATTATTCAATTCGAGTTCAAATATGATGGATGAGGATGATGGTTGCGAAGTTGATGAAGACAATATATGTGAAGGGAGAAGTTCAGTCAATTGAAAAAGATTTTTAATATATTGTAATTGCGTTTAGCTGAATGTTGTTTGTATTAATTGTTTATGGCATCACCAAATAACCCGTTTTTAAAAGAAAGTGCTCAGGAACTGCCTTAATATTTTATATAGAAAAAAACGAGCAAGATTTAACAGATTTTAAGTCTCAAATAGCAAAGCACTTTAGACAGCAAGCAATAATTGTTCACTTTAAAAATAAAAATTATAGGAATAAGAGCTATTATTAACGGGATTATAAATGTTTTTATTGGCTTTGTTTAGCCTACATTTTATTGCATGCGCCATAAGGCCATAACCATGGGTGTAAGTACTTCATACACATAACATATTTTATGTAAACATGGTGCTTCAAACACAAAAAAAACATAGTTTTAATCCCGTTAATTAGTTACTCTAACCTTAATAACTATAAAAGTATAAAAAGTATTAAACGAATAATGACTTAATAATTTTCTAGCTAAATCATTTGAAGTCATTTAAAATCTAAAGTACCTATGTAAAATAAAAAATAATTAACTCAACTAAAGTACAAAAGTTACGTCTCCACAAGTGGTTATCAACTATAGCATCGTTGTTGTATAAAACGGCTTTACAAATGTTATTCACTAGTTGTACTTACGTACCAAATGCGTGCCTACGAACCGTCACCGTCACCACCTCGACACATGTTGGGTTCCGAGAGTGTTGTAGGGCATTTATGTTGTTTGAATATTGTTATGTAAGACGTGTAGGTATGCCGAGTCTCTTGCGAGCTGCTAGAAGCGTGTGCGTTGGAGCTGAGGGAGTGGACACACTGTTATGTGCGAAAGGACGCTTCTATAGTGACCCTATTGCAGGACGCACCATGCCCTGTTGAATACGTTAGTTAGTACACATATTAATTATATTGGTAGTTTCGTTGATGTTTTATATTACACGCGGGATCGACTGCTGGCGAACGGGATTTGCCTATATTCATGTAAACCTTTAAACTATAGTCTTATGAGAACGTGGGGCTGTATTTGAGATAGACCAGACATGACGTTGTTGCCAGTAGGATAAGCATTGTAAAATAATCATTCATTATTCTGATACTGTAAGTTTCCCTGTGGGGTTGAGACGCTAAATCACCAATGAGATTGTTTGAAACTTATACTTATAATATCAAACTACTCGATCTGATTGAATGATTTGTAATGTTTCTTCTCCATTGGACCCAATGATAATTACAATTTGTTTGGACTAGCATTGTAATAAGTTAAGGGACTGGTACTACGCTAAGTAAAAAAATTTAAAAAGTGTCAACCTTCTCATAAGAGCAGCTTCTTTAATTTTGATGTAAAAATCGGATTAGTGTTATTTTTATGATTATTAATAAATTTATTGATACTTTCTGTTTCTTATTTACGACATTGTATATTTTCAGATAATTCCATTCTATGTTTGTACGACATTAGTGCATGCACCAATGTCGCATTTTGAAAAAAATTACTTTAATTAATTTTGCCTATTTATTGCCCCCTTTACAATGCATGCCCAAACACATTGTTCATTCTAATATACTAAAAAAATGGCCGACCAGAAAAATAATCTTGTAACATGTTGTCATCGGTCTGCCTCAACTTAGGTAATGGTGTTAAATTAGCGTAGTGTTGTCATCCGTCTCATCTATTCTTGTAACATAAGTTGTTAATGTTTGTAATACGACGCTGCTTTTAATATGCCAGCAGTCGTTCTGCTAAACAAGTGTGCGGGCCGATTTGGGTGAATGAGATGTAATCATTTGTTGCTGGACAATGTTGATTTTTCTATTGTCAAATCACGTAGCGCCCGCTTTCGTGTTCGTTTCATTAACATCATTTGTCTAAGTTTATGCGTGGTGGAGAGAGAACGTTGACGTCGTATTTTGATTCCACAATGCGGTTAAATAAATAAGAAATTCCTACTTACTAAAATTAATCAATTTACTACTATTTGAAAATTTTTTTTTTTGAACTGGCAATATTTTTTGAGTGACAACACTAAGTCTGCTGACGCGCTGCCCGCCGCCGTTTCCCTTTCCTCTACATCTGTATGAGGTGAATCTGCATCATAATTAAAGTATATGTTCATTGGGATATATGATTCAGCGTTCTCTTTCCACAATGCACATAGATTAGTGCACCATTCCACTGAAGTACCACCAGCGTCACTTTAGCCGGTGGCGCATTAAATAGTTATGTTAGCAATCATGTTTATATGACAGCCATAAAATTACCTAGTACTATGTAATTTATTATTTTGTAAAACCAAATAAAAAGGAATTATGCAATTTAACGTATGTCTGTTTGATATGAACACATCTTTTTGGAGGCATTGTGTATTTTAATATACTGCTCAAGCGGTATTTATGTCAAACATTGCATATCTTTATTTATTAAGGGAAATGTAAGGGCGGGGACACTCGATGGAAATGCTTACTATTAAGATAATGAACAGAAGTGCATTCCCTGTCCAAGTGCATTCCGCAATTAGGTTATAATTTATATAGAAAAACTTATTTTTGGAATTATGAATTAAACTTATTTGTAATTAAATTTTATACTGACAAAAAGCTATCGTGACCTGCCTACTTTGGTGGTACACTGGTTTTTATACACGGTTCACGCAAAGTTACTTATAAATTACTGAGGCATGGTGTTTTTTATCAGTATATAGTTTGTTTACATTTACAAGCATTATAAAATGCGAATGTAATCAAATATTATAAACTTATTTAAATAAAGAGCACCCGAGGTTTGCATTTCATTTTAATGTAATGTTTAGTATTAACTCCTTGTTTAGTTGTGGTACAGTGTGCCAAAGGAATCATTCGATTGCGCATTTATGGTCGTTCAACATCTAAAAGATAATATTGTTAACAAATATGTATGATGTATGTTCAGAAACTTTGATACAAAATATCTGCAAAAATATTTTTTCAGAACACAATATTAATGTAATGATCATTACTTCTACTACCTAACTAAATCGAAAAGGTGAATGCAGCTTCCGTAACAGTTTGAAGCAACCCAAGTATTTTAAATTTAAATTATTTTATTTATACTTTATCTATCAAACATACTAATTAGACTATAAAACCTCTGACTATTTGTAAAAACTGTGTTTTTATTGGTAGGGTCATAGTTAAATGATATTTTGTACTGGACACGTGTAAAAACGTATGTTAAAATTGAAGATGGCCGACCAACTCCGTCAGATAACATAATATTTATTTTATATAAAATTGCGTACGAAAACAACCACAGCAGCAAGTT
Source organism: Eudonia lacustrata (assembly GCA_947562085.1). Classification (NCBI taxonomy): domain Eukaryota; kingdom Metazoa; phylum Arthropoda; class Insecta; order Lepidoptera; family Crambidae; genus Eudonia; species Eudonia lacustrata. Next base: position 5,267,931 of record OX387326.1, on the reverse strand, counting down.
TGAATCGTGCATAACTATATAGACTACATTAGTTTTAATAGTAAATTCATTTACTTTCTGTTAGCAAAACTCAGTGAAGGACACAACTATACAAATTATTTCATAATGACGTAAATTTTACGGAGCTTTGACCACCAACAATAAGTTATTATTTATAATTTTTGTACGTATTGTAAACTGCGTAGTTGGTCGAGCACATCTTCATACTTCTTCAATTATAATGGCAAGTGACTGTGTTAGGTACAAAAATTTTTTTGCTTAACAAATTGATGTAAATTGTAACACAATTTGCTTACAATCACTGCTAAGTGCTAATACCATACAGTTAAAGCATGAAATTGAGTGTAGTATTAAACTTTTTAAATACTTACCAGTAGATCAATAGCTATTGACACCGAAACGCTACTTCGAATGTTATTGAATATGCTGGGACTCCTTACTCTCTATACGAACGTAACCTTGATTCGACTGTACAAATCTAGTACAGTTACTTGCTTGTAAATATTAAGTGGTAAAATTCAATGAGCGTGATGCATGCATGAATGAACAGAACTTCACGTTAGCGAATTATTTGCAATGCTGTTCAACAAATTGATAAATTTTGTATAAATATTTATAACGATAATGTAACTGTTGAAAAAAAAACATTGTAACAGATGACATATTATAAGGTGCTTATGATTATCGTTATAATACAAAGTTGTGCATATAAGTTGGTTTTTTATTATACCTCCTAATTTCCTATTGAAAAATCGACTCTAGAAACAGGTAACAGAAAGGTCCTTTTGTGTGTGCCGTGTTCAAGTAATTTTGGAAAGATGTTGAAGCTATTTAACATTTTAAGTAAGTAAGTATTGTATATGATATTCAGATTATGTGAATAATTCCTAAACAAATATGAAATAATAAAAATTAAACTAAAGAAAGGTATTCAAAACTATTTATTGATATTTTTCTTAACATATAAATACATTGTATATATAATGTACCAAACACATTATACACGTAAATAATTTCATCACATTGAATAACTCTTAATTTATTTTTTTAAACAATAAATAGTGTTTTATTTCAGATTGCATTTACATATTTTAAAGATCTGCCAAATTTAACTTTTAAAGACATTTAGAACACACAGATGACTTATATTTCATACATTACAAAATAAATAATGCAAGCTCGTTAAAAGTTTAAAAATTCAAATACGTACTCGTAATGGCCGATATAATAAGGTCAGCCAATAAGCAATTTGGGAAAATATCGCTCAATGTAAGCTGACCTAATGTAAAACAGCTACCCCATACTAATAAACAGTCTAAGCTTCGAACAGTTATTCCGTGTTTTTTTTGTTTCTTTTTCATTCTTAATTTGAAATTTATTTTACATGACTGGAACAAAAGACGGAATTTCTACTCCAAGCTTATACTCTATTTATTAGTAAGACCCTTACATCACACCAGAAGTTTAGTTCTGTACAACTGGATACATAATTATACAACTGCAACTGTCAGCTGTTCGCATTATGCGTTCTGTCATCAGAACATAAATCAACTATTGTACAATCAGAATATGATCTATGTAGACATTTGTGTACGAAATGAAAAACTGTTTGAGATCATGACAAATAACAATGAATGAAAATATTAATAATTATTCACCAACCCCACTTTTCAAATAAAAAATAATGAAAAAACAATATCGGAGTACTTTAACAGTATACGTGAATAGGGATACTAATCTTTAACAAAGCATGTATACCGTATGTCGCGTCACACGCTATATAATCAGTTAACTAGCTAGTCAATTAATCACTCGAAGTGTTAATTAGTTCTGTACAATTTACAAAACATTTTACCGTTGTTTTACTATATTTACAATTAACAGACTGATTACCTGGCAAATTAAAATTCATGACTGCAATATACTTTTTTTGTTTTACATATGTGGCCATCTAAATCAAAAGGTGGCAGGCGCATACGCCCGTCAAGCATCCAATTCCTATACACAAATGTTTAAAAACAGCGAAGCCGCCATAAAGGCTTTATAAATTGGTGTACCACATTTGCTTTATCTACATACCTAAAGAAAATCACTAGCCAATTCAAACTTACAATGTTAGGCCAAAAGACAATTTAAATAAATTCACTGCAGCCAGCCAGAAGAAACAAAATAGAATTCAAAATATATCACATTCAAAAAAGGAAAAAACATGTTTAGGAAACTACAATTTCCAACGTGATACAAAATATAAGTAATCAAAAACATATTACAGCATAGTAATATGGTACTCATGTACCGACAGTGGGTTAATTTAGGTATATTACTCCTACAGCTTATCAAGAGAAATTATTTCCAATGTGAACTGTTAATAATTCATAATTTACACGTATACTATACAGGACGTAACATCTTTACTATATTTTGCATTAAACAAGTGAAGAGAAGAACAATCTACAATCTATTCATAGAGCCGATGACACTCAGCAAGACACTATTCATTTCAATTTAGTCAATACAGAGAGAATAAACATAAACAAACAGGCATACTTAAAAAATGTGCACACAAAGGTGTACTTACTATATATGAACATTGTGAACTGTCGTTGGTTTTAGGGCCAAAAATATACAAGATCAAAGTCAACATGCGAAATAAGATTATCAAGAATTCATAGTTACGACTTCGGGGGTGGGCGGAAGGGTCAGTTCTATTGACGATTATTTTGAGGATCTAAAACCAATGAAATTTCACAGGGTGTATTTAGTAATCGCATTTTTTTGCCAACAAATAATAATTTAGAAAATGTGATGATTTTTTTATTAATTCCTTTTTGTGTAAAGAACTTTCAACGCCTTTTCTAAATACACAAAAATATGTAAATTATTGAAAATCTTTAATTACTAAAATAATCTTTCGAAACGATTTCTACATTCATTAAATCTCATATGGAACATAATAAGCTAGTATAATTTCGACCATCAATGGCATACATGACTTGATCATGTTGTTTCAAATGCACGGCACGGTCAACATCAAAACGATTCAAATAATTAGTTTATTTTTAACTCTTAACTTAACTTTTTAACACGTCAATTTTGAGTATATTTTGCTAGAATTAAACGACAGATTTCTCAAAAACACTTTTAATTCATAAAAATGTTTTTTATTTTCACATAAATATTTATGTTAAAGACGAAGGCTGTTTGTTCGTTTTGATGCTTACTGTACAATGAAAACAACCAACGATGATCTAATAGGCCTGACCCAAACCCAACTCGACTACATCAACCAATTAAGAATAATATTCTCTTTGTAAAAGCCTAAACCGGCCAGAGACTATATAAATCTATGATTGAAATTGATCATGATTATACTTCAGGCGGAACAGACAACAGGTTATAATAATTTCATCTTAAGTTAAAATATAATTGCAACATCATACATGCTGATATCCGTGTATAATTTCATATTTAATACATGTAAAACAATTTATAATGTACATAAACAATTAACTTTATATCTCTTTATATACTTAACTGCACAAATATACATGTCCGAGACCCCAGCGGGATAACCCCTTTAGATCGGCTTCAAATTTCGCCATGATTTAGTTGATATTATGTTTAAATTTGTTAGCAAATATCAAAATTTGTTGACCAATAGTTATCGAGATATCCCATGTTAAAGGGTATCCCGCTGGGGTCACGCTCGTCAAAACTATTTGACCTAAAACGAGCAGGAACGAGACACGCTACTGATATAGTTTTTGTGCTAAGATTTTGTTGATTCAATTATGAATCCATCAATGAAAATTCCAGGATTCTACCTTCTGTAGTTACCGAGTAATCAAATACCTACTTTTCGTCAAAATTCCTCCGAAAAGTAAGTTCTAGTTGAGGTGTAAGACAAAAGGCTACATTCATGAAATCCAGGGAAGATTTTGTTGACTCTGAGAGAAAATTTGTTAGACAAAACCGAGAACTCTAGCTACAGTACATCCTGAGATAAAACGCTAATATGGTTATCCCGCTGGGGTCACGGTGTTGATACCTAAACATGGTTTTTCCACAGGAATGGAGCAAGTAGCGAGTTTATGACTATAGCCAAGATTTTGTGGGTGTAAAAATCTAACCAGTTTCTACTTTTCAGTTTCCTAGGTACAGTATTTTAGGAGAAATTAAAATTTATAACTTTTTCATACTAAAAGTACGCGTATAAGCCGACAAAATTAAGTTGGTTCCCTAAAAGGCCAAGATGGCGGCCAATTTTTTTGTTTAAGGGCCGATTTCGATGAAACTAAAATTGGCCACCATTTTGTTCTTTTTAAAGAACCAACTTAATTTTGTCGGCTTATACGCGTACTTTTAGTATGAAAAAGTTATAAATTTTAATTTCTCCTAAAATACTGTACCTAGGAAACTGAAAAGTAGGAACTGGTTAGATTTTTACACCCACAAAATCTTGGCTATAGTCATAAACTCGCTACTTGCTCCATTCCTGTGAAAAACCATGTTTAGGTATCAACACCGTGACCCCAGCGGGATAACCATATTAGCGTTATATCTCAGGATGTACTGTAGCTAGAGTTCTCGGTTTTGTCTAACAAATTTTCTCTCAGAGTCAACAAAATCTTCCCTGGATTTCATGAATGTAGCCTTTTGTCTTACACCTCAACTAGAACTTACTTTTCGGAGGAATTTTGACGAAAGTAGGTATTTGATTACTCGGTAACTACAGAAGGTAGAATCCTGGAATTTTCACTGATGGATTCATAATTGAATCAACAAAATCTTAGCACAAAAACTATATCAGTAGCGTGTCTCGTTCCTGCTCGTTTTAGGTCAAATAATTTTGACGAGCGTGACCCCAGCGGGATACCCTTTAACATGGGATATCTCGATAACTATTGGTCAACAAATTTTGATATTTGCTAACAAATTTAAACATAATATCAACTAAATCATGGCGAAATTTGAAGCCGATCTGAAGGGGTTATCCCGCTGGAGTCACGGATATCAAATATACACAGTACAGATTAAAATAGAAGTCACCTTTTTAGGATAGCTGAATATATAATAATTTTATAAATGAGACAAACACAGTCAAAAGAACCTCTTTCTATCTTAAGCGATTTCTTTTCTATGTGAAATTTACATTTAAGTACTTAAATGAAATAATTAAAAAGGTTTTATTTTTTTCCACATTTAAAATATTACAGTTAAGTAAATTATTATAGTTTAAGGGAAAATAGTCGCATTCTCATAGGTATATGAAAAGGGAGACAATGCATTTATATTTAAAAATAGAACAGTAAGTGGTTAAAGAGGTTTTGGGCAAAACAAAATAGCAGTTAATAAAAACAGACTTTACCTTTATGAAATTAGAGAACTCTTTTGATTAGCACTGTTTACATTTTGAATTTCGTTAAACTTATGTCACTTTTTGCAACGCGTCTAATTCCAAAAACATTGAAGAAATCGCTTACGCTTTTCGAATCTTCTCGTACAGATGATAAACCTACCCAGAAGCTATTGTGTTGTTTGTTGTGTTTGAAACATTACATTATTAAAGCAAACCATTAATTCAACTAGTAATTAATTAGCAAGTAATGTTTTCTATCCGGCTTATAATCATCCAATTTCAACACCAGTGCTGCGCAATAGTCGACAACAATACTATCGAGAGATTTGCCTCATTCTATCGATATTGTGAAGGTCAATTTAATATCGATAATCCAGTTTCATTTAAACGAAGTATCGACAAGTGACTACTCAATAAATTCGACCGAGTTAGCGTATTATAGAATTTATATATCACGGAAGCAGCGCCACCTAACGACAAACTTGAGTACTGTATTGTTTTTTGAAGTTTACAAGAACACTACACATTGAAACAGTTTTCACGTTAAAACATTATAATTTGATTTTGTCATGACGTTTCAAGGGTTTCCTTTACAGGGTCCACAGGGAGACTCCCTGTGACCAAGGACTTTGAAAATGTTTCGACACCAAATTCTGGTTTGCTCACAGGGTCCACTGGGAGTTTCCCAGTGACCACAGAACTTGTAAAGAGCCTTGTAACTGCTCGATACCCAATTCTAGTTTGCGCTAACTCAGTGGAATGGTAAACAAAACTCTGCTCGTCCAGGGTGAGTGGCTAGCGCGGGGGCTTGGCGGGCGCGATATATCAAACGTATGAAACCGCCGTATGAAGCGACTGAGCGGCGGTCTTGAGCGAGAAAGCGCGCACAGTTTTCAAAAGTTCCTATCCGTCCGTTGCGGCCACTACGGGCCTAGGCTGCGAGCGACTCAACGCGCAGTTGGCGGGAGTAACAAACCAATTCTGACTGTCTAGTTTGAAACATAGTTACCTATGACTAAAAATAAGGACTGCACAAGGTAAGCTTCAAACGCGCTTGCGCAACGCACACATTCTCACGGACGCGCAGTCTCGCAACAGCTGGTCCGAGCTGATCGGAGATCCGTGTCCGATCAAGGGTCAAAGACAAAATCAACGTTTCGTCGTAGTCCCCTGATTCCTCCTCCAAAACTGGACTGAACTGGATTTAATTACTTTTTCATTAAAAAATTAAAGAAAGGCTTTGACTGTGTCCCTATGTTTTCCTTTTTTTACATAAATTAATTATTAAAAAAAATATATGAACCTTTAAAAACCTTAAAAATTGGCCAATTTTCCGCTGTGTTCAGACATCCAGCAAACAAATTTGACGAGGTTATATAAAAAAAAGTAAAACATAGGGACACAGCCGAAGCCTTTATTTAATTTTTAGTGAAAAAAGTAATTAAATCGGTCCAGTTTTGGAGGAGGAATCAGGGGACTACGAAACGTTGATTTTGTCTACTTTTCGTACATATTTTTAAATTCGGTCGACCTTAGTATTTCCTCTTAAGCTTATCTTCTGGATCTCTTTATATTGTGATCATGGTTTGCAACACCTGAAATAGGCGAGGCAAGCCCAGTCCGTCCACTACAGTGCGAATCAAACTAAATGGCGGCTGTAAAGTTAGGCGCACGTGGCTGCGCGATACTTAATTTAGGTGTCAGCGGGTGGAAGAGGGGAAAGTGCGGGGCATATTTCTACGCATAACGGCTAACTTCACAGCCGCCATTTAGTTTGATTCGCACTGTACCAACGGTTACCGTCCAGCTCTAATCACCGTTCACCCTGGACGAGCCTTCACTGGCCACTCGGTATACTTACTGCTAGCTCGCTACTTCCTGCGGCTGTTGAGCTGGTGCTTGAGCTGCTGCACCTGGTCGTGCTGGCGCGCGAGCTGATCGTTGAGGCCGGCCACGTGTTCCGTCAGCACCGACATCTGCTCCTCGTAGTTGTGAGACGTCGAGTGGAGCTCCTCTTCCTGGCAGCACGGAGAGCGGTTACCAAGTGTTGCAATGGTTCACGATAGCTTTCGACTTTTATGGTCTCTGTGGTCACTAGACCACAGAGACCAACCACTAGGTTAAGACCACCAGAAGTCCCGAGTTCGATTTCCAGCAGCGGGGGGTACATGTTTGTGTAGTAGTAGTAAACAGCCTATAACTGTCCCACTGCTGGGCAAAGGCCTGCATCATTGAAATCAAGTCATCGCTACAATTAATAAAACCACGCTTGCCAAGTGCGGGTTGGCGATTACAAACCCGGGATATGCATAGAAAAAACTGAAATACATTTTGCCCGACCTGGGAATTGAACCCGGGACCTTCGGGTATCGGACCGAGCACTCTGCCACTCGGCCACCGAGGCGTTTTTGGCGAGACATGTTTGTGTACTCTGCTTATTTGTCCGCCTGGCTAGCTACCACCATCTTATCTGTCGCCATAACATGTAGAGATAAGTTGCCAGTGCCTCGTAGTTGAGGATCCCGGGTGAAGTGTGCTTCCATCTTTGGCCTTATCGTCACTTAGAGGAAAGCGTGAGAGAAAGCCTAAGTGCCTATCTATAAGAAATGTTATTTTAAAAATGGCCTCTGCCCACCATACCCCATACCGTGACCGTATCATACCATGACCGTGCTAGGAACATGTCAGGCGAAAAAATATTCTTTGCATTAAAAAGTATGAGACTATGCCCACTAGACCGTTCCGCCACCGACCAACACCGTCGCGTACCGTGCACGGACCGTCAACAATTTGTTGTTGAGAATATTTCATTGAACCCGTTATGCCCCCTGTGGATAACGGGTTCAATGAAATATTCTATGATACGTTGTAGTGGGCATAGTAGTCCGTGTCGTGTTACTTTCCGTGCCTGATACGTTCCTAGCACGGTCATGGTATGATACGGTCTAGTGGACAGAGACCTTTAGTACGTTCTTCTTCTTCTTTCTTCGCAACCAATCACAAACTGGTACTAAAACGAACAACCGTTGAAATATTAGTGGCAAACATTATCGATACACATGGGTAATTACAGTTTGTAACTGGTTTGTTTTGAATAGCGTCGTCGTGTAAGAAGTGATTATGAATCAATAAGTATCAACTTCAACCGTATGCAAAACAATACTATATCTACTTTCAATTGATAATGATTTCCCCCGTAGTATAGTAGTTACACTGTAGACCACCCAGCCTAACAGTGTCTAAACAGAGGTCCCGGGTACGAATCCCCAGCGCCTAATCCTTGCGCCCATTTTAGATAAATCACGCTATATCGCCTTGGCACGTCAATGTCATGGCATAAGCTGAGTGGTGACCATTTCGGTTGTATAATTTAAAATGTCCATTATAAAAACACAAATATTGAAAAAAACACAAATGTTGAAAAAAAATGTCCATTATGTCAAGTTGTCATAGATGCTCCAAATAAATATTTTTCATTTCCTTTCATAAATAATGTAGGGAGAAGTTTAAAAGCTTGTGAATAAACTCACCAGTCGACTGATGGTGTTGTGTTTCTCTTCCAAAGTATTTCTGTCAAGCTCCTTGTCCCGCTCCATCTCATCAAATCTCAACATTAGCAATTCACACTGAAAATAATAATAAATAACGTAACCAAAACTAACCCATAACCCTATTTCCTGCAACTTAACTAGACATCTCTTTAAAACTTTTGTTTTATAAAACCAGTAAAAATGTAATTCTATCCCAATTTTCAATTCAAAAGTATTGTAACAACAAATCCAAGTGCATTATGCAAACATAGAAACTTTCTTTACGATTTATTGACTAGATTGTCCTAATTCAGTTAAGGAGTACAGACTACATTAAGTCCACTATTTATCTAAAGATATTATATAATCCAGGTTTAGGCGAGTTAAAGGCCGCGTCTTTTACCAATGTGTAATTAAAAAAATAAGAAAAATCTTTATATTCACCTCAGTGACATAGTGTTCAGTCTTACTTCTCAACTCATCTTTTTCAGCATTCAATTCACTAATTTTATTCCTAAAATAAGTCTTCATTCTGTCTTCCCTCGCCAGAACTTCCTGGTTTATTAGGAAAGGCACCTGCATACTGCCTAGCAGGCCAGTAACATTGCCTTCAGAGTCTACGGAGGCCTCATTGAAATTATTGAAGTCGCCAGAATCGTGACTTTCTCCTTTCCTCTTTTGTGAAGCAGAGACGTATTTAGAGACTTCTAGTTTAAGGCTTTCATTTTCCATTTGCAGCAGCTCGTATTCCATTCTTAGTTTTTGGTTTTCCTAGTTGAAAGTAGAAAAAAAAAAGATTATTTAATTTGAGTTATATACCCTACTACCTCATTGTTACACTCCGTTTTCACTATGTTACAAAAAGTTACAAAACTAAGAGAAAAACAATTATGCTACGGCCACACTATCGCGGTATCGCGAACATTTGCCGTTTTCACGACAAGCAAAAATTACATTTTTGAGAGTGTTCTGAAATGTGACTATAGCTTGACCCGACTTGTCAAAATGATAGCGATACCGCGAGTGTGGCCGTAGCATTAGTAACAATAGAATATTGTAAGTCCAGTTTGTTGATATAGCTCATTAACTAGCAAACTGAAAAGATGGCATCTACATATTTATAGAGCTGATAACACCAAAATATACATAGCTTGCTCATGACTGTAATTGTAAAGTAATTAATAATTATTATTCTTCTTCTTAAAGTGCCATCTCCTATTAGGCATTGGCTATAATTATGGCCACTTGGGCCCGTAAGTGATGTTATGGCAATTAATTACATGTTAACAAAATATCAACAGATACCTGTTATATCTCTGTTATATCTAAGTAGATGTTGAACTGATAAAATAAAGTCACATACCTGCTCCAACGAATGAGTTTTTATACTAAGTTGCTCATTTATATTCATATCATCTACAGAACTTAATGCATCTTCACTTCCAATCTGCAAAAATGTTTATCAATACATTATCACTATAAATAAATGTCATGCCGTAGGTACACTACCTCATGATTATTATTATAAAAAATATAAATTGGAATGTTCTCCAATAGCTTATTGTATGAGATAATTTTCTTTGTAAACGTAAATCTGGATTTGATTTAAAATCAAATCTCGGCTTGAGCTATATTGAGTGGATTAGAGGGATAATAATTATAATAAGAATATACAAGAATATCTTGTTAATTCCAGATAGACTGTTTAAAAAATATCTTCAATTATTAATATAAACAACATTACCAAGCTTCCACCTTCAGATAGGAAGTCTCCGTTACAGCTATGTGGCTGACTACTGGACGCCACTTGGACCTTGTTTGGAGTACCACCAAGCCTATCCTTGTGTACCTCTTCGAGGGCATACTGCAATTCCTGATTTTTGTTTTTTAACTTTGCTATCTCACATTTGTATTTACTATCACTTTCATTTATATGTTTTTGGTAATCTTCTAAGGAAGCTCTCAACTGTGACACTTCAAATGTCTTATCTGAAAGCTGGAATTAAAAAACAAATTCCTGAATAGAATCTTAATTATTTATGTTTATTATATATGTAATAAGATTTCGAAAATATTTTAAAAGAACATAATTAACTTAAACGGTACCTGTGAGGCAAACTGTGCATTTTCAATGATTTTCTTCTGCAATTCCTCTTGCAGCAAACCTGAATCAAAGGGTGCTGCATTGCTTACTGCTCCTGCTTGCTTATCATCTCCTTTACTTTTAGATTTCTTTGTTAATTTTAACTAAAAGAAAAATAAATCTAAATTATTAATAATACTTAAATTCTTTCACTGATACAATGCTACATCCTTGCGGGTAACATAGCCATATTTTATTTTGATAAAAAAGGTTATAATTTTGTTATTGGGATTTTTGTACAGGAAAGTATGAAATCAATGTGGAAGAAGTCACTGGAAGAGTGCTATTTGTTTATATTTTTATAGACACATAAATGTTAGGTAATAAAACTATTATAGATTTTTTTATTTACAAAACATGTGGACAAGGACTAGAATACAAAATTATGTCACATAAGCTATATTTATGATTATGTACATATAATTTGCTCGTTCAATATATGTAAAAATATTAAGATTAGATGTTGATGACATAGCTGTCGACATTGAATAGGGCTCCTTTGGCTTACAGAGTAGGAATTAATTAATAAATTAATTGTATTCATTAATTTCGGCAAGTTGGATTGAGCCACGATAGCATAGTTGGTAGTGCACCTGACCCGGCTTGTCATGGGGTGCCGTTTGAATTCCGCGTGTGGAATTTTTTAACACTGTCTTTTTTTAAATTGTAATTTGTTCACAACAATACTTTGACCAATATTTGCGTAAAATTTTAAGTAAATAATTATGTCACATATATCCATCATGATATGTTTGATTGACCAATCTCACACAAACATTGTACTAGAAAGAATGTGTTTTTACAGATAACTTGGGATTTAAAATGTACTCATCCATTCAAATGTATTCAGTTGGATACAAACCTGATAAGCTTCTAACTCATCCTGAAGTATCGACACTCGTCTTGTCAGCTGTTGATTTCTAAATGTTAAAGAATCTATCTCTAGTTCCCCTCTTCGCTGAGTCTTTTCTTTTTCCTTAAGCAAATCTCGCAACTCGTTAGACTTAGCCTGCTCATCTAGAACGCCCTTCTTTAGTACCTTCACGTGCACCCGCAACTAAAAAGGAAATAATAGATTTAGACAAATTACGGTTGTTTTGCCGCAATTGACTTAATGAGTTCGTTTATACCTTTGAATACTCGGTAGCCAACTTTTGGTACTTTCCTTGAATGTCTCCTGAAGGTAGGCCTTCCATAGCTGAATTTTATAAACACATCACTCTAGAATAACAATGATTTAACTCTACTTGTAGATTTGCTATTGCATTGTATGTATTGCACTGAACGAACGAACACCCACTTTCTGAAAGTGACAATGAAAATGACGTGACTGAAAATTCTATTGTCTAATCTAATACTATTTTTGACATATTATGGTTTTGATCCAATAAACCAATAATAACTATTTCTTTGAAATATCTGACAATTCCTATTGGACAAAATTGTAATACGTCACGTCAACAATTTACGCACAATTTTTTTAATTTATACATTTGGCAACGGATAGCGTTCAGGCGGCTTTAAAAGTATAGTAGATCGTGCTAAATAAATTCGAAACAATACTTTTAATTATTATAATTTACTCGTAGAATAATAGGAATTATTAAAAATAATAGGGATAAGTTTGTATATTTTTCTGTCAGTAAGTCAGTGTGCCTTTCACCAATTTAGAGCAAAATTCTTCCACCAAACATTTCCAACCGTAGTAGTTGGTTGACCTATAAAAGTTACTGACAAATTACATCTCAGATCCACAAGGGATGTGAAAGCCCTCAGAACAATAACTAAAGTAGTATGTTCTGAGTAAAAGCCTTTAATTAAAAAAAACTAATTAAATTGATGACATTGTCCTTTTCTCCTCCTCAGCAACCGAGCTAGGCGAGAACGGCGAGATACTTCAAGAGCTACAAACGGCAAGCCTCGAAGTAGGGCTAAAATGAATATGACGAAAACGAAACTGATGACCTACAGCACCGAGCGCAGACTACCTATATGTTGAGGGTGTGGAGGTGGAATATGTCCATGAGTACGTTTATACATAGAGCGCGGAGAACCGATGGCCGTTGGGGCGGAAAGGTTCTCGCTAGCTAGCTAGTTCTAGATTAGTATCTTAGGAATAAAACTTACAGATCGCGTGAGAATCGAGAATCGAGATAAATAATACGCTCCAAAACGCAGGTTGCCGATGTAGCTCAGAAAGCTGCCGCTCTTAAGTGGGACTGGGCCGGCCACGTAAGCCGCATGTCGAACAAGTTGTAGGTCAAATCTACCACGTTATGTGTCCCGCCATAAGCCAAAAACGACAACACGTCCGACCTAGACGGAGATGGCGGGACGAGTTGGACAGTAGCGATGGGTAGCTCGCGAGTGAGTTGTTAAAAAGAGCTAGCTCACCTATTCTAGCTCAACGTATATCTAGCTCACTCTCGTTCAATTCATATCAGTAGGTATTCATTTTAGCTCAGTGTTTCATCGGAAATATCGGACTCGATAGACAAAAAGAGACATATGCGTTTCGAACGACGCGTATGAGCGATAGAAAGAGATGTACCCACAGAGACACCGCAGTGCCTGTTGGATTGGATACGCTAGCTCTACGTACCTACATATGCATTCAATTTTTATATATTGCTATCTTAATAAGGTGCTTATTTATGAGTAGAATTTTTGCGCGCGAGTGTAATGTTATTATTTGGTATTACCTACCTTATGTCTGTTAAGATGTGCCCCGAAATAAAGCAACTTTTATTGTTTCTTGGAATTTATTAACTAGGTAGTTACAACAATTAAAATTCATTCAGTTAGTGTTGAAAATAAACAACGAATTGTGACTACTACACTTTCAAAAAGCTAAATTAAACTAGGAATTAGGTATTAACTACTACATATTACAATTGTTCGCAACAAAATTTGCGTTAAAAATTATATAAACATTTACTACATATTAATCATTCTGTGGTATTAATCAGTCAGATCAGAGTCTGATCTGTATCTAAAGTTTAAACGACTCAAGAGTCTTCTATTTTCATGAACTACACTGAGCTAAATGAGCTACTGAGCTAGAAGAGATATATAGCTCTTGACTGGGTAAAGAGCTATATAGCTCTTATCTTTTCAAAGAGCTAAATTTCTCATGACTATTGGACAGATTTTTTGAAGGATTTGTCTCAGAAAGCCACAACCGTAAAGAATATTGGAAAAAGGCAAGGAAGGCCTTTGCCCTGCCGTGGGACGATATAGGCTGAAAATAAATAATAATAATAAAATTATACTTCAATATTTATTTTAGGGACACTTTTTTAAAGCTATTTCAAAAGATATATTACGAGAACGCAGTGCATTTTCGAACGGTAAAATAAAAAACGAGGGAAATATTTTTTTTAACTGGTAATCTTTTCTTGTTGATGTGTCGTGATCGTCAAGTCTAAAATATCAATATTTTGAGATTTATGAAATAAAAACGATATTTTCTAAGTAGTTTTTCGAGTTTTAATATTACAAATTATATTCCACCTTTCAATGATACCGAAATGGACGATGCGTAAGTGCTTCCTAAATATTTAACCGCTGAAACTCACAACAGGTAAAACTAAGTTGGAACAAAGTAAATTGGGACTAAACTATGATAAATTCCACAGGATCATGCAGTCAAGTAGTTCTGCTTGCAGCTACGTGGACGGAGATCACTCCAGGAGTATTATACACATCGACATAGACTGCTTTTACGCTCAAGTGGAGATGGTTAGAAACCCCGAACTACGGTCCGTGCCACTCGGTGTGCAACAGAAAAACATCGTCGTGACTAGTAATTATGAAGCCAGAAACTACGGTGTCCAGAAATGCATGCTTGTGTCCGAGGCAGTGAAAGTTTGTCCCAATTTGAAACTTGTTAATGGAGAAGACTTGCATGACTACAGAGCAGCTTCTAATAAGATCTTCGAGGTGTTATTGTCTTTGAAGTGTCCAGTGGAAAAATTGGGAATGGATGAGAATTTTATTGATGTCACAAAACTAGTAATGGAAAAAGTTAAATCTGGTAACCATACATTAGTTGGTCATTTGTACAATAAGCCAAGTACGGAATGCCCATGTGGGTGTCACACTAGACTGAAAATAGCATCACAAATAGCTAATGATATAAGGCAAAAGGTATACAATGAAATAGGTTTCACAACATGTGCTGGTGTAGCACATAACAAATTGCTGGCTAAACTTATATGTCCGTTGCATAAGCCAAATAACCAGACGACTATATTTCCTCACCATGCTGCTGATTTCATGGCTAAAATGGAGAGTGTTCGAGCCATTCCAAGTATTGGTTCGAAAACTACTGAAGCTCTTATATCTCATACAATTATATCCGTGAGTGATCTACAACAAGTTTCACTTGAAGTATTAAAAAAGAACTTCAGTAGCGACATGGCAGTAAGACTGAAAAGCTTAAGTTACGGTGAAGACAACACTCCAGTGAAACAAACAGGGAAGCCCCAAAGTATAGGGTTAGAGGACAGTTTTAAAACTGTCAGTGTCAAAAGTGAGGTAGAAGATAAATTTTCAGCTTTACTTCAAAGACTATTGGTATTGGTGAGAGAGGATGGCAGAATACCAGTCTCTCTCAGGGTTACATTGAGGAAGAAAGATGCTAAAAGGTTGAGTAGCCATAGGGAGTCTCGACAATGCCAGATATCATCATCTATATTTACTATTGCCAGTGGCACGCTGACAGTCACTCAGGCTGGTCAGCAGAAACTCATGTCAATAATAATGAGATTATTCAACAAGCTTATTGATTTAACTAAACCATTCCATTTGACACTTGTAGGGTTAGCATTCACCAAGTTTCAGGAAAGGATGACCGGCAGGAGTTCCATAGTGAACTATCTTATGAACGATATCTCTGTTCAGTCTGTGCTCAATTTACAAAATGACTGTGACACTTCTGCTTCTTCTATGGACTATTCAGCAGCATCACCTAGCAGTAGCACCACTACAGATTTATCTGATGCTGAAGTGGAGCCTTCTCCAAAAAAGCCTAAGAAAGTTAATTGGATTGCAAAAAGAAGGTGTTTAGCCAAGGAAGAAGTGGCATCTCCAAGTAAACTTAAAGTAAGTGAGCTACGACTGAACTCAAAAGAGCTTGAAAAAGTGTCAGAGTTAAGGTTGAATTCAAGAGACAGATCTTTAACACCTAGAGCCAGTCCTGCTAAGGACAACCTTTCTGACAACTCTGATACTATGAAAGATGTAGCAGAGGGTGGGCCTTGTGATGACTGCCCAAGCTATGTTGATAAGGAAGTGTTTAATGCCCTCCCAGATGAGATGCAGCAAGAGCTTAAAACTATGTGGAAAAATCCCTCAAGTTCCGATGTTCAGAGAAGTAGTCCTAGAATGACGAACAAATCAAAACCGAACTCAATCTTGAAATATTTTGTTCCACACAAATAGTATTAGTAAGATTATATCTTGTTAATTATATTAAGTGATAAGTGAATGGTTTCTATTTTTTCAAATCATACAATTTTTATTCAACTGATCAAATACATGTTTATGTTAAAAATAATTTGTTTTGTTTTAACCAAACCTACCTATCTACAAAAATAAGAAAACAAACAAAAATTGTTTAACTTGGCATATCATTTAATATTTATATTTTTACAGCTTCAGTAACCATAGAATAAAGTTCTGTATAATTGTGCACACTATGAACATTGACCTGCAGGGCTTCAGCCAGCTTCACATATGAGACCACATCTACATTAAGTTGGAGCCTGATTTTGTCACCGTCTGTCACACCTGAAGATTCACTAGTTTGTTGTGGTGTTTTCTCTCGTATCTGTTTCAGTCTTCTAAGCGACTCTTCCGTTTTCTGTACTGAAGTTAATACATCTTCTACATATTTATAATATCTGAAACATAAAACCTTTTAATATAATAACAAAAACACAAGATTATTTTAAAACACAATAGAAATAATACATCATCTCTGCTGTACTCTTAAAACCACATTGATTTACAATTTTTAAACTACTTAAGTATAATATCAATCAAAAATTAAAATTAAGGAGATAATACTTACGATACAGTCATAATATTAAATAAGGCTTCATATAACTCAACTAAGAATGCTTTGTCCAGTCTTCTTGAAGCGTCGTTGTGGAATTCATACAATGTTTTTGATACTACTTCAATATAGGTACAAGGTTTTGTAGGGACACTCCGATTGGTTTTCCTGTATAGCCTCGGTATATCACTTACTTGTTTCAAATGCACATTAAAATGATCAAATAACTCCTTGACAATACTTTCTCTTAATTTATCTTTTGATCTTTGCAATGTCTTTTCTGCTGAACTAAGGCTGTGTTTTAATAAATCATTGTTTCTAATTGAAATTTTGTTTTCAACTGTTGTGAGAAAATGTGGTAATCTTTGTAATATGACTTGTATGTCAACGTAAATGTTTATACTATTATCAATGAGGCTTTTATTTAGGCTGCTTGTTTCCGTTTGGAAATTAACACTTTTCTGAAACAGTTACAATTTTTAACTCAATCAAATCAATAATCATCATCATGCCAATTAAGTGTGTGATTCTACAATAGATACCTGAGTACAGAATTGAACTGTCCAAGTTGCATATCTTGACAATAACTGCAGGGAAAGTTTCCAAAACTTGTGTAACAAAGCTTCAATATACACTCCATCTGCCCAACATTCTTGCAGTGCTTTCCAACAGGCATTTGACTCTTTCAAAATAAAACCATCACTGTCTTCATTTGTTGGGCTGTTTTGTAATATTGTCTCAAAACCACCTGCAATAAACAAACAATTTTTAGTGAACATGTGTATGTAGAAAATTCTCTGACCACCTTTTTGAAATAATAGTTACCTGCAATCTCTTGAAATCGTATCTGGAAATAAACTGGAAGATTCCACCTCCTTTGAAAACTTTTATATTCCGCTGTATTATGCAAATGCTTTACTGTTTGCTTAGTACAGCGCTCCTCAAGCTTCCTAATAAATTGCATACTTTCACTATATCTCTGGTAAAAAATCTGGGGATTACCGGGAGCAAATATAGAAGCTAAATTCACCTCAATTCGACTTTCGACTTCACACCAGAAACAGTTAATTAGGAACCTAAACTTCTTCACAAGAAAGGTCAGCTTGGAATGTTCAGTAACTACCAGAAATAACTTTAACTTTGTATCCAAAAGTGCTAAGACCCTTTCATAGATTCCCAGTAGTCCATCTTTACTCCTTTGTAGTGATGATTCATTGATTATATCTTGTAATAGAGGAGCTACTGCCTGCTTACGCATATGCATTTCTGTTTCAACAACACGGTCTAAGGAAGCCAGAGCAATCATAACTTTTAAAAGGTTAGACTCATCATTGTCATTCCAGAACTGAAATAATAATTGATTTAACAACTGCAAAAGCTTTTCTCCTACTTCATTGTATTTAATTTTTTCATCTGGTTTCATTAGGTGCTCACACTTCGTAGTTGAGAACTTCAGTTGGTTATATTGCATTGCTGCTCGATCAGCTAATATAATCTGGTCCTGTTTCTTTTTCTCTGAAATGTTCTTTAGTATGCTGTCCAAAGTTTTCATGCAGTTTTTTGTGTGACTGTAATACTTTAACAACTGCTTTTTCTTTTGAAGGGCATGTCTTTGGCTAAGCCACAGAGATAATTCTTTCATAGCATCTTCTAAACTTTGCTTTACACTCTGAAAATGTGTTTATAAGCATTTAGTAGCATACATTATTGACAAGTGAAATTAGATTGTCGGTGCACACATAATCATGTAGCTGATAACAGGTAAGTATTACCTACTATGATTGAAATGTTATCAGTAGGACAGAAATTAAGATTTAAAAAAGTTATACAAAATAAATTTGTGCTTGTGAGTTAAAAAGACTCTATATAATCACACTTATAACTTGTATTTGTCCGAGCCTTTTTGATTATGTGTAAATTTATATACTTTTCGGTAGTTTTAATAATGACTCACCAACACTTCTTCGTTTAACTGCCCTAATGGCACTTGAATTTTTACTATAGCTTTGTCAAATCCAATGAGTGTAGCACACAGGTTGACAAAGTTCGCGTAGTCCTTGTTGATAAGCTCTATCATGGCCAGCCGAAGTACCTTCAAGTACACACCCAGGTCATCCCGCATAGTTTCTAAGGAGGCCACATTTTGATGCTCTGCCAGAAAGTTATCGACGGAGAAATTTGTCTAGAATTACATGGAAAGAGTGAGATGTGATAAATATGATCTAAACACTAAAGTAGTAGCATTAAGAAGTAGAAGCATAATGAAAAATGAGGAATAATTTATAATAGGTACCTTGACAAAATCATTTCGATCAAAGCACAGACCCCTAGGGGCTGGCGGTAATGTAAACTCAACAATATCATTATCCATACTAACAGATGATTAGCATTGTATTAAGAAGGCACCATTATGATGGAAACAGTTTATAATCAAATAAAATACATTTTAAAATCGCTCCCTTCGGCGATTATTTTGACGTTTACTTGGAATAAGCAATTGACACAAGTGACACGTCAGTTTTTTCGTTCGGATACAGCTGATCCTCTGCTTAGAAACACATTCCTATTCCCACTCAAGGAATCAATGTAGAATATTGCTGCACAGTACTTATTGTTCCGCACAGTATTTGTTGTTATGTAACTAACTATAATGTAGTAAAACTTTATTTTTTAGATGATCTAGAACTCACTGGAAAACCCATGGCAAGGATTTTTGACTGAATTACTGGGTTAACCATTCACCCTGGCCACCCATTGTAGTTCCACCCTGATTACACCATACATTATGTATAATATTGGATACACTTTGATCAAACTAGTACTCTTATATAATCTAAGCTCGTAAGTACTACAAAATTATATACGTCCTTAGTGGATTACACTTTGACGCTTTAATTGAATTTGCATTGGTCTGGCACACTATTAGTTATTACTAGCAAACGCATCTTAAAAGTTGCTGTTCCATTGTTGCTTGTGACTTTCGCCAGGATTCTGTCTCTTCATGAACTTACGCGTGTTATTCGTTCATCTACCACATTAAAGTACCTAGTCGTAGTCGTCGTCCCAGCAACTTAGAGCATTAAACCCAGCAACGTCGATATACGCGTTGGGATCATATGAATGCAATGGGTTAGTGACCGAAATGTCAATACATGCCGGACCTTATTAGGCCAGCTAGCATCTTCTTGTGTCATAAACTTTTTTCGTATTGTGTAAATTTACTTAACGATCATTCATCCCGAGGGGCCCCACTCGGCCGGATAGTAGGGGTTGGCCGGATGGTATGGCCGAACCGGGACGGGATACAGAGAACTCGAGTGTGTCACTCACGACCAGCTGCATTGGTCCGTTCTTACACTCACTGGCTCTTACGAGGCGTCTAACTAACACCTAGGGAGCGGGGGTAACGGGACTCCTGCCCACATTCCCCCTTACCAAATCATCAAGGCGTAGAGGAGTCCCGCAACCCTTGCTATACTATTAACCGTAATCATCCTATACCCCACTGCTTGGTTCAGGCTTCCCACAAAAACATTTAAAGCACGGGATACTCTACTCGTCCTAGCCGTACCGTGGAGATGAGGAATACCATCTGCCCACATTCCCCCTTACCAAATCATCAAGGCGTAGAGATGAACTGAACCAAGCAGTGGGGTATAGGATGATTACGGTTAATACATGTTTTTACCCTGTAGTGTGACTTTCGCAGTCAGGATCGCTAACCGCTAGACCAAGTGAGTCGTCAATGTAATGTTGATAATAAAATAATGGGTAATGTAGATGAAAGACCTACTTCTCATAATCTTACCTATTATAAGCAATTCAAGCTAATATTTTAATTGCCTAAATTGGCAATTGTCGACTTTTGTTGTGACTACATCAATTTGCTTTCTATCAATCCACTTAAGAAAATTACCAACGTAATGAAATAAATGAAATAAGTGGCGGGTAATAGAACCCTTTGGGTAAACGTTTAATACTCGTACCTATATATGTTATCGGACAATATTTGTCGTTATCACTTATTTCAACTCTCAGTCTCTATAAGTACCAACGTTTATTGGGAAAATGGCGGTTTTAAGCTCGGAAGACTTATTTTTGAATCGAGCTAAGTTTGTGATGAGACACTTGGGTGTATGGATACCATCGGATCGCGAGTCAATCGTGTCTAAAGTTTTCAGATGCTCCATGATAACGCTGCAGTATCTGTTCCTGTTGTTCCAGGCTATATACATCATCCAGGTTTGGGGGGACTTGGAAGCGGTGTCCCAAGCGTTCTATTTGTTCTTCACCCAGGCCTGCCTTTGCTTCAAAGTGACCGTATTTCATGTGAACATTGACAAATTGAAAGACTTGCTGGTGCGCATGAACGGCCCTGTTTTTGGGCCGCAGTCGGATAAGCATAAAAAGTACTGAATATTCATTAGAAAAATATTAATCTAAAGTAAGAAAGAAAAGAAAGAAAAATTATTTATTATTCAAGCATTTTTAAAACTAAAACTAATTAAATAAAATTAAAATTAACATAGTTGTCGTTGTTAATTGAGTCGATAGCTAGGTATTATTTTTCCAAATTCTAAGTTACCTAGGAATATCTTATCTTATCCATCCTAACCAGTTGTTAAATTGTAAAATTGCAACGCGACTGCTTGCTCTAGTTGCGGTTGATAAATTGGTATTACGGACACAATTCGCTCAATGATCGCTCGCTTAGTGCATTTGCGATTAAAATGTATGGAATAGTAATTACACTACAATTAACGACTGGTAGTTTTTTCGTGTCCGTTAAGGTGGAGTACACATGGTCGATTTCACGTTTGTTGTTATGCCCTCTTTTAGTGCGTAATTACTGCAATATCTTAAGAGGCCTATTACATCTCAACTGTGATTTTTGCTTAAAATGCCTATTTTCGCAATTTTGTAGTAATTTTCCAGTTGTATTTATCGTTTTTATCGAAATAGGATAATAAATTCATGCTTAGTATTACACCACTGCGAGAAAAAGGCGGGGTTCGGACGGCCGGCGCATCGCATTTTGTAGTAACTTTGCAGTTGTATTTATCGTTTTTTTATCGAAATAAGATAATAAATTAATTATAAAATATTTATTCCTCATGAAGTAACAATTATTCTGGTATAAATTTTGCTCAATAATATTATCGTAGATATGAGAAATTCACAGCGATCTTAAAGCAATTTTCGAAGTTTTTTTGGTTTAGAATAAAAAAAAATTTCTATGTAAAATCAATGATATCTAAAAATTCCGAGGCCGCTACGAACTATTCGACTATATAAGAGATAACATTCTATTTTTTTTATTTCATTTGTTTAGAACAGTAGTTCAATCTAAAAGCTCAAAAAAGTGCCTTCGCGCATTTTATGAAAATCTTTCTCTGCTATTTTGGGTTTCATTATAAAGTTAAGCAAAATTTACAAAAAGCGAGGCCGCTACGAACTATGCCAATATCTATTCTACACTATTCAATAAGTCAAAATTGTTAATGTATTTTCGTTTCTAAGATCGAGAACGCCAAAAATGGCCATTTTACGCAAAAATCATAGTCAAAATGTAATAGGGCCCTTAACGGACACGCGGATTCCTTGTTAAATGAATGAATTATTGAATGAAAGTGATGTCTTAATTTTATTCATACCCATGACGAACGATAGCATAGTTGGCTTTGCACCTGACCCGGCATGTCATAGGGTGCGGGTTCGCGCGTTCGCATCGATACAGTCGCGATGGCGTCGGCGTCGCTAGCTGTTTGCCCTCGCCCACATAACCAGGATTCAGTCGCGATGCAAACGCGATTCAGTCGCGATGCAAATGCGATTCAGTCGCGATGCAAACGCGATTTAGTCACGATGCAAACGCGATTCAGTCGCGATGCAAACGCGTTTCGTAAACACGCGACAGCATCGCTACAAAAAGTCGTCGGTGGGCGAAGGCCCTTATAGGCGTGAGATCGAAATTGAGTGCGTAGATACATTTTTACTATTCGATCGGATAGCAAACGCTACCTAGTGACAAACTTGTGAAACCAACTTGTCGCTAGATGGCGCTGCTGCGATCTTTTTAGATAAATCGATTGCTAGCGAATTCACTCAGCCATTAACCAAGGGTCAACAAGAATTGGATGACGCCGTAAGAGTTTAATGATTACAGGTTTAAGCATTTTAAAGAAATAACTTTATTACAGAATCCTGAGCATTCAGGCTACCAGGATCAAGCGCTTGCTGATGGCCTTCATGATTAGTTCCCAAACTACTTGCGGCCTTTGGGCGTTGAAGCCACTTTTCGACGACGCGGGTCAGAACTTCCCGTTCGATATGTGGTAATTATTTGGCAGCTAATATTGTAGCTTAGACTAAATAGCTGTAGCAACAGAGGACAAAAAAATGCTTTTGGTTAGTACCTACTATGCTATAATTAAGTTTCTTAACGGAGGCACCGAATTCAGTTGGTTGTAGGCAATGTTCTAGAGATATAGTTCACCTTAGACCGAACTTTCGTAGGATCCATTAATGTACCTAACTAAAACCAGCATAAAGTTACGGCCACGAACACTTGCGGATTTGTATCTAGTTGTGTGTCACCGAGAGCTGCTTTGCTGCAAACAGCTAATGGACGTGGTATATAGTGTGCGTGGTAGGCAACCGGTAGGGCGATATCGTATTCTTAAGGCGTTTTTTACTGCTTAAAGTGTTGTGAAACAGACATATCGCAGCCGTCTGGTTACAGTAGCCGTTCCATTGCTCTTCTAGCCCTTTTATCTGTCTGCGAGTGCTGAGGTTAAGCAACTTTCGCAAAGGCCAGTCATCGGATGTGTGACCAAATATTTCATTTCGAGCTCCTCCGTGCTTCGGAAGGCACGTAAAACCGTTGGTACCGGCTAGCAGCTGCATTAGCAGTCGTTAACAACCACCAATCCGCACTGGGCCCGCGTGGTGGTTTATGGTCCGTTTCTCACTATCCATCCATAGGGAAAGCTCGTGTCCCAACAGTGGGGACATAAAAATGATGAGCAGATGATGATGATGAAGATTCAATAACACGTCTCAATGCCGGTTAGCCGAGTGGAGGAACACAACGTTCAACAGTACAACTGGACGAAGCTCAGTTAACTGGTTAAATGTTAATTTGTTATTAGTTATAGTTAATAACCGGGACATTAACTGTATACTGACGTACGGCTATTTCAACCAGTTGGCTGCGATAGACACATTATATAACTATCTATTCTACCTTATAGGATGCCAGTGACACCCGAGTCTTCACCGCAATACGAAATTGGCTATGGTTTTCAGCTGCTTACGATCTGTATGAGCGCTTATATGTACTTCGGTGTAGACAGTGTGGCTCTTTCCATGGTCATATTCGCCTGCGCACAGATCGACATCATCAAGGACAAGATTATGAGTGTAAGATGGTTTTAGGTTATGCACATCATTCCTTTTACTGTGAAACGGTAAATCAAACGAGCACCAGCAAGCCTTCAGACAACCGGCCGCTGTCAATCTAACTATAGATAATACCTACACTGGTTCGTTGGAAGAGGTGCAGAGTATTTGTTTTGGTACGCACCCATAACATGGGATTGGCATGTTCATAACAGTATAAATACCAACATAAATACCGTTATTTAGGCGCATGCAGGCCTTCCCATCCATATGGATGACCGGAGCGTAAAGGCCGAAGCGTTGGCTAGATCTTCGTAGTTCCATAAGGAATCAAGGTCAGGAATAAACCCAGAAGCCACTTTAGAGCATGGTATCACTCCGTAGGAGTGTTCCTCTTTATATCTTAATAAATTGTTTTGGTGCGTTCCGTTCCAACTCGATATCAAGAGCGAGGGTATTTCGAAAGCCTTTTGATCTTGGCTTGGTTTAACGTGTCGTATGGTAACATCAAGTTATTGTCGCACATGTCTGGCATGTTATTTTTTAATATATGAATTTCCGTGTATCACCCCACGATGTCATAGCTTTTGCTCAGAGCAAAATTGGTAGGTAGATTAGTCCCTGTCACCGCAGGAACATAAAACAAAGTAAAATAAGTAAAAAAGTATTGAGGAATAACAAACTTTAATTTAATGTTAATATAAAGGTACACACTTGGTACAAAAAATAGTTGTCAGTGAAGGGCAGCCTAAATAAGTAATGGCGCGTACGCGTAGCCGCGCTTCCTCCTCTGACGTTTCTTCTCCACCATCATTGGTTCTCATTGGCTCGGCGTGTAAACGCAGTGATGCCAACAGCAGCACTGGCTGCGTTCACGCGTTAACAGTCCCTTTTTTAACGCATAATAATACGGTCGTTTTATTTTGAATAGGTCTCATCAGTACAGCACGGTTTAAAACATGAAGAGCGCCGAAAAGTGTATGATGGCAACCACAAAACACTGGTTGAATGCGTTAAACATCATCAGGCTGTGTACTCGTAAGTACACTTTCTATTGTTTGTTGTTTAATTTATTACTAGTGGCTAGTGGTCAGTCGCCCAGTGGTTTAAATTCTACCGCTTCGAGCGTTAATAATAATAATAATAAAGTTTAGGTAATTCAGACACTATTATTCATAGACTATGTAC
The DNA here is from genome assembly GCA_947562085.1 of Eudonia lacustrata. Lineage (NCBI taxonomy): Eukaryota > Metazoa > Arthropoda > Insecta > Lepidoptera > Crambidae > Eudonia > Eudonia lacustrata. Next base: position 5,242,249 of record OX387326.1, on the reverse strand, counting down.
GTTATACAATTATACTTTTATTCTATGTTACTATTGTTAGTATAATAGTTTTGCTTAGTGTTATTTACCTGTAACATGTACATTTCTGATCTACGTTTTACTTGATTACGCAGATTCACGAAGCTGGTTGAAGACACATACCACACGTACTTATTCTTACAAATAAGTGGATGCGTTGGTATCTTTTGTATGACCGCCCTGACGATTTTAGTAGTAAGGAAGCCCTATTGTATATTTTTTTGCAACAGTTATTAACAATTAAACATTATAATACATTTTATTTAGACAAATATTCTAGGTCAGTACTATTCTTTAAAGTTAATAAAATACCTAGTGACGTCATAGTTCACCATTCCCATACAATTTCTATTAAAAAAAAATCGTTTTGACAGTTGCTGGGTATTTGACTGGTTAGTCAATAGAGAAACTACAAAAACACAAATGTTGAAAAAATTTCCACGAGCAGGATTTGAACCTGCACCCTTCTGACATACTGGTTCTAACCAGCCCGCCGAAATTATTCAACACTTTACAACATTTACTTTTTACTTTGAAAGTCAAAGGCGCCTATTCAATGTCAACAACTACCGTCATTAACATCCGATTATAATATTTTTACAAATACTAAAGATCAGTTAAGAAGTAGGCAAGCTATTTATAAAATGTTTGTTTTTTTTATACAATTTTTAACGCAAATTTTGTTGCGAACTTTGCGTTAAAAATTATATAAACAAAACAAAAACATTTTAATAGAGAAACTTTTTAGCAACTGTCAAAAAGATTTTTTTTAATAGAAATTGTATCGGAATGGTGGAATGGTGAACTATGTGTGTCACATAGGTATTTTGTTCCGTTAATTCGTGGACAATTCAGTGTGTATTAAAAACTTTTTAAGTTACAGAAATTCATGCTTAATAGGTCAAATAAAAAATAGGTCAATTATAATTAATTAATGAACTGTTACGTGATTTAATTTATTTGTTTATGTTCTAGAATTACTTATTGTTGTTGTTTAAGGCTTTATAGCTTTTTTTATTGATTTCATCGCATGTAGTGAGTGTCTGCTTTGTTAACAGTAACTATAACTGTAATATAATTTTATTATATCTGTCTGTGTTTTAGGTTGACTGGAAAAGTGTGCAGTTCTTCTCTTCAATAAGTTATTTTTTTGTCATGATCTCACAACTGTTTGTGTGCTGCTGGTGTGGACACGAATTGACTGCTACCGTATGTACCCAACCCATACGCAACAAATAAACAATAACAAAATATAAAAATTTATATGTTAAATAATCATTGTAGAGTGAAGATCTGCACATAGTGATGTACAAATGCGCGTGGTACGAGCAGGACGTCCGGTTCCAACGCGACTTGGGTTTTGCTATGATGCGCATGCGACGGCCGATTGTCCTGCGAGCCGGACACTACGTCAGTCTGTCTAGGCAAACGTTTATTGCTGTAAGTAGCTCTTGAAACCAATCAGAGTCACTTTTAAGAACAATACTAAAGACCACATTTTCTATATCTTAGTGGAAGCATAACAAAGGGATCGACTTAGATTAATTATGCCAATTTATTTGAAAAATAAAATTAGGTGTACTTTATAGGTTTTCAACAATTTCTAGTCAAGAAAAAAAAAATACAGTCGAATTGATAACCTCCTCCTTTTTTTGAAGTCGGTTAAAAAAAATAAGTTTTTACCTCTTTCCAGATACTGCGCATGTCCTACTCATATTTTGCAGTTTTGGTGAATCAAACTAACGAGTAAAATGAGATTGATAAACTATGACAGTAACTACAGCAATGACATTAGAATTGAGACAGAAATCATCAGAAAAAACGCACTTTGTCGTAGTTCAATTACATGTTAAAATATTGTTTAAATAATTTTAAATACATACTTATATCTAGTATAGTATTTGACGTTGTTTGATTTCACAAAATAAAATTTTAGAAATTATAGAAAAAAAATGAACCACCACAGGAACTTCAGGAAGCTCGAGAGGGAATCAAACCCACACCCGACAACCATGATACGACGTTGTATACCTAGCACGGCAAATGACTCCATACCACCCGATGTTAAGTGAAAATGGAGTCCAGACGCGAAGACAACTGGTGCAGCGTGAAAACAAACGTAGCATCAGTTAACCTCACTCTACCAGCCCACAAGGTGCTTCTTCACGCCTCGTTTGAAGGACCCCATATCATAGGAAGGAGGGAAAACGTGTGCTGGTAGACTATTCCATCTTTATACTCGGTCAAGTTATAGTTACCATTTGTAGCGCCACCTAGTAGCAAACTTGTGTAACTAACTTACTTGCTTCGATCCCTTTAATGTTTTTTACGCCTTACGGGTAACTTTACTTTCAACTTAAGTGATGATAAGACCGAAGGTGAAGCACACTTCAGCCGGACGGGATCCTGAACCACTGGATACTTTTATCTCCAACTGTTGGGACACAACAATGCTACTAACATTGACTCAAATTTAAATTCAAATTCAAATTATTTATTCGTGATTCACAGGTAAGTCTAACTATATTGTCTAGTGGTCGTCGCCCGCTGGTCCAATTTCGACCTTAATTTTATTACGTAAGGCTGCACGGATTGTATCCTAACCAATGAAAAATTTAAAAAGATAGAATCCGAGTTCCATTTTTGAAATTTTTGAAAAGAGTATACCTAATATGAGTGTGTGTCAAATACATGGTAGTGTGTGTAATGTTTGTTTTATTGATTTAATGTATTTTTTATGCATGATTTAAAAAAAAAAATTAACATTCTGCACTCCTTCTCTATACAACCTTATTTTTAGTTTATACGAAAATCGAAACACGGGTCAAATATTTTCATTTACAGACAAAAAAATGTAAATATCTTGAAAACTCACGAACTTACAAGCTTTTGTGCTGTCCCGTTGTCCTCGTGCGTGCGTTTGCTTCACGTAATAATATATAGATTAAAAGGTTTCACTGCGATCTGCCTTATCGGCATACCTACCTACGAAAATAATTAGAAGAACAATAGAAATTACTAAACAATAATAAAAGGTCAAATAATTATAAGTATTATCACAATAATAACTCAAAACTGTAAGGTCATTATTAGTCCATGGTCATTTGAGAGAATAAAATAATTAAAATCAAAAAACAAATTAAATATTAAATAGGTACTAGCTGACCCGCGTGCGTTACCCCAGCGGAATGTTGTCGAATTTCTTGGATTCTTGATATAGAATAATTAGTGCGCCATCTCGTGTAATTGTGCGCGAAATCTTAAATGTGTGCGTCCAGTAGTTTTTGAGATATTCGCGAAAAACAGATGCCGCTGGGGTAACGTTACCCCAGCGGCACTTTTTTTTTCCTGTAGACTTATCAAAAAAAAAGTACCCAGGAAGATAGATCTTGGGGCGCTGTAAATGTGCGTGTTAGTCTTAAATTTGTGCGTCTTATAATTCCGAAGTTATTCAAAATACCGCTGGGGTAACTTTTGGGTGGTTGCTGTATCTCGCGAACGGTGAGGCGCACAAGTATGATTTTTTTTACACACAATGTGATGAATTTGTGCGTAATTTCAGCAACAGCAGAATTTGAAAAAAATGCACCGTTCTGAAGATATATTTATTTTGAAGAAAAAGGATAATCGGTCCTAGCTCCCTTAATACTAACCCTAGAGACTAATTTCTGATGGTGATTCGTACCTTATGATACCCTACAACGTCTATTAAAATCTTAAAAGCTTACTGCAAGTCGTTAATGAGTTAGGCACTTTAAATGTCACTGGCCCGTGTGGTTATTTTGGTCGTCGCTTACATGAGCTTGGTATGGACCAGCAAATCACTTATTATGCAAATAACTAGTGACTTCATTCAACTAGCCATTTGAAAATTTTCAGCCCAATCCACTTACTATTTAAAGATTTATAGTAAAAATGGTAAATGAAGCGAAATACAGTGATAAACCGACCAAGTTAAGATAAATATCAAAAAGCGGCCGGGCCATACATGACGCTAACCTTCTAAAATTGATGGCATTATTTGTACAGACGTTTACATAATTCGTAAAGTAAATCTTTACTTTACGAATTATGTAAACGTCTGTACGAATAATGCCATCAATTAAATAATGAGTAAATAAGGAATCTTCATTATTTAACATTTTATGACTTTTAACTGTGACTTTTAAATGTAATCTTATCTATTTTAAATTAAAGCCCGTATGTGCGAAAATTATCGTTTATAATTGTTTTTTATAATGTAAAAATGTCATATAAATTTGTTTTTATATAAGTAATAATAATATTAACTGTAGGATATTTTGGTGCAAACTTTAAGTCCACAAAATGGGAGGTCGTGCTTGTAAAAACATCATAATGTATTATTACTTATCGTGACAAAGATACCTCTGAACACAGTCACCATAAACAGCACAACCGCTACAGTTTTGGAGTAACCAAGCAAGCACCAAGGTGACGTTGCAGCACTATAATATAAGATTCGTTTTCAAAATGTAGGTACCTACATCGACTTTTTCGTAAGTATAATTAAGCTTCAGCGACCTTCGCTCTTCAACATCAACAGATCTCATTAGCCATTGGCTGGTACGGGCCTCAAGCTTGTTGCCCGAGATTATTCTGTGTGAATGTGAAGGTCTCCTATTACATGGTTTCTACAGACTGTAATTCCGCTTTTAGTGCTGTATTTTTTTTAATATAATATTATATTTTCATTTTTGCGTAATCTAATCAAAAATAATTAGAATCACAATAAAAAACTATAAATCGGCCAAATTGGTCTTATTAGAGCTGCTTTTGTAGCAAACCTCTTTTTCAAGTGTTAAGATAAGGCAAAATAAAACGAAAATTCACAAATTATTATTTTTTATTTATAAACCGTGTATCACATATGAGTAGTGTACATTCACGACATTTTAGGCAAGAGTGTGCTTAGTTCATGAAAGTTATGAAAAAATACATTTTTGCTCTTGTAACACTTAACGACCACCTAACTTATTATACAAAAGTTTTTGTCGATAAATTCGTGCGCTTAAATTAAAACAACGATAGCGTAAACGTGAAAGTGTAAAACAACCGTATTTTAGATTTGTAAATGCCACCGCACTGACGGTGATAAAATTTTTCATCATTATATTGAACAGCCAGTGAACACACTGCTATTTCAATACACCACATTGACATCTCAAAGTGCTTTTAACTCCAAGACTTCCTAGATTTGTAGTTACACATTTAATCGTTATGCCACGCGCTTGATTGCAACTGGTCGAGTTATGCCAAAACAGATACAATAATAATTGTATTGTCATCTTATTCTAATGGCAAGCTGATAGAATAATGCCCACGAATCAAGAAAGTGGTTCGACGATTAAATGGATGTCTATCATAGAATAAGAGAGATAGACTGAGCTGAGTGCACATCAGTGGCGGTAGCCAAAGTAACATTAAGAAAACGATAGCGAAGTTCGAAAAGAATAAAATGTATGGGATTGACATAAGATTGGCCACGTGATTTAGCGCGGCTTAAGTCAGTCTCATACATTTTATTCTTTTCGAATTTCGCTATCGTTTTTTTAAACCCAGATACTGCGACGGGGCTTTTAAAAGGCCCGAAAAGTATTATATAGATATATCTATATAATACTAGGGTATACCCTGATTTAATACTTTTAGAGTTTCATTTACAACAACACAAACGCCTGGCCGGAATATTTGGGTAATGTTACTTTGGCTAAGCCTACAGGGTGCCTACTGCGAGTTTAATTCATCACGTTATTTCGATCACGTTAACGAAAACGAGAATTTGTATGGCAAAACGTTAACTCTTCTCGTATGCCGCCAGGAGGCGCTGCTTCAGTGGCATACTAATTTTCGTTTTCGTTAATACTTGTAGTAAACAAAACTCAGATCAGGCACCCTGACTTCTACAAACTGTCAAAGGAGATTGACCGGTCTGGACCAAATGCTGCGCAAGCACTGGAATACTTTTATTTTTTTCCTAATAAAAGAGATATTAACTTTTTTACCGCCAGTACTTCTATAGAAGTCCTTCTTTGTACCTACTTTATTAAAATACATTTATACGTTGGCGTACAGCGGGACATCGCGTGCAGGATAGTTGGGCGGTGAAAAGGAAAATCAAAATAAAAAAAACATCCACGGGGTTATATTGTACCTAAAAACTTATCATATGGCTTTTTGGTGCTTTAACTTTTGATATATATTTTTAACGTTGTCGTTTACGTTAAATAATATTATTATCTTACATATTCTACCTTTCGAGTCCGGTCCCAACCTCGCTGGTCTCGCTCGAAGCAAGTTTTTTTGTAAGCTCTATGCGAAAATGACAGATATATAGCGCTCGCTGTCTCGATTTTCAATTCCAAGATAAGTTTTAGATTCAATAATTAAAGACGACGATGTGACGATTGATTTGGTATTTTTTTAAATGTTTACATGAGGCCCAACATAGAGGATCATTTATTATGTTGTAAACCTATGTAACGAATATATGATTGATTGATTGATTGAATGACCTTTAACTAAGTGTTGTTCTATTAATAAAATAAATTGTTTATAATATACCGTCTTTTATTAAAAAAATAAGCAGTTTGATTATTTTTCGTGAATGTAAAACCTATACATTAGATATTTTTTTCTCAATACTCCTCGGATAGATTCTGTAGCGCTTTGGGTTACAGACTAGTATTAGTCTAAGGAACATTATGCATTATGGTTCAATGTTGGGCAGCACTTGGCCCAACGTCCATACAAAAATGGTCAATCTCCTTTCCATAATAGACTTTGAACCTTACGTTTTTTGCATATAGTTGAACATTTATTGTAGTAATTTGACAGTTAGATAATCTGACGCGCAGGCGTCTGTGAAGTGCAGTGCAGCACTCATTCACTCCTGCAAGTTTGTGACATGGGTCATTAAGAATACTAGAAAGAGACAGCTACTGGCCGCACCATCTTTCCTCTCTTACAGTTTTCCGCCCACACGCCTGCGCACACCAGACTTTCACAAACTATGAAGTTTCCTCAATAGGCTATATCGTTGATTATTATTTATTGGCGAAATTTGACAGTTTTGGATACGTTGATGTGCTTTGACTTTGCAGATAAAAAGGAACGCTCAGTCTATCGCTCTACGGTTTTATACATTACAAAATCGCAGTGTATTGATGAGGTGTATTTAAAAAAACTGCATCAAAACGAGATAAAAAATGCGTTACATTAATTCATAGGTAGGTAACAATCAGTCGCATACCTTTACTTATTCATTATAAAGCTCGTTGCTTTCAAATGCAATAATTTGGGTGCTCATTGGTACTAGACAAATCTTTTTCAGAAATATGGAATGTTAAATTAACACAAAGGAATTGCGGGTAACAAGTACAGATGCTATGTCTACTAATCACTTTGGTTCTTATGTAAATGGACTATTGTAGCTTGTAGTGTTACTGGCAACATTATGACATATCAACCTAAGGGTACAGTCGGCAGCAGATCAACCTACCCAAATCTGTCAAATTTCTCCAATGAATATTGATCCTTATAACCAAATCATAAAGTTCAAAATTTATTGTAGAAATTTGACAGTTTTGGGTAGGTTGATTTGCCGCCGTGTGTACAAAGGAGATTATGATTAAGAGATGATCAGTACACGATGAGCAACCAAATCAAACACAACCAAGTGATAAATTCGGAGCCATATTCAAAGTTTGCGAAAAATTAAAATTATAAGGCATTGTGTTAATTTATTATCAATATCACAGCAAAGCGCGAGCTATAGACTGTATCGATACCGCACACCGTTCATATTAGTTATGCGTAAATTTATAATGTAGCCCCTGTATTAACGTATTATCATAATTGAGCAACACATTGCCCAATTCAATTGATTTGCATAAATATTAAGTAGTCGAAGCTTGATGTTGCCAGTTGTTAATATTATAAGAGGTAAAGAACCGCTGGCAACTTTTAAGTCTATATCAATATAGTAATCATGTTTTTAACTGGTAAACTTTTTTTTTCGATACAATTAATAAGCGTTTATTGATAGATGTAGCTAATATCTCTTTTGACATAACTATATTCGTAAACCATGCGTTCTCATTGCATATTATAATTTTTTTGTTAACGAGAACGTTAAAAAAAACTCTTAAAAGATAAAGTTAAGTTTAAGAGTTAGATGTTAGGATTAGTTTAGCTGTGAATTATCAATGTACAAATCTTTATCTTTTTTTAAATATATTTTTTTATCGATTTGAAACTACCAATTAATAAGAATTAAAGCGCCGCATTTACTGGTGGTCTTTTATTCACATTTAGCCCTAGCTAATTTCAGTTGTACAACACAATTCATGATAGAAGTTCATATAATGAATTTGTGCATAGATAAAAAGGAGTAAAGAAGACAAAGTATAAAGAGCGTGATGACTGTATCAGTCTGTGCCTACGTGGATCATAAACCACACAATTTTAATTTCATATAAAACCGGCTCTAAAACAACTGTTACTACGTCGCAAAAGATTTTTTCTAAAACACGACAATTTTACGAACAGCCATTTATAAACAATACGTTAAACAATTTATGATAACAAATATTTGTATAATGACATTAATATCAACATTTCATTGTGTATTTTAAAACAATAACTAATTTACATTGAAAACCAATTCATTACTTTTCGAAACTACATATTTTTGAAATATAATTATTAATACAAACATATTAATATAAATAATCAAACATTATTTTAATTAAAGCACCACAAACAGAAAAGTCGTTTTTGGATTTTAGAATATTCAAAAGAAACTTTGACACAATATGTACTTATTTAAATAAAACACAAATTCACTTTCTGGCTTTTCACAAGTTTTTTTGCCACCAAAACGTGTAAATTAATTTAAATAAGTTGTCACTGTCGAGTAAATAACATCACACTACCTAAAAAATAGGCTTTTTAGACTTCATTATTCATTGAATATTTACCGGTTTTTTAAAATCGGAACAACATGTCAAACAAAAACGATCACAACTCAAAAACAATTTAAAAACAGTGGACTCTAATAAATCGTGGATTTCTAAACGACAATACGCTATCTATAGGTTTCAAATAAATGTCAACCAAACTAGGTACATTCCATATCCAAACTTTAGCACACCTGCCTAGAATAACACCAATATCGCATCGTACCAGACATCTACTATCGCTATGCTCTCCTCTCTCCCCTCTGTTCGTTCGCACAAAAATATGCGCCTCACATTCATAAATTGCCATATACGGTCAGTAGAGAATGTTTAAAATAAGCATCCTACTAATATTATAAACGCGAAAGTTTGTAAGTATGGATGTATGTTTGTTACTCTTTCACGTAAAAACTACTGAATGGATTTGGATGAAATTCGGCATACAGATAGTTTATAACCTGGAATAACACATAGGATACTTTTTATCCAGATACTCCCACGGGAACGGAAACCACGCGGGTGAAACCGCGAGCGGCCGCTAGTTAAAAATATAATTCGGATAGTATTCAAATATATCCAAATGTAAGATTTTTAAAAGAGTTTTCCGATTTTTTATAAGTTCGCAACCAATTTTTCGTTAAAAGTTATATAATACCTGTGCTTATTTAAAACATAAATAAAAATACTTATGATTTAATTAAAAATTACAAGTAATTTTTTTTTAGCAAAGGTCCTAATTGCATTTCAATATCTAATGAAATTCTTTATATTTATAGGTGTTTGCGCAGACGACGGTCAAAATAGATCGCTTACAACTTCATCGAGTAACGCGCGGACAAAAGTCCGTCGTCTGCGCATCTGCGCACTCCATAAACGCTATTAGGGGCCAATGTTATGACATCATCAAACCACTAACTGACTGTACATGGCAAGTTAATATTTCCTACAAAGTACATTACTACAATCAAATACAAATTTCAGTCACGTACCGACTCCTTAATTGGTTCAAATACGAATAGATATGGCTGGGTAAGATGCTAGCTAAGACCTACACAACTACTTTACACAATACAATCCATGGTTAACTGGATGGTTATTATGCGATCAAACCAACTCACCTGAAGTGAAGTTCAATCATAATTATAAATATCGCTTCATTCGAAGATATTGTTAATGTTTATATCTGAAGAATGAAGTAACGAAATATAATTACCTTCGAACAACATTCCGACTTGGCTTACTTTAAAAAAAATGTCTTAACTCTTCAAATGTATCAAACAATTTTGTTCTATAAAAATAAGCTGGATCTAATAATGATTGAACTAGGCTATTTCTGTAATAGCTGGCCGACAGTTGACCAAATTTATCTATTCATCGGAAGACGGGTCATGTTGTCGGTTTCTATAATATTCACAAAATCATCTATACTAATATTATAAAGCTGAAGAGTTTGTTTGTTTGTTTGTTTGTTTGAACGCGCTAATCTCAGGAACTACTGGTTCGAATTGAATAATTCTTTTTGTGTTGGATAGTCCATTTATCGAGGAAGGCTTTAGGCTATATAACATCACGCTGCGACCAATAGGAGCGAAGCATCAGTGAAAAATGTTGCAAAAACGGGAAAAGAGCCTAAAAAATTAAAAATGCTGCCGAAAGTCACTATTCCACGCGGACGAAGTCGCGAGCACAGCTAGTTGAGTTATATAAATTATCATTGCGGTTATGGCCTAGTCTCCACATTAAGTCCATGTTGAAACACTTGTGCTCAGCATTGGGCATTGATAGGTTGGCAATACGACAAATCTTTTAAAGTAAGTCACGCCTTTCTTGTTGAACATTATACTATCTAAACAGCAAAACTCAAACACTACGTCCGACTACGTTACAACTAGGAATGGTAGGTCTATCTATATAAAGCGTATCTATATGTTTTGATGTGTGATGCGGTTTGGAAATTGAATTTATTTTTTTGCAAACAAACAGCCGGTACATTAAATAATACCTATTATGTACAACGACAAGATAAAAAAAATCACTAATGAATAAACAATCTAATTTCACATAAACCGCATCACATACCTTCAACTCGCTTTAATATTTGAAACAACGTTTATATTAATATATCGACTATGTTAAATGCACTAACCGCTAATCGCTGTTTTTTATTAGGAATAACTATAGACAAATATGTTAATTTATAGTTTGGCTTTGATTAATCGGTATCTAATAATCGGCGAGTGAACCAATTAAAACCTGCGCCTACGCAGGTTTCAATAATTTTAATGGTTTTAACAATCACCTATGATTATTGGCGCATACGTAGTGTATTTTACGACAAATTATTACTACGAGCAAGTTTAAGAACAATCAAGAACAAAAAATAAGTCGTCTCGGAGACTTCGGAGATGTAAGGAACTTGGACACGCTTGCGTGCGTTATGTCAGTTCCTAGAAAACTTCCGTAAATATTTAGATTACTATGGTTCGAGTAACAAAAATTTCTCGTCACCCATAAAGCCCATTTAAGGCTATGGGCAGCCAGCAGTCTTTCAAAACATGAATGGCAATCGAATAATAATTCATGTTTAAACATTTAAAATAAATTACTTACACACGTTTAATAGAAAGTTTAAAAAAACAATAAATTATAAACTTTAGAGCTTTGAGTCTCTTTTATATGAAAAGAAATACCCAAAACTACATTCGACTACAACAGAATATTCGACAGCAATTTTTTCTATAAAGAAAGTTGTTCTAGATTGTTCTACAATATGATCTCGCGCATTCCTAAATGGCACACTATGTCGACGCTACACCGCATGGTCCAGCAATTGATATTCGTCCAATAATAACATTAAATCGAAGAGATAGACACATTTATAACAAACTATTACGAAAATATATTTATTATTTCATACTAACATTAATTTGTTGCTCAAATACACAGGGAATCGTATATTTTGAGCAAACGGTTTGATTTTTCAACTAAGTGTAAGGAAGTGGCAACTACCCGTTTTTACTGTTCAAATTATACTTAATTACTTAATTAAATTATGCATCGACTATTCATAAGATTTGCAGCATTACAATATTTGCATTCATTATTTTACAAGAACACAATTCAGAACGGCTATTCTAAAGACAGATCATTACTTATGCAACGATTGCTTCATAACTTAATTAATCAACAAAATTAGAATTAAGTACAAATCAATAACAAATTAAAAAATAGTTAATATACAGATTTATAAAACTTGAATTTTTTTTCGAATTTAGTCAATAATAAATATTATATTCTTAACAGTTACTATTACTTTGTTTAGTATACAAAAGTACGAATAAGAGTTATTTAAAACATATAGTACAGTATAAATTTCACAATTTTAGCAACCCTATTTAAAGGGGTGTTGCACCAAGGTTGGAATAATAAAACTTCAAATGATCAAATTAAATTTCACAGAAATTTCGTTTTTCATTAACATATCATAAAACCCAAACATAAAAGGACTTGGCATTAAACTGTAAGATGTACCAATCAAAAGACTGAAGGGTCTTATTTCTCAATAGATAATAATAGTCCCAATGATAAATAACAAAATGCAGACACAATAAGAGTTATAAATATATAAAAAAATATACTGCCGATAATAAATTACATATTGAGATAAAAGTTACATGAAATACTTAATAGTGTAACATAATTGTTTTAAAAATAATCCTTATTATACTTTGTAATCGACAACCCTATGACTAGTAAAATTAGACAGTTCAAAGAGAAAATTTAGGAATTGTCTAAACTAACCACGGTCTTAATGAGATGTATTAAGGTTTCTAGTTCGTCTGACACAATAAGGTTGTCTTACTTGTTTAAAATTAAATAAATACGCACATAATATTATAAAGCTACTTAGCTACACGTGATTGCAACATTTTACAATATCATATTTAACACAAAATGAGGTACTACTTATGAAAAAGTTAGTTAAAACTATTTGTACAATAATTTCATTATTTGTTCGGCTGTTTAGTTTATTGGAATAGACACGCTATGGCTCACGCAAAGTAACTAAAAAGGTGATTATATAAAAAAAATCAGTGATGAACAGATAGAATAGGGTAGTTAACTGTTTTTATTGTAACATCACCACAAAATTAATGATGTAAATAAATAGTAAAGATACGTATATATACAAACAATATTATATTTTTTAAGATATCATTAAATACAAGCAAAGAAAATATGTAAGTAAACGAAACAACTTTAAATGTTTTTATATGAAACATGACTGTTGTGAGCCATTTTATATGTTACAATATAACTTAGGGACATCAAATTAGAGTCACCCTCGGTCGTTTAACGAACATTAACGTGTGATTTCAATTAGTGCATTAGGAAACCAGATGTATTTTGGTGGTGAGCAAACAGTCAACTATCGTATTCCTATAAATGGTAGTAGGGATAAGTGTCATACACAATTATTATACAATAAGATAACGATGGGGTTTTACAATGATATTTCGAAGTCCAAGTTTCACATAATGTTACATCAGAATAGGTTTTAATACAATAAGCCGTGAATTTTGTCGTATTATTCTGGTCCATTTATATACAAATTCTTATAAAACGAGTTCCCTTCCATATAAGCAAAAATGATAACACTGCCAGTTTCAAAAGCACATTTTTGACATAGATGCCACTATCCAACAACACACTTTTGATTTTGGACGGGTTATGTTACGAAGGCCAACGTAACCCGACTGAATAAAGAAGTGTTGAGCACGGCAGCGTTTCCTTCTCATCTTATACCATCGAAAGCGATTTCTTAATTCAGTTGAGTTGCATTTAATCGTTTATGGCTTATTTTATTGATATCAAAGTGAAAGTAAAGACTTCACCGATAAAAATTTGCTTATTAGTTTCGTCACAACAACATTTCATTGAGGACAATTCTTTTCCGTCGTGCACACATAATTATTGTTACAATTATTACAAGAAAGCCAGTTACAACATAATGTACATATTATAACGTGCATAGTATTTTACTGGTACGCTCTCCAAACCCTGGTATATTGACTAGACGCCATTCAAAACATACTATACTACATTAAGGTTACATTTCCACAAACGGTGAAACACATACAGGTCACATAACAAAATGATATTATCGTCATTAATTTATTCAACAAAACTGTCTTTATGGGAGATTCCGTATATTTTGAGCGTTGTTGCATTGCTTCCAAGTTAAATAAAACACATTTAAGATTACGTTTAGTTCAATCACTGTCCTTTGAAAATGTATTTCTCTATAATTAGTGACTCACCTTCCTTCTGCAGTCAATACCTAAAACAAAGACCAAATAATAATAATAATAAAGTTATCAAGACGAACAACTACCGGAAGTATATCCTGAAGGACGGTACGGTCGACATATGTCGGGCATGCCGCCGTCCCGGAGAATCTCTCAGGCATATTATTTCCGGTTGTTAACGGCGAATATTTGCACAGACACAACCTAGTAGCCAGGATCATTCACCAGAAACTTGCTCTTCAATACGGCCTTGTTGAGTCTGAAGTGCCGTACTACAAGTACGTACCGGTGCCCATTCTTGAAAATGGTCGTGCATTGCTCTATTGGGACCGGTCAATCATCACGGTCAGGACTATTGTTGCCAATAAGCCTGATATCGTGGTGGTAGACTGGTCTCAACGTCGGGCGGTGCTCGTTGACATCACCATCCCGCATGACGAGAACCTCGTGAAAGCTGAGAAGGGCAAACTCAGCAAGTACCTTGACTTGGCTCACGAGGTGACCGCCATGTGGAATGTTGATTCGACTATCATTGTCCCTATAGTCGTTTCAGCGAACGGTCTGATAGCGAAGAGCCTCGACCAACACCTTAAGATGCTCTCGCTTGATGGTTGGATCAAGGGTCAGATTCAGAAAGCAGTACTCCTTGACACGGCACGTATTGTCAGGAGGTTCCTCACTCTGCAGCCCTGACCACCGGTAGCTTGGGCCCTGCCCCGCTGCTGGCGGTACTCTAGGATTAGGTTTTTATAATATTTTATTGTTTTTATATTAAAATATTGTAAAAATCTAGTTTTAAGGAAAAAAAATAAATAAAGAGTATAATAATAATAATAAATTACATACAAATCAATACTAGCGTCAAGTTAGCAGCCTCACCACGGAATTAGATGGTTTTGACTACGACGCTTTATAATAAACTTTTCTTTAATGGTGGTTTTAATTTAAAATTATTAAAAAAGAAAACCTTACCTGTATTGTCAGAGCGCCTTCCTCAGAGGCCCAAATCGCCGTACTGCACGGACCACTTCTCGTAGGCGAGCAGGCTGGTGGGCGACACCGACGGCCGGATGCGCTTCAGCGCGTCCATGAAGTCCTGGAACGTGATGCTGCGCACCAGCGACAGGTCCAGGCACTTCACCTCCTCGGGGTCCAGCTCTGAAGGAGATATAACAATTATTAAATTAAGCATACAACTTTATTCAATTCAATTTACTGCATAACATCATAACATGTGATACAGTTCTATTTAATTTTAAATTTATTGTATATATTGTTTCCAATGTTTTCGCATCTGCATGATTAGCTGTGTGTACACGTTTCTGGATGTCGGTCTTGCACTATTCTATTGTAAATGATATTTTATGCTAATGTTGGCTATCATCTGTTGTGTACTCCAGAAAAAAAAAAAAAAAAAAAAAATCAGCTCTAGATGGTGCGGGATTGTGGGTTGTCCCAGTCGCCCTAGTGACACGTGAAGGCGATGAGTACATTGGCTTTTGATGTATAGGCCCCTCCTATACCTGAATCTCTAGCCTAGCCTTTGTATCTAGGCCCCTGCCTATGAGAGGTGGAAGCTGGAGGGGAAAACGACACATAACCAATAGCGCCTTCCCGGACGATGATGATATTTTTATAATGGAAAAGTTCGATACGTTTATTAGCAGTGAGCAACAGATGATGTATGGGCCTTCGTATGGGCCCGAGCGCGGCGTCGATTAGGGCTGCCACATAGTAGGCACTACCTAAAGATGTTGTGGTGGGTGGGAACTAGATTGGTGTACTATAATATACTACAATATCCTCACCTCGTATGGGCCCGAGCGCGGCGTCCCTGCACAGCGCGGTGAGGTCGCTGCCCGAGTAGCCGTCGGTGAGCGCCGCCAGCCGCGCCAGCTCGTCGTCGGTTATAGACGACGCAGCCGCCCCGCGTAAAAGCACGCGCCGCAACAGAGAGCTGCGCGTGCGCAGGTCGGGCAGGGACACGTACACGCGCTTGGGGAAGCGTCTGCGAATCGTATAGACATTATAATAATCAGCCCGTGTCAGTCTGATGCTAGAAACAGGCTTCTACCAATAAGAGACAATGAGTTGTGTCTTTAAAATAATATATTTATATAACATAAAACCGCGGAGAACACACCGCTTTCGGCAAGCAGCTAGGCGAGTTATGGACCGATATCTTTTTGTGCTTTTCTGTCCAAACATGTCAATTGAACTTTTTTTGTATGTTGCTGTATTTGTGTATATCATCTGTTGGCGATCCTTAATAAACAATAAATAAAAATACTGAAATCATTATTCAGACCGGACATCATACATCATCTAACCTTACTAGTGCGGTCGCAAAGCAGTGAGTCAGCCGCGTCCATGAATATCACTGACCGCTGCTCTAGATGATGTGATGAATATATGCTCTGCTCGAGATAAGAATAATTCCTCGTCATTCCACAAATTTTATTCGTATACATGCTGGTACCCATTGGCCATGGTTAAGGTCACACGAGAAGTGTCACGACCCTGAACTTGCAAGAATCTTCGTAGCACAACGCATCATTATTTAGATTTGAACTAAAACGCGTTTTTCATCCGGCTCATAGGACCACTTTACCTCTGAAATGTTTAATTATTTACTTTAGAATGTTTTTTTAGTTGCTAACCTCAGCGCCGCTTCATCGAGCTCCTGCGGACGATTGGTGGCCGCCATGACTATGAGCCGGTCGGCGCCGGCGGCGGGCAGTCCATCAAACTCCACTAAGAATTCTGTCTTCAGCCGCCGCGACGCTTCGTGTTCCCCGCTGGAGCGTTCGCACAACAGCGAGTCTACTTCATCCACGAATATGATGGACGGCTGCATGATGAAAGAGAAACTCTTTATTAGACAAGATAAGATACTTTTTATTTTATTTTTTACACGGTATAAATGAAGAATTACGTAGAATGATTGGTCAAAAGATCTTTCTAATTTCTTTTTGATAAGTCTTTTAAAATTTGAAATAATCAAAAATATACTCTAACAACATAAATACTAGGTTTGTTTTTCTCAATTGCTCGCAATTTCAAGATACACATTTTTTAAGATTTTTTTTTTTTGACCACATAAGTTTTATAGATAAATTTGGTGCACACAATATGAAGCTTCATTGTTTTAATAACATTGTTTTAGTAACATATGAGCATTTTATAAAAAAAATTAAATGATCTTGTGTGCTGATAATGTACAATAGGTAATTCCTATAATAATAATAAAATACGCTAGATAATAAAACAAATTGTTTCTTAATGGATGATATTGAGGTTGAAACTTTCTGTTGAATGATAAATAATATCCCCCCCAAACTCCTTTGAGTTTCGTTAACTTTACTTTACTGTGACCTGACGGACTTCTGGAGACCACGTTACCTGCAGCTCCCTGGCGACCTGGAACAGCGCGCGCACCATCTTCTCCCCGTCGCCGACGTACTTGCTCGTCAGCGTCGCCGCTGATATCGAGAAGAACGTCGCCGAACACTCTGCGGCTACGCACCGCGCCAATAGAGTCTTACCTATATAACAATTTTAAAGATTGGGTACTGTGTACTTAATAAAGAATTATGGCGAGATTTGTACAAAAAAAAATGAGAAAATTATATTAATATGTTTCATAATTAAGTTCAACAAACAACTTAATAAACGAAATAAAAAAGCTATCTATTTTTCACGAACGAACATATGAAATATTTTATATTGGCTTTGTAGATGGGTTAAATGAGAACAATTGCAACACAGTAGCAGCAGACAGCAGTTTCCTAACTTAAAGACTGCTACTACACCCAGTCATGACTCCTGCAGTTGTTATAGCACTGCAGTTAATATTAAATTTATTTATTTTTATTTATTTATTTGTCTAATCAACAAAGTGCACACCGAAATAATACGTTTACAATTATTAAATCAACCAACAACTAATTTATAATAATAAGTAATAATTAAACGTTACGTTAATTAGACTTTTTATGATCTTGTTGATTCCTGTTAGAAAGGAAGAAAGGCGCATCTCAAAGCTAGAGAAAGATTTTTTTCACTTTTAAATCCAATTCAATCCAGCATAATGTAATAAGCAGGTTCTAATTAAAGTTGCATATTCCTAAAGTCAACCAAGGTTGTGCAAGGACTTACCATTTCCTGGTGGTCCGAAGAGCAACAGCCCTTTGGCTGGTGATCTCAGACCCGTAAACAGCTCTGGCCTTAGCGAGGGCAGCACCACCATCTCCTGTAACGCTTGTTTGGCGGCCTGGAAATAAAGGAAACATGAATTTTCTACATATGAAACCAAATATAGGGTGACTTTTTTATCACCGTCCAAACCTTCAGAGATGACTCCCGTGATACAAACGAACAACTCTTACTAGTGGACCAACTCCCTAACTTGAAAATAAAATGCAGCTGTTCCATACATTTTGGTCGAATGAACATGTTTTGTATGGAACAGCTGAATTTTATTTTCGAGTTAGGGTGTTGGCCCAATAGTAAGAGTTGTTCGTTTGTATCACGGGAGTTATCACAGAAGGACCAACTCCCTAACTCGAAAATAAAATTCAGCTGTTCCATACAAAACATCTATTCATTCGACCAAAATGTATGGAACAGCTGAATTTTATTTTCGAGTTAAGGAGTTGGTCCACTAGTAAGTTATTCGTTTGTATCACGGGAGTCATCTCAGAAGGTTTGGACGGTGATAAAAAAGTGACCCTGTATATTAAAATTTCTGATATTAATTTTACAATGTTCAATGATTCTGTTACTTGCTATCATGTGTTTGGCTGTACGCCTACCTAAATAAATAAAAAATGGTTTAACAAAACAAATCTTACAGCCATTGAAGACTTGTGACCTGGACTTGACCACCTACCCTCAGATTACCCTCCGCAAACAAACAAACAAAGTCACAAACTTTACCTCTTTATTAATAATATAGATATAGATTATATTATTACATTATAATATTATTATTATCTTTATTTATTTTTTCACATATTACTTTATATTTTTAAATATTTTATAATAACAAAACAGACAAAACATTTAAAAATATAAAAAAATTGGGGTCCGCCGGCATCAGGACCAGGGTCCAAGCTACCGTGGTTAGGGCTCCAGAGACAGGAACCTCCTCACAATGCGTGCCGTATCGAGGAGAACTGCATTCTGAATCAGGCCCTTGATCCAGCCGCCTAACGAGAGCCTCATGAGATGTTGATCGATATTTTTTTTATATCTTACGGGTAAGCACTTGGCCGTGCCTTCGTCTCACCTGATGTTAAGTGATGATAAGGCCGAAGGTGGAAGCGCACTTCACCCGGGATCCTCAACTAGTGAGGCACTGGCTATCTTATCACTAGCTGCCGGAACACAACAATGCTACAAACATTGATGTTATGGCGACATATTTAGATAAGATGGTGGTAGGTAGCCAGGCGGACAAACAAGCCCTACCACCAACCAAACCGAGGACACAAACATGTACCCCTGGGTCCCCTGAGTCTATGCCAGTGGTCTTACCCACTAGACCACAGAGGTGGTAAAACTCAACGCAGTTTAACTTAACTCTTATTATATAAAATTGTTTAAATTAAATCAATATAAAATCAGCCACTTACTTCTTGGCCAGCGATGTCATCCCAATGCACCTTCGGGCCGCCTTCCACGATCTCATCAAGTATGAGCTGCACCAGCTTCGGATCCACTCCCCGCACCGACAGCGTCGGCTGGGGCGTCCGACTCCTGGTGGGCGTGCCGCGCTGGGACCCGCCCCCGACGGCCCGACGAATGGGCGAGCCGTTCGCTGGCACCTGGTACGCGCTCTGATCGTGAGACGCGGCAATGTGGAAATGATGGTGAATGATGTTAATGGTGTATGAAAAAAAGATCTTAAAAAACTATAATATCTAAATTGAAAAGTATAAAAAAAACCAAGTAGATGGTTACTGTAAAATGATTATGGTATATCTATCTAGGCCGAATGATTCGGCGTGAAATGATTTATATCTTGATTACATTATAAATGCGGAAATGTGTTTCTCTCTCATTCTTTTCAAAACGGGGACACGAATCGACGTAATTTTGCGACGGTACTGCTCCAAGAGTGTTGCCGGCATCCAATAATACCTTTTGTCACTGAACGAATTTCACGCGGGCGGAAACACATTACATTTTTATCATATTACGCATTCATATGCATCGCAAATTAAAAGGAACTAAGTCCATAAATGTATATTTCAAAACTTTCGTACATAATAATAGACTTGCTTCAGAAGAATATTGAGAAAGAGAAGAAAATAGATTTATAGGGAGAACGGGCCATAAACTACTACGCGAGCTCAGTGCGGATTGGTGGTTGTTAACGACTGCTAATGCAGCTGGGACCAACAGCTTTACGTAACTTCCGAAGCACGGAGGAGATCGTAATGAAAAATTTTTAGCTACCCATCCGGTGACCGACCTTTGAAAAGAATATTAGTTAACCACTCGCGCCATCGAGCTCCCCCTTATAATTACCATCCGGTTAAATTAAGGCTAAACACACAAAATACTTACCGAAAGTTGCCGTTTGACAGCGGGTGGCGTCGACGCCGGCTTGACCGGGTAACGGCTGTACGAGCCGTTGGAGCTGTTGGGCTGGGACGAGGAGCGGCCCATGGAGCGCGGCAGCGTCTGCGACTTCATCAGTGGGCCGCCCGCGCCGCCGCTGGGCACCCGTCGCCCAGCAGTGGTCAGCTTGCGGCCTGCCACTGAGGAGACACTCTCATCGGTTCAAAACCTTTTATGGAAGTTGGAAACCATCAACTCAGATTAAGTAATAGTTAGTTAGTTGACCACACATCAAAGTCACTTCAAATAGGTTTTAATCAAATATTCGGTACATGCTAAACTAGGTGATATGATTAACGTTCAAGTTCACCAAAATGGAAATGAAATGCAAACTTAAATTTTAAGTGTTATTATTAATTATGTAAATAATATCGAGTTAGAAGGCAAGTCACTATTACCTATACGGTATCGTAATTTTTCACTTTGCCCGTCTTACGTTTCAAACTAAAATTTCCCATACGCACGAGCCCCATGCATTATTGGTATAGTACAATCACGGTACAACACAGGGGGTTCCCAATCGCGGCCTGAAACTAGACCTATTATAAATAACTTTTGTTTTATATTTGTTTTAACCTTTTTACCGCCAACAACTTCTATAGAAGTTCGAGATTTTCGTGCCGTCCACGCCAGCACTTCTATACAAGTTCTTCTTTGTACCTACTTTATTAAAATACATTTATACGTTGGCGTACAGCGGGACATCGCGTGCAGGATAGTTGGGCGGTGAAAAAGTTAAAAGCTATGCATTATATTTTTTTATTCATCCAGTCACTGTAATAAGCATTGTCAAATAATGGCAATTCTAATAATAATAAATTATGTAAGTATATCGAAGTTTATTGGAGTCTTTTAACTAACTCTTAATAAGTGTGTATAATTCTCAAACATTATTTGACGGCGCCCCGGCGCTAAAATAAACGTAGCTTACATGTATAAGTCACCAACAGCTATTAGTCACTTATCTCTAAATTAAAATAGCTGGTCGAGTCAGACTCAGCACGCTATAACAATTCCAAGTCAATGAAAACAAAAGTTGGGAACCCGTTATGCTTCATTGGCAGCGGCTTTGTTAAGAATATACCTACATTTATTACGTTATCCTCAATATTACGTTTTGTGTAAATATTATAGGCCACATTAGTTAGAAGCACTTTAAAAAATCTCTTTTATGGAAGATACTACTACATATACCCCTTCCATCAACTTTTTCTTCACACTGTGTATTATTGTGTATATTTTAAAGCAAAAAATATTTTTATTATTTTTGAATTTTGTATTCACAATGCTATATAACAGTAACAAGACAAAATTTTACTAGTAAAAAAAAGATATAATAAAATATTGACTCTTATACATTTGTAATGTTGTTTATTTATATAGTTATGAAAAAGCTTAAATTAATTAAAAACATCATGCGAAGCAAGCAAAGGCCATAACAATATAGCGGGTTTGTAAGCATTAAAAGTAAATTTATATGTAAAAGACGAAATATATGAATTTAAATATTATATACACTTTTTATTAAGATTTTTCATCACATTTGTCTTAACTATTTGAAATAAGATTCAGTTGTTTGTTTGTAATCACAAAAGAAAAAGGAGCATACGGAGAAACAGCTAGAATAGCCACATTGATAACAGGAAGCACTTGGTCTTCATATGTGCGAATAAGAACGATCCTCAAGTTCCTCTTCCCGTGAACGCGACGATCTCAATCATAGTGCATAATATGTCGTAGAACGATCGAAAAACTCGCCTTACATACAGTAATATGCCTGGCCAAATAACGGTACGGGATACAGAGCCACTTCACAAAACGTCATGCTGTTTAATCCGCCTTATTGTTTAATGAAGATTACTAGATTGTTTTCTGTCTTCAAGCTGGAAAGCACATCCCGTTGTGCTTTTTTATAGTTGTTTTTAGTTCAAAAAGGGAGCAGTTATACCATCGACACACCTAATGCTGACCGAGGACAAGGCCGAAAGCAGAAGCGCAACTCAACCGAAATCCTCAACTATTACAGAGCTGGCTATCTTATCTGCTGGAAAGCCTGGGACACACTTCATTACTAGCTGTTAAAGCAATGGGCTGTTAATGATGGTAGGTAGACAGGTGGACTGAAAGCAATACCTATAAAAGTATTCCAATTTAGTAATAATAAATAAATAAATAAATAAATATTAGACTGTAGCACGCAATAAACATAATTGAAACAAGTAAGTATGCTATAATACCGTGCGTGAAAGGGTCAAACAGATTTAATCTTGATTAGTCAGCTCCGATTTTATTAATATATTGTTTTTGTTAATTAGGCGGTACACAAGCCTCGTGTAACGCACTATCATACAACCCACCAGATGGAAAGCAGCCACCAAAGCATATTCATTCACGGATGCATTTGATAGCAATCAAATATAATGTTATTTCTTGAAGTATCAATATGGGCTAAAACAGTGCTCGACCGACCGTTCGTCGTCGTCGTCGGTGCGTACGTCGGCGTCGTCGGTCGCGTCTGCTTAAATACATAGTCGCTTATGAAATGAAATACAACAGTACGACGCTGACCGTCACCCGCCACCGGCGACGGTGTTTCAGCCCCAATGCATTGTCTGTGGCATCGTGATGGAAATGTTCGCAGATATATCGCGATGTGGCTGATTCTATGATCGTTCGACTACTCATACACAATCGCACATGTTCCTCGAATAAAGCACGTGTTGTGCGCCTTTGTGGCCACATCAATGGGACAAGTGCAACGTGAATTGCTGAATGATTGAAGCGTCGGAAAGCCGAACGGATAGCGGGTTGAATACGCGAAATCGTGGTTCATTCAACATGAAAAGAAGAAGAATAGAACTTACAACATAGCTTTCTTAAGACTACTGACGGGAACCCATATGCTTAGAACAAACCATAAGTTTAGTTTTGTAGGTGGGTTAAAGGTCTGTTACTAATGTGTTACAATCATCATGATCCATCATCAGCTTATTTTATGTTGCTGCTGGGGCACGAGCCTTCCCTATGGATGGATAGGGAGAACGGGCTATACGGACTACAAACCACCACGCGGGGCGGGCCCCAATGGAGACTGGTGGTTGTTAACGACTGCTAATGCAGCCGGGACCAAAGGCTTTACGTGCCTCCCGAAGTACAAAGGAGCTCGAGATAATAAATTTTTGATCATCCATCCGATGACCGGCCTTTGCGAAAGTTGCACTCGCAGACCGGGCGCGTTAACCACTGCGCCATCGAACTCCTCAAGTGTAATAATATTTTATAAATAAATGTCAAATTAACCTAACATTATTCTCGTTTTATAAAATCCTACTAATATTATCGCGAAAGTTTGTAAGTATGGATGGATGTTTGTTACTCTTTCACGTAAAATCTACTGAATGGATTTGGATGACATTCGGCATACAGATAGTTTATAACCTGCCCCCCGACTGCCTAACCGATCGCTTTGACTAAGCAATATCAAAAGCTAAAGGCTTTCGATATTGCTTTCATAGGCGGCACGAAACGACAAGATGACGTCATAAACCACACACGAAGTCAAAGCGATCGGTTAGGCGGTCGGGCCCCTGGATTACGTTTTATGTGTTACATAGGACAGTTTTTATCCCGATATTCCCACGGGAACGGGAACCACGCGGGTGAAACCGCGAGCGGCCGCTAGTTTAGACTAAAAATCGCAATCGGCAGGCTGGTGTTGTATTACCAAAGGGTCATACACATTACACACAGATGACATATGATATTTCAACGACTTTCTAACAGTATCAGTAACATATATTTTGCATTAAATTCTTTAACATTTTCCAGTGGACGGCTAGCGAGGCACAAATCTGCTCCGTTATCTGTCTTCGCATCAGGGTGCCAAGTGCGAGTTTCATTCGCCATTCGATCACGTTAACGAAAACGAGAACTTGTATGGCAAACGTTAACTCGTTTCGTATGCCGCCAGGAGGCGCTGCTTCAATGCCATACTAATTTTCGTTTTCGTAAACGTAATTGAAAGAATATGGATAGTAAACAAAATACACACTAGGCCCCCTGGACTCTGCTTTTGCTAGGCGACACTGAAAAAATGCATCAAATTTCGTCGAATAATTTAAAACTATAATATGCCTTACAAATCTGAAGTGTTGATATAAGTAAAGTCTTTAACTTGAATTTGCTTGCTCAAATACACGATTGTATAATTTTGACTAAGTAGATCATAATTATTTTCGAAAACACTACTAAAAAAATCACTATTGTTGAAATTACAACAAAATTACTTAATTTATATGCTTGGAAACCACTCAAATATATTGATAACATCAATATTCGTAATTCAGTTGCTGCATATTTTGATAACTAAAATTTTTTTTAAATATTTTTTAGGTTAACTGTTAATTTGCGGTGTATATTGTCGCAGACGCTACGATTATCGACTTTATGCAAGCGTCAGTAAGTATCAGCCTTTTAAAATGTTCACAAATCGAGGTGTCGTGTTAACATCACATATGGCAGAGACAACTACCACAAAATAAGGTAACTGCAGCAGGCAAGCATCATAAACGCGCTCGAGTTCGGTTCCCAACTGTTCCAAGATCCGTGTCCATGCCAGGGAGAGGTCTATGTGTAAGTAGAGATGTAAAGAACTCGAGTCAATTTCACAAGACTCAGTGAACTAACTAAACTGGGAGTCTTAAGTCGAACCGAGCTTCAGTCCTTTCACGAAGACTCGAGCGCCAAAATATAACTCGAGTCTAAAAAAGAGCCCGAGTCTTAAATAGAGCTGGAGTCTTCTTCAAACTTAAATAATCACTTCAATCAAAAATAATTTTTCATGATGATTAAAATGTTTTTTCTGTTAATAAACGCTTTTATGTTTCAAAATACTATTCTGGTTACAAATATATCCTACAAAAGTAACATTTTATGGCCTGCTTTAAAAAGGAAGACTCCAAACGGAAAAGAACTTGAACGCGAGTCGCAGCGTAAAAACGACTCGAGCGCTAAAAAAGACTCGAGCTTCATGTTGCGATCAAGAGCTCAATACAGACTTGAGTTCTCTAGTTTTGGAGTCTTGTTGTAATGAGTCGAGTCGTGTAATTTGTAAGCCGAGCTCAAGATTTAGGTGTCAAAGACTCGAGTTCTTTACAACTCTATGTGTGAGTTGCTCGCGCGCAGTATACAATGTTATTTTTAGTTTATACGAAACCTGAAAACTGTTTGTTCAGAATCAGTAATAAATTCGATTTCAATATTTTTTATACCATGTTACATTTTGACCAAATAATATTTACAAAATCTCAAATAAATTATTCCCTACTAAAAACACACAATGGGGCAGCACAAAAAGCTTGTAACTTCGTGAGTTTTCAAGATATTTTTTTTTTTTGTACGGATTCTTTAAATGAAAATATTTGACCTGGGTTCGGTTTTCGTATAAACTAAAAATAAGGTTGTATATTAAGCTTCCTTTGTGCAACTACTCTTCGATAAAAAAGAACGCATGAACCTACTCGGACCCGCTGACCTCCTCAAACGGTGATCTTACGCAATTGCCAGTGATTTGCCAACTTCGGCGTCGGCGATGGTGGCGTGGGCGTCACCACGACAGACATGTCCCCATTGCTATAAATTGATGTTGTGAGTAATTGGCTAATGTACCCGATGTCTTAGCAAGAGTTAAGGTGGAAACATACTATTAAAACGTGACGCCACGTCACGCCATTCGACGCGTGTCAGTAGTAATCAATCCCATACATTTATTATGGTCAGGTGCACATATAAAACACACCATGTGATGAAACGCACTCCCACGCGGAAAAATCCAGTCGATCTAGATCGGCGTGTTGCCGGGAGAGGAGGTACACACGCCACCCGACGCTTGGCACGCAGTGTGTTTCTAGTTAACACCCGACGCCACGCGTCAGTCATTCGAGAACATTCCTGGTATTAAGATATTTTTTGTCACTTACGTCCTTCAGGATACTATGACACTAGCGAAGCGTGATGTAGTATCACGTAGCGTGTTGGTAATGTGCACGGTGCACATCGGGTGTCGATACATGGTGTTGCGTCGCGTTTTAGCAGTATGTTCCACCTTTATTCACCTATGTCTACGACATAATAGGTCCTGTGTGTCCTATTTTAATACAGATAGCTTTTGCTTTCTGTAATAATAATAGAGTGACCACTAGTTAGTGGCTGGCTATTCATCATTATCATCATATGGTGCGGTGCGGCAATAAAATAATGTTCGGCTTATTCACATAAATGCTAGTTTTTTTTACTTTAGATGGCAGAGCACTTTACCTTGAGTCCTCAACAACTGAGGAACATGCTATTTTATTTCTAACTGTCAGAACACAACAATGCTAACAGCATAATATAATGACGACATATTAGCTAAGATGGTGGTAGATAGCCAGGCAGACTTAAAACAAGCGCTACAACTAAAGTTTTATTAGTTACCAGTCACCAAGTTTCGTTAATCGTTAGAATTATTGTGCAGAGACAATTACAATAAGATCAGTATATAACCAAGGCCATGTTATAACTAGAAGATTTGTTCAGCATATTTTGTTGACCATAATTTATATTTTCAAGTTCAATGTATGTTGTCGGTAGCCGAAGGTCAGACGAAGGTCAGACGCGACCATCACACCGTCAGTTCAATATCCTTTGATCCCGAGAAAAACTTATACTTTTTTGTTTTTTATTACATACAAAAAAAGAGACCGAGGGCGGCCTTTGCCCAGCAGTGAGACAGCGAGGGCTAATAGTTGAAACAAATCAAATATCTCGACTTAGCACACGAGGTTGTCGACATGTGGAATGTGGATTCGGCTGTCATCGTACCGATTGTTGTTACGGCTAACGGCCTGATGGCCAAGAGCCTCGATCAACATCTAATGAGGCTCTCGTTAGGCAGCTGGATCAAGGGCCTGATTCATTGTGAGGAGGTTCCTGTCTCTGGAGCCCTAACCACGGTAGCTTGGACCCTGGTCCCGATGCCGGCGGATCCCTATTATTTTAGATTTTTAAATGTTTTATTTATTTTGTTTTTAGAAATATGAGAAAGAATAAATAAAGACAAAATAATAATAAATAATTACATACGTAGGTTAATATCAAGAAGGTTCTTCTAACAGAAATATTGATTAAATAAAACGATTTATTCAGATCGTAATTGATATCATAGCGTGATCATTAAAAAGTGCAAAAAGTGCCCACTGGCATTACCGACATACTATTGAGACATTATTGAATTAGTAGACTTGAGTGCTTGAACACGCAACCGCTGCGCCATCGACATCGAGCCTTAGTCATCGTAAATACGCTTGTAAATATACATTTCACTAATGAAGAGGGGAAAAAGGTGACTGGGCAAGCTGGATTAAGTTACAGGTATTAAACAAGGGCTCTGTTACACACTGACGTCATATAAAATCAATAATACGTTACGTGTGTTAAACATCTTGCTAAAAGCTTTACGTATACCATGGATTCCCAAACTATTTTGGGCTGGATTCCTAAACTATTTTGGGCAAGAGACCCCTTTTCCAAAATGAACTGATACGTCAGACCCCCATAGCCAAATTACTTAAAAAAATCTATCTCTAGTTGTATTCCTATCGATACAAAATACTTACCAATTTCAAAACTTTGCGGTTGGTTAAGTAAACTTGACATCATTTTTCAAAATAAACAGTAGTGAACGTTTCAAATAAGAACTTGTGTTAAATTAATAGGGGTCGATTTTAAGGCCCCGTCGACCCCCAAAATCAGTTTTCGTTTATGTCGACCCCTGGGAAACCGATTTTGACTCCAAGAGGTCGATCGATATCGACTACTTTGGGAATCCCTGTCGTAGACGAAAGCTATTTCTAAGTTATATTTAGAAAACGAAGTCGTCCGCATCCCGTGACCCCGTAAGAATTTCGAAAAATCCGGCCTTATTAATTGTCTATATAGAAAACCGACCATCGTGCAAAATTTCAGCTATTTTCGTCCAAGGGCTGGCGCGTTGATGAGTCAGTCAGTGAGTGAGTGGAACAGGACTTTTCTTTTTACATGTATTTATTGTTTGTCACCTGTGTCTTTCAAGAGAAACTTGATCTCAGTGAAAAATTTATTAACTATGTATAATACATACATAAATACATATAATCACGCCTCTTTCCCGTAGGGGTAGGCAGAGACCACTTTTTTCCACTTGCTACGATCCATACATACTTGTTTCGCTTCGTCCACTTTCATTATTATTATTATCCACTTTTATTCTTTTTTTATTACTTTCACTATGTATAATCCTTTCATATAATTCTTTCATACGTGTGCATGTCACTGAACTCCTCCTAAACGGCTGGACCGATTTCAATGAAACTTTTTGTTTGTGTTTGAGTGGGTCACTGGATTGTTTAGATTCACCAATTGGAATTGGTAGGTAGCGCTGCAATAGGGTACTAGGTTTTTAGTTTTAAACCATCATGGGATACGGTTGTTTACTTAAGCGAACGAAGTCGCGAGCAGGCCGCTAGTATTTTATAAGTAATATAGAATGACTGACCGAACCTTCGTCAGTTTCCCTTCACATACATAAAGTAGTATGTACAGTACACACGTGAAATGTATCGCTCCATAACCGTATGGCGTAGTGAACCATGTCGCAGCGCACGCATCGCTGACTCCGTTGGTTTGGTGTTCGACAGGCTGACGTCAGCGGCGAGTAATATCCCATTGTAATGGTAAAAAGCAACCGAAACCGAACATGTGTATAGAGCTGCTAACCCCAGATTCTTTGAAAGGGAGTATTAGAGCTGCTGAATCTTGGAAATCGTTATTGCCGTCGCACTCTAACCGCCCCTTGCTCTTGTGGCTAAACCACACAGGTCTGAGACAAAAATAAGGAGACAGCGGAAGGTTAACCCGGCGAGATGGGGGTAGAAAATTGTTACACCGAGGGGCCGGGTAATTATTACCGGAACAGACAATGTTTCAGTATCTTACGAATATTTTACGAACATTATGTTACTGTTATAAGGTAATAAAACACTAAAAAAACTTAAGAATAAACTTTTCAATTTCACCTTCACCGGGCTTTTTTGGGGGCGGCGAGAAACTTAAAGGGTTCCTCAAGTCGTGTGTAACGAATTAACTTCGGAGGTTTTCTAGAGGGAACGGCATCACGCACTAGGGCGTGTCCTTGTGCCTTACTAGATTCTCCAGAGGGGTTCGGATCGGATCGGGGGCTCGGACCATCGATTTAAAAATCGATGGCTCGAACTGTTCCGAGCTGTTTCTCCAGTCTCCTTAATTGTGTCTGAGACCAGTAGGCTTAGCCAAAGTAACATTAAGAAAACGATAGAGAAGTTCTAAAAAAGAATAAAATGTATGGGATTGACATAAGCCGCGCTAAATCACGTGGTCAATCTTATGTCAATCCCATACATTTTTATTATTTTCGAACTTCGCTATCGTTTAAATGTTACTTTGGCTACCGCCGCAGGTTCGATTTCGGTTGCTACATAGCTTATCTACAGGTGATTATTTGAGTTTTGATTCGAACCGCAACATTTTGAAGAAATTTACCCGCCTCTGTGGTTGAATAGATCACTGGTGATAGACTTTTCAGCGGTCACGGGTTCGCTTCCCAGCGGGCGTAAATATCGTCACTTACGTCAATTAAGATCAAGGCCCAGCGCTACCTAGTCGTGATGTAGAGATCTAAAATCCATCATCCATAAACATGAGAATTTCGATTTAAAAAAAAGCGGATTGAAACCACCACCACACATCACTTCGCCAATTATACAACTGAGATGAAAGCCAAAGCGTTTACGCATTGTGAAATAAAACTAGACCAAATAATAATAAATGCTTTTAGTCGAGAGCGCGGCGAGAGACGAAATCAATTTTGATAGTAATTCGGAGTGAAAAAAGGAAATAGTGACAATGTAAGTATTTTCGACTTATTTGAAAGTTTTTGGGAACGTCTGGCATCGCTACTCGTCTAACTATAGATAATCGAGTGAGTGACTAATTAATTTGGGGGCTGTATTTGAATCTATACATAGGGAAATAATTATTCTGACAAAAAACAACCTAACAGATTAAAAGTCACGTGAAAGACATACAATAATAAACTTCTATATAAAGCTATGTAGTTTCTTGCGCCCCTTCTTCTGATCAGCTGAAAGACGTACTGAATGGTTATGGTAGGCAAAATATTTTGAGACGATTCAAAAGCGCATAGCTAATAAGTTTACTTAAATAAAGAATAATTTCATATCATTTCATAGACAGTAAAGCTACTCATTTTCAAAATGACCTTTAAATCCCCTAAAAGTTATTAACATTGTCTACCAGACACCACTCAATATCATGCTTAGGCTTAATACAGTTGCTAGCTAGCTAACTTTATTCAGAAAGTAGTATTCAGGCCACAGAACTAGATGAATTAAAACTGAGCTCAATTCAATCAAATTAGTATGAGCAGGTGTGCTATAATAAACAGAAGTGATCAAATTGCCTACCTATCTAGGCTTTAATTCCCAGGTCGGGCAAATTGTATTTCTGATTTTTCGACGCTAACCCAAAATTGTGATTACTAAGTTTCCAACCTACATTTTGCAAGCGTGAAATCTGAACCATATTTTAGAGAATTTGCCGATTGTCTCATCCGGCATTTTCAACGTCACCGGAGGACTTTAGATTCGAACCCCTCGGAGATTCTTGCTGGGAAAAGGTACAGGCACTTCCAAAAGATGGAATAGTCTACCAGCACACGTTTCCCCTTCTTCCTATGATATGGGGTCCTTCAAACGAGGCTTGAAGAGGCACCTTGTGGGCCGGGCAGGGTGAGGGTGACTGATGCTGCGTTGTTTTCACGCTGCACCAGTTGTTCTTGCGTCTGGACTCCGTTTTCACTTAACATCAGGTGGAGTGGAGTCATTTACCGAGCTATAAATAAAAAAAAATAAAAAAAGGCTTGATACCATTCCCTTTGGAAACCCTCTGACGGTGTACCGATCACACGGATTTAGGAACCTGTGACACTGTAAAGGATGTCTGAGTCCAGTAGCAAAATCCCTCCAAAAAATACTTGATTTCATTGCCGAATAGAGGAACAGACATATAGGCTAATAGGTATCGAAGGTTGTTACCCTTAAACCTATTTCACTATGCTCTGTCAGTTAAAACATTCTGAATGCTAAATTCTAGTTTTATTCTCCACTAGTGGACCCAGCGGAATTCGTACTGCTTTGACAATTTCCATCAAGTGATTAAATTCTCTTCGGTGACAACAAAACAAATAAATCATTTTTTATTGGAAAATGAAATTGTCGTTTTTAGTATATTTATAGTGTGATTCCCGCGGGAATATCGGGATAAAAACTATCCTATGTGTTAATTCAGGTTATAAACTATGCCGAATTTAATCTAAATCCATCCGTTGCAGCGTGAAGAAGTAACAAAGATACGAACATACATACACACAAACTTTCGCATTTATAATATTAGTGAGATTCGATCACGTTCAAGAAAACAAGAATTTGTATTAAAGTGCCTCCTACCTAGGTAGGCTTCGCTTTACAAACAAGGTGAGTACATACTATGCACTCTTTTAGGGAACTGTTGAGCATAATGAGTGTGCGTTAATGACCTGTATAATTATAGTAATCGTTACGTTACGGCATTTAAGAGCGTTTACGCCGCACACTAGCGCCACTAATGAAAAAAAAAACATATCTAGTAATTAGAGATAGAAAATCAAATTATGCTCAACAAACTATTATAGTTAAAAGTGGCCGTAACGTCTTATTTAACTAAACTATAACATGTGAGGTGTTCATTATGTGACGTAAAAATGCTAAATTACTTCATTCAAATAGTTTGTTGAGCATAATTTGATTATCTATCTCTAATTACTAGATATGATTTTTTTTTCATTAGTGGCGCTAGTGTGCGCCGTAAACGCTCTTAAGTATTATGTAAACGAAAAAAGAATTAAATGTTTTAGATATTATGTATATTAGTTATCAGATTACATTGCAGTAGAGATTATACCTACGATGACATTTAAAAATAAAGTATTACTTACATTTATTATTACAATGTGAATTCTGTACTATAGTATGGTATCACCAAATAAAAAAACAAAATGTTACGTCATTGCCATGTTCCTGTTACGCGAATCGTTATCGTATGTAAATAATTGACCGAATACTGAATTAATTAATGATACATACAGCTGCATCGAATCGATATTATCGTACCTACGGAGTGTTCTTTTTATGTCTCGTTTTAAGAATATTTTGTTGCCCGAACTAACTTTTCACTAAATTAATACTGCTATTTTTTTTAAATTAGAATTATCTTGTCTTGCTGGAACACAATTTGATACTAACACAAACATTGTTGTAATGGCGTCAAACTTAGATAAACGGTGGTAGCTAGCCAGATGGATTTAACTTATTTTACGTTTTATAAGATAGCATAAATAGAAAAAAATACTTTTAGTTTCTAATGGGTTCAGGATAATCCGAATAAAGTTTGCTTTACATAAGGTGAAATAAAGACAGACGGGGCAGCACTTATTCTAACAGAACTGAGAAAAATAACGTACCTCCTACATACCCGAAAGCTAAGAGTACTTTTTTATTATTCCTTACGGGTAACACTTGTTTTTCATCGAAATTGATGCAAAGTGACGATAACACCGAAGGTAGACGCGCACTTCACCCGGAATCCTCAACTAATGAGGAACTGGCATAGAAGGTGTAAGAAAGTTCTAAAGACCGGTGGTCTACTGGACCACAAAAGTAGTTAAATCTCTTCAAAATATTCAAATCGGATCTTAAATCAACAGTAACACCTCTCCAAAATGTAATTGTTCAACAGTAAAATACCCGACATAAACACCTGAGCTCAGCGAAACATCCTGTAGATAAGCTAATATGCATTTGCCCCAGCTGCAAATCGAATTTAGAACGGTGCACGCTGCCAACAAAGATAATTGGGCATAACCTAAAACCCATCTTGATTCCGTACGCGATATGAGTTATAGCCTTTTACTCCATTTTCGATATTTGAGATAGCAATCTCGCTGAAGTGAAAGCTTGACGGTTAAGCTTAAAATATCTACTTTCACGCAATAAAGTAGACAATATCGCTTTGATACAAAGAGTGGAGAAATAAAACCGTGTAGTGAAACGTAACTATCACGAGAAGACTAGGAGCCGTGAGTCACGGCTCCTAGTCCCGTGACCTCTAGACTGTCTTTTGTCTCCTGCCATAGATAAGTAGAGACAGAAAGTCAACGTAGACAAAATACAACAACGTAGGTAGATAATGCAAGACAGCGTATATATGTAACTTGAACTAGGTATTTTTATGTTTAAAGAAAGAATTATAAGACTAAAATCATTACTCGTAGTATAAAGTGATCGGAGTAGGTAGAGCTATTTAGGTTCATTGACCGCAAACATTGATGTTAATATGGATATTTCACGAGATTCCGACTAATACTCTGGGATTCGATTATTTGATTCTTGTATAAATATAAGAAATTGTTACATAAAAAAATATATGTGGTTTAATTAATCAAGTTTCTATAGTTTTTATTCAACTATCCTTAAACCCGTCCTTATATTTATAGGAAGTGTATGCTTTCACATTCATTCGGGGAATATCCATATTATTCTATCATATGGCAAGTACATAAAATAGCTCTACCTACTCCGATCTATGTAATGACTAAAAGCCGTTTCAACAATTACTGATATAGGTATAGAACGTGCAACATTTGGTTTGTCTGTCTGTAAGGTGTCTGTTATTAAAGGTTTACTAGTGGGTCGCCCGCAAAACTTCGCGTTTATTCAACAGATTTTTTAGGAATTTCGAAACCTATGACAGGTTTCTTTATTTTTCTGCACATCTACAGCTGGAGCTCTTCAAAATGAGACCATAACCGATTTTTTTATGTGCAGCTATCGTCCCATAATCACTAGGACAAAAATCGGCTTACGCTATTAATATAATATACGAAAGCAGATAGTATACCAGTATAACTTTGATTCACTATGTAAAATATAAGTATTTGTTTTTCGGTGGAGGTTTGTGTGGCATTGGTTAAGATCAATTTGTATTGTAAATCTTTTAACAAGAAAATATATAAGTAAATAAGTTTCGTCCGTTAAGTCCGTTCGCAAAGTAAGTACCTACTTTAATGTCGAGCGAAGAAGTATATGGGTCTTTCAAATAAACAAAGAATAAGGTCCGAATAGTTACCTATTCTGCGTTTTGTCTCTTTTACTCTAATTTGAAATGACGTTTACATGACAGGAAAAAACACGGAGTAACTATTCGGAGCTTATTCTTGTTTATTTGTAAGCCACTATAATTTGTTAAAATGTATATTATATCACGATATAATAATATAAATTACTTATGTACAGTGAACAGCAAAAGTCGATGATCAAGCCCTTATAAATGAACCAAAAGAGTAACACAACTGCATTACCTACTTATAGCGAATAGTCAATTACTTATTGAGTTATATCTTCCTTGTTTTATTTATTTGACGAAAATCGCAAAGTATACACACTTAATAATAAATCTTTGATTTTATTAACATTGGTAGTCTGATTTCGATTATCGACTTTGCTGTAGACAGTACACCTAGTAATGTCTATTACGTGTGTACTCTTAACGGTATCGTGCGTAATACAATACAATACAACTGTTGTTAAATACGATATTCGCATAACAGTGACATGCCTCCGATCGATGTGGATAGAATACATACAGGCAGGATGTATCAGATGAATTCACACAACATTATGCAACAATACGTGTGTCACGTGACATGAGCCAGCGAAACCCGGTGCTAAGCGCAGTGAACGAACCCACATGCAAACATAGACAAATGCAAACGAAAAAAAAACTAATCGACCGCAATATGTTATCTATCACCGTATATCGAAATGGTTGGTTAATTCCGTAGTTAGTTTGGAGCTTTTGTTAATTTAGTTTTGTTCCGTTTTTATTGTTGCAGTAGGTTATGTCAAACGAAGCGAAGCAATATCTTTAGGGATGTCTACCTTCTGTCGACGACTTTGTTTGACCACCGTTAGATTCGGTATGGGCAAGTAACGTTGTCTTCGATTTTTCTAACGGCCTTCTTAACTTTAGAGATGTCTCCGTGGGCTTTTTGGCGCTCCGCTCGGGCTCACACTCTACGCCCAGTTTACTGAGAGCCACTAGGTTCGCTACATCAGGGACAACATAGGAGTAACTTAAATTAATATAACAGTAGGTAGGTAATGTCTTTTAAAAAAATGAACAATAAATAAGCCTGGCATGCAAGACAAACAGCCAATTCAGAAACAAATTGCAGTAGCTTTTTTTTTGTTCTAGACAAAGCCGGAATACTAATATTGTACAATATGTAAAGTCGACAACAAAAGTAGCTACTATTTAAGAAAAATGGCAGATACCTCTTTATCAGCTGTTAGAATTGTAGTATTTATAAAGCTACTTTAGTTGCCGACCATACCAAATAATATAACCTAAGCATCATAAAAAATGCTCGTTGTTTCGTAACCATTTTTTAAGCAGGACAAATATTAATGAAACTTGTAAAAAATCTACGACTATTTTCTCTTTGTCTCGCTTCAACAATGATTTTAAAGCAAACAGATCATTGCGTCAGCGTCATACCTAGGAAGTGCAGCCGGTCTTTGGCCATGCCAAGGTTGGTCTTCATCTTGTCGTGGAGACGTTGCGCGCGCTGCCAGGCGTCCCCGCGGCCGCCCCAGCAGTCCACGGCGATGCCGCGCTCTAGCTCGTAGATACCTTTCTTGTATAGTTCTATTGCTAACTCCTTTTGACCTGTATCGAAGATGTTGATGTTCAGGTGATGTTTTGAAAAATAAAGTTAAATAAACCAAATTGACTTACTCTGATACTTACTGTTAGTAAGTAACAGATGAAAAAGCTTTAAAAAAAAAATAACATTTTAATAACAGGTAAATGTTAAAAATAATTGTGTAGAAATTAGTAAGGCTTTCAACAAGGTTTCTCAAGAAAAGTCATCTGCAGAAATTAAAATTTTATTTCTTCTTTTATAGTTTGTTGCCTTTTTATGTTTTTGATTACCAATAAATAAATGAGATTAATTATTTCTACATTCATTACCTGTCTAGAAAAAAAAATGTGCAACTGTAGCCAAGCATTTTATCCTGACTGTACCTATGAGTTTATCACTTTTCCGCATTGAACCATGTTTAGTAACTTTGTTGCTACACATGCATGTTTAACATAGACAGTTAAATCAATTCTTTTGTCTAAAATAAACATTATAATAATTTCAAGGTCTAATGTTGTACCATGCTTTGTGTTACACTGTAGACTCTGCTTTGTTTTGATTCAAAGCTATTACACAGAGCAGACAACCAAGAAAAACCTTGTTTTTGAAATAATTTCTAAGGATTTGAAATACATTAAAAAAATACTGAACATAGTCTACAATAAGTAACCTCCTAAATTTAACAGTTCACAGGTTATATCAATTGTGCTACCAGCATAAACAAAATGTGGGGACTGTTTACCATCAACTGAAATCTTGTTTGCGAAAATTCAGTTAAACATTACATTATATTAGGTTAGGGAAAAAGTCTTTTCGCATATAGTTTGTATGAACTTGTAATAAAATCTCTTTGGCTAAACTATTTGAATCTGGCTGGTTTTGGTGTCATTAAAAGTTTAAATTTTAAAGAAGATAATTCCAAATTCAAATTATTAAAATGTGTGATTTTCATTTGTTTTTCTTACTGTCACGATGCCCTATGTACTCACTGACAAGATGGGAGCTCTGGGGGTCGGACACATTACACATAGAGGACCTAAAGGATCTGAAGGTGACCAAAAGACCAAAAGACCAAGGAGACCAAAAGATTCGACGTGGCGCCGTGAAAGCTGGATGAATCTTAACTCCCTCAAAAAGGGAGAACGGGGAAAAGGATGAAGTGGCCCGCAATAACGCGGGTGGATCGTTTGTTCGGCTGGCGACGTCCCCACAAAAAATAAGAATACTGTCAAGATGAGTGAATCTAATGAAGAAATTCGATACATTTTAAAATTTTACTACAAAAAAGGTAAAAATGCAACGCAAGCCGCAAAAAAAAATTGCGATGTTTATGGACTTAGTGCAGTGTCTGTGAGAGCAGCACAAATTTGGTTTAAGCATTTTCAATCCAGAAATTTTGATGTCAAAGATGACGTCGATCTGCTCTGGTCGCCCTATTACGGATAAATGGATGCCAGTTTTGAAAAATGGAGCAAGATCGGCATATCAGTAGTTACGACGTAGCTGAAGAACTGGGAATTGACTATAAAACAGTTTTGGCGCATTTGAAAAAGACTGGGTACATAAAAAAGCTCGATATTTGGGTACCTCAAGAGCTCACTGAAAGAAACCTAATGAACTGTGTACTCATTTGTGATTCTTTATTACAACGTAATGAAACCAAACGATTTTTGAAGAAGCTGATAACTGGTGATGAAGAGTGGATCACATACAACAAGAAAGTGCGAAAAAGGTTGTGGTCAAAGACCGGTCAGGCTTCACAGACTGTAGCAAAACCCAGGTTATTTCGCAACAAGGTGATGCTGTGTGTGTGGTGGGATTGGAAGGGCATTATTCATAATGAGCTGTTACCACCAGGTAGGACCATCGATTCTGAACTCTACTGCAAACAACTGATGAGATTAAAGCAAGAAGTTGAGAGAAAGCGGCTGGAATTAATCAACAGAAGGGGTGTGGTTTTTCATCATGATAACGCTAGAGCTCACACATCTTTGGCCAGTCAGCAAAAATTAAGAGTTTGGCCGGGAGGTGTTTATGCATCCGCCAAATAGTCCTGACCTTGCACCTTCAGATTTCCACCTGTTTCGGTCTCTTCAGAATTCTTTAGGCAGTGTCAGGTTAACATAACGAGAGGACTGCCAAAACCACTTGTCGCAGTATTTTGATCACATGCCCCAAAATTTCTATTGCAATGGGATCATATCCCTACCTACAAGATGGCAAAAAGATAATGAACAAAATGGCACCTACCTACATACTTTAGTTAAATGTAAATAAACTATCAAAGAATGTTTTGAATTTTCTTAAAAAATGCAAAGAAACTTTTTCCTCAACCTATGAGATCTCTTTGTAATATTTTTAAAGGATATATTTTTTAGATTAAGATATAGGCTACATGAAAATATAGAATTAATTTAATGTAATCTGTAAGATGAAATTGTCCAAAATTTAAGGTCATTTTGTCAGAGAAAAATTTTTTAAACAATATTTGAAATATTTTAACTGAATTGAAATTTATTTAAGAATTACATTTGAGTTGAAAAGTATATTCAAGGATTCTACAAGCCAAGAACATAAATTATAAATAGTTTTCTGGCTTATTGTATTCTACTTTTCTTTTTTTAACTAATAAAGTTACAGTTTATAAGCTCAGAAAGTCTTCAAAACTTTGTTTAATAATAAATTGAGCATTACATTTTAAAAATGTTATTATAAAGAATCATACCTTCATTTTCCTCATCGATCTTCAGAGCTTTTGAAATGTACTCAAAAGCTTTACGATGATGGTGCTTCTGCTTGGCCAACAGTGGGTCCCCAGGGCCCACATTGTGTATGTGCGACATCTCTTCGTGGGCTATCTCAGTGGACACCAAACCATCCTTTACCACCACTTCTAAGTTGCACTCGCCGCTCTTACGAGGCTTGTGCATCAACCGATGCGACGCCGAATACAAATATTTGAAAATTATGAATAACTGGTACAAAATTGAACGGAGTATGTTGAACAAAATAATTAGTGGGATAGAAACAACATAAAGATTCCTTTTGTGGACCGAAGGTTGCGAGCCATTTCGCAACGTTGAACCTTTCGCTAGGTCTGCATCTGTCTTTTTGCACTTGCGGTTCGGGGATCTAGTCGTTTTACGCGATATACGACCACCATTGGAATCGTCACCCGAAACCATCAAGAACACTAGCACCCCGACTTATTCAACACCAAATCCCATACACAAACAAAGAAACGCGCGTTTAATCTACTGACTAATCTAAAAACACAGCAGCGGGCGAAAGAAAATCGTGATTTACGAATGTATTGACACAATTTTTGACAGTTGGCCTGTTGGACACAAAAAGTGTTTACTACTAAAGTAGTAGGATTTGGATTATTTGCAGCAACTAAAGTGTCACGAGTGAGTATTTAAGAACAGAATATTTAAGAACAGTACTCTCTAAACTAAAGGCCTGTTTTCACTTTGATTAGTGATTAGTGCAGGTGATGAGTGCAGGTGCTTAGTGATTAGGAGTAAACTCGTGTGGACAGCGATTGATTAGTGCGAGTGATTAGTAACCTGCGTAGTAAAGTGATTAGACGCGGGTTCTATTTTTTTGCGAGTGGACTGCGAGTAGCCACGTCCCGCGCGCCCTCCCTTTTCCCTCACTCGCAGCCTGTCTGCACTGCGCTGCACTACACACGTCTGGACAGCAGTGTTTAGTGTTTAGCGTTTGGCGTCGGACGCTCGCTTGTGAATTAAAAACTGAATTTACTAAACACAGCCACTTGACAAAATTGGACACTTCTTGCACTACACACCTGCGCTAAACACTCGCAATTACTAATCACCTGCACTCGCACTAATCAAAGTGAAAACAGGCCTTAACGCTTAATTGAAGAATAGCAAAAAGGTGGCAACACAAAATAATCTATCAAAAGTATCACATACTGTGAGTATCACAACACAATTCACAAATAAAATAAAAAAACAATTTTAAATAGTAGGTAATTGAGGTTTAAGTCTGGTATTACTAAACCTTAAGGATGTACGTAAACACCCGACTGTTTCACTTGGCAAAAATGAAATAATTGATTATTTTAGATAGGTATCATATAGAGCTATTTACTTTACTGATAAAATAAAATATTTGATTTGGTTTGAACTAACTTATTCAATTGAATGGTAAACTTGTTGTTGTGGTAAACGTTGCGCTGCACTAGTGTCAATGTCATAATAAGCTGGCTGTCTTTTTTTTAAAGAAGATAGAACGGACGAATAGTAACTAAAGCTATAGAAACCGGACTAAAATAGCAACACTCATTCATCAGTTCGTACTATTTTAACTAATGAACCTAAGTGATGTATTGGAAAGAGATCGGTTGTGCCTTTTCTTTCGTTATTTCGAAGGTGTCACCAGATTTGTGACGTCATATTTGAGGTAATGTAGTGAGTGACTTTATAAAGGACTCAAAGATTTTTTTTGATCACCGATTATCTGATGACCGTTTGACATAACAATACAAAAAATAAAAACTAAGTGTCAACCATTTGTCGCACTCCAACCTCCTTTTCTAGCCATAAGATAGAACGGAACTAAACATAGTTGCACGATTTTTATTTTAGCCATCCTTCTATAGCTTTAGTTATTGTTCTGAGCGTAAAACATTACCTCAGAATAATACCTAACTAAAGCTATAGAAACCGGACTAAAATAGTAACACTCATTCATCAGTTCATACTATTCTAACTAATGAACCTAAGTGATGTATTGGAAAGAGATCGCTAGTCCCTTTTCTTTCGTTATTTCGAAGGTGTCACCAGATTTGTGACGTCATATTTGAGGTAATGTAGTGAGTGACTTTAAAAAGGACTCAAAGATTTTTTTGATCACCGATTATCTGATGACCGTTTGACATAACAACGCAAAAAATAAAAACTATGTGTCAACCATTTGTCGCACTCCAACCTCCTTTTCTAGCCATAAGATAGAACGGAACTAAACATAGTTGCACGATTTTTATTTTAGTTATCCTTCTATAGCTTTAGTTATTGTTCTGAGATCCTGATAGTGGCACTTCACATGGCTATTTGTATTCGCGTATTTGCCATATTTGGCAAATAATTGCCCTACAACACATGGCACATTAGCTTTAGCACAGTTTAGCAAGCATACAGTTGCGCATCGAAGGTGCTTTCGCAGAGCAAGGGAGGGGAACCCGAGGGAAAGCGGGCGCTGCGGCGAGTGTACCACAATAGTGTTGCAAAATAATCGGCTATCGATTAATCGATTGTGTTCACCCAGAATCACTCGTACTATCGATTAGACTATCGATAGTATCGTTTTTCTCGATATAATCGATACTATCGATGTCAATTATACAGCAATACTATCGATTATAATCGATTAATCGACTATGATTGTCTAAATGCCCAATATAATCGATTATATCGATAGTATCGATAACGGTTATTATAGCAATATATCGACTTAATCGATGGTATCGATTTAATGGATTTAATCTAACATTGGTTTAGATTATATTGCTCCTGTTACAGATATGTGCAATATATCCATAGCCCATCGTGAAACGTTACAATGAAAAACTTGAACACTATAAAATAACTTTTATTATGTTTGCTCATACTTACTCATATAACTAATCGTTGCAAAGGCATGCGATACTATCTAAACCAATGTTAGATTAAATCGATCAAATCGATACTATCGATTAAGTCGATCATATTGCTGTAATAATTGTTATCAATACTATCGATATAATCGATTATATTGGGCATTTAGACAATTATAATCGATTAATCGATTATAATCGATAGTATTGCTGTATAATTGACATCGATAGTATCGATACTATCGATAGTTTAATCGATTGTATGGGTGATTTTGGGGCCCATCTAATAATCGATTATAACCGATGTTCGATCGATTATGCGGTAACACTATACCACAAACAAGCGCAGTTTGTGGTAGCTACCGTGAAGTGCAGCCACGTGCGCATACTGCGTGTTTTAAACGTTTTTTGAATTTATGTTCAGTGATTCCTATTGAATATAATGGTGCAAACACGTTGTTCTGTATACGGTTGTAAAACGACGTCGAAACACAACAAAAATTTAAAATTTCATAGATTTAGATGACTAAATAGTTTCTTTTATCTTTTTATTTTATTTATTTTGCCAACTTCTCATTGATTAATAATGAATGTTTTTACAACACATACCTATTAACTAATACAATTACAAATATCAAATTCTAATTCGTCACAAACATTACAATTTTCACTTGTTTTTATTTCGTATATCTACAACAGCCTCCATAAATTTTATTAGGCTATTTCTGTGTTTTTTATTCTCAATTATAAATTGAATCGAATTTTCGTTAACGAGACTATCTATCTTTTGCTCTAGTTTTTGTTTCGCCTTGGTGTTTATTGGGCATTCTGTTATTAGATGTAAGATGGTATAGATAGCATCTGTATCAGAGTTGCACAACGGGCTCTCCTTATTAAATAGTTACTTCGTAACTCTAACTCCAACCTAGCGGGTTTTTCTAGTGTAGGTAAGTACCTATATGTATTCTTTACGGCGCAAGCTGTTGCAAAAAGTGTAATCATTATGTTTACAACTTATTGGAGTAGTTGGGACGTCGGACACAGAAAGAGTAAGTATTTGTCTAATATCCAACTGTTAAGATTTATTTAAACCAACAGAAAAAGAGGAGGTTTTATATTCACCTATTTTTTAGGGTTTATATTTAAGATTTAGCTTATTTTGGCTTGTTTTTTTTTTCATTTATTAAGCAATCTGAATGCGAATTCAATATATTGTTTTGATAATATAAAATTGAAATCTAAAAATAAACCTTCACGTTAATTTAGCAGTGCAACATTTGAAAATATGTATATAGTTTATTCTTGATAATAAATTATTGTTATAAAATTTTTAAGTTTTTTTTTTAATTTTTTGATTATTTGATAGGTATCGAATTTTGTG
The DNA here is from genome assembly GCA_947562085.1 of Eudonia lacustrata. Classification (NCBI taxonomy): domain Eukaryota; kingdom Metazoa; phylum Arthropoda; class Insecta; order Lepidoptera; family Crambidae; genus Eudonia; species Eudonia lacustrata. Next base: position 5,198,439 of record OX387326.1, on the reverse strand, counting down.
ACAACCATTGCATATCGGCGAACGATTGCGTAGATACCTACGCGGACGGCGGCATCGCCCCACGTCAAAGGCGATGCCCTACTGTATGAAATGGTAATACTGTGGCTTTAGTTAATGTTCTGAGAACATTACACAAAAAAAAAAGCTGGCTGTCAGGGACAATTATTAAACTCAGCTGGTCAAGGTCAGAAACTTCTTGGCGGGAAAGTGAAGAGTCATGTCTGCGGTTTTATTTTCTAAAATTTGTGTTATGTCGAATATTAATGTGAAATAATGGTGGATTATTAACCGTTAAGTGTTCGTGAGTATTGGCAAATGAAACAAAAGAGTGTAGCCGCAACATTGAATGACAAAATTGACAGATGACATTGTTTTGCTCTTTAGTTATTGTTCTGAGGTTTTGCTTTTTGTCTCTGCTTGTGTTTTTATCTCTGAATAAGGAATCCTATGGAAATGCCATACCTACGAAAAAAACGTGTATACCTATTAGGTATTACCGCAGCTAAACATGGCGGCTTAGTGTTGTACACTTATCGCTTTCATCATTTATCTGTCGATAAAACTATCGATGAAGCTTGTTGATTCCGTACTGAAGGCTATTTTGACATTACCTTAGTCATAGTGGGTTTTAAATGTTTTAATATTTTATCTCAGTATTAGTGGAGATATATACATGGTGGAAAGAAATGATGGGCCCTGGAGGAAAACTACCTTAAATCCTTTAGTAAGTTTAATTTACATAAAGGAAACATTTTTTTATTTTTAACAAGAAACAAAAGTGGTTTTCAAGATTTTTTAATTTGCTTGATTTACTTCGCCCGAGAATCAAACCGGCTAAAAAAATAAATAAATAATAACTCTCTATTTATTGTACTAATCGATAGCATTAAGTATTTTTTAGGATAATATTTCTCTAATAAATATTTAGTCCTTGAAATAAAAGAAACGTGATTTCATACGAAGTATAGTCGACCATCAAATTGCTTTATCACTTTTGACAAAAACTTCCATTACAATAAAATGTCGCTAAGGCTCATTGTCAATAATGACAACGTATCTGTCACTTGGTCTTTTAAACAAAAATAGAACGTTGTTTTAATATATGCAAACAAAATTCACTTCTAAGGTGGTAAAGCAATTTCATTGTCGACTATACATGAAAACATAAAAGAAAATTTTAGAAAATCTTTGATTGAATAGAATAGAATAGAATAGAATAGAATAGATTTTTTTTATTCAAAACCACTTAAAATAATGTAAATACATAGACAAAATACTTAGGACTAGTGGTGTTGAAACGGTCTCCACTCAGCATAGTGTCGAGATACCTGGTTGGCACCCCGACGCTGATCTTCCGTGGAAACCAGAAAAACAATAAGATAAATAAATAAATAAATAAAAGGAAGGTGACATCACTGCACGCCAGCGCCATCAATCACATCAAATCAGATACATTGTTAAAGCTCTAGTTTAAATAAAATCGGAAATGCAAAACCTTGAAAATATTTTACTTATCATTAGAAGGCATCAATACTACCTATGGGGTTAACTTTTGGATATGTAAAAGATATTCCTTAAATTTACGTTTGAAAACTGGAACGCTACACGAACTTCTAATCGGTGGAGGAATGTTATTCCAACACTTCGTGGCCGCGTAGCGAAAGCTGCCACGAAATGCGGCTGTACCAGTTTTGGGACACACTAGACGAGTAGCTTTTCTAAATGGTCGACATGAAAACTTAAGTTTTTTGTAGAGATATGACGGGGACTTATGTTTTATAACGCCAAACAAAAGACATGCAAAGTGAAGTGAGCGCCTTGTTTCCATTTTCATCAAATCATTTTGATTTAGGTATGGAGTGACGTGAGCCCTACGCGGTATAGGAAAGCAGTAACGAACGCAAGCATTCTGAACTCGCTGGATAAGTCGCTTAGTATTACCCAGCAAGCACTCACCTATTACAGTATCAGCATAATTTAGCCTAGAAAGAATCAATGACTCGCACAAATAAACTCTAACATCAACATTCAAAAATTCACGAATCCTGTACAAGACTTTCAGCCTGTAAAAACAACCCCTAAAAACTTCAACAACATGACTGTGAAACCTAAGCCTACCATCCATCAGGACACCCAAATTTCGAGCTACATCTACTTTATTAATAAATTTATCTTAAATTTTTATATTAGGACAAAAACTATTTATTCCATCTATTTGACATTTAGAACCTAGAATTAAATACTTTGACTTTAACGGATTGAGAACCAGATTATTAACATATGACCATTTAGATACGCGCTTCAAATCTTCATTTAGTTTACAAACAGCTTCAGGAGTATTTTTCGGCTGACAAGACGTGTAAATTTGGAGATCATCTGCATAAATATGAAAGTTACAGTTACGTATGCAGCCAACAATGTCTGCACAGTACAGCATAAACAGAACTGATCCCAGTATGGACCCTTATGGAACTCCGCGACCGATAAAGGCAGGATCAGACCGATTAACCATACCGTCGCCACTGCGGGTCTCAACCCGCTGGGATCGCCCACTGAGGTAGCTAGAGAACCATCTTAAAGAGGTACCATGTACACCATAAAAAGCAAGTTTGCAGTTCTGTATCTTTTTAAAATAAAAGAATGTTACCGTTGAGTAAAATAATCTAGCTGTTCTAGCTAAAGGATTTTAGGGTAGTTTCCCTCCAGGGCTTTCTGCCTTCCTGTATATAATTATATAGTATGGTACACCGGTACCCGTGCAATGGAGATATTGAGAAGGATATTGTTTGGAATAGGTACTGAAAAATAAAAATAAAATTCGTATTTATTTATTTATATTAATTCGCTTTTCAATATTGTTACGGGCAACTTATGAAATCTAGTCACTATGAATAAAAGCCGGCCCGTGTACATAAGCTCCATAGCAACTGGGCAATGTAATTAAAACGCATAATTAGTCACTTTTCCCCGTCCAAGTGAATAATAACCACCCTAATTGATAATTGAGGTAGGTACATGTCATTTTGGTTAATTATAAAATACAAGCCTTTGGCTTTGACTAATTTGTCTTAATATTAAGTCTTTTGGCCGAGCGCACTGTTCTAGAAGTATGCAGTTTTCGTGAGTCATCAGATTTTTTTCTTTTAGCTCCTTAATAACTTCTTTAAACTTTGCCATTTTAATTTTTTGTCGACGGATAGTTTCATCCAAGCATTTTATTTTTTTCTTCTGATTAAAAACTTTCTCTTGTAATCGATTCAATTCCTTAAGCGCTTGATCCTGTAAAGAAAATACGTTTTAACTGTTATTGTAATAGGCAGGACTAATGAGTACATTTCAATTGCTAAATTGAACATTTAAATATATAATACAGAGAGCTTATGCTTTTTACAGAAAACTTGTAAGAGTGAATTCGAACACAAAATGCTAACAATAAAGACTAAAAAATTTATCTTGTGACTTTTTGCTTATAATTCGGAAAGTATTAACTTTATGTAAATAAACTTTTAGAGAAATTTAATTTTGTAAAATTCTCTATAACTTTACTTTAAGTATGTACTTCTTCAAATTTCCAATTGTTTCTCGTTCTATGAGAATTTATAATACAAGTAACAAAAATCAATTTACCTACTCCAATCACTGATAATCACTGAAATATTAAAAGAAATGTATATATTCTGCCTGTTTAAGGGTTAAACAAAAAAAATGTCATGTAATATTATTCTCACCTGTAAAAACAGAGATAGTACTGCATCATCTTATAGTTTATAATAACATCCAGTGTTCTGTTAAATGAGCTTTCATGAAAATGTAAGGAACATTATGTCAATGTTTTTTAAATCAGATCTTATATTTTTCTTGCCAATGATCACTAACCAAATTCCTTTTTAAGTTTGCTTTGTGGCAGTCTGAAAACAAAAAAATTACTTATAATAAATAATCAATTAAATCAGCTTTTATTTTCTGAAATTCCTTAAGTTTAGAAGGGGCTGTATACAAAAAAAGCCTTTCAAACTTCCAATATCGAACCGACTCTCGCACTCTCGTTATTGCATGTTTTAAAGAGTATCTGAATTTAATGTGGATAAATCAAACAGAAGTTCGCGCATTTCTGATATTGAATTGATAAATTTGAAACCAATGATCTAATGATATACTGAAGTCTGCAACAAATCGATAAATTGTGCGATACAACAAGAACATCACTACTAGTCCAAACAAATAGAATGTAAACAAAACCAAAATGCCAAATTCTTTGCTAATTTCTTCTACTTTCCTATAAGTTAGACAGAATACTATACTGGTCTTTACTTAGAATAATTTTAACTGTTTTTTTACCACTATCTACAGAATTAACAAGGTTTATCAACAGGTTATATAGCTTACCGGTGAAATGTTAAATTTGGTCGATTTTGGCTTATTATTGCACCATAATTTATTATGCTGCACTTATTAGGCATTACGCAGTATTGTTTTTTCACTTTATTTCACCACAATCACAGCACAATCTTAGAAATATCTTTAAAACTTAATTTTGTCAACAACGAAGTCGTAAGTACATCGCGTCACAATATGGCGGACACGGCACAGGGTTGTAGTCACGACAAAACTTGCCATTATAGCGAAATTGTTGTGTATAGAGTTGGCCTGTTTTTATTGCATACATTAGACAAAGACGCCATCATGTATATTATTTCGTCTTCTAAACTATAGCATAGCTAAGTATCTACATGTTGTTGTAGCATTTCCATATGATTCCTTATTCAGAGGTTTTTATAGAGGTTTTTATGTCAGGCAGAGGCAGAGATCTTTGTTTTTGTTTTTTATTCTTATTGTTTAGTTTTATAACTTAAAATGTTTGTAATGTTGTGTTTGAACAGTTTTTTTATTTGTTTATCGTTTTGTGTTTTTGTTCCGTGTCGTCTCGTCGACCTCTAGGTCCCGCCAGAATACCAGCAATGCAGCGGCTGTTGTCGTTGTAGCCTATGCTGAGGCTGGGGCCTAGTTGGCCACACTAAATGTAAATAACCTACCTATTCTTAAACTTTTTTATTTATTTTTATTTTTATTTTATAATGTCATGTACAATCTGTTTGTGGTCAATAAAATGTTTTCTATTCTATTCTAACGGCACTTTTCAATTTCACTTAATGCTCTAAAGATAGGTATGCACAAGCAGGCATATTTAAAAAAAAACGTCTCGGAATAAAGCATACTTACTTGAATACTTTTGTCCTTCCTCTATATAAAACTAAAACGAAACGCAATCTGTCAAACAAAAGTGTCAAGATATGAGTCAACTGTCAATTATTTGACAGGTCTATTCAGTTAGCTAGTTCTTAGAAAAGTTGGGGATCGATTTTTATTTTCTTTCTTACTGTTGTACGTATCGTATTGCATCAGCCTCAGTCAGGTTTTGCCTACATTAAGGTAATTAATTTTTAAAGGCCCTAGCCTGCTACCTTAGACAATCCATACACTGTAAGACAGTTTAGATACGTGGACGTATAATCTAACCTCAAAAGGTTTGATACCGCAACATATTTTAGTCTTTTTACACAACACGGTCGTCCTTTTTAGTTTATAAAAAATATTATATACTGTTAGCAGCTGTAATGACAAAACAATAATATATACCCACTAAGATTGCAACAAAAAGACCTCCACCAAAAAGATTTTCATCTACAGTTGAATGATAAACAGAAAAATTATTTTCATGATGAATGAACGCGTTTCAGATAATGGCTGAGGAACAATTAGAAAATTTGGCAATCAATGAAGTAGCAATCAATGACGAAGATGATGTTGTGGATCCATGGAATGTTGCTAGCAAGTCTGAAACAGGGATAGACTATGACAAGTTGATCAGTAAGCCATCACATAATCTGACCAAAAACTAATTTAAATGTGTTAAACTCAAGCAAATTAAGTAATAAAGCATTTTAGTAATCAGAATTATAACAGACTTTGTTTATTCATGGAATGATAAAGTTAAAATGTGTATTCTGATAAGTATAATAAATTCAAATTCAAAATATTTATTTGAAGTAGCTCGGTTGGATTTAGATTCTAAACTTAATCTAATACTTGAAACTCCTAAGAAGTATTTAGGACCCCACTCAGTATATTAAGTTGCAGTTTCAAGAGAGGTTTCACTCATGCATGAGTACAAATAAGTGAATTTTGGGCTTTTCCTGGACAGTATCAACATGATAAAACTTTGTCAAGTTTTATTATGAAAGAAATTTTGTGTAAGTAATTATTTATTAATAGTGCAATCATTTTGGAAACCTTTTCAGAGAGATTTGGCAGTCAAAAGATTGATCAGCAATTGATAGAAAGATTTGAAAAAGTCACCAGAAAAAAAGGTAAATACAATTACTTTTGAAAAAGAAATTAAAATAAAATTAAGAATAAATATTGTTGTCTAATAAAATTTTATGAATATTATTGTTAAAAATATTATTATAATTATTATCTCTTTATTTATTTTTTTACATATTAATTTACATTTTTAAATATTTTCTAAAAAACAAAACAGACATTTAAAAATATAAAAAATAGGGGTCCACCGGCATCGGGACCAGGGTCCAAACTACCGGTGATTAGGGCTCCAGAGACAGGAACCTCCTCTTATTATTATTATTATTATTATTTTGACAGGCAAGCAGTTGCCACAACTGATAGTGCCTGTATCCTGATAATATTAAATGAATGTTGATGCTTTTACAATACTAAATTTTAATTAGAGTTGTTTATAGTCTTCTATTGAAAGCAAACTATTTCAGCACATCATTTCTTAAAACGGGGCATATTCTTCTCGCATCGAGACCTGCATATAATACTAAACCTCTATGAGGCTGGCAAGAAGTTCTTCCTTTACACGGGCCGTGGTCCGTCTTCGGAGAGCATGCACATCGGACACATGATCCCATTTATGTTTACTAAGTAAGGAGTTCTAGTTGTTTTTAATACTTGTTTATGTACCTATATATTTTTATATCCACAACTGATTTAATATTTCCTTGTGCAACTGATATAAAGTAGTATAGTATGCTGTTACCACAGCTGGCAAATGACTGAATGCTTAATAATTTGACATAATGCTAAATTGTTGTATTCCAGGTATGAAATCTGGAATACAACAATGTAGCAGTTGCTTGGCCGCAGAAATATATATGAGTCTGGTTATGTGTGGGAATCCTGCTATGATGAGAAATACTTTGTGTTATGCATTGTTGCAAATTAAGTGCCCTACTACCATAATATTATCCAGTTTCTTCTAGGACCAAAGACTCGTAACTTAATAAGGACTAAAGGCTTGAGATAACTGCATTTTTTTAAATTAATTAGCATGATTGCACAGTTTTTAACGTAAGTTACGGACTGGGCCTGCATGGTGGTTTATGGCCTATTCTCCCTAAATGAGCTGGCAATGATGATTATAATATTAGTTCCTCATTTCTCTTCAGATGGCTACAAGATGTTTTCCAAGTGCCATTGATTATCCAACTGACGGACGATGAAAAAGCTCTGTGGAAGGACATCAAGGTGGAGGATGCTCGCCAGATGGCTTTCAATAACGCCAAGGACATTATTGCAGTAGGCTTTGATCCGAACAATACATTCATATTTAATGACCTAGACTTCATTGGGTAAGTTGGTATAATTGCATAAATATTTTTAGGAGAACAATAAATTTTATTGTTTTAAAAGTAATAAATCTAAATTTATTTTCTTCAGTTTATCAACCCAGCCCTAGAAAGGGTTAAGCATGCTTTATTTATACTTTCTCAACTAAAATTTGCCATTTGATTTAGTATAAAATACGAAATATTAAGTAGATACTTGTGTTATTTTACTTGAGCTCTTGTAGGGTTCGTTATATTAGTAAAAATTTACAAATTAGTTTGAATTTGGATGTTGTACAATATTGTACCATGTTTTTCCCAACAGCCAATGTCCAGCGTTCTACCAAAACATGGTGCGGATACAGAAGTGCGTGACCTTCAACCAGGTGAAGGGCATCTTCGGCTTCGGCGACTCTGACGTTATCGGCAAGATCACCTTCCCGTCCATAGAGGCGGCGCCCGCGTTCTCAACCTCCTTCCCGTTCATATTTGGAGACAAAGTTGTAAGTTTATTCTTATTAGAAGTGCTCATTATTATTTTATTAGATGTAAGTAATTAGTATTTTTTAGTTAGTATTTTATTCAAAATATACCTAAAAGAGAATGGGCAAGTTGGTCTACCTACTCAGCACCAACAAGCCATACATCAATGAAAAGGGCACCTTAAGAGATGCCCTTTTCATGACAAAAAAATGAAGAATACGTTCTTCATTTTTTTGTATGACCGCAAATGTGTAGCATATGGGGTTCTTTGTGAAAATGTCAAAAATAATTGCAGAGTGTAGTTTCTCCTTCGTTATATTTTTAGAGCAGACTTTACATTTACTGTTCTATATTACGACAGGGTTTTGCGAAAGAGAGGGCAAGGAGTGGTGTAGGGTTCAAATTCCCAACGCAAGCGCAGCCCATATAACTGCTAGCTCCCCTCCCCGTGCCGCGCTTGCTTTGTCTCATTCATGTGCACATGTCATATTAATCTTGTGGTACTTGTGCTGGGCTCGCCATCAGGAAGGTTTCACACCGCCAGCTGCCCATCTGAATAATGTTATTGTGGATACTAGCATCGATACCGCAATTATAATATTATGTAATAAATCACCGAATTTATATTTTTTGTTTGTTGTTTTTCTTAATTCTGCCAGCCCCTGGTACTTTTACGCTAATCGTTATTAGTTTATTAACATGTAATCTTTTTATTAGCATAGATGGCTTTAGTGCTGAGTAGGTAGACCACAGTTCATATATTTTGCCCGTTCTCCTTTGTTTTGCGATTTTGTAGCTCCCACTTATACATTAAGTTTACATTCCGCCTTAAGTTGGCTGGAAGAGATCTTTTTTAGATATAAGTTCACCTTTCCTTAATATTGTTTTCTTCATTTTTTATGTTTTTGTTTTATAAAGAATATTATAAAACTAATTGATATAATAACTAGCTGGCCGGCAGACCTCGTACCGCTTTGACAGTTTCCATGACAACAAAACAAACAAATCATTTGTCCGCTTAAGAACACCCGTATCCCATGATGGACCCCTATAGCAGCGCCGCCTACCGGGTCCAATTGTAAATCTAAACCATTCTCGAATCCACTTGAACACACACAGAAAATTTCATTCAAATCGGTCCAGCTGTTTAGAAGGAGTTCAATAACATACACACGCACTGAAGATTTATATAATTATACTAGCTGACCCGGCGGACTTCGTACCGCCTTGGCAGTTTCCATGACAACAAAACAAACAAATCGTTTTGTATTGGAAAATGAAATTGTCATTTAGTATTTTCAGTTACTTATTATTTATGTTTCTCACCGTTTAAACCTTCCCTGAACTTCCACAAATATTTTAAAATCAAAATTAGCCAAATCGGCCCAGCCATTCTCGAGTTTTAGCGAATCAAACGAACAGCATTTGATTTTTATATATATAGAAGATAGAATATGTATACGTATTACTCTATCTTTATCTATCTATCTTTTTATATATGTTTATTTTTATACGTATGTGGGAAGCCCGAGACACGTACCTATAATATTCAATGTATTTAGAACTATTTCACGTTGCATTCAACATTGCTCTAATTGAATTCTGGGATCTTAGAGCTTGTTTTTTTCTTTTCAGTTTTTTTTTTGTCATCAGGGCAGGCAGTGTATATCGAATTTTTTCAATGCAAAGCCCGGGTTTGTTAGTTATAGGATATTTGCAATATATGCATGCATTGACTGAGGCCTATGTCCAGCAGTGGACTCATATGGGTCGATAATGATAATATTATTCAGACAGAATTAATTTTTTCGTATTTATTTGTTGTATTTTTGTATCGGATTGTTTATTATAAGCTCTCGTGTGCCGTCCAGGTGCCGTGCCTGATCCCGTGCGCCATCGACCAGGACCCGTACTTCCGCATGTGCCGCGACGTGGCCGCGCGCCTGCGCCTGCCCAAGCCCGCGCTCCTGCACGCCACCTTCCTGCCGGCGCTGCGGGGCGCGCAGCACAAGATGTCGGCCAGCGACGACAACTCCTCCATCTACCTCAATGACTCGCCCAAGATCATCAAGAACAAGGTAATTGTATGCTTCAAAATAGGAACTGCCACGTCTGTTTTGCCGCCGACGGGTGAGGTGGAGACTTTGGCCTTTGGCCCCTACCTACCTAGCGTTGCCTGACATTTGCTGAGTTGGAAATTCGATGCCACAATATTGTCGTAGACTATTAAGTGTTAATTTCTTTCGTGTGTTTCATTCCCAATTTAAAATGGTAAGATATAATAATTGCTATGCCCTAGCTTATGCAGGGTTCATGTATTAAGGTTCTGAAAAATATTATATTATCTTTTATCTACACTAATGTTGTAACATTCTACTTATGTTTCCAATACTTGACTTATAATTACTACTGTTATAGCGCAGACAACAAAACACTCAATTTAAGCAATTTCACATGATGGTATAATATCCACATCGATATCGTAAAATCTCATTATAACATCAATAAAACGCGACCAATTAACCTGGCGAGCCTTATGTCAAAATCCTCATACAAGTTGTATAAAATTTTGATATTAGGCTGGCTTTTGAAAACAGTTGGGTTATACGTGAAAACTTCGTCGAAACTACTAAACTTACATACACAAAACTCTTTGGTAAGATCTTGTGCCAATTAAATAAAAAAAGAACAGCGCGCGCTCGCTCCTGATTGGCCCTGCGCGCGCCGCTGCGCTCTCATTGGTTAGATTTTAATGGCGGCAAGTTCACTGTGACAATACACGTACGCGTGAATTTAATGTTTCGCAATGTGTTTTGTTTTTAAAATACAAATTAAAAGTTAAAAATGGACAGCGACCATGATATTTGTACGCCTCCGGATATTCTAGAATTGGCAACAAAAGTAACTCACAATCTTTTGCCAGAAAAATCTAGAAAATTACCTATATGAAAAAGAATATAATAACTTTTTGGCATGGAAGATCGAGAAGAAAACTACATCATTTTCTGAAAATGTCATTCTTGTGTATCTCAAAGACCTCTCCGACAAATTCAAGCCATCTTCTATGTGGGCTGAATATTCTATGCTCAAGTCCACACTGAGTATCTACAACAATATTGATATCACGAAGTATTCAAAAGTCATAGCGTTCCTGAAACGCAGTTCAGAAGGACACAAGGAAAAAAAGTCCTTGACGTTTACATCAGGTCAAATAAAGATGTTCCTGAAAGATTCACCAGATATTTTGTATCTTTTTGAAAAGGTAAGTGTATTTTAGTTCTGTTATTTAATCTACCTAGTACTTACGTACTACACACGCAAGTTATCTAGACACTCCGTTTAAGCGCTTTGTGTATAAATTAGGTAGTAGGTACCTACACTTTACTACTTCATAAATCATAGTTTTTGCCTTGGCTATGTACCTCAAGCTTATTATATCGTTTATTGTTACAGGTTGCACTAATCTTCGGCATAATGGGGGCATGCCGAAGGCAAGAGCTATACAACATCCAGTTCGATGAAGTCTCTAACATAGACGACAGTACAATCATGGTGAAAGTTTCGAAAACAAAAACAAAAATAGATCGTTCTTTCGTTGTGACGGGCAACTGCTATGCCGTATGTAAAAAATACATGGAACTTCGACCCACCCCCTGTCGAAACCCTGCCTTTTTCTTGAGCTATAGATCGGGGAAGTGCGTCGATCAAAGAACTGGTATTAATAAATTTGGTGCTCTGGGAAAAACTATCGCAAGTTTTTTGAATCTGCCTAACCTAGCGTTCTACACGGGGCATTGCTTCCGGCGCACCTCGGCGACCCTTCTCATAGATAGCGGTGGTGATTTGACTGCACTGAAACGACACGGGGGGTGGAAGTCTTCTACTGTGGCTGAAAGCTACATTGATGAGTCTTTAATGAATAAAATTCAAGTCTCAAATACGATCTTGAACAGTATAGAAAACAAGACGAATGAAGTAATTATAAATATTCCAACTCCGTCTACGAGCTCTACTGCTTGCCCCGCGACCGCTACAGCTGCTGGATCAATAATTAACATTAACTTTCAAAATTGTACCATCCAAAATTTGAACAATTATTATAAATAAACTATTGTCAGCTTTTACTCTTGTTGTTTGACTAATTGCATTAGTGAAGATAAAGTAGTGTATGCAACTGCACATAACACGGGTATTAAAATACTCGTTACTATTATGAAACTCGCTGCGCTCGTTTCATAAACTCACACTCGTGTTTTAATACCCTTCATTATATGACAGTTGCATAAACTACTATTATATGTAGGTACCACTACCACATGTGTAATAAATAAACTATTTGAATTTGAATTTTGGTTATTCTATTTGTTATATTCTCTGGTGTAAAAACCTTCCAACCGCTTTTCACCAGGCGAACCGTATGCTGCTCAGTAGCATAATATAATATACATATAATGTCTTGTCCTGACTGATTCATCATCGCCGAGCCGAAACCGCTGAAGCTAATAAGATGAAATTTAGACTGTAGGTTAATTAAGTGACGTAACCAGCCACTAAGAATTTTACGAATATCATACTCTAAGGGGGTGAAAGTTTGTATGAAAGTCCGTCAGTTTTGAAGTAAAATACATGAAAATTGGTATTTGGCTTTTAGAAAAGAAATAAAGAATGACTTGTCTCAGGAATTTTGTTTATTTTTCTTTAAAAGAGTAAAAAAGGGAAGAGGGTGTTTTTTGGGGAAATCTTTATTTTTAGGTAATAACTATAAAAATGAATAATTTAATCGATGTATAGATTTTTCAATATAAATAAAGAATGACGTGTTTAAGCATTTTTCAAAAAACCTCCCCTAGAGAGGTGAATGAGGGTGGAAAGTTTGTATGGAAATTGCGCGCAAAACATCACGCGTTTACTGATTTGTACACTTGTGAAGAAACAGAACAAACATAGTTTGCCCACGTGAGTAAAGCCGCCAACAAAAGATAGTATATATACGAGTACATACACACACAAACATGCATACATACTCTCACGTCTATTACTCACTGAGTATTACACTTTGAGTCGTACTCGCTATTAGTGACGCGACGCCACATTTAGCACAAACAAAATAGCAATCCGAGGTGAAATAGAGTAAGTAAATAATACATATACCTTTATTTAAGAAACACAAATTAATTTTCTCGGCAGATCAACAAATATGCATTCTCTGGCGGGCAGGCCACAGTGGAAGAGCACAGGCTGAAAGGCGGCAACACAGACGTCGACATATCCTACCAGTACCTGACCTTCTTCCTGGAGGACGACGAGAGACTGGCCGAGGTGAGAGACTAGCCATTATACGAAATGACCGGAATTCGGTATAACGTCCAGACAATAAATAGTCTTCGGACATTCATAAAAGTGGAACGTTACGATAAAGAAAAGTGTGACTCTAGTAAATCCGTACCTACCTAACATTATTATTTTATAATCGCCTATCTACAATTACGGGCATAAACATGTAAACAATGTAACTCTTAATACAATGGAATAAGAGTCAAAAGTGTTGTTAATGCTCGTGTCAATACATGAATAGCATATGGTTGAATTGGGTTATTATAACCCACCACGCTGGCCCAATGCGGGTTTTTGGTTTTTTACAACTGCCATTTTTTGACAACAACCGGAACTATAGGCTTAACATGACATGTTAAGCCTATAGTCCCGGAGGAGCATGGAGGAGCTTGGTCACCCATCAAGTGACGCGGCGTTGCGAAGGTTACTTAACTTGCAAGGTCACAACTGCACGCTGCGCTGCGCTGTCGAGATCCTCTTATCGATAAATTATAAAATACATATAATTAAACAAACTAATAAATCTATATTTATAAAATATAGTGAAAAAATTAAACGCCTACCCGACCCAGCCAGGAATCGAACCTGGGTCTTCCGCAATCCGAGCGGCTGCATTGACCGCTATGCTACCGGGAAGGCTGACGTAAGAGCTGAATTTTGTCACTGCTTTTTAATTTTTTTGAGTGCTAATATCTATCCAACGGTAATTGCATCATGCTATTCAGTGCAGCAATTAGCACTTGAAAATAAAAAGTAACAATTTAATAAAACTATATTAATAAAAATCAATTGCCACATGTATGTCAAGAGTATCACTTGAGTACAGCTCGACCGATTTGGCCGAATAATTTTTTGTTGTTTTTGAAATAGAAATAGAAATAGAAATATATTTATTTGCATAAGAGACACGGTATACAATATTGTTAAGTTATATACTAGTAAGGTACATGCGTGTTCTACCGCATACAAAATTTGTTGACATTAATTAATAATCCATCTAAAACAGCCCAAAAAAAAATTAAAATTAAAATTAACAATACCAAAATAATTAATTGTAATTGTCAGGACACAGTTTGAAAAGTTGTCGATGGGATACGGGTGTTCACTGAAGCGGAAGAAGTCGCGAGCGGATCACTTATAAAAAATATAATACTTAAGATCTTAAAAAAACCATACGTTTTTTTATTTAAGAAATATAACAAAATAAATAATATAAAAAAATATATTTAACAGGTGAAGAAAATGTACGAGTCTGGCGAGTTACTAACCGGAGAGCTGAAGAGGATAGCTATAGATACCATCACGCCCTTCCTGCAGCAGTACCAGGCGCGGAGGAAAACGGTCACCGACGAAGTTATGCAACAGTTCTTCAAGCTACGGAAAATGGACTTCTAACTCGATACTTTTTCAGTGCATTTTCTATTGTATTAAGTCAGCATTTTTATACTGTCGTACGTCGTACATTAAATACTCGTCGACTCAGGTCAGCCGCACTTTGGATGCGTTTTCGTACTAATTTGACTCGTACGAACATGTACGGATACGCACGATACATCCCGATCCTCCGACTACTATTGTGCTTACCTCGCACACTATAATAGGTAGGTGCGAATGAGTGTACGCGCGTATAGTTTCGACGTGCGAAATCAATCCCTACTTGTTCGGAGTTTTTTTTATTTAATTATAACTTAGTACGGTTAGCATATTTTTCGATTATTTGCTTTCGTACGAATAAACGTCACGTGACTGGAGTGTCAACCGTGAAAAACACATAAAGTTAATATACCAACGGAATAGAGCAACAAAGGGCTGAGCGACCCAGATGTCACCAGCAGCAACACTGTGATAAAAAGAGATGCGTGATGCGACGTAACGTAACAGAACTGTAGGCTTAGCCAAAGTAACAAATAAAACGATAGCGAAGTTCGAAAAGAATAAAATGTATGGGATTGACATAAGCCGCGCTAAATCACGTGGTCAATCTTATGTCAATCCCATACATTTTATTATTTTCGAACTTCGCTATCGTTTTCTTAACTTTGGCTATCGCCACTTTTTTGCCAACTGTTTGACAGTTCGTCAGCACTTATCCGCACGCTGAGAATTTGAGCTCTGTGAGTTTTTCTGATTTTACGTGAAATTGTGGATATTTTTGAGAAATAGTGCTTCAGAAACATGGTGACTTGTTCAGTGATTGATTGTTGTACAACACAGCGAAATAAACCCAAAAAATGTACATTTCACAGGTAAATTATTCCAAATCGACACATCCTGATCTAGTATTTAATGCCAATGAGCTTCGATTTTTAAGCACTAAGTGTGATAATTCTCTTCTATAAACATTTATTTATGTAAGAAGTAAAGATCGAATACACATAATGCAGAATTTACGAATATTTTTGTGTAAAGAAATAATTTTCGTTTTACACTAGGGCTGCATCAAGTTATCGATATTTCGTGTCCTCTGTCTATCACGCGGTAAACAAATATGTATTATTGTTGTTAAAGTACCTATATGGCGTTTAGATATGAATCACCTGGAAATGTAATCCCATTTAAGATAAAAATCACATTTAATAAAATCAGATGATTTAAAGGTACCTAATAGAAATATTTAAAAGTACTTAATATAAAATGTAATTAAGGTAATTTTGACTTACTTAGCCGATCCATAGGTATCAGTTTTTGACTGTTAGAATAGGTACTTTCATTAGTAATTAAAGAAATTTGACAGGACGGTTCTAGATATCATTCGTCATATTGATTTGGGTAAAAATTTAGAATATTTATGTGCGAATTTAATAGTAAGAGGAGGGGGAGGGGAGGGCTACTAGGTGGTACTCCCACACTGAGGAAGTACTATGGAGATATTTTCATTTGAAATTTTATCAAAATGGACCTCAAATTTACGGTTTTGGTATCCCAAGTGTCTGTTATCAGCATAGTTTCCGCAAGCAAATTGGAAGTGCACGTCTCCGGCGCTGCGGGAAGTGCAGCCCCTTCGCCCTTGCGTAACAAATCGCACTCGCCTACGCAGCATCGGCTTACTGGTCGCCTCCGGCCTCTGCCGCTCCGGCTTGCTTGGTGCCTGCGCTTTGTTATGGCGGGCGGGGGCTGAAAATTAATATGTGCAATAGAATCTCTGATTTTTTTATAATAACGTAGCAACCTCGTCTTATACACATTCGTGCATAAATATTCTAAATCCAAGCCTTGATTTGGGAAATCATTTTGTTTCTTTGGTTGTCCATTCATTCGATCAAGATCCACTAAATGTCACAGATATCTTATTATCAAATGTATCATTGAAACATATTTGCCTGATATATACATTTTTCAATTTCGTTTCGTACCTCAATCTTATGAGGTACGTAACGAAATTGAAAAATGTATCAAAGCTAACTTTGAGAAACTACTTAAACAAAATAATACTTTTCCGAGGGCAATGACTATTTAAAATATCTTCGGAATTTTTCTTAAAGAATCGTAGTTTCAGTCATGCGAAATCCAAACCCATCCTATTTTAGTATTAATATTATCGATATCTCTATTAATGTAAAAGACATGACACTTGCGTGTCAGTGATGTATGTCATGTCTTTTTACATTAATAGAGATATCGATATAATCATTAACAATTTTACACACACAAATGTCATCCTATTTCGGTTTCTTTTGACAGTTCGTGTTTGTTGCTCTATACTCTATTCCGTTGGTATAATATCTTTATGGAAAAACACAACCAATCTGCGCGTTCAATTCGTACGTTTAATAGGTATCGTATGTTTGCGTACTAGTAAAATTTTCACGAAAACGCTACCAAAATGCGGCTGGTCTTTGTGTATTCGAGTCGTTTATTGTAAACAATGTTTAACTGCTAAGAATACACGATTTATTTCGGTAACATAAATATATTAGGTCCTTGCCTATGAAATTGGCGTTTTGTATGAAGATTTTTTATATTTTTTTTTCATACTAACGTTTTTTTAATTTTCTTAGCATCTGTTTATTTTAACACTATAAAAATTGTAGAGTAGTGTGTTTGTTTCACTAGCTAAATATAGCAGACATAAAAAAGAGAAAAAATCAAGACCCTTCAAAGCTACAATGAAACAAAAGGACAATTCCTCGAACAAAAAAGTTAGTCAATATTTTTTTTTAAATTGGGCGATAAAGACACAAAATTAATAATCATTGTTATTATTGAAGCCTAAGTAACATAGTTCTTATTAAAGGTGTATAATAATATTAACAACCGGTATTGACTTTTAGAAGTAATACACCTGATAATAAGTGAGAAAAAAAAGGTCAATTTCATAGGTAAGGACCTATTACTCGTACTTCAAATTTCAATATTAGAAAAAACCTTTATTTGTGCGTATTATTTTTTAAAGTTTACGCGAACACTACACATTGAAATGAAACAACTTTTACGGATCTACTCGCGTTTATTTTACACTTAATGTTTATCCTGACGTTTCGAACCCTTTGCAGGTTTCATTTATTTATTTGTGCGATTAGAATTCCACTATGGAAAGTTTTAGATCGCATTTTTTTTTAAGTTTCTACTTACTCCTAGATCTCTGTATATTCTTTAAGTAAATAGTCCTTAATTTTCATTGAAATTGCCTTATTGATTTGATATATATTAAAACTTTGATTTTTGTATAGAATACTGAATTAATATGATTCTAACTCCATGACTGTATTGTAGGTTAAATGCACAAATTAAATGTCCATTAGAGCAATATATATGTCCAGCAGTAAACGACTTTTGGCTGATGGTGATGAAGATGAAGAATGATGATAAAGTGCAATACATGGCATAAAAGACATATACATACTAATTAACGATATAGGTATAATCAGATCATTTTCAAAGCTATTGAGGCTTCCAAAAGCTCTCACTAATTTGTGAGTTTTAAAAATGGATCGTTATCAAATTCACTTATAATATATTATAGCTTTCTCATTAAAACCTCTTGTAGTTTAGGGCGGTATTGAACGCAAGAGATCTCGTTAGATCCCTCTATCAATTCACCGGGGGGGGGGGGGGGGGGGAGGGGGGGGGAGGGGGGGGGGGCGATTGCAGAATATCACCAGTAATCTCAAAGTTAATAGTGACATGAAATGTATTGATAAATATAATATTTTTTGCATTGAAAACAATTTGATTATCAAGGTACTCTGTTCAAAAATATTGAGTGTCAAAAATGAGTTGTCAGTTACTTGAATAAGAATGAAAGAATAAATCGTAAATAACATGGCGTGATATATCACTGATAATAAGTTACGGTTATATATCATTTTACGCAATTTTTTATTATTAAACTTTGAAAACAGACAAATTGTTGAAAAAAATCCGCGAGCGGGGTTCGAACCCGCACATCATGACATGCCGGGTCAAGTGCACTAGCTTAGTTGGTAGTGCACCTGACCCGGCATGACATGGGGTGCGATTTTTTCTACACTTTAAAACGCCCCCCCTGGACCGTCTGCTCTCACAATGCATCCAAAAGAGTCGAATAGAGACTCATTACGAGAGCAGTCATTACCACGCATAACCACGAGCAGTCTAGTAGTGCCTAACTAAAAGTAATGGCGTTCCGTTATGAATATAATGTATAACGGGGTTAACGCAAACTCCTTAGTTTAGTTATCTGTCCTAGTAAGGACAAAAATATTTATGGATCGCTGTAATTTTAAGTACAATATTTAAGTGACTATTTATTGTGTTAGATTATTTGTATGTAATAAATATGTGGTAAAAGACATGTTGATATTTACATCTTATTGATTTTTTAATGAAAAATATTTAGTACTTTTTTGTTTTTCTGACTATTAAGGCGCTTTACAAACGGCGGGGCGGGCCGGGCCGGTCAATTACACCGCGAACGAGAGCGCAAAGGGAATCCTATACTATCAACGCACACAGAGGCCAAAAAAGACCGCGCCGCCGCGCCGGTGCTCGGCGGTCCTCCGGTCTTTATTGCTTCGCCGTCAAAAAGCAGTCTTTTTGACAGAATATTTTTGTCTTTTTTTTTTTGGGCAGTCCCCGCCCCGCCGTTTGCAAAGCGCCTAAATCAACGTTTTAATACAGGCACTTATGTGATCTATCTGTAAATTCATTGTTTCTAGCGGGAAGCGCCCACATTGTTTTTTTGCAAAAGTTATAATTGTAAATTTTATCTTATAAAGCCTTATTTATGTCGGTTTTATAATAATATCTATATGGATATTAAAGCATACAATTATTTATTGATTGATCGCTGTCGGAATAAAATCTGATAATGAATATACTTGCTTTGTTTAATTTCATTCAACGATTTAAGAAAAAAATATCCCTTGAAACACTTTCTAATTGAATTTTTGTTCGTTTCTGTTCATATTTGTCTGCAACATGCGTTGATTACGAGATAAAGCATTACACATACACACATTCCTTGCTCGAGTCGTATCCTAATTTTACCTAAATATGAAGGTATATTTGACCTTTCAGTATTCCTACTTCTATTAATTTAATGCTCATTATGGTTGGCCAAAAAAGTCTACGAATTTATTAATACTAATTGTATTCACGTCGCCGCGCCGCCGTAAAACTAGTAATTTTGTAATTTAAAATATTGGATGATTTTTGTATATTGCAGCATTTTTTAAAATATTGGTCAATTAGTTTCTTAGCTGCCTTGACCTACGCTAATTACCTAGCGACAGAAAAATAACCTACTGAATGTTTTAAAACTAACCTGCAATTAAAACGTTGTATTTTTGCTATCATTAGCGCAAGCCCACAACACTTTAATGAAATGTCATCTTTGAATAATTATGCAAACAAAAATTCAAACGCCAACTATGAATATCGTACCTGCGAGACCCATAAGATTGAAAACGTTATGAAAAATAATACATTTCTTATTCTATATGGTTGGAGGTCTTGTTCGATTGCATTAAACCCTTTTACTGGTGGTGGCAATATAGATTTTATAGATGCCACCATAACTTCAACCTTATGTAGTTGCAATAGCATCGAAAATAAAAAAATATATATTATGCTGTACCAGTCAAAGGTTTCATGATAATAATAATAAAACATTTATTTTTAGACAACAACAGATTATGTTAGTACTTAATACAAAAATATAAAATATATTTGAGGTTATTTATTGTTATAGGCTTCATAGTAATAATAATAATAAGCTGAGAAAGAGAAACAAATGAAATATCTCGACTTAGCTTACGAGGTTGTCGACATGTGGAATGTGGATTCGGCTGTCATCGTACCGATTGTTGTTACGGCCAACGGCCTGATGGACAAGAGCCTCGATCAACATCTAATGAGGCTCTCGTTAAGCGGCTGGATCAAGGGCTTGATTCAGAAGGCATTTCTCCTCGATACGGCACTTATTGTGAGGAGGTTCCTGTCTCTGGAGCCCTAGCCACCGGTAGCTTGGACTCTGGTCCCGATGCCGGCGGACCCCTATTCTTTTAAAATATTTTTAAATATTTTATTTATTTTGTTTTTAGAAAATATTTAAAAATTTAAATTTATATGAGAAAACATAAATAAACGCAATAATAATAATAGGTATTTATTTCAGAATAATTTCATAGAGTTAGTAATTACTTTTTTTGGTTTAAGCAAAGTAAAGAAATAGGTTTCATCGATTTACACATTTCAAATGTAAATCGATGAACCTATGATATAAAGCCGAGTCCAGTCTCCCGGCCACCATCCGTGAAAAGGTTCCGTATGCGTTATAGCAACAAAACGTACCCGTCTGATACGATACGTACCAAAACAAACAACAGCAAAACAATAGTTTGACACACAATAGTTCGGGGGCTCTATGGTAAAAGTAAAAATGCAGAAACACTTGTGTACACCAAACACTTTGATCCAATATGCATGACAATGGGGCCCAAGAGTGGTGACACAGTCCTCACTTAAAACTTGTCTTAGTTGCACGGCACACTTCAAGTTAAGTTTTAAAACAAATCTTCCTAACACACTTAGTTTATCACTTACAAGTAACTTAGAGTTAAGTGTTAGTTACGAAAGTGAGAGTGATTTTAGTTACATTAAAAGACAATGTACAACCAAACATATGACGACGAGTCGCCAATACCTCTGATAGCGAACTACACAGTCGTCAAAGAAGGGGAAGACGAAGAGAAGAGAGAAGCAGAAGAACGCGTCATTCTAGAAATAGGGCGGCAGGACGATAAGCCTCGGGAAGAGCTCACGTTCTCACACAAGAAGTATGACAAGACTATATCACACCACAGATCGTATGTGCTTGACGATTATGAGCCTAGAAGGATCACTTACTTTAGACCGCACGAGTTGGAACAATCTGGACATGACGGTAAGTGTACTATTATTTTATATCTAAATGTTTGTTTTATTTGTCGTTCGATCACGTTTTCGATGTTTTTGTATGGCATTGCAGCAGCACCTCCTGGTGATAAAAGATGAAAGACGTTGCTTCATAAATTCCAAAATAAATTCTCGTTTTTCAACCGACTCAAAAAAGGAGGAGGTTTCTCAATTCGACTCGTATATTTTGTTTTATCTACACTAATGTTGTAACATTCTACTTATGTTTCCAATACTTGACTTATAATTACTACTGTTATAGCGCAGACAACAAAACACTCAATTTAAGCAATTTCACATGATGGTATAATATCCACATCGATATCGTAAAATTTCATTATAACATCAATAAAACGCGACCAATTAACCTGGCGAGCCTTATGTCAAAATCCTCATACAAGTTGTATAAAATTTTGATATTAGGCTGGCTTTTGAAAACAGTTGGGTTATACGTGAAAACTTCGTCGAAACGAGTTATGATCAGAAAGCCTAACTTGCAGAACGTCTTTAAAGCAAAACGTCTACAATGCTTAATGACTAAAATGCAGATAGCCTAACTTGCAGAACCTCTTTAAAGCATGACGTCTACAATGCTTAATGACTAAAATGCAGATAGCCTAACTTGCAGAACCTCTTTAAAGCATGACGTCTACAATGCTTAATGACTAAAATGCAGATAGCCTAACTTGCAGAACCTCTTTAAAGCATGACGTCTACAATGCTTAATGACTAAAATGCAGATAGCCTAACTTGCAGAACCTCTTTAAAGCATGACGTCTACAATGCTTAATGACTAAAATGCAGATAGCCTAACTTGCAGAACCTCTTTAAAGCATGACGTCTACAATGCTTAATGACTAAAATGCAGATAGCCTAACTTGCAGAACGTCTTTAAAGCAAGACGTCTACAATGCTTAATGACTAAAATGCAGATAGCCTAACTTGCAGAACGTCATTAAAGCAAGACGTCTACAATGCTTAATGACTAAAATACAGATCGTAATAGAGACAGATCGTAAGCAAGACGTCTATGCTGAAGAGGAACTAAGGTCGACTGAATTGAAAATTATGTATAAAAAGTAGACAAAATCAACGTTTCGTAGTCCTCTGATTCCTCGTCCAAAACTGGACCGATTTCATTACTTTTTTCATTAAAAATAAAAAAAGGCTTCGGCTGTGTCCCTATGTTTTGCTTTTTTTTATATAATCTCATCAAATTTCGAAAAACAGCGGAAAATCTGGCCAATTTTTAAGGTATATAAAGGTTCATATTTTTTTAAATAATTAGTTTATGACAAAAAGTAAAACATAGGGACACAGCCCAAGCCTTTCTTTAATTTTTAATGAAAAAATTAATTAAATCGGTCCAGTTTTTGAGGAGAAATCAGGGGACTACCAAACGTTGATTTTGTCTACTTTCATACATATTTTTCAATTCAGTCGACTTTAGTATTTCTTAGCTGTATAAACGAGTGAGTTAGCGGAATTAACACTACATATTATTTAAATTACATTTTTTTTATTATTTCCTTCAAATGACTAAAATGCAGACAGTCTTTGGTCGTTTACATGACATTAAGTATAAGCAAGTGATTTAAATTTACGCGTGTAAACAATCACCAAGTTAGTGAATAAGTGATTTAAGTAGAATAGAATCGAGTCTATTTTTAGGGTTCCGTACCCAAACTGTTCTGTATTTGACAACAATAGGTATATTTTTTTGTGCGTTATAAAATTAATGAACTGTTCTTACGTTATAACTTTTTTTATATTTATTTATGCCCACTTGGGCTTGTACTTTGATAGAGGGGAATTCGTATGGGTACCCCTTCCGGCACGGAAGCCGCGTTGCTTTATGGGTATATAGGTATAGACGTAATGCTGCTAAGGCAATTTACCTTTTAGACATTTTGCTTCTTAGACATTTTAACATAGTAGACGTAATGCTGCTAAGCCCATTTACCTTTTAGACATTTTGCTTCTTAGACATTTTAACATAGTAGACGTAAAGCTGCTAAGCCCATTTACCTTTTAGACATTTTGCTTCTTAGACATTTTAACATAGTAGATGTAATGCTGCTAAGGCAATTTACCTTTTAGACATTTTGCTTCTTAGACTTTATACAACTTAGACATTGCTTTTAGACATTTTGCTTTAAAGACGTTCTGCAAGTTAGGCTTTCTGATCATAACTCACTAATTACTAAACTTACATACACAAAACTCTTTGGTAAGATCTTGTGCCAATTAAATAAAAAAAGAACAGCGCGCGCTCGCTCCTGATCGGCCCTGCGCGCGCAGCTGCGCTCTCATTGGTTAGATTTTAATGGCGGCAAGTTCACTGTGACAATACACGTACGCGTGAATTTAATGTTTCGCAATGTGTTTTGTTTTTAAAATACAAATTAAAAGTTAAAAATGGACAGCGACGATGATATTTATACGCCTCCGGATATTCTAGAATTGGCAACAAAAGTAACTCACAATCTTTTGCCAGAAAAATCTAGAAAATTATATGAAAAAGAATATAATAACTTTTTGGCATGGAAGATCGAAAAGAAAACTACATCATTTTCTGAAAATGTCATTCTTGTGTATCTCAAAGACCTCTCCGACAAATTCAAGCCATCTTCTATGTGGGCTAAATATTCTATGCTCAAGTCCACACTGAGTATCTACAACAATATTGATATCACGAAGTATTCAAAAGTCATAGCGTTCCTGAAACGCAGTTCAGAAGGACACAAGGAAAAAAAGTTCTTGACGTTTACATCAGGTCAAATAAAGATGTTCCTGAAAGATTCACCAGATATTTTGTATCTTTTTGAAAAGGTAAGTGTATTTTAGTTCTGTTATTTAATCTACCTAGTACTTACGTACTACACACACAAGTTATCTAGACACTCCGTTTAAGCGCTTTGTGTATAAATTAGGTAGTAGGTACCTACACTTTACTACTTCATAAATCATAGTTTTTGCCTTGGCTATGTACCTCAAGCTTATTATATCGTTTATTGTTACAGGTTGCACTAATCTTCGGCATAATGGGGGCATGCCGAAGGCAAGAGCTATACAACATCCAGTTCGATGAAGTCTCTAACATAGACGACAGTACAATCATGGTGAAAGTTTCGAAAACAAAAACGAAAATAGATCGTTCTTTCGTTGTGACGGGCAACTGCTATGCCGTATGTAAAAAATACATGGAACTTCGACCCACCCCCTGTCGAAACCTTGCCTTTTTCTTGAGCTATAGATCGGGGAAGTGCGTCGATCAAAGAACTGGTATTAATAAATTTGGTGCTCTGGGAAAAACTATCGCAAGTTTTTTGAATCTGCCTAACCCAGCGTTGTACACGGGGCATTGCTTCCGGCGCACCTCGGCGACCCTTCTCATAGATAGCGGTGGTGATTTGACCGCACTGAAACGACACGGGGGGTGGAAGTCTTCTACTGTGGCTGAAAGCTACATTGATGAGTCTTTAATGAATAAAATTCAAGTCTCAAATACGATCTTGAACAGTATAGAAAACAAGACGAATGAAGTAATTATAAATATTCCAACTCCGTCTACGAGCTCTACTGCTTGCCCCGCGACCGCTACAGCTGCTGGATCAATAATTAACATTAACTTTCAAAATTGTACCATCCAAAATTTGAACAATTATTATAAATAAACTATTGTCAGCTTTTACTCTTGTTGTTTGACTAATTGCATTAGTGAAGATAAAGTAGTGTATGCAACTGCATATAACACGGGTATTAAAACACTCGTTACTATTATGAAACTCGCTGCGCTCGTTTCATAAACTCACACTCGTGTTTTAATACCCTTCATTATATGACAGTTGCATAAACTACTATTATGTGTTCGCGGATAACTTCGTCGTTTATGAACCGATTTTGATGATTCTTTTTTTGTTGGAAATGAGATATCCCGAGGGTGGTACAATGATAAGGGAACCAGGATCTGATGGTGGCATCCCAGAGAAATCGAGGGGAACCTTCGAAAATCGTAGTGCGTTTGTTAATGTTTTCATTAAGGGTGCGCCGACAAAAAAATGCCAAAAATGCAGTTACGGTTAAGTAGATATAATTGAAAATACTATTGTATTAAATGAACAAAATATATATTTAGTATCATAGGGAACGTGTTTACAATTTGTCAGAACCATAAATTCATAACACGCTATAGTTTTTTCTACAATATCATTTAAAATTGGGCAAAAATCATGAAAACAAGTGGCGGCGTTTAGTAGATTTCTTATAGTTTATCTAAATTATTGTACCTCTGATTTTGTATAAACAATCATCAATGGATAAACTACAAATTGCTAGACTACATTTTCGATTCATCACGTGGTTATTTAAATAATTATTTTTTATTAAGCACCTTAAATTCCTCATACAAAATTAGTATGGCCGCGCGGCATCAAATAAATATGGACGACGACATTTTAAATAAAACATATGACACTTGTCACTTACGGACGGCGCACCCTTAAGTATTTTAAAGCACTACTATTTGATGATGGAGCCGAAAGACAGTCGAGGGAACTCGTCAACGATTTACAGCAATTACCTTGTGTTTGATCTTGATTTATTTGTATTGATGATAACATTACACCTAGATAGGTTGTGACTGTCATTAGGGGTCTGATGATGAAGACGAAGGACAGTCAAGGTAACTCCTCAACGATTTACAGCAATTATTGGTAACGTTATCGAATGTCATATAAAACTCGCAATAGCCACCCTGTACTAGTAGGTAATGTAGGTAATTATTTATAATAATGCCTCACACTTTTTACGCATTGTAGAGTGTTGGAGTGGAGGTGGTCGGTCGGAATGACAGAACATACCGTACCGATAAAGATGCCTGAGTAATTTGATGTTAGCTGTACACTTTGAGCGCTAAGCTGATGCGGTTTATGCTTCCGAACCCAACTAGGCAGATATATAACCTTGTTCCCAGGTCACTCTGGAAATGCAACCTGCCTGAAAATACCACAGTAATGAATCGTATATACAGAATGTATTGCTCATCCTGTATATACGATGAGCAGAATGGGGAAGATCACGTTTGCCTATTGCGGGCAAGTCGGTATTGAAGCCCACGACCTCCATTAATCGTGCTGAGCGCTTATATAGCCACATGATAGCTACTCTGCCAACATTCATAATATCATACGAAAAAAAATTAAAGCCGATAAGTATAGTAAATAAGTTGTAATACATTGCTAGGTACACCTATCAGTCGAAAGAGTCACTGATCTAATTATAAGTAACACTGAGCTAGAAGTTGATGACAACTGAGCTGAGCTAAGCTAAGCTGATCTGTCATAGCATGACAGTTTCTGTCAAGTCCCCAGATTTTACGAGCAGGACTACAGAGAGGCGGTGGTTCAGGAGACGGCCAACTCAGAGTCCTCCCTGGACTTCTCCCACGAGTCGCAGGACACCAGCAGCAAGTACGGCGAGGACCCTGGCCAGGACTCCTCGCTCAACTGGAGGGAGCGGGCGCTACAGCTCGAAAGGGGTACGTTCAAGGACATACCACAATTCAAAAGCGGTGCGGGTGAAAAAAATCCACCAATACCCGTATGGACCCGTATGGACCCGTATAGTTTATAACGTTTGGTTGATTTTAGTTCAAAAAAATAAATGAAATCGATCTAAAGTTTTTGAAATTGTTAAATACTACTAAAAAACTAGACATGGATGAAAAATAGACCACCCAATTGAAATTTAAACAAATCTACGTACCTACTTAAACTTACTATCAACCATCGATCAACCTATCAACTATTATTACAGAATACAAGAAGACTGCCTGCGACCGAGAGCGCACGCGCATGCGCGACATGAACCGCGCGTTCGATCTACTGCGCTCCAAGCTGCCGGTCACCAAGCCCTCCAAGAAGAAATACTCCAAGATCGAGTGCCTCAGGTATGCCGAACTTCTTTACTAAGTTAGCTTCAGTTCTAACTGTCTATCTATAGATCTTCCCTGACTTCTCTATCTCTTTCTGACCCTAGAAGAAATATTCTTAGATCCGAGTGCAAACCGTTGGCAATGGTTTACAACGTCACTGTGGTTTTCCTACAGGAAATACTCCAAAATCGTTTACATGCGAGATAACAAAATCTTCAACACTTCCGAACTAATTTGTTAGGATTTTTTATTTATGGACTTTTGGGTGGTCCTGATCAGATCCGAACTCCTCGGAGAACCTAGTAGGAACGGGGACACTCTTCTGTCCATTCCGTCTAGAAACAGTCTGACAGTGTTTCGATAACACGACTTGAGGAACCCTTTAAGTTTCTCGCCGCCCTTAAACAAGTCCGGTGACGCTGTAAACGGCGAATGTGCTTCTCTGTCTTTGAAAGAAAGAAAGAATAAGCATTTATTCAGTATCATAAAACAACATTGAAACAAGTAAAGCGTTTATAATTTAAGATAGGTAGGCATAGTCTATCCGACGGCGTAAGGGCTAGGAGCCATAAAACTTATTACAATGCCATTTTTATTTCGGAAGGTGATAAGTCTTAATACGACGAAATGAGATTCGACCCAAAAGCCCTTCTATTAAAGCTTAAAATGCTTTAATTTTTCTTAAACAAAAGACATCCTCATTTCTGCATAGGGTTGTCAAAAATGTAACAAGAGTAAAAATAATACAACATAAATATTACTACATTGTGCACATTCTTGACTATTTGCTTACTTTCACTATTTAAATAAGTCCGAACACTTGTACTGCCGATTTCCTTTTTATCTTCCCACGGACGAAACATTTTTAGCAAAACAGTAAAATAGCGGATACACGTAATCACTAAATTAGTTCCAACGTAATACTAGTTAGAAATTTCCCGATTGTTGCAACCCTACCCTCCAATATTTGTTATTATATTTGCAATTTTAGTCGTGTCGTTCGATATTGAACCTTAACACAAACATTTTACGTTAGCTTTAAGGATACATAAGTAATCACTTATGCTGTTTTACAATAGATGACTAATTAGCTTATCTTTATGGCTCTTAGCCCTTACGCCGCCGGATAGACTATACATGGTATATGATACTGAAAAGGCATCTTCTCAGCATGTGTCATAGCACTTTAGTAATGCAACGACGCTGGTCTTCCGAAGAACCTGCTGCCCTTTGAATCCGGTGGTTTAACTGCTAGTCTTCGAGGTGGTTTTCTGATTATCATAATTTTATTTTCAGGATAGCGATCCTGTACATCAGACAGCTGGAGTGCATGGTGTCGGGCAGCGCGCCCGACGAACCCGGCTTCCTCGACGTGCACGTTGGGGAGATGCGCAGGCGCACGCAGCGGTACTAAACCACCTTATGGCCTTAAATTTAACCTTATGCCCAGACTCCACCAAAGCGGAGACGAGACGGGAGAAGAGATGTGTCATACATAAACCTCCAATAAGAATTCGTTTGTACCATTCTCCTTTACTCTTATTGGTTGATTTTAGCAATTATTCTCTCTGCAAGTTCCCTTTTAGGTGGAGTTCGGGCCTTAATGTTAAGCAAATAAAATATGGAAATAAAACTGCATTGTCAAAATCGTAGCCTCAGCCCGCTACCCACTTGCTATTGGCTGTTGCTGAGCGACAAGAAAATGGATCGATGACATTGTTATTCCGCGCAATATTATGTGAGTGAGG
Organism: Eudonia lacustrata; assembly: GCA_947562085.1. Taxonomy (NCBI): domain Eukaryota; kingdom Metazoa; phylum Arthropoda; class Insecta; order Lepidoptera; family Crambidae; genus Eudonia; species Eudonia lacustrata. The sequence continues at coordinate 5,168,932 of OX387326.1, read as the reverse complement.
CAGGTACATACTCAAAAACTCGATTTGTTCAACAACAGACATCTCAATATATTAATAAAATACAGTGAAAAAATTAAATCCTTACCCGATCTAGCTAGGAATCGAACCTGGATCTTCCGCAATCCGGGCGGCTGCACTAACCAATATACTACCGATACCGGGAAGGCTGACTGACGTAAGCACTGAAATTTTACACTGCTTTTTAATTATTGAGTGCTTTTAAGCGGCACAGTGCCATCTATCCAAAGGTTATTTATTAGTCATGCAACCGATGGCTATGCAGATTCATCGTTACAGATAAAATACCACAAATTTTGATAACACAACGCTATAGTAAATTTTACTTTTTATTTGTAAGTGCTAATTGCTGCACTGAAGCTGAATTAAATATTAATAAAATATGATGAAAAAATTAAATGCCTACCCGAACCAGCCAGGAATCGAACCATGGTCTTCCGCAATCCGGGCGGCTGCACTGAAAAATTAAAAAGCAGTGTAATATTTCAGTGCTTACGTCAGCCCTCCCGGTAGAATAATGGTCAGTGCAGCCGCCCGGATTGCGGAAGACCCAGGTTCGATTCCTGGCTGGGTCGGGTAGGCATTTAATTTTTTCACTGTATTTTATTAATATTTAATTTAGCTTCAGTGCAGTAACTAGCACTTAAAAATAAATAGTAAAATAGCATCTCAATAAGTATAGTTTATTTATAATATACGTTGAAATGTGGAGAAAGGATATTGTTTTTTATATTTAATGTTGGCCTAATTAGAATAAATTAGTTGTTAGTTTAAGGAATAAACGGGTACATATAAGAATGTCGTAAACATATTTAGTTGAAGTAAGCGTTATATTATTTCAACTTAATTAATTACGATTGTCAAAATCAAATCGAAACCTGGAGCTTGATGGCGCAGTGATTAACGCGCCCGGTCTGCGAGTGCTGAGGTTAAGCAGCTTTTGCAAGAGCCGGTCATCGGATGGGTGACCAAAGTTTATCATCTCGAGCTCCTCCGTGCTCCGGAAGGCACGTAAAGCCGTTGGTCCCGGCTGCATTAGCAGTCGTTAACAACCACCAATCCTCACTGGGCCCGCGTAGTGGTTTATGGCCCGTCCTCCCTATCCATCCATGGGAAGGCTCGTGCCCAAGCAGTGGGAACATAAAAAATGAGCCGATGATGATGATGATGAATTACGATTATGTAGGCGCCACCCTTTACATAAGTATTTAATAAATAACTGTAAAGCAAAGTATTTCCAATACTTTTTAGGTCAGGTTTTAGTATAAGGCTACATTATTTAATCAAATAAATGTGTACCTATGTACCCGTTCAAACATGTTTAATGTAAGCTAAGAAAAACTGAAATTGATTGAGTCAATTAAATGGTGCAATAAATTATTTAAATAAATATTTGTTATTAGTTTTTATTAATCACTAGTTGTCGCCCACAACATCGTTCGCGAAGACTAACACTATCCCACAGGAACCTGTTACCGGGATAAAAAGTATCCTATATCCTAGTCCGGGTCATGGTCTGTCTATGTGCAAAGTTTCATCCAAATCCGTTCAGCCATTTTCACGAGATGCGCGGTCAAATAAACAGACAAACAGACAAAAATTGTAAAAACTGTTGGAACATGTTCTGTTATCGATTCTAAGTATCCCCAGCCAACTTTTTTTTCGAATATCTTCCATGTACAGACTTTCGACCCTCTTAAGTTTTATTATATGTTTAGATAGAGATCATCTGCCATTCTCTACCAACTGATGGTATAGGCACAATATAAGGCGGACCCAACATACCGCGGTCGAACAACTCATCACACATAGACACCTTGCCTTGCCACAGAAGAGAGATCCAAGGGAATTTAATCACTACGTATAGGGAATCTGCGGTGCACGGGCACGGATCTCGGACCAGGGGCCCAACCGCCTAACCGATCGCTTTGACTTCGTGTGTGGTTTATGACGTCATCTTGTCGTTTCGTGCCGTCTATGAAAGCAATATCGAAAGCTATAGCCTTTAGCTTTTGATATTGCTTTCATAGGCGGTGCGAAGTGGCAATATGACGTCATAAACTATACGCGTAGTCAAAGCGATCGGTTAGGCGGTCGGGGGGCAGCTCGGAACAATCCGATTGCAGCTGTAGGCTAAGCGTATGCTGAGACGCAGGCGACAACGCAGCTCTGCGCAGCGCAGAGCAGAGCAGATTCTGTAATGCATGGTCGTGCCGAGAGCTGCGTACGCTGCGGCGCAGGCACTTGCAGACATGCGCCTGCCCTGCCCTGCGCCTCGTTGTAGTGCCGGCACAGATGTCTGCGCGACGCGTGCGTGTCGACACATTTTTTTTTACCATTTTAATTTTGTAATAATGACAGAACTATAATGTCCCACTGCTGGGCAAAAGCCTCCATCATTGAAATCAAGTCATCACATAATTTTCCCTGTACAATAAGACATATATACAGTATGTTGAAAGAGATTATATAGTTAGTTTGTCCACGAAGAATGTTAAAATTCCTCGTGGTGAAATCAGTTTGACTACTTAGTTTGTTTGAGTTTGATATGGGTAATGGGATTTATCACCACGCTTGCCAAATGCGGGTTTGTGTCTCACAAACCCGGGCTACCTATAATCCGAAACAAACTTTGCCCGACCTGGAATTGTACTCGAGACCTTCGGATATCGTGCCGAGCTGTTTGCCACACGGCTATAATAGTGATATCCCGCTTGCGGATTTCGGTATTGGGGAAACTCTGTCTAGTGTCATCATTCATCAAGCACTTCTAAAAAAACTTACACACATGAAAAAAACTTCAATAGATTTGTTATATTTTTACTAGAAAAATAATAATAATATAATACATAAGGTCGTTTTATAAAAAGTGGTATCAATGCCAACCACGGGACTCTGGACTTCGTTACTGTTCAAATATGAGAAAAAATGAGCTTGATATACCTACTTACACATCGATCGATTATAAAGTCGCTTGATAATGAAAAAAGAAAAAATATGTTTTACTGAATATTAAAATGAGAGAAATTTATGTTTACCATGCATGTATTAATTTGTTAACAATCTTATAACTTGAAAATATGTTTCACAACCGTTTAAGTAGTAATATATTATGAATTAACTAAAAACTAATCATAATAAAGTTATTTGGACTTCACCGACATGACACAAAACCATAGGTAACTACAAGACTTGTACATAATAACAAATTTACTGTAAAATAAGCAAATATTTTGGTGCTTACAAAAGTTTTGTAATGATTTTTTTAAATGTCGTAGTTAACTTTGCCTATTACTCTTTTTATTACGTTCAAAAACATTGTTTTTAGGCTCTTCTTTTAACACTAGGAACCATAAATGAGTTTCTACTGGCTCTACACAACGAAAAGTGTGAACTATATCAAACTTATAGTTCAACTATGTACATCAAACTGACCGAAGCTTAAATATTACCAAAGAAACAAGACTTGTATTTTTAGGTCTACGACAATCCTGCTTTAAGTTTTACGCAAAAAAATGAAACTAACCGTTTTACTGTATCACTTTAAACGTAATAGTAAATACACAGAGGCTTTTGTCTGCTGATCAATACCTATCCACAAGCAGTAACTTCACTACATCATGGCGCATAATGCATCTGTCGAAACAGGGGATACTCAAACACAACCAAAAGGCATGATAATAACTAAGTTAACAATTTCTTTAATGTAGTGAACGATAATTACGAACATTTATGTCTAAAAATTACTAGGTTCCATAGGTATCCGAAGATAAAAATAATACTTAAATCAATTGTGATATATTATGTACTATTATATGTGGTCTTAGAGGAAAGGGTATCGGTTAATCGTAGTTTTGGATTATGGTTGCAAAGGCAGGTATCATGCCACAGTTACTATTAGAGCGTCCGGTTGTTTTTCTGCGTTGATCATTAGCGACCTGCCTTACGCAACGCTGTTGCTCTATCGAGCGCTTAACGCTGTGGACGCCCTAAAGGCCACTCACACCAGACTCTTAAATCTAGACTTGCCCAGTCATAGTTCAAACATCATTTTGTCTTTCTTCAAACAGAGGCCGATTCCAATGATGTTTTAAGCGGGATTAATTATAAATCTAGTTATAACATTTTGGTGCAAGTAGTCTAAATTATTTAGAATGGAATAAAATTTTCCTTAACGAAAACAAAATTCAGGTACGTTATAAGTAATTAAAAAAAAATGTGATATTATACACTGCCTTATTATCACTATACGAGCAATATAGGTATTTCATTTACAACGACACTTTACGTGGTATATTACAACAACAGTCTTAAAGATATGTTTTAAATAGTCGCTGTGTTGACTGCTGGCCGTTACCCCCGCTTCCGGATCTTCCTCTCGATAGCTGCTTCCTGTTCCTTCTTTTCTAGAGCCTTCAGGTAATCCACGTACGCGCACTTGATTAGAAGAGGCACTTTCACTACACCTGGAAATAGTTAAAGCTTATTTTATATCTAATTTTTAACGTTCGTCAGAGTGAACACGAGATGAGTCTAATAGCGCTCCCGAGATTTTTTATAAATCCTTTCTTTACTTACATAAATGTGTATGGAAGGTAAGGCACCATCGATTTTCTACGTATAATCATTAAGGCGACGCACCGCTAAACAATAAATCTCATACGTTTTGATACGAGCGTTTGCGCCCCGTACCATAAGAAAAACTGTTTTTTTTCCTTCAAATTAAAACTACAAATTATTTAAAAAAAATGAACTACAATTTTGAAGTGTGTGTTAAGACTAATCTATTAAGAAAATTTAGATGCTTAAATCGGTCTGGTTAGCCTGTAAAATGCGAATCTATGTTTTAAAAGAGGTTACTTTGATATTTTTTTTTCTGTTATAAAAGTTGAAAAATCGTGTTTCTGCAACTAACAAAATGAAGTCAATTAAATGAAAAATCATGTCATCAAATATCACTTTCATATGTTTTGTAATTGTTGGGAAAAATCAAGATCCCCGCCACGTAAATTACCAATGCGTCGTCTAAGGGGTCTAATTTTTAGTCTTAAGCAACAAATTGCTTTCATCAAAGCTGTCCCAATAATAATATTTCAAATAAAATGTTATTTTTATAATTATTATTGATGTTATTTTTTGGCGACAAAAAACTGCGACAAATACTTACACATTTTTCCCTAGGTGGATTTGAAGATAAAATGAAAGATTAACATTTTACCTGAATTGTAAAATATTAATCTGTTTATACATTTAACTATGGACTCAACTACAAAACTCACTAAAAAAATGTGTATGCGAACAAAAGGAAAAGGCCCTATTTAATGAGTAACTTTACTGATACTTATATTGAAATAATTAATCCAAGAAACGAAGTTATAAAAACTCAACTGTATATAGAAATAAAGTTGAAATATTATTATGTCAAAAAAAATCAGTGCGTAATTTTGGTATTTTTTTTTATATGGGTTAGCACAGTGCATTGATCTCACCTGATGTTAAGTGATGATAAGGCCAATGATGTAAGCGCACTTAACCCGGGATCCCAAACTAGTAAGGCACTGGCTATCTTATCTCTAGCTGCCGGAACACAACAATGCTACAAACATTGATGTTATGGCGACATATTTAGATAAGATGGTGGTAGCTAGCCAGGCGGACAAACAAGCCCTACCACCAACCAAACCGAGTACACAAACATGTACCCCCCGCTGGGAATCGAACCCGAGACCTCTGGGTCTAAACCGGTGGTAATAGCCACTAGACCACAGAAGCGGTATTACTTGCCTTATTATTATTCAACTCAAGTTTCTTAGAAAAAGCTCATTAGCGAATGCGTTTATAAAAAAAATATCTTTTTCACTTAAATAAGTATAATATCAGGGTGTCAAGTGCGAAATTCATCCGCCATTCGTTAACGTTTACGTAAACGAGAATTTGTATGGCAAAATGTTAACTCTTCTCGTATGCCGCCAGGAGGCGCTGCTTCAATGCCATACAAATTTTCGTTTCCGTAAACGTAATCGAATGAATACGGATAGAAAGGAAAACTCACACTAGGCACCCTGGCCACATCCTGGACGACCTCCGCACTGACTCTGAGGTCCCGTGCTCGATTCCCGGAACATTAGGAAAACGATAGCGAAGTTCGAAAAGAATAAAATGTAGGGGATTGACATAAGATTGACCACGTGATTTAGCGCGGCTTATGTCAATCGCATACATTTTATTCTTTTCGAATTTCGCTATCGTTTTCTTAATGTTACTTTGGCTAAGCCTAACGGTCGGGTCAATGTCGAAAACGAACTTTTCGATATTGTGTCGGGTCTGGGTGGTTGTGGTACCGTCGTTGTACCTGATTTTCATAAAACGAGTGCTTTAGCTACTTACCTTGGGATCAGGGTGTCTAGTGTGAATTTTGTTTACTATTCCGTATTTATTCGATTACGTTTACGAAAACGAAAATTAGTATGGCATTGAAGCATTTGGCAGCGCCTCCTGCCGATATACGAGAAGAGTTAAGGCCCCTATTACATTTTGACTATGATTTTTGCGTAAAATGGCCATTTTTGGCGTTCTCGATTTCAGAAACGAAAATACATTAACAATTTTGACTTATTGAATAGTGTAGAATAGCTATTGGCATAGTTAGTAGCGGCCTCGCTTTTTGTAAATTTTGCCTAACTTTTTAATGAAACCCAAAATAGCAGAGAAAGATTTTCATAAAATGCGCAAAGGCACTTTTTTGAGCTCCTAGATTGAACTACTGTTCTAAACAAATGAAATAAAAAAAATAGGATGTTATCTCTTATATAGTCGAATAGTTCGTAGCGGCCTCGGAATTTTTAGATATCATTGATTTTACATAGAAAAAAAATCTTATTCTAAACCAAAAAACTTCGAAAATCGCTTTAAGATCGCTGTGAATTTCTCCTATCTACGATAATATTATTGAGCAAAATTTATACCAGAATAACTTTTATACTTTATACTTATATACTTCATGAGGAACAAATATTTTATAATTCATTAATTATCCTATTTCGATAAAAACGATAAATACAACTGCATAATTACTACAAAATGCGATGCGCCGGCCGGCCGAACTCACCTTTTTCTTGCAGAGTGGAAATTTGAAATACTAAGCATGAATTTATTATCCTATTTCGATAAAAACTATAAATACAACTGGAAAATTACTACAAAATGCGAAAATGGGCATTTTACGCAAAAATCACAGTTGAGATGTAACAGCAGGCCTCTTAAAATTTTGCAAAAAAAATTTTGTTAAAATTTTTTATAAATATTCGTTTTCGTTAATGTGATCGGACCTTAGAGAATGTATGAGATATGATATGAAATATATAGGTGATGTCTATAATAACTTTATCTAATGCAATAAAATAAACATCTACTCTAAAAAGTTCTAAAAAGTAATAATTGACTAAATGTGAATTATAAGATTTAGTAAGGAGTACCTAAGTATTCGTAATCAAAAACAAGTTTCTGATATTAGGACCATAATGCATTTTTAGTCTAGCCTAAAAATGGCCTAATGAGCTAGTAAGTACTACTATTTTGGTTATCCTAATTGGGCTATAACAATCACAGATAGCAATACGTCGTCGTATATTACTTGATTAACTTACCAGCAAAACAGGTCGTGACAATTTCCTTATATATCATGTAAATCGGAGCCAGTAAGCTTTCCTGGTTATCTTTTTTCTGATAACAAAAATAATTGAACGATAATTATTTATGATTATTTACATATAATTTTACGCAAATATTGTTGCAAACAAATTATAATTTGAAAAGAGACAAAATGTTGAAAAAATTCCACGAGCGGGATTTGAACCCGCAGCACCCCATGACATGCCGGGTCAGGTGCACTGCCAACTATGCTATCGTGGCTCAATCCATAATCAACACTATCTACTTTTAGGTACTTTTAAGCAAAAGGAGCCCTCAGCAACTACGTCATCTCATCAACATCCGATCTTAATATTTTTACAAATATTGAAAGATCAGTTAAGAATTAGGCAAGCTATATTTATAAATATATTAAAACCATTAACATCATCATCGCCAACTCATATGTCCCCACTGCTAGGGCACGAGCCTTCCCTATGGATGGATAGGGAGAACGGGCCATAAACCACCACGCGGGCCTAGTGCGGTGCGGTGGTTACCGTCTGCTTATGTAGCCGGGGCCAACTTCAACCGCCACTCTGCCTTACGAAGCACGAAGATGATGATACATTTTTGGTCACCCATCCGATGACCGGCCTTTGCAAACGTTGCTTAACTTTAGCAACATCAGACCGGGCGCGTCAACCACTGCGCCATCGAGCCTCTACCATACCTATTTATGTTTTTCATTTAACTCTATTTTTTTTAAAATATTAAAATGATCAATAAATACATTGTAATGGGTAAAGTGTACTATCATGTGAAACAAGATGTGATTTAATATGAAGAGACACAATTTTCCATCGAACATCAAACATTTTAAGCGTAAATAAAACTGAAAAAAAGTTTCTTCAGATAGACATTTTGTGTCACATCATCCTTGAAACATAACATTGTCAATAATATGACCCAGTTATACCAGGCTGTTATCAATCGAGAGGAAGTGTGTAGTTTCCGTTCGCGATTCGTTTTACGCAATCCGAAGAGCTTCCCTGCCTCCCCCTAGCACTACAAAATAGAGCCCCAAAAGAGGGCGCGAATAAAATACGGTGTGTCTGTTCTGACTCTAAATTTGTTATCGAACGTTGTTTCATCTGACTTTAACCTTACATTATGGAAATATATGTAAGTTGTGCAATAAAATGCTTATTTGAATACAATAATTTATTAATTACAGTTGTCACAGTTTTGCTAACAAAAAAAAAAGTAATTAACTACCTATTAATATGTGGAAGATGATAGGTAGTTACTTGAATCACAAACGCGTAACCTAACATGTTACCTAGTTCAAACAGAGACAGAGATATCGAATGAATGTAGCGATAGATACTCTAACTATGTGAAAGAAACGACGTCCCTCGTATGTAACCGACATGCAGGTACTAGGCGATAATAAATACAAAGAATTTAAACGAATTCTTTCGTAAATGCAAGTAGGGCGTGACGGGAGTGCGGCATATTGTCTGCTGAGCGTGGCATACGTAAATCAGGCTGGCAGAACGCGGCAGAGGTGTAAACCGAATAGTTTCGCGGACGATTTGTTGATTTACAATAAAGCAGAAAGCAATGCGCCCGGAGAATTCACAGAGAGCAGACGCTTCGCAAACTGAGGTTCCGTCCGACGCGATTGGCTCGTCGTTTGGAGCTAGAGACTCCCGATTACCAGGCGTTCAGAAGTCACGAGAAGGATCACCGATGTAAAACGTGGGGCTGAGGAATGTTAGATACCTTGTACTATGAAATGTTTTACTAATATTTACTACTTATTTAAATTACAGTATATGCATTCTCTGTTAACTAGAAAGGCGTAGTAGTACCTACCTAAATTACAAAAATAGCACAAAAACCTTTTATTTAGTATTAATTAAAAGTGTCAAAATCCGCGTTTTAATAACGTATTCCTTTTGTTATTTAAATTAAGGAGATCTTCAAACTTAAAATATTCTTCCTTCTTTACAAAAATGACTCTACTAGAGACAAGGAATATTTTACGCGTTTGCATTACGTAATTTTACGTTGGCTAATATTTTTTCAATCAAGACAACCGTTAAGCCCGCGACCAAAAATGGCAGAGCGGCGCGTGACGTAACTATATTCACTAGGAGTGCATGGCTTAGCAGCAGGTCGAAAAATACACGTAAATAGCGTCGCGCGCAGCTAGCCACGCAACTTGTTGCATTCATACAATGTATTAGGACGCATATTTATACATCAGAGTTTATACGTACGATAACGTTACCACATTGATCGAAAGTGGGCGGTCGTCTAGTGTTGATGCTGCGGACGTATTCTTGCCAACGACGAACGCACTCCGTGACTTGTCGCTGTTCGCCCCATATTCCTTGTGTGTACGTGAAATAGACAGCGCCTACCAGGAGTCCAGCCTGCAAGGAGATGTATTATAACAGTGGTTGCTACAATCGATACTAACAAAGCTGAAGTTCATAGGAGGTTTATTTTACCGGCAACCGAAATAAATTAAATCGGACTTCAGTGCGATGACAAGGCGGAACTTAATTAGTACTAGGCGAGCAGAACATTGATAGAGCTATGCACTAACTTTGACGGCGTACATGAGTTTTCCATGCCCGTAAGGCAGAGGCAGTTTGGTAACGACCTTCGTCTTTTTGCCGCTTTGTCGCAGATTGAACTCCTCTTTGCTGCAAACTTTGATACATGTAGGATGGAGGGGAAGTTCTGTAAAATAAAGTTTAGCAATTAACAGATAAGTAAACAAGTTAATATGAAAGTCGAAATGTCTACACCCTTTTAATAATCTTTCGTAGCTAGAGTTTTTTTCCAATAATTACATATGAACTTTATTACATTAAACATGCTTCATCTCGAACAATACGAATTTCAAAGACACAATGCATTGCATACTGTTTAATATAGAAAACAATACTAATAGTATTAAGTGAAAGAACATTTTTACCTATTTATCCAGACTCTAGCTAGAGAGCTTATAATTTTTTGTTTTTTAAAAGTCTCGCCTTATATTTGTTGGATCAGTCTTATAGCCTTTAAGATTGATAAGATTATTATGTTTAATATAAATAATTTTAAATAACGCTAAACGCTCTTTAAAAACCCTTTCTAAACTAGTGACATTTTTTAGAGCAGTATTCAAGGTAGATAACAGAAATATATTGATGTTTAATTTAATTTTTCATAGTACATAGAAAATTTATTAAAATCACATCGTGCTGTAAATTTAAATTGTTGAATCAACATATTGTCATATCTTCAGTGTAAAAGGAGTACGAACGTTCACAATATGTTATAGCTAATAAACTCATTGAAACGGATCAGACTTTTATGGGAACCACAAAGAACGCCAGATGTCGACACGAAGGGGTTTAAAGAGAAATTGAATTCTCTTACTTTATTATTTTCAGACCATTGATCCACGTTGTTATCTTGTAACTCACTGTAAATGATTATTTTACCACAACTTCTCTTGGTTTTAATTTAAAAACTTTATGTAAATTACCTAATTTTCAGCCATTTTTCTTGAACTTAATTCCCAAACTAACTAAGGAATAAAGCGAATATGAGTTTGTCTGCCCAGTGTCGCCTTCCAAAATTTCGTGAGCAATGAAGAAGCATTACATAATTTGTAACAACGACTAGGACATCAGGGGTTGAGAGGTAGTAGCGAATAGTAAACACAGCGGGAACAAAATTGAGAGACGGCAGAAGGTACACTTCATACAAACGAGTCAAATACAGATGCAAATGGCATTGTTTATATCTATTTATGTTAAATGTATCCTATAGTAAATAAATCAAAAGAGAAACAACAAAAACAGAAATCTTTGGGCGTTTTTGGGGCGTGAAAAAGCATTTATGCAGGCCGCCATAGTGTGAGCGTTCGGCATAGCGTGGTAGAGCTGTGATGGACGCTTTCACTTCTTGGGCTTCACTGGCTGCTTTCCATCAGGCAGGGTGAGGCCATTTTGGCGTGCCACAATAAAAAAAATAAAAAAAACTAATCATGTGAATATATTAATGAAATGTAAGCAGCTGTCAGCTAGTTATCGCTAGAAATGATAATAAGCCAAAGAAGCCGTTTCTAGCCGCTAGGTTAGAAATGTAGTAACCAGCTTCACATCTACATAATATAGGTTTATGTGCGCGTGGCTCGCTCGAGTGCGGTATGTGTGGAGCGTACTTTCTGGGTCTAATTATGTGCAGCGGGTTACAGCGGGGCTTCATTCATGGAAAATGGGGTGGGGTGTAATATAAACGTAGTCTGTCTCTGTCATACACACGTGTTTCTCCCTTTCCCGCTCTATGTAACTAAATTATCGCAGCACGAAACGCGCAATCGTCCTACTGAAGTTTTAAATGTACCTACTTAAATTATTTTTCTGCTGCAAATCTGTATCTAATATAAATTATTAAACGTTATAAGTACCTATATTTAATATACTTTAGTGGTAGAGCTTAATTTTTAATTCGTAATGTTTAAAATTTTTTGTATAGATATTTTACTAACAAAGCAAAAATGTGAACTATTTTTGTCAAAATGTCATTTCAAATATCAGAACAAAATTGGGAACTAAGAGCGATGTAACAAAACTAAACATAAAAACTTGAGTTCAACAACATTAGCGTCGCGCTATCAAGTTTAGCGCTTCTAAAATAGAATCTACATATAAATTATGTATCATATAAACATAGTGCATTAAACGTTTGGCATGTGTAAGCTTTCGTATGACTCACAGGGATACAAAGAATATAAAAGTATATATATACTGATATACTGTAGTATATCAGTATATATATATACCTACTTTTATACTGGATGTATATGTTATGGACCAAGTGATTAATAGAGCATCGTAAAAAATGCCCGCGCAGTTTGAATAATGCCCAATATGAGAGGGCAGTATGATTACAACTATTGAAATAAACAAATTGTCCGGGCATTATTTATAATGTTTATCACCTATCATCATCATCATCATCATCATCATCTCAGCCAAAAGACGTCCACTGCTGGACAAAGGCCTCCCTCAAGGATCTCCACAACATCCGGTTTTGTGCTGCTCGCATCCAGCGGCTTCCCGCGACCTTCCCCAGATCGTCGGTCCACCTTGTTGGAGGCCTGCCCACACTGCGCATATTATCACCTACGGGGCAGAATAATTAAAACCAAGTTTTGACCAGGTTTTGGTCAGGAAGAACGGAGAGGAGGGGGACGGGGGGGCACAACCCCCCACTAGAGGGGCTCACAGAACAGAAAGGTGAGGGTTGGTAGGTTTAGAGTGGTTAGGTTAGGTTAGATCAGTGACCAAAACAAAACCAAAGCCAGAAACAAACTTGAAGATTTGAAAAAAGACAGTGTTGAAAATTATTTGAAGATTATTATTGTATTGTTTAAAAAATATAAGTATTTATTAATTATATGTAAAACGTACCTTTTGTTTTCTGAAAAAATGTTGACACGTCAGTTTATCTTTTAAAATAAAACAAAATGATGATTTATAAAATAACAGCTTGCCATTTGAATGTTTATGTTTTGATCCCATTGTTAAAACAATATTTTGTGAAATTAAACGTTGACAGATGTTGCTTGCTGGATTAAAATTGGCTAATGATTTGTGTGGTAAACATTATAGAACCCCTTGTTCTCCATCCCGCACCCCGTGCAATGTAAAATACACAGGGTATTATCCTGACCTATTCCATTCATCAGCCTATATTACTCCACTACTGCCTATAGGCCGCTCCTCTACACAAATTGCACGCCATTGAGCACGATCCGCGGCTGCTCTCTTATTAGTAAAGGAGGTTATATGCAGCTCATAGTAAAAGTTAGTATATTGTATTGTAAGCCTCTTTAGTCTGGATGAATATTTGAATCATCGAACATGTAAAATTAAAAAGGTTTGCTACGGTTTGACACAGTCGTAGACAGGAGACAGCCTGGCTAAGAGCCGAGGTGCTCTGAGATCGGTTTTAAACTAATGTAACATTTTTATTATAATACACAAAGAACTGTTATTCTTATTTTACATCCACCTTACAAACGGCGCCTCCACCATTTAATAAACTAACTTTTCCTATGAGCTGCATATAACCTCCTTACAGTATCTTTACTCTCATCCAGCTCTTGCCAGCCACCTTTTTGTTTTCTATTTTTACAGGTAATTATGGCCTTTATCTCTCCTGATTTTAAGTGATGATAAGGACGAAGTTAAAAGCGCACTTCACGCGGAATCCTCAACTACTGCGGCACTGACTATCTTATTTCTAAGTAACTGTCGGAACACAACAATGCTACCAACATTAAACACATACTACATCTTCAAGCTTCAACATGTTATGGCGACATATTTAGATACTTCACGCGGAATCCTCAAACTGCGGCACTGACTATCTTATTTCTAAGTAACTGTCGGAACACAACAATGCTACCAACATTTAACACATACTACATCTTCAAGCTTCAACATGTTATGGCGACATATTTAGATACTTCACGCGGAATCCTCAAACTGCGGCACTGACTATCTTATTTCTAAGTAACTGTCGGAACACAACAATGCTACCAACATTTAACACATACTACATCTTCAAGCTTCAACATGTTATGGCGATATATTTAGATAAGATGGTGGTAGCAAGCCAGGCCGATAAACAAGCCCTACCGGTCAGAGACAACCAAACAGAGTACACAAACATGTACCCCTCGCTGGACATCCAGTCTGTGACCTCTGGGCAATGATATTATAAACTTCCTTTTTTAATGTATATTATCATTGCCTCTGAGTCTGAGACCCGGTGGTCTTAACCATTAGACCACAGAGGCAAAGACCTTGCGAAGATCATCGCTCCGTCTGAGGGACTTACCAGGTATTTGTGAGCAGTCTATCCTCTCAGCAGCAGTGCATTTGTCGTAGATCTGCATGTCGGGCTTAGCGTATTTGACATGTTTCGCGAGGTTGATGGTCCGACACGCCTCGCAACGTATGCGGTCCGACTTTAAGTTGTCACACATGTTGGATCACACGATAACTTAGAATTTACACAATACAACTACAATTTACGAGAAATTTTGACAATACTATATGAATGGTTGAGCTGAAAATTTTGACTTTACGCTTTCATTGACATTTCTGGCATGTGGATGTGACTTCTTTTTCTAGCCAGTGTTTTTTTAACTTTATCATTGTTCAAGATTTAGAGGAATTAAGGTTTCCTGCGAAAAGTTTCTTTAACTATATTTTTTACTAGCGGCCCGCCTGCGACTCCGTTCGCGTTGAACTAACCATGGCTTTTAGGGTTCCTTACTCAAAAGGTAAAACGGGACCCTATTATTAAGACTCCGCGCGCGCTGTCCGTCCGTCTCGTCTATCTGTCTGTCTGTCCGTCTGTCACCAGGCTGTATCTCATGAACCGTGATATAGACGGTTGACATTTTCACAGATGATGTATTTCTGTTACCGCTCTACAACAACAAATACTAAGAAACTAATAAAATAAATATTTAAGGGGGCTCCCATACATACAACAAACGTGATTCTTTTTTGCTCGTTTTTGCTCGATATTGATAACGGCAACAGGTAGACGCTTAAAATATTCACAGAATATTGAGTTATACTATTCACTTTAAAAATAAATAATTAAATTAAAATAAAATAAATATTTAAGGGGGGCTCTAAATATTTAAGGGAGGCTCTTAATATATATAACAGACATGATCTTTTTGCCGTTTTTATAGATAATGGTACGGAACCCTTCGTGCGCGAGTCCGACTCGAACTTGGCCGGTTTTTTAAACCTTCGTTTGTGTGCACACAGTACCTAAGTTCCATCCTAAGCAGATAAATGTTAAAGTAACGCATTACACAACACACAGGACACATGTATTTTTGTGTATTATTGTAGAGATAAATAAATACAATCTTTCGTTGAATTTGTAAGTATTACGAATGTTAAGTCGTGATTTAGCCGCCCAGCGTTATCAGGCTATCGTCACAACCCAAAAGCTAGGTCGGTACGAACGAACTGATAAGCCCTTCGCGCTACGAAGTTTGGAAGACCTGAATATTTCCATGAATTTAAGTCCGAAACAAAAGAATGAATCAAGTCCAAAACAAAAGTCCAAAAAAGTAAGACACAAGAAATGTAGAGTTCTGGCTAACGTTAAGGCTGCGTTAATGCTTTTTTTTACTCTTTTTTTATAATAAACTTTATCAAAGTTTTACAGTATATAAGTATTTACAGTATATTATAGGCAACTCCTATCCTTCATAGAAACTCCGAGCATAGCTCTTTCCATTCCAGGAGTTTCTATGATGGATAGGATTCGTAACGAATACATCCGACAGAGAACCAAAGTCATCGACATAGCTCTAAGAATTAGCAAGCTGAAGTGGCAGTGGGCCGGCCATATCTGGCGAAGAACCGACAACCGCTGGGGTAAACGTGTTCTTGAGTGAAGACCACGACTCGGTAAACGTAGCGTAGGACGCCCTCCGGCCAGGTGGGATGATGACCTGCGAAAGACTGCAGGCAGATGCTGGATGCGTCAAGCTGAGGACAGGGCGCTATGGCGCTCATTAGGGGAGGCCTATGTCCAGCAGTGGACTAAGATAGGCCGATGATGATGATGATGATAGGCAACTCTTCTTTAATTTACAGCAGCAAAAGTCACTAGACACATTACCACTTTGTCAAACCAACTAATTCAACAGGCGCTTATCAATTGCCAGTAAAAATAAATATGACATGGAACTACTAAAAAGATCATGGACTTCCGATGTTGTTATACTAAAAAAGGGAGCGTAATTTCGCCGTAGCAGGATTAAAGCATCGTGATGATTGCTCAATCACAAATAACTTATATGTTGGTGACTGTACATAAAATCATGGCCACTGTCCTCGCGAGTGAAAACGACAATAATAGAGTCGCCGCCAGTCGTGCACGGATGCGATAAGCCCACGCCGCAATGTCCGCTGGTTGCGCAACGGGTGCTTCCGCGCCTTTCCTACCTATCCTAGATAAGAGCGTTGCGAAATCTTGCCAAAATGTTGTCCTACCACGCTTGTATGTAGCACCGACTTACGTCTAGTTCGACTTGAGGTCCCGGGGTCACTTCCACCGGAAAAGACTTATCAAAATGTTGCCCTGAGGTCTGCATGCCTGCATATAGGCGCCTTGGTGGTCTTGTGAGACTACCACAGCCTTTGGAGTTTTATATTGCACTCGGTGTGTGATAATAATAAAGGTTGGGTCAAGGGTCAGATGCAAAAGGCAGTACTCCTTGACACGGCGCGTATTGTCAGGAGGTTCCTCACTCTGCAGCCCTGACCACCGGTAGCCTGGGCCCTGCCGCTGCTGCTGGCGGTACTCTAGGATTAGGTTTTTATAATGTTTTACTGCTTTTATATTAAAATATTGTAAAAAACTAGTTTTAAGAAAGAAAATAAATAAAGAGAATAATAATAAGTATATTTATTTGCCAAAAAAAACATAGACAAAAAGGTACATGGCTCAGTGTTTGCAGGAGACGTTGGTTTAATGCTCTAAGCAGGAGACCCACAAAGCCTGTTATGCTGCTATAGCCACAAATTTACACATGGATTAAAACATATATTGTAGCTATATCTAAACTTACAATATTTAATCTAAGTACAGTATTCTATATATTATTTACCTATATTTGTGCCAGTCATACGGCTATAATAACGGTTGAGGATTCCGAACCCTATACAACTTGCTGTCACATCCCCTAGTTGCGCAACGGGTGCTTCCACGCTCTTCCTACCCTCCTGGATTACTGCTTTGCGAAATCTTGTCTAAATGTTGCGTTGCCATGCTGGCACATATTGCGTAGTTGATTAACCTTAGTAGTCTAGTAGTCCGCCTGATCCTCTAAATGCCACAACACATTTACAGAAACACTAAACATTCACATTAGCTCAGGCCCAAGACACCGTACTCGTAGGACAAAGGTACGACGAGCCGGTTCACACGCGCTCTATACCGGTACAGACATGTATCTGGGTGCTTCTCCCCACCAACACGGCCCGATCAACCCGAGCCGAGGTCCGAGCCTTTAGAGGCGCCGCCGTCGGGTTGTTCCGCTCTCCGATCCGAGCCGAACCCCTCGGAGAATCTAGTAGGACACGGGGACACGCACTAGTGCGTGATGCCGTTTCCTCTAGAGAGCCTCCGAAGGTGATTCGTTTCACACTGCTTGGGGAACCCTTTAAGTTTGTTGCTGCTCCTAAAAAGCCCGGTGAAGTTGAAAATGCCGTATAAAGCAATCGGCAAATTCTCTCAAAAAAAAATAGTCTAGTTAGACGACTTCAAACCCTGAGGTCCCGCATATGTTCAGTGCTACCTGTTTTGTTTGGTTTGATTTGGTAGTAGAGCCGTTTTCAGCTACTACCGTCTTATCTATAAGTCCCCATAGTAACAACTACAATTGGAAAGGGGTAACTATGTCAGTAATGCCATGGTTGCATTTTGCATAAGAAGAGTTTCCTGGTTTTTGATTAAAATAAGTAAATAACTACAATTTATGAGGCCTTTAGATCTGCCAACTAGAATATCCGGCGGTTGAGCAATTGCTCTCTTCCTTCCTTCCCTAGATAACAGACCGTTGCGAAATCCTGTAAAAATAGTACATTTTGCGGCCTAGATCAACAACGCGGCCGTGACAGATACGTAAGTAGTCTACACAAAATATTTTCATACTCATTCGTAAATAATATGACAATGGCTTGGCTAAAGACAATGGAAATTATAGGAAATCGTTTATTACATGCCAATGACGAAAACAGATGTAATATTCAATCACTCTAACTAAATATTTCCTAATTAAATGACAATGAAATGGAATTTACTGGGAGCTGTCTTTTAACCGACTTCAAAAAAGGAGGAGGTTTCTCAATTGGACTCGTATATTTTTTTTTCTCTTGTTTGTCCACTGAACGCCTCTGTGGTTTAGTCATTTTACCACTGGTCTTAGACTCAGAGACGGGTTCGATTGCCATCGGAGTTATAATATTGTAGTCGGTTTGCTTCGTGTTATGTCACAGAAGAAAGACGTTATGTGCTCAGGCACGGCTAGCTGTCACCATCTTATCTAAGCCTGTTCCCATAACAACAATGTTGGTAGCAGGATTACGTTCCGAAGGCATTTGGCATAGGGCATTTTCCAATATTTATGACGCTGTAAGGGAGAAAAGAGCTGGACACATGCTGAGTTTCTTGCCGGTTCTTCTCAGTACAAGATCTCCCGCCCAGAGTAGATAGACTTACGAACCGATGGTATAATGACGTTCATAAGAGCTATTTGTTGCCTAAACAAAATAAATGATTTTTTTTTTGATTTTTTTTTTGAAGATAAGACAGTTCCTCGGTAATTGAGGATGCCGGGTAAAGTGCGCTTCCACCTCCAGCCTCATAATCATTTACCATCAGGCAAGTTAAAGGACTGAAGAAGCTAGCCTTAAGGCGGAACACACATAGAAAAGCTTTCACGACATTCCTACATGCATATGATTTAGCGACGTTTGAAAGGAAATGTTGACTAAGTTATACGATTTTATTTAACAAAAAACAACCAAACTTTAAGCTACTCTATCGTAAAGTTAACTTAATGTCGCTACGTCAATATTTCCTTTCAAGTGTCGCTATTATATAATTACCCCCTTATTCATAAAAACTATTTAAGCATTATATATTGTTTTGTCAACGTCACACAAACGTCTTTTTGAATTTGAGAAAAAGAGACAAAACAATGATTAACTAAATAATGCTTAAATGGTTTTTATGAATAAAGAAGTTAGTGTCGGGTAATAAAGTTCAGTCAACAACACACACACACACTCCCGCAGTTTTTAAAATAATGTTCTCCTCCTGTACAATATTCCCGCTCTTCATCTCGGGAAAAGGGGGAACCGCTGAAAACCAGCGCTGAGAAAATCTCAGTGAAAGCTGAGCTATTCCCTTTTGCCTCTGATCTTGTGTTACTTTTTTGTATTTTTTTTTATTGTAATTTCTTGAGGCAACAACTTATAATTCAATCGCCAAGAACTATAAAAGCTTTAGTTTTTGTGCTCTTAGTACAATTGTTAACAAATAGAAAATGCACACAGGATTAGCAAGCTGAAGTGGCAGTGGGCCGGCCATATTAGCCGCAGAACCGATAACCGATAGGGTAAACGAGTTCTTGAGTGGAGACCGCGTATCGGCAAACGTAGTGTAGCACGCCCTCAGACTAGGTGGAACGACGATCTTCGCAAGGTGGCTGGCAAGAGCTGGATGAGAGTAGCCGCGGATCGTGCTCAGTGGCGTGCACTTGGAGAGTCCTATGTCCAGCAGTGGACGTGTGTAGGCTGATGATGAATCATCATCTCATCAATCATCATCAATCTCATCAGAGAAAAGGCACCGTATTTCTAAGTGGCCGAGTGGCAAACCTCTCGACCGACCCGAATGTCCCGCTTTCGATTCCCAGGTCAGACAAAGTGTGTTTCAGATTTTTCGATGCATAGCCCCCGGGTCTGTGATGTTGGCGAGCGTGGAGATTAAGCCTTAACCCGTCAATTGTCGCGATGACTTGATTTCAGTGAAGGAGGTATTTCCCCAGCAGCGGGAGGGACAGTCATAGGCAATTTGCTTTTATTTCTAACACTCATCAGTGGCGGCAGCCAAAGTAAAATTATAAAGAAATGATAGCGAAGTTAGAAAATAATAAAATGTATGGGATTGACATAAGATTAAGCACGTGATTTAGCGCGGCTTATGTCAATCCCATGCATTTTATTCTTTTCGAACTTCGCTATCGTTTTCTTAATGTTACTTTGGCTAAGCCTACAGGAAGTGGTGAAAGTCCTAAAAGACTATAATAATTATTTGGTATTTTATTATTTACATTCTTTAACAGCTAAATCCGTATCCCCAGTGTAGATTTTGGTCTGGTTCATCAAAGTTGATGACTAATCGGATATATAAGAAATTATGTGTGATTATCGATCAATTTACATAATTTAAGTTAAAACTTTTTAAGACTATGCTTAGACTACGAGGGAAACATGTAATTACCCCACTTAGCTATCGGGTGGTCTTTAAAATAGGACAAAATGTGGGAGGTCTAAAATCAGCAACCTAAAATAAATTGAAATTTATGTTTATATTCTGTTGAGTCGTAATAAATATTTTGTTCGCTTAGATCCACCATAGTGTTTCAAATGAAATACAGATTTTAATGTCAGTTTAAATGGTTAATTATTTTCTTTTCTATGATTAATCATAGAAAAGAAAATAATTCATTATAATAATAATATCTAATAGAAAAGAAAATTATAAATAAAATAATCATAGAAAAGAAAATAATTCATTTATAATAAGTATTCTCTTAGCACCGTTAATATCTACCTCTAATCTTAATATAATTGATATAATTCCTGTGCTATTTAACTTCAAGTTTTAAATTAAGTTTGTAATTTTTCTTGGCATTTAGATACCTAAACACAAATGTTGAAATAATTTCCATGAGCAGGATTTGAACCCGCACCCTTCTGAAATTTTTTTTCAACATTTGTGTTTTTGTAATTTGTTCGCAACAAAATTTGCGTTAAAAATTATAAAAACATTTAGATACCTACTTAAATGTTGAAATAGTCTTTGTATCTTTTATTTTTAGGTATATTGAAATGCAATAGTTTATAAAGATCTACTCGCGTTTATTTCACATATTATCTTATCTTGGTTTTTCAAACCCTTAAGAGCGTTTACGCCGAACACTAGCGCCACTAATGAAAAAAAAAACATATCTAGTAATTAGAGATAGAAAATCAAATTATGCCCAACAAACTATACTGGCCTGCAAAAATAAGAACTACACTTTTAATATTTATTTATTTTCTAAACTATAGAACTTAGAGATTTTTAAATAAAAAACGTTTTGCAGCAATTTTTATCAGCTTTCTTTAAAACTAAAGTAAATTATACATTAGTAACATTTTCCTTTTTGTTTCGAAAGTATATCTTGTGTACTTAAAAAGTTATTGCAATTTTAAAAGTGTGATACTTAATTTTGCAGGCCAGTGTATTTGAATGAAGTAATTTAGCATTTTTACGTCACCTAATGAAAACCTCACATGTTATGGTTTAGTTAAATAAGACGTTACGGCCACTTTTAACTATAACGCCATATTTAAATAAACCATAACATGTCAGGTGTTCATTAGGTGACGTAAAAATGCTAAATTACTTCATTCAGATAGTTTGTTGAGCATAATTTGATTTTCTATCTCTAATTACTAGATATGTTTTTTTTCATTGGCGGCGCTAGTGTGCCGCCTAAACGCCCTTAATAACATTGAACACGATATAATGTAATTTTTTTTCTAGTGCAAATTGTGAAGAAAAATCGTTAATTAGGTGTCAATAGGCGGATTCAGTTGAAGCTTCATAATTAACAAGTTCATTGAGTGGTGGTGGTTTTCATGAATGGCAGTGGTGGGGGCGGGCTGCGCGGCCGCTGGCGCTGCGCCGGCGCCTGAGGGAGGCTGCGCAGTGTTCTCGCACTCTTCGCCGCCGCGCCTGCGTCTCAGCACCAAGCCAGTCGCGATCGCGCGGGAGTTTCAAATTTGGAACTTTTTATTTTAATTCTCAATCCGATATACGAACTATTTAAATTCACTGCGCTATTGTGCCTGACTATTCTGTGGTGTTTGTGTTTTATTTTTTTTTAATTTGAGGATTAGGAATTTATTGGGCATGCTGCTTTAACGATGGGGCTCTGCAACTTAAGGTAAGCCGTAAGATTTATTTTATTTTGTTTTCTTAGGGTCAAAAAAGGCCGCATTGAACAATTTTAATCATAACAGGGATTATTTTGAATGGACTTAGTGCCATGCCTCTTATAGTTTGTTCATGGAATATTTTTTTAGTTCAATTTAGACCTGTGTTGTTATCGTTGACAGTTTATTTCAATGTTACCATTTTCCTAGATAGTAAAGATTTGAGTTAGTTTTAATTTGGTGACCACTCCCGTGACCAGACATTGCGACAGTTGCTTAACTGCAAGAATGCAAAACTGCAACTGCCTAGTTTACTTCGAACCTTTTTGAAATCGATTAGATCTATCGATCGATCGATCTAATTTACAACATACCCTAAAAATATACTAGATAATTAGATGCTTTAAACATTTCGGTTTCTCATACAATCATCAGAGGTCTATATTATTTAAACCATTAAACTAACATTAAGCTAATTCTGATGAAACTTTTTTATGCTGGAAAATATGGTAGTAGTTAACAACGTTACAACTGACTCCACGCGATTTGAACTTTACACAGTGGAAGTAAAATAGCAAAAATTTTGTAAGATAAACAATTTGTTTAAATTTTCTCCAGTTACTAACTAGATATTTCTGTAGTACCTTTAGGCATAGTAGGTATGTCTTTGTATCATTACTTTAATGCATAACTCTTCACTTTGTGATCAGCAGTTAAATCATTATTCGCATAGCAATTTTGCTTGAAACTTATTGGTAGGCGTAAAAGCTCTTACTAAACTTTTTATGAAATTTTCTTTGTTTTATCACCATTTTATTATCAATCTATAAACATCCCAGAGTTGGGCTTAGACCTTCCCACATTTATGCATGTATACCCAATTGCCCATATTTTATAATTCTAAAACAAAGTGTAGTAAGTGTAGCATAGTCTAAATACTTACTGTCCCACTGCTGGACAAGGGCCTCCATCATTGAAATAAAGTCCTCATCAGCTCATATTTATGTCCCCACTACTGGGGCACGAGCCTTTCCTATGGATGGATAAGGAGAACAGGCCATAAACCACCATTGGTGGTTGTTAACGACTGCTAATGCTACCGGGACCAACGGCTTTACGTGCCTTCCGAAGCACGGAGGAGCTCGAGATGATAAACTTTTGGTCACCCATCCGATGACCGGTCTTTGCGAAAGTTGCTTAACCTCAGCACTCGCAGACCGGGCGCGTTAACCACTGCGCGATTGAGCTCCTCGATATAAAGTCATCGCTACAGTAATAATTGATCGGTATTGGCTTAATCAATACGCTTGCCAGAAAACCGGTTGGTGATGACAAACACGGGCTGTGCATCGAAAAATCCTCAACACACTTTTCCCGACCCGGGAATCAAACTCAGGACCTCCAGGTATCGAGCCCAGCGCTTTGACATACGGCTACAGAGGTGTCTAGATATAACCAAGCAAGTATTTTAAAACAATTTATATTCACTTTCGGAAAATCGAGTAATTCAACAGGTTTTGAATTTATATGGAAAGGAAACATCGTTTTAAGGATGTATTTTTGTCTATTTATTTATTTATTTAAAATTCATCACATAAACTTACAGCCTGTTCAGCCAACGCGCTTATATGCCATATAAACTAATCTACTAGTAACAAAAACAAGTACTTAAATGTAAAATAATAACATAAAAACACATTGCAAAAAAAATACCCATAGAAAAAAATGTAGCCAAACATAAAAACAATAACAGCAACATTGAGAAACTATAACTATATATATATTATATAACTATAGATGAGATAAGTACATCCTGCATTTATCTATAAGACTAGGTAAAGTGTCTGCAAATATGTCAGCATCCTGGAAGTGATTTACAAACGAATTTAGGAAGATCATTGCACGAGCTGTTGGACAATTACTACCATGGCACATGGTCTATGTGTGAAGGTTTGTTATTAGCTTGTAGAAACTTATTAGTTGTAGGTACAATTACCAATATTGGCTGTAAACCATCCTTAAATAAAATAAAGTTTCAAAAACCTACATATCATCATTATCATGATCATGATCTGTTGGGGCACGAGTCTCCCTATGGTTGGATAGGGAGAACGGCGGGCTCAGTGCGGATTGGAGGTTGTTAACGACGGCTAATGCAGCCGGGACCAACGGCTTTACGTGCCTTCCGAAGCACGGAAAATATACCTATCTATTTAGAGATAAGATTTTGTACGCGTTTTCTTTTTTCATTGTCTCTTTATCACATACGGTAGACGTGTTGACGACACGGGCAGTCAATGAACTATGCAATATAATGTATTTTCTATGAATGAGTTATTTATTGCACAGTCGAGTGTCAATCGTTCCATTCTGGATTGACAATGTGAATATTAAATTGCTGCGTGATTTATTGCGACGCTTTTATATAGAGCCGGTGATGCCACTGCCTACATTCTGGAACTGAATAACAAAAATACTTTATATACACTTTTAAACTCTCGCGTTCCATAGTCCACTTTCTTTATATGGGTTATAAAAAAGGTATGAAACTTCTTTCTGATTAGTTTGCGTTAATCCCCGTTTAAATTCTTTGTTAATAATAATACTTAATTGTGTTTATACATAAATATATAATTTTACGTAAATTTTGGTTGCAACCAATGCCGCAATGACGCAAATATTATAACTGCTATTTTTTTTTCTTAGCTTTAAGTTTAAACCTGAGGTTAAAACGAATAATTATAAACTATGGCATATCTTACAATTGAATACTACTATAACTCAGACATTAAAATATTGTTTTGTATTTTGTGTGCCGTATGAATAAGTATTTTTTTTGTTCTATTCTAATCTAAAAGGAAAGGACTTAGAAGATTAAGAAGGAAAAGACGAGCGGGTTTTAAAAAATTCCTCCACTGTCTGTTTTAAAATTTTATAATAATAAAACAACCAGAGAGAGTAAGTACTATTGTCTAGAATACACGTAATGGCTATATTATTTACACAACAAAAAGAAACATTACATAATTGCTTAGTTTAGACAATAGCTACCATTTTTATGTTTATAATTTTTCTCAAACATGCTTGGAAATGAGGTCATTATTTTGCCAATCTTCTTCGTGATACGTCTAATTAGCTGGCCAAATATACGTACGCGAGCAGCGGCCAGCTACGTTTCTATAAAAATCCATATCTGTCGCGTTTAGCGGCTAAAGAAGAGCTATTTTATTTTAGAGATTTTCTATTTCAAAGATAATTTAATCTGGTGATCGGCCATTGCAAAAGTTGCTTAGCTTTCAAAATCATCACCCGAACACGCGAACCGCTGAGTAACAAACTCCTTAACATACAAAAACGCCAACAATTCTTCAAATTGAGAGCGAAATCTCAAAGCATCGCGTGCGCCTGCGCAACATCCTAACGCTACCGTTTCCAATAAGCTTTTTTTGACAGAACTTGCTTTCGTGCTTTCGGCAAAGTACAGTACCGAATGTCTACAATGAAAACGGGACTTTAAGACGAGGACATTAAATTACACTTTCGATTAGACGCCCGGAGAAAGGCTTACAGCCCTTATCTAAATCTTCTAAGCGTTTAATTATACGAGTTTCTTACCGGGAATGAATTTATGCATGAAGCGAGAGAATTTCTACTCTTGAATCGGCAGGACGCGGGATAAAAGGAACAATAGTCTTAGTTTTAATCTCGCTTCGTCTTTTATTATTGTTCTTTCTTTTTTTATTTCTTTTATTTCGTTTTGTTGTCTCGAGGATCCAGTTCGTGTGCGGCGAGATTTACGAGCCCCCCGCTCCCCCACTTGCCTCCTCCCCCCCCTTTCTCGGGCTGACATGACATGCGCACCAATTTGCGAGAGATCCGATATGCGCGTACGCACCGGCCGCCGACCGACCACGAAAATCTCATTTGTTTGTTAATATTTTGCGTTCACGGTCAATGTATTCTGTACTGCAGTGTTATTATAATTCGTTCTTTTTTATTTGTTATTGTTATGAAGTTGACTATTTTTATAATTTAACATGCCGTAGGAACCATAGTGTTTCTACTCTACAAGTAAGTATTTTTCGTTTGGGACATGTCGGTTTTTTACACAATAGGAAATGTCAGTTGTTTTATGATGTAGGTAGGTAGTAGGTAGTAGGTTAAACCTTTTAGAAATAAGCCTATGCTTATTAGAACTCTTCTCTATTGCATAGGCTATAGAGAATACCCAGCACTACCCAGCTCTACCACTCTAGCTCGATTAAGCGTCTAAAGAATTACCCTTTGCGCATTCCTGTCTTAAAAGTTAAATTATATTTGTAGTCCCAAAGGCCGGGGCACCGCTCGCCGCGTTATAATTTAACAAAATTACCGACCGGGTGTTGCCGGATCATTTTGCGAGTACCGGGCGGTACGGGGTTCGTTGACACCTCATTTGTGGTGCATGCCATCCACGTTGACTGCAGGACGCGAGGGTTTAAGTAGAAGATTGGTACTTACGTAATTGTTGGCAATTTTCATGTAACCTTCCTTAACTCGTGTATTTTGGGTGGTATAGGTAGGTAAGTAGAAGCCAACATTATATAAAACCTTTAAAACATATTATGCGTCTTTTGTGTTTTTTGATAAATACATACGTCTATTCAAATATTTTGTTTTATCAGGCATACACTGTAAAAAAGGTATTACATATATTTGCCTTTAAGTCTTTAGATGTTGAAACAAAACTTTGCGAGTTTTTTTGAGCAATTAAAGTGGTTCATATTTTGCCACAGGAACGTAATTATTTACATATTTTTTTCCTCGTTTCTGTATCAATATTTAACATACAAATGAGGTAATTTAACAGTGTCAATGTATTCCTATTTTAAATGCACAGTTTCGAATCGCGTTTAGTTTTCTAGTTACCCATAAATGGTGGTTTCCATTTGACCACGTCCAGCGAGCGATATGGGACGAACGCGGCGACGCACTTACGTGCGCAGGCGCATGCACGCCGTAGTACCACACGTTAATGTCCAAACAAACGCTCCAACTGTACCGTGGAAGGTGACAGAAAGCATCAATTGTTTTCTTGACACGAATAGAACCACTAGACGTATTGTTACCTGGATGTTGTTGGTAAAAAAATGTTGGAGGTAAAAAGAATCTCGTCACAAAATAAGTATTTTTTTAGTGAAATTAATTATGTATCGTTAGGTTGGACATTTTAGATAAAAATTCTTATAATAAAAATTGTAGAGTTCATGTGACCTTCTTGAAGCGGGAATAGAAACAGACCTATGTGCGTTTGTTTGCATTTACAAAATGTTATAATTAAATTATTATAAAGTATCGTTTACATTTTATAAAAAAAAATTTGGCTTCTACCCACTTGCTCCGACAGGGTGTTATAACACCCCTAAAAGTATTATATAGATGTACCCTAATGTAATACTTTTAGAGTTTTATTTACAACAACACACAATCACTTGGTCGGAATAAATGGGAGAAGAAACATTTTGGTCACGATATAACAGATATTTATAAAAACAAAAAATGTCTTTATAAAAACTAAACTCAAAATAAAGCATTACATTTGAAATCACGATTCTTAGATTTAACGTATAAACCATGTAACGATTCAGAAGTACGTCAAACGTAGTTCGGTTAAAACACGATTATAAAATATTAAATGTAACAATAAATGACGGTATATAGTATAGTTTGTATAGATTTTAAAGTCGAATCCGAGATATTAAATCCCGCCTCCCGCGCCGGCATTGGCCAAATTCACAGCCATACCTAATAAATAATGTCTATACATGTGTGAGTTTGAGCTAAGCACTAGACTTTAGCACTAGCACACCGCTCCGCAGTCATGCCAGCCTGGTACTTCTAGGTACAAACGCTAGCCAGTCTAGACAGCGCGGTGAGACTCTAGATCAGGTTTTGCGACTTAGGAAATAATAATAGCGTGCCGTCTGGCACTTTTATTTTGTTATTAAAATTGTTCGGTCATTGTGATTTTCTTTTTGGTATGTATGTATTGTTTATAAATAAACTATTAGTGTGGATGCACATGACTCACGAGTTTCGATGACTTTTGATTAGTGATGTCATACATTTCGGTAGAAAATAAAAACTTTATATAGAATAGAATACTTTGTTGTACGCAAAAAGTAGTAATAAGCAGTTTTTATGATATTTAGTAAGTAAGTAAGTAAGTAATTTATTTCCATTTCAGTTTTACAAAAAATATTTACAAGCCCCCACACTAGGCATCGCCTGACCTGTGGGGGAAAATAAACGATTTACATATGATTTTGTGACCAAACAGAAAACAGATTAAAATTAAATTAAGTAATTTACAGTTTAAAAAAAGTGTAGGAAGAAAAATATACTTATCTAATTTGCCAGTAACAAAGAAACTTACAATAAAATAATTAGTGGGAACAAGATTATGTGGGAGTGTGAGTGTGTGAGGGTGTGTGTGTATGTGTAAATGCGTTCGCGAGTGCAACCTCATTCTGTAATTTTTAGTAACCCTTCTGTTTCCATATAAGTCCACTTCGTCAGAGTATTTGATACAAGTTTTTTAGTTTCTCGAACCGTACAACTCTTAAAATGGCAAATGTTTGCAAGCTTATTGTAGATAAAAGGAAAAAGAAAATTATTAATTATTAATTTAATATCATCATCATTATAAAGTTTCAAATCGCATAAATTCTGATTCTGACATAACGTTTTTTTAATTTTTTTTTATACACTCTACTAAGATCTGTGTCTTTTCCTAAGAGTAGAAAGTTTTTTTACGGAGTAAATACTCTTTTTTTTTTTAGTTGATGGCTTCGTGCGATTAGCACATTGTTTTTAGGTTATATACTTTTTCTTCTTTTCTAAAGTGTCATTTTCTTTTGTTCTGTTTTCCCTATATTGATTGTCACCGTGGTTGCTGGCTTGGTATGTTTTATTTTGTTATTTCTTCTTCTATTAATTATAATTTTAGGTACGTTTTACTTTGCCTCTTATTCCTTAATACAGTCCACCTTTTCCTTTTCGTTTTTTTCTCCTTCCGTTACATCATCATCATCATTTTAGCCAAAAGTAGTCCATTACTAGACAAAGGCCTCTCTTATGGATCTCCACAACGACCGGTTTGCGCTGCTGCTTACTAGAGTTTTGTAGAGTAAACAGCTATTGATAGACAATATATAAAAAAAAATATATTTAACTGAATTTATGCTATTTGAAATATTACAAAGCGCACTTTATGTCTCTTACACTGAATACTTAAATGTTTTTATGTATTGGCTTATAATTACAAAAACACAAATGTTAAAAAAGTTTCCACGAGCAGGATTTGAATCTGCACCCTTCTGACATACCGGGTCAGGTGCTCTCCCAATTGAATTGATTTTTCAACATTTGTGTTTTTGTAATTTGTTCGCAACAAAATTTGCGTTAAAAAGTATATAAACAAAACAAAAACATTTTGGCTTATAATTAATTTGAAGAAAAAAGTTAGACTGGGCTAACGGAAATAAGATTTGCATGTGACGAGGTGCCCGACCCGAAGGCACAGTGGCCTGAGCGTTTGTGGGAAGCAAATTTTGCATTAAAATATCTCGAGCTACTCCGTGCTACCTGGTGCTACCGGTGAAATAATATGACAATAAATATTTTGTTCTAAGCGCTGATAGCTAGCGTATAAACTAAATATTAATAAAAAAATATTAATAATAAAAATGTATTCATTCTTTCATTCATTCATAAACATTTTTCTGAGTAACTAGTTGTATTTTTTTTATGTACTCGTTTTATTTTGTTGCGAATAAATTACAATTCGGAAAATTGTTACATAATTCTTCAAAAGTGGCATTCGGGGTGTCAGTTGGGTGTGGGCTTGAATCGCCGAAGTAAAAAAAAATGTTTTCAATATTTTTACTATACTTTATGTTATAAGTGGTCTTGTGGTCGTTACAGACGATAAAATAAATACAGTTGATGAAAGCAATAGTCGATCACTCGGTCCCACAGATCGCGTTCAAGGTCAACCACACCACACCCGTGGGATGTCGGGTAAGCAATTGGGAATGGTATGATAGAGCCGACTCTATCAACTTAAATCTCTACCCGTATTAATAATCGAAGTGTAAGCTTGGAGTAGTTACTCCGTGTTTTGTTCCCGTCATGTAAACTTCATTTCATATTAAAGTAAAAGAGACAAAACACGGAGTAACTACTCCAAGCTTACACTTTGTTTATTAATAAAAATAAGCCCCTAACAGTTTAATTTGTATAGTCAGCAGTGAAAAAAGCTTAGCACTTTAGTATGTTGACCAAGAACTTAGCAAGCGGGCAAGTTCAAAATTCAAGTCATTTTTTTTTTATTCAAATAAACTTACGACAAGTCCAAACATTTTTTACCTACTTCCCATTTAAGACGTATGAGCGAAGTATGGGTGCAAGAAACTGCACAGCTTTAATAGAACGACATTTACAAAAAAAACCAACAAAGCAAAGCAACTATAAAAAAATAAAACATGCGCAAATTAAGTTTTAGTAGTCATTGCGATATGATACTAAAGGGTCAGTGATTTTCGTGGCTGACCATATTTAGGTACTGTAAGGTTTCCACTACTTAGGGAATTCTACTAGGATTTAAAATAAGAATAACAGGTGCACTTAACTTTGTGTGTTATAATAAAAACATTACATTAGATTAAATCGATCTCAGAGCACCTCGGATCTTAGCCGGAATGTCTCCTGTCTACGACTGTGTCAAACCGTTGCAAGCCTTTTTAATTTTACATGTTCGATGATTCAAATATTCATCCAGACTAAAGAGGCTTACATACAAATACTATAAACTAACTTTTTTTTACACAAGTACCCATTTTCTCAGTAGCAAGGATACCGGTTAAGGTGCTCTTTCACCTGATCGCTGAAGGTTAGAAACATCCCTACTGTTAAATTATAAGTAGCAAAGTTTTGTTCGATATCGTTTGTAGGGATCCAAGTTAGTCTTCGGCGCCTACGCAATCGACAAAATATTTCGCAGTTTCTGGTGTTCGTCATTAACACCGGCCGTGCAGGCACCTGTCGAGGCAATTTATACAACTATTTATTTGAAAACATTGGGGGTCTTACAATTAAACAAAGAATAAGCTTCGAATAGTTATTCCGTGTTTTTGTCTCTTTTACTCTAATTTGAAATGACGTTTAAATGACGGAAACAAAACACGGAAAGCTTATTTTTTGGTTAATTGTAACAGAGGGTAACATTAGAAATGATACCACTTAACCTTAACAGTATGTGGATATTTTTTTACTGAAATTAATAAGATTTATATGACGTACTAATTATAATACCTAGAATTCAATAATCCTAGGGAGATGCTGCCGATAAACTGCAGTAATAATGAATATATTTAGTAAATTACGGAAATAAAAAAACTTAATTCACCATTTCCTGAACACTTAAACACGATTTACTAGAAACATAAAAAGTTAATAAGCAATCAGTTCTATGAACGAACATCGTTTTCAGGTGTTCGTTTTAACAAAATTATGGATCGGTATGTCAGAGGGTGCAAGTTCGAATCCCCATTTTGTCGTGGCCAGACTTCGTCTTTTCCCTAAGAAATATGACCGTAGCCTTACATGTCAGTCTGGCTTTGGCGACCGTGACGGTCTCGGCTTTACGCAGCCACGCTTGTTAGCGTTGCAGTGTCTCACTGCGATGGCGAAGGCAGTAAAGTTATTTAGTCTACCCATTTAGACGCACTAGGGCGCCGTTAAAGTTTTTACTACTTTTCTCCAAATCGACATTGCATAAAAAAAAGAAAACGGTCAAGTGCGAGGCGAGCTATGCGGTGCAGGGGCCGTGTATATAGTTTCAGCCTTCATCATTATCATCATAATCTCAGCCAAAAGACGTCCATTGCTGGGCAAAGGTTTCAGCCTTAGGGCCTTACAAATAAACCGAGTGTATAAGCTTCGAATAACTATTCTGTGTTTTAACTGTTTTACTCTAATCACACTAATTATTATAAATGTTTGTGTGTATGTATTTGTAGCTTCTTCACGCTGCAACGGATGGATGGATTTGGATGAAATTCAGCATACAGATAGTTTATAACCCCTGGATTAAAACCTAGGATACTTTTTATCCCGATATACCAAAAGTACTAAGATGAATACTCGATACTTAATATAATTATTTATTGCAAAACCATAATGTATATAACGATGGTAACAAAAAATAAGACCAAATTATATATTATATATTATTAAAAAAGAAAAAGAATGGAAAATACTAAAAATAATAAAAAACCCGTTATATTTCAAAACGTGTACTTCAGGTAAACCTTGTTTATAACTGATGATTGACCTCCTTATTTTTTTCTAATAAAGGCAGATAGGGGACAAATGCAAACAAATTGTACATTTCTGAATGCGTGAACGTCCTATTAGAATAAACGTTCAATACATAACTTCTTTTCATATATTTTTTTAAATACATTTACAAAATTACATTATAACAAAAACTAAAAGAAATAAATAATATTTTTCCGATAAATCAATTAAATAAAAATCAAATCATCAGGATACGTTTAGTTTTCTTCATACAAGTACGTGTGTCCTTCTCGTCCGTGTCCAGCTTTGTGTATTGGGAAAAAAATACAGTTGAGTGATTTTATACTGTTAAATATTTTTAGTTATTTACAGAATACTACATACATTTTAATACTTTAAACAATAAATCAGGCCTCTCTATTAAAAACTGTTTTAAATATCATTTTTAAAGCCGTCCGTAACTTCTTTCATATTTGTTATTCAGCTTTGTTTATTGTTATTTAGTAGAAAAATAAGTTTTTACCTGGCAAAACTAAAATCATAAATAACGTCTGTAGGTGGCGCTAGTTCTGCACGACGGCCATTTTGCTGGAGTTCTAGTTAGACGGTCTACAAAAATTTTACTAAATTGTGCGGGAAAAATACACAAATTAGTTTCATCTTGATAACCATTCCATTAAACTAATTGGTTAGTGTATGTTTAGCTTTCTATATAGTTTATACCAAGGATACTTCATGATATATTTAGAAACATATAAACAGTTTGATTCAAAGACATCTCTTAGTATTTTTCACACATTTTAGGTTGTACACACGAGTGTTTTGTTCCTTTTTGTTACGAATTTGTTACATTTCTTTGTGACGTAACAAATATGAAATAACAAATATGAAGTAAAGTCGCACTCATATTGTAATAGTTGACTTGGATTACTAAAGTTAAAATATTATGATCACAGTTAATTTTAAAGTTGATTTGCAAAAAAAATGTTAAGTAAGTCGAAAGTAATACAAACTAGACTTGCTGCCATTCTTTATTAAAATAATCAATCAAGATACTGCTTTTTACTCATTAACAAATTTACCTTTCAAATAGAATGCACAACATGAACTAGTCCTTATAGTTCATCTTTGTTATTTTTTTGTAACATCATGTTATTTTCATCTTTGTTTCCTATTTGTTATATGTATAATTTTTTTGCATGTGTCCCATAGAGGCAACGTCACTTTTAAAACCTTTTGAAATAATGGTTGAATTTTAACTTAACCAAAACATAGGTATGACAGATGTCTATCTGCACAGCTCTACATAAAAGCATATGAAAAAAAAAATTAACACATACAATACATGTAGTCACCACATCATACAATTAGTAATCCTCGCTGGAAATCAAACCCTGGAATCACGGATTATATTAAAATCGTTAAATTCTTCTTCTACGTCCGTTGTAGCAACGAAGACTCTGTTCAAGTACCTACTTAAGTAGTTTCAAGTCAACGTCTATGACAGACAGACCAGATAGTATAGGTTCATGGTTATACACATCAGGGAGCGACATAATGGTTACCGTTTTTTTAAGTTAAGATAGGAAACCTAAAAGTTCTTCGGATAACGACTTCAATATTAGTGCTAATGATGCAAAACGGCAATTAAAAATCACATGAGAAAATCAGGTAATTTTACATAGCAGCTAGCAGCTCAACTTAGAACATGCTGGTTTTTAATATTATGTAAGAAAATGCTTTAATCAATATTTAGCCAATGTCAACAAGTAAGGGAGATATTGTAAAATACTTGTGTTATAATATTTTGTCTGTGGTGGAGTTTTATTGCAAAAAGGTTTATAACCAAAGTTTTAAAAACAACATCGTAGTTAGAGTAGTACATCGTAGTACTTAGTAAGAGTACTAGTTAGGCTAATTAATGGCTTACAATTGTTGTTTACCTTAACGTGATCGAATGGTTGAATTAAACTTGCACTAGGCTCTCAGAATAGACAGAGGAATCATGTGTCGTGTGGTTTGCCTAGCGCAGCCGGCCGCCACGTGTGCGCCCAAGGGGGTGCCACATGCACTTATGGGGTTGTCAACATAGAGAAAGTGCCATAGATCAAGCATAGACTGTTTCTATTTAGGAAGATACTTGAGAGTATTTAGGGCTTCTCAGCGACAAGGAAAAGATAAAGAGTCAGAGATAGACTGTGTTTTTGTTTTATTAAAAAAAAATAGGTTTTACCGAATTTTAAAGCGAAATGCGATGGTGAATTGAACGGTTACACAGAATATACTGTTTTCATTAATTACCTTTCGTA
Organism: Eudonia lacustrata; assembly: GCA_947562085.1. Classification (NCBI taxonomy): domain Eukaryota; kingdom Metazoa; phylum Arthropoda; class Insecta; order Lepidoptera; family Crambidae; genus Eudonia; species Eudonia lacustrata. The sequence goes on along the minus strand of OX387326.1, from coordinate 5,133,801 downwards.
GCTTTCCCTAACTGTAACATTGGCTACGTGCAAACCGCGCCAAACCATTAAAAAAGGTATGAAGTTGGCTTTCGTGATTAGGAAGGAGGTTTTAAGCGTGCATGCCACTATGAGCCTAAAGTGGTTTATTGCTCTAAGGCTAAAGTAGGACTTCTTGGCGGGAAAGTAAAGCGTCATCATCATGACTGCGGTTTAATCTTATTTTCCAAAATTTGTGTTATGTCGAATATTAATGTGTGTTGTAATGGTGGATTATTAACCGTTAAGTGTTCGTGAGTGTGCATGAGTGTTGGCCAGCCTGATCATGTTTTTAGGGTTCCGTACCCAAAGGGTAAAACGGGACCCTATTATTAAGACTCCGCTGTCCGTCCGTCTGCCTGTCTGACTGTCTGTCTGTCTATCCGTCTGTCACCAGGCTGTATCTCATGAACCGTGATAGTTGGACAGTTGAAATTTTCACAGATGATGTATTTCTGTTGCCGCTATAACAAAAAATACAAAAAAACAGAATAAAATAAATATTTATGGGAGCCTCCCATACAACAAACGTTTTTTTCTTTGCTCGTTTTTGATCGATATTGATAACGGCAACAGGTAGACGCTTCAAATATTCACAAAATATTGAGTTATATTATTCACTTTAAAAATAAATAATTAAATAAAAATAAAATTAATATGTAAGGGGGTCTCCCATACAACAAACGTGATTTTTTTCCAATTTTTTTCACAGTCTTAATAAAGATAACAGGAGAAATATGAAATATTTTTATGTAATGGTACGGAACGAACGAACGAAGGCCGGCTTGGTCGGCTTTTTTAGTACAATTTTCGTCGCCAAAACTAATACACAATTTTTTCGAAATATGACGGGATGACGGCTAGGTAACAGGTTATCTGTATTAAATTATTTTGCTGACGCCTATTTTCAATAGAATCAAGTTTAAAAAAAAAATTACGGGTAAGCACAGTGCCTTGATCTCACCTGATGTAAAGTGATGATGACTATGATGTAAGCGCACTTCACCCGGGAACCTCAACTAGTGAGGCACTGGCCATCTTATCTCTAGCTGCCGGAACACAGCAATGCTACAAACATTGATGTTATGGCGACATATTTATACATATGGTTTCTATCACTGTTTCTTGACGAACACAGGGTGCCTAGTATGAGTTATATAATTACTATCCGTATTCATTCGATTACGTTTACGAAAACGAAAATTGGTATGGCATTGAAGCAGCGCCTCCTGGCGGCATACGAGAAGAGTTAACGTTTTGCCATACAAATTCTCGTTTCCGTTAACGTGATCGAATTGCGAATGAAACTCGCACTTGGCACCCTGATGCCACTACCTTACTACTACGTTTTTTTTCATGCAAACGCGAAAATTAACGTCCATACCTAATTAATTTAATTAATTAGGTTATGGTATTTGTTTTATTATTTTTTTTTTTTTTTAACATAGCTATCCATCGTGGCAATGCAAAGCTTACTGGGCACTCTGCCTGATAGGAATGATTTGGGGCAAATTTTTTATTTATAGTTAATAGTAGATATAGTTTATAGTTTTTTGTAAGTTTAATTTTAAGTAGTTTTATTATTATCTTGTTTTTGTCTTTGTTTGTAAATAAACAAATAACATATTAATTTACAGTATTTTGAGTAGCAGAAAATAAACATATTTCCGATACTTTCTTTCACAACAGTCATGTTATACGACGTGCCGATTGATAGCCCTGTCTCCGGCGATCTAGAATGCGCGCGAAATCACCCGCAGAGCGTACGCGTTTGATGCGCGTGCGCCGGCCGCCCCGGTTTACGACGCGCATTCGCGTCTTCCTGAATATGGTTCCTTCTCAGGGAGCGTCGTAAACTCAGGAGTTTGGACAAAGTTTAACTACACTTCATACGAGATGTCAACTTGTAAATCATTTTTATCGCTAGGTAGGTACGTGAGACACTTTCCGGAAATAAAAATGGTTTTTAATATTTTTAATAACCGCCTAGCTAGGCTAGCACACGATTCTTAACCTAGAGGTCCTGGGTTCAATACCCAGCGGGGACACATGTTTTTTTTTATGGTTAGGGGTGTTTTTTTTTCGGTAGTAGGTCAAATACGCCTGAACAGCTACCAACATCATAAATGTGTCACCTACATCAGTGTTATGGTTAAATAGCATTGTTGTCGTTCCAGCAGTTAGGGATGAGAGTCAGTAGTTGAGGGTTGAGGAGGGTAGTTGAAGTGCACTTAAGCCTTATCATCACTTAACATCAGGTGAGAGGAAAACCAAGTAAGTGCTCACCTGTACTACATAATAGGACAGGAAAAAGAAATAAAACATAGTATAGTATTATCAAATTACCTTTTTCCTGGTGTTCGAAGACCAACGTCAATCTGGACGTTATGACTTCTGAGACATTCTGACACTTGTACATATTGACTAAAGGTCTTTATAACATCCGGACATTATGTCACCTTGGACATTCTGACACTTGGCCCAACATACCCCGGAGTCAAAAAAAGCGTTAAAAGTACATTAAGTATATGACTTGACATATTTATGCTGTGGTGAAAGCATTTTTAGGGCAATGCTAATAATACTTCATCAAAATGTAAGAATTCTATTCAATTTTGTGGTAGGTAAAAAGAATAAAAAACTTTAAATTATGTTTTCTTTTTTTCAAAATCGCTGTGTTTATTTATAAATACTTTGACTGTCAAACAGTAATATATGAACACTCAACTTACTTACCGTAGGTTAAAACTAAAAAAATACTACATCGATGCTACAACAAAGATTAAAAAAAAAACAACAAGAAAATTTAACGCTTCGTCAGCAAAACAAACGGCGTAAGTGTCAGCAGTTTACTTCAAAACAGGTAGCATTTCTTTGTAAACCAGACGACAAACGATGAATAAAAAAAACCCTTGGCAACGAACGGCCGGCCGGCGGCAAAAAGGTTTCAATGAGACATAGGACCGGTTAGTACGTGCTATACTATCACTACGTGGGAGACTGCCTTTATCTGGTTTTTTATTATTTTATGATTTCACAACGGAGAACTTTTTTTTTGGAGATTTTTCTATTTGCCTCTGAGCATTTTCAGCGTCACCGGACTTTTTTGGGGGCGGCGACAGAATTGAAGAGTCCAAGTCGTGTGAAACGAGACAATGTCAAAGGTGTTCTAGAGTTTAGTTAGTTTTCTAGACTAGATTCTGAGAGGAAGAAGCTCTTGGCTCTCATCTCGCCTGAAGTAAGTGACTATTATTAGGCGGACGGTGGAAGTGCATTTCACCCGGAATCCTCAACTACAGAAACTAGCTTCCTTATCTATATCTCAGAAACCCGCCTGCTCGTTTGCCTCCTTCTAATATTTAAAAAAAAAAAAAACACAACTATGCTACTTCCATTGTTGTTATTGCGAGAAACTTAGATAAGATGGTGGTAGCCAGCCAATCGAATCGCTGCTCTGGGAATAGAACCTGGGACATCGGTTGTGGGTTAACAACAAAGAATTGAAGAGGTCGAAGAGCCATAGAATGTACCTAGTTATTTTTCATTGCGTTCTGATAACTTACTTAATATAGTTACAGTTACAAGACCACAATCATGGATATGTAAGCATAAATAGTGTAATATTGGTAATATATAAGTCGTATGATAGATCAGAATCGACTGGCATTATAGAAATTCATGTTTACGCGATAGGATGACGTCGGTCGCTACGACCCTTGTTGCCGTAGTTCCGTACGTAGCACACGTACGAGTATTTAGTAGCAAAGACTCGCCAAAAATGACGCAAGGTCAATAAAATCTCCTTAATTCTATGTCCGCCTGGTACTTCCGTAGCATATTAGCGAATATCGAGCTTAGTTAGATAATCTCTACATATAAAAACAATAATGAAAATCGATCAAGTTACAAAGAGCAACGAGCGTACTCGTAATAATTTTTATTTTTTATTTTGCGACGCCAATATACTTTGAACCTCAGAATAATAACTAAAGCTTAGTTATTAGTCTGAGCTTTGAACCCCTTGAAACTATTTTTTTAGTTATATTATAAACAGTTGTCAACAAAAACCAATGATATTACATTAAAAATATCATTGACAAAAACAGACAATCTTCTTTATATAAACTAGTGGTCGCCCAGTGGTCGAAATTCGACCGTAATTTTATTAAGGCTGCACGGATTGTATCCTAAGCAACGAAAAATTAAAAAAGATAAAATGTGAGTTCGGATCTCAGAACAATAACTAAAGCTATAGAAGGATGGCTAAAATAAAAATCGTGCAACTATGTTTAGTTCCGTTCTATCAAGGCTAGAATAGGAGGCTGGAGTGCAACAAATGGTTGACACTTAGTTTTTATTTTTTGTATTGTTATGTCAAACGATCATCAGATAATCGGTAATCAAAAAAATCTTGAGTCCTTTATAAAGTCACTCACTACATACATTACCTCAAATATGACGTCACAAATCTGGTGACACCTTTGCTATTTTAGTCCGGTTTCTATAGCTATAGTTATTATTCTGAGGTTTGGATAGGCATTGACAGATTTCAGCCGCTCCTCTTCCATTTTCGAAATTTTTGAAAAGAGTATTAAGCCGAGCCCGACCCGTGGTACAACTGCGATGTCCAACTGGTTGTACTACGGAGAAGTAAAGTTACCTACCCGTAGTTCAACTGGTTGTTCTATGGGGAAATGCGTGTGTATCAAACACTTAAGCTAGTGTGTATAATGTTTGTTTTATTGATTTAATGTATTTTTTATGCATAATTTAAAAAAATATTAACATTCTCTACTCCTTCTCTATAAGTATAAACTATAAGTGTGCGAAATTTCATACTCCTCCGTCTGCGTAATTTTTGTAAAAAGGGGTAAGTACAAAGTTTTTGCTTCACGTATTATTATATAAAGACAAATCTTCTGTGCGTGTTTTTATAATTGAGCTCCTTCTAAACGGCTGAACGATGTTGATGAAATTTTTTGTGTGTTCACTTGATCCACTTGGATTCGAGAATGGTTTAGATTTCCAATTGGACCCGGTAGGTGGCGCTGCAATAGTCCCAGGTGTTTTCAAGCGGATGAAGTCACGAGCGGGCTATAGTATTTCAATAAATGATTACTTTTTAGTAGCTATAAGTGCATAATTTTGCTTCATATAAAATTAATTAGTTTTCAGCCTATTAGCAACGTCCTGATCCTGATTGATGATGAGAGAAAACGATCCATGGAATACGAAGATTATCAATAAAGGTTTACCCATCATAAAGTTCAAACATCATATTTAAAAAGGGTAAAACCTGGTAGCATCAACCTAGATCCCTACAAGCTAAAATGAAAACGCGCATTTACAATTATGTTACCTACTTTGTTACGAGTACTGCACAACATTTCGTTCGGTTTACACAGATATTGGTCACGAGCTGACTGACTTACTGTTTGTGTGGTGGCCAAAGTGCAGGTTTATGTTTGTATATACATACATTGTTTTCTAAAGTTTATGGTGACACACAACACATTGAAATGAAACGTATACTCACTTCCAACCATTTGCAAGGGCTTTTGCAATTTTGTGATCACTAAAAGCCTGATAAAGCGTTACATACGTCATCTGATCAAGCAGTTCCGCATAAATGATTAATTTTTGGCAACTGAAAGATTCTTCACACATTAATATTTTAGAGGTGTTTTTACATAAACGTCACTAGAATATTTTCTAAATGAATAAATAAAAATTATAAATATCTAGGATAGAATTAAGTTAGGCTAAATGTTATTAAATTTTAAATTTGTAATAGGCAAATAAAATAAAAGTAACTAATAGATTAATCAACAATACTCTAATAAAATTAAGCATTAAGTACTTGTTAGGACTTAAATGCCAAAAAGAATCAACCTTTCTCCAAAACAGTGTTATTTTTACTTTTCAAGCGAGCAATAATGAACCTTATTACTTAGAAACAAAATGGTCTTTTAGATGTGATTAAAATAAGTAGGTTATTCTCGGTTTTTGTTTATAATAATAATGTTTAGGAATTAAGTAGGTTAATTTATGGTAATCTAGGTAGCTAATTATGTTCATTATTTACATCTCACATAAATCGTTACGTTTGGTGCCGTTAGGTATAGTTAAATATAAGTAGATTAAACGATTTATTTAATTTATAATTGGTTAAAAAAAATAGGATCGAAAGTCCTTTAGCTTAGCTCTTAACTTCAGGGGGGGTCGTTACAAGAAGAACACAAAAAATGTTACATCAAAATGTATTTATTTAAATCTTTAGCGGTATTTACTATTATCACTTTATTAATTGAAGTGGTTCTTACATTAATCATATCTTTAAAAATATTATAAGTATCTCTTCTTAATCTGTTTGTAACGTAAGATAGGTACTACTATCTTCTATGAATAGAAATAACTACACTATAAATGATAAAACGGCCTTAGCCCATGCACATATTTCATTTCGAAATAATTGAGGAAGACAACGAAGAGAAACGAGCTAGATACAACAGGAATCCATGTATGTGCGATAGTGCACTTTCGCTTTGGCTGTCCGGTCGTAAATTTACGCGCCAAAGCTGCAACTCGCGCCGCCACGCCATACTGCCGTCCGCCATTACTGCTGCGCGCGCATATATCTCACTTACTAATGATACCCTCGAAACCTGAAAACATAGAAAACTTTAACGAAACATAAATACGCTATTGAATTATGAACTTTGTTAGTGAGAGTTAGGACGCAAAATTTATTGTAGCTAAGTTAGGTGATGTCAGGTAAGGATAACAGATCTTCAGCTGCTGCGAGGAGTAGGAAGTCGGAACAAATTGATGCTGCTCGCCTGTTACTATTATTTATTTTAGTGCTACGGCGAACACTGAAAGGCACTTGGCCATATAATAGGCACGTTCCCTTAAAATTATGGCTTACTGTATTGTACCTGACCATGCCTTGTGCCAAATATAGAAATTGATTATTACCTACACTTTATAATTACTTTATCGTTCTGTGTACAATCGATTTGTAAAAACAGTTAAACTTTTTATTGCACTTTATAAGACTTAAGTACAAAGGCGAACATAACTCTATTATAACAGATCTCTATAGTTCTTTTAAGGCAGGCAGTTAAGACAAGTGTTTTAAGCCAGTCATACACATTTTGGTACTATTACGATCGGATCCCAGTTTAAAGGTTTGTCAAGGTTTGTCAAGGTTTGTCAAACCGATATGTTTAAAAACACTATATCAGCTAGCCGGTCTCAAAACAAAAAGCTTTTTACAGGTATATTAAGCCAACTAAGCATACTTACTTGTTGTGATGAGAAATGAAACATTGGATAAACATTTGCCAGTTGACTGCAGTTTTTGCAGAGGGTGACGTAAAATAATATAAGTACAAGAGGATAAAAATAATAAGAGAATAATAAACGCTATTAGATCTGTATAATAGTCTTTTATTTAAATGTGTAAGTAGTGTTCTTTTAAACTTTAAAACAACTAATTTAATTTAATTTTTTAATTGGGAGAGCACCTGACCCGGTATGTCAGATGGGTGCAGGTTCAAATCCTGCTCGTGGAAATTTTTTCAACATTAGTGTTTTTGTATTTTTTTTTAAACAACTTTTTAGTTGTCTTACAATCTCAATAAAAAAAATTAAAATGTTAATAAAATTAAAATCCTGAACCAGTTAACATGTTGTATATTTAAAACCGGACAATTACATCGGCGTTCCTATCATGAGATTCAGAAACCGCATCTGGCAGCGCGAGTAATAAACTTAAAAACACTTTAATGATCAAAACCGCTTATCTCCATTTACATTAAGGGCTTAAACTATTGCGGCGCAGTTAATCTCTTCTCTATAAATAAACTTAAATTGTGTATTGGTGTAAAGGGCAGAGATGGCCAATTATTTTTATCACGCGGCCATGCGCGCGTGTATCGGCACCGCGGTGAGGTCGATCTCCCGACGCTATCGTCCTTGCATCTTATGCGGTCCTGGTACATTTTACACGGTATTTACAAGGTCCCTGGGGATCTCTGTTGCCATGGTTACAAACTTCGAGCACTCACTTGTTCCGGGATACACAGTATGAACAGTACAGGAATGAGATAGGTAAGTACATTAAAAATTATTTACTGTTCTTGTGGTGAGTGAGTTAAATACACTACAAATATTTTACAAGAAGTAGTTACACATGTATGGAAGTATCAAGCGAAGTACCCGACATTTACATTGTAATGTGATTGATTACTTACATCGTTTCTATTAAAAATAATGTGTATTTTTTGCAATTGTTATGGAACATGTAAAATGTAATAAGAATAATAAAAAGTTCTACGTAGGTGGAAAACGAGTCCGCTGAGACTTTTATTGCTCAGTAAATGTTTAAAAAGTCTTTTGTACCGGGACTTTGAATCGAGTTTTACATTGAGCACAGCAACGTCCCTAGGGTTCTTGAAAGGTTCTAGGCGTCTTGTAAGAGTATCACCAGTTCATACCATACTTGTTTACGTAGCGTAGGCAACTTCAAACAACAGGTGACTTGCCATAAGCTTCTACAGCTGCAGTATAACAATTTGTTTGCGGTTGTGAAAACGATATACACGCGTCTCTTTTTTGTACAACTACACAATCATTGCAACAATACTGCTTTAGACGCTTATGATAAGGGCCTAGAAGCTATGACCATCAAAAAAATTAAAATTTTACCTTCACATACAATATAGTCGACAGACGTAAAAAGCTCATAGCTTACTTATGTTGCATAATAAGCATTTAAAGTCAGTTTAATAGTTACGAGTCTCATAAACTGTATTGTTTAAGTTTAGAAAACATTTGGCTGACCTATTCTGAGAGATAGGTAATAAGCGACAGTCGCGAAGAACAATAATATACAATTTCACTTTTTCAATCGTCCTTGGTTATTACTTACCATACTCGTAATACGGAAACAATATGATGGTAGGAAATTGTTTTTAATTTAACTTTAAAAAATGTGATGTAACTAAGATAATTATTAGTTCTTTTTACATATGACCGATATTACTTACTAGGAATACATAATAAAATGTGATAGACCCTCATATAACCCCTTATATCGTCTCACAGGCTAAAGGTCTACCCCACAGATATTGGTCTCTCCCAAATATTTTCATTCTTGTCATCTTGTCCCTCCAAAGCTTTCTCAGCTGATCCCTACACGCGCATGCCTCTACTATCTAAAACGTCGCCAAATGTTTTACACGATTTCTTATCAATTTATTCATACAGTCATAATAAGATAAAGTTTCAAGTTCGCTTTTACTCAGCGCGTACCGTTATTATATTCGCTAAGTTCGCCTCGTACAGCTCTTTACACGATGCAAACTTTTTCTGCTTTCAACTTTTCCTAGACACGTGCGTTCGATCCGTTCGCCGCGCGCCGCCGCCGTCGCCGTCACACATCTTCGCCAGGCGTTCGTCCCCTTCCTTGCAGTTCTGCTCGCCTGGTACTTGCCGGGCGTCGGAGCACCGCACGCCCGCACCGCGCACACATGCGCACTACAACCGCATCCGTACGCCAATCCTATGCGACTATGCGTCCATTCACACATGGCAGTGGTACGCCCAGCTAACAATAAGACTGGAAACAACGGTTCCTACACTTCAAAGAAATCATACAACTGACAGAATCGAGGAAACAGTTCACTGTGTAAGCTCTTGTTGGACATGCGTACTCTGGCGATAAGAAAAGTTCTTAACTACCACTAGTTATTAAAGTTACTAGATTTAATAGTTCAGTTAACAATACTCCAAGTTTGGAAAAAAATATAACCCCGTATAGATTTTGAAAAAAATAGAGTATTCTAACCTTTTTCACTTTTAAGGTTCTTTAAGCTTGACAATAAAATCAACTATACAATTTAAAACCACTTATTGAAAATGTTACAATGTTTACTCTTCCATATTATAAGGAAATTTTAACTTCTTTATAATGAGGTTTACCAAAAAATGCGAACACAAAGGCACTCGGCCCTCATAAATCATTCCGAAATTCATTCATGCGGTAAAAAAATGTCGTCCGTAGGAGCAAAAAGCGTCCGTTAGAGAACGCCGCCTTTGTGGTTTCCTTGATGAATACCAGATTTGACCGCGCACCATAATGGCGAATTACGCTAACTGGATCACCGCCACAAGATACTTATCTCTACATATTGATAACCGAATGTAGTCATTCATTTAATACCGATAGGTATATTAATTACTCAAAATCAAATTCAGTTTTAAGTTAAACATAAGACGCGTGATTTCTGGAATATTTCTGGGGCGCACAGCGCATGTCTGTTATTGGAGTAGCAGCAACGGCAACGTAGCGTATACTTAGCTCCGCATTACGACTTCGTTCTTGCGGTAACTATTGTCACGCAACACGCAATTCACTCCACATCGCTATGCTCTCCTGGTACCGGCGGGTGACAATATTCGTTACGTAGTTGACAAATGGCACGTTATCCAATGGCATTTCATTTTTTTTATTGCTACATTTACTGTGTAAACTCCTTTTATCGCTGTTAGAATCTATACTTAAATAATGAAGCTGAAGAGTTTTTTTTTATTTGAACGCGATAATCTCTAGAACTACCAGCTGGATTTGATGATGATGGATGGCTATGGCCCTTAAAAAGGTAAAAAAACGCTAAAAGAATACGAAGTGGGTAGGGGAACAGCTAGTAATTTATAAAGGAGAGTTACGTACAATATGTTAACTTCCATGGTGAAAGCCTTTAAAGGAAATTAAACGTTAAATTTAATAAGTAAACAAAAAAATCGGAATTATGGGCTAACAAACTACCGATTCGTATGCTAATGCAAGAATGTTTTATTTTTCTGTTAGGCATGTGTCGTCGTCGCTTCGTTCACGTTGAGTCACATCCTGACGGACAGACAACGATCAACTATTATAAAACTTTGTAACAAGCCGAACCAAAACAAGGCATCCATTGTTCTTACCTTGTATGTATATCCGCCGAATAAAATATGAAACATATTTAATTTTATGTACAGTTTTTATGGTAGACATTTAAGAATAAAATAAAAAATGCAAATTGCATTCAGTTTTGTATACCTAATGTAGAGGTTGTGATAAAAAAAATTTCTTTCAAAATTTACTACACATCTGTAGTAAGTACTAATTATTTTTATAAGCTTATATAAAAAATATATTAATGACAAAAACAGATTCTCACATAGACGAGTACTCTAATCTAAACGAAGTAAGTCAACAGGGCCGTGAGACAAAAAGCTACATAATTTGGTCGTACAAAAACTCGACAATTTCCAAAGAGACCAGAAAGCGAACTGCTCTAATTAACGAAATATGAAAAGTACCTATGCGCTGTTTCCAAAACCAATTACAACTCTTAGTGACCAGCCGATGAGTTTAGGCGAGCATGCTGGGCGCTTTGATTGCTTGCGCAACTGCCCGTTATGGGCTGGCTGTTTTGACAGATGCACGTTATTACGGCCCTGGATGTTCGGGTTTGTTTGACTTATAGCCAGTAAAAAGGCAAAAATGGATACGCTCTTGTGAAATGGAGACTCCAAATTTGCATGGACTAGTTTATGTGATGTAAACGCCGGCGCCCCGGCAGGCGCCAGTACGCTACCAAATATTCTGAACTTAGAGATAGAAATGGCTGTACTAGTTGGAGTATTAGTGTTTCCTGTTTACAGTAGCGTTACCATGTAGCTTCAATGTCATTCAAAGTCTCGTTTTCGTAATCTTGATGGAATAATGACTAAGACATACTCAGTATTTTGTAAACAGCTGTTATGTTACGAAATAATTTTTGGTTAAGGAATAATGATCGCGCCATTTGATTTGCACTAGAGTGTTCATTCACTATTCTCTTTTGTAAACACTAAAGTATTTTATTAAGTAACTTACTTCTGAAATTTTACTTACAAAACTTACCATTTATCCTTTTAATATCAGGTTAAATAAAATAAACTCACCAAATACAAAACAAAACAAATATGTAAACCAGTACCAAAACCAATTTTAATTTTAATTAACTAAAGCTTTCGTGAGCAATATATTATAATATATTGTGTAAGTTTTCTATCTCTAATATAATTAAAGCGCATTGCACTACCTCCCAGAACCGGTAATGTACGCGGAAGAGTGCTCGTATTTTTGGAGCAATTAAATGTACGCGATGCTCTGCCGACGCAACGCCTGCGCACGTATAGAATTATCTCAAATACTAGTTCTGTATATAAAGTCCCTAACGTAAAGTACAATGGGTGATGCCCTTTCAACCTTTCGTACCTTTCGAACTAACTAACGAACCAACCAAGTTTTGAAATGACAAGTATGTTCATAGTGGTGGGATGACATGCTTTAGGTACCTACTTACTCTTAATACTCTTAGGGCTGATTTTTCAATCATTGGATAAAACTTATTCTTCTGATAAAGTATTACGCAATCAAGCTAAAATGTCACCTGTTCAAAAAGAAAACTCATGTTATGACAATACATTTTTAAAATGGTTAATTAATACTTTATCAAACGAATAAGTTTTATCCTTAGAGCATTCCTGTAGCCCAGCTTTCCTTTTTTTCTGAAACCTTTATCAGGCACCAGTCTCTCACAAATATAGGATGCTACCTTAATTCTTAGTTAATAATCCTTAGTGAAATGAACCTATTTTGTGATGGGAAAAATAAACATATTTTTATTTTATTTTATAATGAATACTGATAGTAAACAAACCTCACGCTAAGCACTCTGTACTGATATTGCTTCAATTTAAATTACTACGGACAATGTAAATATAGATAATTTGGTAGCTTAGGTTCTTAAGTTTATCTGTGTATTGGTCAAATGGCATTTGCTGTATGTCTTGCCGGTTCTTATTTAGTTCTCTCTCTTCCAGTACTTGAAACAATCTTTAAACAGTTTAATTTACATGGTAAGAATCCCGTTAATAATTACTCTAATGCAAGTGTCCTTTATAATTTAAATAGTTATATACTTAAGCCTGTTCCCTATATTTTATCTATCTGTTGTTTTGCCTACTATACCTAGATAAAAATTTGACATAAGCTCCATACAAATTATGTCAAATTTCTAACTCCAGTAAGCAAAACAACAGACTGATAGAGTATAGGAAACCGGCATTAGTCGTTACAAAGATTCCACGGGGGTCGGTATAATAATGTCTATAAAATAATGATGTCTATAAAATAATAATGTCCAAAAATAATAATGTCCAAAAATAATAATGTCAAAAAATAATAATGTCAAAAAGTTCGTCCAAAAATAATAGTCAACAAAACAAGGAATAAGGTCGGAATACGACAATTACTTCTTCGTAAACAAAATAACGAATAATTACATCAGGTTTTTACCATGTAGTACACATGCCTGCGCATAAGACTACCGCAAACTGACAATTTTCCTCAATAGGTTTTGATCTTTATGTCTTTATCATATGGTTGAGCATTTATTGTGGAAATTGGACAATTTTGAACGTCACTCTGATGTATAGGCGTCTGTACCTAATAAGTGTTATCCCGGCATCTAGCTCGTTACCACAATATGTTATGTCACAATGTGGGATTTATTAAGAGCTTCGTAAGATTAATGAAATGGTGGCCTTTCTGGCTTTCTCTTCTAGCGTTTGTAATAAGGTAAAGTACTATAATGGTACTTAGTTATTGTCATATGTTGTGTATACATTGACTCGCTTCTTCCTCATGTTGGGATTCACTATGTAACGGAAGGAGGCCAAATGGAAAAGGTGGACTGTATTTAGAGATAAGAGGCTAAGTGAAACGTACAATTATAATTAATAGGAAAATAAATAATAAAATAAAATATACCAAGTCAGATACCACGATGACAAATCAAATAGCAAAAGCCAAACAAAAGAAAATTACTCTTAGAAAAAAAGAATAAATATAAAACAAAAAAAGAAGTATTTACTCCGTAACAAAATATTTGCTTGTAATTAACACTCGTTTTCATGATTTTTGCCCAACTTTAAATTATATTGTAGAAAAATTTATAGTGTGTTATAAATTTATGGATCGGACTAATTGTGAACACTATCCCTTTGATACTAAATATATATTTTGTTTATTTAATACGATGGTATTTTCAATTATACATATCAACTTAACCGTGACTACGTTTTTGGCATTTTTTGGTCGGCGCACCCATCACTGGTGCCACGGTGGCAATTCGACCACTGGACTAGACGACCTTAAATTTTACTGGAGCATTCCATAAATTTATGTGCCTACCTACTTATGTCGTATGGGCTTAGATCGGTGACCTAGTTTCCTAGAAGCTTCAGACTGCGTTATAACAATATGTGCGCATGATGTGTAGTTGTATTATTATTGTCTTTGTATTGAATTAAATTAGGCGTATTGTCGCAGATGCTGGTGCATAAATTGAACGAATGTTTAGCGAATTTCTCACGGTTATTTTGCATATAACATACCTATATATATAGTACCTACGTACAGACGACTACACATCAACCTATGCAAAACTGTCAAATGTCTTCAATAAATGTTCTACCTTAAATGCCATATACTCGAGGCGGAGCTCGATGGCGCAGTGGTAAACGCGCCCGGTCTGCGAGTGCTGAGGTTAAGCACTTTCGCAAAGGCCGGTTATTGGATGGGTGACCAAAAATTTATCATCTCGAGCTTCTCCGTGCTTCGGAAGGCACGTAAAGCCGTTGGCTTTGGCTGCACTAGCAGTCGTTAACAACCACCAATCCACACTGGGCCCGCGTGGTGGTTTATGTCCTGTTCTCCCTATCCATCCATTGGGAAGCCTCGTGCCCCAGCAGTGGGGACATAAAAATGAGCTGATGATGATGATGATGATGCCATATACATAAAGTTCGAAGTCTATTGAGGAAATCTGACAGTTTGTGGTAATCTGATGTGAAGGTTGTGCAGGCACTATCGATAAAAGTTCAGTTTCAAAAGTTTCCGGGAATTTTGACTTAGATTATAAATGAGGACCTTAGACTCTTTAAAGCTTTTAAGTAGGTACTGTTAAAACTGGGGTAATGATAGAGGGCAAAATAACTTGAATACTAAGGGCCTTACAAATAAACAAAGAATAAGGTCCGAATAGTTATTCCGTGTTTTGTCTCTTTTACTCTTTTTGTGGTAATCTGATGTGAAGGTTGTGTAGGCACTATCGATAAAAGTTCAGTTTCAAAAGTTTCCGGGAATTTTGGCTTGGACTGAGGAACTTTTTTCTTGTTATTTATTTATTTATTTATTTATTCATGTAAATAATAACACAACATTACAGTATGACACCAATACGCTATGCTATACAAAAAACAAAAAATTTTAATGTTATAATTATTTGTTTCGTTTATTATTACTTATGTTAAAGATATTAAGGTTTGTTCTTCCCTCTAGTACCTTACCCTCCAACGGTGTTTCTATTCCACGGCTAAAGGGTCTAACAAACATCATCTACACCCTAAATAAAATAAAGGGCAATTTTTGCAGTTCTCGCAATATTTTAAAATACAGTAATCTTTGGCTATTTCCTATATCAAAGCAACTCTATAAGATACGTTTGTTTTTCTGTCTTCGGCTAGTATTAAATGGCTTGTCTGC
Organism: Eudonia lacustrata; assembly: GCA_947562085.1. Lineage (NCBI taxonomy): Eukaryota > Metazoa > Arthropoda > Insecta > Lepidoptera > Crambidae > Eudonia > Eudonia lacustrata. The sequence continues at coordinate 5,118,137 of OX387326.1, read as the reverse complement.
AGCGGAGGGTGGCTCGTATTACAGACCGTTGGGATAACCGGCCTATGGGCGCTTTCTACTCCACTGGCTATCCAGGTAAAGCTTCCTTGATTCTAATAGAAGCTGTGATACAACTAACTGTCCTAAAGACAAGTACCTACCTCCTCTTTTTAGATTCATAAGAAATGTAGGAAAGAAACGACGACCTCCGTAGCTGAGTGACTTGCACGCCGGACCTTGGGCGGCGCTAACTTTGAGGTGTTTTAAATTCAAATTTTTATTTGCTATTCTTGGTGTAGGTACAATAGATCTTGAAACTAAACATCAGTTCACACAAGAACCCTGCAAGGGCACTGCAAATATTAAATGCTTAATATTAGAATGAATACCTAAATAAATTAAATTTACATTTTACATTTTAATTTAAAAAAAAATAATAATTATATAATAGATAAAAGTTTATTCATAAGAATATAATAGCTACTTGGAACTACCTTGGAACAAGAACATTGTATGTGATGTTGTTTAAAAAAATGAGCCTCCTAAGTTTCTTGCCAGCTGTTCTGCGTCGAAGGCTCTCCCTGATTAGAACTGGTGGTAGATTCAGTAGTTTTGATAAAACTAACTTTTAGTTTTTTATTGTTACTTATTCGGATTTTTTTATAGTTTTGACGTCAACAAGTGCCTGTGAAGCCTTGCGCTTTTTTATTGAATAACTAGTTGACTTCGTACCGCTTAGACAGTTTCTATGACAACAAAACAAACAAAGACATCAAATGTTTCACAGCTAGGAACATTTTGTATTGAAAAAAAAATTGTCGTTTTTTAGTAAAAATATATTTTTTTATTTTAATTTTCTTCTTTACAAACCTTGTCCTGACAATAACAAAAACAAAAAAAAAGAATTATCCAATTTTGTGCAGTCGAACGGAAGTTATGCGCGTACATGAATTTCAGTGATTCATTTTTATTTATATAAAAAAAAATATTCGATCGATCGTTGGCCACAGGCAGTTTACAATCATAATATCGACGATTGATGGGTATTTGATTCCTTGCTATCATCCCGTAATATTTAAATGAAAATCTATGTTATTTTTGGCGATAAAAACTGTCGAAAACTGGGCTTAAAGTGTCGAGTACTGGGCCAAACTAACAATTTGCCTGAACTTGGGAATTGAAACCGTGTTGGGTTCAATACCAACCGATCTCCTTATTTGGAAGTCGGTTAAAACTAATATGGCGCTAAGACAACACGGCTTGTCTAGCCAAAACTAAAGGTCATACAGAGAAAATAAACAAATCCGTCGCGCCTGTTAACAGATGCACACACATGGCTGCCCGTGGGTACAGGCGCGTCACTAATCGCATTAGTAGATATCAATTTTGATTCTACAAAATGGCAATAGCGATCGAATGACAAGAAAAAAGGAGTGCATTTGTTTAATAAGATGTAGAGAGTAGTAGAATCAACGTTTTTTACTTACTGAGTCAACGTTAAATTAATGTATCGAAAAATGTGCTCAAAAGTGTACAGGTAAATACATACAGGTATCAATAAAGTTAGTTACTTTAAGCGACATGGTATATTTTGACTTCTTTTTTCTTTTCGTTAATGTAACGCTGAATGGACACATCAACAGAAAATATACTCCTTTTTTCCTGTCATACGATCGAGTAGGTACCTACTTTTCGATAAACATAGTAGAACATTTTGTTCAACCTAGCTTGGAACTCTTTAAAGCTCATAAGTAGGTACTGTTAAGACCGGGGTAAATGATAGAGAGCAAATAACTTGAATACTAGGCCTTACAAATAAACAAAGAACAATAGTTATTCCGTGGGGCAAAATAACTTGAATACTAGGCCTTACAAATAAACAAAGAGTAAGGGCCGAATAGTTATTCCGTGTTCTGTCTCTTTTACTCTAATTTGAAATGACGTTTACATGACAGGAACAAAACACGGAATAATTCGGACCTTTATTCTTTGTTTATTTGTAAGGGGGTACATATTTTATCAGAGATAGTTTACAATTCAGCATTAACTCCGTAGCTGGCTGTCACCGTTGTTTCCTTCTAGATTCTTCCTCTATTTCTCAGATCACGTCGTGTACCATAGAGCTGCCCGAGCAAGGAGACCCGATCACTACAGTACTGTGACGATCTCATCTTTTGATCAATTAAAGGATAATTAGACCAATAATAATTAACTCATCCTAATCATGGCACCATTGTGACGACTCAAGTCGGGACCACAAGGATATTTGAATTTAGGAAAACAAAGATAGTCTTTGTTATTGGCATGTGAAGTCTAGGGTAGGACCATTCTACGTTGTGTAATTTTTTTATAAATAAGAAACTCAAGATCTTTATTAGGCAGACAAACTCTAGTTTATATTGTTCATTTACTAAATAATTAATTAAAGGGGTAATGCCGGAATTTGGCAATTTATTTGAGTCCTCGGGTGTGAGCACAACTCAGTTTCTAATAGGGGAGTAATGAATTTAAACTAAGCGCCTCCTCCTGACCTCCCTTGGACGCACCTATCCTGCTGCCTCTAGGTCAAACACCCGACCAGGCCCATAGGACCCAAACAAACCTGGCCCTATTCTAATTCTATCTCTCAAACCATCATCATGAAGTTAGACATTTAACGCGAAAGGAAAGAACGATAACAAAAGACTTTGAATATCTTTTACTTAGTAACTTCATTTATTCAGAGTGGTGCCAGCGTGACCCTGTAGAGTCCCGCCCCATCTGCCCCGAAAGACGACAACACAGCATCCAGAAATATAGTGGCTGATGCGATGAAAGGTCCACATATATAATTCTGGAGCTCTCCTGGAGATGAACTAACAAAGCAAAAGATAAACAAATAAAATAATATAAAGGGGACATTACAAACATTCATCTTTTCATACTTTTCCTATTTCTAATCCTATGAAAGAACGCGAGAGGCTTTTGAGGAATGAAATGAACACTGTATGGTTGGTTCGAACAGCGGGTAATCTACCAGCATGTGTCGGGGCTCTACCATTGAGCTATTGCCTTGCTTGAAGCAAGCCAAAGGGGAATCGAACCACCTATCACCGCGCACTACCCAGTAGACCCCACTGACGTGCATTTGTGCCTACACGGATTCAACCATACCTGAGCCCATAGGTCTCTAGGCCTCGGAAGTTGTCAGTATAAATTGTTAAATGGAAATGTGATTATGAAAACTTATACTGTTTACATACTTCCTTTCGAAAATAATTACTCTTTGAATTATTAAGTTGTAAATATTCTCAAACAAAATAAATCCCTAAATTTGTATTAATAAGATTTCTAATTTCTGTTGGATTTACGCGAGCTGTTTGGTGATTACGTTTATTAGATAGATTTGGGTTTGTAGATTGTAACCTAATCACCAAAAGCATTATTTCATCATTAAATGGTAAACGGAAGTGAGGAAAATAACGTCAGATTTATGAAATGAATTCGACTGACTAATTATGTAATTAAAAGATTTCTTTAAGGAAAGTATAATATAATGTATTAATCTAGTTAGAGTTTAAATTAAAAGAATAATCAGAAGAAAGGTAAAAAGGTTCAACATGATTGAATAGTTAGGTTTCTAAACTACGTTATTTGAATTTCAAAAGATTAAAAGAAAAGAATAAATCTTAGAATAATATTAAAGAAAGATTTCAAATTAAAAGTATTACTTTTGTTTAGCAAGAAAAGAATTTAAACTACTGTTTGAATTTACATAATTAAAATAATTTATTTATTATTTGTAAAGGTATTATTAGAAATAGTTATATTATCAATTATAATTGTTTAACTCACAGTTGTTCAATTCCAAAATTCCAGAGCTCCTCACTCTTCAGCTACCACCACTTGAGTGATCAAAACCTATCAATTTTGTTTTGTTTATTTATTTTTTATTTCAATGTCAAATAATATTCAAAAGGAACATTATGACTTTATTTTAAAATAGTTGAAAGTTGACATTAAACTTCAAATCTCCCTTTTTTTATATTCAAGAAATGTCATAATTTTTATAATAAAATGTCTATATCTTTATTATTAATAATTGAGATAAATGAGAAATGACCGTCCTTTAAATAGAGCGATAATCATTACACTTACCTAGATTGATGTTTGAAAGTTAACAAATATTGAGAAATCCTCCCAATAAATGTAACTCCAAAGTCACCTTGGTTATAAATAATAAAATTGTACCGATAAATCCTGACTCATGTTTACACCAGTCTCCAGACGTCAGCAACCCCGAAGTCTCCTGCTCGTAGAGTCGTTGATGAATAGCAGACCTTGTCACTCAGCAAACCCGTAGCACACATAAAGTTCATGTAGACTCGAAGAGTGTGTCCCGTACAGAATAAAGTAATTAAGATTTGTTCAAGGTTCGGGTATTAAAGTTGATAAAGAAAAAGGTCATTAGGGAACCCGAATAGAAAGTATTTATTAAATCAAATGAATATTATTGTCCTTACCATGTAATCTTTTATTATTTATTGTTCCTTGGTATTAGATTTTGTTTAAATTGGTCTCCAATCATTTCATTTGGTTAATTGAACCTAAAGAGACAAACAGAAACAAAGACACACAACAAAAACTACTAAATATAATACCAGATCCTGGAATATGAAATTCTGGTTCTCCTTCTTTATTATAACTGTCCATGTCAAAGCTTCTTCCTTCCACTTAAAATATTATATAAATAGAATCTACTAATAAAATTGTATTATAAAATAGAAAGATATTCCCAAACATTCAGAATTTGTATTAGTTTGTTCTCCACCATTTATCTATCATTGACATTAGCAAAGGGTCATTAAACTCAAAATAGCGTCAGCCCAAAATAGCGTCTTGATGCACTTGCTCCACTTTTCAAGCTTTTTATTTAATTTTTATTTTATTTTATTTAATTTTATTTTATAGTATGATTCTGATAATGGATTTTGTTTGATTTTATTATATTAATATAGATTGTGGTACCTATGTGAAATATTATATAATTTTGTTTCAAATAAGTAATTATTATTTCATTGTTTTTATTTTATTATTATTATTATTTTTTATGACATTGTTTTTGTAATCTTTTAATTTGTTAATAATAAATGTAGTTTGTAGTGTCAATAATAATTATTAATGTTGTGTGCACTAATAATTGGAATACATATTAGAATCTATTAATCTAAATAATTAAGTAATCAATGTAATAATGTGTATTCTGTAAGTGTACCTTATATAAATAAATAAATAAATAAATAAACTCAACTTGAAATACTTAATAAGTTCTAAAATTAACTATTAAATTAATCATTCATAAATATAAAGGCTTTAGGAACCCTTCAGTGATCCATTAGACCATAAAAGGCACTTAAAGAGCTAAAAGAAGGCCTACAATCCTCCATCCAACAAACACGTTCTTTTCAATTTCACTTCTTACTTTAGTTATCGTTACCACTTCCTTCTATAATTCCCGTAATTTTTTACAACTTTTTTCCTTCACCATTTTCCTCTGACTCAGTCAAAAACATATTTTTCTGACAGACTTTCAAAATTCATTTTCTCTTTTAATGTAAAGAGGTTTAACTAATAGAATTCCAAAATATAATGAGATTTTTACCAAGCAGTATTAAACTCTTTTCTATATTAATAATTAAGTAAATATAATTTATTAGAGAATACGAATCAAATTAATAATGTGTTTTCATACAATTTAGTATAAATAATAGAAAGGCCATCAAACTTCAGTTCGTTACAGTACCTACTCTTTCACCTAAAAACTTACAAATAATACATTTTTCTATTATCGCTTTATATTTAAACCAAATCTGTTGACAACTGTCCATTATGGTTATTATAACAATTGTTATCACATCATCGTTACGTCAGTCGATTATTTTAAGTATTCCGTGCACAATGAGTAATTAGTCTAGACATCCGCACATATGGCTTGCTGTTAATGGCTTCCAGTACTTCCACTAATAATGATCTAATAATCCGATGCAAAGTTAGTGGGCTGAACGCTAGTTTTATTCATCACTTTTTTCACCACCGGATTTTTGAGGCCGGCGACAAAAAAGTCCGGTGAAGCTGAAAAGGCCACTTGAGACCATCAGCATACTCTCTCAATAACCAACGACGACGAGGTTTGCATTGTCAAACAAAAAAACTGGAGGGTGATACCCTTAAATGGGCGCAAATGTCTCCGCACCGCGGAACCGTGCATGACGAGCGTTTCGCCACATTCCCAGCGGACAGCGCGGGCGCATCGTCTCCGATTACATGGCTTCTTTCATCAATCAACTAAATAAAACTAATGGAGCCGACTGCCGGCGACCCGCTCTCGTTTCTCAGCAGGCGCAAACCCACATGCGTGCATTGTTTTAAGACCGATTACGCCAAACGTAATTATTAAAAATAATAAGTTTCGTTTTTGAGCTTTTTTTACTCTGTCAGCTCATGCCGTAACATTGTACACTTTGGCGCTCTGGTATTCTGCAGAACCAGCTCCAGATATGAGCATGAATAACTAAAATGTCAAACATTAAGACGATAAAACACGGTGGCAGTTGTTTTGTTAATAAAAATATTGGTATTAGGTCATCACAAAATAATGGTTGTCATTGAAGAGTCAAGATAAAATCTCTGCGCAATAAAGCAGTCATTCATGCAAGTAAGCATCTTTAAAGCAAACGCGAGCTCCTATAGAGCCCCACCCCCGAACCGACCCGTTTTTTCACCGTCACATCTTAATGACCGTCTTAAAGCGTCCTCGATGCTTGCGCCGGAGCTGATGCACTTTTAAATGCGCTTGCGCATTAACTTAGGGTTGTCACCACCTTAAACAATTTAAAAATGTAATTAATATAAGTTTCTTATTTTCGCGAAACACAACGCGGGATCTTTTTGATTAATTTATTTCTGTAGATACCTATCTCATCGCCACTTTTAATAAATAACTAACTTCGTATGTTATTTTCATAATTTGGCATAATTCAAATAACAAGATTTTTTTCAAATATATTTGCAAATACTTTACGTTATCATATAACATCACTTTACCCTGAAAATAAGTAATAGGGGTTGCATTATTTAATGAAAATATAAAACAAGCTTTATTTATTATCAGATCAATTATAGATTGATCATTTCGCTACCATAACGGCATAAACAACCGCCTACTTACCATTATGTTTTATTGTCATAAGACAGCTCTACATTCCTTGTGTGTGCGACACGAAACCTACACCTTGGAGTTGTATTTGTTAAAAGTTTCTCAAGGTCTCGCCTTTCACCTCACCTCCAGGGCGGTGAAGAAAGCAAAGCGCATTTACCCAAGTAAATAAAAAAAATTGTAAAAGCTGGCAACCCTACCTTACTAATAGCCGTTCTCACGGTCGCATCTAAGCTCAATTACATTAAGCTCTACGCGCGCGCTGTATGGAAGCCCAGATGCTTCAGTCCGATGCTGGATGCTGGACTCTAATGGCGAAATAAACGCCCCTACAGTTACCTCAGCTCATTGAAACGGTTAACCTATATTTCTATTGATAACATTCGCTATGGGCTTATACTCAAAGGGGCACTCGTACCTTTCACAACAGTTGTAACTACGATGTATTAAATTTTACTTTTTTAATTTCAAGTGCTAATTGCTGCACTGAAGCTAAATTAAATATTTATAAAATTTATAAAATACATTGAAAAAATTAAACGCCTACCCGACCCAGCCAGGAATCGAACCTGGGTCTTCCGCAATCTTATAAATTTTATAAATATGATGTATTTACTCAAACCTACTTATTAAGTTCATTTCACACTTTCCCACACACTCACGTGTGGGCTAAGACGGGTAGGGTAGTGGCACATCGACAGGAATCAGCAACTACAACAACTGATTTTAGACTTTAGCGACAATCAAATACAGATCACCCGCTGCTTAGCTGTCATTTAGTAAAATGTCAATGACAGGAGATTGACCATTTATGAAATCGCTTTGTATTAAATTCAAATTAATATAGAATATTACTTTATTTTTTTCGTACTTGATCCTTTTTGGAATTAAGTCTTAACTTCGACGGAAAAAAATAATAATAATGATAAATAAGTAAGTGGTTTTATCACTTCCTTCCATCCCAGAATCAACCATCTTTGACACTATCATTCAATGTTGCCAGTATTTAAAACCCTATATCGATTGATAATCTACTAACCAATAAATGAATTGACGAAGCCGCTATGTGAAACGTGTAGCTTGTGTTACTATTATTATTTTGTTGTACATTTACTGAATGTTTGCTGAAGTATGGTGATAGCCATTAACAAGCAAGACCGCATATAGCTAAGCTAAGCCCATAGCTAAGTATAGCGTCGTTACGACGCGACGTTGCCTCGTTTTATTTTAACTTGATTTCCACGAAACTACTTATAATATGTAATATTTTGACATTGGAATTGCAAAAGAAGACAAGTAAAACCGAAAAACCTTGTTTTCGATGTAAAAAATACCTATAATTTGATGAACTTCATAAGTCTATTTCTCGTGATTCCGGCGAACTAGAGAATTGAGGTTTTTTCAACCTAATGTTAAGATAAAACTTTACAAGATGAGGGTAGGTTTCATAGGGGTACATAATCGTACAATGTGAAACCAAAGTCCATACTTCATTGGTCAATGTCCATTAATGCTATTTTTTGGTGACAGAAACTGGTGTCAAGCTCATGGCTCATGGTAATTGAAACCCTCGCATCGTCGTGTTTGGTTGTAAAGCTGCCAATGCGCCTAGCTCGTTAGCTAAATGAAGTAATCTTCGGTCGCTACGAGAAGTGTCGTGCAAGCTGTAAAGTTTACAACACTGGAAATGAGCGTCAGTAAAACCAGCTTAAACCAGTATAAAAGAAACTACAACGACAGACTTAAGAGTTGGCTCAGACACGAGGGGAGAAAAAGATTTGTAAAGAATTCAATGCCGCATTGTTCAAGTTGGGTTGTTGTACATTCGCCACAAAGTTAGTATGCCACAGAAAAAAGTATGTGTAAATTCGCCACAGTTCTATTTTTATCAAGTAAATTCGCCACACTCTTATTTTCGACACAGACAGCAGAAAAATCGAAATATTCCCCAGAGATACACTTTCCCCGTAGAGACACTTTTTTAAACCCTACCAATTTGTCCTCTTAGATACACTTTTAGGTACTGTTGTGTATAAAATAATTGCTGGAGATAAATAATTTGTATGTATGAACCACAGGCACAAACAATCTTTTATATACCTACATGTTGACGTACATGTTTACCTACACCTACAGCAATCTCCTGCATAGTTATGGTAGCCTGGTACTTTATATTGGAAATATTGAATTTAGTGCACTAATAATATTTTTTTATTTTTTTCATTTAAAAAACATTTCTATGTAGGTGTTCAAGCCGAAAGTGTATCTCTGGGGAATAAAAGCTTTAATTTTGGTTAATTTCGCTTTATTTATTTTTCGTTTTCATCTAAAACACATTTCTATTTAAGTGTCCAAGCCGAATGTGTATCTTACAGGAATAAAAGCGCAGTTTTCATAACTAAGTAAAGTAAAAACGTTATTTATAAATTTTTAAAAAGAGAGATTTATGGTTACTTTGTTTTAAATTTTTTTCGTAGGTTATCTATATACATCAATAATTTTAGAATAAAATAACTACCTTTCACTTCGAGCGCTCAAAACGAACTTTCCTTGCTACCGGTACTTTATGCAAAAATGATGTACTATGAAGACTTGTGGCGAATTTACAATAACCCTTACCTTTGAATTTACTTTCAATGTATGGAGTTACAAAAACGTGGCAAACTAACTTTGTGGCGAATGTACAACAACCCTTCAAGTTAGTATGAATATTGTGTTAATATTGTAAAATAAATTAAATAAACAAATGATCGATTCTTGGTCAAGTCAAAAATTTATTTGTGAACCCTTTTTTATGATCATAGGCATAGTGTCTATCACTGTTCCAGTCAAACACCGGTGCCACAACCTAAAGTGGTTGTACGTTAACCCCCTTAATAATGAACAAGGTCCGAATAGTTTTTTTTCCTTTAATTGATGGGTTCGTGCGATTAGCACATTTAGCCAGTGTCAAAGTAATTTTTCCTCTATGTAATACACAAATAAACAATATTTCCTTCTTCCTCCAGTAATGATGATGAATGATAGTAGAAATGAGAAGTGAGAAATGATATACCCTCCAACCCTTCGAGTATCTCAGTAAAGATGTGGGGCTTTACTAAGTCCTCACGCGGAGTTCTTGAGAGAATTTGAAAAGTGACGTTGCACTGTTTTGTTTCATTTGCCAACACTCATGCACACTCACGAACACTTAACGGTTAATAATCCACCATTATTTCACATTAAAATTCGACATAACACAAATTTTAGAAAATTAAACAAAACCGCAGACATGCCTCTTCACTTTCCGGCCAAGAACTTTTTTCGTCCGAATAGTTATTCTGTGTTTTACCTCTTTCACTCTAATTTGAAATGACGTTTACATGACAGGAACAAAACACGAAATAACTATTCGGACCTTATTCTTTGTTTATTTGTAAGGCACTTAGAGTCTGCCGGACCATCTCATCTAAGGCTGTCACCATAACAAACAATGTCAGTAGCAATATTTTAATCCGAGACGAGTTTTTTTTTTTTTTTTTTAATGGATTGTCAACAATTGTTACAGTTAATGCTTACTTATTAAAAAATACATAAATTATGATCTAATTGTACAATCTATTATAGGCAAACACAACAAGCACATATAATATGACCTCAGTAAAAAAACTATACCTAACTAACGAAACTTAAAAAAAAAAATACTACATGTATTTTTTTTTATATACTCTATTTACTTAATTTATTTTATTCCTTTTGTTAAATATGGTTACTAAATGTCTTGGTGCATGGACATAAACAGTAGAGAAAGTAGAGAGTTAGAAATAAGAGAGCCTGTTGCTCAGTAGTTGAGGATTCCGAAAGAAGTGCGCAACCATTTTCAGTGTCACTTGCCATCTGGTGTGATGAAGTTCAACCGTTCGACAAGTTTACCGCCTCTGTGGTCTAGTGGCTAAGACCACCGGTTTAGACCCAGAGGTCCCGGGTTCGATTCCCAGTGTACATGTTTGTGTACTCGGTTTGGTTGGTGGTAGGGCTTGTTTGCCCGCCTGGCTATCTACCACCATCTTATCCAAATACGTCGCTCGAATAATAAAACAAATACCATAACCTAATTAATTAAATTAATTAGGTATGGACTTTAGTTGTCGCGTTTGCATGAAAAAAAACGTAGTAGTAAGGTAGTGGCATCAGGGTGCTAAATGCGAGTTTCATTCGCTATTCGATCACGTTAACGGAAACGAGAATTTGTAAGGTAAAATGTTAACTCCTCTCGTATGCCGCCAGGAGGCGCTGCTTCAATGCCATACCAATTTTCGTTTTCGTAAACGTAATCGAATGAATACAGATAGTACCTAAACATAACTCACACTAGGCCCCCTGTGTTCGTCAAGAAACAGTGATAGAAACTATATGTATAAATATGTCGCCATAACATCAATGTTTGCAGCATTGTTGTGTTCCGGCAGCTAGAGATATAGAGATAAGATAGCCAGTGCCTCACTAGTTTAGGATCCCGGGTGAAGTGCGCTTCCATCTTTGGCCTTATCATCACTTAACATCAGGTGAGATCAAGGCACTGTGCTTACCCGTTAATATTAAAAAAAACCGCATCTTTATTAAGGAAAAGAAAGAAAACAAGAGTAGACAGTAACGATTTTTTCAAGAGCGAAAATGTATTCGAATTGACGTAAAATACAAAGCTTAAAATAAAAGAAAGAAGAAGAAGTTTTCTTCGTATCATCATTATCTACTTCACACGTAAACCATATTATCAAGTATGTAATCAAAAAGAGATTGGATCACAGGAATCTCACAGGAAAAGGGCCACTAAAGGCAGATAGAATTCTTAGAATATGCGTCTAATTAAATTAGTAAATTAAATAATATCTGAGAAGATAAGGGGCAGGTCTGGAGAGGTTACGCCTCGTTCTGTTAGTGAAGTGCTATGCGTTATAATTATCGGGAATATAAAAAGAAAATCATTAGATTCACTTGGTGTTTAGTTTACGTATTATTTTAAAACAGTTTACATGGTCTTCTTAAGCTTACGTAAAAATATTTTGACTACTTCGATTTGTTTTTTTTAAAAGGCAAATCGACTGAATACTTTACTATCTTAATAACGTTTTTTATTTGACAGGACAGGTTAACGAAGACAAAATGTCGATACTAAGGTCTTATAAAATTGCAACAGTTGGTTTATTATTGCTTTTGCTTGTAGGGTTGATGAAGTTTTTTAGACTGAATCGACAAACAAGCAGCCTTCAGACTACAAAAGCTTGCAACACCATGGGTATATTTTCGTAACCGAATATATGGTCCAGTCTTCGAACGAAAGTCCTCTTAAAAAGGTTCCCTTTTATATATCTAGATAAGTTTTAAAAACCATTCCCGGAAGATTAATGAACTTTGTCACTATTATTATAATGAATGTCGCCGAAACCTATTAATTAGTTTTATTGGATTGAAAAGTAAAAAAACGACAGTTTTGTTTTATAAATTATCTTTATCACCAGTTATAATACAGTCAACAGCCATGTTATTGTACATTCGTATAAAGCGTATAATAAAAGCTTGTAAATTGAAATATTTAATTTACCGTCTATAATAAAATCGTCTATAAAAAATTTAAAATGAGAGGAGACGAGACTTTGTTCGTTCGCTTGTTAATCGACCTATTAGGGCAGGCGGCGTGTAATGGGCCGTAATGATTATTCCAATATATCGATAAAATTAGTGCCGACGCTTGGACAGCACTGTTGCGCAATACTTTGGGAGAAATTTTATTAGACGGGGCTCAGCGGCCGGTCAAAGGATTTGATGTTGCGCTTACCTGCGATAATGTGTGTAAAGTGTTTTATTAATTCTTGAATACGATGTACAAGTCGGATGACGGTCATTTAAAGTTCTATTGAGGTGAAAACCACACTGAACGTATCCTGTATGTTAGTACATCGGAATTTCAAAACATTCCGTAAAAAATCCAGTTCACTTTATAATTGAAATCTATAAACAACGCATCCGTCTAAGACTATAGAGTTACTATATAACGTATTTAGAATTAACAGATACGTACTCAACCTAAAATTCAAATCAGTTTTTGTAGGCTGTAAAAATAAATTAGCGCCCGCTTGTTGCAAGAATGCAGTGTTAGTGTTTACACAATAGACTTCCTAACACTAAGACTTGTGTATTTGTGGGCTATACAAATATACAAGGCTCATCGTGGTCTGCTTGTTAGACTTCTAGACTTCACCAAACGGGGCTATTAGGGTGGCCACGTCATGAGTTTAAGCGCTGAAATCAATTCTATAGGAATCACGCTATAAACGTTCACTGCTGAGTTTATATATAGGAATATGGATAGGAATCTATTATATATAGGAATTCTATCAGAAGTGTGTTTTTGAAATGGCAAAAATTATACTGTTTAATTATACGGTGCTTTCTACAGCCTTTACTACGGTGAATGCTCTGAGGAGCTCTTTGACCTCATTCCTCCCTCTCCATTCCTTTCCAGATCGACGCGTGCAGGTCTGAGAAGCCACCCTCATACCGTGCTGACCATCAAGACACGTACCAAAAAGTTTGGACAATCGTTCCTTTGCCGAACTGCCCGTATGTGGAATGCGCTTCCCGCACACGTGTTTCCCTCCTCTTTCTCTCCCGGGTTATTTAAGCGGGGCGTGAAAAAGCATTTATGCAGGCCGCCATAGTGTGAGCGTTCGGCATAGCGTGGTAGCGCTGTGATGAACGCTTTCACTTCTTGGGCTTCACTGGCTGCTTTACATCAAGCAGAGCGAGGCCATCTTGGCATGCCACAATAAAAAAAAAATACAGTTACATAACAGGGAATCAAAGCCCGTACAGCCTAAGTCAACGCGTATATGGAAACTGATGGAAACCCTTCCAGTATTCAGATCTCCCATAGTTCTGACGTACGGGAGGGTTTACAATGGTTGATTTCAATATTTTGATGTTTAAAAGCTACCCTGATTTTAGTTCTGAGCTCAGGGAGGGATTACAACGCACTAAGAAACATTTTAAATATGAAACCCTTTCGTGACTCTGCTCTTAACGGTATTTAGAAATAATAATAGACTGGTTAGGTGTGTGGCTACTATTAAATAAAATCTAAAATTATTTAGTTATTTTTCGGAATTGATATTATAAATATAGAAATTGTGATAACTCAAGCAAAATGTACTTTATTTTGTCAAAATAATGGTGTGTGTAAAAGCTATGTATATTTAACTAAATTATCAAACATTAGCAAAAACTTTAAATACCTAATGAAAGCCTTTTGAAATAGATATTTTTTACAGGTTTCCCAAAAAAATGCGGTCTCCTGTATTTTTACACCTTTATCAATACTTCTGCTAACAAAACGGCTAACAAGTCGGCAACAATCGTAATGCTCGCTCTGATGTTTGCGCGGAATCTAACAGTTTTATGGCATGATTGTACAGACATTTTTATAACAACAAATAGAGGAAGTGATCGCGTTTGCAATCGACGTAACTAATTACGTAATGTTCAATGAAATTTGATTTTAAGATAAGCGTAAAATTTTTTGATGGAAAAGGAATCACGTTAATTTTGTATTCCTACTAATATTATAAATGCGAAAGTTTGTGTGTATGTATGTTCGTATAATTAGTAGCTTCTTCACGCTGCAACGGATCGATGGATTTGGATGAAATTCGGCATACAGATAGTTTATAACCTGGAATAACACATAGGATATTTTTTATCCAGATATTCCCACGGGAACGGGAACCACGCGGGTGAAATTATAATATAAACTCTACTCAAAACTGTTGACACAGGTAGATAAAATTGACGCGCATCTGTGCTAAACGCAGACAAGTATAATGGTAACTTTTAAATAAAAATTATTTATATGATACCTAATAATTGTTACCTAAAAAATTGAAGTCAGAAATTGATTCAGTTGAAGTTCTGTATAATAGGGAGTCAGACAGTCACCCCTCTTTTAACCCGCGACGGCGCGCGACGACACGGTGACGTAATAATTCGTGCCGCAGTACCAGGGATGCAGAGAACACTAGGAGGTTTGCGCCGTTTCTAAGCAACGCTCACACACGCCCCAAGCAATCGCTTATAGTCCGCTCTTCAGTGTTGGTAAAGCGTTTTTATTGCTACGAGGCTTTAATCGTAAAATGGATATGAAATCTTTTTTTATGAAAATGGTTTTTTATTATTATTTTATTTAGCCTATTACGTCCCACGGCTGGACAAAGATCCAAACTCCCACACAACCCACTTTCACTTTCTCAATCCTTTGGGAAATTTTATCCATAATTAGTTGTACCTATGAGTAAGTTAGGAATACAACCAGTTAAAAAACATAATTTCATTTCAAAGCGGATTATTTTGGTTACAAAGAGTTTGTTTACATTAAAAGAAGCTATAGCGTGGAAAAACTGTGACAATCCGAATGACACGGCTTTTAAATAATCTATGTAAGTATAATATAACTCTGTGAACAATGAAACATAATACCAACACTTACTTCTCCATCTTTATTTAATTATACCACTATACAACCCTTAGACAGCCAATAAAAATGGTGAAGACATTAATCAAACGTAACCAGTTCCCTAGTATTTCAATGAGAGCGAGGGAGACAAACATATTAACAAAGAAAGGGACAGTAGAACATTCCTACGGGACTCGCCCGCTACATTCCCGACGAAAGTAAAATTATTTATCTCCTTTTAAAGTTAAATTCTTGTTAAGAGATTTTATTGATAAATGGCTACAAAAAATTGTGAGGAGGTGTGAGAGATTTTTTATCCTAACCCAATATTAAGTTTAATCATTGTTAAAATGAAAAACGTTAGAGCGTCAACAGATCTTTTGAATTACGAAGTAGTAGTACTTTTGTCTTTTAGCCGTTTTATAAAAACAAGTGTTAGAAAACATATATTCTTTTCGGGACAATGACAATAATGACTATGACATAACAGCTATCAAAATATGGCCCTTTAGTTATGGGTAGTAAAAGCTATAATATCGAACTTGATAAGGACTAACTATAAAACATGAATGAATGAATGAATATAATGGTACTAGCTATGTGACAGTTTAAATAAAACTTTTGAACAAACTTTTTTTTTTTTTTATAAGTTACACAAATTCTTTATAACTTATTCACAAGTTTTGTTTAATAACCCCAGGCAATACTAGTTATAGAAGGTATATATGGAATTCAATAACTTTTTATCCAATGTTGTCTTTGCTGCAGTCAGTCCAATGAAGGTCAAGTCTCCAATGAGATTGACAGTTAAACAAATATGGCGACCGTAGCACTCCACCTTGCACTACAGCGGTGGCTTCACACTCAAACATTAATACTTTTTCGTAGGTAACCATAAATTAACCACTGGAACTACGGAAACGAAATAAAAAGTGCTAATTTTGCAGTTTGTCTACTGTTTGTTCGGTGGGCTTCTGTTAAATGTTCGTGCATGCTTCCCGTTAGCGAACATGCCAGTTCACAGAGCAGACGCCGATACATTCTCACAATTAGATAATGTACTGGAATTCGATGGTGCTTTTACAACAACGCTAAATTTAGTTTCAATAGAGAAGATGGTGATACTAAGCTGAGTTAGACAGAAGAGTCTACTCTACATAAGATTCAGGAAATCGAATGAGAAGTCCTTAATCATCAGCCTTATGAACTTCTTGCTTAAACACAGATTAAGTAATAGTTAATTACGTCTTCTGGACTCAGTCTTTCCGACATAACTATTGGACTGAGTTTGGGTGATTATCCACAATGCTGGCCCAATGTGGGTTGGTAAATTAACCGTTTTCCATGTTACGATAACAAGCGCCACCAACGACTTTTAACATGTTTTCGGAAGCGGAAGCCAGCTCAAAATATTTCAAGCTGGTCACCAGGTGAATCAAAATTGTGAAAGTGGTTGAACTACCAGACATGACAAGAGATCCTTCTGAATTGAAGACAAGGAAAAAAAAAATAAAAGAGATCCTTCGCCCCTTTCTTACCGAATGCTTACCTATTTATATAAGGGAGAAAAAGAAATCATCATCTCAGCCAAAGACGTCCACTGCTGGACAAAGGCCTCCCCCAAGGATATGAGGGGTATTTGCCGTAATCGCCACGCTTGGCAGGCGGGTTGGCGATCGCAGTAGGTTGAGGGTAACCTCAGAGAGATGCTGCTGCCCATCCTCTGGAATGGTCCCTTAGTCGGCTTTTACGACACCCACAGGAAGAGATGGGGTGGTGCAATTCTTTATCCCCGGCACCACACAGGGAGAAAAAAAGAAATATAAATATAATATTTGCCGAAAAAGAACACTAGTACTCCAAAAATGAGATATTATCCATAATGCTCCCTACATTGTGTGCCCACATTCATATTAATATGAAGTTATTTGGCCCACCATCAAAGCATTGACGTGTAATGACTGTATTTCGCGGTTCGTTGCACGGGAACGACCCGATTTGTTTACAATAGCGACTGTGTGATGAGCCGTGCACTGCCATTATACGACTATTAATGACGTTGAACTCTTGGTGGACGAAATAGAGATAGATCACAAGTAGGATTTCTTCTTAGCGATATTTGGACATATCATAGCCTGATCACCCTGTTCACAGCTGCCAGAAACAATGAGCCTGTGCTGCAGCCACGTTGGTTTTAAAGCCAGGAATGCTCTCTTCTGCCAACGTTTCTTAAGTTTCGTTAAAAACATACAAAAATACAGAGCTTTCCTCTTTATAATATTAATTATGATGTATGAATTCAGCACCATTTCATAAATTCGATTCCGATTCGAAAACCACCGAGAATCAAGTAGATATCCAGGACATGCGTGCGTGATGCCACCCCCTCAACATTTGAGGATGTGGGAGAATATTTTCGTTTTTTAACAGTTTTGGTAGCAGTGGCGACGATTTACTGTTCTTTTTCATTTTTAACAACGACGCGACGTAAAGAGCGGTATTTTTGTTTAATCGTGTAAATGTGGTAAAAACAACCCCCAATCCGTACTGGGCCCGCGTGGTGGTTTATGGCCTGTTCTCCCTATCCATCCATAGGGAAGGCTCGCGCCCCAGCAGTGGGCACATATAATGAGCTGGTGATGATGTTGTTAAAAAAATAACCTGTAGGATGGGTAGGTACAAAAATATATAATAAAACTTAATTTAAAAATAAATTGAAACAGCGTAATTATATTTTTTAATTTGGAAACTGTTTTTTTTACACTACCAATATTTGCTTCGAAGTATCATTCAACATTCTGCTGGCCCTAAGCAAAGTAAGAATTTTGTAATTTATGAACCTATTTGAATAGCGTCTGATTTTCATTAAACAAGAAGCCTATCTGATTAAAATATTACGTAATTTCCGTCGAACGCCACGCAGACACATACACAGACATACAAAATAACGTTTCAATCATATCATCAAGGAATGTTATGAGAAGCCATAACTCTTTCACACTCAAGTCGCTACTCAATCTGTAAAGGTTAATAAGAGAGTTCAAATGCAAAGAAATGAATGACATCAAACATAGTATACAATTATTTATGTAGATGACATTATCGGAAGGTTTTTCAACACTTGTTTGATTTCCAGTCTAAGAACAATTGTAAAATGAGCATTGGTTAGAAAGCTAAAAATCTGCAAGGAAAGTTCTAAGCGTTAGATGTCAACGTTCTATACATTTTCTCAGTCGTACTCACACATACAGCCACCTTGCGTACGCAATATTCCTCACAAGCGTAAAAGCCTACGCACCCTTCAACCTACTGAGGTGATTAGCTAATCCCTCAGCTCCCATGCGTTTCTCGCCCAAGCGCCCTTTTTTTATCGAGTTTTGTCCTAAAATGGAAAACAAGTACCAGGCTTCCAGACCACGCTAGCAGTTAGCCGGGGCTCACCCTTAGAACAGCCTCAAGATGCGCAAACTCAAACTTGTCTTGATGCAATCCGCAATCCCTGACCGATATCTAACTCTTTCTAACGCGGCGTCGGCGTGATTGGTGGCGTCTCCGTCGCTCTCGTTTACACGGGGGTTGCGTTTTGTTTGCGTGGGTGTGTGAATTTAGGTTAGGGGCCACGTCCGACCGCCAACCCCTTCGACATGCGATGCGTGTGTGGCTATAGCGTGCGATATATCTCCGCAGGGGCATACGTGTGGATACATCCTGCCGACTCCTGTGATCCCGGTACATGAGTATGTGTAGAGATTAGAATTTGCTAACCAAACGCTGGTTTTTTTCTAACACATCCACACGTGGAGCTAATGTAGGCTTCTAATACACTTGTTACGGTGACATTATGTTATGCCGTTATGAACACACATCATGAAATTCTAAGCAGCAGCGTGACAGTGTCGTGTGTAGCCGGGGAACATTTTCACACGGGCGTTTAGGAAGAGCGGAATGGAAAATGTGTCTCTTTCACTCTTACATACTGTATTTGAAGCTGCACACATGGTGATGAATGACGTTTATTGATCTCGGGGTTAACTAGACAAGTCAAAATTGTAACAACTAAGTCAGTGATGTTGTGTTAGAATTCATGTTAGTGTTAGTCCATTGTTTTATAGAGTCGGTTAATCAATAATAGGTACCCATTTGATATTCAAGTACTTATGTTAACAATAATATCATCGATTTTCTCCAAATCAATCTAATAACAGTGTTGTGTACATTAGCAAATGGTCCAATGATTAGTCGTAAATGATTTGCTTATTGATCAATGCCTCACAAGACAAGCAATCTAAGTCGACGCAGCTTTGCACTTCGACAAAAAGTATGGAATCGGACATGGTATTTTCAATATTAGTCACATACAAACAATTGAATAATTAAGGTATTTTAAGATAGGTATTTACTTAGTTACTGTTCTTATAACTTTAAATTGTTTTTATTTTTTTTGTATTTTCACTTGGTAAAGGGTTAAAAAGATGACTATATTTCTCTTCCGTTCCGTAGTAACATGACTTTTAAATCCTCATTCCAAAGTTTTACAAAAACGGCTTTTTGATTGAAAAGCATAGATAGGTACCAACCATGTGATTAAATCGTGGTTTATTCAGTAAATTAACAAATGTGTAACAAAAAATAACGCTTTGATGCCATTTATTTGTATGACATCGAAGTTGGCGAGCGTTACGACAAATCCTCGACCTATCTCGATTTACCTGTTATATTTATTTTAACGTGTGTATTATTGTTTGTTACGTACAAATATGAATGAAATATTCTATTTCATTTTATTCTACCTCGAGTCGAGTACCAACAAGTATTAAGTATTTGTTTTTAACACAGTAGGTATGTAGCATTTTTGATACTTAATTGCAAGTTATTGTTGCCTTTTCTCTGTATGTTGATTTGTATAATTAGTGTTTTTCTTTTATAAAGGGAGGACATTTTCCCATATATGACACTGTAAAATAAGGGCAAAAAAAAGGAAAAGCCATTGCTGAGTTTCATGCCGGTTATTCTCACTACAAAAAGTGTTCTGCGTAGACTAACAAACATATTAATATGGATATTCCTTTGGCTTACAGAGTAATAGTAGATGGTGTTTATTAATTTCGGCGAGTTGCATTGAGCCACGATAGCATAGTTGGTAGTGCACCTGACCCGGAGCACTCGGTGATGTAATAGGGTGCGAGTTCGAATCCCGCTCGTGGAATTTTTCAACATTTTGTCTTTTTTCAAATATTCATAAAAGTTCAGTTTTTAGAATAAAGTTATTTTAAAATTTAATTTAGAAAGTCTACTCCACACTAGCTAGCAGAGTGGGTCGTACAAGTGCGAAGGGCTAGCGGTCACAGAGCACACAGCCCGCCAGCTGGGCAAACACGCTATTTGCCCAAGGTCACGAGACACGAGACACAGCATTTCGGTTCTATTTACCGTTAGATAGTTTTCTTATCCATTAGGTGGGATGAAAATTTTGCTTACGTAGCTGTTTTTAACATGAGATACTTATTATTTGTTTTCACAAAAAAACATAAAGAAACTTTTGTCACGTTCATTATCATAATCAGCCCTTATCAGCCGTTCGATTCTGTAACAAAAATCGCGATCACTTCGACACCAATTCACTCGTAGCTTGTAAATGAATTCGCCTTTATTACACACTGTCAAAGTCGACTGTTATTGGCACTTTGGCACGTCTTAAGTGAATTCAGTATCGAGTTCGGCGGTGATTTTGTTACAGAATCTATGAAGTTCTTTTTTAAACACTTCCGTATTATTTTATATTGTTTTTGTTATTGCTTTACGAACCTTTAAGGAAAGATCCAAATTCGTGTCACTGAAAGGGTGATAGATAAAGAAAACAAATATCTCTATTGTTATCGATAAAAGCGTGCGTTTAAAGTTTACGCAAACTCTGCATATTGAAATGAGACACTTTTTACGATTTTATCCCTAAATTTCAAACACCGTAAACGAGGTTATAGGACGTATAAAGTTAGTTAATTTTCAATATTTTTTAAAAAGGATTTTTATAACATGACATTTCAATCCTATTGAAGCTAAAATTGTTACATTTAAAAAAAAACCTACTTATTTGTAACATTGCGTAAGTGTAACCAATCTTTTTTATTCTTCCAGGTAATTGGGCCACAACGCAACGGCCGCCGCACCACGACAGTCCCAAGGATTACGCGCGTAAATCACCGTAATCCCAGTCCCGGCGTCGTCGTGTGGGGCGTTCAGATATTTCGGATCGCACCTATATACTTACGCTGTGCATTATTAGATTATTGAACTCCACACATTTTTATGGTCCAGCTTTGTTACTGCGCCTGCGCCGCACCCCGCCCGCTATAGGTATGTTTTGATCTATTCGCTTATTTATTATGATCGTAAACGGAACGATACCGCGACTTGGTTAACGACTCTTTTATAGTTTTTTCTCTATTTCGTAATTAGGTTATAAGTGTTTTATAGAAGTTCGCCAATAACTCATTTCTTATTAAATAGAAGAAGTGCCTTGATAGTTTGACTACCTATCCGAAACTATCACGAGCATAAGTAACTAAAATAAATATGACAGTAAACGAATACCTTGCATCGGTATTAGTTTCGCGGTATTGGACTGGAATAGATCTACTTAGATAATTTTGAAAAGGAAAGTAAAAAATAGTGAATAAAACTATAGAATAACATCTACAATCGGGATAGAATTAAAACTGCCCTCTTATAGAAATCAGGGTGAAAACCCACCATTGTACCTACGGTCTTTGTAAAATACTTAAGCACAAACAAAAACTTAACTAGGGAACAGTATCGAGTTACGGTACAAAGTCGCCAATCCTTAAGTTGAATTATTAGCACGACGTGTCTGGTGTCGTCGGTCCCGGGTTCGATTTCGAGTTAGCGCAAATTTTGACAGATAACTATCCTCAATAACAACAAACCTTTTATTTTGGGGTAGGTACCATAGTCATTTCAGTAACCCCAAGCTAAAATAGCGGAGCTCGATGGCGCAGTGCCCTGCATTAGCAGTCGTTAACAACCACCAATCCGAACTGGGCCCGTGTGGTTTATGGCCCGTTCTTTATACCTAGCCATCATATACAGGGTGGGAAAAAAAGACAGTGGTTGGAGGAAAAGTATCCATATTATTGATGATGGCAAATTTTACTAAAAGGAAACATTCCTTTATTTTCAAAAATAATTAAAACTGCATTTAAAGATTTTTGAAAAATCACCCGCTTGAGCCAGGAATCGGTAAAATGAGAAAAAAAAACAGCCTGTATTTTATGATACCATAAGGATCAATTCCTTTTAAACAACATAGTATCTTAAATTAAAGTAAGACCAAGAAAAATATTTTTTTTATTGTAAAGCTTACTCACTATCTAAAGAATATAGTTTTCACTTAACTTATGAATTGTTCAAAATGAGACCCATTTTCACGTATGCACAGACGTATTCTTCGACTGAATACGTTACGTGTCGCCTTTTGTATCGAGTTATGGTGAATATTTAAAATATTAGTTCAACTTTTCTGTGAATGGAACCGTTAATATTCGTACTGGCCACTTAAGAAAATAACGTAATTGCATTTTCTTTTTCTTTTTTTTTTTTTTTAGTTGATGGCTTTGTGCGATTAGCACATTTATTTTATTTATTTATTTATTTATTTTAAAACTTTTGCAACATATATTACATGGCGGACTTAATGCCTGAGGCATTCTCTACCAGTCAACCATAGGGTGGTGCAGAAATAACAAGGTCGGTGCAATTGGGTGAAGACAACAATTTAGAAATAAAAATAATATATTATGAAACGCACAGTATATACCTACATATATACAATTTATATAAATATACTTATATACACTAATATTACATAAACTACTTTTACAAATATAAAACAAAAATAAACATAAACATATAATACATAATTTATAAATAGGACGTTACTGAGATGATTCTGCCAAGGTTTTATCAAAATAGAGCATACGGACTTTCTTTTTCAGCGTCACGACTAGTAGCCATCCTGATTTCAAGAGGTAGCGCATTCCACAGGAGAATGGACTGAATATGGAAGGACGAGTGTACAACGCCAGATGTATGGGAAGGACAGAGAAGGAGAAGATTATTAGTAGATTGGAGATTCCTACTATGAGAGGAGCAAAGGTATTGAAAATGAGGAGTGAGATAAGAGGGAGCATTTGGAGAATTAAGCAGTGAAAAAAGTGTCGTCAGGGCTCGTACACGCCTCCGCTGGCGAATGGGCAGCCAGTGTCAAAGTAATTTTTCTTACAAGTAATACATAAATAAACAATATTTCCTTATATGATGATGATGAATGATATTAGAAATGGGAAGTGAGAAATGATATACCCCCCAACCCCTCGAGTATCTCAGTAAAGATGTGGGGCTTTACTAAGTCCTCACGCGAGCTTCTTGAGAGAATTTGAAAAGTAACGTTGCACTGTTTTGTTTCATTTGCCAACACTTATGCACACTCACGAACACTTAACGGTTATCCACCATTATTTCACATTAATATTCGACATAACACAAATTTTAGAAAATAAATAAAACCACAGACATCACGCTTCACTTTCCCGCCAAGAAGTCATTGCATTTTGTTATCTGTGCACCTGGCTGTTTTTTTTCTAATAATCAGTTTGAATTTGGAACCAAACTTTCGTTCTTCTTTTGTTATTTGTTTTTAGTAATTTACATTTTAATTAACGCCTCGGTGGCCGAGTGGCAGAGTGCTCGGTCCGATACCCGAAGGTCCCGGGTTCAATTCCCAGGTCGGGCAAAGTGTATTTCGGATTTTTCGATGCATAGCCCGGGTTTGTGATCACCAACCCACATTTGGCAAGCGTGGTGATTATGCCATTACCCATCAATTGTAGCGATGACTTGATTTCAATGATGGAGGCCTTTGCCCAGCAGTGGGACAATTATAGGCTGTTTACTTACTTACTTACTTTTACATTTTATTTAACTGCTTTTTCTCTCTTAAAATAATTATGGCATATCAGAAAAAGTTTGATTTAAGTACTTGAAGCATATTTTCTTAACCACAAAATTATAACAATAGCTTTACGTTGGTAGGTAACTAAACTATTTTCTTTAGATAGTGAAGTAGTGAGTAAGCTTTACAATAAAAAAAATATTTTTCTTGGTTTTTCTTTAATTTAAGATACTACTTATGTCATTCAAAGAGCCATTCATTTCATGAATGACTCTGTCGGTTGGTATCATAAAATACAGGTTTTTTTCACATTTCACCGGTTAGATTCCCGGCTCAAGCCGATGATTTTTCAAAAATCTTTAAATGCAGTTTTAATTATTTTTGACAATAAAGGAATGTTTTCTTTCAGTAAAATTTGCCATCGTCAATATTAAGGGTACTTTTCCTCCAACCACGGTCTTTTTTCCACCTGTAAGGCTCGTGCCCCAGCAGTGGGGACATATAATGAGCTGGTGATCAAAATTAAGCTAAGATAGTTTGTAATTAAAAAACCAGTAAATTTTCTTAAAATATGTGTCGTCGGTAGTACTGGGTTCGCGATATGGAGCGGACTTCCAGCGAGCACGCGCCGATAGCCCTTCCGCCGCCCCCGCCGCGCGGTCAGGGCCGAGATTTTTTTATTAGGTTACTGTTCCAGCGATACCGTATCGAGAAATGCTTAAGGCGACGCACCGCTAAACAATAAATCTCATACGGAGCGTTTGCGCCCCGTACCATAAGAAAAACTGTTTTTTTTTCCTTCAAATTAAAACTACAAATTATTTGAAAAAATAAACTACAATATTGAAGTATGTGTTAAGAAAAATTTACTAAGAAAATTTAGATGCTTAAATCGGTCTGGTTAGCCTGTAAAATGCAAATCTATGTTTTAAAAGAGGTTACTTTGATATTTTTTTCTCTGTTATAAAAGTTGATAAATCGTGTTTCTGCAACTAGCAAAATAAAGTCAATTAAATGAAAAATCATGTCATCAATTATCACTTTCATATGTTTTGTAATTGTTGGGAAAAATCAAGATCCCCGCCACGTAAATTTCCAATGCGTCGCCTTAATGTGTGACTGAAATGCATTATGCAACTCACTGACGCTGATACTCATTTGTTTGTGAAATTAAGAATGAAATTCCGTTTTTAACCGACTTCAAAAAAAGAAAGAGGTTACAAAAACACAAATGTTGAAAAAAATTCCACGAGCAGGATTTGAACCAGCACCCTTCTGACATACCGGGTCAGGTGCTCTTCCAATTGAGCTATCGTGGTTCTAACCAGCAGCCCGGCGAAATTATTCAACACTATTTACTTTTTACTTTGAAAGCCAAAGGCGCCCATTCAATTGTCAACAACTACCGTCATTAACATCTGATCATAATATCATCATCATCATCATCATCAGCCTATACTAGTCCACTGCTGGACATAGGCCTCTCCAAGTGCACGCCACCGAGCACGATCATAATATAATTTAATGTAATTTGTTCGCAACAAAATTTGCGTTAAAAATTATATAAACATTTTAAGAAGGAGGTTATCAATTCGACTGTATTTTTATTTTTATATGTTTGTTACCTCAGAACTTTCGACTGAGTGAACCGATTTTGATAATTCTTTCTTTAATTGAAAGCTGGTGCTTCCCGTGTGGTCCCATTTTAATTTGGTCCAGTTCTGATGATGGAATCCTTAAGGGTGCGCCGTCCGTAAGTGACAAGTGTCATATGTTTTATTTGAAATGTCGTCGTCCATATTTATTTGATGCCGCGCGGCCATACTAATTTTGTATGGGGAATTTAAGGTGCTTAATAAAAAAATATTATTTAAATAACCACTTGATGAATCAAAAATGTAGTCTAGCAATTTGTAGTTTATCCATTGATGATTGTTTAGACAAAATCAGAGGTACAATAATTTAGATAAACTATAAGAAATCTACTAAACGCCGCCACTCGTTTTCATGATCTTTGCCCAACTTTAAATGATATTGTAGAAAAAACTATAGCGTGTTATGAATTTATGGTTCTGACAAATTGTAAACACGTTCCCTATGATACTAAATATATATTTTGTTCATTTAATACGATAGTATTTTCAATTATATTTACTTAACCGTAACTGCATTTTTGGCAATTTTTGGTCGGCCCACCCTTAAGGAATTGAGGAAACTCCTGAAACATTATAGGCATACCTATAGCGATTTTGGTATTTTCAGCAATAAGTCAAGCATTTGCATTCAGAAAGTATCATTTGATGAAGTGTAACTGATGAAAAAGACCACAGATTGCTACTGGAACTCCTCAATGATAAGTATTTCACGGGTGGCTATAAAATATCTCGATTAAGATAGTTAAGCGCCTATGACGAAGCAAAAGAAGGCAGTGACACCAGAACTCAGTTTTTGGTTTCCTACTTTGAGATAGGCGTTTCTCGTTTTCTTCGCTTGTCTCATTTAAACGGCGCGTCGCTGTCTCATACGAGCAGCGCGTTTAGGAGGTCTACCCATATTCGCTTTTTATTGTATTTATAGTGAGAACCTAGTATCTAGACAAACCTAATTTAGGCTTTAAGATACTATTAACCAATTTTGTACCTATAACATGTATTGTTAATAAATGAAAAAAAAAAGTTGCTCACCCCTATTTCTAACATCTAAAGAAAAAGTCTTTATCACTAGTCCCTATACCCTATGTATGTAGAAATGAAAAGATATTGGTAAGCTTCACCTTTTGACTGCCACTGTCGGCTATAACCGACAAGCGATAGCGTGCCCTTTCCACCAAACGTCGGCATTGATCGACAATACCTATAGTCTACAAAAACAAAAAAATATTTTTTTTGGAAATTTTGGAATTTTTATTCTTGTTGCAAGTTGGATAGAATGCTTGACGTACAGAGCACGGCGATGGCCAAAAGGTTTAACGACTCGTATACATATATACACTATTAAAGATTAGAAGATCCTAAGAATGTTAATAAGCATATCAGAGGGCAATTACTCATCTGCCCGGCTCACGGAAACTCTAATGACTTAACTCTCAAAGTCAAGTGTGACTTGACAAAAAACTTCTGAGCCGAGCCCTTTCCGATCTCGTGGGGCTTCTGAGAAGGAAGTGGTGCTTTTTAATCGGCTCTCTTTATAATTTTTTGAGACAGAAAAAAAATTGGTATAAAAGTGTATACAGGTTCTTAAAAAAGTAAAATTGAGTTAAGCCATTATGTCTATAAGTGATATTTATAAAATATGCCTACCCAACCCAGCCAGGAATCGAACCTGGGGGATCTATTTTTGAATCGCACGTGTTGTCGCATGCGATATAAGTCACACTCGTCTTCCAAGTCGCGTGACACCTTAGACTTTAAGGCGTCATGCGTGAGGCAGGCTCTAAGCATGACGTCTACGAAATATGTCTAATAAAGTATGTTAACACATATTTTCTTAATTTTAATTTAAGAAAGAATATTATTTAATAATAATATTAAATATTGTTCGCACGGTTGCTATAAAAACAAAGAAGGTAAGTCAATGTTGACACTCCGTTACTTTTCTAATTCTTAGAACAAACGTCAATCTAAATGAATATTTTGTTTCATTACCAAAGACAATATGAGAATACTGACGTCACAACACTGAATAACCGCCTCTGTGGTCTAGCGGTTAAGACCACCGGTATAGACCCAGAGGTCCCGGGTTCGATTCCTATCGGGGGGTACATGTTTTGATAGGGCATGTTTGTCCGCCTGGCTAGCTACCACCATCTTATCTATATATGTCGCCATAACATCAATGTTTGTAGCATTGGAGTTTTTTTGCGCCTATTCTTCTCCACAGCTTTAAAATAAACGTCCTGAATGGGTCGTCCTGAACGATTCAAAAACACTTTTCATAAGTTTATTTGAATAAAAAAAATTTACTTTGATTTTGACTTTAACTTTGATTGTTGTGTTCCGGCAGCTAGAGATAAGATAGCCAGTGCCTCACTAGTTGAGGATCCCGAGTGAAGTGCGCTTCCATCATTGGCCTTATCATCACTTAACATCAGGTGATATCAAGGCACTGTGCTTACCCGTAAAATATAATTTAAAATCAGTTGTTTTGAGGCCTTTGTCCAGCTGTGGACGTCTTTTGGCTGAGATGACGATGGTGATGATGATTATTGGGTAATTGCCCTGCCCACTAGTGCAAGTCTGTAAAAGCTCGCACGTGATGAATGAACGAAACGAGGTTTATTTTAATGTGTAATATAAACGCAATTCGATCCTGTTCGATTCGAAACTGTTTTATTTAATTAAATATGTAGTGTTCGCGTAAACATCAGAAAACAACATCTAGTTAAAGTTAAAGGTAAAAATATATTTTAGTAAGTATAATAAAATATATATAATGATGATTTATTTTGCGATTGAGATATGAGTTTAACATGCAGTTGTTCGGTATCTCGCCAAGTCAGCTTCAGTACTCTGCATCGATTGTCATGCTTCGGGTTGCTTATAAATTATATAATTGAATTGAAGCACTTGAACTTTAAATCAATGCTTAGGTGGTAGAGTGACAAGCACTAGGCCCGACATCCGAAGTTTAAGTCAAGTCCCATGACGGACAATGTGTGTTTTGATTACTTTTTTTCAATGCATAGCCCGGGAATGAGACCAATAAACTTGCTTTTTTTTAATTTTTCATCTTGTATGTATAGTTGAACAGTTTTAACAAAAAACTGACATACGAGCTACTAATTAAACGTATTCTAAGTATTCGAATAAGAATCTATTTTGGATGAGTGTCCCATCCGCTGGCAGGACGAAAGAGGATACCGAGGGGTAGGCGGGATTAAAATAACTTATTTTTTCCCTCAACATTCGATACCGAGCACTTAAGCGCTAGAGATGTTATCGTAATACGTGTGACGATTTTAAACTTGATAATACTATATACAAGTTGAGATGGGAGATGCCTTCCTATTTCTGGTAGTTTTTTTTTTAGTTTTGTAATTTTATATAGTTTGTACTTATATCTATAGCATAATTATACCTAACTGGCACTTTACTCGCGACTTCGCCCGCATGGATTTGAGATTTCAAAAAGATTTTTTTATTAATTTAAAATATAGCCTGTGTTTACCCACCCGCAAGGAATGTAGCACTCTATCAGTAAAAGAATTTTTGAGATAGGACCAGTGGTTCCAGAGATTCCCGACATACAAACAAAGAAAATAACAAACGTTACTTCTTTATTAATATTGGGTCCTTACCTATGAAATTGACGTTTTTTTCTCACTTATTAATAGGTGTATTACTTCTAAAAGTAAATACCGGTTGTTAATATTATTATACACCTTTAATTAGGACTATGATACTTAGGCTTAAGTGATAAGAATGATTATACATTTTGTGACTTTAACGCCCAATTTTTTTTAAACTGACTTATTTTTTTGTTCGCGGAATTGGCCTTTTGTTTTATTGTAGTTTTGAAGGGACTTGATTTTTTTTCTCTTTAATGTCTGCTATATTTAGCTAGTTAAACAAACACACTACTCTACAATTTTTATAGTGTTAACATATATAGATGCTAAGAAAATTTAAAAAAAACATTAGTATGAAAAATATAATTTTATAAAATATCTTCATACAAAGCGTCAATATCATAGGTAAGGACCTAATATTATAAATAATAGAGAGTACACAGGTGGTAATTTACAATGTTATTTTTAGATTATACGAAACCTGAAAACTGTTTGTTCAGAATCAGTAATAGGATCGATTTCAATATTTTTATACCATGTTACATTTTGACCAAATAATATTTACAAAATCTCAAATAAATTATTCCCTACTTAAAACACACAACGTGGCAGCACAAAAAGCTTGTAACTTCGTGAGTTTTCAAGATATTATTTTTTTGTACAGATTCTTTTAATGAAAATATTTGACCCGTGTTTCGGTTTTCGTATAAACAAAAATAAGGTTGTATACAAGTCGGTTAAATGTTCAGTGGTTGTGTGTAAGCTAGTTTATTTTCTTAGGTGAATCAATAGTACTAACAAAACACGAGTAGCTAGGTATGCTGTTATACATTATTACACCTATGACAGATTTACACTATTAGAAAGAGTTCTTCAATCAGAAAAACTCTAAAGTATTTTAAGTCTACAGTTAATAAACTAAACACTCCTCATATCTTCCTATGTAGAATAGAAAATAATTAGATTTATATGGTAGAGAATAGTAGTACCTGTGTATTTACAGAAAAAAGGGAAGCTAGGTAGCGCACTAGCACTAGCGTCTGCAGTTCTAATAAGTATATAAAGCTATTAAGTTAGCCGAATGCGCAATAAATAGTTCTAAGAACGACTGTTGTATCACTTTACGACAGATGCCCTTTATAAAAATCTCGAATATCTTTTGTAATTCCATCCGAAGTAAGAGCTTCTTTGTCGGTGCAATTTTTAATTAAAAATTAAACTTATTATTTGTTTGTAGCTTTGCTTTTTATTTATGGTGCGATAAATTAGTTTTAAATAGAGCTTAGAATAATTACAATTTTTTTTCTAACGTTGCATTAATAAACTCAAATTCATTCATTTATTGTACAAGGTTATCATTAATTGTCATGATCCCACCACTTTTGTGAGTGTTAGTGTGTTTGTTTAGTTTTTAATTTTCTAATTATTTTTCACTGTTTTTTTAAGTTAAGTAAAGTAAGTAATGTTTCTTTTGTTAAAGTTTTAGTAATCGGTTCGGTTCATTAATTTAAGCGCTTTTTTAACATTCTAGGTACCTACTTATTTACTACAGAAAGTCAGAAAGCATGTTTTTTACTTGTTGGGACTTCATGGTTGACTGCTCGGTCACTAAAATCGCAGGGAAGCCTCCTCCTTGGGTCATTGATCTCAACAAAGGAACGAGCGTTGCAATTAACAAAAACCATCGTAAACCAAACGAAAAATAAGAACCAACTCTGAAACATTTCATAAGAACTGCCATACTAATCCGTTTACTTACCCAGGCAAAACAATGTTGCCTTCATCCAATCTATCAAAATCGAGAAGAGAAATTAATTTCTTCCGTAAACACACATGACATGTGAAGCCAGCCAAGGCTCGTGTCGTCAACAAAACCCCTCGTATTGTAGCACGTGACAACAGGTAAAACCAGAACCACGCATGCGTCAGGTACAGCCCTCAACCATTATACACTGAACTAGGGGTGATGGATACTCGACCCTATTACAAAAGGGGTTGAAGTCACGCAGGCTTTCAACTTAGCTTTGCTTATACGAGCAGCCGAGACAGGTAGATCGCAGTGGGACGCATGCGCCAGGTGGTTTAACGACCTCCTCGCGCGTCCTGCCACCCTGGTACTAGGCTGGCATCTTGCCACAGGTAAGCTCCCGAATAACAAACAGCTCTGGGCTTACTCACGTGGGATACCTTGTGATGACCCTAACCTGGAAGGAAGGATTAATCAATCCGTGTCATTAGCAAGTCTACCGCCTTTGCTGTGTTGATGAGGCATTTTGAGCCGTATGTTGAGGAGGTAGAGACTATTGTAGAGGAGAGGAACTGACGTACTCAATGCGGACCCAAAAACTGTATTATGAGTACCTTAAAACGTTATCGTTAGTTCGTGTAGAGTAAGTAAATAGCCTACAATATGTTAAAAATGCTGGGCAAATAACTTTGCCCAGCATTTTTTTCATAATTGAAATTAAGTGATCTCTACAATTGATTTTCTTAGATCCATCGAAAAAGGTTGTTTATATATCGTTTAAAACTGATTATTAAGACATTACATCTTCAATTCTGTTTCGGCATGAAAAAATTATCAATTTAAGACGAAGAAGTATTGTTCCTAAAAATATTTTTATGAGTAGGTATCATCATTAGCATATGAGCCTCTGAATAGTGCGTTCAGGTTAGTTAGTTATTCTGTAGTTGAGGCATCCCATAAGTCTCATGCCTAATACATCAAATTGGGTCACAAGCCTATTACGAACTAAGAAAAAAGCACCGAGGAGCTCGATAATTTTAATTAAATTTTAATTTGATCACCAACCAATGACAATATAAGCGAATACGAAAAACAAGAAAGAACTAACCTATTAACCTTAATACCTAATAACTGTCCCACTGCTGGGCAAAGGTCTCCATCATTGAAATCAAGTCATCACTATAATTAATGGGTAATGATGACTTAATCACTAATACGCTTACAAAAATACAAATGTTGAAAAAAAATCCACGAGCAGGATTTGAACCTGCACCCTTCTGACATACCGGGTTAGGTATGTCAGTTTTTGTAATTTGTTCGCAACAAAATTTGCGTTAAAATTTATATAAACAAAACAAAAACATTTAACTAATACGCTTGTCAAATGCAACCCGCATTTGGCAAGTGTGTGTGGTGATCACAAATCCGGGCTATGCATCGAAAAAACCGAAACACACTTTGCCAGACCTGGGAATTGAACCCGGGACCTTTAAGTATCGGGCCGAGCGTTTTGCCACTCGGCCACCGAGGCTTCCTATTATTATTACGTAAAAATTATTAATGGCAAGAAGTTGACAACAATAAACGATTAACAATGCGCTATATGGTAGTGATAAGTTTATCACGTTTGACCGGAAATGATTGTTTTGTAGTGATTGTGGATGGCTTTGGGAATGGCCTAAAAGAGTATGTATGGTAGATTAAAAATAAAATGGAAATGTGCTAATCGTGTTACTGTAGGTACAAAGGATATTAAATGATCAAAATATTCTAACTACTACAATAGAGCAAAATAAGTTTTAATCTTTGTAAATAATTTGTGTATTTTTGCATGTACAATAATGTAAAAGTTTAATGCCATGTCATTTATAATTTTGTTGCACTGAAAGCTGCTTTACTTATGTACTATAGACTGTAGTAAATGCACCCCGAAAATAAGAATGCCGGTATGAAATAGAAAATGCCCAAAAAATTTGTAAGTATTATCAATTATATTTTTTTATTATTAAGATTTTTTTACTACGAAGACACTACAAGGAATTACCCAAAAACACTATATACGTGTTGAGGACGCCGAGTTTAGCTAGTTAGAACCTATGTAGAATAAGAATATTTGATTATTTTGTTATTATTTTGTATGTAAAACTCAATGTAGAAATAAGCAATAAGAATAAGTTAGGTTTGATCTTGTCAAAACACGTCTAAACATGAATTAGCCAATCACGTTAAAGTACACTTATTTGTTTATTTAGTTAGTATGGGATTTTGTAACGGTCGCAAAATCAACTGTGTCAACGCGTTGCTAGTTGCCATACGTCCAAAACGGACATAAGAAGCGCAGTTTTGTATGAAAATCATGTTCAACGTTCAGTATTCAATTGTAACCTGGGAAATAAAGAAGATACTAAATACATCGAAGAGGAGTTTAATTCTACAAAAAAATACAGTCCAACACATTATGGTCCTTCGATAAGCCGGATTACACATTATGGTCCATCGAGAAGCCGGATTTCAAGAAATATTTTGAAGAAAGAAAATATTCAATAGAAAATATTCAAGCCTTCGTCGTCTACGGTACTGAATATTTTATCAACGTTTGGAGCTGCTATCAAGACGTCTAGCTACAATCTTCGTTGCCATTAGCCGATCGCAATGGTTGTCACAAGAAGTCAAGGTGATATAGCGGAGCTGGAAGAGCAAAGGCGTCAAGAGATGCAACGCGTTGAAATTGAGCGAATACGGCGACTCTCACTGGAAGCACCTACTTCACCTGCGTCGAGACATGTAGACCAGGGGCAAAGCAAGGCGAATCCAGGGGGCACCATGGTTCATAAGGCTGGTCCCAGTATGGAAGAAAAGGAACGGCGTCGCGTCCCGTCACCGACGCGTTCTGTGCGCTCGCATCGATCTACGGCGAGCGCTACTACGAGAATACGACTGGCGGAATTAGAAGCCGCTGAGAAGCTAGCGTCTATAAGAAGAAAAGAATTGGAACTGGAAGCCGATTTAATAAAGAAGAGGTTTGCCGCCGAAGTGTCGGCCATTCAAGAGGATGACGATAGCGTCCACGATGAACCGGTTCGACGCGTCTCAAAGGAGGAAGAGCGCCAGCGAGTTGATGAATGGCTACAAGTGCAAGGCAACCAAAAAGAAGATGTTCGACAACTACGCTTCGAAACGCCTAGAGAAACAACGTCACATACCCCATCACGAACAAGGAGCGGAATCGATCGACTGGCAGAAACTTTAGAGAAGATGGTGCGGCCTAGAACAAGAAGTATGGACCTACCTATTTTCTCCGGGGCTATCAACGAGTGGCTACCATTCAAAGCGGCGATGCAAGACAGCACAAGAATGTACAACATATCCGACGCTGAGAACGTACAACGGTTGAGAAGCTGCCTTAAGGGAGAAGCTAGAGACGTCGTGTCAGCACTGCTACATACGGCCACCAATCCGAACGTCATTATGAGAACATTAGAACAATGCTTCGGACGACCTGAAGTTATCATCGATCGAGCCATGGAAGAGTTAAGGAAGACGCCGAAACCATCATCATCAGCCACTGACCTCAATCAGTTCGCCGTGCGGTTACAAAACACCATCTGCGTATTAAAGACAATCGATCGTCGGGGGTACCTCTACAATCCTCTACTGGCAAGAGAGGTGCTGGATAAGCTGAGCCCGCACATCAGATCACGTTGGTGTGACTACGCTTACGAAAATGAAGGGACGGCGGAACCAGAGATCGTGATGCTTTCGCGATTCTTAATGCAAGAGGCGGACCGAGCGTTACGATACACATACGCTCCTCCATCAACGAATGCAACGAACACAAAAAGAGAAGTTCGACCTGCTGCAGCAATTGCGATGCCAAGGAAGAAGGCTAACAACGTGTACAACGTGGAAGAAGTGAAAGATTCGTGCCTGAGCTGCGGTCAAGCGCACATACTACATCAATGCCCGAAGTATAAAGAAATGACGACTGAACAGCGATGGGACTTTTTAAAAGAAAAGCAAGTATGTTTCAAGTGCGCTCATCACAAGCACCGGCGGAGCAGCTGTCGCGCCAAGCCATGCGGCGTGAGACAATGCAAACGTTCACACCATTCGTCGCTTCATTATGAAAAAGAAGAGAAGCCCGCAACCGCAACACAAGAACAAGCAACAACGAGCAACGAGGCCGTGTTGTCGGTAGCTACCACCAAAGCTGCCGGACCACGTGCCGTTCTTCTGAAGATGTGCCCTGTTGTCATCGGTGGACCACGGGGGGAGGTGAACACTTTCGCGCTGCTGGATGAAGGGGCTACAATCACTCTAATCGACGAGGATCTGGCCAAACAAGTCGGTGCGGAAGGACCTGCACATCCGCTACATCTCCACGGCGTCAATATGAGGCAAATACAGAACAACAGCAAGCTCGTCACCGTGCAAGTTCGCGGCAAGCAGGAAGATCACGCATACCAATTGAAAGCGAGAACAATGAAGAATTTAAAGTTGCATCAACAATCAATTCCAGAAGAATTATTGCAACATAAGCACCTTCAAGATCTGAAGCAAGAAGAAATATGTTACGAGAGAGCGCGTCCAGGCCTTTTGGTGGGAACCGATCACTGGGAAAGTATTGTCTCCAGGGAACTGAGAATCGGTGGCCCCAACGAACCGGCTGCCTCAAAGACGCAACTCGGCTGGGTGGTGCACGGAACCGTACCACGCAACATGATTATGAAGAATGAGAACGTGCTTCATCTCTACGAGCCCGATCGGCACAGCGATACAAGAGAGCGGCACGACAAGCAGCTTCATGACCTAGTGGAGTTTCACTTCAAGATAGAAGCGCTGGGCGTCGCACGGGAACCACGAATCAGTGAGGCCGACCAGCGCGCAATGAAGATAGTACAGAACACAATTAAGAAAATTGATGACGGCTACGAAGTTGGCTTACCATGGCGACGAGACAAGGTCACCACGCCACCAAGCTACCACGCGGCACTACGAAGATTACAGAATTGATTGAGAAGAAGATGGACGCCTCGCCAGAATTCGCTGTCGAATACACTGCCCAGATAGAAAATCTTCTTAAGAAGGGGTACGCGGAGCCATGCGACGGATCGGAGATGAACAGCGCCCACTGCTGGCTTCTACCACACTTCGCTGTACACAACCCTAACAAGCCAGGCAAACAACGGCTAGTGTTCGACGCGGCGGCACGATGTAACGGCGTGAGCCTCAATGACCTGCTGCTGGAAGGCCCTGATCTGCTGCTATCGCTGCCCGGAATACTATTTCGTTTCCGGGAGAAAGCCATCGCCGTCACAGCAGATATTCAAGAAATGTTCCTACGGGTCAAGATACGTGTTGAAGATCAACCGGCCCAACAATTTTTATGGCGAGGGGGAGATCGCACAAGTCCACCTCGACATTACAAGATGACCAGTATGATATTCGGCGCAGCAAGCTCTCCATTTATGGCGCACTTCGTTCGCAACCACAACGCAGAGCGACACGCCGAAGAGTATCCACGGGCATTAGAAGCAATAACGAAAAATCACTACATGGATGATTTCGTTGCCAGCTATGAAACAAAGCAAGAAGCTCGGGCTGCAATAAATGAAACAAGGAAGGTTCATGCAGCGGCGGGATTCACTTTGAGACAATGGAGCGCAAGTGACACAGAAGCATTGCGCGACGTGCCCACGGAGCTATACGCCACCTCACCTATGCGACTGGGGGGAGATCAGCAAGAAAGTAAGATCCTCGGTCTGATGTGGAACGCTGAAAAAGACGAACTGGGATTCAACACTTCAATGAACAGAGTTCCAGTGGAAGTTCGAAGTCGGCAGCGTGCACCAACGAAGAGAGAAGCTCTCAGCGCGGTCATGTCTATATACGACCCGCTGGGCCTACTGAGTCACTTCACCATCAGAGCGAAGATAATTTTGCAAAGTCTATGGCGACTGAAGACATCGTGGGACGAACCTGTACCGGCAGAAGCACAAGAGCTATTCACGGCGTGGTTATCGCAGCTCGAAGAAATTGCAAGCCTGCGAATTCCAAGTTGCTACTCGCCGGGAACCTACGAACAAATGGAGCTACACGTACTATGCGACGCAAGCGAACAAGCCTACGCAACCGTGGCCTATTGGAGAATCGTCTACAGCAACGGCGACGTTCAAGTCGTGCTAGTGGCCGCCAAAGCTAAAGTGGCGCCACAACGCACACAAACAATACCACGGTTGGAGCTACAAGCAGCAATCATCGGAGCGTGACTTGCTGATCAAATCAAGAAGGAACACAGAAGTACAATATCAAGAACCGTGTACTGGACTGACTCCACTACGGTAGTTCATTGGGTGCGCAACGACGCTCGACGCTACACCCCATTCGTGGCGCATCGACTCGGCGAACTGGCGGAACTCACCCATAAACAAGAATGGCGATGGCTACCAACAACAGAGAACGTAGCGGACGACGCCACGAGAATGACCAGCGATCGTATAAGTACGAGCGATCGATGGTTTCAGGGACCTCGCTTCCTATATCAACGTGAAGACGAATGGCCCCTCGAACGCATAGACGACAATCAAGATGAAGAGCCAGAAGTTCTACACACGACAGAAGTGGAACCAAGACGGGATGGCTGGATACCGGACCCGACTCGCTTCTCTAAATATGAAACGTTAGTACGAGCGACTGCGCGAGTGTTGGCATTTATTGACATATGTCGACACAGGGCCACCGGATTGGAATACCGGCATATAGAACGAGCAGAACAAGAGCTCATCAAGCAAGCACAAGAAGATAGCTTCCCTAATGAGATGAAGAAGATGAAGACTGCTCAACCAATCACTAGAGGAAGTCGCCTCTTTCAGCTCGACCCGGTGTTAGAAGATGGCATCTTAAGAGTACGCGGCCGCATTCAAGCTGCTACCGCGCCCGACAACATGAAGAGGCCAATCATTATGGACGGACGGCACCGCATCACAAGACTGATCGTTCTGAAAGAACACTGCTGCGCGGGTCACGCAAACAGAGAACGCGTAACTAACGACCTGCGACAACGCTACTGGATAATACATTTGAGACCCACAGTACGCGCTATAGAAAAGGAATGCGCACTCTGTCGGGTACGAAAAGCAAGACCGAGAGCACCGGCCACTGGAGATTTGCCGCGCGCCCGCCTTGACTCTTTCCATCGCCCGTTCACTAACTGCGGGGTGGATTACTTTGGGCCAATGATGGTGAAGATCGGACGCCGGCGAGAGAAAAGATGGGGCGCACTGTTTACGTGCCTCACGTCACGCGCCGTGCACATCGAGCTCGTCTCATCACTCACCACAGACTCTGCAGTGATGGCACTACGACGGATGGCGGCAAGAAGAGGATGGCCAAAGCTTATGTACTCCGACAACGCTACGAACTTTCGCGGAGCCGATCAAGAGCTACGAGCAGCGTACACCGAGTGGGCACCCATATTAAAAGAAGAGGGGTACCTACACCGCATGGAGTGGCGTTACATAGCGCCCGGAGCGCCAAATCAAGGCGGCGCCTGGGAGAGGTTGGTGCGATCAGTAAAAGTCGCACTCACCGCTACGCTGCGAGAAAAGGCACCCGCCGAAGAGGTTCTGAGAACGCTATTGACCGAAGCAGAGTTCTCAATCAACGCCCGACCGCTGACCCACGTCAGTGTGAGTGCCCACGATCCAGAGGCGCTCACCCCCAACCATTTTCTGTTGGGATCATCAAATGGACTGCCTACGACGGGACCCTGTGACGAAGCGGACCGAAGACTATGGAGAGCCAGCCAAGCGTTAGCCGACCACTTCTGGCGACGCTGGCTACGCGAGTATCTGCCCACACTGATACCGCGAGGCGAGCCACGGGACAACGGACGGCGACCCATACAAGTTGGAGACGTCGTAATAGTGGCCAATAACACGCTACCACGAAACGTATGGCCTATGGGCATCGTGGAAGGCACCTACCCAGGACCAGACGGCGGCATCCGGATAGCAGATGTGAAGACAAAGACAGGAGTCAGCAAACTCGTCGTGCTCCCGGTAGAAGAGGCTTCGCGAGCTGCGCCGGGGGGAGGATGTTGAGGACGCCGAGTTTAGCTAGTTAGAACCTATGTAGAATAAGAATATTTGATTATTTTGTTATTATTTTGTATGTAAAACTCAATGTAGAAATAAGCAATAAGAATAAGTTAGGTTTGATCTTGTCAAAACACGTCTAAACATGAATTAGCCAATCACGTTAAAGTACACTTATTTGTTTATTTAGTTAGTATGGGATTTTGTAACGGTCGCAAAATCAACTGTGTCAACGCGTTGCTAGTTGCCATACGTCCAAAACGGACATAAGAAGCGCAGTTTTGTATGAAAATCATGTTCAACGTTCAGTATTCAATTGTAACCTGGGAAATAAAGAAGATACTAAATACATCGAAGAGGAGTTTAATTCTACAAAAAAATACAGTCCACCACAATACGGATCTTGTTTTTTTTTTGTTTTGTTTGTATCCATATCATCTCTTTGTAACCACAGAAAGCTTTCAAAACGTCAAGATAAACTTAAAATAATTG
The DNA here is from genome assembly GCA_947562085.1 of Eudonia lacustrata. Classification (NCBI taxonomy): domain Eukaryota; kingdom Metazoa; phylum Arthropoda; class Insecta; order Lepidoptera; family Crambidae; genus Eudonia; species Eudonia lacustrata. Next base: position 5,077,888 of record OX387326.1, on the reverse strand, counting down.
GAATATAAACGCGTGTTCATTCTTCGTGTGTACAAACATTTGAAAACTTAATCAACATCAACAACACAAGCGATAAGAATGAACAAATGAATGAACAGCGTTACGACAATGCATTTCAAAAATTAATTAATATCCAACGCAATTAATGTCCAGCCAGTAAATTACTCAAATATTGACATGCAAAATGGCGCATAAATTACTTGCGGCAATCTGCTTCCATTCGTACGGCGCGCGATTCGCCCCGTCTCGTCTGTCACATCGCTGCTCAGTGATTTATCGTGCCGTATCATGCCGTGAGCGATGCTCCGCCAGATTATGTCCAACTGGGCTGACAGGTCTCCTTACATGTCACTTTATGTTTTAAATCCTCTTTATAGCCATCATCTCCATCCTTCTGTTTGAACAGACAGACGAACACCATCCTTTCCATTCCCTTTTTCGTGCCATGATGTCACTACTGTGTACAGCAGAATACCAGTGCAGCAGGCCCCGCTTGCTGCGTATACTGAGCTGTGCACAGTGTTCGCATCACTTAACAGGGCTCAATGTCAATTGTTATTATTTTTTTTGTTACATGTTGTATGTTTAATTGTGCGTTTTGTTATGTGATTCCAATAAATGTATTTTATTCTTTATTCTTTTTATCCTAATGGGCGGTATCGTAGTGGCACCCGTTTTCGACACAGTAAAATAGTGTTCGTCATCAGTTTTCGTCGCTAAAGATTAACATAGACCGCTAAGAAACAGGTAGTCTGTATTTAATTGTTGCTAAAGGCAAACATTTAATTTATTTTATTTATTTATTAAGACACAATTATAACACCTTAACAGATTACCCAAGGCGATGTTATAAAGAAAAAAAAATAAAAAAGTAAAATACAACTAAACAAAAACAAAAAATAAACAAAATCACAATACATCTAACAACAAATTATATATTATAAAATATATATTTATTTATTAAAAAAAATATATATATATTTTAATAATAATATATATTATATATATTAAAATCATGTAAAAACTGAACAACTATTACCGTAAATCTGTTTTGTGTAATAAAATTAAATAAAAACTAAAAAAAGCCCATGGCCAACTATGGCGCTGTTGGACCCTTTTTGTATATATTATCATTAAAGCACTGTTTACGAATCAACACATACGTCTTCAAGGGGGCAAGAGGTTATAATCGTCATTTAGAAAAAAAAATGTAAAGATAAAAGTTAAACACGATTTTTAAAAAGTATCTAAAGTTCAATGTATTATAATTATTTTTCAGATAATTAACTTATCAATATTACATAATATTTAGCAAGCCGTACGCAGCTTTAAGCGTCATTTTGGCCTTCACAGAATATAATATCTTGCGCTGAGGCCTTTTGGCAAAGCGACGTGACGTACATACAAGTTTCTTATTTTGTTGTTAATTTTGACTTTATAATAGTTTTTTAGTTACTTGTTTATACTCTTTGTGTCAAGTATTTGCTTTCTTTTATTAACTACTTAAATGTATGTAGGTATTTACTACGTTGTGTGTTGTGTAATTTTTTTTTGTCTTTTTACTTTTATTTAGCTTTTTATGAAATACCAACAAACTCACTTGACTACACTTATTATATTACTTTGGACTAAATCCTGTCGCCTGTTGACGTACAGGTTGTTATTTATGATCCAATGCAAAAATGGCATACGCAAATTAATAGATTTATTTAAACATTTTTATTGGTATATTTCAAATTTAGCTTCGCAAAACCAACAGTAAATAATTTAAAATTGTCATCTTGATTATTTACTGATTGATTGATCTACCATTTTGCTGTCTAACGATTTCCTTAACTACGCAAACTTTCCACATAAGGCCCGACGCCGTCGCATCTACATTTACGTACTAACAGTCAAGTCTTAAAAAAAATATTTGTACCTATTATGTAACGCCTAAAACCTAGGTCGTTAAACCCATAAGGAAGTGGTGACTTCATAGTTACCGGCTTATGTTCGTAAAGACTTTATTCAAGCTTCAGAGAGATTTTGGCTCGCTGACGTTTCGGACACATTATATTTGGACACAGTGTCCGAATTGACACTTTTTGATTTTATAATTTTTTTCACTGACGATTCGGACACTATTGAATTATTGGAGCTTGACCAGCTTTGAAGTCTTAAAGCCTGAAGTGACAAACCTTTTTTCCGACCACTACCATCTTCGATCAATTATGTTAGTACATAATCATTTTTGTTCCGAAACCGTAGTCGGTTTCGGAACAAAAATGCATCTCGAAAGTGGTCCTGTTTGCTCATACCTATGCATTTAAATTTCGAATAAACAAAATCTAAAAAATCATTTGATAGCATCAACAACTTCAGCTATAAACCTTAAATCTTAAAAGTATTTTTTTTTTAATATTATAAATATATAAATAGCGGTATGCACTTTGATGGTAAGGGCTAAAATGTGCACCTAATCAAAATAACTTATACCACAGTATAAATAAGCACTAATACTAATCATACTCACCAGATGACACCACTCATATAATTGATTAAACGCCGTTTCCTTCCACGGACTGTCCAGCCGTGACCTAACGATCTAACTTTAGACACGGCTACTGATCTGGAAATACTATTCATAGTTTTTGTTGTCTAAGGATAATACTTTTTCATGACGACGACGTTCCCAATTTATTAAGATTTATTAATTAGTTTATTTTTTTTATTTCACATGCCAATCACATCGTGCGTTCAAATCTATACTAATATTATAAAGCTGAAGAGTTTGTTTGTTTGTTTGTTTGTTTGTTTGAACGCGCTAATCTCAGGAACTACTGGTTCGAATTGAATAATTCTTTTTGTGTTGGATAGTCCATTTATCGAGGAAGGCTTTGGGCTATATAACATCACGCTGCGACCAATAGGAGCGAAGCATCAGTGAAAAATGTTGCAAAAACGGGAAAAGAGCCTAAAAAATTAAAAATGCTGCCGAAAGTCACTATTCCACGCGGACGAAGTCGCGAGCACAGCTAGTATAGTTATAAAAAGAAATAATTAACTTACTTAATGCGAGGATCTTAAGCTTTCAGCTGCGACTTTGTAGGTCAGCAGAACTAAACTTATTGTTAAATGTTTATTTGAAGCGAACTTTGCATATTGAAATGAACGGAATAAAATATTTAAGACTAGCGGCCGCTCGCAGTTTCACCCGCATAGTTCCCGTTTCCGTGGGAATATATCGGGATAAAAAGTATTCTATGTTTTAATCCAGGTTATAAACTATGTGTATGCTGAATTTCATCCAAATCCATCCATCCGTTGCAGCGTGAAGAAGCAACAAATATACACACAAAAATACACACTTTTCGCGTTTTTTATAGTGTGATAGGTATTGTATCTGAACTCTCCTGACGCTTTGCAGGGTCCATGGTCACTGGCAGGCCAAAAAATATGTAAAATTTGTATAGAGTGTTTCATTGCAATATGTTTATGCTCTTTTGTTTTCATTTCATGTAAGTCTCTTTACATTAAACATATATATGCTAATTTTCCTCCTTTTTAAATGACCACAACTTGCAAACACTATTACACTATTATATATTGACACTATTGCAAACTTTTTTTACTAAGACAAACAAAGGAACTCGTTTTTACATATTAACTTATTTGCTTTTAATATAAGTTCCTAAAATTGTGAGTCGTCGCCGGGGCGGTAAAGTCAAAGCGGTCTTGGGAATTTCGTATAATCAACCAACAAAAGTGGTTCCAGAAACTGGCTTATTAATTTAAGAGTCTTTCGCTCTCGTGAATCAATTGATTACTTAGTGCTTTTACTAAGACCTAGTTCTCATAGGGATTCATTGAAGCCTCGTAAAAATTAATAAGTGTAATTCAGGACGGTTTATTTTTGGATCAACATCTGTGACTAGCAAATCTTTAAGTACCTATCTACTTGTGTTGTAAAATTAATGTTTAATAACAAATTATTTCATTACATTTTTTTTTGTAGCAATTTTTGTTTTTTAATGTTGGAGCTTAGCATTGGAACTGTGGAGTTACAGGCTAATTGTTTTACTTTAAGAATTAAAAATAATCTTTTAATTAATGAAAGCTGTCTCGTTTGACCTTCAAAGGGTCAGTGTCTCTCGAAGTCTAGACAACAGGCTTCCCAAATCTGTGCCGTCATCATTGATGGTGCATTATCTATTTCAAATTGCAACAAATTACTTATTCAACTATAGATAATCGTGTCGTTTACCTACTAAAAATATCTTCGCATCTTGCTTTGGATCTTAGCATTAAATTTTTAACGCTGTTAACGCTATTACTATAGTACTATGGATTTTAATGGCGCAATGGCTTGCTCGTTCCATCGCACTATACAAATAAAAATATAAGAAGTTATACAAATGACAGCCTTATCGCTAAAAGCTATTTCTTCTAGGCAACCATGTGTTGAACTGGACAAAAATAAGGGAAAAAAAGAGCAGTTTATAGTATTTTCAGTGATATACCTACGTTATGTTTATTTACACATAATACTTACTTAGGAAACATACATAATAATGCCTATACATATACAACTTTATTTTTAGTTTATACAAAAATCGAAACACGCGGGTCAAATATTTTCATTTAAAGAATCAGTACAAAAAAAAAAATATTTTGAAAACTCACGAAATCACAAGCTGTTTGTGCTGTCCCGTTGTGTTTTTTAGTAGGGTGTACTTAATTTGAGATTTTGTAAATATTATTTGGTCAAAAAAAATATTGAAATCGATTTTATTACTGATTCTGAACAAACAGTTTTCAGGATTCGTATAAACTAAAAATAACGTTGTATATAAAAAAAAATACGGCCTGATTGTGCCCACCTTAAATTTAGCTTACATATTGCAACACAGACTTTCACATCAGCGGTTACTAAGGCCACTGGCTAAGCTAGATCATGCATTGTTACAGTATAATGTGTAATGTACTAATACCCACCCACGTAGTCTGGCCACGCGTGAACGAGGCATAATGTTTCATTCAATTGCTCCTGTAACGCCTATAGTCCACTTTAGTGACTTTAGTGTTGTCATCTATTTTATGTTAATTTCTATTATGTGTCTTACGTGAAAACTTTAGTCAAATCCTTGGGATGCAGCCTGATTTTACGAAAGCGGTTGTGACTCTTTTTTTAAATTACATATAAAATGTGATAAAAAGGATTAATAAGTAAAATTAGAAGCTAAAAGGAGTTAGTACATTTGGAAAATCTAATTTCATAGTTACTTAATAAATATATCTATTAATAATACTTAGTCTTTATTATCTCATCATAAAGCAGTTTTATAAACGTACATTTTTTAAATATAATTGCTAACGTTGTCAACAATTTGCAAGAGTTTTTGCTCTAAAAGAAAAGAAATGGAAAATGGAGAAGAAACTATCCTTTTTTTATAGGGCAATGTCCAATATCCTGACGTTACGGTGTCCTGCCCTGTGTTGACTTACCTACAAACCGATGGCATAGTAATATTCATAAGGGCTATTTTTTTGAAAAAATAAATCTTTAAAGTATAAAAGTATTTCAAATTATGAAATTTTGTAAGACTTATTATTTTCGTTTTGAAACACCTAGGATTTTAAGCATCCATCAGAATCATACGCGCATGAATCATAAAACCAAAATTGACATAGCGTAATTCATCTAGCAGTTGATCCGGTGTCGGTTATCCAAATACGCGCATACATGTGGGCGAGGTGATCTAACCGCAGACTATAAGCGAACCAAATTCGATTCCCACTCATAGCTCTACTCGTATTGAATGGAATACAATTCTATGAAGCCAGATACATAAACACTATATAAACTTTCACTTATTACATAAATTAAGATTAAGATCCAAGTATTTTAGAGTCTGCTGAGGTTAAGCAACTTCCGCAAAGGCCGGTCATCGGATGGGTGACCAAAAATTTATCATCTCGAGCTCCTCCGTGCTTCGGAAGGCACGTAAAGCCGTTGGTCCCGGCTGCATTAGCAGTCGTTAACAACCACCAATGCGCACTGGGCCCGCATAGTGGTTTATGGCCCGTTCTCCCTATCCATCCATGGAAGACTCTTGCCCCAGCAGTGGGGACATAAATGAGCTGATAATGAAGATGATGATTTTAGAATAAGTACATTATACAATTATACTCGTAGAGCCAGCAGACTAAGGGTGACTGATGCTACGTCGTTTTCACCAGTTGTCTTCGAGGTGAAGTAGACTCTTTTGCCAATTACAACAGTGCGCAATATTTCTGGTATGAAATTATTGATTGGTCTAATCAACATCCTCATCACTTGCTTATCCATTTCTGTTCAATTGTTTCTACTACGCTGCAGTCTTTCTTATCTGATTCCTTTCTTCAGTAGATGTGGCCAGCACATCAGCTCTATGATTTTTCCCTTTCGCACCACCCTTAATTCGGATACCTTTTCATCAGAGAGACTCCATCGTTTGCTGTATAGCTTCCTATGTCGTTACAAAACACAACCGATCAAACAAATTGATAGTTGAACAACCAAAACTTCAGTCTTCGTGTTACCATGGCTCTTGAAAGAGATCGAAAAGTCAGAATGAAATAACACATCCGTCATCTAAAATTAATTTTCTTCCTTTAAATTGGACTTATGTTTATAATATTCTTATTGTTTTCGTATCATATATAATCATAATGGCCGCACCGCCTACAATTTACGGACGCCCGCCCGCCGATTAAATTTTTTATTTATCAGTAGGTAACAATACGTTATACGACTACCGAACTAGACGAAATTACAGTTCAATCAACTTTTAATTACTCGCTACCACGTAGTATGAAAGGATATTGTTTGAGCTTTTAACGCACAATTAAAAAGCTTTTTTTAGAAAAGAGAACACTTACTTACGAGTTGTAATCATAGTACAATTAGAAACTGCTGTGTTTATTCTACTAAAAGTGCGAATGACGCAGATCTTTAAAACTACGCAACGGATTTTGATGCAGTTTTTTTAATAGATAGAGTGATTCAAGAGGTTTATATGTATAAATACATGCATAATATAGTAGAGAAACACTGATAATTTTAGAGGCTACACATTTTTTTGCGCATACATTGCAAACGTTGGCTGAACCCTACGAGATAGATCAAAATAATGTACTACAGCATTGTACACCTTAAAAAGGTCTACAAAAAAGTCCGCGATGGTTCTCTACCTCTTAGGGAAAACCCACAATAATATTTTTAACCCTTTACAGCATGTAATTTAAATGAATATTTTCGAAGATATTACAGATTTAAAATGCAGGGACGTAGGTAGCGGTTGCGTGTATCAGCATTGCACCCGTGCGAAGCCGGGGCGGGTCGCTAGTTAAATCAAAAAATACTTATTTTCGTTATTATGTCTAAATTTGATGAATTATAAACAGTTAGGGCAGTGGCACCAGTCTTTGAAAGGAAATATTGATCGACACTTATCTCCTTAAATCTTTAGAAATAGGGGTCAACAAATGAATTGTGACTTTAGCGACAACTGAATACAGACTACCGACCATCTGCTTTCTAGCCGTTATCAAGTAAAATTTCAATGAAATTCATTTCATTTATATCACTAGTGCCACAAGGATAGTATGGATGGAGTGTAGGTACTCCTTATAAAAATAACCTAATAAACTAAATCTATTTAGTATAATAATAGTATAATTAATACGCGAAGCAAAAACTTTGTACCCCTTTTTAACGAAAATTGCGCGGACGGAGGAGTATGAAATTTCGCACACTTATAGTTTATATAAAGAAGGTTATCCGAATGTTAATATTTTTTTTAAATTATGCATAAAAATACATTAAATAAATAAAACGAACATTACACGCACTACCATGTATTTGACACACACGTATATTAAAAAAAAAAATCAAAAATGGAAGAGGAGCGGCTGAAATCTGTCAATGCCAATCCAAACTCACATTCTATCTTTTGAATTTTTCATTGCTTAGGATACAATCCGTGCAGCCTTAATAAAATTACGGTCGCATTTTGACCACTGGGTAACCACTAGTATATACAAATCCACAATCAAAATAAATAATGTTGGCAGTGTACCACAAGGGAGCATTCTTGATCCATTGCTATTTTTGTAATACACTAAGGACTTTCCAGATGTAACACATTACAACAGTACACTTTTTGCTGATGATGTTTCCGTGGTCATACCATGACGTTATGATAAAATATCATATAAAAACAAAGTAGGTACCTACATAGATACTACAATAAATAAACATCGCAATAAAATTCATTCAATTAATTAAGTAAAGGAAAGCCTTTGTAAAGCAAAACGTTACTCTCCACCTAAAAAAAAAAATTTAAGCAGTACCTTCTGGTGACAAATCACCAGAAGGTACTGCTTAAATTTTTTTGTCATATTAACGGGTAAGCACAGTGCCTTGATCTCACCTGATGTTAAGTGATTATAAGGCCAATGATGGAAGCGCACTTCACCCGGGATCCTCAACTACTGAGGCACTGGCTATCTTATCAATAGCTGCCGGAACACAACAATGCTACAAACATTGATGTTATGGCGACATATTTAGATAAGATGAATGCCATACTTTAAGTAAGTTAACGTGGTCGAGCGCCAAATAAAACTCTTATTAAGTACTAGTCACCTAGTTTTTGTACTAACAACATTTTCGATTCATTCACAGCAATGAACATAATTTTAAACATTCAAACGGAAGTATATACGATTGATTCAGTCTAGTGTGGGCGTTTCACAGAACACGTAATGCCCAGTAACTATGTAACAAAACTCAGTGTGCTAAAAATCGGGATTGCAAATCAATCAAGCTTGCACTACTAGCGGTGTTTATAGCTGGAGATCAGCGATGAAACGACTGATGTTCTTGCGGATATTGATGGGTTTACGAAATCTTATTTTTAAACGTGCGAGTATAAATGGGATCTTCAATTATTTTGCATCGTGATTTTTTTTGACATGAGATACTTTAGGTTCTGTTGATTGATAGTCACACAGATTTAGGAATAGCTATAATTAAATTTTTTTTAGACTATGAAAAATGGTTAAAATATTTGATTGCAAAAGTACCAAGATTTTTCTTCCGTTCAAAGTATGTCATCGCCATTTCAACTTGCAGCTGTCCAGTGCTACACACTAAAGATCCAAAACAATCGGTCTGACCACTCAAATCCCGCATCTTGTACAAAACACTAAACATATGATTAATTAATCCCAACCAAAACCGAATTTGTGTCATACGCCAATTGACGAAAGATTAATTGAACTTCAAGAATTGCTAATTGCTACCATTCAGTTAACAACGTATCAGGACTGACACCGGAACAATTATGCGACAGTGTCAACAAACCTGAAATTCGTATGCTTGATAAGGCGCTGAACTTTCTGAAATGCGCTTCTTTATACATTTTTTCTAACATCATCATCAATCATAAAAAGTATACAACATACAACGCCTTAAAAATATATGATAAAAAACTATATTTGCAACAATGTCATTGTTTTTAGAATTCAGAATTATGAAATTTATACCATATAAAAAACTAAAGTCACCTCTAAACAGTGTCTATTACATGGTTACCTTTTCCAATTACTAAAGTACGTCGATGAAATTAAGTATACCGAAACGTTTAAATTTAAAAAAAAATTCGTTTGTTAAGATTTTTGGCTTGAATCCAGTGGATCACGCACTATTTGCATCCCTTTTGCTTGTATGCAGATCGACAGAAAGCGTTGTTTCATGGTTGTCAGCGTCTAATGTTATCTGATTCGGTACTCGGCGACGGAACGCGGTTGCCGGGCGGGTGTAGCGCGTTCGATCATGTAAGTTAAGAAACCTTCGAAGAGCCTGGTCCCCGGACGGATGACCAAATTAAAATTTATCGAACTCATCAGTGCTTCGGAAGACATTGTAAGTTTTGGCAGTCGATACAACCCACCAATCCTCTTTAGGTCAGCGGGGCAAGCTATCGCGTGATTACTCCCATGTGTTTCATGTACATGTGCGAAGGCTTTATTAAAACCTAACCTGAAATTATCTACTCTATAATTTAGAGATTGTTGGCTACAAATACACATAAGTGCTACTAGGAGAGCGAAACCTAAGCAGGCCCCGATAAGATAAATACAACATTATGATAAGGCGACACGCTGAAATAATGCACCAACATTAGTCAAATACTTTAAGACTATAATCGCTGGGCTGAGAAAACTGCTTGAGACTTGTCAAAATTATGCTGTGAAACATGGTTTTTTTTTTTTATTTTTTTTTAAGTTAAAAGGAGGCAAACGAACAGGCGGGTCACCTGATGTTAAGCAATCACCGCCGCCCATGGACACCCGCAAAACCAAAGTAATCGCGGATGCGTTGCCGACCTTGAGGAAGAAGTTGGATCTTGAGGAGGGAGTAGGAATTGGGAGGGGGGAGGGGTGAGAGATGGGCCTCCGGTACTTTCACTCACCGGACGAAACACAACAGCAACGAGTGCCGTTGTTTCACGCCGATATTCTGTGAGAGGGTGGTATTTCGCCGGGCGAGCCGGCCCATTTCGTGCTGCAACGCAGCGTGGCTCTACCACTAATCTACAATGAAATGGTCAATGAATGGTCTATTCTACAATGAAAAGATATCTGAGTTTATGATTTTTAAAAGTGCTAATAAAAAACCCACCCAGGTACTACCTGTTTGTCTTAATGGAATACCTTTGAAACATGTTACACAATTTAAATATCTGTCTATCGGCATATTGTAAATGAAAATCTCAAGGACGACTCAGACATTGAGCGTGAAAGGAGGGCTTTGGCGGTCCAGGGGTTTTTTTTTTAAATTTATTTTCAAGAAAAATGTGTTTGTTTGCTACAAAATTAATATCTGCCAAACTGCATAGCAGTTTGTCGGCAGTAGTTCTCATAGAATATGCTGGCACATAGGTTTGCTCTTGTTGTTGTGAAAATTACACTATTTAAGGTTAGCTGCCAAAACTTTTACATTAGCATTTTGTGGACCAGTTTTACTCAGGGATCGTATAATGCATTCAGGATTCTATATAAAAACATCTTCAGGGCCCTATTGGGGCTCCCACGTGTTTGTAGCGCATCAGGCATGTTTGCAGATGCCAATGTTGATGATTTTTATACCATCATTCGAAAGAAGACTGCCTCGTTGATGCTGCGACTGCGTGGGAGCGCCAACAGGATTTTGGGGATAATTGCTGATAGTATGGACTCTGCAGCCTTCGGTAGGTTTACGGATCTGCACGTCACTAAGCGTGCAGATCGGTAGACTGGCATGGGTTTGTGGGGTCCACCTGCAGTTTGTTGTTTTGATGTTGTAATCAATGATATTATCATAATAATATGGTACTATCATTGGTTACAATTTCGATTTGTTAATGTGTCTTTTATTTATTTGTGTCGTTTTATTTATTTACTTTAATAATTTATTTGTGTTATTGTATACCTACTAACATAGTTTTATTACATTATGTTGACACTTGTCACTTACGGACGGCGCACCCTTAAGTTTAATTTGAATAAAAAAATACTTTTGACTTTGATTATGGTCTCCTTATTGAGGCGTCGCGCTCGCCGCGGCCGCGTCGCGTCGCGTCGTCGTGTGGTGGGATTTTGACCAGAACCCGACTAGATAGCGACCTTAATGTATTATTGTTTTGCGTTGCAATGTTAAAGTTAAGGGGTAAAATGATTTATACATTTTGGGAAATACTAGTAGGTATTAAAGGAACAACATATGGAACATCTATTCAAAGCTTATACTCTGTTTAAGGACACACTCTTACATAGAAAAGGATTTAAAAAATTTAGGATAGATATAATTTAGGATTTATTGTTTTAACTTACAGTTGTCTGAAATAAAACATTTTATTTATTTATAATATGACTAACGAATAAGTCATGTCTTTATCTTGAATTTGCTAGCTCAAAATATCACTATTGTAGAAATTACAACGAAAACACCAATACCCGTAATTTTGTATTGTATATTTTGGGAACTAAAACCAATAATTTTTAAAAATATTTTAAGATTCGGTTAATTTCTAAGCGGTCTCAATCGTCGTGGGCGCTACGTATTTTCGACCTTATGTCAGCGCCTGTAAGGATCAATCGTATTTTAATGTTCACGAACCGAGGAGTTGGCAGCCCTAACCATCCGCCGTAGTACCGTCACAGACTACACAGTCGGCGGCAGATCAACCTACCCAAATCTGTCAAATTTCTCCAATGAATATTGATCCTTATAACCAAAATTTAAAGCTCAAAATTGATTGTAGAAATTTGACAGTTTTGGGTAGGTTGATCTGCCGCCGTGTGTACATAATTATACCCCCCGAACGCAGCCGCGTTCCGTTTTACGTAGTATTAATGATTGGATGTGAGTTGTGTGACTGTTTGGGACCAGTCGAGAATTAGATGGCTCCGTCACCGTTTAATCATGAGCAATTGTCGCCAATAAGATAAGCACGGGTTCCGCAGTTAATATCAATGTGATCTGCTGACAGTTTAATTAAGCTTATCTAAGCGGTGCGATTAAGTTTAAGTTCGGTGACACCTACTGCTACGGCCGGCACTAAGGATAAGTTTCTTTTTTGCAGAGAGAGATTGCTGATTGCCTCAAACGGCATTTTCAGCTTCACCGGGCTTTTTTGGGGGCGGCGAGAAACTTAAAGGGTCTCAAGCCATGTGAAACGAATCAGCTTTGGAGGTTTTCTAGAGCGAACGGCATCACGCACTTAAGTGCGTGTCCCCGTGCCCTACTAGATTCTCCGAAGGGTTCGGATCTGATCGGGATTGTACGCAGCTTCGTGATTGTAACTGCAAACTGAAAAAGTACATAGGACGCAAGTTTTGACGTAACTCTGTTCATTATATTGTTATCGTTAATTTATTTAAAGCTTACGCAGCATGAATCAGATGGCGGACTTAATGCCAGAGGCATTATCTAACAGTCAAACATAGAGTGGTGCAGAAATGATATGGTAAGTGCAATTATGTGATGACAAAAGTGGAAGTGATAAAAATGACAACTGCAAATCTATCATGAAAATAAAAAAAGTTAGGTAGTAACAAAAGTTAAAATTAAAATAATAAACAAAATAAAAAAAGATGCGATTGTTAACAGTGATGTTAGAACCTTAATAAATAAAAGCCTATTAGTAATGAAGTTTCCAATAATCATACCTTTGGATTGGCATTATAAGGATAAGGACTCGCTAACACGTAACTTTCAAGTTGAACACTCCGAATCAAATTATAAACACGTAACGTCTGCTAGCCAGCATATTGTATGCGTCATTTTTATTCGCGCATCAGCGATCGTTTATTTCAAGTATGAAGGCGTAGAGTGGCAGACGCCGCGGCGTCGCGACGCAGGCGGTCGCGTCTCGGAAACAGCGCACGCGCATCGACGCATGACTTGACTATTTTAGCGACGATTACGCGCCCATTCTGCGATTGCTAGGCCGGCTTAAGCAACTTTTGCAAAGGCCGGTCAACGGAAGGGTGGCCAAAAATTTTGTCGTTGGCCCCGGTTGCATTTACAGTCACTAACAACCACCAACAGCAGTGGGGACATAAAATGAGCTGGTGAATTGATGATGATGAGGTTTTTATTTATTTACCCCATAAGGGGAGGCGGTTGGCCTTTATAACTAAAAGTATGTAAAGATAAGACAAAAGATGGAAGCGCATTTCACCCGGAATCCATGATTGGTGGCTTGTTTCAAGTCGCCCTAGCTACCACCATCATTATCCTGGCATGTCGCTATAAAAACAGTGTTAAGGGCATTATTCATCATCAGCTCATTTTATGTCCCCATTGCTGGGGCACGAGCCTTCCCTATGGATGGATAGGGAGAACGGGCCATAAACCACCACGCGGGCCAAGTGCGATGCGGTGGTTGTTAACGACTGCTTATGAGGCCGGGACCAACGGCTTTACGTGCCGTCCGAAGCACGGAGGAGATCGAGATGATAAATTTTTGGTCACCCATCCGATGACCGGACTTTGCACCTCAACTCACCTCAGCACTCGCAGACCGGGAAGCATTGACCACTGCGCCATCGAGTTCCTTAGGGCATTATTGTGATACAACAATTAGAGGAAGCTTCAGTGGTTGAAAACATGCCCTCCCATTTTTGGCCTTATCGTCACTTACCATCATGAGATGAAGGCGAAACGCTCAACCCGTCTCGCCAAAGTACGGTTACAGATTATTAAAAGACACAGTCGGAACATAACTAATCTACTAACAATGTAGTTAGGGCGACGACAGACTCGGAGAGGATGATGGTAGCTAGTCAGCCGGGATTTTAGGTAGCTCTATCATCGAATCGAACATGGATCCTCTGGGTCTGACACCAGTAGTTAAACCAGTAGTGTTTTTTTTACATGTTGTGATTGTCCTTTATATTTTGTGTTTTTATTTGTGATGGAAAGTGTCCTTTTATGATAGGGCATTTTCCAATATTTATGACACTGTAAGGGAGAAAAGAGCTGGACACTTGCTGAGTTTCTTGCCGGTTCTTCCGCACAGAACAGATAGACTTACGAACCGATGGCATATGACGTTCATACGAGCTATTTGTAGCCTAATGAATAAATGATTTTGAATTTTGAATTTTGTGGTAGCTAGTCGGGCTTAGGTACTTAGAAGATCTGCCATCGCATTGAACCTAGGACCGGTGGTTGAACGACTACACTACACAGGTGGTTAACATGGCTGTTAACCTTGACAACACCGGCACATCATAAAAGTCGGTGCGATGGACGATCTTGTTTACATTTACAATTTTATTGGAGGCATTACCACGCATTATTAGGAAGCATTTCTTGTAACACTCGTAATTTCTGCTATTTTTGCTGAATTACTCACCATGGCAACTGAAAGTTACAATAGGAGAGTTCGCTTGTTGGTCAGTTCTTAGCAATTTAATGTTATCGTCATGTATTTTAGGCTGACTAATAAAATAACACAACTCGTCAAACACAATTAGGGTTAAGGATACTGAAAATATGATAATCAAATTTCTTTCAAAGTTTAGAATATAGAAGTTACCACGACATTCATTTAACAGCATTATATTCTTAATAAAAGACAAAAGCACTAAATATAAATTTATGTAATATAGATAATAAGTATGTGATTGCTATCGTTTATTTTTATATTGTAGGTACGCTATGACACTATGCCTATAGTTGCGATATGATCAAAATCTATACTAATATTATAAAGAGGAAAGCTTTGTATGTACCTATGTATGTATGTATGTTTGCAACGAATAAACTCAAAAACTACTAAACCGATTTAAAAAAAATTCACCATTAGAGTGCTACATTAAAAAAAAAGTACACCCGTGCGAAGCCGGGGCGGGCCACTAGTAAATTATAACTACGAGTTGTGTTACGGAGTAAATACTCCTTTTTAGATATTATACTTTTATATTTTTTTACTTTTCTAAATGTCAACCTTCTTTTGTTTCACTTCTCTTGTCCTGTCGTCGTTGTGGTATGTTTTCTTAATATTTTGTTATTCTTTTTAATTATAATTATACGTTTTACTTTGCCTTCTCTTTCCTTATAGTACTCCCTTTGTTTTTCGCCTTCTTCGTTATAACTAGAACAAATAAATTGACTTTCGTGTTGATATTACCACGCCAATTATTTTGAATCGCAATAGGATTCGCCAGCCGTAGCTCTATCGGCTTACAATTTAAATAAACAAAAAACGGTAATTTGAATACAGACAAGGGATAATTCGAAATACAAGGAATTAAGATAAAAAAAATATTTAAGTGTCACGACAATCAACCAGTGCGGTTCTTGATTTTGAATGGCTACATAACTTATCTTATCTTAGTGGGACCTGCTGAGATTTCCTCTCCCAGTAGCACCATCGGGATCTTGTATACAATCCATCCTTTCACTCTTCTTCCTCTGTAAAGATAGATGCCATAAGTTGGCAACGTTTTTGAGAGTAAAGAGCCTGATGACCTCTTCTGCTTACGGATTGGCCGATTTTAGAAGTCCCGTTCTACGGCTACATAGTAATCATAATCATTGTATACATAATAGTATACATATAATCTCATATAATATATATGTTAGCGGCACGATGATAGTTTTATCGGTTCCCAACGGCAGACGCTTATCGAGACAACAGTGCATTGTCATTACAATACAATTCCAATATTATTTAGTATTCAGCGCACAGGACATGAGTCGACCGATGAAATTTATGATACGGTTATTATTAACATCTATGACAGCATAGTGATTTTGTAGGGAATTCATTAGTTATTGCGCTTTGTTGAAATTCCGATCCGATCCGGAACCCCTCGGAGACTCTAATAGGGAACAGGGACACGCACTAGTGCGTGATGCCGTTCCCTCTAGGAGACCTCTGACCAGAGGGGTAAATCTTCCATACGTTGAATAATTACAAAAAAAATATGTACAACAGCGCCATCTTCCGTAAGAGGAACCTCAAGTTACTAACTGGTTATCCATATAATGGCGGTAGTATAGACAGCATTTTAAATTAATAAATTATGTTTGGTTATTTTCTAGTAACTTTCTTATATCCACAACTTTCGTCAACTTCAAAAATCCTAGGTTCGATCCTTCAGAAAGAAATTAAAAACTTTTTGATTTTTATGTTCTTTTTAAGTTTTTAATATGTTTATCAATCTTACAACTAATATTATACCCAAAAAAAAAGTTAACTAGTTTTTTGTAAATATTATATATATTTTTAGCGCCATCTATCGGGAAGAGGCGTAAACGCGCACGCAAACGTCTACTACCGCCATCTATTGTACAGGGAACCTAGTTTCCCATCTTATTTCTATGAGAGGCACCTATAATACCCAATATAATACATAGTCTATGCCTCTGACGGTGTTTCGTTTCACATGGCTAGAGGAACGCTTTAAATTTCTCGCCGTGACGCCCGCCGCCCGCAAAAAAAAAGCAAATAGCTTACTTACTCCAAAAAGAAAAACTGCGCTTTGTGAACCTAAGAAACGAATAAATCCGTGCTTATTTGTATTTGGAATATTTAAGTATCATTTATTTATCTCATTTTCAATACCAAATCTAAATAATTAGCGTTAATCCTTGCTCCAATATTGTACTTAAACTAATGGAGTTCATCTGATTGTTTGTGGTTGTGTGACCAAGGGCACCGCAGGCTAATTGGCAGCATCAGTAGGTCGGGGCGGCCGGCGCGGTGTCAGGTTGTCTTCCTGCGGAACTGTCAAGTTCACGAGCAACGAGGCTGACATTCAGAATGGCTGCCCTACATGTTAATGGAACCCAAGGATTTGGGTTTTATTTCCGTCGATCCAGCTAACGTAGTGACATGTTTTCATTGGCGCTTTTCGGTTGCGATCGTGCGTTTTAAGTGACTGTTAGTGTGTCTGAATTCCAGACAGGTGACCAAAATCAAATGTTAAGTACTCCTTCATGCTTCTTAAAGCACTTTAAGTAATTTATGATATATATATAAATGAAAACAAAAGTAAAAATTGTGATATAAAGCCTGGTTGGATAGATCTGTAGGAATTCTAAGAAATACATAAAGTCTGATAAAATCTATACTTAGGGTCGACGTCGAATCATCATCAGCTCATTTTATGTCCCCACTGCTGGGGCACGAGCCTTCCATATGGATGGGAGAACGGGCCATAAACCACCACGCGGGCCCAGTGCGGGTTGGTGGTTGTGAACGACTGCTAATGCAGCCGGGACCAACGGCTTTACGTGCCTTCCGATGCACGGAGGAGCTCGAGATGATAAATTTTTGGTCACCCATTCGATGACCGCCATTGCGATAGTTGCTTAACCTCAGCACACGCAGACCGGGCGCGTTAACCACTGCGCCATCGAGCTCCTCAACGTCGAATATGGAAAGCTATTACATCAACGTAAGCATCTTAATTACGAAACGTAGTCAAAGCTTGCGATTTTCTCCACACTACATCATACATTTCTAAAGCTTTGGCATAACAGACAGAGTATTGTCCAAGACGGTGTTTGCGTCTAAACAACACGTTGCCGACCCTTATACGCCTGCAAACACGCTCAAGTCAACAATCATGAACATTGGCACTGTATTTGAAGAGACTTGTGTGTTTTTATATGTTGTTTCTTACTAAGCTATTGCACATATACACCACAAACAATTACATTAATCATAATAATATGCTATTGCCGGTGGGCATATATATTTATTTTATTAAATGGTGTAGTAAAGCTAGAACAAAGCCTAAAAGCTTAAGGTAGAGCAGACTTCTTGGCGGGAAAGTGAAGAGTCATACTGCGGTTTTGTTTTATTTTCTAGTTTGTGTTAAGTATGTCGAATATTAATGTGAAATAATGGTGATTATTAACCGTTAAGTATGTGTTCGTGAGTGTGCATGAGTGTTAGCAAATGAAACAAAACAGTGCAACGGCACTTTTCAAATTCTCTCAAGAAGTCCGCGTGAGGACTTAGTAAAACCCCACATCTTTACTGAGATACTCGAGGGGTTGGGGGTATATCATTTCTCACTTCCCATGTCTATTATCATTCATCATCATCATACAGGAAGGAAATGTTGTGTTGAATGTTTTGTTTAATGACATCTCCAAACGGCTGGTTGACTCTTCCCATGACCCAAAGGCTGGCTTTTACCTTGGCCAGAGGCTAAGCCTTGCCATACAACGAGGCAATGCCGCCAGCCTCTTGGGTACATTACCAGTCGACAGTGACGCGGAGGAATTTTTTGACGCCATATTTTAGTTTAGTAATAGTTTTAGTTACCTAAGTTTCTTATCAAATTATTTGTAAAATCTGTCTGTTAATAAAATTTCTTTATTTTTGGAAGGAAATATTGGTTTTTTTTGTTTTACTTGTAGGAAAAATTACTTTGACATTGGCTAAAGTGCTGATCGCACGATGCCATCAACTATAGGAAAAAAAAGGTATTGGCACCGTGTTCGACAGGAATCAGTGATTGGCAATGTTTTGTCAAAAATTGGATTTTTCGCTTTAGCAATAACTGAATGCGAAGCACCAAATTATTTTTTGGCGGACGATAACTACTTAGTGTTTTCACTATGAAACCTAAGCGTGACATGGATTACGAGTAACAGCCACAGATTGAGTAATAGTTACGATACTATACGAATTAAAAAAACCCGACTGCTAAAACAACTATATATAAAAAAAACAATTATATACTCGTAAAAACCGGACTAAAATAAAAAATTACTGCAAGGAGAAAAAACTGAAAAGAAAAAAAACAAGCTCTACGATCCCAGAATTCCATTTCAGCAATGTTGCATGAATGCAACGTAAAATATTTCCTTGTCCGATACCTATACTTAAATAATAAAATCTATAATAAATGAGTATTTCTAAATACATTGAATATTGATAGTTGTCGCAGGCGGGGACAATCATTAACCAACCAAAGAGAGTGCGGATTTAATTGAGCTAGCCACTGCCGCCGCTTGGTTGATGATTGTCCCCGTCTGCGACAACTACAAATATTCGATGTATTTATAAATACTCATTCTCATTTATTATAGATTTTATTATTTAAGTATAGGTATCGGACAAGAAAATATTTTACGTTGCATTCAACATTGCTCAAATGGAATTCTGGGATCGTAGAGCTTGTTTTTTCTCTTTGCAGTTATTTTTTATGTTAGTTCGGTTTTTACAAGTATATAGGTAATTGTTTTTTATATAAAGTTGTTTTAGCAGTCGGGTTTTTTGTTTTATTTTAATAATTTGGTTTAAGATTTCAAATTGTTTACTTTTGAAATAGACATACATACATACATACATACATACATACATACATACATACATACATACATACATAGATACATAGATACATACATACATACATACATACTTACATACATACATACATACATACGTACGTACTTACATACATACATACTTACATACTTACATACATATATACATACATACATATACTCGAAAAACATAACCCTCCTTCTGACGCAGTCGGGTAAAAAGACAAAATTCTTTACTTTAATCATTCGTAGAATTTATTTGGCTTCGTTTACTTTAAACTGCTTTGGTTAATTTGTAACGAAACATTCATTAAACTATCTTTAGAATTATTGTAAAAAATGCTTTTTAACTAGTAAGTATCTCAGGTAATGCTTGCACGAAAATAAAGAGATTCCTAAAAATAAAAAGGTGTTACAACATTCTAAGAAATAAAAATGTATTTGCGGTTTGTGTATTTGCAACGAACGATTATAGTTTCCTGTTTAAGAATTTTAGATGAACAGAATTTCTACGAATCTCGTAAACGTCGAATAAACAAAGATATTATGTAAGTATGCTGTTTTAGGATAAATATATATGTTGGATGATATAACACTGTCATTTAAAATATAACATTTGGATCCGGCTGTTAAACGGAGTTTAAGATTTAGTAAAACTTAACATTGAAAACAAATACATAGCTCTTTAAAAATAAACTAAACTAAAGTTAACTTCTCTAAACAACTATTACTTTTATGTGTTAAAACATTTTAGATGACGTTTCGTGTTGAGTGCGAATTTTATTCAGCATTCGAACGAGAATATTTTTAGCAAAATACAATTCTCGATTTCGTTAACGTATTAAAAAGGCAAATAAACTCTCACTGGAGATGCCTGCTTCAATGCTATACAAATTCTCCTTTTGTTAAAGTGATTGAATGTTGAAATGCGCACTCTATTTCGAAGGAACGAATGAGCAACACTACCGGTTTCAAGACAGTTCCCGAATCCAGAGCAGTCGTCAATGCTCCAGTGTCGATGCTCCCGGTCGCGGCCGTTTTGTTACTCCTGTTTATTCACAAGGTTTACTGTGTCTCCGCCGTTCCCTTTGAGCCGGCAATTCGCCGTTTCTCCACCTCAACATATGTTTACAACTGTGATTTGTAAGGTCTGCCTATTTAAGTATTCAGCAACAACTTTTAAAAAGATTGTTTGCGCTAGAAAATAACAAACGCTTTTTTATTTGCCGTCTCCTTTGATGTCCATCTTTTTTAGTGGTTCAGTTATTATGCAGTTGTATGTTTAGTCTTTGGTATGGTATATGGTATCTATTCTGTTCGACGAATGTAGGTATGTGGCTAAATAACAAGAAGACACGAACTCAAATGATTGTACCCTAAAATAAACTTATTTTTAAGTGAAGGAATAAGAAAATCTAATAATTCTAACGAAAGCAAACTCACATAACTGTAAGATTTGGTCCGATCAAAAATGCAAAGATATTTTCGATCACTTTGTTGCATAGATCATATGTTTTTATCTACAGTTTCAATGTCTAACATAACATTAAAACCTTTATGGCAATGCACTGAAATGTAAATCCATCGATTACATAGCTGATTATCTATAAAATTAATCGCTAATTATAAACATGACAATAGACACCGGATATCGCACACAATGTGTACGCTGAACTTATTAAAACTGCATAGCGCGTATGTTGCATGGTGCTCATCCAAATCGATTTTAGATTCGAATCAGGTGTTAATTTTGCATAGTAATATTAAAATTATACAACCTTCATAGCGTTGGTTAGTCCAAACAACGAATGTCTAGATCCTTTTGGGCAGTCTAAACAGCGATTTGGCCTCGATTCTATGCTGGGAGCGTCGTTGTAACTTTTTGGACACTTTGCATTCAAAACAAGGAGCTGTGCACAATAGAAAATAAAAATTGTTACTGATGATACTTCGTACCATAAATAAGTACCTAATTGTTGCTTTGACAAGGAAATAATGAAAAATAACAAGAAAACATTTATTGAAGAACACATAAACTTAACAAAGAGTTTTACAATATAAGGAAAATAAACATCGGTCACGTCGAAGTCTATAGACCCAGTAAGAAGAAGTATATGCACCCTTGAAACTGGCGACCTTTTCATCATCATCATCTCAGCCAAAAGATGTCCACTGCTGGAGAAAGGCCTCCCCCAAATCATCAAGGGGGATATTTGCCATAATCGCCACGCTTGGCAGGCGGGTTGGCGATCGCAGTAGGTTGAGGGTAACCTCAGAGAGAAGCTGCTGCCCATCCTCTGGAATGGTCCCTTAGTCGGCTTTTACGACACCCACGGGAAGAGATGGGGTGGTGCAATTCTTTATCCCCGACACCACACAGGATGACCTTTTGACATTATGCTATTATGCAATTTTATGCAACAAAGCTTATCATCATCACTTTTAGTTCACTGCTGGACACCATAGTGCCCATCCGAGTGCTCACCACTGAGCACGATCCACAGCTACTCTCATCCAGCTCTTGCATCTCATATCGTCATCTTGTGAAGATCCACATCATACATTTCCAATCTACATTTCCCATAACCCTTCCACTCTCATCTTGGCCTTTGCCCCAGCTGTATATAGGCTATTGCTTTTTACTTATTTTATATGATAGACGCAAGTATATTGTTACAACTGTTTTATTTGATACTTTTCGATGTACATTTTACGTGTTATCTTTATCAGTGGATCACGGTCGTGGCGTGGTGTTATACCATGGACTGAGGCCGCTTTATATTGAGCAGTCACGGCTAGTAATTAACTTTCTCAGGCCTTTGTTAATGAGATGGTGTCCCGTGGGATAGGTTTGAACCATCCTTAAATGCTTACATAGAACTGTCTTATATGCATAATTAAGATAACATGAAAAAGCTATGTCAGTTTGACGAATATTAAGTCTTCTGTCATGTGACCCCGTGTTAATTTCGATATACAGAAAATTACCACAAGAACGTTGTGATGGACGGTCGAGGATCCTGACGGTACAAGCTGTACTTGTAACGAAAACTTAATTGGACCAATTAATGGAATCAGGCGTTACTTTGCGGAAATCCATGGTACAAAAAAAAGTAATATAAATAGTATGTAGTGTTAATTCTGCTAACTTAGTTAGCGGAATTAACACTTCATATTATTTATATTACATTTTATTAATTGGACTATTCAAAAGTGATAAATAGATAATACTTTTATTGCATAATTATAAAACTTAAGGCGACGCATAGGAAATTTACACGGCGGGGATCTTGATTTTTCCCAACAATTACAAAACATATGAAAGTGATATTTGATGACATGATTTTTCATTTAATTGACTTCATTTTGCTAGTTGCAGAAACACGATTTGTCAACTTTTATAACAGAGAAAAAAATATCAAAGTAACCTCTTTTAAAACATATATTTGTATTTTACAGGCTAACCAGACCGATTTAAGCATCTAAATTTTCTTAGTAGATTAGTCTTAACACACACTTCAGTATTGTAGTCCATTTTTTTAAAATAATTTGTAGTTTTAATTTGAAGAAAAAATAACAGTTTATCTTATGGTACGGGGCGCAAACGCTCCGTATGAGATTTATTGTTTAGCGGTGCATCGCCTTAAACATGAATATGAACAAAAAATAAAATACTTTACAAAATTATAATTTGGCGGTCTTATTGCTTTAAAGCTAATTTCTTCCAGATAACCAGTCTGATGCAGAGAGTTAATAAACTTTTGAAATATACAGTGCTTATTGCTTAGGCATTTTTTTAACAAAGACTACACATTAATCTCCTTTTTGATACCATATGAACATCACGGAAACTAAAGCCCGGTGAAGCTGAAAATGCCGTTTGAGGCAAACGGGAATCTCTCTCAAAAAAAAAAAGTAATGGAAATTATTTTAATTTTATTATACGATAATTTTAATGATATATATAACATAGCCAAGTGGCTATGAGGAACTCCTCATCAGTCTGATCAGTGATCATCATCAACACATAAGAATGAAGTCAAAGCGTTCCCGCTCCGAATTTAGAAAGAAAACAAAACAAGAGCAAATCTTTATTCGATAATAAAAATATCCAATTGAAAAAAGAAAAAACATTATCGTACCCCTCTCTAGTTAGTGCCGCGTCTAACTCAGATGTTATCGTGTAAAGCCTTCACAGCACGCTTGCCAGTCCTTTATCGGCCTGTTCCATCGAATATTGGTGTAGGATAAACGACACCGTGAGATGTGACTTCGATACCAGTTATTTACATACTATTACACTCCATAATTGGGGCCTTAAGTGTTATGAGATGAAATGACACGATATCGAATGATACTTACACTTGCTTGCACATCTGATAATATTAGATCTCATTATCAGATGTGCTATTCAATTTAATTGGGCATGGTATAGTCAAAAGAAACAGTACTAGATCAATTATTATAAATGAAACAAAACAGAATATTCAAGTCAAATCAAAAATAGTTATCCATTTTCACATTCAATTTAAAATCACTGAACAAAAGTTTTATGAGATAAGGATTTTAAAAAAATGTTCACATGATAACAAGTATTTTACCTACATTTTAAAAATAGCCATTATTATTTATGTAAATTATTTCTTCGGATTTATCTTTGATATATGTATCTATGTAGCTAACTAAGTATTTGTGTTTTTGTTTCAGATCGCTGCTAATAGCGGTTATTGTACTTAGTCACTGCGTCACTTGGATCACTTCCAGGCACCACTTCTCACACAATGTAAGTCATTTTCACATTTTAACATAACTCACGTTAAGGTAATTACAGTAAAATCCGATTTAAATATTTAATCTAATTAAAATATAGGCATAGAATAACTAATGTCGACGACCTCCTTGGTCGAGTGGTTTGTACACCGGCTTTCATGGTGTCGCTATCTCTGAGGTCCCGGGTTCGATTCCCGGTCGGGTCAATTTAGAAATTATTGATTTTTTAAATTGTCACGGGTCTGGGTGTTTTAAGTATTTTAAGTATGTTTATCCGTTGTCTAGTAACCATTTAACGAGTTTCATAACGAAGCTTCTCCTGGGCTAGATAATTGGTGTAAGTGTAGGAAAGTTTATTTATTTATTTAATGTATAGGGGCATAAAGTTTGATATAAATATATATAGATAAACTAGCTGACCCGGCGGACTTCGTACCGCTTTGACAGTTTCCATGACAACAAAATAAACAAATAATATTGTATTGGAAAAAAATCCAAAAACTAAAAAAATTTTTGGGATGGACCATCCTAATCACTTAGGGGTATGAAAAAAAGATTACGACCGATTGTCTGACCTACCGAATATATATATAAAATTTCATAAAAATCGATCGAGCCGTTTCGGAGGAGTATGGCAACTAACATGTGACACGAGAATTATATATATAAGATTATGTTGGTAATAAACTGTTTTGTGGTAATAAATAAACTATGACATTCTTATTTAATTATTCGTGTTAATGCACATAAAGTTCTAATCAAAGAGCAAAAGTTTCTTCCACGACAATATAATGTAATAAGTAAGTACGTCTACAATTTGTTTAAAAGTATATATTTAAGGGATACATGCTTAACCGTATGATAATATAGAAAAGCATACTTTACATATACAACGTGAAACAGAAACGCGGTCAAAATGAAAAGATCCAAAGTGTATGCGATTTAGATCTTGTACCTATGTGTTGTTACTGAGACATCCTTATTAACATTAATTTTACATGCAATCGTAAATTAAAAATTTATATTCGTGAAGTCATGCGCGTCAGACGCGCATAAGCAACAGGGATCATAAATGTAAGTACACAGAGGTTACTAAACCACTAGGGCTGTGACTTGTTTATTTTGATGTGACGTCGCAATAGAAATATTTTATTAATCTAGAGATCGGATACACTTTGGATCTTTTCATTTTCACCACACCTTTCCGTTACACGTCGTATATTTTTTGAGAGAGATTGCTGAGGGCCTCATACGGCCTTTTCGCGACAACGGATTTTTACTTTAAATACTTATATGTAAAGACGACGCATTGGTAATTTACGTGGCGGGGATCTTGATTTTTCCCAACAATTACAAAACATATGAAAGTGATATTTGATGACATGATTTTTCATATAATTGACTTCATTTTGTTAGTTGCAGAAACACGATTTTTCAACTTTTCTAACAAAGATAGAAATATCAAAGTTACCTCTTTTAAAACATAGATTCGCATTTTACAAATTTTTTAATTTATTTAGTAGATTAGTCTTAACACACACTTCAAAACTGTAGTTCATTTTTTTTAAATAATTTGTAGTTTTAATTTGAAGGAAAAAAAACCAGTTTTCCTTATGGTACGCAAACGCTCGTATCAAAACGTATGAGATTTATTGTTTAGCGGTGCGTCGCCTTAAGTCTTTCTGTTAACATTGGAATTGCTATATTTCAATTACCTAATAAAAAAAGCAGATATGAAGTGGTACGATAACTTTTGATTGGTTTTATTGGCGGACTTTATTAGTAAAAATTTATTTAACATTTATAAGAATTGAAAATTATGCTTGCAAAGTCATTGCCATTGAATAGCGAGTTGCAATTTATTAACCAACTGTTAGAAATGTTTAATTTACTTTGAGAAATGCCTAAAAAGTGTCAATTCGGACACTATGTCCGAGCATAATGTGTCCGAAACGTCAGCGAGCCCACATAGACCCCTTGCACGGACACGGATCTCGGAACAGCTCTGAACAGCCCCGACCCGATCCGAACCCTTCGGAGAATCTAGTAGGGCACGGGGACACGCACTTTTAAGTGCGTGATGCCGTTCCCTCTAGAAAACCTCCAAAGGTGATTCGTTTCACACGGCTTGAGGTACCCTTTACGTACCTCGCCGCCCCCAAAAAACCCCGGTGACGCTGAAAATGCCGTCTGAGGAAATCAGCAATCTCTCTCCAAAATAAAAGCTCGGAATAGTCCAAGCGCTGGTGTTGGGGTTGCATTTGAAATTCGCATCCCGATTTATTATGGGAGGGGGGGGGGGGGGCAAGGGGATTCCTCCCCCACCTCCCTCCGGGCGCAGAAACCTGCAGTTATCTTTTGGGGTGTCGTAACAATTTAGGTTTTTGAGCATGTGGTGGGCCGCTTTCCCGGCCCCCTTCCGTGAATGACCCTCGCTACGCTACGCTTCGCTCGGGAAAAAAAAAATAACTTAGCCTAACCAAAAGTAAGGATTTCTGTATTAAGTTTGGAATAATAATTAATAATATTTTTGAGCATTTGGTGTGCCGCTCCCCCCTTCCGTAACTGGCCCTCGTCGCTAAGCTGCGCTTCGCTCGAAAAAAAATTTAACTGAACCTAACCAACAGTAAGGATTTCTGTAGGTATTAAGCTTGCAATAATAAATAAATATTAAGGGTTAAAACAACCTAAAAGTAATAACTGTATTTCATAGCTACAGCAACCGCTTTTTGGGCTTCCGTGCCATCACGGAGATCAGGGTGCCTAGTGTAAGTTTTGTTTATTCATTCGATTCTATCTATATATAGCAGCCCTTGTAGCGTCCGTCTTCGGACATAGGCCTCCTCCCTGCTTCCATGATTTGTAGAGAGGGGAGTTTAGCTAATAATCCAACGACAGCAACGACACGGGTTGGTGATAGCAGCACTACAGCCGGGAAAGATGGTTCCCATCGCCGCCTGTAGATCTTCAAACTCATCGGCCATTGCCCTCCCCGCGAGGCTTGCCCGTTAAGAAGCAGCCTGCCAGCTACGCTAGCGTCTACTTGATGGCGGCACTAACTCGCCATGACATAGGATCGTCATTGGGTGTATTGCGGATTTTCATGGGGATGCCGATGCCACTCGACAGCCCGCCGCCCCCTGGTAACCCTACCGCCTCGGTCCGGGACTGCTTATTAAGGTCACCCTATATTCGCAGCTATCCTATTTACTATAGGACGTATCACTATCCGCCACCTGTGACCAGCCCCCCGACCGCCTAACCGATCGCTTTGACTACGCGTATAGTTTATGACGTCATCTTGCCACCTCGCACCGCCTATGAAAGCAATATCAAAAGTTAAAGGCTTTCGAAATTTATTTATTTATTTATTTATTTACACATACAAACTTACAACTATCATTACAGGTTTTTTTTTTGCCCCCCAATGCGATAGATGAAGCGATTCAATTTATTTGTAACAAATTATCCCACAAGCTAATTTTGTGAATTCGCTCAATGAACACATGAATAAATCCGTCTCCCTATCGACGAGGTTGATCGTGCAAAAGGCGCGCGTTAGTGGCGCCTCCTTCAGTAAATTAGTTCGACTTCTAGGGACGAGTAGTAAGTTCGGCCGTCATCGTCGCCATACGTATCTATCCGGAACATAAACGCCCATCATCCCTAACATCTCCGGATTGAATATGTTACCTCTAAGTACCATAAAAAGATACGAAACCAGCTTGAGCTCTCTCCTGACTCTAAGCTGGTTGTA
The DNA here is from genome assembly GCA_947562085.1 of Eudonia lacustrata. Taxonomy (NCBI): domain Eukaryota; kingdom Metazoa; phylum Arthropoda; class Insecta; order Lepidoptera; family Crambidae; genus Eudonia; species Eudonia lacustrata. Next base: position 5,049,491 of record OX387326.1, on the reverse strand, counting down.
TCCTACCATACCCAGAACAAATAACGTAGGGTACTGCAGTGGGTAAAAAGGAAGGGTACACTCCATACATCTTTAAATACAGATATCTTATAAATTTATTCTGTACTCTTTCCAACATTTGACTGTACTTTTGTTCAAAAGGGGCCCAAATCATCGCGTTACATTCCATATGACTCCTAACTAATGTATTATATAAAGCTGTAATAGCTTGTACATTAGTGAAACCATTGACCTTTTTTGCCTAGAGTTCTAAAAGCCTTTTTACAACTATCAATGATGTGATCCTTAAATGTTAAATCTGCTGTAAACTTTACTCCTAAATCCCTTATTTGTTTTACTCGACATAAAGGTATTCCGTCAATGTTATAGGAGCATTCTATCGGCGTGCGTTTGCGTGTAAAAGTTATAATTGAGCATTTGGATGTGTTGAATTGTAACATATTTTCTTTGCTCCATTTAACAACCCTATCTATGTCCTCCTGGAGTTTGTCGCCATCCCCCACGCTTCCTATATTCAACGACAACTTAAGGTCATCTGCAAATAATAAACATTTTGAATTTTTAACAACATTGGGTAAATCATTAATCATGATTTAAAACTCCAATGGTCCCAGGTTCGAACCCTGACTTACACCAGACCAGGTAAAATACGGTTCAGACTTATAACCCTCATACTCCACATACTGTTGCCTATCCGTCATGTAGCTAGCGAACAAACTCAATAAATGTGGCGTGAAACCAATTGCTTTCATAGGCGGCACGAAACGTCAAGATGATGTCATAAATCACACACGAAGTCAAAGCGATCGGTTAGGCGGTCAGGGGGCAGGTAGGTAGCTGAGGCTCGCCCCTACTATTCGATATTTCTTTCCTGATGATGATGATGAATGATAATAGAAATGAGAAGTGAGAAATGATATACCCCCCAACGCCTCGAGTATCTCAGAACGATTTTATTAATTGAAATTGTATGGGAATGGCAAACTATGACGTCACTATTTTGTTGTGGTTCCGTCAATTGAGTGTTAATTAATATCTTAGAAGGTTACAGAAATTCATGTTTAGTTCAAATAAAAAATAGGTTAATATTTCAAAGAATTGTAACGTGATTTCATTAACGTTTAATGTTATAGAAATAATATTTTTGTTAAACAACGTCCCTGTAGTATGAAATAGACGCAGGTTGTCGGGCTGTGAGCTTAATTCGTTTTATTCTATTGGGTTACGGTTAATACAAGTCGGAAACGCATAGGCAGCTAAGCTCCCCGGATGCTGCAGTTGTCTATGGGCGGCGATGACCACTTTGCTTTGGTGACTTGCTCGCCTGCTGCTTGTTTACCGTTCTTTTATCATAGCAAAATTGTGTTAGTAAATTTAATTCAAATTAATTTTCTGCGGTCACAATATAGTGTTCAGTTAAACTTTAGAAAACAATACAAATGAATGTTTTTTATTACACTGAATGTCAAACCATAGGCTTTATCATGTACTATGGCTTTATATACAGGGTGTATTGGCATGCACTGTACAAACTTTAGGGGTGGATTCTACACTCAAATATACATGATAAAAAAATATTTAAAAAATTCCAAACTGCATGTAGTAAATTGGTTATATTGTGGTTTTTTCGTTATTTTTGGTGTTGAAAACCGACATATTTGTGTTTTTGTACTATTGATGTTCCAACTTTTGGCTACTTTACTGATTGTTATTTACTCGCGACTAGTTTCACCTTTTTTAGCTCCTGCAAAAATCGAAGACAATAAAATAAAGAAGGCTGCCATTTCTAAACTATAGAGCTTGGAATTTTTTAAGTATTTGTTTTATTATGTATATTTGAGTGTAGAATCCACCCCTGAAGACTGTACAGTGCATGGCTAACAGATTGTATAATTCGTACAGCGTGAGAACTGCTATAAATATAATATAATGAATCGTGGCGCCCGCCCGCCGGGACTATTAGACCAGTTGATCTGTTGATCCTTGAGGTCATTCCCCGCCGAAAACTAACTAATATGCAAATCTATGACGATATCATTATTTTACCGGCTAAATACCTACTATAGCTATCTATAGTATAATTTAAGTATGAGTTAAAGTTTGAGAGCCTTTACATTTTACTCTGTCTTTTTGTACAGTCGGCGGCAGATCAACCTACCCAAATCTGTCAAATTTCTCCAATGAATATTGATCCTTATAACCAAACTATAAAGTTCAAAATTGATTGTAGAAATTTGACAGTTTTGGGTAGGTTGATCTGCCGCCGTGTGTACAATCAATAGTAAGTAGGTCTAGGTACTTGTAGTATTTATTTATTACACAATTTAAAATTATAAAGAAAAACTTACGCATTCACGACTTAAAAAAAGGGTTGAGATTTCTAAGCTTTTTTAAGTATTTTTACTCAACTGCTACTCTAGCTACTCTAGCTATTTCGTTATAAAAATGTTGTGACGACAAACACATTATTCTTCCTACGATTATGAACCCTGAAAAGGGAAATATAATATGTTAAAATCGCAAACAGTGTTGCATTAATGTGTTGTGTTTGCGTAAAGGTACTTTAGAAAACAATATGTTCCTATGATTTCTCTCTAACATAACATTTCTTTAGAATACAGAAATGTATGAAAGTGAAATTCCTCAATAGCCTCTTTCCAGAAGTGCCTGTTACTCAATTCCCTCAGCGCCTTTGTCAACTTCATTGAATGCACCAGTAATGCAATTTTCATTTACGAACCCACTTCAAAGTCGACGCTATCTTCGCCGGTTGCTTTTCTATAATTTTCCAAAGGCATTTCACGACAGATGCATAATCCACACGGCAGTTAAGCAAATAAACTGTCATTTATAATTCAAAATCTATCGTTATTCATGTGCTTCGTTCAAAGTGTTGCAACACTCGATCGAGCACGGGAAGACACAATTTATGTTGATAATTTCTTAAGCGAGTGTGAAGCTTGCCTCGTTAATGTTAAAGTACTATTTTCATAGTCTATGATTGGGTATTGACGAGTTGTTTATCGTCATAACATTTTGTTTTAGTCGCCCGCACCGGCGCGCGCGGCGGATGGCCCCGCAGTGATCGGCATTTCAAATATTAGGTCTATTCTACATGTAAACAGGAAATAGAGTTTACATTTAATATTATGAAATACATATTTATTGTTGATATTAATCTAATCTGATCACGCTATTCTGTATGTTTAGCCGAACCGTTTTAAATTATGTTTCATGGAGAAAGTGGTTCATCAGTTTCATGTATGGAGCAACATATCTAAATTTGTGGTTTCAGGTTATTGAAGAAATACCAAAACCGCTGAAAAGCCACTTTCCGAAAATACAATAGCAAACACTCATTTATTGCTCAATATAAATAAATAAGTAAATAAGTTACGTTAGGTACGTTGAGGTTTAAAGTAATTGTGTTTGTAATGACGACCTCCTTGGTCGAGTGGTTTGTACACCGGTTTTCATGGTGTCGCCATCTCTGAGGTCCCGGGTTCGATCCCCGGTCGGGTCAATTAAGAAATTATTGTTTTTCTAAATAGTCTCGGATCTGGGTGTTTTCTATGTATTTAAGTATTTTAAGTATGTTTATCCGTTGTCTAGTAACCATTCAACGAGTTTCATAACGAAGCTTCTCTTGGGTTAGATAATTGGTGTGAGTGTAGGAAAGATTATTTATTTGTTTTTTTAAAAAGGATAGAGGGTTTTTGATACTACTCCTACAAAGGTGATACTTTTTAGACATAATTCAAATTACTAACCAGATTTGGACACTTGTTTAGACCAACTATTATTTATATAAAAATAATAACGCCAGCGTCGCTATGGAAACGCCTCAAGCACTTTCAATGGGTAACACTCCACGGGCGTCCGCAGACGGCCGTAGTACGTAAGTGCATTGACTACACAATCTTGTATGCAGCGAGCTTCAATATGCATATGCAATGAAACGAACATTTATCATGCATGTGATGCGTAGCTGTCCAAAGCTGGTCACGTTTCTATTCAAATTACATACTAGTTAAATTAAACCTCTTACGCTGTGTAAGCGTAATTGCATAGACTTTTCAAGAATTTTTTTACTTTTTTATTTTCAAGTGCTAATTGCTGCACTGAAGCCCAATTAAGAGCGTTTAAGCCGCACAATAGCGCCGCGCCGCCTATGAAAAAAAAAACATATCTAGTACCTAATTAAATCAAATTATGCTCAACAAACTATTTGAGTGAAGTAATTTAGCATTTTTACGTCACCTAATGAACATCTGACATGTTATGGTTTAGTTAAATAAGACGTTACGGCCACTTTTAACTATAACGCCGTATTTAACTAAACCATAACATGTCAGGTGTTCATTAGGTGACGTAAAAATGCTAAATTACTTCATTCAGATAGTTTGTTGAGCATAATTTGATTTTCTATCTCTAATTACTAGATATGTTTTTTTTTCATTGGCGGCGCTAGTGTGCGGCGTAAACGCTCTTAAATATTTATAAAATTTATAAAATACAGTGAAAAAAAATTAAATGCCTACCCGATCTAGCCAGGAATCGAACCTGGGTCTTCTGCAATCCGGGCGGCTGCACTGACTGCTATGCTACCGGGAAGGCTGACGCAAGCACTGAATTTTGTCACTGCTTTTTTAATTTTTTTAGTGCTAATAGCTGCACAGTGCGCCATCTATCCAACGGTTATTGCAACTGATGGCTATGCAGATTCATCTTTGCAGATGAAATACGACGATTTGACGACCTCCTTGGTCGAGTGGTTTGTACACCGGTTTTCATGGTGTCGCTATCCCTGAGGTCCCGGGTTCGATCCCCGGTCGAGTCAATTTAGATATTATTGTTTTTCTAAATTATCTCGGGTCTGGGTGTTTTCTATGTATAATAAGTATGTGTTTAAGTATTTTAAGTAGGTATGTTTATCCGTTGTCTAGTAACCATTTGACGAGTTTCATAACGAAGCTTCTCTTGGGCTAGATAATTGGTGTGAGTGAAAGTTTATTTATTTTTATTTACTTAATACCACAAATTTGATAACACAACGCTATAGTAAATTTTTGACTTTTTTGTTTTCAAGATAATTATACAGCTTAACTAGGGTAGTTGCACTTAGGTAGTAAGACACAGTAAGACACACGTTAAGGAAACACTTTTTAAAAAGGGCTATTACCTACAATGTAAATGATAATGTTCATGATAAGAATGCATGGTGCATGGAACTGACATTCCCCCAATTCTCGTACACTGTATAGGTAGGTATAAAGCGTCATTCTATAATTTTGAAGTAGTACCTACATAGTGCCCAAGTACGTTATTTTAGAATAAAGCCTACCTAATGGTAAGTAAATGTAAAGAGGTAAACATTATTTATAATTTCGGGCTCTTGAATGTTTTTAATTGTAAATGTACACTCATGGGCACATCTAACCGCCCACCCCGTTATTTTCATACAAACAGGCTCACTTTGCGACTCTATACATAAAAATGTCAATACATTTCTGCAAAGATCTGTATGCTAATGTTTAGGTTAAGCGTTCGACTGTCCAAATAGCACTTTGAACAGTTTAAAAAAATTCTTCCCGTTTCCAAACCTTCGTTTAAGCAAAGCATTACTTTTTTGCAATATCACATTGTATGGAATGTGATGAAGCATTCATTGGTCTGCCTCTATGGACAAATGCAGTGGTTTCGGTAGTCTGTGTGAGCATGTTTGTATAAAAATAACGGGGTGGGCGGTTAGATGTGCCTCTGAGTGTATTAAATTAAATATTGCATGATTTGGTAACGACATAGGTAGGTACTTTTTTTTTTTTAAATGTTTAAAACTTTAAAGTCATAATTAAAGCTTTTCTACAGCTAAAAAATAGACTTCCTGGATGGGTATTATTGTACCTAGTTAAAATATGTATCATCATCATCATCATCTCAGCCAAAAGACGTCCACTGCTGGACAAAGGCCTCCCCCAAGGATATGAGGGGTATTTTTTTTTTTTTTTTTTTTTTTAAATATGTATGGACGATTCATAAGCACTTTTCGTAAGTTTATTTGAATAAAATTTTTGACTTAGATTTTGACTATGTTCGACACTCGTATTGGACACAGCTGTTTTATCTCCAAAAAGTAACGTATATTGTACGGTTTACGTACATTGGGTGATTACCCAATTGGAGACGTGCTCGCCGCGCGCCGTCAGCACTTTATAATTATTGATTAGGTTAATTTAAATATCTTTAATTTTAGTTATTACTCAGACGTCGTCACCAGTAGTTGCTACCAAGCACACGACCGATCACTATAAATCGCGCCTGCTCCTACTACCATTTATCATTATCATTTTTAGTTATTTGTCAATACAGTTTATACCTTTCTTACCAGTGACTTTAATTGTCTTACCAATCTTCTCGAGACGTACAAACCGTACATACATTTCAATGAAAATGTGGCTCGCTGACGTTTCGGACACATTATGTTCGGACACAGTGTCCAAATTGACACTTTTATGTTAATTTTACGGAATGACAACAAGGAAGCAGCGGTCTGTATTCAATTGTTGCTAGACAAGACTAAAATCCGGTTGTTGATCCCTACTTTTAGGGTTCCGTACCCAAAGGATAAAACGGGACCCTATTACTAAGACTCCGCTGTCCGTCCGTCTGTCCGTCCGTCCGTCTGTCACTAGATTGTAATCTCATGACATGAACCGTGATTGTTAGTCAGTTGAAATTTTCATAGATGATGTATTTCTGTTGCCGCTATAGCAACAAATAAACAGCAGAATGAAATAAATATTTAGAGGGGCTCCCATACAACCAATGCGAGATTTTTTTTGCTTGTTTTTGCTCGTTTTTATAGATAATGGTACGGAACCCTTCTTGCGCGAGTCCGACTCAAACTTGGCCGGTTTTTAATGATTGAAGGACATAAACGATCACTGGTTCCTGTCGAACATCCTGGTACCCTTCGTCATTTTATATTCTAAAGCAAAATTTCAAAAAAGTATTACCACCACAAACAACCAGTTATACCACTTTTAGCCTAAAACATCACTTAACACAAGTTGAGGTCGTAAGACGTAACTGCACATGAGCTAAAAACAACATAGAAAAATAATTAGTAAAAAGGTATCATACCTTCTTTATACCCGACGTTTCGACCGAGTTACAACGGCCGTTGGTACTAATTAGTTTGCGTTAATCCCCGTTTAAATTTGTTTAATTATGGAACACGAAAGTTTAAAAGTGTAAATATTGTTATTTATATATTCGTTTATTGACTTCTAGGTACACAGACACCGGAGTAGACACAGGCGGCAGGGCGCCGGCCTGTTCCTGTCTTCGTCGTACGTGCTGCCGGGGGGCGAAGGCTCTGGAGTGTGGGGCGAGTGGGGGGAGGTCTCCCCCTGCTCCAGGACCTGCGGCGGGGGCGTCGCCTCCCAAAAGAGGATATGTCTCCAAATGACGTGAGTACCACTACCAGTCGCACAATAGTAATATTCGCGCGTTTACACCGAGACAAGTATTGCCGCGTCATTGTAAGTTACTTACAAAATTGTACATAGGACCGGATTTTTCACTACGATTGCAAAGTGGCGGCCGTCAGATTCACTCCTGATAAAGTCCTTAGACTAATATGACAAACCCTTCAGCTTGCTAATCCTAAGTAGGTAAACTTGAAACTTGAAATTACAATTTGAAAAAAGACAAAGTGTTGAAAAAATTCCACAAGCGGGATTTGAACCTGCACCCCATGACATGCCGGGTCAGGTGCACTTGAAATTACGTATTTTTTTTAAATATATCGAACGCCTTCCCAAGCTTCGCAACCATTATCAACAAACTGTGAAATTGCATGTGCAAAAATACTAGGCGCATCTTTTTAGCCATACCTATGCTATATAAACTACATTATCATATTTAAGATAATGTAAAACTTTAATTACACAAATACTTATAAAGTGTGATGGACACTTGGACTTTACTCAACGTTAGCTGGACTACAGAACTCTCTCAATCGAGATTTCAAGTCTTTCTTCATTAAAATTAACGGAGTAGGTATGTCCAGTCAACAGCAAAGGTAACTGATGATTGGTCAAGTTTTAAAATATGAAATCAGTATGAAAATGCAAATTTGTAACGATAATATTTTATGAACATAATATTGCGATTGCACGAAATTAATTTAAACAAAGCGATTTTACTGTGCCGAATGAGTGCCTACTTAATTTATCTTTAATTTTCGTTCGAACGATTATGTAAACTATTTTTTAAATGTAATTTTGTGGTTCTCATGTAAGTGACTGTTATGTCTTGAATGAGAATAAATGATCTTGAACATAAAATCAAAACTTTTTAAACGCATATCGAAAAACCTTCGAGTGTCTACTAGTACCTGCAGATTTGACTGTAGTTAGTAAGTATAGAAAATACCGACTCACAATATCGAAACTTAATTTTGAAATCTAGTATACAAGATCTACTTTTGATGTTGACTGTACATAAGTTAGTAAAGCGGGAGGCCTATAGGCCTCTAGGCCTGGGTATACCCAGCACAGGTTGATGTGATATGATGATGATGACAAAAGTAATATGGTATTTTTCATGAATATCATGGCATAATAAACATCCTTATTTTCAATCAGTTCTAGTTTAAACTGTCAATTTATTATTGCTTCATATTTTTCATCTTTCATTTCATGTGTTTTGTATGCTCCAATAGACCCGAGGGCCAGACCAGCTGCAGAGGCGGAGACACGAAGTACTTTTCGTGCCAGACGCAGGACTGCCCCGACGGCTCCAAGGACTTCCGCGCGGAGCAATGCTCGGAGTACGACAGTGTCGCCGTCAAGGGCATCAAATACACGTTAGTAAAAACTTAGTGCTTCACTTTTGACAGAGCGTTTGTAAGGAGACTATCTTTCTATACGTAATTACTCTAAGGTAAAAACATTGATTTACGCGAAATAGTCTATTACCACCTTTGATCAATTATATAAACCTACCTGCCTACATACAGGGTCTAACAAAATCAATAAGCGAACGTTTAAGGGCGGTATCTATACATCATTCTGAATACAATGACAAAAAATGTGCTCCAGTTTTATAGTGATTTTTCAAAGTTATGTTTTCTAACAAACTAAATCAATTAAAATAATGCACATCATGAAACATGCTGTATCTTTACTAACACCAACGCAAACGTCAATAAAAAGATAGTGTACAGATACACGCAAACAATTGGCATGTTCGGCTATCTTTGTGTGCGTGTAGTGCAGCTGTAAGGGTTTGAAAGGGTGTATTTTTTGGTGAACTATGATAATATTTTGTTGATTATCTCGGTAACGAGCCTGCAGTTTTGGACCAAATTTGGTGAGCAAGCTCAGTGTGATGTATAGATGCTCCTCTTAAACGTTCGCTTATTGATATTGTTAGACCCTATATATATATATATATATATATACCTATTAGTTAATTTTTAATTAGTTTTTGATTTTGATTAGTTTGACGACCTCCTTGATCGAGTGGTTTGTACACCGGTTTTAATGGTGTCGCCATCTCTGAGGTCTCGGATTCGATCCCCGGTCGGGTCGATTTAGAAATTATTGTTTTTCTAAATTGTCTCGGGTGTTTTTTTTTTTTTTTTTTTTTGTGTTTTCTATGTACCTATAATAAGTATGCATTTAAGTATTTTAATTATATTTATCCGTTGTCTAGTAACCATTTAACGAGTTTCATAACGAAGCTTCTCTTGGGCTTGAAGAATTTTGAAGAATAATCGGAAAGGTTCCCAAGAAATACGGAATACACAAGAAAATAATTTACAAAGAAAATATCTCTAGATTCTTTTCACTTCAGGTTCAGCTAAATTAAACATGACATGATTGTTATTATTTTTTTTTTTTTATTGTTTACGCTCACACCAATTATCTGGTCCCAGATAAGCTTCTTTTGAAACTCGTTAATATGGTTAAACTAGATAACAGATAAATATACATAAACGTAGAAAAACACCCAGACCCGAAATCAATTCAGAAAAACAGTTTTCTCTCAGAGATGGCGTGACGCCTGACCCGGCGCGCTAACCACTCGACCACGGAGGTCATCGTTATATTTTTGTTATATTTATATATTTATTTATGTTATATTTTTTATATATCGCTTGTTCATGACAAATTAAAGCCTTTTTGATACAACTTTCTCTAAGATATAATGGTAGGTACCTATAATATTGTTGACTTTCCCATGTCCGTTATACTAGATGGGTGCCTTACACGAAAGGGCCGAACCCGTGTGAGCTGAACTGCATGCCGCGCGGGGAGCGGTTCTACTACCGGCAGAAGAGCCAGGTCATCGACGGCACCAGGTGCAACGAGGAGTCCTTCGACGTCTGCGTCAATGGCAACTGCCAGGTACACATAATATTTGTTTAGGTCCGTCCGTCCCAAGCTTCTCTGACTAGCTCTGATATCATAGCTTGGGTTTACAAACCAAAATCAACATAATTTCGCGTAATAATGTCACTTATTGATAAGTATCGCACTGCTGGACAAGGACCTCCGTCATGGAAATCAATTTATTGCTACAATTGGTGGATTGGCGTAATCACTAGGATTGACAAATGCGGGTTGGAAATCACAAACCTGGATTGTGTACCGAAAAATCTTTGTCTGACCAGAGAATTGGAACAGAACCAAGGACCTAGGCATATGAGGCCGTCCTCATTGCAACCAATGCGTTTATCATAAATGCCGCAAAACTGGCTGCTCCTGATTCTTAAGCAGATACTGCTTAACGCCTCAGCCGCGAGCACATGCGTTTAGCGACGCAGCGAGTGAATTTATAGTTCCTATTATACTACGTGCTTATACTACGGCAGTCCTTATAGTCAACGGTAAAAAAAAACTCAATGGACTAAGAAATTGCACGCTGCGTCGCAGGAGGGTCTTGCTCGTGATCGAACGATAACCGTGACTCAAGTGGCCTAATCTGCGTAGTGGTTTGTCCACCACCAAGGCGTCATATATTTTAACTCTTTGCCCGCAGCCCGTTGGTTGTGACATGATGCTGGGCTCCAGCGCCCGCGAGGACAAGTGCCGCGAGTGCCGCGGCAACGGCGCCAACTGCTACACTGTCAGCAAGCTGCTGGACACGCAGGACTTCAGAAACGGTACTGAATGTTGTTATTATTATTGTTATTGTTATACCAGCACCCGAAACATTGTATCGCATGCTCGTGTATCTAGGGCAACCCAGGAGCTATGTGGGATTCTCCCCCCTTATCCGAGAAGTTTGACGGGATGCAGCGGCATACCTACAATAAACGCAGTACCATTCCAGCACATTCCGAGAACAACCCCTCGGGGATCACTAGCACTATCATTATTTGAATTCCAGTCAGAAGTAAATGATTAACGTGCAGTGCATGCCATTCGAATCGAATCACTTTCTGAATTCTGAATAAAAAGACATCATCTCTAATTTATTTGAGATAGATGATTTATTCATCTTTGCAACTGCGATGCCCAAGCTTTTTCCCATTAAAAAAATCGCATGGGGAGATCGAGACTTTTCCCACCACGCTGAACAAATATCTACTGTACCGAACGCGCATGCCGCTGCACCATCAATAGCTGCTTTATAGTTAAAAGTATTTTCGTAAGATTTATGACAGAAGACATTGCTCTACTTTCGTTAGAACGGAGCTTTCCGTTTAATGAAGTTTTTTTAAACTATTTTTTCAAACAAAATTTAAAATAAGAAAGATTTTGAATAGGCGGGAATCTTGTTTATATAATAGACAATAAAATAACAATTTGTTTTCGTTTACAGGATACAACGACATACTGCTCATTCCACAGGGTGCAATGAGTATTTATATAGCAGAAGTCAGAGCATCTTCCAACTATTTAGGTAAGTACACCATTCTGACCTGACCACCTAGCTAGAAAACGTGGATTTATAAAACTTCGGAAGCTTAAACAGGTTGAACTGAAGCTTCAAAGTCTGCGAAGTGCGCATCATGTTTGATGCATCCTTTGACCTTGATACATCAAGCGTCCATGGGCTGTGACAGTCGCTTTTCATTAGGTAGACCTTATGCCCGTTTGCCGACTGCGTACCAAAAACTAAAATCCCTTAACCTAAACCAAATTAACTGTTTCATTCCGTAGCAATCCGCGCGAAGAACAACACATACTATCTGAACGGTGACTACCACATCGACTTCCCGAGGAGCATCGTAATCGCTGGCACTACGTGGCACTACGAACGGAGTCAGGATGGCCTGCCTTCGCCTGACAAGCTACGCTGCCAGGGACCAACTGACCAACCACTATTGTTATCTGTAAGAACGATATACATTTAAAAAAAGTTGGAATAACTTACGAACTTTCATGATCTGCTATCTTTCTACAGTAGCATAATTAACTAAAAAACTAGTTACTGCTTCCACACTACTAAAAGTTTCATTCGGGTTCATAAGAACTCAAGTTCTTCTTCTTGTAGTGCCTCTTCAATCTTGGAGGTGGCCGTCATTTTCGTATATTTTTTGTGGCCAATAGCTCGACGGAACAGTGTTCGACAAATGTAATGCTGGTCAACCACTTTCTTCGTTAGTTTTGTCACGTTATTTCAGCAACCAGCAATACCTAAAGAGTGTAGAAACCTTTCATAATCTCTTTTCAGCTTCTCATCCAAGAACCGAACGTGGGCGTGCAGTACGAGTACAGCGTACCATCTGCGCTGGCGCCGCCGCCCAACGCGCAGTACAACTGGGTGCACGACGAGTTCACGCCCTGCAGCGTCTCTTGCGGAGGAGGTGAGCACCTTTTATCATCCCAAGAAAAAAGCTCTACAAAATAGACAACTTACCTCAGATGAGGTCAAACCCATGACTGAATTTACAGAACATAGGCATATAAACAGGAGTTTTAAGATCGCCTACGCACATGTTGGTGCATCTATGGGTCTAAAACAACCACAAAAAAAAACCTGAGCCAGACTGCAGTATTACTGTATTGACACTAACTTTTCCAATATCAATATCTTTTTGTACTATTTTACGTGCAGGGATCCAAACACGCAACGTCACATGCCGTTCACGTGAAGAGCTAGAGGTGGTAGAAGACGAGCTGTGCGAGGCGATAGTGAAGCCAGTGACAAACGAGAGCTGCAACACCAACGCCTGCCCCGCGCGCTGGGTACTGGGTGACTGGAGTCCCTGCTCCAGGCACTGCGGCCCGGGCGGCAGCAGGTCGCGCCAAGTGCACTGTGAAAAGATCATCACGAACGGGTAAGTCACTCCTTAGGAACTGTGGGATGTGGAGCCAGTGACCAATCAGAGCTGCGAAACGTCTGTCCCGCACGCTGGGTACTGGGTTACTGGAGTACCTGCTCTAGGAACTGCAGTGAAAAGGTCATCACGAATGGGTACGTTACCCTTATGGAACTGTGGGATGTGGAGCCAGCAGGACTGCAGCAAGCGCTGTTCAACGGGACTTTTAATAGAATCAATAAAATAATATAATTTATACATTGCACCGAAAAAATGATAAGGTTTTTCTTTTAGATATCCTTCGGTGGTTGCGGATAAAGAGTGCTTCGATCTGTTGGGCCCCAAACCACCACTCTTTGAAGAATGCAACAAGAATGCTACCTGCCCCATCTGGTTCACGGGACCATGGAAACCTGTGAGTAGCAACACAGTTTATAACAAATCCACTACTCAACTCAACATTTCGAACAATGTATTATTTCTATCACATTTCTTTCATTATCAATATCATAAGATTTTTAAATAAGAATTATAAACTTTTTGGTAAAATGATCATGAAGCAACGTATTGTATTTAAAATGCATGCGTGTTAAACCTCGGAAATCTCCAGTGCGACAAGCTGTGCGGCGAAGGCAAGCAGACCCGCCAGGTGGTGTGCTACCAGAAGTCCGAAGGGCGCGTGGAGGTGCTCAGCGACGAGCAGTGCGCTGATGAGAAACCCGCCGCCGACCAGCCCTGCGTTCTGCACCCCTGCGAGGGCGTCGACTGGGTGCTGTCCAGCTGGAACGGGGTAGGTTTTCAAACTGTATTACTGCCTCGATAAACACCATAAATTGCCCATTATTATTTTTTCTTTTTTTTCTCCAAATCAACACAATACAGAGTCAGACATTGCCTAGAAGTTTATTAAGTTGAAATCCCTTATGTTTACTATGGTGTTACAATAAAGAAGTTTTACACAACACAACTTTCACGACGATATTTACAAATAATATGTCGTTACCAAATGCAATATAATATTTAAATATTTTATAAGCTACGTAAAATCAAACTGTAAATAATGCAAAAAACTTACCAGTGACGTTCAGAAATTGTACCTCCGGTTGACGTTCCCTTTTATTACAGTGCGACAACTGCCTATCGAAAGAGCGCACGCGCACCGCCGCCTGCGCCATGAAGGACCGCAAAGTGGTGAACGATTCGCTGTGCGCGTACCACCCCACGCCCGTGCTGCAGGAGGCCTGTGACCCCACCCAGCTGCCCGCCTGCGAGGTGCAGTGGTACGCCACGCAGTGGAGCAAGGTAAATAGCTGAACTTGAACTTCCTGAAGAGGAGCTCAATGGCGCAGTGGTAAACGCGCCCGGTCTGCGAGTGCTAAGGTTAAGCAACTTTCGCAAAGGCCGGTCATCGGATGGGTTACCAAAAATTTATCATCTCGAGCTCCTCCGTGCTTCAGAAAGCACGTAATGCCGTTGGTCCCGGCTGCATTAGCAGTCTATTTATTTATTTATTTATTTTGGTAACAAACAGCCATATAAGAACAATTACATGAGGCACTTAATCCAAAAAGACCTGTGGTACCATAAATTGAAACAATTTTTGAAAATACTTAGGCATATAAATGACGGATACAAAAACCAGCAATTAAACTAACTAAATTAAATTATTACAAAAATAAAAGTCTAAAAGTCTAAAGGCAAAAGAAAACTTAGTAATATCATCAATACCATAAACATATAGCACCACAACAACATCTATTAAATTAATGAAAAACCAATTCACCTATTTTTTTTTAAAACATTCAATGAATTTGAGAATATATCCACTTCACTCAAGGACTTCTTATAAAAATTACAAGTACGCCTGAAAAAGGTATTTTTCGCATAATTTGTATGGCAGTTCGAAACAAAAAAAGTATTTTTAGAACGTGAAGAAAATCAAGGAACTTTAAACACTATTTTCTGCAAAAGATCAGACGAATCAGTCGTTAACAACAACCAATCCGCACTGGGCCAGGTATAGTTTATGGCCCGTTCGCCCTATCCATAGGGAAGGCTCGTTCCCCAGCACTAGGGACAGAAAATAAGCTCATCTCTCATCACGCAGTTATTATTTTGAAATCGAATTGAGTTACCTATAAAGAACTTACTACTTGCTGAGCGAAACGTTGGTTTATTGCAACTTTGTTTAATATTTGGTCTAATGTCTTTCTTCTGTGATTTTGTCAGCTATTAAAGTGCACCACCAGTTCCATAACCCACCAGCCGCCACTGACTCTGTCAAGATTTTTTTATGTCTATCTGTGTTTTTCGGTACTGTATTGTTTCCATATAAAATAAGACAAAAAACAATATTGTATAAATGTAACAGTGTTCAGCGGAGTGCGGCGACGGCGTGCAGGCGCGCCGCGTGTTCTGCGGCCTGTTCGACGGCGCGGCGGTGCTGAAGGTGGACGACGCGCGCTGCGCCGCCAGCCCGCGGTACAACGACACCAAGCCCTGCGAGGTGCCCAAGGACAAGTGCCCCTCCAAGTGGTTCGCCGCGCCCTGGTCAGAGGTAGGTAACCATTTAAAAACTAGATCTTCTGTTTAACTACAACTAATAATATTATAAACGCGAAAGTTTGTAAGTATGAATGGATGTTTGTTACTATTTCACGTTAAAACTACTGAATGGATTTGGATGAAATTCGGCATACAGATAGTTTATAACCTGGATTAACACATAGAATAGTTTTTGTCCCGATATTCCTACGGGAACGGGAACCATGCGGGTGAAACCGCGAGCGGCCGCTATTATAAAATATAGAAGCTATTGCCGTTACATACAGTTGGCAGCTGGATTACGGCTTACAGAAGGTTCGCTATTCCTGTTTGTGATGAAGAGGCGAAAACTTATTGAAAACCCTTGTGCCACACGCTACAGAGACGTAAACCTGCGACCTGCTGCCTGGTTATATCTGGGACCTTACGTGCCAAGGTTCTTCCGCATCGCGAGCAGCACACATTGCAATGCGACCTCGACGGTACCCCTCAGCGTCCAATCAAACTTCTCTGAGTTGGATAGGGTGCGAGGGGAAAAGGCCTACATAACCCTGTCCAGTTGGCAATATATTGCATTTTTGCAGGCTTTTGTCAGCCTAGCATTAAGAGTCTCAGATTTCCATGCTTCTCCCACCCAGTGCACTAAAGAATGCGGCGGCGGCGAGCGGTACCGCCGCGTGATGTGCCTGCGCGGTTCCTCGGCCGCCAACGACTGCGACGTCGACGACGTGCTGGACTCCACGCAGGCCTGCAACCTCGACGCCTGCAACGAGGGTGAGAGCGTTGCCACCACAGACCAAATATATCCCCATACTGATAAGGGAAAAGCCAATAACACGTGTTTCCAGAGTAGAAGCGGTTAGCGCCAAGGTCGTTATCTCTCCATCCATCCATTTATGTCATGTAATGGTATGCTTCAATAAGATGATGTTGTTGATGAACAAAACTCACTAACACACGCGAATTCTTTGCGGAACTTGATTCAATGGGACCTTGTAGAAGGGCCTGTTTTTTAATGTGTATTACACACATTTTAACATTCTAACACATGAAATTAAAACATTTGTGTCGTTGTCCCTACAAGTTTAACTTTTGAAACTAATATTGTTATTATTAATTACAACTCATGGCAATTCATCATCAAAATCTGCCTATAAACATCTGGCGTTAACTTTATGGGTTGGCCAGTCGTTAACTATTACCACATTAGCCGAATTGGTGGGTTGATTGACATGACATTGTCACATCATCACCAGTTCACTAATACTAAGTACCGTAATTGTTCCCTGCAGATGAGATACTGCCCGTGAGCCCGAACTCGACGCCTATAATGGACGAGTGTGAGGATGATGAGGACTACCCCGAAGTGGGTGCTGAAGAGGACGCCGGTCTCGACATCGTAAGCATCTTGAAAAACCTCTCTGTTTTAAACTTGCCCATCAAGTTAATTTGTAGGATCTTGAAAAAGTTTCTGGAACACACACATGACTGTAATTATCTGTCTACCACAAATTAACAAAGGATATCAACCACCTTTGTTAACCTTTTCACCGCCCAACTATCCTGCACGCGATGTCGCTGCACGCCAACGTATAAATGTATTTTAATAAAGTAGGTACAAAGAAGAACTTCTATAGAAGTGCTGGCGAGGGCGGCACGAAAATCTCGAACTTCTATAGAAGTTGTTAAAAGGACATCAACTTATTTACTTAACTTACTTATTATTTTTACTTTTTATATGAAAGTTCCGGCCAAAATGAAAAAATGCTGTATTCCGTTAGAACTTGACCGTCTAAGTATACTATTGCACCATAACTGTAAGGCCATTATCCATGGTTCTATTTAGTTTGAAAATGCGATATATTTATACATTTTACACAAAAACAAATGAATTATTTTAGCTTTGACAAGTTCAAGCATAAAACGAGTACTTAAAACATTATTAATTTCATTTGGGCAGGCACTTTCATATTTGGACCAAAAATAAATTTTATATGTACAATATAATTGTTAACGCAAATATTGTTGCGAACAAATTACAAAAACACAAATGGCAAATGATAGCTCAATTGGAAGAGCACCTGACCCAGTATGTCAGAAGGGTGCGGGTTCAAATACTGCTCGTGGAATTTTTTTCAACATTTGTGTTTTTCTAAAAATATATGAAAAAGTTGATTTCTTTTCCTCAAAAGATTTTGAGCTTTATAATATTATGTCATAAGGTATAATTATCATTTTACAGCTCTGAATAGTCTGATTTGCAGCCGTCTGTACTTGACTGCCAAGTTATTTGTAGTCACCACCATGACAGATTAAGTTAGAGTATAGTTTTATTAATTTATTTAGTAAACAGCCTATAATTGTCCCACTGCTGGGCAAAGGCCTCCATCATTGAAATCAAGTCATCGCTACAATTGATGGGTAATGGCTTAATCACCACGCTTGCCAAGTGCGGGTTGGTGATCACAAACCCGGGCTATGCATCGAAAAATCCGAAATACATTTTGCCCGACCTGGGAACTGAACCCGGGACCTTCGGGTATCGGGCCGACCGCTCTGCCACTCGGCCACCGAGGCGTTATTTATTTACTTACCCTCTTATTCATAAAAACTATTTAAGCATTATTTTTTTTCTTAAATACATTATGATGTTTGTGTGACGTTGACAAAACAATATTTTACTAAAAAATGCTTAAATAGTTTTTAATTATGAATAAGAGGGTAAATCTTTATTGCAAAATATAAAAATAAGTACAAAAGGCGGACTTAATGCCAAATGGCATTCTCTACCAGTCATAGTTACAAGCTCCAAAAACTTTTACGCATTTTGTATATTTTTTATTACTATTCAATATTTTAATGTTTAATCTACAAATAATAATTTTACAGCCCGATGATATGATGTTCAGCGATAGCCCACACGTTTCAGGTATGTAAATTACCAAATAAATTTATTCATTATTATAATATATTTTAATTAGGTAGGTACTGTTTAAACTTACTTTTTCTTTATTTTCTCAGAACTTGAATCCGAATTCACTAGCACTGGATCAGGACTAGGTGAGATGATAGAATGGTCATACGCATTATTTAGCTTATTTTTTCTAAATAAATATTTTAGAGATGTTTATTAATAATTTGCAAAAACATATTATTATGTAATGAAACCGAAATCCGAGAATCATTAAAAACAACAATTCACTGAACGGCACAAAAACAAGGCAACATCGGAAGTCTAAGTAACTATGCAAAATATTTTGCACATTACACATATAAGTATCCAATTTTTACTTAAAATCTGTAATAATGTTTCTTTTTAACGTTTCCTATCACATTCCATTATACTAAGCTTATATATTTTTATTTTAAACAAATAATTTCAACGGGGATTAACGCAACCTAACTAAACTAACTATGGAACGCGAAAGTTTAGAAATGTATTTTTATTTTGTTAATCATCCATATTCTAAAAATATTTATAATTTTTAGTTACACTGTCTTCTGAAGGATCTGGCTTTGACAGTACCGACCCTACGTTCTGGACAAATGAAGACTGGTCCACAGGGGAAACGGGCTCCACACCCGAGATCTTTGAAACCACCACAGAAATTGACACAAGCGAGAGGAGTTCCACCGAGAGTGGCTCTACTGAGACTGACTTCATTAAAACTGACTTCACTGATCTTTCTAACACAACAGAAGCTACATTAGTAAATGCCTCTACCGTATCAACTGAGGAAAGCGTTACTGATTCAAGCACTAAAACAGAAGAGAGCTCTGACTTATCCAAATACACCGATGAAACTGTTTCTATAGGCACTACAGAGTTGGGGGCCATAGAATCTAAAAAAACAACAGAATTAGGTTCTACTGAGTCAGACCAAACATCTGAATCTGGTTTCAATGATGAGTCTACTGTATCCGGAGTCACGGATTCTACAGACATAACGAACAGCACCGTATCTGGAACCACTGTATTGGGCACCACAGACTCTTCTAGCTCAACAGAATCGTCCAATTACACTGATGAATCAACAGGCAGCTCTGAAACTGATTATACAGATATTTCAACTACTGAAACGTCACATTCTACAGAAGAAATATCTAAATCGAGCTCCACTGAATTTTCAGTTACCGATGAAACAACAGAGACCGGACCAACTACAACAGAGGGCTCAACTAATGAAAGTTCATCTGGATCAACTGATTCTTCTGAACCTACAGAGACCTCCACAGTAGTTGGTTCCACAGACATTGGAAATACTGAAACCTCAACTGCTTCCGAATCGACTGATGTGACAACTGAATCTGGGTCTACTGGATCTTTTGATGCTATAACAGAATTGAGCTCCACAAGCGAAGCGGGTAGTACTATATCTAGCTCAACTGACGACACCACGAATTCAGGATCGACCGAGTCGGCGAAAACCGAATTGTCTGGATCTACCGATGAAACTACTGAAACTGGTTATACAGAAGTTTCTGGATCTACTGAAACAACTGAATCCGCCTCCACTGAGTCCACGGAATCTGATGCATTTGATTTCACTAGTGAATCAGGATCGACAGAACCATTTGAATCTACTGGTAAATAAATGTTTTAATAATTTCATGCATTAATAAGTAAACAAGTTATTCAATTAACTAATTAAATTAGTTGTCGATAAACATTCCCTACATCAAATTATGTTTTATCAATTGTTGCTAGAAATGTAACGTTTATTTTAAGAATAATAACTCAATATATTTTAATAGGATTTACAACTGAGAGTGGAACCGCGGAAACAGGTTCAACCGAAACTGGAAGTACCGAAGCGACAGAAGATACTAAATCGACAGTCATGGAAGAGACAGGATCTACTGGCACCGATGAATATGATTCCACCATGGGTAAAATATAAATTACTTATTCTCTTTACAAAATCAAAATGCTAATTAAATAAATGCAGTAAAGTATGTTAACCGTTTTAGCAAAAGCGAGTTTACAATCTTTTAAATTATATTTATGATTTACAGGAAGAACAGAAACTGGAGAAGAATCTTCAGAAAGCAGTAAGTTGGTTACTTACTGACAATTAATAATTGTTTTTTATTTCGGGGGTTTTTCACTTATGTAATTTAGCAATTCAGCCTAAAATAGAATGAAATCTATAATAATTAAATATTTAATGTTGTCCCAAATAATCTAATGTTTTTATAAACAGCTCTTTGGGACTGGTCGACTACAATCGAGCAAGTCTCGAGAAAACCAAAATGCAAGCGGAGAATGGCCAAGTGTACGAAGAGCAAATTCGGATGTTGTCCCGACAAAAAGACTCCCGCTGCCGGACCATTCGATGAAGGTCAGTAGTAAGATCTGTAACGTTTTAGGAAATATGTGCCTTTGTAGAAGAAAGTGCTGTGATTTCATAAGAACTTTTATAGATAATAATAAAATCTAATTAACTACATTATTTTTAACCGACTTCAAAAAAGGAGGATTTATTTTTCAGGAATTCTTTAAAGGCTCTTAAATTTCACAAAATCTTGAGCGGTGACAAATTAACAAAAAAGGTTTTGATAAAAGGTTGATCTGTAGAAGAAAGTTGTTTAAACAAGTTTCTATATTAGACTAATTTGCTGATTGTCTACCAACAAGATTTAATGGAACTCCATCTTTACTTTAGCCTACCTCTGCAACGGTGTCTCTTTGGCGGCTTATCCTGCACATCAGCACTAGAGGCCTTACCATGAACTAATAAAGCAGTGTTGTTGCGGCTGTGAAAATGGGACGCATGAAGCGGCGTATATACGTGCGTCTTGTTTTCCCTACTGCAACAACATCGCAGCAATACTGCTTTAAAAGCTCGCTGTAAGGCCCCTGATCGTTTGTAAATTTTAACAAGTCTTACATTGAAACTTCTCCTTTCCAAGGCTGCGCAAGTCCAAAGACCTGTGCCGAGACCAAATTCGGTTGCTGTCCGGATGGCGTGTCGCCCGCCGACGGGCTCAAAGAGCGCGGCTGCCCCACCGCGCCCTGTGCTGAGACGTTGTTCGGCTGCTGCAAGTCCGACAACAAGACCGCGGCTGAAGGCAATGACCAGGAAGGCTGCCCCCCACCCCCGCCGGCCTGCAAGACTTCTAAGTAAGTGACTAGGAAAGTTATGGCAATAACTTCTTCGTGTTTCTGAACTAAAAGACATCGAATGGAAAGAGCAATCGGGTATGAAACACTCCAAATCCTTCCTAGGCGAAAAAGACTTAGGACAGTTCATATGCGGAGGCAGTAGAAGGCAGGCCCGACTAACCATGCATCGGTGCTTTGCATGTCAAGGCACCGATGGCATGTATGGTAGGTATGGTATGGTATGGATAGTGGGTAGTAATGCCATGGCACTATGCTACAAAACAAATGCTTCACAGAATGCATCTACCAGCGATTAGCTTGTGAAGAGGTAACGGAGTCAATGCAGCACCTACTGTATGTCTGCGACTCTGGCTAGGAAAAGAAAGATACTCTTGGGATCGGCTTATCCGAAACCAGAGGACTTCAGGCTCTTCACTCTTAAAGACGTTGCCAAACTTATGGCATCTATCTTTGTAGAGGAAGAAGAGCGAAAGGATGAGGTTGCACAAAAGATCCCGATAGGTCGAAGTCCTACTGCGAGAGGGAAACCTCAGCAGGCCCCATTAAGATAAGATAAGATCTGAACTGAACATGCTAGGAAGCTTTGTTCGGCTGATTCAATTATCATAGATAATAATAACCCTCCGGTCCATTACCTACACCTTAATCTCAAAATAGTGTTATTGTAAGAACTGTGTCTAATGCTTTTTTTTATTTCTTGTCTTATAGATACGGATGCTGTAAAGATGAAAAAACTCAAGCTACTGGACCAAAGAAACAAGGATGCCCTGAGTCAGGTAATAATTTGTATAATCAATTAGTTTTATTGTTGACTTGTCATGTTATTTAATGTTGTAATGCCTTGGAAGATGATTTAACTTAAAAAAAACCGAGTGGATTTATCTATAGCCAACGTTCTAATAGATACCCGTTTTATTTTTACTTTTATTTATAAACTGTGCTCATCAACAGCGCCAAAGAAGGTTGAAGGCAAGGCGGAAAGTTGTGCAGATTCCGAATTTGGATGCTGCTTCGATAACAGCACTGCGTCACCAGGACCCGAGGGTCAGGGCTGCCCCTGCAACGTCACCGAGTTTGGCTGCTGTCCTGATGGCGTGTCTACAGGTATTATTTCGTTGTTCGGTCAGGAAAACTACTTACAGCTTGATATTGTCATCCTCCATATAAATAAACATCTAAATCCCATTACGAGTAGTATAATATTATCTTAATCGGTACTTTTATAATCCTTGTCACATTAGCTATTTACTTTTAAATTAGGTATTGACATTTTAAAACACCACTCTTAAAGTGACTTTCGAGATGTGACAGTGAAAATAACCGTTTTCTGTAAGGCGTCCTCAGTGACGGCGCATCGCCCAAATGGAGACCGTGGTGCGCAGAACAAACACTCGACAAGTATACCAACTTGTCCGGAATGAGAGCAGGCGTCCCACTTAGGAGTAACCTACGAACTCATATACTCCGAAATCCGTTTGCGCGATGCGCCGGCACTTAAGATTCGAGCTCACAGTTTACCTCATACAGATCCTATCCCTACCAACTTGGTTTAGACAACTGATATTTATGTAATTTTCCAGCTACTGGGCCTCAAATGGAGGGCTGCGTGATGTCCTGCAACTCGTCAGCGTACGGCTGCTGCCCCGATGGGGAGACCCCCGCTCACGGCTACGATAACGAGGGCTGCTGCCTTCTGTACGCCTTCGGGTGCTGCCCTGACAACTTCAAACCTGCCGATGGACCACATCTTGAAGGTAAGCAGGATTCAATATAATTAATTTTTAAAATGGTAGTATTTTTTTTTTTATTTTTTTTATACTTAGCTCGGCAAATGACTCCATCCCACCTGATGTTAAGTGGAAATGAAGTCCAGACGCGAAGACAACTGGTGCAGCGTGGAAACAAACGTAGCATCAGTTAACTTCACTCTGCCGGCCCACAAGGTGCTTCTTCACGCCGCTCTTGAAGGACCCCATATCATAGGAAGGAGGGAAAACGTGTGCTGGTAGACTATTCCATCTTTTGGAGGTGCGACAAAGAAACGAGTCACTAAATTTCTTTGTGCGTGATGGGATACTTGAGACAGTGAATCGGTGACTCCGAAGAGCAGCACGTGTACTCCTATGAAGAAAGGGAGAAGGTGGGATGAGGTCAAAGAGCTCTTCAGAGCACTCGCCATGGTATAAGCGGTAAAACACGCTGAGTGACGCAACGTCTCTACGCAATTGCAGAGATTCTAGAGTATTTACCACTTCTGCATTGCCGATAATGCGTTCAGCGCGACGCTGCAATCTGTCCAAGGCATCGAGAAGGTACTTAGCGGAACTGTCCCAGATGTGCGAGCAATA
This sequence comes from Eudonia lacustrata, assembly GCA_947562085.1. NCBI lineage: Eukaryota > Metazoa > Arthropoda > Insecta > Lepidoptera > Crambidae > Eudonia > Eudonia lacustrata. The sequence continues at coordinate 5,025,190 of OX387326.1, read as the reverse complement.
CTCCACGCAAGACCGTACCTGTGTCTTGTACAAAAGGCACAACTGGTCCGGCGTAAAGAATCGCCGCACTCTGTTCAGAATTCCGAGTTTTCGTGAGGCTGTTTTGATCACGGCTTCGATGTAGTCCCTTTGGTTCAGATCGCAGCGTATCGTCATACCGAGCATGTTGATACTGCTCTGCAGGCGTAGAGATGTACCCTGAAGAGATGGAAGGGGAAGGAATGGTGACTTTTTTGCCGTGAACGCGCACACCTGTGTTTTCTTGGCATTGAACTCAACCAGATTATTGGTGCCCCAATTAGATATGAGGTCCAATACCCGATTGAGCTCAATGACAAGATTAACTCGATTCACTTCGGTTTCGACCCGCCCAGCCGCTGGGTGACCGTTATATCCTCCATGGACCGTACTATCATCTGCATAGCAATGAATATTTCCAAGTGGAAGCATATCATTGATATGCAGAAGAAACAGCGTGGGGGATAGAACGGACCCCTGAGGGACACCAGCGTTCACTGACATGAGCCGCGAAGCGCATCCATCAGATATAACACGAATTTTGCGCTCATGCAGGAAGCCAGCGACCCAGTTGCAGATCTGAGCAGGCAGACCGTATGCCGGGAGCTTGGAGAGAAGACCTTTGTGCCAGACCCGATCAAAAGCCTTGGCTATGTCAAGGCTAACAGCCACCGACTCACCACGCTTGTCAATAGCCTCACCCCAAAGATGTGCAACGTACGCTAGAAGATCACCCGTTGACCGTTTCGGCCGAAACCCGTATTGGCGATCGTGAATTATGGAGTGTTCTTCTAGGTAGTGGACAAGTTGTTTATTTAAAATGCGCTCCATTACTTTGCACAAAACTGAAGTTACGGCTATGGGGCGGTAATTCGATGGATCTGACCGATCTCCTTTTTTGGGGACCGGTTGCACATTAGCTTCTCTCCAAGATTCCGGCACACAACCTGAAGAGAGCGAGAGACGGTAAAGGCGCGTTAACACGGGGGACAACTCCGCTGCACACATTTTTAGGACTATTGGAGGGATGCCATCAGGACCATTAGCTTTCCGGACATCGATTGACTGCAGCTCCGCACGGACGTCACGCTGTCTGATTTTAAAATCGGGCATTGTGTGGCCACAGTGAGAAATTGTAGGTGGCTGTGCATTGCAGTCATCGACTCGGGAGTTAGCCGCAAAGAGTTTGGCCAGGAGATCGACTTTCTCCTGCGGCTTGTGAGCTAAAGTTCCATCAGGACATCTCAATGGTGGCAGCAAGGGTTGGCAGAAGTTCGATTGCACGGCTTTGGCCAGACGCCAGTAGCTACGGCTGCCCGTAGGATGCGTCAGTAGTTCTTGGCCGACTCGTGCAACGCGCTGGGCATCCGCTCTAATGTAAGCTCTTTTGCAGGACTTGGTGGCATTATTATAGGCTGCTTTCAGCGAGCGGGTTTCGGGATCCCCAAGAGCTTTACCCCTGATTCAAGCGCGGTATGCCGCCTGCTTGTTATCAGCAGCGTTGGCACACTCGCGGTTGAACCAACGGTTGTGCCTGCCTATGCTGATGAGATAGGAGTGCGGAATATAGTATTCCATCCCTAAAACTATCTCATCAGCAACTGCAATCGCACTAGCTGTCGGGTCCTTCCCACTGAAGCAGCGCTGCCCCCAAGGAACGGATGCGAAATAGTCCCGCATACCATCCCAATCTGCCGACAAGTAGTGCCAAATCTGGCGTTTCGATACCGCTGAAGGCGGTAGCAGAGCCAGAGGCACTTTACTGGATACCAAGCAGTGATCCGAAGATCCCAAAGGAGCTCGAACCTCCACTCGGTAGCCAGCTGGGCGACTCGTCAGCAGAAGGTCCAACAAAGAGGGCGCGTGACCGACTACGTCTGGGATCCTGGTGGGCTGGTTCACCAGTTGAGTCAGGTCGTGCGTGAGAGCGAAAGCATGGGCAGTTCTACCAGCATGGTCAGTTTTGGCGGAACTTAACCACAACTCGTGGTGAGCATTGAAGTCCCCCAAAAACACCAATTCCGCCGATGGAAACCGCTCCTGCGCATCATCTGCTACCCGACTAAGATGGTCCAAAAGTCGAGTTGTCTCCATGTCGCCATTATGGGATCGGTAGACGCAGACGTAGACACGGCTATGTGAGTCCAAGTCGACGTGTACCACAAGGAGGGAAAAGGAAGGGTCCTCCAGACAGCGCAGACGGCGACAGCAAACATCCGTCCGAACGAACAAGCAAACTCCGGCTTTGGCTTTGAAGGATTCTTCAAGCACAAAGCCCGGATAGTGCAGGTAGCTGGTGTCGGCCGGACAGATTATTTGCGTCTCCGTCAAAAACAACATTGCTGGCCGTGCCGTCTCAAGATGGTGGTGGACGGCATTGAGGTTTGCATGGAGTCCGCGGATGTTAGCGAACTCGACCTCAAACGGTATAGTTGTGGTGGGGGTGTGCACCGCTGTAGGACCAGTTTTATTGTGAGGCGCTGTCATGGTGGAGAAAAGGAGGGAGGCGTGAATCGAGGAAATGCTACCGCGATGCAAATAGTCAAAGTGCAGCGGCCTGTTTCACCAGGGATCTGCCTACAGAAGAGTATAATTAACCCGCCGAACGGAAGGGCCCCCGAACCCCCCCGGGAATGGCCGCCGGGACCCCACCTTCCGGTCACCAACCGGCACGACGGACCACCCCGAGATTATGCGTGGCATGGTGAGGCAGCCTCACGAGCTGGTTAGGCTCGCTTGGGCCCTTGTACTGTGCCACGGGCGGCCAGCGGGACAGCCGTTTCTACGGGTCTCCCTGGTCGGCGGGTTAACGAAGTCCTCCTGGCACTGGTTTGACGGAAGCCTCCACAGACCAAGTGCATCGCAGTAACATCCACTCGAGCTCTGGTTATACGCTGGCTGATCCCGAAACGCGACCGACAAGCGGTCACTTGACGGGTTTTACACCATGCGTACGGTGGTCACTAACCAGACGGGCTAGCCCTACCACGCAGTGGAGCATATGGAAGCTCGAAAATCCGTTAGTCGCCTCTTACGACACCCACCGGAGGAGAGGGGCGGAGAATAGTATTCTTTATCCGTCTCCGCACGGATAAAATAAAGTAAAAGTATATGGCTTTACAGCGTAATTGGATCAAAGGGGCAGCGTGAAAGTTAAGTTAAGGTTCCTAAAGCTGACGCGATGGAACATCCTTCTAGAACCTCCGTAGCCGAGTAGCTTGCACGTCAGACTTTGGGCGGCGCTAACTCTAAGGTCCCGGGTTCGATTCACGGTCGGGTCAATGTCAAAAACGAACTTTTCGATATTGTGTTGGGTCTGGGTAGTTGTGGTACCGTCGTTGTTTTATGATTTCCATAAAACGAGTGCTTTAGCTACTTACCTGGGATCAGAACAATATAGGTATGTGATGTTGTCCAATATCTAATATAGAAGGGATGGCATCCGTCTCCTACAGGATTTTATGTCGCCATAATATCAATGTTTGTAGTATTGTTGTGTTAGGGCAGCTAGAGATAAGATAGCCAGTTCCTCAGTAGTTGAGGATTCCGGGTGAAGTGCGCCGCCGCTTTCGGCCTCCTCATCACTTATCATCATTCCCTGTGTGGTGCCGGGGATAAAGAATTGCACCACCCCCTCTCTTCCCGTGGGTGTCGTAAAAGCCGACTAAGGGACCATTCCAGAGGATGGGCAGCAGCATCTCTCTGAGGTTACCCTCAACCTACTGCGATCGCCAAATACCCCTCATATCCTTGGACTCCAAAAGACGTCCACTGCTGGACAAAGGCCTCCCTTTGTCCAGCAGTGGACGTCTTTTGGCTGAAATGATGATGATGATGATGATCACTTAACATCAGAAGAGATGAAAGCCAAGTGCTTATCCGTAAGATATTAAAAAAATCGAGGACTGACTAGAAAACTAGAAAGACTAGAAAACAAACCAGCAAACATACCACATAGATACCATGTAGAGAGGGCAAGTTGGTTGAAGTTTTATATTTGATCGGTGATCTGACGTCTTCTGGAGAGAAAACTGCGTGAGTCTATAAATAAATAAATAATAAATAAAATCTTTATTAAATAATCATTTTACAATATAATAATTTAATACTAAACATACTAATAGACAAAAATAACACCATGATGTGCCTGAACTAGGATTATCCTGTTTTTCAGGCAAAAATAGAAATATAAAGTTCTAGCAAAACTATCTTATCATATCACATGCAAAAATACAATTCTATTCTAAGTAGCTATATAAATAACAAATAAATATTAATTATGAACAACAAACATTGTACAATAGTTTAAAAAAATAAAATAAAAATCATATAAAAAATATATATTAGCAAGTAGTTTGGATGTTCTCTGATGGTTAATCACTATATAATTGACAGGCTGCGGTTGTGAGTACGCCCACTTCGGCTGCTGCCCCGACAACGCGACCATCGCGCGCGGGCCCGCCTACGAGGGCTGCGGCTGCGAGATCACACAGCACGGATGCTGCCCTGACAGGTAAACAAAGAAACCGTCCCTCATTTGTTATGCGTTGCATATCGTTACGCTATCTATTGTTACGTTAGCATCACAGAGGCTATATGGCCTGTGGCTAGCGTGCACGGTGACTGTTTTGCCCCTCGGTATAGCAGAAGTGAAGTGAATTTGCTACGATTTAGCTTGTCTCTCAAATAATTCCTAGTATGAATCTCGCGTTGTACTGCACCTTTAAAACGTTCACGGGACAAAAACAAGTCCCACCGAGTAATGATTGTCTATGGCATTTGAAGCGAACTAGAGATTGTGTGACCTAATGTAACCTTTTCAATCTCTTTATTGCATCAGAAAGCGCTCTAATAACGCCATTTCTTTACACACTTACATCGCTGTTCTTCATTTTCTTTTTATCCTGTATCTCCTTATTTGTTTATTGTTTTCTTATAAATAACTAGCGGCCCCTCTCGGCTTCTCACGGGTGGACATTTCTTTTTTGATATAACCTATGTTACTCAGCGCTAATTTAGCATTCTAATGGTGAAAGAATTTTTTAAATCGGTCCAGTAGTTTTTGATTTTATTCAATGCAAACATACATAAATACAAAGTTTCCTCTTTATAATATTAGTATAATTATTTTACCAGGCATACCCCAGCGTCAGGACCCAACTTTGAGGGTTGCGACTGCGCCACATTCCAGTTCGGGTGCTGCGACGACGGCGTCACCGCCGCTAAGGGCCCCGGCCGCCAGGGCTGCCTCTGCCAGCAATCCGAGTTCGGCTGCTGCGGCGACGAGACCACCCCTGCCACCGGCCCTGGCCAGGCCGGCTGCGACTGCGCCACCAGCAAATACGGCTGCTGCCCTGATGGACAGACGCCTGCTACTGGCTCCAAGTTCCTGGGATGCACCGACAAGCCTGAAAACAGACAAGGTTAGCTCCCTTTATTCTAACAGGTAAACTTTGTCCTTGCATACACTGGTTCCTATGGAGGAGCGTTGCCTTCTAATACAGACTTGTTGGTCTTAAGGGAGGCTCCAGCCACTAGCTAAATATGTATTGCTTATTGCTTTAGATAAATAAAACATTTTTAATTTTTTAACACTGGGCTAGGGGCGACCCCATGTTATGTGAGACTCCTTCTCCTTCCTCTTCGAGCTTTAGTAGCTCCAAAAACCTGTAAAATCATTCCCCTTAGCAATGTTAGATTACTGATGAATAAAACTTCTCGTAGTACAAGCGTAGTATTTATTTTCTGGAGTCACAGCATTTACTTTACTGTGCGACTGTTACTTTATAGCTAGGGAAAGAAAGGGACTCCTGAGATTGAGCGTTCCGAAACTAAAAAACGTCAAGTTATACGTCAGGTAATTCACAAAGACGTTCGGAACGACGTTCAACTTTACTTGGAGAAAAGTGAAAGTAATTCGGTTACACATAAGATCACTATGGGTCGAAGTGTCACTGGCAGAAAGAAACCTCAACGAGCTTCACGAAGATAAGATAAGATGTAACAGGGAATTCCGGGTGGTGAAGTGGGCTCTCTTCTTCGGCCTAATTCATTCAACATCAGGTGACATGAAAGCCAAGTGCTTACACACTTACCTACACAATACTACTACTGTACATAAACTGAGCAGAAAATCTCATGTCATTGGATTCCGAAGATTAATCTATTTGTAATAAAGGCCATTTTATTTAATAGCTGCCTGCAGCCTGACTACGGACCGCGGCCCATGCACCAACTATTCTGTACTGTGGTACTACGACATGGAGTACGGCGGCTGCTCCCGGTTCTGGTACGGCGGCTGCGAGGGCAACGGCAACCGGTTCTCCAGCAAGGAGGAGTGCGAGGACGTCTGCGTGCAACCCGCGCCTAAAGGTAACCCAATTGTTTTGTACGCCAACCACTAGCCGGTCTTAGGGTAGAGCGAGTGGAGCGGTTGCTCTAAGCGCCCGGCGGCCAGGGGCGCCACATCCACAACGCAAATTAGAAAAATATTTTTGAGTATGGCGTCTTTTGAGATGAATGAATAATATCATGGTTTATTTTAATTCTCGTTCTACCTTGATCAAGGTCTAGGGCCGGCGCGGCGGCGCTGTCTACCACTAGCATTTCCTACCATTACCATTGCCAACCACTACTTCCAATGAAACCGTATATTCGTTTTGTCATGGATTAATTATATTTAAAACATGAATAGCTGGATTCGCCTGATATGTAAACGATTTTGTATATAACATCACTTTATCACGACTTTAATGTAGTTTAGTCCACTACTGAACATCTTCAAAGTGCACGCTACTGAGCGCGATCCGCATTGCTTTTTAACAATATGCATCGAAGAAGGATCAAATAATTCAATAGACTTCGTCCCTTAATAAGGTTAAATATTGATTATCAGAGTAAAAGAGCTGAACCGTGTTATGCTTGTCTCCCAGACGCGTGCCAGCTGCCCAAGGTGAAGGGCGCTTGCGTGGGCTACCACCCACGCTGGTACTTCGACTCGGCGCGCGAGCAGTGTGGCCAGTTCATCTTCGGCGGCTGCCTCGGCAACGCGAACAACTTCGACACCCGCGAGTTGTGCGAGACTCAGTGCGAACCCACCAAGGGTGACAGTAAGTCAACCTAACTTAACTACTCATCTCGTTACAAAAACACAAATGTTGAAAAAACTTCCACGAGCAGGATTTGAACGTTTGATCCTCAGGTTACAGCTGGAATACCTCCAATGCTGTATACGGTATTACAACTACGAACTTGTGGAGTTACGACAAAGACATGGAACATTTAAGCATTGTAAAAGCCGCTTACCTAACTTGCACGATCACAACGCGAACGCGCTGGCGCTTTAAACGAGCTCCATTAGTGTATAGATAGTTATAGATAATATAGATATTACTCTTTTTTTACCCATCGAACCCGGGACTTTGGACCACTGGCCTACGGTGATACCAGTGATGTAAGCCAATAGGAATCGTGCCATCATCGGTATGTCAGAAGGTGCGGTGAGGGTGCCAAATTCCATCGTCGTGGATATTTATACAACACATTTAACAATAACGTGCCTGCCTCCACCAGACCAATGCTCCCTCCCGGTGGACGGCGGCGAGTGCGCCGGCAACTTCCCGCGCTGGGGCTTCGACGCGGAGTCCCGCCGCTGCTTGCAGTTCGTGTGGGGCGGCTGCGGCGGCAACACCAACCGGTTCCGATCCGAACAGGCCTGCCTGCACCGCTGCCACCCGCCCGGCGCGCCGCTGCGTGAGTACCGGCTATAGCATCCTCCACTTTAAAAACTGACATTACTTTTGACATTGCAATTGTTTTGGACTCAAAGATGTTTGCTACGCCCGCCGTAGGGTGTACCCAGCTCGAATTAGCAGCAGAGCTTTATATAATGTAAGTCAAGAACCAGCAACTGGAAAAGGTGTTGGTTCCTGGACTGGGGTTGTTCATGGTCCTTCGAACCGGATTTAAGTAATACTCTACCTAATCTGGAAGATGTCCTGACGGTGGCGCAATTTTTGGAGTACTAAATGGAAAAGGTGCTGGGTCCTAGAGTGGGGTTTTTCAGGAGTTCAGTTGGCACCCAAGGTGGCTTTTGATTAATGCAGTAACGTTTATGTTTTTCGAGATAAATAAGATTTGGCAATATTTTTACGGAAATTTGAAAATTTAATGACATAAATTTTTAACGCATGTTAATTTTTCCCTTTTGGCGACTAAGGACCATAAGGAAATTTCTATCTTCTCTTGAATACTTTCAACAAATCTTTGCGCATGAGTTTGTGAAAAACCTAATTCTTAAACTAGCTAACTGTGGTGTTTGGTTATGGTTTATGGTTTCTATTATTCTAATTTTCTTACTCGTTCTCCATAGACAGAATTACTAAGTATAATTTGAAAAAAAAGGTATTTTATTCTGCGGCCTCTTCGGTAATTTGTCTATGGAGAGTTCACTAACCTATGGTTGCACGACAGCTGAATGCAATGAACCGCAAGACGCCGGCAACTGCACGGAGAAACAGCCGGCCTGGTCCTTCAGCCAGCCCGAGAACCGGTGCATGCCTTTCTACTATACTGGCTGTGGTGGCAACGGTAACCGGTTCGACTCCCAGCGGAGCTGCGCTGAGGCTTGCCCAAGCTCATACGGTAAGGTTCTCATGGTGATGACGAGGATTTACCACATCTGCTTTCTGCAGCCATTCGTCGTCAGTAATGATAATGTTGGACACGAGCAACACAAAACCAGACTTTATGGAGATCCTTGGGGACTGGGGAGGCCTTTGTTTCGTCCTAATCATTGAGTCATCATCAAAAGTCAAAAATCTTCATAAATAAATACCATGCCTGAGAAACCACATGCTATGACATAGAAAACGAACGGGTACTAAAAGGGTTTGTATTTCAAGATTATTTACAAAAGCCGAATGTAAATGGTGGCTAAAAAAATAATTATTAGTCTACGTAAATCCAAGGTAAGTTTCAAGTTTCTATTCACAGACTCTTGGAAATAGTATATAGCCTAAATTGATTTTCAATCTCGTCTATTAAATAGAAATCGCTTCTAGATTGTGTTAGAACTGGGAATAACTTAGGTACAAAGCTTGTATGGTTGTATGTAATAACAGAATGTAGTTTAACAGAAAGTTTGTGTTTTGTAGTATTAATCTTAACTGCCGTGTGATAAAACAAACAATTAATATTTATAACTACTTTCGCTCCCTACTCTTACTATGATAATATCTCCACTGCATGTTTGTTTCTTGCATTTTAGAAATAATGGTTTGGGATTAAGGTTGCCAGATGTCCGGGATTTCCGGGATTGTCCCGGAATTTTACGTATTGTCCCGTGTCCAGTAATTCGATCTATTGTCCCGTGTCCAGTAATTCGATCTATTGTCCCGGATTCCGAAAAAAATAAAAAAATTAAAAATAACAACAGTTCTCAATTTATATCTTTTATCTGGACTAATAAAAGTATACATTTGAAAAATAAAATGTATTTTCCTAATAAATACAAATATAAAATTAAATATTCCGTAATTTATATTTATACATATATATATATTTTTTTATTTTTTTTATTTTTACATATTCATAACCACCCACGGCCCGACATGGGATTGTCCCGGACTCGGTAAGTACCGATCTGGCAACCTTATTTGGGATAATCCGGTATTAGTTAGTTGCTTTTCTATGTGAATTATTAAAATTATTATAATTAAATAATTCTTTTTCCCTGCAGTAAAGGACCTTTGCACACTACCCGCGCAAACCGGTGAATGTGCACAGTATTCCGAGAAATGGTACTACGACACTGCTATCAAGAGGTGAGCTTATTTATAAGCAATTCACACTTAGACTCCTGATATGCCCCTGCCTGTCAGACTGATGATGAAGAGCACCCACACGCATATTATACACTCATGCACCACATTTTTACAAACACACACATACTCACATACTCACACACTCACACGCTCAAACACTGCTCGATGCGTACCACTGTTTTACTGTTTTTCTGATAAATATTATTGGTTTTTTTTATATTGAATCCCGCCATGCACTTCTAGTCGCTCGCTTGTGGTGCTATCGTAGCGTTGTACAGTCAACAGCAAAGGTAACTGACGATTGGTCAAGTATCAAACTATGAAATCAGTAAGAAAATCAAAACTTTTTAAACGCATATCGAAAAACCTTCGAGTGACTACTAGTACCTGCAGACTTTGACTGTAGTTATATAGAAAATACCGACTTGCACTATCGAAACTTAATTTTGAAATCTAGTAAACATCATCTACTTTTGCTGTTGACTGTACGTTCCAATACCAATATGTCTTTTGGTAGCAATAAATTGTAAGTTGTCGCGACTGCGACTGTCACTTAAAGATCGATAATAAGCCTGTGGAGCTAGCGAACCACGTGTCTCATTCACGCTTTAACATGTTGTTAGTAAATTAATGTTCAACGCAGATGCCGTCAGTTCTACTACGGCGGCTGCGGCGGCAACGAGAACCGGTTCACGACGCAGCAGGAGTGCGAGAGCCAGTGCACCGAGGTGGTCACCACCACCGCGCGCCCGCCGCCGCAGACCCTCACCACGGGTAGCCTACATTTATTTATATATCCATAATAACAACATACAATAACTTAAAAATGAGCAATTAAGGGCCCAATATCAGATGGTTACCTATTTAAAAAGTAAAACAGAGTTAGACAACCTTGAATAAAGTAATACTGTAACCATTAGAGCAGCCACACAGCAATTATTAATTTATTTATTTATAGACATGGACCATCAACAGAGTTACATGAAAAAATACAAACTATTAATACAAAGTTATCAGATACATATAACTCTAATTATAGACGGCCTCACCGTGCACCTAATACTAATTTATTAACATAATTATACATTTATACATCTAAATAAAACAGCTGTTTCTATGCCATGTATTGAATCTACCTAATTACTAAATATAATAAAATTACAAAAAACAAAATAAGTATGATTCAATCATATAAAATAAAGTTACATACACACGTATGATTCCATCAACATATCCTTGTAAGAAGGTAGCCACTACCACGGCTCATCATCATAATTATTATTAGTGCTGAACATAAGACATCCTCTATCTGAGGAGTCTGTGAGTAACTACAATGTACTTTTACTCCATAGACTCCAGTCACAATGGCGACTTTCATCCATAGGTCGCTGGTTCAAATCTGGCTCGAAGGACCACTATTATAAATAAGCCCTTGGTTGACACATCCATTAAGTAACTGTATCTATATAACTAGATGGATCTTTATAATTATAACGTTCAGAAGATAAACTTTTTTGAATGACAAAAATGTAAATAATGTGTGCACACAAAGAAAGGGGACTTTAAACTCAACTTGATGTTGTTAAAACAATTAATTACAGCTCTTATTGTGCTATAACATTTTCCTTACATTGTGCACAATTAGAAAATTGTACTTCGTACAGCTAGAACAACGCTATACATTATTTGACGTTGTTTTTTTTAAACCTTAAGAGCGTTTACGCCGCACACCATCGCCACCAATGAAAAAAAAACATATCTAGTAATTAGAGATAGAAAATCAAATTATGCTCAACAACACCTCACATGTTATGGTTTAGTTAAATAAGGCGTTATAGTTAAAAGTGGCCGTGGCCTCACATGTTATGGTTTAGTTAAATAAGGCGTTATAGTTAAAAGTGGCCGTAACGTCTTATTTAACTAAACCATAACATGTGAGGTGTTCATTAGGTGACGTAAAAATGCTAAATTACTTCATTCAAATAGTTTGTTGAGCATAATTTGATTTTCTATCTCTAATTACTAGATATGTTTTTTTTTTCATTAGTGGCGCTAGTGTGCGGCGTATACGCTCTTAACATCCCCGAACGAATTCTCAGTAGCTACATACAACTTTTACCAGACTTTTTTTTATTTAACACATTTGAGTATATTTTAACTACATAAAATGTCGCCTTTAATAGTATGTACATTTCTCAACAGTTTCAGAAAACGTTTGCACATTACCTTCGGCTGCCGGAGAGTGCGACAAGTACACCGAGAAATGGTTCTTCGACGCCAGCATCAGCAGGTACGAAGATTGAGAAAGCCACTTGTTGTGTTAGAAACTTAAATCAATGCTTGCCATTGTTTGGATGATTTTTTGTCGTCTGCTTTTTCGTAGAATATGCTGAATTTTAAAGAGAACTATTAACTATTAATTGTTTGAAGGTTTATGTCTAAAAACCATTCATAGACCCCAGAGTTCCGGGTACGTTCTTATTTTGGTTATTAGTAGAACTTGTTTGAAGTGAGCCTGGCTAGCTCTAGCTACCAATTACTATCGAACTGTCGCCATAACAACAATAGGCATGATGACTGAGTTTGAAAAACTGTACTATAACATTCTAATGCATCCAATATTTCCATAAAAAATATTATTTTTGTGAAAAATTAAGAATTTTCAGTTAAAAAGGGCTGTTAATTTTTTTGTTTAAAATTTGCGCCAAAACACTCCCCAGTGTCATGGCCACTGCTTGTGACGTCACCTCTATGTAACTCAACAGTAAACAGTACCTAGATGACCGAGCTTTGCTCGTTATTTTTTTTTATAAAATTTTCTAAACATGAAACCTAGCTAGATCTATTCATCGCCCCCGAAACCTCCTGCATACTAAATTTAATGAAAATCGTTGAAGCCGTTTCCGAGATTCAAATTGTATACCTACAAGAATTGCTCGTTTAAAGATATTAGATTACGACCGTATAAGACAAATTCGTTGTTTTACTTGTTAAATAGGGATGAATTCCAAAGTGTACGAGTAGGTATAAGTGTTGTGTGCGGTCCCTCAGTGCGTTAAACATCAATAAAAACTTCGAACAAATTATTTGTTTACGTTCCTCACGACAATACAGTGCAGAAAGTGTGGCTTAATCTTGCTCGAAGAGATCCATCAGCTGTATAATGTGTGAAATGAAGGTGAAATTTTAACAATCTAATCAGAATCTAATTTTGATGTTAGATTCCAAGTCTTGTATACATTAACTATTTTACAAATCAACTCTAGGCAAATTAGAGCTATTTGCCTTGGTAAATCCTTGTTCTATGACTAGATTTTTCTTCCAAAAACACTAAACTAGACAACTGCTCGCTAGGAGCCATGAAATACGCTATAAATGCAGGTAAAATCAATAAAAAAGCACGGGATAGTCAAAGTTCGTATGAAATAAAGTGACATTTCCATCGGCGTACATAGAGATGACGTAATTCGATCTGATGGGTGTTCAACTTATCATGGTGGATTGCTGTATTTTGTAGTTTTATTTTATAAAATAAATATAAAATTAACAATATCGCTATGAATATGAAAATAAATATTTATTTAATAATCTAATATTTCTGTTACATTAGATAAACACATGATTTTAATGACTTTTGGTTACTGTTATTCTGCCTATTGTTGCCATCGCGTACCGACCACGTTAACCAGAGGCGCATTTCTTTCTCCTCCCTACTTATCCTTCGTCTTCAGTGATTGTGGGTAATTTAAGTGCGTTTCATGAATCATGGCCTCAATTCTGTTCTTTGAAAACATCCAATATCGTCACTGTCTCCAGATGCCGCCAGTTCTACTACGGCGGCTGCGGCGGCAACGGCAACCGGTTCGCGTCGGAGCAGGAGTGCGAGGCGCGCTGCCGGCCCGCCCCCGCCGTCACGCAGGCGCCGCCGCCAGCTTCTTACGGACAAGGTAAGAAGCGAGCAACGTACACATAGACCTCTTGCACGCAAAAGGAATCTCGCTCGCTCGAAACAGCTCGGAACAGTCCGAGCGCAGCTGTTTCAAGATTCCGCTCCGCGGGGGGTACATGTTTGTGTAGTCGGTTTGGTTGGTGGTAGGGCTTGTTTTCCCGCCTGCCTAGCTACCACCATCTTATCTAAATTATGTCGCCTTAACATCAATGTTTGTAGCATTGTTGTGTTCCGGCAGCTAGAGATAAGATAGCCAGTGTCTCACTACTTGAGGATCCCGGGTGAAGTGCGCTTCCATCATTGGCCTTATCATCATTTATAATTCTTTATGTCCCACAGAGATCTGCTTCCTGGACATCGACGCTGGGCCGTGCACGGACATCCAGCCGCGCTGGGCGTACGACTCGGAGCGCGGCGGCTGCGTGCCCTTCGGCTACGGCGGCTGCGGCGGCAACCATAACAACTTCCCCGACGAGGTCTACTGCCAGCACACCTGCGGGGCCATACAAGGTGCAACGTTTAGCCCTAACTTATTGGCAAATGAGTCTGCTCTGTCACCAAAATCCTGCAGTCTCGGCTCGTAGGACCAATTAAATGTAGCGTTTGACTCCTACACTTGGATGCTTGATAGGGTTAGGGTTACTCCAAAGAGTGCGAAATAAAACTGACCCGTGACAATGCTGCTAATACATTAATTTATTGTAATAAACATTTTTCATCATTTGTGCATCATTTGTCCGGATAGACTCCGTACAGGACACATTCCACATTGGACATAATCCATACTGCTGGTCAATAACCTACAATCCATTTAAAGAACCTTTTTGTGCCTTACAAATTAACAAAGAATAAGGTCCGTGTAGATATTCCGTGTTTAGTTCCTGTCATGTAAACATCATTTCAAATAAGAGTAAAAGAGACAAAACACGGAATAACTATTCGGACCTTATTCTTTGTTTATTTGTAAGGCACTTTAAGCTTACATCAGATATACATAGGTAATATGTGGTCACAAGTATTCAATAAAACTTAATATCAAACAGGAAGGTTCTAAAATGTATGAAAATAAATTTTACATAGAAATTTCGTCCCCAGACATCTGCCAGCTGCCGATGCTGCAGGGTCCGTGCGAAGAGTCGGTGATGCAGTGGTTCTACGACCCCACCTCCGACGCCTGCAGCCAGTTCACCTACGGCGGCTGCCAGGGCAACGGCAACAGGTCACCCATCATTATTAATACCAAACTACCAAATTATGGGTTAATAAATATCTAACACTAAAATGGATGCCTCGGTGGCCGAGTGGCAGAGCGCTCGGCCCGATACCCGAAGGTCCCGGGTTCAATCCCCAGGTCGGGCAAAATGTATTTCGGATTTTTCGATGCATAGCCCGGGTTTGTGATCACCAACCCGCACTTGGCAAGCGTGGTGATTAAGCCATTACCCATCAATTGTAGCGATGACTTGATTTCAATGATGGAGGCCTTTGCCCAGCAGTGGGACAATTATAGGCTGTTTACTACTTTACTTACTAAAATGGAAGAATTTTTCAAGAATTTTACAGTGATATACCTTCCTAGTTGATTATCGTAACCTTAACGATACTATTTACATGTTTTGTCTTCGTAATCTTAGTGGTTTCTCTCTCTTATTATCACATCGACCTATCGATTGTTTTCATAATTATTAGCAGTGCGTGACGGGTTCTTGTTTTGCACTGTGTTTTAGTTTTTACCTTTGTACATAACTGCATAATAATATAAATTATTGGAATTTGAACTTTAAATCAATATTTCTAAATAACTTTTGGTATGTACAGATTCGAATCGGTGGAGGCGTGCGAGCGCCGCTGCCGTGCCGGACCCGAAGCCCCGGCCGCCCCGGCGGCTGCTGCCAACATTACTACCACTCTGGCACCCGTAAGAACTTTGCATTTTTTTTATGCCACCGCGTCAGCAAACGTGCGTGTGGTCAACCGGAGTGCCTATTGTGCGAGTGTGAGTTTCAGCAATCGCTCACGTTACCGAAAAGGAGAATTTGTGTGGCTTAGAAGCAGCGCCTTCTATCGAAATGAGTTGTAATTCTGCCATCATCATCATCATCATCTCAGCCAAATTCTGTCATACTGGTTGTCGAATGTTGAATGAAACTGGTACTTTCAACGGCTAGGATAGTAAGCGGCCGAATGGAAAAATGCTCATGAGGACGAGCAGATTTTTAGTACGAATACTAATTGTATTTGTATTTTTTTGTATATTGGTACTTGATGAGTGTATTCTCCTTTATACAAACCAAGAGGAGCGTAAAATAAGGTAAATCCTATCTGTCTTACTGATCAAAAGCCTCTATCGCCGAAACTAAGTCATCGCTACAATTGATAGGTAATATCCTTACTACCACGATTACCAATGCAAGTTGGTATGACGAAAAGTGAATCTCCGGACATACGACCGAGCTACCAATTGGCGCTGGCATTTCACGCCACTTTTAATTACAAAATCATCAGTAAGATTAAAAAATTGCCCAAATTGACCATTTTGTTATTGTTATTGTATTGTTTTTAAATAGCCGAATAAATTGTGAACTAACTTACTATTATAATAACGTTGTAATTGTGTCCAGACGGCGGAGCTCCCACCGCAGTGCGTGGTGGCCCCGTCCGCGGACGAGGAGTGCCCGGAGGCGGGCGAGGTGTGGTACCTGGACGTGTCGCAGCGTGCGTGCGCGCCGCTCGCCAACGCCGCGGGCGCCTGCCGCCGCGCCGGCACCTTCGCCAGCGAGGAGGCCTGCGAGCGAACCTGCGGGGCCTTCCGGGACATTGGTAACACCATATCAATATTTAAAAGTACCTAGTATTCGACACAATTTACATCGTCAAACAATGGTAAAAGTCATTGGGCATTTTTGACCCTGTACCTCGAAGTTCGCGACCATTATTGAAATAGGGTTTTTTTTGAAGGTTTAGGATTAATATTTCATGGAATGTTTTTATTTTGATCCTAATGCATGGGGGAAAAAAGTTATGTGCTTCAACGCAAAACGTATATTTTTCCTAATTATTGATTTTCAATCATCATTACTTACTGTGATACGTTCTCTGGCGCTCGTAAGGCGCAATCCACATTACAATACAGAGTTTAGAGGCCATTTTTCCCATGCTTTTGAGGTATACGACTTATCTCATTGGGAGGTATTCATGGTCTTTCGCATACTTCGACTAGTTTCGTTAGTGGTCGCTGGTAGGTCACAGGTTCGAACAAAATGCCCAATTTCCCTTTCATTGAACTTTTAATGGACGACAGTTACAAGCAGGTGTGATCTGTAATGGATTGTCGCTACAGTCACAAATCAATATGCTGATATTTCAAAAGCACTCTTCTAAAGTTTATTTGAATAAAAAATATTTGACTTTGACTTTAATGATTACATAAAAAAAACGGTCGATCACTGGTTCCTGTCGAACACTGGTGCCATTACCATACTAATCGACAGGTTATGTACAGTCACGAGCATTAGCATGTAAACAATGTAACTCTTAATACAATGGAATAAGGGTCAAAACTAATTAAAAGTGTATACGTTTTTACGCTCGTGACTGTACTGTGAAGTAACAAACTTTTAAATGTATTTAAAAACTGTAGAGTATCTTTTCGGCACTCCTTATCTGTGCTCTGTGTAATATCACTACATGTATTTTATTATTGTAATGTTTGTGCCTGAATAAACAGAAAAAACATACTCCATATTTAAGAATTACAATAGTTGTAATTATAAGAAATATACTATTTCAAAAAGTAGTAGAAGTAATAGTAAAACAAAAAGCGAATTATTTTCTAAAATTAAAGAGAACAGTACACATTGAGATGACACTTCTTACGATTTTTTCTCGCGTTTTACTTACACATTATAAAACTTGGTTACCAAAACCGAAAAACCTTTGAAAATTAAAACCGTGGCCGCCAGCGCGAGTTGACAGTATCGTGGAAACACCCAGAACTATAGACAAGTTTTCTGTTGTGTACGCTGGTTACGTATTTGAATCATGAATTCCTTGATTTGTGGCAGAATACCAGCAGTGATTTGCCGAACTGTCCATTTATCTGTTTACGACTGCCGGATCTATGATATCTGTCCGTTTCATGTAAAGATTGGTGGTATAACTCAACCTTTTGCTTCGTACCACAGACGTGTGCCGTTACTCCGTGGACCCGGGCCCGTGCCGCGGCAGCATCCCCAAGTTCCACTACGACGTAACGCTGGACAGCTGCGTGCAGTTCTCGTACGGCGGCTGCCACGGCGGGCCCAACCGGTTCTCCACCGCCCAAGAGTGTGAGGACACCTGCAAATACGAGGACGGTCAGTTCCATTCGCTATTCCATAATATTTTACTCGCTTACCCCAGGATACTTAGGTTACTTCTACATGATACTCTGAACATCGTCGGATATCTGCGAGCAGTTCTCGTACGGCGGCTGCCGTGACAGGCAGGTAACTTTTCTGCTCCACTAACTGTCTTCGCATGTGGACTCCTCTTTTGCTCAACAACAGATCACAAAGCAAGGAGACCCACAGAAGGAGACCCACACAACAGCTGCGCTGGAACTGTTCCAAGGTTCCGTGTCCGAGAGTGTCTGGCCGTTTGTATAAACCGTACTACAGTCTTGCATGAAGTATTGCTCGCACATCTGGGAAGGTTCCGCAAAGTACCTTCTCGATGCCTTAGACAGATTGCAGCGTCGCGCTGTACGCATTATCGGCAATGCAGAAGTCCCTAATACTCTCGAACCCCTGCAATTGCGTAGAGATATAGCGTCACTCAGCGTCTTCTACCGCTTATACCATGGCGAGTGCTCTGAAGAACTCTGTGACCTTGTCCCACCTGCTCCCTTACTCTATTGAGTACACGTGCTGCTCTCCGGAGTCATCGCTTCACTGTCACAAATATCCCATCGCGCACAAAGAAATTTGGTGACTCGTTTCTTTGTCGCACCTCCAAAAGATGGAATAGTCTACCAGCACACGTTTTCCCTTATTCCTATGATATGGGGTCCTTCAAACGAGGCGTGAAGAGGCACCTTGTGGGCCGGCAGAGAGAAGTTAATTGATGCGGCGTGGTTTTCGATGCTGATGCTGCTGCATCAGTTGTCTTCGCGTCTGGACTCCATTTCCACTTAACATCAGGTGGTATGGAGTCATTTGACGAGCTATCTATAAAAAAACCTTATGTGGGGTCTCCTTATTTGTAATCACGTAAAGCAGAGTCATGCCATTTTTTTTCGTATATTATAATTATATATCTTTGCGTTCGCCCCCAGACCTGTGCAAGAGAATCCCCAAGCTGGTGAACTGCATCGACTACGCGGTCACGTGGTTCTTCGACGAGTCGCGCGACGAGTGTTTCTCGTACGGCTCCTGCGACCTCAGCGACACAGACAGGTCAGCTTGTTATGTCATCATCATCATCATCAGCTACACTAGTATACTGCTGGACATAGGCCTCTCGAAGTGCACGCCACTGAGCACAATCTGCGGATACTCTCACCCAGCTCTTACCAGCCGCCTTGCGAAGATCGTCGCTCCACCTAGTCTGAGGGCGTCCTACACTAGGTTTGCCGACCCTCAGTCTCTACTCGAGAAGAGAAAGGATGTAATTATTTTTAGGGTTCATGCAGGTATGAGTATTTTTTTGCAATTTATTTATATAATTATCATAATGTATATTTATATAATTATCATTTTTGGCAGCTTTAACTTATAATAAAATAATTAATATTGTTAATAACTTCAATAGTCGAGGTTGTGTCATAACTCATAGTGCCTTACAAATAAACAAAGAATAAGGTCCGAATAGTTATTCCGTGTTTTGTCAGTTTTACTCAAATTTGAAATGACGTTTAAGTGACAGGAACAAAACACGGAATAACTATTCGGACCTTATTCTTTGTTTATTTGTATAGGCCCATAGTTATTAGTGCCCACCACGGACAAATAAAATGGTGCACACGCGTGCGCATCAACCAACCATAAACTGTAAAATGTCTTCAATAGACTTTGAACTTTATTCAATTCAATTCAATTGATTTATTTCAGCCTTTAACAAAACGTTACAGCCATATAAATAAATCATTATACAGTTCAATAAAATAAAATTTTATTATTTTAATTAAATATTTTATTATACTCTATATTTATTTTCTTTCTTAAAACTAGATTTTTACAATATTTTAATATAAAAACAATAAAACATTATAAAAACCTAATCCTAGAGTACCGCCAGCAGCGAGGCAGGGCCCAAGCTACCGGTGGTCAGGGCTGCAGAGTGAGGAACCTCCTGACAATACGTGCCGTGTCAAGGAGTTCCCTGGAGGAGGAGCCTTTTGCATCTGACCCTTGACCCAACCTTTCAGCGAGAGCCTCTCTAGGTGTTGATCGAGGCTCTTGGCTAAAAGGCCGTTTGCCGAAACGACTATCGGTACAATAATGGTTGAATCCACATCCCACATGGCGGTAACCTCGTGAGCCTAGTCAAGGTACTTACTAAGCTTGTCCTTCTCGGCTTTCACGAGGTTCTCATCATGAGGTATGGTGATATCAACCAGTATTGCCCGGCGCTGGGATCGGTCGACCACCACGATATCAGGCTTATTGGCGACAATAGTCCTGTCCGTAATGATAGAGCGATCCCAGTAGAGCGTTGCATGACCATTTTCGAGTACTGGCGCAGGTGCGTACTTATAGTACGGCATCTCCGATTCAACAAGGCCATATCCAAGAGCAAGTTGCTGGTGAATTATTCTGGCTACTTGGTTGTGTCTGTGCAAATACTCTCCGTGAGCAAGATGAGAACAACCAGAAATAATATCTCGGAGTTATTCTCCTTAACGGCGGCATGCCCGACAGATGTCGACCGTACCGTCCTTCATAATATATTTCCGGTAGTTATTCGTCTTGATAACATCATCTTCAATGGCACAGACAAAACCTTCAGTTTCCCCAAAGAGGTCACCAAAACGTAGCCAGTTCACCGAGGCAGTCAAATCTACATCAGGCCCAGTTAGAGCCCGATAGTAGCGACTAGCGACCGTGTACCGTGTATATTATTATTATTATATGTTGCGTCCCTTACAACAGAAGTATCGACACAAAAACTAGTGGATACGCAACCAACGTTGCTTTGCCACGACTACATGCTAATAGCTTTTTACTAATGCCCCAATTCAGCTGGTAGGTACCTAGGTACAACTCAACTTTTTCCGCCTTAGATATTTTTGTAAGTAAATAAAACTCGCACCAGTCACTCAGTTCACTGTAACGATATATTTCGTAGATCCAACATTAATTAACACACAGCTTTATTCGTTGAAGCTGTTGTTAATGATTTCAATAACCCTATGCATAGTTATTATTTTTCTACGGAGCCCGCAACAGAGTGTAAAAATATATTAGACGACCTCCTTGGTCGAGTGGTTTGTACACCGGTTTTCATGGTGTCAATTTAGAAATTACTGTTTTTCTAAATTGTCTCGGGTCTGGGTGTTTTCTTTGTGTATGTATTTAAGTATTTTAAGTATGTTATCCGTTGTCTAGTAACAATTTTAACGAGTTTCATAACGAAGCTTCTCTTGGGCTAGATAATTGGTGTGAGTGCAGGAAAGTTTATTTATATTATTTATATTAGAAGCTAATCGGCGGGCAAGTTATTGAAGTCATTTGTCAGTTTGTGGTTGGTTGATGGGCAGGCGTCTGAACAACACTACATGATGTAGTGTCGATGTAGTCTACATCGTAAGTCCTACGAGCTAAAACATGAACCCTTTGTCTCGTACAACACGTGTAATAAGCAACGTTACCCGCGTAGGTTCACGAGCCGCGAGCAGTGCGAAGGCCAGTGCCGACGCGCCTCCGCCGTTGCCACCACCAGCGCGCCGGCGCCGCCGCCGCCTGAGGTCAGTCTCCATCTGGTATTGACAAGACGCAAACTAACTACACCAAAACGTCGAGAGTCGGAGAGGAGAGATGTGGCTTAATCAACCAATGAGGTGGACTTTTTTACCCATTGCTTCTTAGTTTATTGTTTGATTATGTCACATCTCTACTTTCCGCTCATCTCTGTTTTGGAGGACTCTATATGAGCGTTTAACCCCTACTAAAGTAAATGAATATTTGACAAAAATACTGCAACAAATCAAGCTGCACTTTTATATGTTCTTAGAGTTTTTAAGGTCTATCCAAGTATTTTGGTAGGTCGAACGTTTGATCACTTAATTTAAAGCTCGAGAACAATGAGTAGTGACTGCGCTTTAGAGCTCCGGTAAACTATCAAGGAAATAGGAAGTGGACCAAGTTGCTCAACAGAAATTGGGCAATTCTCCTTATTAATTTGATGTCCCCACTGCTGGGGCACGACCCTTCCCCTTTGATGGATAATGTTGGAACCATCGGCTTTACGTACCTTCCAAAGCATGGAGGAGCTCAAGTTGATAAAATTTTGGTCACCCATTCGTTGACCGGCCATTGTAAAACTTGCTTACCTAACCCTATCAATAGCAGACCGGTCTCGTTAACCACTGCATTTTTAAGCTCCTTTTATACTGCTTACAAATTGTGAGCAGTATTAAAGTACGTAAGTAAGTAAGTACCTACAAATATTAGTAAAAATATTGCAATTGACATCCGACACGAACTGAATTGTCTGGTTAATAAATATTGTGACCTAACAGCCGGTAGAGTCGGAGTGCGCGACCCCGGCGTCGCTCGCTCCGTGCGGCGGCGACGTGACGGTGTTCTACTACGACGCTGAGCGACGCGAGTGCGCGGCCGGCCAGTTCGGCGGCTGCGGCTATGCAAACTCCTACCGCTCCGAGGAGGAGTGCCAGCGACGCTGCGGTGCCTTCCAGGGCTTGGGTAAATGCACTTGCCTCTTATCTTAATCCCATCTTCCTTACACCACCTTCATATCTTAGTGGGGCATGCCGAAGTGGCTCTCTCCCAGTTTGACCTATCGGGATCTTTGTGCGACCCCATCCTTTTACTCTCGTTTTAGTTAACGTGATCGAATAGGTGAATAAACTCTCATCAGGCACTCTGGTCAAGTTTCGTTTTGCCCAGAGTACTGGTATATTGAAACTCAAATTTAACTCAATTTTTTAATAATCTGTAACATGGAAGCTCCTGAAAGTAACACAGAAGAACACAGCCCTAAATCAGATTTACCAATAGTGTAAACTTAGCTTCGATCTTCATTAAAATCCCCAGATCCATGCCGTTCGCCACTAGACGTAGGCCTTTGTGGCGAGTCCATCCCCAAGTTCTACTGGAAGCTGAGCGCGGGCCGCTGCGAGCAGTACGCGTACAGCGGCTGCGGCGGCGGGCCCAACCGGTTCTCCACGCAGGACGAGTGCGAGCAGCTCTGTGGACCCACCGGGCCTGGTAAGCGAAACTTCACAACAACGCTTACAAAAAAGTATTTTGATTATTTTGCACCAGATACCTACTCCCAGCAATTTTATAAGGATTTACTTCTTCTATTTTATTTAACA
The DNA here is from genome assembly GCA_947562085.1 of Eudonia lacustrata. NCBI lineage: Eukaryota > Metazoa > Arthropoda > Insecta > Lepidoptera > Crambidae > Eudonia > Eudonia lacustrata. The sequence goes on along the minus strand of OX387326.1, from coordinate 5,001,861 downwards.
GTAAGGCTGTAGATATTTTATTAATTGATATCCAAACAAATTGGTATTGGTCCTTCGAACCAGGATAGCCGGCGGGCGTCTAGGATTCAGTATATATCTAGATTTAGTATTTTATAACATTGCTGGTAAAATATGAACAGAATATTACACTGATTAATATCTAAAAGTATTTTGGTTGATACATTTTAATCTAATTACTTACTTTAGTTGTGGTATTCACTAACATTTATACAAACTTCTTTCATATCTTTTTTGTACTTCTTTTTAACATGCTATAGACAATATTTCTCTGTTAACTATAGACACATCCGCATGGTAGACTATCACACACAATCATTGCCTTATTCGGTATGATAGCAATTGTAATAAACACAGCATACTCGTAGATATGCGTAAATGAATTGGGAAGCATGTGTCACACCACAATATAACTCAGCGCCAAAGCTTATAGCCCAGCAAAAAAGAAAATTTAGAGGTGCAAGGATCCAAGGGATGCTTCTTGCAAAGGGTGCAATTAGGTAATAAATACAACGCCATACTTGTCTAACTAAGTTTCTCACTACAAGGTTTGCTGTAGCAGCATATTGAGGTCGCGTCGGTATTATACACCTACACCGATACCTGCTATGTAGCACGTTGGGGTCGTCACGGCTCTTATTAGGCTCTTATTAGATATATTATAGATTAGGTGAAACTACATAAAAAATACAGCAGTGCGTTGGGATTGTCAAGGATCTAAAGCTGACACACACACACACGCTGCTTCACATGGATACAGTAACGTGTTGAAGTCATCATGACCCTGTAACTACAAATGAAATATCAGCAGCGAGGTAGGGACGTCTGAATTTGCAGCTACGCAATAGCTACAGTAGCGCGTCGCGTATCTGTCGCTACGCCACCGTCAACTAAACTACAGTAGTGTGATAAGGTCCTTGCGACTCGGTGGCTATTTAGGCGTGTACAGTAGCGCTGCTATAAGGGTCGTCGCGGAGAAACTGCTAGTGACGGCGCCGGCGGCTCTTTAACTACATAAAAGAATATAACAGCGTGTTAGGGTCGGCACGTATCTTTACTTACATAGGTGGCCACATTAGCGTGCTAGGGCCGGCATGGGTCTGTAACTACCTACGTAAAAAACAGTAGTGTATTGGGGTCGTTGAGGTCTTTGTAGCTACGCAATGGCTATAAGACCTGTTAGGGACGTCGCGTCTCTGTGGCTACATAGACGTCTACAGAAGCGTTACTAGGGCCGCGGAGTAACCGCTAGTGACGGCGCAGAGGCGGCGTGTTTGGAGCCGGTGACGGTGGGCGCGGCGTGCGCTCAGCCGGCGCAGCGACGCTGGCACTACAGCGCGGCGGCGGGCGCGTGCCTGGCGTTCGTGTACGCGGGCTGCGGCGGCAACCGCAACAACTTCCGCACGCCGCAGCACTGCGCGCACGCGTGCCGCACCTCCCCCCCGCCCGGTACCGCCCCTTACTTGCGCTCGAAACATGTTGTGTCGCCGCTGTGTTGCTCACTGCTGTTCCAAACCGACCGACGGCCTTCACACGTAGTAAGCAGGTCGAGAACAAAATCAAGTCAATTACAATCTCGCTTCCCAGTTCGCTTCCAGAATAGTTAGGAGTCTGTCCTGACTTTTGTTATTGGCAAATTTAGGCGAGGCAGTTAACGGCAGTTGGACTTAAATCCTTTTCGTCGCATGGCTGCTACGCAAAATTGTTTTGCCACTGTTGCACTCATCCTTGCACCGCTTGAACACCTGCTTATATTTTTTTCGCACCAAGACACTCACTCCCACACACGCCATTATTTTCAATCTTCTATCTTTCTGTTATCCTGTATCTGTATATATTTGTCTCAAGCCCAACAAATAAATAGGCTAATAACTTTATAGCCACATAAGAAAAGGACATATCCAACCGTTTCATAGTTCTTTATTTAACTATGAATTAATAAGAATAAGTGCAGACACTCTTTTTCTCCTTAGTTAAAAACTATCTTTATAAAACAAACATTCCAAACCGCAGAAGTCGAGGGCAACGAAGTCCTACCGGACTGCGACCGCTACAACGAGGAGTGCGCGGCCATCCGCTGCGAGTTCGGCGTGCAGCGCACGCGCACGGCCGGCGGCTGCGAGCGCTGCTCGTGCGTGCAGGTGGAGGTGGACTGCGCCCCGCTGCGCCAGGAGTGCGCTGACCTGAAGTGCGCCTACGGCATGAACCGTGCTCTCGGCGCTGATGGCTGTGAGAGGTAAGGCTAGCAGTGATTTCTCATATACAGCTTAGAACGCGTACACTTACAGTGGACCGTCTAGCAAGCAATATGTGTAGGAAGAGGAACTGTGCTACACGTGGACTTAAATGTAAACTGGAGACCTGTATTGGCCATCTGCTACTTAAGATAATTTATATTTCATTATAGGTCAAAATTAAATAAATAATTTAATTACCGGAAACCAAAGTATTTAAATATTTAGTTAGCTTTGGCGTAGATAATAGGTTGAGTTGGTATACAATATAGAGTAATTTTATGTTATTTATTTATTTATTTATTGCACTTATGTATACAGTATCACTTTCATGCAGTAATAAAGTAATAAAATAGTATATGATGGCCTGTTACAAACCCTGTTAGGGCATCGCAAAATTATAACTATTCTTATATAATAATAGTAAATTTAAACAAAATATAAAATTAAAAATATTGAAAATATTGCCAGCGTGTGAGCTTTCCGTGGACATGTATAAGAACTTATTTATTGTCTTTGTCTGACATAAACTCTAGTATTGAGTAGTAGCATTTTTGTGCTAAATACTGCTTTAATTTTTTTTTTAATAAGATTTCATTTTTTTCGGCTTTAATATTTTTTGGTATTTTGTTAAGATAAGGATCGATCAAATACTAGGGACTATTTTTATACATTTCTAATTTGAGTTCAGGAGGAATAAGTTTATTTTGATGACGGGGGTTTTTATTATATTCGAAATATGAGGGATTTTTCTTTACAAAAAAGGCTGTTTCCAAAATGTAAATGCACGGGAGAGTTAGAAGGTTGAGTTTAATAAAATGGGGCCTGCAGGACTCTGGTTGATGGATGTTGGCGATAATACTAATACATTTTTTTTGCTGGACAAATAGGTCATGTGCGTTAATAATGGCTACATGCAGATGGCACATTTATTTAGCCAGTATCAAAGTAATTTTTCTGAGTAGTTATATAAATAAACAATGTTTTCTTTAATACATGATTATAAATGATAACAGAAAATTATATAAATACATTCTAATTATAATATTAAATAATTAAATTTAATAGAAAATAAATTATAATATTCTCCCAACCCCTTGAGTATCAGTACAGATGTGGGGTTTACAAGATCTCACGCGGACTTTTTGAGAGAATTTGAAAGTGATATTGCACTGTTTTTTTTTCATTTGCCAACACTTATGCACGTACAAGAACACTTAACGGTTAATAATCCACTATTATTTCACATTTACATTGGACATACACAAATAGGTAACACAAAATTTTGAAGATGTAAAAAAACAAAACTCTTCGCTTTCCCGCCAAGAAGTCCGCTTACGATCTTGCAATGACTAAAGTGTTTCGTTGTTGTTGTATTTCGGTTGATATGACGGTTACCCCCAGATGCACGTGCCTGGAGCACCCGTGCGCGCACAGGGCGTGCGGCGCGGGCGAGCGTTGCGTGGCGTCCGCCTTCCGCGACCCCCTCAGCCAGGACCTCGCCTACACCGCCGACTGCCACCCGGGTCTGTACCCTCACTGCTCTACCGACTGTGTACAACATCACTGTCATCATCATCAGCATATATCAGTCCACTGCTGGACATAGGCCTGTCCAAGCGCACGCCATTGAGCACGATCCGCGTCTACTCAACAAAAAATCCACGAGCGGGATTCAGGGTTTTTTCAACCCTTTGTCTTTTTTCAAATTGTTATTTGTTCGCAACAATATTTGCGTATAATTATCTGAAAACAATCATACTCAACATGTACTTAGTTTTTATGTTAGATCACCTTGATAAACTGAAAAAAAAACGAAATTACGAATCTTTTACGTTTAAATTTACATTATGATTTTATTATTATTTTACGTCTCATCATCATCACATCAACTTATCAAATACTGTCAAATTTCTTCAATAAATATTCAACCTTATGCCGTATACATAAAAGTCAAAGTCTATTGAGCAAATCTGACAGTTGATGGTAGCCAGATGTGCTGGCGTGTGTATTGTTCTTCCGATTTCTTGTAGAATTTCACAAAAGGTTTCTTAAGCTATTATTAGCTAACGCTGCCGTTGCGTTTGTTTTATAAAGTTTTAATTAAATTGAAGATACAAATGGATTTTTTTCACAAATAATTTAACACACTAATAAGATGGATAACCTCTTTTTAAGTGTTATGTTATACTTATGCAATTTCAAATAGCAGCGACCGTTACTGCAGAATGGTAAACTGTGCTTAATTCAATATTTATAAAATTTATAAAATACAGTAAAAAAATTAAACGCCTACCCGACCCAGTCAGGAATCGAACCTGGGTCTTCCGCAATCCGTCCCAATATTTTTTTCACTGTATTTTATAAATTTTATAAATATTTAATTCGGCTTCAGTGCAGCAATTAGCACTTGAAAATAAGAAGTAAAAATGTATGAGCTTAATTCCATCTTATTTAAATAATTAGGAGCATTTCACATTTCATTTTCATTTTTTCTGCTGAAAAGAGAGCATTGCTATAAGACTGTTATTTTTCCCTGACACTTCATACTTTTCCATGTAAGCAAGCATTTGCTGACAGTGCGTTTTCCTTAGTGAACAAACCCGGCACGTGCCCATCGGAAGCTACCACCGCGGCGGACGGGCAGTGCCGCCGCGAGTGCAACGACGACGCCGACTGCCGCGGCGTGGGCAAGTGCTGCGAGCGCGGCTGCAGCCAGCTGTGCCTCGTGCCAGCCGCCACCCACCACGCGCCGCCCTCCACCACATATTCCCCAGGTATTCCCCCCCCCCCCTCCCACCCCATTTAAGTAGGCCCTTAGTTAATGGCTTCGTGCGATTAGCACATTTAGCCAGCGTAAAAGTTCTTATAAGTACTTTTATGTTATATAAATAAATAATATTTTCTTTGTTAATAGATGATAATGAATGGTAATAAAAATGATTAGGTAGTGATATGCGATATTCCCTTCCAACCCCTTGAGTTTTAGAAAAGATGTGGGCCTTTCCTAAGACCCCACGTGGACTTCTTGAGAGAATATGAAAAGTGACGTTGCGCTGTTTTGTTTCATTTGTCAAAACTTATGCGCTCTTCACCAACATTTAACGGTTAATAATCCACCATTATTTCATATTAATATAAGACACCGCAGACATGATAGTCTTTTCTTTACTTTATCACCAAGAAATGCTCCCCGGGTATTGCAACTATCTCTGGCTAGTAACTCTGGCTAGTAATTTTTTTATGGAGAGATTTTACTGATGGACGGCGACGGCCTTTATTGTGTTGCGGACAGTTTTGAGGGCGGAAACTTAAAGGGTTCCACAAGCCGTGTGGTCGAAACACCGTCAAAGGGTTCCTTCTAAGAGGGAATGGCATCACCCCTTTCCCTACTAAGTAGTAAGTTAAGTAACTTAAAGGGGTTCGGACTAGCTAGCTAAATGCTGATACAGCTCTGCCTAGCGCTGATACTTTGGTAGAAGGCGCATAGTTAGTGCAGCCCACGGTCGACGACGCCTTCCACCACCTACTCCACAGGTATTGATACCTCTGCAGCCAGCTTCGCCTCACGCCAGCCGCCGCTTACCCTCGCACCTAGACCTAGGTATTGCAGCCAGTTCAGCTTGGCGCTGATGCTGTGACTGTAAAATGCGCCTTATGGCAGTGCCGTCGCAAGTGCAACTATGATGACGAATGCCGAAGGTGCAAGCACGCTTCACCCAGAAATCTCAACAACTGGAGAACTGGTTATCTTTATGTCTATCTGCGAAACATAAATGCTCTAACGTTGTTGCTATGAACAGACTCGGTGGTAGCAACAGTATCTACCAATAACATGTCGAATTTCAGCGCAAAGAGACGACTAGTATTGATAGCATAATCAATTAATAATAATAATAATAATAAACACTTTATTTGCACACTCAGAAATAAACAGTTACAAAACAGGACAATAGACAGAGAAGAGAGTACAAGTAGGCGGCCTTATTGCTTTATAGCAATCTCTTCCAGGGAACCTTGGGTGAAGAGTAAGACAATAGTAAGGAGTAATAGGGGAGTAGGTGCATATAAAAAAAGAAAGAATTGAGAATAAATAAATATCTACAGATTAAGGAAAAAAGAAAATTACAAATAAGGACTGAAATATATACTTATAGTTAGCTAGATGGGAGCCGAAGAAAGGAAATAGCTTCTAACTCGATCGCCGAAAGACCTTAGAGTTTGAGTTTTTCTGATGCTCTCAGGAAGTGAGTTCCACAAGCGGACAGCATGGACAGTGAAGGAATAGGAGAAGAAGTCGGTGGAGTGTTGAGTGAACTAAGTTTTTAATATTAATCTCGTTTCGCAGAGCTGCCTCAGGCGCCCCAAGCGAACCCGCAGACGGAGCCCGAGGTGACGGCGGCCGAGGGCGGCAAGGCCACGCTGCGCTGCCTGTTCCACGGCAACCCGCCGCCCAAGATCACCTGGCGGCGCGGCGAGATCACCGTACGTTCATGATAATCATTATTTTTAAACATAAGTATTGGATGGTTATAAAGTGGAACGCAATTAATAGTAGTGGAAATATATTTTATTGTTACACAAATGCAAAATACATACAATAGCACACCGATGATGGTATCGACCAGAGAGAAAGGAAACTAAGATCTTCCATAGAGAAAGGATAGCGCTAGCGTTGTGAAAAAGGCTATTAATTTAATTGTTTAATAATAAGCAACAATTTATACCAATACTCGGTTCCCAGGTGTGCTCGTACGCTCAGTCTACCGCGCGTGAGCAGGTTTCAATCGAGAAAGCATATTATGCTATTTCCCGGATATTATTACTCGTTTATGCTTATTTTAACCGCCTCTGTGGTCTAGTGGTTAAGACTACCAGTTTAGACCCAGAGGTTCCGGGTTCGATTCCCAGCGGGGGGTACATGTTTGTGTACTCGGTTCGGTTGGTGGTAGGGCTTGTTTGTCCGCCTGGCTAGCTACCACCATCTCATTTAAATATGTCGTCATAACATCAATGTTTGTAGCATTGTTGTGTTCCGGCAGCTAGAGATAATATAGCCAGTGCCTCACTAGTTGAGGATCCCGGGTGAGTGCGCTTCCATCATTAGCCTTATCATCACTTAACATCAAGTGAGATCAAGGCACAGTGCTTACGTGTAAAATATTAAAAAAATATCTGGAAATAAAAATGATGGAATAAACATGTTGATGGTGAATGGTGATGTATGGTGACCTGGTGCAGATCGACGGCGACGTGGGCCGCTACCGGCTGCTGTCGGACGGCGCGCTGGAGATCGTGTCGCTGTACCGCAACGACTCGGGCGTGTACATCTGCGTGGCCGACAACCTGCACGGCCAGTCGCGGCAGGAGGTGCGCCTGCAGGTCAACGGTGAGTGCCCGGCCTGCAGCATCGCTCACCACTCGACACGGTCGACCAATCCATACTCCTAGCCTGAGAGATGCAGCAACGCACACCGGCTCAAAGCTACCTATGTGGTGTACACGCAACCTAGCAGTGAGACGATGTGCCTTTACGGTCTGTAGGCTTAGCCAAAGCATCATTAAGAAAACGATAGAAGTTCGAAATGTAGGGTTTCCTGACTCGGGTTTGGACTTTATAATGCACATAAAACACCGTTTCGCTGTGTTATTAATTTTGACAACATGTACACACGGCGGCAGATCAACCTACACAAAACTGTCAATTTTCTACAATCAATTTTGAACTTTAATGTTTGGTTATAAGGATCAATATTCATTGGAGAAATTTGACAGATTTGGGTAGGTTGATCTGCCGCCGACTGTACCGTTCGGTTCGCAGCAAAAGGAGAAGAGAAAAAAGTTGTTACCACTACAAAATAAAATAAAAATATTAGTCGGTATTGCCGACATGCTGCCGCCTCAGAAAACAACGATACTTATATAATATACTTATCTAATATCATCTTAACCCTTTATAAGGCAGAGGGTATATTTTTACCACCATACTTTTACCAATGTAAAAAATAAATAAAAGAAGATATCGGATTTTGTCTATGGCAACAATTTCCGTATTCAAAATGGCAACATTTTTTTCTCATAGACAGTGACAGGTCGCCATATTACTTTTCTGATTTGCGATATCAGCCAGTTGTCAAACAAAGGAAAATCTGAACTGTTAAACAAATCTTAATAAATCTTCGATTTTTGCAATTTTGAAACGGTAAGTTGTTCTAAATATTGTTTATTAGTGTTTATTCTATATAAAAAGATACATATTTTCATTCTGGGTCTTGGGATATTTTAGATACATGACTTAGTTGTGGTGGTAAATATATTCCCTTTGCCTGTTTGTTGCAGATTTTTTTCAAATATGAGTAAGAGTAAACTTCTCAACGATTTGCAAATAACCCACGCATTAGAAGAGATTTTTGGCCTTCCTGATGATCCTACTCAGTCAGACGATGATTTGCAATCAGATGAAGAAGAAATACAGTACAGTACCGCGAAACTTCAAAGAATTCTAGAGAATATAGACAAACCTAGCCAAGGAATTCTACCACAATCGCCCGATCCACCAAGTAGTCCTGTTGAATGTCAAAAACTATCTCCCCAACCATTCCACAGCGAAAGTAGTGGTGCAGCAACTGTTGAACTCCCACGAAGTCCTCTTACGAAGTCATCTCATACAGATCATCCTAGACGGGATACAGGACTCCAAGTTTTACCTGTGTCTTCAAATCAACAGGCTGCAGAGCCTAGGACACAATCGCCACGTCCATCACCTCAGTCATCTCATACAGATCGTCCTAGAAGGGCAACAGGAGTCCAAGTTCTACCCGTGTCTCAACAGGCCGCAGAGCCTAGAACACAATCGCCACAGAATGTTTACGCAGATTCAGAAACAGATGATTCCGACGGAGAAGAAGAAGTATGGAAAAAAACCAAGTGGACAACATATCGACCCACTCCATCTGTTTATGATGAAATCCCAATGGGACCTGCACATATGTTTAGCAGCCGCATAAGGCCGGTAGTATTATTTGAAAAATTCTTTACGGACGATGTCTACGAATCGATAGTATTCCAAACAAATTTATACGCTGAGCAAAGCAATGCGGAAGGATGGACAGCCTTAGACAAAAAAGAACTAAAAGCCTTCTTAGGGATTATAATAATTATGGGATACAATATTCTTCCGTCCATTGATCTTTATTGGTCATCTGACCCTGGTTTCAGAGTTGATGAGATAGCTGAAATTATGACTGTAAAGCGGTTCAAGAAAATATTACAATATTTTCATCTCAATGACAATTTAGGACAACCAGCGAATATTACCGACAAACTTTATAAATTACGACCATTATTAGATTCCATCAATCAGGCTTGCCTTGCGAATGCTAAGGCATCTTCTACGCAAAGCATTGACGAGTCTATGATTCTGTTCAAAGGCAGGTCTTCAATGAAACAATACATGCCTCTAAAACCAATAAAAAGAGGCTACAAGGTGTGGTGCCGTTGCGATAGCTATACCGGATACCTATACGAGTTCTACCTTTACACAGGAAAATTAGAAACTGGAACAGAGGAAGGTTTAGGATATAAAGTTGTGAAGACGTTGACAGAAAAGCTAATTGATAAAGCACTGGAAGAATATCACATTATTGTCACATTTGACAATTTCTTCTGCGACTATAATTAATTGCAATATCTGTATGAAAACGGCATTTATGCTACTGGAACCGTGAGAAGACATAGGAAAAATCTACCTAAACTAGTAAAACAGAAATTGAAGCTTGCAAAAGGACAATATAAATGGAGAGTGAAGGGTAATGTAGCTTTCATAGTCTGGAAAGACAGCAAAGAAGTGTTGTTACTAACAAATGCATTCCACCCAAAAGTGGATAAAACCACAATAATGCGGACGCAAAAAGATGGCTCAAAAATGGCAATTGAATGTCCATTAGCTGTAAAATAATACACGAAAAGGATGGGCGGTGTGGATCGCTTCGATCAAATCAAAAGCACCTATTCAGTTGGCAGGAGGAGTAAAAAATGGTGGCTTCGTATATTCTATTTTCTCCTTGACACGAGCATAACAAATGCATATTTGTTGTATTGCCAAAATGAGAATGTGACTAAATTGAGTAACCTGGAATTCCGGGTCTCTATTGCTAGAGGTCTGATCAGTGGCTATTCAAGCAGAAAACGTCGATCTGGTCCTGCTAACTATGTATGCAAAAGAAAAGCAGTTTTGTCGGAGAATCGCCAAAAGGTTTTACATGTTATAGCTGAAGAAATTCGTTATACTAACGTTGGAGACCACATGCCCGTTGAATTACTTTCGTATAAACGATGCAGAATGTGCAGCACAAAGATAAAAGATAAACGATCAAAGATCATGTGCGAAAAATGTGGGGTTCCACTCTGCATTACACCGTGCTTTAGTGCATTCCAAAAAAAATCTTGAATCTGCACAGGCAAAGGGAACATTTTTCCCACCACTTTTTTTTTAAATTTAAAAAAAAAAAACATTTTTTTTTAAAAACAATAAAAAATCCTTTCTGAATATATAAAAAGTTTTATTCTATTATCTCTAGTTCCTTATGCCTTATAAAGGGTTAAGGCATCCTAAAATTACCATAAACAATGCAGAGCCATCTAGGCGTACTACAATGAACTATGTATAACAATAATTTTATTTAATGAAGTTTAATATAAAATCGTTTTTAGCTTATTAAACAAATATAGAGTATTTCTTTCTAAATTAGTCATTTTAGAAAAGATAAATGTAGTGAAAATAACAAAATCTTACGCTTCTTTATAAAATAAAAATATTAGTCGGTGTTGCCGACACGAAAAGAATAAAATGTATGGGATTGACATAAGCCGCGCTAAATCACGTGGTCAATCTTATGTCAACCCCATACATTTTATTATTTTCGAACTTCGCTATCGTTTTCTTAATGTTACTTTGGCTACCGCCACTGGTCATGAGACGACGAATTTCTAATACGTAGTAGATAATGGCGTGTGATGCCAATTAATGCCGCAGTGCGTTGAGCGTTTTAACTGCGCAATAAAGAGAGAATTCGCTTGTCGCGTCGCTGGTCGCCCCGACTAACGTCACGTAACTCGTACGGCTGTACGAGTTACGTGACGTGACCGGATAGGACTGTGGAAATGGAGACATATTCCGCAAAAAAAAAATTAGAGTGATATTAATGACTTCTATTATTATCACTTTGGTAATGTGGTGGTGGTATTGCAGCATTGGTTATGGAGTCCAGATTAACGTATTTTGGTACGAAAGATTAAACAGCTTGGTTTTGAGATTGATTTTGATTGCACTAAGTAGAAAATCAGCGTAGCTATTTGTTTTACTCCAAGCCCTTTTTACTCTGAACACTTTGACTATCTTACTGAAACATTGAACTAATATGGTCAGTCAGTAATATGGTAAGTGGCGTCAAACAACAAGTTACTTGTGCTGATTATTAGTTGCACTTTGCTAATGGATAATGATCTTAGTAATTAACATGAGCTCTCTGCTTAATTTTCCTACTAAATAACTGCCTGTCCCTTCTAAGAACTTTCTTATCTTTTTTGACTATGTTTTCATTCTCTTTCTTTTGTTACCCACTAATGCGTCACTGGAAAACAACGCAGCGATATTTTAACAATTTACTACAAGCATTCTGTGCCGTTATCTCTCTGATAACCTTTCTATTTGTTTAAACGGCAAACTCTTCTCGTGTTCGTTAATATATGGCAAAGCCACGTTTACAAAATCTAATGAAAACAAGATGAAAATTTGCTGAATGCATGCCATCTTAATCAGTTGGGTTGACCTATCAGTTATAACAGGCACGTTTGTCTGTTCGTCTATGAGCAGTCCCGTAAACAAATCTGCGGCAGTGACCTCTCAACTCGACATTGATAACAATAGGTCTTGCGATACATCGACACAATCAGTATAGTTCTATGACATCTGCATTTGATTAATAACTACATTGAAATTGTATGTTAGAAATCTGTGATGTAAAGCAGCACTTCTCCAATGAAATATCAAAATCGGACAAAGTTTATATATATATATATCTTATTAGCAACTTGAGATTCATTTTAAAATATATAATAAATTAAAGCAAAAATTTGCTTTTAAATCCGCGGTTTTGTCAAAAGAAATAAAAAAAACGAATTTAAAAGTGGCAGGATTTTTTTTCGCTTTTTTTTAATAGGTAAGAAGGCATGGGCAGTAGGTTCATTCAGCCAAGCCAGACTAATATTTTTTATTAGTCTACCAGTATTAGTTACCAGTCTAATCATTATTTTTGAGAAACAGAAAATATTAGAACTCGTAAATTTTTCACCAACAACTAATATAGGTATAATACTTTCGAGAAATAGAGCCCAGGCCTTATCTGAAAAAAAAACTAAATAAAGAAGTAATAAAATTTAACGAATAAAAATTGTATAAAAAACAAATTGAATAAGACTAAATTATAAAATAACTCGCTGTCAAAATCTATATCCGTTCGTGGTCCGCAATCTTTCGCAGTCAACAGTCGTTTATCTATCGCCATTAGCACAATTAGCGTTTAAACGCCCCGCGCATCTTGAAAAAGGCTTCGGCACAGAGTGGCCGCAGCGATGCTCCCGCGCGGTTGTTTCCCAGTGGCGCTGGCGCTCGCGCTCGCCTGCGCGCGCGCATCAGAAGGTTTACGACGACAATAATATTAGTGATTAACGACTCACATTAATTATAGTTTCGGAGTACTTCCTGGGCTTTGAAAAGTGTTTCATTACATTAGTTCAACAATAGCAATGCCGTTTTTTTGTTCTAATCCTTTTTTCGTTGATTATGTATCCTGGTGAAGTGGGATTGGTTCAAACTCGTATTTTCGTGATTATATCATCATAGCTACTTTAAATATCGTGAACTGTAAAACATATTCAGCGAACACGGGTTTAGTTATAAAAAAAGGTAAGAAAGATAGCCCAGGAAGCTCCGAGGCCGCCTTAGTTCCATTTGTATCCGTCCTTCCATCTAGTAAGTAAAGTAGTTAACGCTAACAGCGAGTTTGTGCCCAAGGTCTCGAGACCTTTACAAACTTGAGTAGAGTTACTAACACACGCGTGGTAGATCCTGTGGAGGCGCCAGTGGGCATCTCGGGCGAGGGCGGCGCGGTGGTGACGGGTGAGCTGGGCCGCAGCCTCAACATCCGCTGCCTGGCGTATGGGTTCCCGGCGCCCTCCATCTACTGGTACCGCGGCCGCAGCATGCTGCCCTACAGCAGCGAGCAGTACGAGGCGAGGGGAAACGTGCTGCAGATCCGCCGGTTGTCTCTCGACACGCTCGGGGAATACTCCTGCCAGGCGTACAATGGAGTGGGGAAGGCCGCACTCTGGACTATAGTCGTGCGTGCGTACGAGACGGAGGATGTCCGCTCGCACGAACTGCTCGTGCCGCGCGGTGACGTCACTGTGCCGTCGCGCCCGGAAACGCAAGCGACCACCACCCCAGCGCCGGAGATCGATGTGCCCGTCTACACTGGTAAGATCGCGACTTCGATGTTATATTGAATATTCATTTTGTAAGCCAAACAATATTTAGGATCATTCCTCATCAGCAGCGCCAATCTGTAATTCCTACTCTAAATAGTGTCAAAAGCAGTGTGCTAACGACTGACTATGAGCATCTTACAAAATCTAAATCTAAAGGCTAATAAAGATAAGAACTCGGCCTATTATCACAGACTCTCGTTCTACGATCGTAATTAATTGTTTACAATTATTGAATTATAAAACTTAGGGACGACTTTTAATTTCTCAGTTAAGACTGTCCAGGTTGGTATCTAGTACTGTCCACTGCTGGACAATGGCCAGCCCTAAATTGATATATTTTTGCTGAGATAATGATGATGGTCTAGTACTGTATGATATAGATAAGTTTTATGTGAGGATTTAAAAGTCGCCCTTGGTCTGTTTTGTTTAATGCACTTAATTTTAATTTTACAGCGTTCAGTTTCCATTCAGTATCTACCGTTTTGTGTGTAGTGGTTGTTGAAAGAGTGCATGTCGCATGCTCAGTGTTCTCTGCATGGCTTTTATTAATCTTAAAATTATGTCGGTGAAGGTTATTTGCAGGGCCTTTTTAAGTTGAAGTTATAAAAACACGTGTTCTTTTCTCAATTTATGTTTCTGTATAAATATGTAAGTATTCATTTTATAATATTCTATCAAATAAGTACAAAATTCATAATAATATTAAAATTATATAGGTACTTATTAAAAATCTACATAATATCAGATTTTATATACTTAAAATGATACTATAGTATCTACCCTAATTTATGTATTTGCATTTTGTGGGTTTATGTGTATATTATAAATATGTAGACAACTAGACACCAAATATATTATCAACTTAATTATTACAAATAAATTCTAATTCGTTTTAAATGTACTACGTACATAATTTTCGGCATACAACACCTTAGTATTGAAAATATCATAAAGCCACGTGTACATGTGCAGTGCCGGTTAATACTTCAATCCCGCTTTCGTCGCTGACGGCGGCGGTGGGCGCGGAGCTCAGCATCCCCTGCGAGGTGGAGGGCTACCCGCTGCCCGACGTGTACTGGACCAAGGACGGCGCGCGTCTGCAGCCCGCGCCGCGCCTGCAGCCCACAGGTACATCACACGGAGCTCGGCATCCCCTGCCAGCCTCGTCTACAATGGGTTATAAACCCCCAAAATCTATTTTTGCCGCAGACAGTTATAAAATACTCGTTAAATGTGTGCGTCCCGTTCGGAATTTTCGAGATATTTGCGAAAAACAGATTCATTAGCGCTACCCCAGTAAGGTTACCCCAGCGTAATTTTTTTTTCCTGTGGAAAAAAGTATCCACGAAGATAATTTTAGGGCGCTGTAAATGTGTGTGTTAGTCTTTAATTTGTGCGTCTTCCGAAGTTATTTAAAATTCCGCTGGGGTAACTTTTGGGGGCTTACTGTATCTCGGGAACGGTGAGGCGCACAAATATAGGCGTAACAAAGAATCTGTTTTTTCGCGAATATCTCAGTAGTTAAACCCGAAATCTCAAATTTATGCGTCCAGTGACGCACAAATTTGATATTTCGGGCTCAATTACACGAGATGAGACACTAATTATTCTATATCAAGAATCCAAGAGAGGAGATGTTCGTTTTTGGGTCCTTATTTTATTACAGTTTTGAAGTGATGCTTTTCTGATAGATCTGCCTTCTGAAAAGAAAAAAATATAAAAACGCCCAAACATAATTTAAAAAATATTTAAAAACTTGAAATCTTGGTTTCTTCATCAAGCTTTTTTTATTATTTTTGGGTTCTAATGAAAGTTTCAACTTATATAAACATTCTTTAGAAAAGCGAAGTTGCCAAGGTAAAAAAAGTTTAGGGTTGCCATTTTATGGTTTTTTATTATCTGACCTTTTTATTATATAGTACAATGTTTAAAAATATATTTTTACATGGAAAGGTTTCTTATTTTGTGCTCTTTTCATAAAATATAATTCCATCACTGTAAGAATTAGGGGCCCAGCCTCCATACAAAAATTGAACATCTCCTTTGACAAAATTCCGCGGGGCCACGCCCACACGTTCTTTTGTATTGTATCTGTAGAAAGCCAATAGCCTACAGTGGTAACCCCGACGTGATACCATACCATTGGCGTCCTACATATTCTAATCATCATTGTATGTAATTCCCCTTTTTTAAGTAGGTATAAATGCGTTGCGCATATACCGGGGATATGGGCGACGACCCCAAGTTATGTGGAACTCCTCCTCTTCCTTCGTCCAGCCACTTAGGTAAGCTCGACAAGGGGAGGGGAGGCATCATCATCATCTCAGCCAAAAGACGTCCACTGCTGAAAAAAGGCCTCCCCCAAGGGTATGAGGGGTATTTGCCATAATCGCCACGCTTGGCAGGCGGGTTGGCGATCGCAGTAAGTTGAGAGTTAACCTCAGAGAGATGCTGCTGCCCATCCTCTGGAATGGTCCCTTAGTCGGCTTTTACGACACCCACGGGAAGAGATGGGGTGGTGCAATTCTTTATCCCCGGCACCACACAGGGGAGGCATACCCACTGAAAACCTATCTCTGCCACATTTGGTAGGTTGGCTCATGTATGTAATACCCACGTGTCTGTTGTAGAGGCGCGCCTGACGATATCCGCGCTGACGGTGGAGGACAGCGGCGTGTACGGTTGCCACGCGCGCAACGAGTACGGCTCGCACTCCTCAACCATACAGGTCAACGTGCAAGGTAAATATGGACACAAGTAAATCATTTTTATATAATTATTTCTGGCAAATAGTATCTAAATGTTGATGGAGTTTTATCATATATACCATATTTTTGTGGCAGGTCTATTTATCCCAGTGCACTGCACGGACAATCCGTTCTTCGCTGACTGCCAGCTGATCGTGCGAAGCAAGTTCTGCCACCACCAGTACTACTCCAAGTAAGTTAACTCATTTCAGTTTTAAATTATAATTTTATTTAATCACATTTAATGACTTGTCCTGACTGATTCATCATTGCTGAGCCGAAACCACTGAAGTTATTAGATGAAATTTGGACTAAAGGTTAATTGAGTAACGCAACCAGCCACTAAGAAAGGATTAAGTATACTGAAATCATCCCCTAAAGATGTCAAATAGAGGGTGAAAGTTTGTATGAAAGTCCGTCCGTTTTGAAGTAACATACCTACTTAAAAATTGGTACCTGCTTTTATAAAAATAAATTAAGTACGTACTGCACTTCCTGTTCCTGTTGACGTCCTGCTCTTAGGAATTTTGTGATTTTTCCTTTAAAAGAGTAAAAAGGGATGAAGATTTTTTTGAAGAAATCGTTATTTTTCAAGTAAGAACTATCAAAATGTCTTATTCAAATCGATATTTAGATTATTTAATAAAAATAAAGAATGACGTGTTTTAGCATTTTTCGAAAAACATTTCCTAAAAAGTTGAAATAGGGGAGGAAAGTGTGTACGGAAATCTGTCAATTTTAAATTGTAATCTATGAGTTTCGGTATTTAGTTTGCTAAGAAATGATGAAGTGTTTTAGGATTATCCCACCGATACTTACCTTTACTAAGTTTGGCTTTTATTAAAAACAATCACAAATCGTGTAGCCCACGTGAGCAAAGCAGCGAGCAAAAGCTAGTTTACTATAAAAATAAATTGACATTTGGTTGAACGTCATGAAAAACTATTTTTGTTAGCAACAATGTGCTGGCAATTTCTTGTTTTGAGGTTTTCTTTACTGTAAGATATTCCGATACAGGATGGCAAGTTTTTTGGCAGACGCTGCGCCATTAGTTATGAGCTTATACTCTCAGAATAATAACTAAAGTAATAGAAACCGGACTAAAATAGCAACACAAATTCATCAGTTCGCACTATTCTAACGAATGAACCAATGTGATATGTTGGAAAGAGATCGATTGTCCCTTTTCTTTCGTTATTTCGAATGTGTCACCAGATTTGTGACGTAATTTTTGAGGTAATGTGGTGACTTTATTGACTTTATTATCGATCTAAATAATTGAAAACAACAACATAGTATTTCTTTTGTCACTATATTTATTAAACATAAATTATGTTAATTTGACAATAAATACACAATAATACAACCCAAACCATCAATTGGACTATCAAACAGCATACTCATTGAAAAGCAACCTACTGGCATTAAGTTTTGAAATAACTAACTAATATAGTATATTTAAAAAAAAAAAAATTTTTGTTTGCAACAAAATTTGCGTTAAAAATTATATAAACATTTAGTATATCTAATTATGTATACAGAAACAAGTTAAATCATCATTGGAAAAACAATACGATATTAACTGTAGCAATTACACAAAATTTGTTATTAAAAGCAAATAATTTCGTAAACAATACATTAATTCAAAATTTGATGTGCAAGTGTGTGAAGTCAAAATCGAAAATCCCGATTTTCATAAATTCAATTACAATATCTAAAACCATTTTGTTCCGATATTCCGCTAAGTTCGATATTCGTGATTTCGATATGAAAAAAATGGTCAATATTTTTTACAATGGTCAATATTCATCAAAATACTGTAAAGATTTTCATTTTTTTCCTTAATCGAGATACTCGTTTAATTAGAGTGTTAATCTTGCGAAAGCGCCGTTTGGATATCTTTTCGCATCTTTCAAGTTTTACTTCTAACAATCTTATTCTTCTAATGTTATCAATTTCTGGTTTGGTTATTGTTGCCAACTATGCCAAGGAAAATTATAATTAATAAATTACATGATAACTCTTTTAAAAAAATTCAAAATAAAAATTCAAAATAAAGATTCATTTCATTTTAAGTCATGTCATAAAAAAATAATCTCGTAAAGTAAGAATTTTCGCGGAACATAAAACTGTTGTTAATATAAGATAATAACAGAAGCCGTAATCTGGAATAGTGTTTCGAGCAAATCATACTGATATTTCATCAATTCTACTAACACCCTAGCTTTAATATTTTAGCTATAAAATTCGTACTGTAATAATTATAAAGTATGGTTAAAAATACCCATACCGTTTTTTCTGATCCATTCATAATAATGAACAACGTAGGAACCGCATCTTCTCGAAGTCGTCTCCATTTCGTAACGTCTCCACTTACAAAGGAATCAGAGCTAAAATGCCTTGAGCAGATGCGGTTATGTCGTTTTGGTGTCCAGGTTGGTCTACCAATACGTATAAGCCAATTGTTTTTTTTTCTTTCATCTTTTGGAAATCTGGAAATTAAAAGTATCGAATATCGATATATAAAAAAAGAATGCACATTGTTTACGTCACTAAAGATGACAAAGAATGCCTGAGAGCATTTCTTATTTATCGCTAAAACAGCTTTTAAAATAGACTTTACGACTGGTTTTCGCTAGAAAGTAGTACTACCAAATTTAATTTGTATTTATATTCGCTTAGGAGCTCACATTCTATAAAAAATAAGTTGAAACTTACCGATGGAAAGTCAATAGTTGTTGACTATTTTCTTTCTTGTTTGAATGGGACCTGCAGCCCCTAATTACGCAGGACATTGTGCCGCACACTCCACACACTCACAAATTAACAGTAAATATATGAAATAGCGTCATTTAGCAACATAAATAGTGAAAATTTGGTAAATATTCAAACGGAGTATGACCACTAGTTTGACATTTTCCACAATGATTAAGCGAACAAGACAAATATATCTAAAACGAACTGTCAGCTTTTAAATCAATGTACTTCTGAATTTGGCCGAGGCTTGGCCGGGCAATAGGACTCAGGGACTAAATTTTCTGATGACCGTTTGACATAACAATACAAAAAATAAAAACTAAGTGTCAACCATTTGTCGCAGTCCAACCTCCTTTTCTAGCCATAAGATAGAACGGAACTAAACATAGTTGCACGATTTTTATTTTAGCCATCCTTCTATAGCTTTAGTTATGAGCTTATACTAGCTACCATAGACAATAGAAATTTCAACGTCTTAAAAGAAACATAAAAATATCTTTAAAACAGCAACTACTACACAAATAATTAGACGTTTTTGCGCGTTTTATAGCATCGTATTAAAGAAAAAACTATCGAAACTGGCCTATCATCATGAGCTCAGTTTATGTCCGCACTGCTGGGGCACGAGCCTTTCCTAAGGATGGATAGGGAGAACGGGCCATAAACCACCACGCGGGCCCAGTGCCGATTGATGACTGTTAACGACTGCTAATGCAGCCGAGACCAACGCCTTTACGTGCCCTCGAAGCACGGAGGAGCTCGAGATGATACATTTTTGGTCGCCCATCCGATGACCGGCCCTTGCGAAAGTTGCTTACCCTCAGAACTCGCAGACCAGGCGCGTTAACTTGTGCGCCATCGAGCTCCTCAAAAACAACTGGCCTAAACTTTCATTAATGTCTCCCACCCACAGGTTCTGCTGCAAGTCCTGCGTGGAGGCTGGCCAGCTCAACCCGCAGGAGCTGGGCACGCAGGCGGACCAGGCGTGGAAGAAGAAGTAACCCATCACCCAACCACATCACCAGACACCACTTGAGGACGACACACCACACTGCACCAAATATAACGAGTTCCAAAAGAGGCTGAGATTATCGACTTATTAGAGGAGTCAATAGCAAAAGTTAACGATATTAACTAAGCCATTTTAAATAAAACAATTCAGCATTATAGCTGTATAAGTAAAATAAGCATCGGAATTAGCTGACCTTAATGGAAATTACTTGCGCCTTTTAGATTTTATTATTTAGTTCAGCTGACAAGGTGCTACAGTGTTCAGCGGCTTTTGCTGCTAACTATACCAGCGAATATTCACTCACTCTTAATTTTTTTTTTCTTTTTTTTGCGAAACACCGCTTAAGTGTGTTATAAACTTATAAATAATGAATTTTTGGTTTCCCGAGCATTGGTATTCTTATTTTGATTATCAACTTTTTGCTGTTGACTGTATAATTGTGAAATATAGTGGACCACATTGTCGGTCAGTGACACCTCCGTCGGGAATCGACTTACCAGTTTGATATTATTGCAAGTGCCATAAACTAAATTAGCATAGTCGCCTTTAAAGTATCTTGTTCAAACAAGAAAAACGTGTCGACAATATTCTGATGATGTTTCCTATATCAAACTTAAGTTGTGGCTAAGTTAAATAGCTGTAAACGTACCAATAGATCATACTGTAATGTAGGTAAGAATAACAATACTGTACATAAATAAATAAATACTATTAAAATGTCACTAACTTCCGTCTGTGATGGAAAAATAATAAATCATTTATTAATTATGTCTAGAAACCGAGTAGTCATGAAGATAATAGAAAATAAATTATTTATTGCAAATAAAAATTGTTTAGATGCAATGCATATAGTCGGTGTTAAGGCAAAGTCATTTTAGGCGATTATGGAGTCATAATAATTTGATTAAGTGGATTTTATATTGTGACAATGTAAATAGAGAACAATAAAAGCGTATTAATAAATGAATTGTGTTTATTATTTTGAATTGAAATACTGTACGGATCTACTCGTTGATTTCGTATATTTTAGTCTAAAGTTTATTTATTTAAGATTTATCCAGACTGGAACCGAGATGATATCAAAGTGTTTTAATTTAACATTTGCATTAAGCAATTACTTATTATCAGTAATTTCTCAGTTGAGTTGATACAATTGACCACTCTAGAATCAGAAAAAAATATTATCCGGCCAATACTTGTTTCATGTTCAGTACAGAGGGAAGAATCGTCAATTCCGCAAGAGCGAATGATGAGTGTACGTTACCGCAGCAGAAAAGTAGCTCCAAGTGTATTATGAGTGGAACGTATAATTAGTGCGTAATCTGCTGTGCATGTTCGCCGCATAAAATATTAGGACGTGTTGTCATTTTGGTGGAAAACGAAAAAACGATTCCTGCTGTAGTAACGTTGTTCCAGCAGGAAAATTCAAAACGAATGATCGGAGAGAAAAAAATTGTGCATGGGCAGAGATAAAATATGTGCTTCTTTAGGTTTTCAAGATATTGCATTTCCTGCTGGAGTAACGTTTTGCAGAATCGTGTATCTCTAAACCTATGTGCGCCTGTAGAATAAACATACACGAATAGCTCTTGATTTGTGCGTATTTGTGACAAAATTAAATTTACGAAAATATTCATAAATTTTAAGAAACCGCGCGAATTTTTTTAATCCGCAAAAAAATCACAGCGCTTAAACGAGACAACTTTAAGCTCACTGAAAACTGTATTCGATCCTTCTTGACACATTTATTAACCAAAAAAGTTTCAAAAGTGTACATACATGTGTTATTGAATAATATTACTAAAAGTCAAAACGACGGTGTCATAATAACTTTGACGGCAACATACAAGTCACAAGAGATGTGAACGCCAATTAAAAAAAAAAAAAAAAGTAACCGGCTCAACTCAAGATGTGCGTGTTTAAACCAAAAATTAGTGCGTTTAGTCAAATAACATAGCGAATATTTTCAGCTTGGAATGTTTCGTATATAAATCATCATCATCTCAGCCAAAAGACGTCCACTGCTGGACAAAGGCCTCCCCCAAAGATATGAGGGGTATTTGCCGTAATCGCCACGCTTGGCAGGCGGGTTGGCGATCGCAGTAGGTTGAGGGTAACCTCAGAGAGATGCTGCTGCCCATCCTCTGGAATGCTCCCTTAGTCGGCTTTTACGACACCCACGGGAAGAGATGGGGTGGTACAATTCTTTAACCCCGGCACCACACAGGGACCCACCACACACCACCACCGTATATAAATAGATATAAACAAAAACCAAAACATGTAAACAACGGCTGGTTATCCGACCAAATTCGAATGACTACAAAAAAGCGACGGATTCGTACATATCAATGACCTTCTTTAATGAACGTATTAAACCTAAGTTGTTGTCCGTACTGTCGCGTTCAAACGTTTGTTGGCAACCACTCAGGCGGTCAAGAGGACCACCCACGATGGGCCCCTACCCGGCCACGTCATTCGACACTTAATGGCGGCGTTGTTATTGTTTACAAAAAACGTTATTTATGACTCTGCGTTGGCGCGCGTAGCATTTAAGTGTTGTTTTTATTGAAGCTGATAAGATTACACTACAT
This sequence comes from Eudonia lacustrata, assembly GCA_947562085.1. Taxonomy (NCBI): domain Eukaryota; kingdom Metazoa; phylum Arthropoda; class Insecta; order Lepidoptera; family Crambidae; genus Eudonia; species Eudonia lacustrata. The sequence continues at coordinate 4,978,952 of OX387326.1, read as the reverse complement.
CTGTTATAGTGTTGTTTGGATTAGACGATTCTTATAGTAAATAATCAACATTAAATTTTTTTTTTTACTTTTTTGTCATTTTGCTTCATTAAAATTCTTATTATTATAACAACTACCGTCATTAACATCCGATCATAATATTTTTACAAATACTAAAGATCAGTTAAGAAGTAGGCAAGCTATTTATAAATGTTTATATAATTTTTAACGCAAATTTTGTTGCGAACAAATTACAAAGTTCCTTACACAAAATACAAAATGGGAGTATTATAACCCGCCGCCGCCATTGCCGCCAGCGCTGACGTCACAGACCGATATCGTCGTTGCCGAGGAGAAGCCGTCCGAAGAGAAGTCGTTATGCACCGGCAATAAGGTGCACTTTTCCACGCCGGGTACGATGACTAAACCTAAAACACTAGCGGAGATACTACACACGGCGGCAGATCAACCTACCCAAACATGTCAAATTTCTCCAATAAATATTGATCCTTATAACTAAACGATAAAGTTCAAAATTGATTGTAGAAATTTGACAGCTTTTGGTAGGTTGATCTGCCGCCGTGTGTACATGACAGTTGTGACCGGGAATCAAAGTCAAAAAGTGGGAAGTTTGATGGCGGTTTGAGGATCAACGAAAAAGGCACATAAATTGGTTTGAGACAGTGCAGGGCATAGCATCTACGAATCTTCAGGAGAAATTCAAGGCAGCGTAAGTCTTTAATTAGATCAATGGAATGTATTAGGACATTGTGTCAAACATCGCATTTGATTGCACTGCAAGAAACGTGGCTACTACCGCACGACATCCCACTGCTGGGCACTGTGGACCCGGACTTCGAGTACTTCGAGAAGTCAGCAGTGAATACCAGTGAAGTCATTCACCGAGGAAGGCCTCTTGGAGGTTTAGGTATTTTGTGGCGTAGGAACGTGTTTAGTGCCGTTTCAGTCGTGCCATGTACTTACCAGTGATAGAATCGCGGCCGTAAAAGTTACTAGTAGTTCGGAGTGCTCATTTCTAGTGTTTTCGGTTTAAGTACATGCCGACTGACGAGGTTACGAACTTGGCGGAGTTTACACACTGCTTAAGTGAGATAAGCGCTATTATAGGTAGTTGTGGCACTGAATATAGTTACATTCTTGGTTATGAGAATGCGCACCCGGGTAGGCGTTTTGATATAGAACTTCAAATGTTCTGCACAGATCAGAAATGGACTTGTGTGGACATGGAGCTACTTGGATTGGACTCGGGATCTTATACCTATGTAAGTGACCGTTGTTTACATGTTTTGGTTTTTGTTTATATCTATTTATATACGGTGGTGGTGTGTGGTGGGTCCCTGTGTGGTGCCGGGGTTAAAGAATTGTACCACCCCATCTCTTCCCGTGGGTGTCGTAAAAGCCGACTAAGGGAGCATTCCAGAGGATGGGCAGCAGCATCTCTCTGAGGTTACCCTCAACCTACTGCGATCGCCAACCCGCCTGCCAAGCGTGGCGATTAGGCTAAAAGGATTAAAAAAATAAAAAATAATAATAATATATAAATTACAAAATAACATTAATAAAAACAATGCATAGAACCCTAATTAAAATTACGAACAATAACTTAGTGGTATAGTAATAGTAATTGCAACCTTGCAGACTGCGCGTAAATGAATAATGCTGATTCCGCGTCTTGTTCTGTTTGCTAGCGTCGATAATACTTCTTTATTCTGAACGTAAATGTGTGACATAATACGATAGGTGCGACTTATAACACTCTTGGGAACGTGATTATAAAGCGAATCTTACAGGCTGTCGAGAAATACGACCAGCTCGTGTGATAACGTTCTTATCTGGTCGTGTGCTTACTATCTGCTTTGTCAGTGGTTCTTGATCGGCTTTCAGTACGAACGCTGGTTTGATTCTGTCTATAGAGATTCTTACGCGTTTGTCGCCTTGCAATATTACGAAATTTTTATCACTTTTGTCAATGACTTGATACGGACCATCGTATGGAGGACTAAGACTAGGACGCAAACGATCACATCTCACGTACACATGTGAACATTTTGACAAGTGCGGATGAACGAAAGTATTGTTATTCGAGCTCTCTCTTTTGGGAATAGATATTGCTTTTGTAATATTTTCTCTCAGATTGGTAACGAAATCGTTGAACGTTTCCTGTTGCTCGCAACCAAAAAATTCTCCTGGTAGTTTAATCGTGGCGCCATATACCAATTCGGCGGCACTGAAACCAGTATCTTGACGAAAACAAGCACGAAGTCCCAATAAAACGGTTGGTAACTCTTCCATTCAGTTGGTTGTATTGCCTCTTGCGATCAATGCTGTCTTTAGCGTTCGATGTAAACGTTCTACCATGCCATTCGCCTTGGGATTATATGGAGTAGTTCGTATCTTATGAATACCCATTAGCTTGGCTAATTCTTTGAAAAGGTTTGACTCAAACTGTCTCCCCTGATCGGTTGTGATCATCTCAGGACATCCAAATCGCGATATCCATCCTCCGTAAACGTGACGTGCGACTGATTCGGCTGTAATGTCTTCAACTGGAAAAACTTCGGGCCATGAAGTGCATCGGTCAATCATCGTGATTAAATATCTTTTATTCTGAGATACAGGTAACGGTCCTACAATGTCTAAATGAACGTGAGCAAAACGTTGAGCAGGCATAAACTTTCCGAGTGGCGAATTTGTATGTCTAAGCACCTTTGAGCGTTGACATTGTAAACATGACTCACACCATTTGTTTATATCCGTATTCATGTTAGGCCAAATGAACTTTGTATTAATCATTTTTCTCGATGTATTTTTTCCGGGATGGTTTAAACAATGTATTCCCTCAAATGCGGTCTTTCTGAATTCCTGAGGTAAGAACGGTCTTGTTTTTCCCGTAGAAACGTCGCAATACACCGGTATTCCGTGTTTATTTGATGTGGCCAAAATCATTTTTAATCTCGGGTTTTTAATAAGTTCTTGGAGTTCGGGATCTAACTTTTGTTTAATAGACAACTCTTTGTAATCTATGTTGGACGGTATAGTTATTTCATCAACTGTCCTTGAGAGTGCATCTGCAACTACGTTGTTGTGACCGCTAATGTGACGTATATCGGTAGAGAATTGCGAAATGTATTCCAAGTATCTCACTCTACGTGGTGTGTCATTTAGTGACGGCTTTTTTGAAAATGAATGAACCAACGGTTTATGATCCGTGTAAATAATGAATTGCCGACCTTCTAGTAGTCGTTGAAAATATCGGACTGCTGCGAATATTCCTAATAGCTCCCGGTCGTAGGTTGAATACTTCATCTGAGCTGTAGTAAATGCTTTTGAGTAAAATCCTAGCGGCTTCCAACCTTGTTTACATTTTTGATGGAGCACGGCGCCCATACATTTTAAACTCGCATCAGTCAATAAGGCGAGTTCAGCTGTTGGAGAAGGGTGCGTCAAAATTGCGGCATCCAGAATGTTTTGCTTGCAACTCGCAAATGCCGATTCCGCTTCCTTCGTCCACTGAATAATGGAATTGTCGTTTTTCTTTGTTTGCTTTAAATAGTTGTTGAGAGGAACTTGATGTTGGGCAGCTAAACGTAGGCTTCTTCGATAAAAATTGACCATGCCCAAAAATCTTCTAAGCTCCTTAATGGTTTTAGGTTTAGGAAAATCTTTGATCGCCTGCATTTTCTCACTTGTGAGGCTGATACCCTTGTTTGAAATGTGGTAGCCCAAAAAATCCAATTCTTTCTTCCAAAATTCGCACTTTTCCAAGTTTATTGTAATGCTGTTCTCTTGAAGTCGCTTAAATATAATCTCCAAGTGTTCCTCATGCGTTGATTCTGTAGAACAGATTAGTAAGTCATCTACGTAGGCAAACACGAAGTCTAAGTCGCCAAATATTGAATTCATAAACCTTTGAAATGTCTGTGCAGCATTACATAGACCAAACGGCATTCTGGGAAACTCAAATAGTCCAAATGGAGTAATTATCGCTGTTTTTTCTACGTCTGCAACCTCAATGCAATGAAAAGCTTTTTTGATATCAATTTTGCTAAATAAAGACTTTCCTTGTGCGACGTACGTGAAATCTGTTAACCTTGGCAATGGATATCTGTCTGGAACTGTGGCTTTATTAAGCATGCGATAATCGCCGCACGGTCGCCAGTCGCCATTCTTTTTCTTCACTATATGCAGAGGACTGGCCCAGGAGCTATTGGATGGTCTACATATTCCCATCTCCATCATTGTTTGAAATTCTTTCTTGGCCACCCGGTATTTATCCGGGGGTAGAGGTCGCGCACGAGCATACACTGGAGGGCCTTCCGTTACAATATGATGTTGCACTCCATGCTTTGGTTTGCACTTAAATGCTGTCGGGCGGGTCACGTCTGCGTACTTCTCAATAATCCGCCTAACGCTATCCGGAAGGCGGGAGTTAATAGTAGTGACGCTGCTATATCCTTCCGCTCGAGAAACAGTGGCTGGAGTTGTGTTACTGTGTTAACTGTGTTAGTTTATCAACCAATTTCATGCCATGAATATCTACTAAAAGTTTGTGATGTTCCAAAAAATCTGCGCCCAATATTGACATATTTACGTCTGCGATAATAAAAGTCCAGCGGTAAGGGCGTCGTAACCCTTTGTTGAGCGAAAGCGTCTTTTCACCGTATGTCTTGATAGGGGTGCCATTAGCTGCGTATAAATTATAACTGTCAACTTGCTCGGGCGATTCTTCTGGGCGTGACTGTCGTTGGGCGATTCTTCCAGGCGTGACTTTTGTTGGGGTCACCAATTGTTGCAGGGCTCCGAAGTTAAATAATAACACACTGGTTAATGTATCGGAGTATAATTTCTGACTAGTTTAATAACATAAAAATACAAGTATATATATTAATCTATAAACAAAGAAATTGGCGGGGGAGATTAGTTGATTGTAGAAAGTCACGAAACAGGAACTAATGAGTTTTGCTTAATTTACATAAAATGTCTCTATATTAAATCACGTTATTAATTATCTCTATTAAATATCACGAACATTACGTGCTATGAATATTGTGCTGACGGCACATGTAAATAGACTCGCCCGAAGATCAATACAAAAATGGAAACAAAAATACAAAAAAAAAACACGAGACCTTTATAATCTCGTAATGCACTGAAAGTAAGAAAATTACAAGACTATTTAGATCGCGTAGCGCACAGGTGACTAAATATCGATAAAAACACTAGTGATGGGATTTAAAAAAAACATTTTGTCGAGAATGAATAAATTTTAATGTAAGTAAGTATCATTTGTAGTTGCTTATTTTCCTTGGATTTTGATGATAGAATAATAATATTATCTACATTCTTGTCTGGTTGCATTTCTAATTCCATATTGTTTGATGTAGTGATAGTTGAAATCGACTTTTGGTTAGCTTCTGATGATCTATCAAAGTCCAAATGCTGGGATTACGATGTGCTTCCCAATTTTTACCTTGTCAGTTCGTAAATCAAAACAATCTTGTGCTATATTAGCTGTACGAACTGGCAATCATTCTGCTGAATCATTGAAAATGTTGCTGCTGGTACTAGGTAAGTGAGGGTAGTTTGATAAATGAGAATTGGAATTACTCACATCTTTGTTTCGCTGGCATGGAAGGGGATTTACATTAGTAAGTTCTTGATAAGTGAGTCCAGAACACGGGCTTGTACAAATATTTTCACATGTGCCCTTTGGAACACCTTGAAGCACTTTTCGATAAAGCGATTGTGATTTTGGAAAATGATCATATTTATTCGTCACATCATTATCATCACAATTATTATTGGAGAATGATATGTTCTAAAATTCTACGTGTCCTTTTCCGGTTGTTTTTATCCATGATAGGAAACAAAAACAGTTGCACTCTTTAAAAGTTGACACAACACTAGCTAAATGTAAACAGGCTTCGTACAAAATATTTACGAGATCTAAAGAATCTCGTGTCGCACTAAAGTTTTTTTTTTATTATCTGGTCGCTACGAGACCTATATGATCTCGTACGTTTTTATTGATAAAAATACAACATTTACGATACTTATGAATGGTGGGCTAAGGCATCTCACTCTAACTTAAAAAGAACCTTACGAACATTCATTAGCACAAGCGGGAAAGACATACTATTGCACTTCCGCACTAAATCGAATACTCGTACCTACGAGAACCATTAGATCTCGTAACGCAGTAAACGTGTTAAATCACTAATTTTGAGTATACTGGCGATTAGTGACCCGATGCCACATTTAGCATACTCATACAGTGATAGATTGCTAGCCGATCCCCTTACGTGCGAGCACCTAACAACCCTTGTCCTTTAATCGGCTATTACGAGATGCAAGGGAAGCTATGCAGCAGATAAATATGACATTATTTGTCCCAACTGGACGTTTTTCTGGCTGCGGCGTACCTTTATGACGTCGAGGCGGTCAGTGTCGGTGCGCACCTTATTTATCTATTCCGTGGTGCGGACGAACACGAGGAGGAGTAGAAGAGCGGCAGCGAGGTGGCGAGCGTGGCGGCCTCCTGCGTGAGCCGCTCCATGCACGAAGCTCATGGTAAGGCACCTAGCCTGCTTCCAAACTACAAAAAGTAGTATTTCTTCAAACTGTACAATTTTATACATTTTTCATATTTAAATCGTATCTCAAAGCTCGATGGCAAACGCGGAAAATGATTGATGTTGGTGGTGTCTCAATTCACTCTATAGATAGTTAGCGGCTGGTAACGGTTATTGTTGAAGGTACCTAACAATCAATAACTCCACAGAATCGCACTGGGCCAGCGTGCTGAACTACTCTATTGCTTATTTAAAAGTGAGAAGATCTGGGGGGCGATCATTGAAACTAACCGGTGATTTCGATAATAAAAGTGGACATAAATACTGTACGACACATAATAAGTTTTGCATAATTTACAATTTTATTATTAGAAGTTCGAGAATTTTCGGTGTCAAAAGATTACCAGTGGCTTTAGAGCTTTAGAGCACTCAGAACAGACTGATAATACAGCGTATAATAAATAAGTCACCGGTTCAAAAATCGCCCCTCCCCCCCCCCCCATGAACCCAGCAGTGGGAAGATAACATGCTAATGATAATGACGAGTGCAATCATGAATGTTATATACGAAATGGCATTTTTTTATAATGATTTTTTTTATATTTAACAGGTTCCCTGTCCCATATATCACATGTGATACATAACAATTGATTATCTATTGTTTTAATTTTTGGACAGCGAAACTGTTAATATTGAAACTAATGCGTCACTGGAAAACAACGCAGCAACATTTTCCAAGGGCATTCTGTGCCGTTATCTCTGACATGTTCATATGGGAAATCCACGTTTATAAAATCAAATGTTAACAAGCTAAAAATTTGCTGAATGCATGCAGGCTATCACAATCAGTTGGGTTGACCTATCAACTTTAAAACGCCCCGCGTATCTTAAAAAAGACCTCGGCACAGAGTGGCCGCAGTAATGCTCCCGTGCGGTTGTTTCCCAGTGGTGCTGGCGCTTGCGCTCACCTGCGCGCGCGCATCAAAAGGTTTACGACTACAATTATTAGTGATAAACGGCGCTCATTAATAGTTTCGATATATTTCCTGGGCTTTGAAAAGTGTTCAATATTTTACATTATTATAAATTATTATATTACTATTATTTTATTTTTATTCGTTCAACAATACCAATGCCAGTACTTCTTCTAATTTTTTTTTCGTCCACTATGTTATTGTCAACCCTTTGAAGTGTGGTTGGTTCAAACTCAGTATTTTTGTAATCAAATCATCATAGCCACTTTAAATATCGTGAACGATAAAAGCCAGAACCAAGTCCAGCGAGCACGGGTTTAGTTATAAAAAAAGTAGCCCAGGAAGCTCCAAAGCCGTCTTAGTTCCTTTTGTATCCGTCCTTACATCTAGTTAGTAAAGTAGTTAACGTTAACGAGTTTGTGCACAAGGTCACAAGACCTTTACAAACTCGAGTAGAGCTACTAACACGTGCGTGATGGTAGATCCAGTGGAGGCGCCGGCGGCCATCTCGGGCGAGGACGGCGCGGTGGTGACGGGCGAGCTGGGCCGCAGCCTCAACATCCGCTGCCCGGTGTACGGGTTCCCGGCGCCCTCCATCTACTGGTACCACGACCGCAGCATGCTGCCCTACAGCAGCGAGCAGTACGAGGCGACGGGAAACGTGCTGCAAATCCACCAGTTGTCGGTCGACACGGTCGGGGAGTACTCCTGCCAGGCGTACGATGGAAACTGGAAAGCTGCGCTCTGGACTATAGTCGTGCGTGCACACGAGACGGAGGAAGTCCGCTCGCACGAACCGCTCGTGCCGCGCGGTGACGTCACTGTACCGTCTCGCCCGGAAACGCAAGCGACCACTACCCCAGCGCCGGAGATCGATGTATCCGTCTACACTGGTAAGATCGTGACGACATCGATGTTATATTGAAATTTCATTTTGTAAGTTAAACAATACTTACAATTGTTCCTAATCGCAGCACCTGTCTGTAATTCCCACTCTAATTTGTCTCAAAAGCAGTGTGCTAACGACTGACTAGATGAGCATCTTACGAAATCTAACGTAATCCGTGACGCATCTCCCAAGCCTAATAAAGATAAGAACTCGGCCTAATATCACAGACTCCCGTTTTACGTTATTAATATATTGTTTACAATTATTGAGATATATAAACTTTATACCTAATTCTGTTAAGACTGTCCCGGTTGGTATCTAGTACTGTCCACTGCTGGATAGTGGCCAGCCCCAAATTGATGTCTTTTGGCTGAGATGATGATGTTGGTCTAGTACCGTATGATATAGATAAGTTTTATGTGAGGTTTTAGTCGCCCTTAGTCTGTTTTGTTTAATGCACTTAATTTTAATTTTACAGCGTTTATTTGCATTCAGTATTGTTTTGTGTAGTGGTTGTTGAAAGAGTGCATGACGTATGAACAGTGTTCTTTGCATGGCTTTTATTAATCTTAAAACTTCGGTAAAGGTTATTTGCAGGACCTTGTAGTTGAGTGTTCTTAATTTAGCTCCATTTATGTTTTTATTGGTGTAAAATAAGTCGTCCCATTAGTAGAATAATGTTTTCACACCACCTGCTCGACAATGCCTCATTATATATCATGCAAACCTTACTCAAAGTAAATCATTATAGCCCTTGTCTTTTGCCGGGGTGTAATGTTGTACTGAATTTCATTATAACCCGCCGGGCAGTAATGTGATTCTCACTTCTCTTAGTTCTTATTGTTATGCATTTAAAGTCTAATTTCGTCAAAATCGCGCGGCGCGCGGCTGCTGCAGCTGCTGGTGGCTGACGGCGAGGAGGTGGACGGCGGCGCGCGCCGCGCCTCATTTATTTGAAAATCGAACTTATTCGAAAATCGAGCTGGCCACGCCACGGCAAGCCGAACGAAAAAAAATCAATACTTAAAACAAAAGCCGCGAGTATTTCAAATTAAATTTTTTTTCTTTTTTTTCTTTTTTGTGTTTTTTTTTTACATGTTGTGACTGTCCTTTAAATTTTGTGTTTTTATTTGTGATGGAAAGTGTCCTTTTATGATAGGGCATTTTCCAATATTTATGACGCTGTAAGGGAGAAAAGAGCTGGACACTTGCTGAGTTTCTTGCCGGTTCTTCTCAGTACAAGATCTCCCGCCCAGAGTAGATAGACTTACGAACCGATGGCATAAATGACGTTCATAAGAGCTATTTGTAGCCTAAACTGAATAAATGATTTTGAATTTTGAATTTTTTTAAATTTTGTAGTAAGGGTAAGGCATTGTTTTCATTTTTGTAATCAAATGTATATAAATTTATAGAAGAAATAGAAATATCATTTACTGCCAATACTGTGTACAAATTGTGCAGATGGTAATGCAAAACATAAAAAAAATTAGACACAACAGTATACCCATACCGGGTATGCAACTTAAAAAAAGGAGATTACAAAATCATTAAATAGGTATATGGGAAGGGTAACAATAATATTAAAATGCAAAATAAAATTACTTATAACTATAACTTAACTATATATATTTGGAATCAAAATATTCAGCTAAACTGTAAAAGGAGTTTTTTATCAACCAAGTCTTTAATTTAAATTTAAATGTAGGTAAGTTCAAGGCTTTTATTTCAGAAGGAAGGTGATTAAATATTTTGATACCAAAACCAAAAGCACTTTTGTAGTACATATGGTTGTTAATCCTAGGCACACACAAATCATATTTATATTTATTACGAAGGTTTGTTTGATATGAAGCTTTATTTTTAAAGTACTCACTATTTTGCTTAATAAATAATGAAATTTCCGAAATATATATACAAGTCAAGGTAAGATAACCATTTTCCTTGAAAATATATCTAACAGTTTCTATTGAATATAAATTATACGTAAGCATCTCTTTTGTAAAACAAAAGTTGACTGAACATTTACCGAGTTTCCCCAGAAAATGATACCATAAGTTAGCAGTGGATAAACTTGGCCAAAGTATGCAGCCCTAGCCACATTTAAAGAAGTAGTTTCAGCAAGTATAGAAAGAGCATAGCAGTTTCTGGATATTTTTTTATTTATTTTTACTTCCAATTTATGTGGGCATCAATATTTACTCCAAGACTAGAATGACAAAGTGTATCTTTTATAGAAATACAAGACGATTTGGTAAACTGTGACTTACAAAAACTAAATGTAATAATGTGATTTAAAGTGATATTTGTTTCTGTTAAACTTGACGTTTTGATATGAGCTGATTTCTTCATTAAAAAGCTTTTATGTCGAAAGTAAACTATTTAGTATTATAATAAAATACATTAACATTTGGCAATTTCTAGCAAAAACAGTAGTCATAATCACATGAAATATTGTTCTACCAATTAATATGAAAACATTTTAAAACAATCAAAATAAAAAACAAACCATTCATAACAAATGGTAAATACAATAAATACAGTCTAAGTTGTTAATTTTTTTCCTAATTTTTAAGAGATTTTTATTATCTTAAAACATTTTACGACGCATAATTTCATAAATTTTTCGTCCGCATGTACACATGAAACATTATTCTTCCAAAAACAAATGCAAAGACACTGAAGCATGTGCATATGACATGTTTTTTTTCTAATGAGTTCTTTGAAAGACAATCTTCTTCAACTTACACTAAATAAAAAATGGTTAAAAAAAATACGTAGTAAATCATTCGTATTTTTTATTGACTTATTTTCATATGAATTCAAGTTATGATATTTTTGGGTTTATTGCGTTTAAAAAAATTATAATACTTAGACATAAAAAATAATTATGATCTGAAAATTTATCTCTAAATTGAATAATGCTTATAATACACTGGCCTGCAAAACTAAGTACTACACTTTTAATATATTTTTTTTCTAAACTATAGAAGTTAGAGATTTTTAAATAAAAAACGTTTTGCAGCAATTTTTATCAGCTTTCTTTGAAACTAAAGTAAATTATACATTAGTAACATTTTTCCTTTTTGTTTCGAAAGTATATCTTGTGTACTTAAAAAGTTATTGCAATTTTAAAAGTGTGATACTTAATTTTGCAGGCCAGTGTATTTGCGGCCAGTAAATGTAAATAAAAAATAAAATCTATGTAAATGTAAACCGGTTACTCTGTAAAACTATAAAAGAGGCCTATGTTTAACTGTGGACGTCATATTTGCTGATGATGATAATAATAAAATCTTTTTTAGGTCCAAAGACAAAAGTCGCATCTTTTTGTGATGATACGGATTCATCCCACGATGTTCCTGCTCAGCCTGCTTTTTACAATGTACCTGCGGAAAGCGCTACCCTTATTGAACTACGTCCAGTAGCTCCATTTTAACTCCTTAGAATCTGCATCGAGTTACGAAACTTCGCCTGCCATAACATCTGTATTGAATATTGTTGCTGAGATCTGTATACCCTAAACCTGTGCCTTCACCACCATCTTGTCACACACCCTGATGCAGTTACTTTCGTCCTATACATATAAATAAAAGTTTAGTTGAATCCTATTTGATGTAAGATAGTTGTAAGAAAATAAAATTTATTATATATAAACATTAACCAAGAAGACAGAAAAAAAACAGTGAAAGTATGTAAATAGAAAAAGAATAGGTGTCTTAATCGGGATACACCTAATCATCGACATTTGACTTATAATACATATTCACTTTCTTTAAACTTGGGCACAAATGAACAATAATATTTTTCTACCAAAGTCTTAAAATATTAAACATCCTACGAGTATATGAAATGTACCTCTACCTTTGATCATTAATAATTAAGTAAATGTCAACAACATTAAAAATTCTAATCATCATTGACACAATAAACAACTTTAATATAATACCTAATTTCAAATTATATCACAGTCAATCATCAGCCGACTTAATAGTCGAGTCAATGACACTAATACTTATAATAATGCTATATATCTAGGATTACAGTTACACAATCTTTAAGCAGTCTTTTATATTTATAAAGCTTTTAAAACACGTAAGTATACTAATTTCTTAGTAATAAAAGTTGACTGTAAGGCCCGTAATCAAGGACTCCGCGCAAACATCAATTAACACTTTAGAATAAGCTTGATTTGACCAATTTATTAATTTATATTTAATTGGCCACAAACAATGTTACAAATAGCGGCCTTGAGGGTTAAGCCTCTGAATACGGGCCAGAGATAATTTTAATTACTAAGAAATTACTATACTAACGTGTTTTGAAAGCCTCATAAAAATAAAAGACGGCTTATATACTGGCCCGCAAAAATAAGTACTACACTTTTAATATTTATTTATTTTCTAACCTATAGAATTTAGAGATTTTTAAATAAAAAACGTTTTGCAGCAATTTTTATCAGCTTTCTTTAAAACTAAAGTAAATTATACATTAGTAACATTTTCCTTTTTGTTTCGAAAGTATATCTTGTGTACTTAAAAAGTTATTGCAATTTTAAAAGTGTGATACTTAATTTTGCAGGCCAGTGTAGTTTGTGTAACTGTAAGCCTAGGCTATATTAGTTAACAAAATTATAAGTGTTGGTGTCATTGACTAGACTATTAAGTTGGCTGATGATTGACTGTGATTTAATCTGTTATCAGGTATTCTATTAAAGTTGTTTATTGTGTCAATGATATTGTCCGGGTCTTACCCGTGGTACTACCGATGGTCCTACTAGTAGTACCACGGATAATTAAGTGTCATTATTTCATTAGAATGTTTAATGTTGTTGACATTTACATAATCAATAATGATCAAAGGTAGAGGTACATACATACATACATACAATATTTTTTGACTCCGGTAGTAAAATATAATTCTAATCTATAAAGTTAGCTACATTCAACGATGGATCGGAATAGTGCAGACATCTGTTTTTGTGACGAGGCTTAAGAAATATTTATTTATTTTAATATTTGTAGTATTCCTAACCATGATAATCACTGACAATAATTATTCTTTGAAACATATATTTTTGTACTGATTTTATTAATGAAAATCATAAGAAAAACCTTATGACTTTTATTTATTAATTTGATTTTTATTTTAAGTATTTTATTTTATTATTATTTGGTACCGTCACACCTTATAGCATTAAGTGATAGTTAAATATTATTCACATAATTCATAAAACTACATACATGTAAAACATTACGATGATCCTGGCTTTTGCGTAGAATATTGTTACATATACATATGCAGCGTGGTTGCTTTTGTTCATTTGCAACAACCATTGAGTGACTCTTATTTGTAATATAATGTTTCATTTACACATAGGACCCTATATCTTTTTTCAGGTGTGTTGTTTAACATAAACAATGATAACGCATAAAACGGTTTTGTCTTCCTTGCATACTGTCAAAATTTTAAACGGCTAGTGCATGTCATAGCCGAGTTATGAACAAATATCCGCGCACAAAACTTCATCGCGCTCTCCTGAAAAGTTGACTTCTTGCAGATGTGATATTATTCTACTAATGGGACGAAGTATTCGTTTTATTATAATCACCACAAAACTTTTTGGTGATAGAATATAACAATTTTCAAAATAAGTTAAAAATTCATAATAATATTATAATTAATTAGTAAAAGGTTTCATAGCTTCTTTATTCATACCCGCCGACGTTTCGACTTAGTTACAACGGCCGTGGTCACGGGCTGACTGCTGTCGCGATGTTGTGCCTCCGTTTGCGCGGCAGTCTTCATCCACCGTCATATTATTTTCCCAACTACCGCCACACACAACACTAACGGTGTCCCTATTACGTATACAAGCCTTATTCTGGTTGTTTACCGACTGCGTAGAAAAACGAGGTTGTCTTTTTGCAAACACTGAAATTATTAGGGTGCTTCTTTAATTCAATCGCTTCACGCTCTACTCTTGAAAAAGTGGGGATTTGTAGGGAGGACTTGCGTACTATAAAATTCAATCCAGTGATTTGTGCCTCATTCAAGTAGATGTTCTGCAATCGCTGATTTATTAGACTGCCAGTTCTTTGCAGCTGTGTGCGATATGTTCTTTGACCCGCTCAATTATATAGTCCGCTTTGTTTGGCCTAAGTAGGAACTACCACAGCTGCAGTCTATCTTGTATACGCCTGGTGTTTGAAGTGGCAAGACATCCTTCGGAGTGCCCACAGTATTGTTCATCTTTATGCCAGGCGAAATATCGGCGGTATGGAGTATTCACGCAATATGTGGCCGATCTTTGTTGACATGGATTAAATGGAAACGCAGATTCAGAATTTTGCCGATCAGCGCTCAGTGCAATAATTCTTAATCTCTGCTACTACAGCAACATATGTCACACTCCCCGCCTCCCGAGGAAAACCGGGAAGCTACCAACTTAATCTAGTACATAATCAAACAAGTGTTGGGGCAACCTCCTCACTCGGCTAGGTCGTACGTCAGTATCGTCGTTAGCGTCGTCTAGTCCAGTTGTCATTCAAGTCGTCTCCCGAACGGTTGAGTCTCTGTATCGCAGCTCTAAAGAGAACAGTCGTTGTATGGGTCTGACTCTCTTCCCTGCTGATGTCCGCACTTGCGCCACTCGCCTGAGTAAATGTCTTTGTTAAAACTACTTGGTTTTGACAATGAGAACACCTGGCCACAGTGTTCTTAATTTAAAATATGGATATGTTATGACACCCTAAATGTGTCAAACTCTCTGGTTAATGTATCCTATGTGAATACATGTAATATTTCCAAGTTACTCGTTTTACTTGCTAAATCCACACTAAACCAAGTGTCTTCAACGACTGCCAGTGACCACGTCACACGCTTGCCTTCAGTTTTCAGCAAAATAAATTATCTTCAATTTGAAGTGCCACTTAAATTGATCGCGTTTTTTGAATAAGTGCGCTGATGTATTCATCCCTTAACCGTTTCCGCAGATATTCCCGTAGGTTTTGACAGTAACGATGTCTTCTGTTTAAAATCTTACCATCGACCTAATCCAGGTCCGTTGTACGGTGGGACTACAATGGTTGAATGAACATAGAAGGAGTCATCGGTTGTATCTCTTTTTGACCACCTACGTATGTGAGGGGCCTGCTATTAATGACTGTTTCGCAGTCGCAGAGGACCGTCTCCAACTCGACTAGGGTGAGAGAGGCTTTACCTAATACTCGGCGCATGATTTGCTTTAGAAATCCGATCAATTTCTCATAGAACCCTCCCCACCACGGAGCAGCTGGAGGCAGGAAGTTCCACTTTATTCTTGTATAAGAAGAGAATCGTTGAATTTCATCTCAATCGAGGGTTTGAAGCGCATTGTCCAGGCCTCGAATGTTATCAGCATTATCGCTAAATAATTTTTCTATTCTGCCTCGTAACCTGATCATGTTCAGGAGGTACTCAAGAAAAACGGATATCGAGTCTATGGAAAACGGAAACAGCCCACAAAAAGTTGCAAGCATCCCGTAGTTAGCAGGCAACCAGCCTACATGCCTTATGTCAAAGGAGTGACGGACAAGATCGGCCATATATTGCGTGAATACTCCATACCGACGATATTTACTCCTGGCATAAAGGTAAACAACACCGTGGGCACTCCGAAAGATGTCTTGCCACTTCAAACACCAGGCGTATACCAGATAGACTGCAGCTGTGGTAGTTTCTACATAGGCCAAACCATGGAGTAGATACTGTTCTGTGGGCCAAACAAAGCGGACTATACATGCGAGCGAGTCAAAGAACATATCGCAGCTGTAAAGAACAGGCAGTTTAATAAATCAGCGATTGCAGAACATCTACTTGAACAAGGCACAAATCACTGGATTTAATTTTACCATACGCAAGTCCTCTCCACAGATCGTCACTTTTATTCAAGAGTAGTGCGTGAGGCAATTGAAATAAAGAAGCACCCCAATAATTTCAATCAGGAAGACGGCCACAAACTATCTTCAGTGTTTGCGAAAACACAACCTCATTTTTCTTCGCAGCCGGTAAACAACCAGAATAAGGCTAGTGTTCGTAATAGGGACACCGTTCGTTAACGTGTTGTGTGTGGCGGTAGTTCGGAAAATAATGTGGCGGTGGATGAAGACTGCCGCGCAAACAGAGGCGCAATATCGCGTCAGCAGTCAGCCCGTGATCACGGCCGTTGTAAACTTGGTCGAAACGTCGGATTTTATTGATTAGTTTGCGTTAATCCCCGTTTAAATTTCTTTGTTTACAATATTATAATTATAAACATTACTATAAATTACCATCTTATCATTTTTTTTATATTTTTATATCCTACATGTTTAAAGTTTTACTATATTATCCTAATAAAAGTTCTAGCATAACGTGGTATATTGAAAAAGATAGAAATTTTGCAGAAAAAATGGGAATTTGAAAATCAAAATAAAAATTTACTTTTATTATTTTTGAATTTTGCAAGAATTCACAATGCTTGACTTTTTATCACCGTCCAAACTTTCTGAGGTGACGACTCCAGTGATACATACGAACGTTTACGCCGCACACTAGCGCCACTAATGAAAAAAAAAACATTATCTAGTAATTAGAGATAGAAAATCAAATTATGCTCAACAAACTATTTGAATGAAGTAATTTAGCATTTTTACGTCACCTAATTAACACCTCACATGTTATGGTTTAGTTAAATAAGACGTTACGGCCATTTTTAACTATAACGCCTATTTTGCCATAATTTGATTTTCTATCTCTAATTACTAGATCTGTTGTTTTTTTCATTGGCGGCGCTAGTGTGCGGCGTAAAAGCCCTTAACTCGAAAATAAAATTCAGCTGTTCCATACATTTTGGTCGAATGAATATTGACGTTTTGTGTGGAACAGCTGAATTTTATTTTCGAGTTAGGGAGTTGGACCAATAGTAAAAGTTGATCGTTTGTATCACGGGAGTCATCTCAAAAGGTTTGGACGTTGATAAAAAAGTGACCCTGTATAGTTGCAAAATAAAAAATCTTTTATATTAAGTAAGTAGCAAGCTTCAAACAACGAAAAGCACAACTTATTTGTAAATCTACACCCAGCATCAAGAAAAATAGGAAGAGTTTAAATGTAACAAAGTTAGATTTCTCTCATACTGAAGAAATAGGTTTTCCTGAATTCTGAAAACAGAGTAGTCCCAAAAGAAAGATGTAATAATAATTAAATGTCAAAGTCCAGCAGAATGTCTCTTTGTTTGTCTAAGAACCAAAATAAATTAAAGGATACAGGAAAATAAATTAAAAGACAGCATAAAAGTAAAACAAGGAATACAATCCTTTTTTATTAGAGTGATCATTAACATATAATTTTACGCAAATATTGTTGCGAACAATTAACAATATGAAAAAAAACAAAGTGTTGAAAGAAATCCACGTCATGTCATGTCATGGCATGTCATGGGGTGCGGGTTCGAGTCCCGCTCGTGGATTTTTAGTAATAAAACATATGTATAGTACTTATCTTAAAACCTATTTAGTCATATATCTTGACATGTAAATTAATGTAACATTGCAATCTGTTTAAATAAAAATGAATCGCTAAATGTGTTGATAATCACAAAACTCGAAAACGGCTGAACCGATTTGGCTGATTTCATTTTTGTTGTGTTTGATGAAGTCTGAGGAAGGTTCCTATGGAGAGAGAAAACGGAAAAATTACGAGGAAAATGGTAAAAACAACAATTTTCTTTTCCCATACAAACCACTCTGTCACCAGATGTCAAATATTTAACGTCAATTAAAACAAAACAAAGGCGTGTAAGGATTATCTTTGGTATGCCTTCAAGTTGATTAGAGGTCAGATTTATTTATTTACGTGCCAAGTAATCAAACAAAAAACATCGTGTACCTACCATAAGGCATTACAATAAAAATATCATCACATTAGATATTACTAAAGTCTTTCAGGCCAATAACTTTTGACAGAACGAAATCTCGGGCAGTTATTAACATAAAAAATCAATGTAACATTCTTTCAGAGAAATAGGGTAGAACAAGGTCTGCCGGGACAGCTAATGCTAAATGAAAATAAATTAAACAATATTTTTATGTTTGGAGGCTAACAGAGTGTTATAATCGCTTCTTAGCTAATTCAATCAAGAAAGAATTCTCAATATGAAAAGTGTAAAGTAATGTCATTTATTAAACCAAATGCTCACTGTGATGAGTTAAAAGCCGCGGATGCCACCTCTAAAGATATAAATATCGTTAGTATTGGAGAAATTAAAAAAAATCTAGCGAAAATTTGCTCTAAAGTAGGATGTAACTTAATGAAATCAAATCCAGAACCAATAGTTGGCATAAAGAATAAGAATAATAAGAATAAATATATTTTCTGTATAATACTTAGTCTGGATATACATCAAACTTATAAAATATCGTTAATTTACATTATAATGAGATATAACTAAAACGTACTTAATATGTACATACCTACTGCTGATATTGTAAAGTTTTAATATAAAGTTAGTAGTGTAAAATACTCTAAATGCCTCAACTATGTATACTATACGGGTTAGGCACTTATTATAATATTAATGCCATAATTTAAGCAAAATTTGGTTTAGAAACATTACCTACATAAACATTATTATTATAGCAGAGTAGTATTGAATGATTTACTAGTCACGTCTGTTACTACTGCGGAGCGTGCGCGCCTGCTGGCTGTGGGCAAGTGGGAGTCGGGTCTTTGGCTTCATGCACTACCGTCGTCGAACTTAGGTACTTTGTTCGACGACACTACTTTCCGCCTCGCTGCTTCCCTGCGTCTAGGAGCTCCTTGTTGTTCTCCCCATCGCTGTCACTGTGGCGAAGTTGTCAACGGCCTCGGATACCACGGCCTGTCTTGCAGCCGTAGTGCGGGCCGCTTAGCCCGGCACGCGAATATTATTGACATCATCCGACGTGCTCTTGTCACCGTCGGCGTTCCAGCTGTATTAGAACCCAATGGCTTGGCACGTGACGATGGCAAGAGACCGGACGGCATGTCTTTATTTCCATGGAAGGTGGGTAGGCCTCTAGTGTGGGATGCAACTTGTGTCGATACTCTTGCGCCATCCCATCTTCCTAGCACAGCGTGCTGTGCTAGTGCTGCTGCTGCGGCTGCAGAAAACCTCAAGCGGCGAAAGTATAATAACCTTATCGGCAATTATATTTTCGAGCCGTTTGGGGTTGAAACCCTCGGGCCGTGGAGTCCGAGTGCTCATGCTTTGTATAATGACATCTCCAAACGGCTGGTTGACTCTTCCCATGACCCAAAGGCTGGCTTTTACCTTGGCCAGAGGCTAAGCCTTGCCATACAACGAGGCAATGCCGCCAGCCTCTTGGGTACATTACCAGTCGACAGTGACGCGGAGGAATTTTTTGACGCTATATTTTAATTTAGTAATAGTTTTAGTTAAGTTTATTTTATTTATTCCACATTGTAATTGAATTGATTTCTGAATAAATGTCTTACTGTCTATCATAAACATTCAATTCTAAACATTGTGGTTGGTCATAACTTGATAACTTAACGTGTCATTTTTTTAGCAATCACTATTTGATTAGTAGTAAGTTGATAACTCGACCTGTAAGCTTTAGGCTTATTCGTTTTGGTTGCCATAAAATGATAACTAAACATATCAAATTTTTATTCTTTGACACAAATCATTATTAATTGAATAACTCAAGATATCAGTTTACTGTGTCACATCTACTTTTGTATTTATATTGACAAATCGAAACATCAATATCTTTACTTTAAGTAATGTAAATCCTTAATTGAACATGTCGATTTGTCAAATAATTATTGCTAATTGTGTTGAAAATCGTACATATCAAATAACTAACTACCAAGCGCCATAACTTTAAAATTATCGTAGATTCAGGGCTGAAAATTTTATACAAACAATTTTATGCGTAGAAAGAGAAAAACGCAATAAAAAAAATCATGTAACTCGAGTTATCAACATATTCACGCGCACCACGGATATATTCAAAGTCGTCGGTGATCGCTTCCAGTATTAAATCTATTAATCACTGAAACATCTTTAAATATACGAGTATACCTCCTGTCCGTCATGATGAAGTCAATCTCATTTTTTGTCCAACCGTCGGAGCTCAGTTATTTGTCCACTTCCTATGAAGATTTTTCTGAAAGAAAGAGTTCATTAGATACAGCCTCTGGGATTCCAGGAAGTTGACTAGCATTTGCCCCCGTTGGTTCTTGTTACCGAAGTCGTGCGATCCAATCATTGATTCATCGCGATCTTGTGCTCCTACTTTGGCGTTGAAGTCCCCCATAACAACTGCAAAGTGGTCTTGGTGGTGTTATGAATGACCTTAGAGATGTCTTCGTAGACGGCCTTAACTCATCATCAGAGTGTCAGTGTGTCGACGCGGGAGCATAGACTTGGACTATTTTCAGAGAGTATCTCTTCGTTAGCCTCAAGATGACGTATGCAACCAGTATAGACACATTGCTGACTTCCATCACGTTGTTAGCTACTAAACACTTTGTTGGTCAACAAACCAACGCCACCTTGTGACGTCTATCGCCCTCTCGATAGTAAAGCAGGTGGCCTGATTCTAGAATCCCTAGGGTATTCATATCCTCGCTGTCTTTGGACCTCAGATAACCCTAGAACTAGCCAATTTATGTGACATAGCTCTGACTCGAGCTCAGCGAGATCGACGTCTTTCTTCAACGTCCGAGAGTCGACACAATCGGTATAGTTCTATGACATCTGCATTAGATTAATAACTACATTGAAGTTGTATTTTAGAAATCTGTGATGTAAACAGCGGTTCTCCAATGATATATGAAAATCGGACAAAGTTCTTTAATATATCTTACCAGCAATTGTTATAAAATGACTCGCTGTCAAAATCTATATCCGTCCGTTCGTGGTTCGTAATCTTTTTTTAAGAGTTAGTGGTTAAACGCTGCGCGACTTTGAAAAGGCCTGATGATATGTTACCTACTTTTATATGTTCGGCTCAAAGCTTACCTTTTAAATAAATAAATAAGGCTTCGGAACAGAGTGGCCGCAGCGATTGTTTCCCAGTGGCGCTGAAACCGCGCTCATCTGCGCGCGCATCAGATGGTTTACAACGACAATTATTAATGATTAACGAATAATAATTAGAATAGTAAATAGTTTCGGTGTACTTCCTGGGCTTTGAAAAGTGTTCTGTTACATTCTTTCAAATATAGCAATGCCGTTTTTCTTTTAATCCTTTTTTCGTTGATTATGTTATTGTCAAACCTGTGAAGTGGGGTTGGTTGAAACTCAGTATTTTCGTGATCAAATCATAATGGCAGGCTACTTTGAATATCATGAACTGTAAAATATATCCAGCGAACACGGGTTTAGTTAAAAAAATGCTAAGAAAGATAGCCCAGGAAGCTCCGAGGCCGTCTTAATTCCATTTGTATCCGTCCCTTCCATATAGTAAATAAAGTAGTAAACGATAACTCGAGTAGAGTTACTAACAAACGCGTGGTAGATCCTGTGGAGGCGCCCGCCGGCGGGCATCTCGGGCGAGGGCGGCGCGGTGGTTCACCGAACGGCACAAAAACAAGGCAACATCGGAAGTCTAAGTAACTATGCAAAATATTTTGCACATTACACATATAAGTATCCAATTTTTACTTAAAATCTGTAATAATGATTCATTTTTTTAATGTTTCCTATCACATTCCATTATTAATTTTATTTTAAAATTTTATTTTAAACAAATAATTTAAACGGGGATTAACGCAACCTAACTAAACTAACTATGGAACGCGAAAGTTTAGAAATGTATTTTTATTTTGTTAATCATCCATATTTTAAAAATATTTATAATTTTTAGTTACACTGTCTTCTGAAGGATCTGGCTTTGACAGTACCGACCCTACGTTCTCGACAAATGAAGACTGGTCCATAGCGGAAACGGGCTCCACACCCGAGATCTTTGAAACTACTACAGAAATTGATACAAGCGAGAGGAGTTCCACCGGGAGTGACTCTACTAAAAGTGGCTTCATTAAAACTGACTCCACTGATCTTTCTAACACAACAGAAGCTACATTAGTGAATGCTTCTACCGTATCAACTGAGGAAAGCGTTACTGATTCAAGCACTAAAACAAAAGAGAGCTCTGAATTATCCAATTACACCAATGAAACTGTTTCTACAGGCACTACAGAGTCGGGGGCCACAGAATCTAAAAAAACAACAGAATTAGGTACTACTGAGTCAGGCCAAACATCTGAATCTGGTTCCACTGATGAGTCTACTGTGACAGGAGTCACGGATTCTACAGACATAACGGACAGCGCCGTATCTGGAACCACTGTATTGGGCACCACAGACTCTTCTAACTCAACAGAATCGTCCAATTACACTGATGAATCAACAGGCAGCTCTGAAACTGATTATACAGATATTTCAACTACTGAAACGTCACATTCTACAGAAGAAACATCTAAATCGAGCTCCACTGAATCTTTAGTTACCGATGAAATTACAGAGACCGAATCAACTACACCAGAGGGCTCAACTAAAGAAAGTTCATCTGGATCAAGTGATTCTTCTGAACCTACAGAATCCTCCACAGTAGTTGGTTCCACAGACATTGGAAATAAAACCTCAACGGCTTCCGAATCAACTGATGTGACAACTGAATCTGGGTCTACTGGATCTTTTGATGCTATAACAGAATTGAGCTCCACAAGCGAAGCGGGTAGTACTATATCCAACTCAACTGACGACACCACGAAATCAGGATCGACCGAGTCGGCGCAGACCGAATCGTCTGGATCTACCGATGAAACTACTGAAACTGGTTATACAGAAGTTTCTGGATCTACTGAAACGATTGAATCCGGCTCCACTGAGTCCACGGAATCTGATGCATTTGATTTCACTAGTGAATCAGGATCGACAGAACCATTTGAATCTACTGGTAAATAAATGTTTTAATAATTCCATGCATTAATAAGTAAACAAGTTATTCAATTAACTAATTAAATTAGTTGTCGATAAACATTCAACCTAATCCTACATCGAATTTTGTTTTGTCAATTGTTGCTCGAAATGTAACGTTGATTTTAATAATAATAACATAATATATTTTAATAGGATTTACAACTGAGAGTGGAACCGAGGAAACAGGTTCAACTACAACTGGAAGCACCGAAGCGACAGAAGAAACTGAACCGACAGTCACGGAAGAGACAGGATCTACTGGCATCGATGAATATGATTCCACCGAAGCACAGTGCGGTAAGAAAGCATTTTTGTGTCATGTACTTTTTATTCGTGAAACTGTTAGTGTACATCATTCTAAGCACTGCAGTCCCAACCAACGTTCTAATAGATACCCGTTTTATATTACTTTTATTTATAAACTATGCTCATCAACAACGCCAAAGAAGGCTGAAGGCAAGGCGGAAAGTTGTGCAGATTCCGATTTTGGATGCTGCTTCGATAACAGAACTGCGTCACCAGGACCCGAGGGTCAGGGCTGCCCCTGCAACGTCACCGAGTTCGGCTGCTGTCCTGACGGCGTGTCTACAGGTATTATTTCGAGGTTCGGTCAGGAAAACTACTTACAGCTTGATATTGTCATCCTCTATATAAATAAACATCTAAATCCCATTACGAGTAATATAATATTATCTTGATCGGTACTTTTATAATTCGTGTCACATTAGCTATTTACTTTTAAACTAGGTATTAAGATTTTAAAACACCACTCTTAAAGTGACTTTCGAGATGTGACAGTGAAAATAACCGTTTTCTGTAAGGAATCCTCAGTGACGGCGCATCGCCCAAGTGGAGATCGTGGCACAGAATAAATAATAGTACCAGAAGGTGCACTCCGCAAAGTCATTTAAATAAATAGCGACTCTTGCTAAGACACAACAAAGTGCAAATCAGGTCGCACACTGCTCCCTTACCTACAGTTATATTCACCTAGAAGTTGCCTTTCTTTCTATCGCGTAGCTCTTATCTTTTCTAACGACTTCAGGGTTGTCTTCTTTTAAATAATAATTAATCTGAATACTTAATTTATTACAAGTTATTGTGTTTATAATGTGTATTGTATTGTAATTGTATTGTATATGTTGACTTTGAGGCTGCCTTTATGCCGCCTTACCGTTGCGTTGCCGTTAAAAAAGATATTTTCGTAGGTAGTTCAACTGTTGTTTTCAAGATAAATACATAATATGTATTTACCTTGACAAAAACAGTTGAACTACCAACGAAAATATCTTTGTACTGTAATGTACAACTACCAAAACAGAAATAGGTACACCAACCAACCTGCCTATAAGTACTTATCAAAGCTAAACTTGATCTTGTAAACAGAACTTGTTAGTAAGTTACCTACATATCAAACTAGCTATAATAAGTAATATAATATTTAATTGTCTAGCTAGGCCCCTAGGTACGTAAATATGCGGGAGGCATAAAGATAACAAAAGTCAACTTTTGGTTTTGGTAGTTACGTAGGAACTAGCAGGAAGGTACCTATCCTAAAGTAAAGATACTAGATAGGTAGGTACCTACTTAGTTGTTTATTCTTAGTACCTACTTGTCCTATTTAGTAATTTAGTAAACAGTTTCGTAAGTAGGTAAGTAAGTAGGTACCTACCAAATTATTATTTCAATAAGTAAATAGTTGGGTGAAGATTATTTAGCAAATAAGACAAGTACCTAAGAATAAACGGACCACTAAATACATACCTACCTATAAGCACAGAATAAATAACTTCAAATCTTTCTGTTTATTTCGACAGCCTTCCACACAACAATTATTACTGTTGCGTTTCACCATTATTACGGAGCTTGTAGATTTACTGATATCAAAGAGGTAGTTTTTTTTAAATAAATCGAAATTGCGATCCACTTCAAACTATGCCTGTGCGTGTGCTCGAAAGCGCGCTGGGGCCCTAACTGATTTACAACTTCAAGTTGTCGCGCGCTGTAGGTGCTTATCGCGGTAGGTATGACGGAGTGCAAGATGCCTGACCGTGGTGCGCAGAAAAAACACTCGACAAGTATACCAACTTGTCCGGAATGAGAGCAGGCGTCCCACTAAGGAATAACCTGCGTACTCATATACTCCGAAATCCGTTTGCGCGATGCGCCGGCACTTAAGATTCGAGCTCATAGTTTACCTGATACAGCGCCTATCCCTAACAAATTGGTTTAGTCACCTGATATTTATGTAATTTTCCAGCTACTGGGCCTCAAATGGAGAGCTGCGTGATGTCCTGCAACTCGTCAGCGTACGGCTGCTGCCCCGATGGGAAGACCCCCGCCCACGGCTACGATAACGAGGGCTGCTGCCTTCTGTACGCCTTCGAGTGCTGCCCTGACAACTTCAAACCTGCCGATGGACCACATCTTGAAAGTAAGCAGGATTCAATATATGTAATAATTTTTTGAAATGGTAGTAGGTATATGGCTTTACAGCGTAATTGGATCAAAGGGGCAGCGTGAAAGTTAAGTTAAGGTTCCTTAAGCTGACGCGATCGAACATCCTTCTAGAACCTCCGTAGCCGTGTGGCTTGCACTTCAGACTTTGGGCGGCGCTAACTCTGAGGTCCCGGGTTCGATTCCCGGTCGGGTCAATGCCAAAAACGAACTTTTCGATTTTGTGTTGGGTCTGGGTGGTTGTGGTACCGTCGTTGTTTCTGATTTCCATAAAACGAGTACTTTAGCTACTTACCTGGGATCAGAACAATATAGGTATGTGATGTTGTCCAATATCTAATATAGAAGGGATGGCATCCGTCTCCTACAAGATTTTATGTCGCCACAAGATCAATGTTTGTAGTATTGTTGTGTTCCGGCAGCTAGAGATAAGTACCTTAGTAGTTGAGGACTCCGGGTGAAGTGCGCTGCCGCTTTCGGCCTCCTCATCACTTAACATCAGGTGAGATGAGAGCCAAGTGCCCCGTAAGATATAAAAAAATCGAGGGTTTCACACAGTTTTTTTATTTGGGTTAAAGACTAGAAAACAAACCAGCAAACATACCACATAGATACAATGTAATAGAGAGGGCAAGATGGTTGAAGTTTTATATTTGATCGGTGATCTGACGTCTTCTGGAGAGAAAACTGCGTGAGTCTATGTAAGCAAGCAGTATGGATGTTCTCTGATGGTTAATCACTATATAATTGACAGGCTGCGGTTGCCAGTACGCCCACTTCGGCTGCTGCCCCGACAACGCGACCATCGCGCGCGGGCCCGCCTACGAGGGCTGCGGCTGCGAGATCACACAGCACGGATGCTGCCCTGACAGGTAAACAAAGAAACCGTCCCTCATTTGTTATGCGTTGCATATCGTTATGCTATCTGCTATCGTTACGCTATCTATTGTTACGTTAGCATCACAGAGGCTATATGGCCTGTGGTTAGCCCGCACGTTGACTGTCTTGCCCCTCGCTATAGCAGAAGTGAAGTGAATTTGCTACGATTTAGCTTGTCTTTCAAATAGTTCCTAGTATGAATCTCGCGTTATACCGCACCGTTAACCTTTTGAGCGCCAATACCTACAAAACGCAATGTGTCCTCCAGCGCCAAGCTATAAATGTAAAATGTATAGTAAAATGACTACATTTTGCACAGATATTATTATTAGATATCATATCATTACTCATCACTAGATGAGGGTTTTTATTTTATCGATAAATGTTATTTACATATATTTCTTTCCATAAATATACAGATAAATAAAATAATGACGTATTTCGAAATGCTGTTTTATTTTACAATAGCGTTTATAAGAAAAAGCAAAATACACTATAGATAATGACAAAACAAAAACATAAATAGTTTAGCCATAATGAATTGAGAACATCCTTATGGCCTTATGACGTCATCCCGTTGTCTTCATATAAAGACCGTGGCGCCCCTAGCACGTAAAATGAGCGTAAAATATTGTTTTTATTAGGGATGTCTATGGTCTCGACGTACTATCAATTTCATCGGATTCAGCATCCGATTCCACATCTTGTAGAATTCGTATTAGTTCTTCGGAACTTAATTCGTTAACTTCACTATTTTTTTATTTACACTATTACAAATGAGGAAACAATAACAAACACCATCCACACTCCAATACAATACAAAACAAAATATTATCAATACTAAACATGGTATTTTTTTTGTAATTACCTAAAATAATAATGAATAATAAAAAAGAAATATATATACTTATATATATATTCTAACAGAATTATTATGAATCATTCATATATATACATATAATATACAGGGTGTGTGGGAGGTCGGTGCAAGGCCTTAAGGGGATGTTAGTATGGACCATCTAGAACATTTTAGGCCACACATGTCTTAGACCAAGTCTGTTATTATTATTATTTTTTGTTGACCTGCGATTTTAGTGCCAAGAATACAAAATTTGCTAATTAATTGCTAACAACATTCAGTTTAAGTTAAAATGTCTATTTTTTACAATTTATTTTATTAGTGTTACGTGTCTCTAATCGTATCGAAGCATTTTTGAAGCACCATTGTAACCAAAAAATAAAGTTACAGGTCATTCAAAAGTGACAGAAAGTTTGGAAAAATTAATTTTCGACTTTAATAGTCAATTTAAAAAATAAAGAAAATAGCTGCAGATGTTCAAATACATTTAAAAACATGCTAGATTAATGCCCTTTCTTTTGAGATATCACTTACGCAGATATCTTACCATTTCTTGAAATTATGGTGCTTAAACCAGTTAAGAGTGATAATATCTATCTTTAAGAAGATTAAAAAAACATCTTTTTTGGTGATCTAACTTTAATTTTCATGTTCAAAATGTCGTCCACCATTACGAATACATGCTCGAGCACGTTTTCTGACTTCAGTCATGCTCATTTTTAGCATCATTTCTTGTTTCATCCGTTCAAACGCAGAATGAATTCTCTCTAATAAGTCCTCCTTCGTAGAAATTTCCGTCGTGTAGACAAGTTCCTTTGCCCGTCCCCATACAAAAAAAATCTACCGGGGTTAAGTCAGGCGATCTTGCAGGCCAAGGAATTGGCCCGTCTCTGCCGATTCAGCTCTCCGAAAAACAATTATTGATGTATTCTCGTACAGTTAAGTCCAATGCGTCCAATAAGTTTTTTGTATGGGGACGGGCAAAGGAACTTGTCTACACGACGGAAATTTCTACGAAGGAGGACTTATTAGAGAGAATCCATTCTGCCTTTGAACGGATGAAACAAGAAATGATGCTAAAAATCAGCATGACTGAAGTCAGAAAACGTGCTCGAGCATGTATTCGTAATGGTGGACGACATTTTGAACATGAAAATTAAAGTTAGATCACCAAAAAATATGTTTTTTTAATCTTCTTAAAAATCGATATTATCACTCTTAACTGGTTTAAGCACCATAATTTCAAGAAATGGTAAGATATCTGCGTAAGTGATATCTCAAAAGAAAGGGCATTAACCTAGCATGTTTTTAAACGTGTTTGAACATCTGCAGCTATTTTCTTTATTTTTTAAATTGACATTTAAAGTTAAAAATTAATTTTTCCAAACTTTCTATCACTTTTTAATGGCCTGTTACTTTATTTTTTGGTAACAATGGTGCTTCAAAAATGCTTCAATACGATTAGAGACACATAACACTAATAAAATAAATTGTAAAAAATAGACATTTTAACTTAAACTGAATGTTGTTAGCATTTAATTAGCAAATTTTGGATTTTTGACACTAAAATCGCAGGTCAACAAAAATTAATAATAATAACAGACTTGGTCTAAGACAAGTGTGGCTCAAAATGTTCTAGATGGTCTATACTAACATCCCCTTAAGGCCTTGCACCGACCTTCCAAACACCCTGTATATATGGGTGTGTGTGTGTGTGTGTGTGTGTGTGTGTGTCTGTGCATGATGCGTGCACTTGAGATTGTGTGTGTGATTAACAATTTTTCATCAGTCTTTATAAAATAGTATATACTAAAATTAAAAATAAGTAAAAGCCTTTTATTAAACCTTAATAGTGTCGATGGAAGCCTTAGTAACTTGTTATGTAACCACATCCCTAGGCGTCTTCCTTTATAGGCTATGGCGCCTGCGGCACTACAATTTTTTTGGCTCGTATTATTTTGCTGTTTTTAAAATAAACAAAGGTCCCTATTAACATAAAAAATTAAGTTTATAGTTTTAGGCAAAAGTAAAAGTACGCATAAAATAAAACAAAGCATTTGCTTACGTATTTTTATTACTAAACGTCATGATAAGCTTTAGTCTTCTAGTAAAGACGTGGCGATGGCGCTCAGGACATGGAAACATCTGTCTTCCCTAGAAGACCATGGCGCTCAAAAGGTTAAAATGTTCACCGGTACAAAAACAAGTCCCACCGAGTAATGATTGTCTAAACTACGTGCCATCTGAAGGGAACTGAAGATTGTGTGACCTAATGTAACCTTTTCAATCTCTATAATGCATCAGAAAGCGCTCTAATACCACATGAGTGATATATGTCTAATACCGCCATTTCAATACACACTTACATTGCTGTTCTTCATATTCTTTTTATCCTGTGTCTCCTTGTTTGTTTATTGTTTTCTTATAAATAACTAGCGGCACGTCCCGGCTTCGCACGGGTGGACATTTCTTTTTTAATATAGCCTTATGTTACTCAGCGCTAATAAAGCATTCTAATGGTGAAAGAGTTTTTAAATCGGTCCAGTAGTTTTTGAGTTTATTCTTTGCAAACATACACAAATACAAAGCTTTCCTCTTTATAATATTAGTATGATTATTTTACCAGGCATACCCCAGCGTCAGGACCCAACTTTGAGGGTTGCGACTGCGCCACATTCCAGTTCGGGTGCTGCGACGATGGCGTCACCGTCGCTAAGGAGCCCGGCCGCCAGGACTGCCTCTGCCAGCAATCCGAGTTCGGCTGCTGCGGCGATGAGACCACCCTTGCCACCGGCCCTGGCCAGGCCGGCTGCGACTGCGCCACCAGCAAATACGGCTGCTGCCCTGATGGACAGACGCCTGCTACTGGCTCCAAGTTCCTGGGATGCACCGACAAGCCTGAAAACAGACAAGGTTAGCTCCCTTTTTTCTAACTAGGTAAACTTTTGTCCTTGCATACACTGAATCCTATGGAGGAGCGTTGCCTTCTAATACAGACTTGTTGGTCTTAAGGGAGGCTCCAGCCACTAGCTAAATATGTATTGCTTATTGCTTTAGATAAATAAAACATTTTTTTATTTTTCAACACTGGGCTAGGGGCGACCCCATGTTATTGGAGACTCCTTCTCATTACTCTTCGAGCTTTAGTAGCTCCAAAACCCTGTAAAATCATTCCCCTTAGCAATGTTACATTACTGATGAATAAAACTACTCGTAGTACAAGCGTATTTATTTTCTGGAGTCACAGCTTTTGTAGGTTATGTAAAAAGAAAATGGAGCCAATGCAGCCTACAACAACAACCACTGTGCGACTGTTACTCTCTAGCTAGGGAAAGAAGGGGACTCCTGGGATTGAGCGTTCCGAAACTAAAAAACGTCAGGTTAAACGTCCAGGTAATTCACAAAGACGTTCCAACGACGTTCAACTTTACTGGGGGAGAACAGTGAAATAATTCGGTTACACATAGGATCACGATGGGTCGTCACCTCAACGGGCTTCACGAAGAGAAAATAAGATGTAACAGGGAATTCCGAGTGACGTGTGCTCTCTTCTTCGGCCTTATTCATTTAACATCAGGTGACATGAATGAAAGCCAAGTGCTTACACACTTACACAATACTACTACTGTACTTATACTGCGCAGAAAATCACATTTCATTGGATTCCGAACATTATTCTATTTGTACTAAAGGCCATTTTATTTAACAGCTGCCTGCAGCCTGACTACGGACCGCGGCCCATGCACCAACTATTCTTTACTGTGGTACTACGACATGGAGTACGGCGGCTGCTCCCGGTTCTGGTACGGCGGCTGCGAGGGCAACGGTAACCGGTTCTCCAGCAAGGAGGAGTGCGAGGACGTCTGCGTGCAACCCGCACCTAAAGGTAACCCAATTGTTTTGTACGTATAATCTTTGGAAAAAAGTACAGGGTTTTAACCAACCGCTAGCCGGTCCTAGGGTAGATCGTAGGGAAACTGACGAGTGATAACCCGACCCGAGTGGAGCGGTTGCTCTAAGCGCCCGGTGGCCAGGGGCGCCACTACGCAAATGTGTACGTTACCGCAGCAGGAAAGTAGCTCCTAGAGTGTTATGAGTGGAACGTATAATTAGTGCGTAATCTGCTGTGCATGTGCGCCGCATAAAAAAATTGTGCGTGTTGTCATTTTGGAAAAAAAACGAAAAAAACGATTCCTGCTGCAGTAACGTTGTTCCAGCAGGAAAATTCTAAACGAATGATCGGAGAGAAAAAAATTGTGCATAGGCAGAGAGCTTACATTAATACAAAAATGTGCGCCGTAAACAAAATATGTGCTTCTTTAGGTTTTCGAGATATTGCATTTCCTGCTGGAGTAACATTTTGCAGAATCATGTATCTCTAAAGCCATTGTATGTGCGCCTGTAGAATAAACATACACAAGTAGCTCTTGATTTGTGCGTATTAGTGACAAAATTAAACTTACGAAAATAATCATAAATTTTAAGAAATCGCGCTTTTTTTTTAAATCTGAAAAAAAATTACAGCGCCTAAACGATAAAACGTATAAGCTCACTGAAAACTGTATTCGATCCTTCTTGACACATTTATTAACCAAAAAAGTTTCAAAAGTGTTTAGTCGACAATGAAATTGCTTTACCACCGTAGAAGTGAATTTTGTTTGCATATAATAAAACAACAAGTTCTATTTTTGTTTAAAAGACCAAGTGACAGATACGTTGTCATCATTGACAATGAGCCTTATCGAATTTTTATTGTAATGGAAGTTTTTGTCAAAAGTGATAAAGCAATTTCATGGTCGACTATACATACATGCGTTATTGAATAATATTGCTAAAAGTCAAAACGACGGTGTCATAACTTTGACGTCAACATACAAGAAACCGGTTTTAAAAAAAACAATTTTTTTTTTGTCAAATGACATAGTAAACATTTTCAGCTTGGAATGTTTCGCATGTTAAACAAAACCAAAACATGTAAACAACGGCTGGTTATCGCGTGACAATGCAATAATATATATATTGCGTGACAATGCAATAATATGATGACATGGAGTTGATCTGATGCTGGAGCTGGAAAGCGGCCATAGGAACACCGCAATATAACGATACAACCCCATCGAGTTTGGGCTCGTTTGATTCGTATAAACGAGTAACTAATACCCACTAATACCGTACGCTTACTAGCTGTCTCACTTTCTCCAAACTAGACAAAGCGACTCCTTGTGACGTCAGCGGGTAGCGTGGGGTCTGGGGCACGAGGTCTCATCCAGAAGAAACAAAAAATAGTTTTAAAAACTCAAAAGATAGCATTACCTGTATCGATTTGTTGTTTAAGTTTGTGTAAATTAGAAAAATCGTATCTGAAAATGGTTAATACCTATTTAAAAAATAACGTACGTAATCATCTGCAAGGTCACGAAAACAGCTAGTAGAATATAATCCAACTACAAGTTTTTTTTACTTGTTGTTATCTATTTCAGTGTACTTAGGCACAAGCACAACACGTTTCAACCGGTTCATGAGTAAAGTTAAGAAAGTCATTGATATGTACGAATCCGTTGCTTTTTTGTAGTCATTCGAATTTGGTCGGATAATCACTAATCAGCCGTTGTTTACATGTTTTGGTTTCTGTTTATATCTATTTACATGCAAAACATTTCAAGCTGAAAATTGACTGAACGCACTAATTTTTGGTTTAAATTCGCTCATCTTGGGTTGAGCCGGTTTCTTGTATGTTGACGTCAAAGTTATGACACCGTCGTTTTGACTTTTAGCAATAACGCATGTATGTACATTTTCGAAACTTTTTATGGTTAATAAATGTGTCAAGAAGGATCGAATACAGTTATCAGTGAGCACGTTTACTCGTTTAGGCGCTGTGTTTTTTTTCGGATTTAAAAAAAGCGCGATTACTTGAAGTTTATGAATATTTTCGTTAATCTAATTCTGTCACAAATACGCACAAATCAAGAGCTACTCGTGTATGTTTATTCTACAGGTGCACATACAATGGCTTTAGAGATACACGATTCTGCAAAACGTTACTTCAGCAGGAATCGTTTTTTCGTTTTTTCCTAAAATGACAACACGCACATTTTTTTATGCGGCGCACATGCACAGCAGATTACGCACTAATTATACGTTCCACTCATAACACTCTAGGAGCTACTTTCCTGCTGCGGTAACGTACACAACGCAATAGAGGAAAATATTTTTGAGTATGGCGACTTTCGAGATGAATGAATATTATCATGCTTTTAATTCTCGTTGTACCTTGATCAAGGTCTAGGGCCGGCGCGGCGGCGCTGTCTACCACTAGCATTTCCTACCATTACCATTGCGAACCACTACTTCCAATGAAACCGTATATTCGTTTTGTCATGGATTAATTATATTTAAAACATGAATAGCTGGATTCGCCTGATATGTTAACGATTTTATATATAACATCACTTTATCAAGACTTTAATGTAGTTTAGTCCACTACTGAACATCTTCAAAGTGCACGCTACTGAGCGCGATCCGCATTGCTTTTTAACAATATGCATCGTAGAAGGATCAAATAATTCAATAGACTTCGTCCCTTAATAAGGTTAAATATTGATTATCAGAATAAAAGAGCTGAACCGTGTTATGCTTGTCTCCCAGACGCGTGCCAGCTGCCCAAGGTGAAGGGCGCGTGCGAGGGCTACCACCCGCGCTGGTACTACGACTCGGCGCGCGAGAAGTGCGGCCAGTTCATCTTCGGCGGCTGTCTAGGCAACGCGAACAACTTCAACACACGCGAGCTGTGCGAGACGCAGTGCAAACCCACCAAGGGAGACAGTAAGTCAACCTAACTGAACTACTCATCTCGTTACAGCTGGAATACTTCCAATGTTGTATACAGTATTACAACAACTACGAACTTCTATGGAGAACTGCTATGGTGTATTTCAACCAAGTCACGACAAAGACATGGAACATTGAAACTTGCACGATCACAACCCAAACGCGCTGGCGCTATAAACGAGCTCCATTAGTGTATAGATATAGATAATATAGATATTATTCTTTTTTTACCCATCAAACCCAGGACTTTGGACCACTGGTGATACCAGTGATCACCTACGGTGATACCAGTGATGTAAGTCACTAGCTCACACAAGAATCGTGCCATCATCGGTGTGTCAGAAGGTGCGGTGAGGGTGCCAAATCCCACTCGTGGATATTTATACAGCACATTTCTAAACAATAACATGCCTGCCTCCACCAGACCAATGCTCCCTCGCGGTGGACGGCGGCGAGTGTGCCGGCAACTTCCCGCGCTGGGGCTTCGACGCGGAGTTCCGCCGCTGCTCGCAGTTCGTGTGGGGCGGCTGCGACGGCAACACCAACCGGTTCCGATCCGAACAGGCCTGCCTGCACCGCTGCCACCCGCCCGGCGCGCCGCTGCGTGAGTACCGGCTATAGCATCCTCCACTTTAAAAACTGACGTTACTTTTTGACATTGCAATTGTTTTGGACTCAAAGATGTTTGCTACGCCCGCCGTATGGTGTACCCAGCTTGAATTAGCAGCAGAGCTTTACATAATGTAAGTCCAGAACCAACAACTGGTGCTGGTTGCCGGACTGGGGTTGTTCATGGTCCTTCGAGCTGGATTTAAGTAATACTTAGACTTAATCTGGAAGATGTCCTGACGGTGGCGCAATTTTTGGAGTACTTAATGGAAAAGGTGCTGGGTCCTGGAGTGGGGTTTTTCAGGAGTTCAGTTGGCACCTAAGGATTGATCAATGCAGTAACGTTTACGCTTTTCGAGATAAATAAGATTTGGCAATATTTTTACGGAAATTTGACAATTTAATAACATTAATTTTTAACGCATGTTAATTTTTCTATCCTCTCTTGAATACTTTAAATAAATCTTTGTGCATGAGTCTGTGAAAAACCTAATTCTTTACTAGCTAACTGTGGTGTTTGGTTATGGTTTATGGTTTTTATTATTCTAATTTTCTTCTTCGATCTCCATAGACAGAATTACTAGTTATAATGTCTTCTTTTATTGTAGCTAAGTATAATTTGAAAAAAAAAATAACGTATAATATTCTGCGGTCTCTTCGGTAATTTGTCTATGGCGAGTTCACTAACATATTGTTGCTCGACAGCTGAATGCAATGAACCGCAAGACGCCGGCAACTGCACGGAGAAACAGCCGGCCTGGTCCTTCAGCCAGCCCGAGAACCGGTGCATGCCTTTCTACTACACCGGCTGTGGCGGCAACGGTAACCGGTTCGACTCCCAGCGGAGCTGCGCTGAGGCTTGCCCAAGCTCATACGGTAAGGTTCTCATGGTGATGACGAGGATTTACCACATCTGTTGTCTGCGGCCATTCGTCGTCAGTAATGATAATGTTGGATACGAGCAGCACAAAACCAGTCTTTATGAAGATCCTCATCAAAAATCAGAAGTCTTCATAAATAAATACCATGCCTGAACCACATGATATGACATCGAAAACCGAAGGTTACTAGAAGGGTTTGTATTTCAAGATTATTAACAATAGCCGAACGTAAATGTAATTATTAGTCTAGGGTAAAACCGAGATAGTTGCCCCGGTGGGATAGGTGCCGCATTTGCAAAAAACCTAACTTCCCAAAATCGCAGCATATAATTAACAGGTTAAATATGAAGAGTAGGCGCCACAAATTTAATCTTCTGCAGGCCGTGGTGCGGAACAGACGCGTCTCGCATGTGCGTGCGATCATCTCCGCGACGAACGGCACAAACGCCTCTTAAGTTTTTGCTGTTGCATAACTTTATGAGTAGTAATCAAATCCGTGTCATTATCAGTATACAGGTTTATTGAGAACACACCTAGGTGTCAATTATCGATATTTAGTATTTAGTTTAGTTTAATAATAAAAGGGCATCTATCCATATCAAAAAGGATAGTCACCCCATTTTTTCACGGTATACGTGCCCCTAAGTGTTTCTATCTTGTACCCTTATACATATAGCCAGCGTGTTTTTGATAAGTCTTTATGGTTAATATTTTAATGGCTATTTTCAATAGATATAGAACCTCAGTCGTGAACCTCATGTAGCTGATACCAACTCCATTAAACAGAAAATCTTCTAGTCTTTTGATCGATCCTGAAATTTTATGAAATATTAGCGTTATTGATATTGGTAAAATGAAAGAAGAAAAAGAAACGCCTTCGACATTTTTAATTAAATTTTTACCAATACCACTACTATAAAGAATAGATAAAGAGATATTACTGAAAAGAAGAAAAACAAGAAAAAACAAAGTTAGTCAGATTCAAATATAAAGTGCCTTAGGCAGCTGGACGAAATTAATTATGAAAATTTAAAACAATTATTAGTGCCCATTCATGACTGTGCACGTTAAAACATACATGTGGAATTATTTGTTAGACAAATAGTTAAGTTTACTACAAATACTATGTCTGAAATAAAACAATTTTATTACATATTACACTTATTTTATTTTATAGGGCATGTTAGGGAAAACCTCGGCCTGGATCTCGGGTTCGTTGGGGCCCATAGCAACAACCCCCTGGCCGTCAAGGGGTATCCCGTCCTGTCAGGCGTTGCGCCGATCAGGACTTTTAAAAATAGACGTTTCCTTAGCGGGCCACTCCTCAGAGCGGCTAAAAGGAAATCTGCTGCAATTAAAGATTCAACAACTCACCTGGTAATCCCAGCGGAACCTAAAAGCTATTGAAGGAAACAAATAGGGCGGGGGCTAGGAAGATCAGGACAGAAAGGACCCTACTGTAGCCGTCGACGCCCTGCGCTTCTGCAACTTATGTTTCTGGCAGACCACACCTGAACATTCTCCCGTGAGAGGTTATCCGAGGACCCAAAAGGCGCGCGTTCTTCCGCCGGGTTTCGATGCAACCACACAGCGGGAATTGCCCTCGTTCGGACAGTCAAAAAATTAACTCAATCGCTAAGATTTACTCGCCAAGATTTTGCAATTCGTATAACCAAAAAACGCGCACGGGACAGCAAAATTCAACCTCGTGACAATCTGACGTTTCTAAATAGTGAAGTGACATCCAAGTAGAGATGTCAGTTCAATCGGTGGCCATTTTTTTTTTTTTTTTATGGCATCGGAACTGACCATTTGGCCATACAGTCTGTTCCAAACAGGGCATCTATCCCACGTCACAGACATCTATCCATATAGGTAGGCATCTATCCTAAAATAAAATGGTTTTGGTAAAACTTAATTTCTGCAAAATCAGTAATTGTTCGGTCTTTAAAAATAGATCGTAAAGTAAGATAAATAATTAAACTAGCTATATTCGTAAGAATTACTCTTGGTAAATTAATAGTTTTTAAATTACGAGGCTCTTTCAAAAAGTGGGGCATCTATGCCGGTTTTACCCTACGTAAATCCAAGGTAAGTTTCAAGTTTCTGTTTTGTAGTATTAATCTTAACTGCCGTGTGATAAAACAAACAGTTCATATTTATAATTACTTTCGCTCCCTACTCTTACTATGATAGTATCTCCACTGCATGTTTATTTCTTGCATTTTAGAAATAATGGTTTGGGATAATCCTGTCTTAGTTGCTTTTCTATGTGAATTATTAAAATTAATATAACTAAATAATTATTTTTCCCTGCAGTAAAGAACCTTTGCACACTACCCGCGCAAACCGGTGAATGTGCACAGTATTCCGAGAAATGGTACTACGACACTGCTATCAAGAGGTGAGCTTATTTAGCTGCCTGTCAGACTGATGATGAAGAGCACCCACACGCATATTATACACACATCCCTGCACCTTCATGCACCACATTTTTACAAACACACACACATACTTACATACTCACACACTCACACGCTCAAACACTGCTCGGTGCGTACCACTGTTTTACTGCTTTGCTGTTTAAATATTATTGTTTTTTTTTGTATTGAATCCCGCCCTTTTAATTTATTTGTTTTTTAAATTGTGTCTGTTTTGTTTTCTATTCGCATAAGCGATATATTAAGATATGGTTTTACAAAGTAGGGATCTGTAGTTGGCAGTTAGTTAGTATACAATGTAATAACTTAGTTTATAAAGTGTTGTACAGCACAATTTACTACCATCGTTGTTCATAATCTCTGCGAAGTTAACCACTAATTAAGTCATTTTTGGTTTAGAAGGCTATTTTGTATATAATATATCTAATGAAATGAAATGAATGGAGAAAAATCGAACCTTGTGTCAAATCAAGCCCAAGCCCAGTTTTCGACAAAATAATCGTCGCCAAAACGTAACAAAGATCTTCATTGAAATATTACGGGATGCTAACTAGGAGGCAGGTGGGAGGTGGTCGGTATTCAATTGTTTCTAAACACTAATGAGATAGAAGTAGAAAACTACTTTTACCCCAATATGAATAAACTAAGTTTAAGCTTGGAGTAGTTACACTGTGTTTTGTTCCCGTCATGTAAACTTCATTTCATAATAGAGCAAATGAGACAAAACACGGAGTTACGTGTACGTTACCGCAGCAAGAAAGTAGCTCCTAGGGTGTTATGTGTGGAACGTATAATTAATGCGTAATCTGCTGTGCATGTGCACCGCATAAAAAAATTGTGCGTCTTGTCATTTTGGGGAAAAACGAAAAAAAAAACGATTCCTGCTGCAGTAACGTTATTCCAGCGGGAAAATTCTAAACGAATGGTCGGAGAGACGAAAATTGTGTATAGACAGAGAGTATATTAGTGCAAAAATATGCGCCAAAAATAAAATATGTGCTCCTTTAGGTCTCATCCAGAAGAAACAAAAAATAGTTTTAAAAAACTCAAAAGATAGCGTTACGTGTATCGATTTGTTGTTTAAGTTTGCGTAAATTAGAAAAATCGTACCTGAAAATGGTTTAACCTATTTAAAAAATAACGTACTTAATCATCTACAAGGTCACGGAAACAGCTAGTAGAATATAATCCAATTAAATGTTTTTTTACTTGTTGTTTTCTACTTCAATGTACTTAGGCACAACACGTTTCAAACGGTTCATGAGTTAAGTTAAGAAGGTCAGTGATATACGTACGAATCCGTCGCTTTTTTGTATACATTCGAATTTGATCGGATAATAAGCCGTTGTTTACATGTTTTGGTTTTTGTTTATATCTATTTATATGTAAAACATTCCAAGCTGAAAATGTTTACTATGTTATTTGACTTAACGCACTAATTTTTGGTTTAAACCCGCTCATCTTGAGTTGAGCCGGTTTTTTGTATGTTGACGTCAGAGTTATTGTTTCAGACCCCCTGAACCTTGGTGGTCTCCGATCAAAGGGTCTGAAGCTGCTGTGATACGCAGCGTTAAATGCTAAATAATATAATTTATAGTTCGGAATTGATCTGATCTGCTGTGGTGCAACCTTCACTCGCGGATCCCACTCTGCCGGAGAAGGTGCCCAGGCACCTTGTGAAGAACCTCACGGAGTAGCAGTCGCACAGCCGACTCACGCGCAGGCCAGGGCCGTAACACAATTCACTAACACTATCTCACATCAACGAGACGCGCGCCGCACAACGCCTACCGAGAGCGGAACTAGAAGGATTTTATATCTCTGGGCTGCCGATCAGCCCCAGTACCGTCTAATTATAACCAAACTTGCCACCGATGGCTGAAATAAAACCGAATTCATTATTTCCCGAAGATCTTATAGCGAGCGATACCGACGTGACCCGAATAGACAGTTACAGTGACATTGACATTTTCTTATAATACCGTTTTCACCAGTATGGGCAAAGGTATTACGCTCATTCAGCCCAAAGATTGAATCTTAGTGTTTGATCTCGAACAGTCACCCGCCCGGACAATACGCCCCCTTTGCCATCGCAGTGGCGGCAGGTTAGCATTCTTAACCAACACGAGATCACCTATACTGGGGGGACTGGTTCTATCAGTCCACTTAAGGCGCTGCTGCAGGATGTGCAGATACTCGAGCGACCAGCGCTTCCAAAAAACCTGAGTCATCTGCTGCAACATCTGGTACCGAGACAACCTCAACCGAGTGCCTTCCGAAAACGGGTACTCTGGCAACGCGTTAAGTGGCTGGCCAATCACGAAATGACCGGGAGTTAAAGCCTCCAGGTCATTGGGATCCGAACTGAGGGGACACAACGGACGCGAATTGAGCGCCGCCTCAATTTTACCAAATACCGTAGTTAATTTCTCAAAGGTTAGCGCGGTTTGTCCGATCACGCGAGCTAAATGTGTCTTTGCCGACTTAACAACAGCTTCGAAAATTCCATCCCAGTGGGGGCATGCCGGAGGATTGAAGGTCCAGTTGATGCCCTGACGGGAGAGGGCTGTTCCGATGTCCACCTGATTTACATTCAAAAACTCAACTACTTCTCGTAAGTAACGTTCCGCACCCACATAATTGGTTCCGTTGTCGGAACGGATCAACGACAGCAGTCCCCTGCGGGAAACAAATCTGTCCAAGCCAGCAATGAAAGCTTCCGTCATCAGATCAGCAACTACTTCGAGATGTACCGCCTTGGTGGATAGACAGACAAAGACGCACAAGTAAGCCTTAATGAGCTTCGTATTCCGCCATCGCGAAGCTTTAATCATGAATGGGCCTGCAAAGTCAGTGCCGACTCCGGAAAACGGCCTGTCCCCAGTCACCTGATCAGGTGGTAGGTCCTCCATTTGGGGTTGCATCGTGATCGCCTTGAGCCGAAACTAAGGCAGGCACCGAAACACGACGTTTCGGACCGTACGACGTCCCGATAATATCCAGAATTCCCTCTGAAGCGAGGCTAGCAGGGCGTTGCAGCCAGCATGGGAATTTCTAATGTGCCGATTCATCACCAACAATTCCACTAGATGTCCCTTCTTGGGAAGCAACAGGGGGTGACGCGCCGAATAGTTCAAATTTGAGTTCCGTAATCTTCCTCCCACTCTGAGCAAACCTCGTTCGTCTATGAACGGACTCAGGCGTGCAATCGCTCCACGCAACTTGAGGCGACCGTTTCGCAAAATCTTTAGTTCGGTGCCGAAATTATTTGCTTGCACTACCCCGATCAAACTTAAAAGAGCCTCTTCTCGCTCTGCCGGGTGCAGCACCGAATTCATGTTACGCTGTGGACGGGAAAAACGACAATTCCGAATAAACCGCTTGATCCATGCTGTAACGTTGACGAGCTTATCTAGTAAGCTGTACCGATTGATCAACGAATCCGAATCCAGCAATGGGTCTTCCTCGACCGCATGGATCTGCACCGATGCGGTAACCTGACTTGAGGGGGCCTCAATCCTGTCATAGGCCACTCCGAACTCCTCAAGGTCAGCCAGTGGGGACCCCACCATAAGTGGTGATCTAAGATTGCGGGGGCCCGACATCCTCTGGATGCACAGTCAGCCGGGTTCAACTCCCCTGGTACGTGTCTCCATGTCCCCTTAGGACCTCAGAATTCCGAATTTGGGAGACGCGGTTTTGCCACGAAAACTTCAAGTATGTGAACCGAAGCCTTTAGCCAGCACAACACGATCTGGCTGTCAGTCCAGGCGTAAATCGCGCCCTCCAGGTTGATGACGTCATGTAAAACCGAAACCGTATGATTAAATAGTCTGGTCAGAAGCGCAGCGCCAGACAACTCCAACTTTGGAATCGTCAACCGAGTCCGTAAGGGCGCCACCTTACATTTCGCTACCACCAGACAAACGTCTACCCTTCCGTCTGAGGCCACCGTCCGTAAATATAATAATAAATAATCTAATCTGACCTGCTGTGGTGCACCCTTCACTCGCGGATCCCACTCTGCCGGAGAAGGTGCCCAGGCACCTTGTGATGAATCTCGCGGAGTAGCAATCACACTGCCGACTCACGCGCAGATCAGATTCGTAACACACACTCCACAACACTATCTCACACCGACGAGGCTGCACTAGGGCTTTCAATCCGGAGTTCCGGAGCTTCGTAACTCCGGAGTTTCGGAGCGATTTTAAGCATTTTTCAAATCCGGAGTTGAAATAGAACACCGGAGTTGAAATCGATTTTCAAAAACCATGTAAACATTATTTACAAAACGTACAAAAATTACTAAAAACGCTAACTCGTTGTTTGGTTCCATCTTAAGTCCTTAGCACAACACTTCGATATTATTCGGTAGTGCTCGGCTCGCGTCGGCTCAGCTCGGCTCGGCTTGGCCCGTCGGCAGTAACGTAACCGCGTAACCTTGCCATCAACATCATCAACAGAATCACCAATGGAAATTTAGGTTTATACCTACCTAAAAAATCTATTTATGTTCGATTATTTGATTGTATTGTATGTAACTTGTCAAAAGTTTAATTCTAATTATTGTGAGTCCAAGGATTTTATCACAGAATTGTTGATTGTTTTAATATTTAATTACTGTTTGTTTATTGCGAAACTAGAAGGATTTTATATTTCTAGGGCGCCGATCAGCCCTAGTTCCGTCTAATTATAAACAAACTTACCACCGATGGCTGAAATAAAACCGAATTAATTATTCCGAGCAAAATCTCAAAAAGGAGCGATATCGACGACGTGACAACCGGATAGACAACAACATTGACATTTTCTTATAATACCGTTTTCACCGAT
This sequence comes from Eudonia lacustrata, assembly GCA_947562085.1. NCBI lineage: Eukaryota > Metazoa > Arthropoda > Insecta > Lepidoptera > Crambidae > Eudonia > Eudonia lacustrata. Next base: position 4,935,711 of record OX387326.1, on the reverse strand, counting down.
ATGGGCAAAGATTGAATCTTAGTGTTTGATCTCGAACACCAACTTTATACCTAAACACGTTGTATGTATAAAAGTATTTCACGTTGTATAATAAAAATTTCATAAAAGTTTAAAATAAGGATTTTTAGATTGGGGTTGTTTAAATTAGTATTATTATAGTTTAATATGATGAATGAGGTGCAGATGGATGAGTGAGTAGGTAGTGAGTAATGTTTTGGTTTCGATAGTTCTGAGTCGGACTCGTAGTCCTCGAGGTACCTCTACTCGAAAGTTTGACTTCCAGGATATTGTCCTAGAAAGCAAGTTGAATTGTATTCTCAGGTCAAGAATAACAATATAATTAATTTAGAATAATTATATAGTTTAAACTCTTGAACCTAAGCGTACGGTGCTGTGCTACCATCCGTAAACGGCGTGATTGTGTTACTGTGTGATCACTGGGTGTGTAACGATTTGAATTGGGCACTGTAGATGTAGTGTATGGTATAGTGTGAAGAAATGTTTAACTAAATAATGAAATTAATGGATGGATTGTTCAAATCGAATATGCTATTAACGGAAACGTATTATGGGATTATTAAAAATCACAAAATTATATGCTTTGGTTTTGATACCGGGAATCAAACCCGAGCCTCCTGGGTGAGAGCCAGGTATCCACACGTAAATAAATAAACACAACACAATAATAATTATCATTAGGTACTAAATGAAACAAACAATAAATAATTAAAATTAAGTGGAGTAATTAAATATGCGGAGGAGGTTTAGAGGAGTTACGTAAGTACACTGCTGAGCGTACGTCGTCGTCGTACGGTGATGTCTGCTATCAGCCTCTTCTGGCCTCTTGAAATTATTATCCAATTTATTTATTAGTAAATCCAAGCGTCCTGGATTTAGCCGGTTCGGGCGCCATGTAGCCTGAAGGCCATTAAAAGGCTCAGGAATCCACAGTAAATATTTATTTACATAAAATTATTAATTAAGCAGAGAAAACCTTTTTACAGATACAGGTTTTCACTTATTATAATTTAAACATAAATTGCACAATCGATGTGGCTATAAAATAATGTTATTGAACTAAAGAATTTGGAAAGACTGATCTTATTATAATAAAATTTCATGACAATGACATGACATGACATTCAAAGTATTCTTTTTCAGAACCGTGCAAATAAGTTTGACAGATAGTTTTTAAAACTACCAAGGAGGCTATAGGATGCATAGCAAAAATATAACGTGGAGTAAATTGCAACGACAACGTTACAATAGTAATGCAGAATGGATTAATACAACTCAACAGATTAATCTGAGTACGGATGAAATGGGTTTTGATTTTGTACCAGTCGACACATTCATCCGAATCCTTAAACGTACCCACAATTGGAAATCACCTGGTTTCGATAATATTCATAACTTTTGGTATAAAAAGTTTACTTCCGTACATCCTTACATTCACACACACATTAATAAATTTATACAATCTCCAAACACATTACCTAATTATATTACCCAAGGACAAACTTACATGCTACTTATGGATACTAATGACTCAAAAAATCCAGCAAAATATCGACCGATTACATGTCGCCAAACAATTTAGCAGATAATAACAGGTTGCATTAGTGAAATTATTTATAAACATCTAGATGATCAAAATATACTTACTGAACAACAAAAAGGTTGTATGAAGAATAGCCAGGGATGTAAAGAACAGTTAATTGTAGACTTGGTAACTATGAAACAGGCACTTAAGAGTAAAAAATCCATAATTATATTCAATGTACATTGATTATAAGATGGCGTTTGTTTCGGACCCCCATAGTTCCCCCATCCTACTATTACCTATACATTTCATAAAAACGTCAATGGCTAATTGGCAAACAGTGCTTTTCATTTCATTTCATTTTTCATTTTCATTTATTCATCAAATACAGCTATCATTACAGGATTTCCCTAATACAATAGTGCAGTTAACTAGAATTATAATTACATTTATTACTTAACATTATCATATTTATTATAAATTATATTGTATTATTCTATTTTATTACATATCATTCTATTACTTATAACATTTTTTTAACCATTATATAATTTTATTCCAATTTGGACCATAACAGAGCACTTGTAAAGTGACTTTCTTAAATTCACTCATCGAACAGGTAAATAGATCAATATGATCTGTGACTACGTTAAGCGTGTGCAGAGACCGTATCAGAGGTGAGTTGGCCAACAGGCAGGTTCTGGCGCGGGGCACCGCGAGCAGCCGCGGCCGCCGCCGCCGCCCCGCGTACCCGTCGGGCACGCGCAGGCCCAGTCGCTCCAACATAGTCGGATGGCAGACTATGCCTCTCAGCACTCTAATTAAATAATATGCGAGAGCCAGGTCCCTTCTCACTTCCAAGTTGTTGTATCCGACCATGCCCAAAACGAACAAGGTTGGATACATCAACGGATAGAAAGGATACACTCCGTATAACTTTAGATATAAGTACCTCGTAAATTTATTTTGTATCCGCTCAATCATTATCCTATATTTTGCTTCATGAGGAGCCCATACGACAGCGTTGCATTCCAGCTGACTACGAATGAGTGCGTTGTATAGGGCGGTTACCGCTCTTAAATTTGTGAAGCCGACAGATTGCCTCAAAACAAAACCCAAACTCCTGTAGGCCTTTTTGCAAACGTTAGCAATATGTTCCTTGAACTTCAATTCGACGTTTAGTTGTACGCCCAGATCTTTGACTGCTTCTGTCCGGTTCATTTTTGAGCAATCCAATTCATAGTCGTAGTGGAGTGGAGCATGCGATCTACTATACGATATTACAGAGCATTTGTCAATATTGAACTGTAGTTTGTTATTGCGACTCCACTTAACTACTCTGTTTATGTCCTCTTGCAAACGCTCGCAATCCCTAACATCGTTAATTGCTAAGAGCAACTTGAGGTCATCCGCGAACAGTAAGCATCGGGCCTCCCTAACAACTCTGGGCAGATCATTTATCATAATGATAAATTTCAAGGGCCCCAAGTTGCTGCCTTGACCCACTCCTGTTCTGGTAAAATATGGGTCAGACCTATACCCAGCATATTCTACATACTGCTTTCGGCCCCTCATGTAGCTCGCGAAAAAATTTAACAAATGTGTAGTGCAGCCGATTGCCGCCAGCTTTGACAACAGTATATCATTATCGACCAAATCGAACGCTTTTTTGTAGTCAAAGTAAGCGGCGTCGACTTGCATGCCCGCGTCTACATGAGGTACCACGTAGGCCATTGCGTCGAGCAGACTTTGATAAGGCAAACTAATAACACTGTAACTACTGACCCGATAAAAATTCAAAGAGGAATTTTCCAAGGAGATGCGTTAAGCCCCCTTGGTTCTGCTTAGCACTTAACCCTCTCTCTACAATATTAAATGAATCAAAATATGGGTATAATCTAAAACACAACTGTACTGATTACACTCTATCTCATCTAATGTACATGGATGACATTAAGTTGCAAGCATCTGACAAAGAGCAACTGTTCCAATTAGCCAATATAACAGATTATTTCTCTAAAGACATTCAAATGGAATTCTGAATCGATAAATGCAAAATTTAATCAATCAATAAGGGCAAAATAGAAAAAAAAACATACATTTTACACACTGGAGACGAAATAGATTATATGGATGAACACGCAACTTACAAATATCTAGGCTTTCATCAATCAAAACAGATTTTACAGACAGAAACTAAAAAATAACTGGCTAAAAAGTTTTCTCTTAGATTACATTTAGTGACTAAAACATATCTCAACTCACGAAATATGGTAATAGCTATTAACACGTTCGCTATCCCTATTCTACTCAGTTTTGTTATTAGTAGAACTTGTTTGAAGTGCGCCTGGCTGGCTCTAGCTACCAATTACTATCTAACTGTCACCATAACACCAATTGTTGGTAGCGTAATTATGATCACAGTCATCGCATTGTATGTCCCCACTGTTCGAGCTCGAACCTTCCATATGGATTGAAATACCACAGAGAGTGCAACATGCTTTCCGAAGTACCTACAGAGGAGCTCAAGGTAATGACATTCTTGGTCATCCTTCCGATGCGAAAGTTGCTAACTTCACCAATCGCATACCGACCCGCATCCCTTTCAGGAGAAAGGGATGCGCCTCTGTTTAACGCGGTAGGAGGACCTACTTATTCTTCGTCTTCAGTAATTGTGGGTAATTAAAGTGCGTTTCATGAATTGTGGCCTTAATTCTGCTCTTTGAAAACATCTAAAATCGTTACTGTCTCCAGATGCCGCCAGTTCTACTACGGCGGCTGCGGCGGCAACGGCAACCGGTTCGCGTCGGAGCAGGAGTGCGAGGCGCGCTGCCGGCCCGCCCCCGCCGTCACGCAGGCGCCGCCGCCAGCTTCTTATGGACAAGGTAAGAAGCGAGCAACGTACACATAGACCAAGAGGTGTGCTGCAGGTGAGGGAGCTGTTCCGAGCGCAGATGTTGCAAGATTCCGCTCCTTAAGAAACTAACCGCCTTTACCCGCCTCTGTGGTCTAGTGGCTAAGGCCACCGGTTTAGACCCCGGGTTCGATTCTTGATAAGTATTCATACGTCGTAGGTCACTTATAAGTGCATGACATTTTAACCTTTATTACAAATGGATAAGACATTAATTGCTGTAAAGAAAATATCAATTTTCTAAACAAAAGTAATAAAAACTATTTCTATGTTTGTAGCATTGGTAATAAGATAGCCAGTGCCTCACTAGTTGAGGATCCCGGGTGAAGTGCGCTTCCATCATTGACCTTATCATAATTTAACATCAGGTGAGATCAAGGCACTGTGCTTACCCGTAAAATATAAAAAAGACACCAATGTCCCACAGAGATCTGCTTCCTGGACATCGACGCTGGGCCGTGCACGGACATCCAGCCACGCTGGGCGTACGACTCGGAGCGCGGCGGCTGCGTGCCCTTCGGCTACGGTGGCTGCGGCGGCAACCATAACAACTTCCCCAATGAGGCCTACTGCCAGCACACCTGCGGGGCCATACAAGGTGCAACGTCTAGCCCTAACTTATTTATAGATATGTTTTTTTATTTTTTTTTTTATATTAGAAGGAGGCAAACGAGCAGGCGGGTCACCTGATGGAAAGCAATCACCGCCGCCCATGGACACCCGCAAAACCAGAGGAATCACAGATGCGTTGCCGGCCTTTAAGGAAGGAATAGGCTCGTTTCTTGAAGATTCCTAAGTCATATTGGTCCGGAAATACCGCCGCTGAGAGCTGGTTCCACAGCACTGTAGTTCGTGGTAAAAAATTACGTGAGAAACGCACAGTAGTAGATCGCCATCCATCAAGATGGTGTGGATGGAAAGACAGTCGATTGCGTGTAGTGCGGTGAAGGAAATCAGCGGCAGGGATCAAACCGAACAATTCCTCAGAGCACTCCCCATGATAAAGGCGATAAAATATACAGAGAGATGCAACGTCTCTCCGAAGGGCCAGTGGATCGAGCCGACCAGAGGTTACCACGTCGCCGACAACTCGAGCAGCTCTGCGTTAAATGCGGTCAAATGGGAGGAGTTGGTACTGGGGCGCTCCAGCCCAAAGATGGGTACAGTATTCCATATGAGGCCTGACCTGTGCTTTGTAAAGCTGTAAGCGATGGGTCGGCGTGAAATACTGTCCCGCTCTTGGGCTCAATAGAGCACACCCAGCTTTTTCGTAGCTAATTTAGCTTTACCTTCCAAATGACCGCGAAATTGAACGTCACTCGAAATATCGACGCCAAGGATTCCAATGGTCGGTTTGGTATCAAGGGGAGCTCCTTCAAAGTTTAGAGATACGACGAAGGGATGTTTTTTAGCGGTAAACACGCAAACTTGTGTTTTGGAAGGGTTAAAATGGACTAGATTAAGACGGCCCCAATTCGAGACATGACTTAACATGTTCTCAGTGTCAGTCACAAGTTTATTCCGGTTCTCGATGACGCTTTCCAGAGAAATATTAGTACGTCCGGTGTAAAGCGTATCCCCAGTACTGTCGTCTGCATAGCAATGAATACTGTTGTTATGCAACATGTCATTGATATGCAGAAGAAACAGTGTAGGCGACAGCACACACCCCTGCGGGACTCCAGCATTCACGGGCTTCAGGTCAGAGCATGATCCGTCAACTACGACTTTGATGCTACGCCCAGAAAGAAAGCTGGCGACCCACGCACACAATTTCTCAGGGAGCCCGTATGATGGAAGTTTCGAGAGAAAAGCCCTGTGCCATACCCTGTCGAAGGCTTTCGCTGTGTCTAAGCTAACTGCCAGTGCCTCCCCTTTCCTCTCGACTGCCTCCGCCCATCGGTGAGTGAGGTACACTAAAAGATCACCAGCCGAACGACCGCGGCGAAAACCGTACTGGCGATCGCTTAGTAGCTGATTCTCTTCTAGGTACCTCAAGAGCTGGCAGTTTGTAATGGACTCCATTACTTTGGAGAGCAAAGAGGTGATGGCTATAGGCCTGTAGTTGGACCGATCTGAGCGATCACCTTTTTGGGAATCGGGTGGACAAGGGCTGTCTTCCAAGAACTCGGGACAACGCCAGTCGTGTAAGAGAGCTGGAAGAGGCGCGTTAGAACCGGCGCCAACTCAGGAGCACACGTCCGAAGCACAATGGGAGGGACTGCATCAGGCCCACTCGACTTATGAATGTCAAGGGAAAAAAGAGCCTTACGAACTGACCTTTGCAGGAACTGAACGTTTGGCATAGAACAAGCGCAATGCGGTATTGTTGGTGGCGAGTTTTCCCCATCGTCCAAGGTCGAGTTTGATGCGAAAAGAGTACCCAAGAGATCGGCTTTCTCTTTTGCAGTATGGGCAAGGCAATCATCGGTCTTGTGCAGTGGTGGAAGTGACGGTCGACAGAAATTCCCCAAGACAGCCTTGGCGAGAGACCAGAATGCACGCGTACCCGAAGGAAGACGCACTAGCCTCTCCCCAATTCTACCTATAAATGATGACTTCGCCTTGGCAATGTCCTTCTTAAAAGACCTGGCAGCAAAGTTGTACTTCTTTTTGAGCACACTTTTTCAAATTCAATTCAAATTCAAAAATCATTTATTCAGTTTAGGCTACAAGTAGCTCTTATGAATGTCGCTATGCCATCGGTTCGTAAGTCTACTCTGGGCGGGAGATCTTGCACTGAGAAGAACCGGCAAGGAACTCAGCAAGTGTCCAGCTCTTTTCTCCCTTACAGCGTCAAAAAAAATAAAAATTGGAAAATGCCCTATCATAGCAGGACACTTTCCATTACAAATAAACACAAAAAATATAGAAGACAACTACAACATGTAAAAAAACAAAACAAATAAACAAATCTAATATATCAAATTTACATCTGGTATAAGTTAAATTTTCACAATGTCATACAGTACCACTACAGTACTCTAATAAAAGTCAAAAATTGTTTAAGAAAAACAAAGTCAAACTATAGTAATTAATACTAACAATGAGATAAGTATGCAAGAGCAGACCAGCCTCCACAGGCGGCACCCACTGGTACTTGGATCCTTTGATGACACCGCATTAGCCCAGGCTTGGTAATGCTCGCGCTTCTGACGAGATGTTATTTTGCAACATCGACCAAACCATGGTTGGGATCTGCCGCCAACGGGAACCATAGAGTTTGGAATAAAGAGTTCCATTCCCTGCAGTATCACATCAACGACAGAATCGGCGGCGACATCAGGATCATCCAGCGAGAAGCAAACTCGCCACCATGGGTACGACGCAAAGAAACTTCGCATCCCATCCCAGTCCGCTGACCTATAATGCCAGACCCGACGGCTGACCGCACGTTGCGATTTTAAAGTTTCCGTGAGAGGCACTGTGCTCCGAATCAGGCAATGATCTGATGAGCCTAGTGGTGCATCAACGGACACTTGATAGCCGTCGTGGTAGCTTGGTGCGAGGTCAACAAGAGGTCCAGTAAGGAAGGTGTATGGCCCTCCACATCTGGTACCCGCGTAGGCTCGGCAACCAGTTGGGACAGACTGTAGGTCAAAGCGAAGTCATGAACGGCTCTACCCGCATGGTCAGTAGTGCGTGAACCAAGCCATTCGACGTGGTGGGCATTAAAGTCTCCCAGCACCACGATCTCGGCAGAGGGGATCCGTTAGAGAAGGGAATCTGTGGCCGTTTGGACGCTCTCGACAAGTTGGTCAGTCTCAATGTTACCGCTGTGGGACCTATACAGGCACGCGTAGACGCGAGGGTGGTGTCCGCAGTCGACTTGCAGCCATAAGATGGAGAGGTCCCTAACTTCAAGATTGCCGAGGCGACGAACGCACATATCCTCCCTGACGTAAGCACAAACACCGGCGCGTGGCACAAGCGAATGCTCCAGATTGTATCCCGGGTAGCGCAAGTAGGAGACGTCAGGAGGGGGGGATATCTGCGTTTCAGTAAGGAAAAGCAAGGCCGGCTTCTCCGTCTCAAGGTGGTAATGGACGGCGCTTAAGTTGGAGTGAATTCCCCTGATGTTGCAGAAGTCCACGCGAAGCGTAGGAGGGGGTGCCGAATGTCTTGCCTTACTCCTGCCTGCAGCATGTGCTGATACGAGCGGACTTTTGCCCTCCCCAGAATACGTAGGGCAGCCTGAGCGTGGACGCTCAGGGGGGGAATCTTCTACACTGGAGGTGCAGGTACCCCCCTGGGGTAAATCTAAATTTAAGTTCGCTGCCATATCAATTGTGTGTGGGGGGAGGGGATAGGGCCTCCGGAACTATCACTGACCGGACGAAACACAACAGAAACGAGTGCCATTATTTCACGCCGGTATTTAGTGAGAGGGTGGTATTACACCGGGCGAGCCGGCCCAATGCGTGCTACAACGCAGCGTGGCTCTACCACTCAGTCAGTGTCACTCATTTAGCACCACCCAGGGGTCACGTGTAGGGTCTCGAGGGTAAACCTACGGACGCGAGTGACCTTAACCCCCTATGTTGGCAAGTGAGTCTGCTCTGACACCAAAGTCCTGCAGTCTCGGCTCGTAGGACCAATTAAATGTAGCGTTTGACTCCTACATTTGGATGCTTGCTAGGGTTACTTCAAAGAGTGTTAAATAAAACCGACCCGTGACAATGCTGCTAATACATTAATTTATTGTAATAAACATTTTTCATCATTTGTGCCACTTCGGACAGACTTCGTACAGGACACATTCCACATTGGACATAATCCATACTGCTGGTCAATAACCTACAAACCACTTAAAGAACCTTTTTAAGTTTACATCAGATATACATAGATATGGTCACAAGTATTCAATAAAACTTAATATCAAACAGGAAGGTAAAAAAATGTATGAAAATAAATTTTACATAGCAATTTCATCCCCAGACATCTGCCATCTGCCGATGCTGCAGGGTCCATGCGAAGAGTCGGTGATGCAGTGGTTCTACGACCCTACCTCCGACGCCTGCAGCCAGTTCAACTACGGCGGCTGCCAGGGCAACGGCAACAGGTCACCCATTACTTATTATTAATACCAAACTACCAAATTATGGGTTAATAAAATGTACCATTTTAGTGTTATATATTTATTAACTGCAAGAATTTTACAGTGATATACCTTCCTAGTTGAATATCGTAACCTTAACGATACTAGTTACATGTTTTGTTTTCGTAATCTTAGTGGTTTCCTCTCTTATTATCACATCGACCTTTCGATTGTTTTTATAATTAGCAGTGCGTGAAGGGTTCTTCTTTTGCACTGTGTTTTAGTTTTTAACTTGGTTACATAACAGCTTATTATAAATTATTGGAATTTGAATTTTAAATCAATAGTTCTAAATAACTTTTGGTATGTACAGATTCAAATCGGTGGAGGCGTGCGAGCGCCGCTGCCGTGCCGGGCCCGAAGCCCCGGCCGCCCCGGCGGCTGCTGCCAACATTACTACCACTCTGGCACCCGTAAGAACTTTGTATTTTTTTTATGTCACCGCGCCAACCGGAGTGCCTATTGTGCGATTGTGAGTTAACCATTTGTTCACGTTACCGAAAAACTAACTAAAAGATTTTAAGTAACGAACACTAATTAATTTTTGTATTTTTTTGTATATTGGTACTTGATGAGTGTATTCTCCTTTATAAAGATCAAGCCTTCTGGAGCGTAAAATAAGGTAAATCCTATCTGTCTCACTGGTGATCAAAGGCCTCTATCCCCGAAACTAAGTCATCGCTACAATTGACAGGTAATATCCTAACTACCACGCTTGCCAATGCAAGCTGGTATGACGAAAAGTGGATCTCCGGACATACGACCGAGCGCTACCAATTGGCGCTGGCATTTCACGTCACTTTTATTTACAAAATCACCGGTAAGGTTAAACCATTGCCCAAATTTACCATTTAGTTATTGTTATTGTATTGTTTTTAAATAGCCAAATAAATTGTGAACTAACTTACTATTATAATAACGTTGTAATTGTGTCCAGACGGCGGAGCTCCCATCCCAGTGCGTGGTGGCCCCGTCCGCGGACGAGGAGTGCCCGGAGGCGGGCGAGGTGTGGTACCTGGACGTGTCGCAGCGTGCGTGCGCGCCGCTCGCCAACGCCGCGGGCGCCTGCCGCCGCGCCGGCACCTTCGCCAGCGAGGAGGCCTGCGAGCGAACCTGCGGGGCCTTCCGGGACATTGGTAACACCATATCAATATTTAAAAGTACCTAGTATTCGACACAATTTACATCGTCAAACAATGGTAAAAGTCATTGGGCATTTTTGACCCTGTACCTCGAAGTTCGCGACCATTATTGAAATAGGGTTTTTTTTTTGAAGGTTTAGGATTAATATTTAATGGAATGTTTTTATTTTGATCCTAATGCATGGGGGAAATAAGTTATGTGCTTCAACGCAAAACGTATATTTTCCATAATTATTGATTTTCAATTATCATTACTTACTGTGATACGTTCTCTGGCGCTGGTAAGGCGCAATCCACATTACAATACAGAGTTTAGAGGCCATCTTTCCCATGCTTTGAGGAATGCGACTTATCTCATTGGGAGGTATTCATGGTCTTTAACATACTCCGACTAGTTTCGTTAGTGGTCGCTGGTGGGCCACAGGTCCGAACAAAATGCCCATTTACCTTTCATTGGAATTTCACTGGATGACAGTTAGAAGCAGGTGGTCTGTATAGTGTCGCTACATTCACAAATCCATATGCTGACCCCTATTTCAAAAGCACTTTTCTAAAGGTTTTTTGACTTTGACTTTGACTTTAAAGAATACAGAATAAAACGGTCGATCACTGGTTCCTGTCAAACACTGGTGCCATTACCATACTAATCGACAGGTTATGTACAGTCACGAGCATTAGCATGTAAACAATGTAACTCTTAATACAATGGAATAAGGGTCAAAACTAATTAAAAGCGTAATACTGTTTTATGCTCGTGACTGTACTGTGAAGTAACAAACTTTTAAATGTATTTAAAAACTGTGAAGTATCTTTTCGGCACTCTTTGTCTGTGCTCTGTGTAATATACAATCCTCAGAACAATAAGTAAAGCTATAGAAACCGGACTAAAATAGCAAAGGTGTCACCAGATTTGTGACGTCATATTTGAGGTAATGTAGTGAGTGACTTTATAAAGGACTGAAGATTTTTTTTGATCACCGATTATCTGATGACCGTTTGACATAACAATACAAAAAATAAAAACTAAGTGTCAACCATTTGTTGCACTCCAACCTCCTTTTCTAGCCATAAGATAGAACGGAACTAAACATAGTTGCACGATTTTTATTTTAGCCATCCTTCTATAGCTTTTGTTATTTTTCTAAGTGTATAACACTACATGTATTGTTGAGTCTCGTTCATAAATTACTTAGCATACCGTCATTTTTAATTATATTTTGATACTACGCACTTGTATGAGGTTCTTCCTACCCTCTCCTGACAAAATAACGTCTCGGTCCGTCGCTCCGTGTGCAACGGATTGCAATGGCTGACCTCGCCTACGCGACAGTGTTTTTAAAAATCTAAGTAAATCAAGCTAATCTTCTTCCAAAAACACTTTATTCTTATAATTGGATATATCGATACACTAAATACAGCAGGCCTGCTTGTGATTGTGGTAATTGTGAAGAGTGGTGAACTGGATCTCATCTGCAGCAACAGTGAGTGTTTTTTCCCATATAACCTTCCCTTAAATCTTGGTACAAGTGCCTTGCTTGCCCATGATGTTTTTTTAGTGTTTTCTAATTAATCTCAGGTTTTTACTGAACGAGGCTTAATTACCTTAGTTGTGGATCCGAGCTGAACCAAACCTCTTAAAAAATACAGTCCACTCATATATCATATTTCATCTAGTAAAAATAATTAGTTAAACTACAGCTCAATAAGTGATCCACCCCTTAGGCTTTATTTTATAACCTAAGGAAGCGTTCCATAGCTACTTGCCAGTGGAACCTTAACCACACACATTTTTGGTCACCTAGAGCAGGATCATACATTTTTGATCCTACGAGATATTTTCTATTTATGTCAAAACAGTAAATTCCAAGATTAATTCATTACTCGTTTATTTCATATAAAAATTACGTACTTGCTTATTTATGCTGATTTGCTAAACCTAGGTAGGGAATTAATCTACTTATAACCTAAATTGTTACTAGACGCAGTTTATAATTACCCAAGTAAACATAACTATTATAACGTTTCTATAGCGTAATATTCCATTTCTCTTGTAACTACTCGTCGCGCGCGCAGGTTCAGCCACCCGCTTTATTATTTTATAAATTAGTGTCTTGTCTTTTAGTTAACGCTAGCTAACTAATAGTAGAACTTCTACTTAACAGGTACTCGCCTGACCTTGACATTGTCAGTCAAACGCAGATACTTCTGCACCGCGTCTTATCATAAATATCTAGTTAGGTACTTATATCTAATATTATTTATTGCGAACTCCCGCCCCTAATATACTTATAACTTTATGATATTATATAATATAATGATATGTAATACTTTTTAACAAGACATATGTTTTAATTTTTCATTAAACTTTGCATTCGCTGAGCAGATGCAATTGCAAGTAATGTAATTATTTTAAGTGATAAATTACAAATACTTAAATTATCAAATGGGTAAACATCACTTTAATAGGACATAAGATTTGGGTTCCACGTATCATGATATTTTGGCTTAGGAGATCTTTACTCGGAAACGCCCTTTAATAGTCTAGTAATCATACCATGTGAGGATACTGAAGTGTTTAAACTATAGTTGATCTTGCCGTATCCACTAGCTCTTGATATTAAATGTTGTGTAAAATATATATAGATATACTTATCACAATAATTGTAATAATTAGCTTGGCAAAACTCCCGCCAAGTCTTTAAAGATGAGTTAAATTGATTCAACGTGGTTTCAGAAAAAGAAGCCATATTAAAAAAATAAAAAGACAGATGGAGCTCCTCTTTTCAAAAGAGCTTGCCGGATAATAAAAGGAGGATATAGCAATGACGTATTTGGCTTAAATATAATTTCGTGAGAAACAAACCTTTTTTGATACTTAAGGTGCCACTTCTGAAATGACCAGTGTGGCACGACAACAATGCCTTCCGCTTCCAATTTAATTTTTGAATATTTTTTTGGTAATGAAGTGACACGGTAGGAATGCGAAAAAAGTAAGCAATGCACTGGCATTGCTTACTCTTTTCCTGTAACTGTACTGGTAAATTCATTAATTCGGATTGAGGATGAAGGTTCCATGAAGCGCATTTCTAGCATTTGTCATTTTATAAGCTGGTAAAAGGTCAAAGTTCGGCTAGCGAAATGTTCTTATGATTGGTATAAGCGCATATCCAGCAAGTTGCCATTCGGTATCAACTTTATTTAACTGACGTGACGCACGATCGACACGATCAATCCGAATAAGTATATTAGACATAAATATGAGAAGTAAATGTTTCTAATGCATGGATATCAGCTTTTAATTCAAGTTGACCATATCATATTTGTTTTTTCAAATCAGAAAGAAACTACTTTATACTTGTTATTATTGGAATACTAAAAACTAAATATTTTTCTCAATTCAACAATTTTGTGTAAACCCAGCCATAACGAACTGCTGGGCGTGCTAAGGTCAGAAGTTCAATAAATTCTAAAAGTTATCATAAAGTAAATTTGTTGGTATTGAGCAACTTAATTACCTTATCCTTTATTCAAGATTAATTTTATCTGTTAAAGATTTTGTCATGGTTGTTGTATTCAATAAAAAAAAAATGCACAATATGCTAGGCACTATCTGACACAATACAGGCCTTAGAAGCACAGAATAGATATAGGATATTTACTCATGTGTTAGAAGTTTCGTGTAAACAAAATGGTGCAGTACACAAAACAAGTTAAATACAAAAAAAGTATTAAGATTAATTTGTGTAAAGAACGATCTTCAATAATCATACATGCTAAAAAGTAAGTATATTGTTCTATTGTTGCCATGTTAGTCATTTTGATTCATGAGTTTCAAAACCGTACGGTCTTGCTCATCACTCATTGCTCATGGCTCATAAAACTCATTGAAAATCTTCAATTTTAAAGTGTTCATGATTAACCTTTTAGATTTAATTAATATAAGCTGTGTTTGCCGTTCAGTTTAGAAACAGTAAAAATTGCTGAAATATATTAGTTTTGCGCACGGACTGCAAGTTGAAGTAAAACTAGACTTAGTAAGATTAGAAATACAACCGTCAATAATTTCGGCCTCTTTTAGTGTACAGCTCTTGTTTTGTAGTAGGTTGTATTCTATTGGATATCTATTAAAGAATTTTTGTTGCCATTGACCCAAGATAAAATTATAGGGTCGTTACTAACTAACTAACATTTAGGAACTAGGTACCTCTGAAGTAAAGTTCTCCTCCCACGATTTCGTTGCGTGGTCTTCGAGCTGTAGTTGTTTCGGTTGCAAAACGCCAAAGCTGGAGCCGCCTGCTCCTTCTCGGTATGGGGCACGCTCGTGACTCGGTGGCTGATGCTTGCGGCGCCCCCCTTACGTTTAGAGTCGAGCCGAGTAGATGACTTTAAATGTTCCGTAAAATCGGAACTTAACAATTATGCATCTATTCTAGTGTTGAAACAAAAAAATTAAATAAAAGGCAATTAAACATACATAGCATTATAGTGTCTGTGTCGTTCACAAAACGATATACGTGAAGTTAATACAAAATTATCCTCAACACGGTTTACGTGGAGTTTAGCAGACAATCCTCAACAATACTTACGTGGAGATCTGCAGACAATCCTCAACACGTTTTAAGTGGAGCTTAGCAGACAATCCTCAACACGATTTACGTGGAGCTTAGCAGATAATCCTCAACACGATTTACGTGGAGTTTAGCAGACAATCCTCAACACGACTTACGTGGAGATCTGCAGACAATCCTCAACACGATTAACGTGGAGTTTTGCAGACAATCCTCAACACGATTAACGTGGAGTTCTGCAGACAATCCTCAACACGATTTACGTGGAGTTTAGCAGACAATCCTCAACACAATTTACGTGGAGTTTAGCAAACAACCCTCAACACGACTTGCGTGGAGATCTGTGTATTCATTCAATTTAATTTCAATTCATTTTAATTAATTTAATTTAATTTAATTTAATTTAATTTAATTTAATTTAATTTAATTTAATTTAATTTAATTTAATTTAATTTGACTTGATTTAATCAAATCTGATTTGATTTGATTTGATTTGATTTGATTTGATTTGATTTAATTTAATTTCATATAATTTTATTTCATATATTTTTTTTTTTTTTTTTTTTTTTTCATTCAATTAAAACCCGAATAACAAGTGGGTAATTGTTTGTTTTGTCTGAGAACACACATCTTTCTTTTGATTCATTTTTGTGAAAGCCACTATAATTTCTAGATTAAGTATATGCTCACTCACACTGGGACAGTTTTCTAAAGTCATGGACGTTTTTAACAACTGTGACTATTTTCTTCGATAAATCATATGTAAATAAAATATAAATAAAATATGTTACCTACAAGTGGAAACATGTTTGTACAAGTTGTCACTGAATGGTGCAGATTATAGCACTAGAGTTATCGCCCATTATTTTTGAAATAACTTAGTCAATTCAGGATACAACTACATATAAAATTACTTATACCCAAAACAACTCTAATATAAAATTCGTAAACTATTTCCATTCGTAAAGAAGGATACATAATGCAATAAATACTTATGACTATGATTACACTGTTATGTTTTTATTTTAAATTTATCAATCTATATAGAATTCTATTGATGCTCAAATACAATACATGGAGCTCATGATATTTGGTCAGTGTAAATAAAAAAGGAAGTAGGTACGATAAACTCTTTTAAATAATTATGTTATTTTATACCATAATTAGATACTTGGACGCCCAATGTAACCACAGTGCCAAAGAACAATTGAATTTCTATTGTGTCTGGTTTATGAACAACTAAGTAGTCGTTTTAAATTTATATAATTTATTGTATCCTAGATTCTAGGATCTAGGACCTAGAATACTGTTCACTGGTACAAAAGCCAACGCAATAATATACCTAGCATCGAGCAGAATTTGAATACGCTTAAAACAAAAGCCGTCGCGACATGATGGCGCCGGCCGGCGCGGCGCATATGCACTGTTGGTGTCGCCGAGCGTGTGCATTGGCTTATTAGAAAATCTTTTAGCAAACAAAGGAATCCTACTTACAGTGTGTTCCTTAACCGTTTTTAATGAGATGACTCGTTTTAAAGATTTACTTTTGGAGGTATATTATATATTTTTCTACGATGCACATGACGATAACGCCGTGATTTATTATTTTGTTCTAATGAACATAATCGTCGTCTCTCGACCGCTTTTTTCCACTCATAGTAGCACTAATGATCGCGATTGAAGTATTACTAACTATTAACAACACGAACGTGTGACTTAGACCGCACAAAAAAACGTAATGGCGGCCATCTGGCGACCGGCTGTGTAGGGCGGCAGGGAGTGAGACAGATATTTTTTTTTCTTTAGTAGCTTTAAAATATGTGACAAGGACTGCATCAGACTACGTACTGCTGCATGTTAACTGGTAATCATCTTCGAAGAGATACGAAGTATAATTTCATAAGGTAAGGTCTATTGTAATTACTAACAATCTATGGAATTATTCTGAAATAAATACTTATTATTATTATTATTATAACACAAGTATTAAAAATACAAAAATGTGTGTGTGCCGCAGCATCTCAAAAGAAACGACACAACCCCATCGAGTTGGGATTCGTTTGATCCGTCTTGATGAGTACTTTGGTGCTAGATGGTAACCAGGGTCTGATGATGGTGCTGGAAGATGGCCACAGGAACTCGGGAAAATAAGTTCGTTCGTTCGTTCCATTTGTTTTGAATGTGGATTCTGTTTTTGAGTAGATGGATTAAATGGATGACTCAATGTCAATGTGAGCACGTGCCAAGGGCTGAATGGTATGAGAATGTAAAAACATGTCATATCGTTAACGTTGCGCCTCAGAGAACTCCCTACAAAAATACTAAAAAGTTAAAAATAAAATTAAAAGAAAAAAAATCTTTTTAAAAACAAGCTTTTATTACTTGTTAATAAAAAAAGGAACTAGAAAGTTAAAAATAATTTAAACCTTTAATTAAATTTGATAATTTAAAAAAAATCTTTATTAATAAAAGCGTGTTACATTTTGATGGAACATTAAGGAACATTTAGCATATTACATTAGAATTAGACCTTCATTATTTTTCTTTTGCAATCCCAATGTAACACGCTTTTATTTATAAAGAATTTTTTTCTTATTATCAAATTTAATTAAAGGTTTAAATTATTTTTAACTTTTTAGTTCCTTTTTTTATTAACAAGTAATATAAGCTTGTTTTTAAAAAGATTTTTTTTCTTTTATTTCGTATATTATAATTATATATCTTTGCATTCGCCCCCAGACCTGTGCAAGAGGATCCCCAAGCTGGTGAACTGCATCGACTACGCGGTCACGTGGTTCTTCGACGAGTCGCGCGACGAGTGTTTCTCGTACGGCTCCTGCGACCTCAGCGACACAGACAGGTCAACTTGTTATGTCATCATCATCAGCTACACTAATCCACCGCTGGACATAGGCCTCTCCAAGTGCACGCCACCGAGCACGATCTGTGGCTACTCTCGTCCAGCTCTTGCCAGCTGCCTTGCGAAGATCGTCGCTCCACCTAGTCTGAGGGCGTCCTACATTACGTTTGCCGATCCGCGGTCTCTACTCGAGAACAGAAGGATGTAATTATGTTTAGGGTTCATGCAGGTATGAGTTCTTTTTTGTAATTTATTTATATAATTATCTTAAGTATATTTATATAATTATAATTTTTGGCAGCTTTAATAAAACTTATAATAAAATAATTAATAATGTTAATATTTTATTGGTTATGGCAGAATAACAGTGGCTGCGGGTCCCCTGCAGCCACTGAGTCATAGACCTTTTTGTCTTAACGTAAAGTTATTTTGGTCAAAGTGCGTTGTAATTTTTTTATTTTTTATTGTGTTTTTATGTTTGAGACAAATAAACAAATATTTAAAAAAAAAAGTTTTTGTAATTTGTTCGCAACAAAATTTGCGTTAAAAATTATATATACATTTTTATTTTTTTTTATTTTTTTTATTTAATAGTCGAGTTTGTCCCAGTACCTATGAGTGCCCACCACGGACAAATACAATGGTACACACGCCTGCGCATCACCAACCACCAACTGTAAAATATCCTCAATAGACTTTGAACTTTATCATCATCATCATCAGCATACACACGTCCACTGTTGCTTTGAACTTTATTCCTTATGCATATTATGTTGTGTGCCTTACAACAGAAGTATCGACATGAAACTGGAAATGTCAAAAGTCGTAACAATGAGTACAAATTGAGCTACGAAAATCAAACCTTAACTTCCGATGCTGATGTTGCTGCGGCATTTGAGAAGTTTTTTACTGATATTCCAGTTTCAACTACAAAGGCTTTAGACTCCTCCCCCACTGTAGCTGAAGCGGTTCTAAAGGAAAATGTCAAACCTAGTAAAAACTATTTTAGTTTTCAAAAAATTGATTTTAGAGATATAATTAAAACTTTTAATACTCTTAATAAAAAGAAGACTGCTGATCTGTGGGGTAATTCCGTCGACGTCACTAAATCCGTTATTGAGACAATAGCTCCAGTTTTAGCTTGCATATTTAATGAATGCATTGAGTGTGGTGTTTTTCCTGACCTAATGAAGCACAGTAAAGTAATCCCATTATTCAAATCAGGTAGCACATGTGACCCCTCTAACTTTAGACCAATTTCTGTGTTACCCACATTTAGTAAAATATTTGAAAAGATAATTCTAGACCAAATTCAAGTTCATTTTTATAGAAATAAACTTTTACATTCTAGACAATATGGTTTCACTAGGGGTCGCTCGACTACTGACGCTGGTGTTGAGCTTATTCTTCAAATATTTAATGCCTGGGAGGATTCTCACGATGCCGTAGGGGTTTTTTGTGATTTATCCAAGACCTTTGATTGTGTTTTACATGAAACCCTGGTCAGGAAGCTCTACCACTATGGAATTAGAGATGCATCACTGAATCTTCTTATCTCATATTTGAGTGATAGGGTTCAGAGGGTTGATGTTAACGGTAAAAGATCTCCGGGATCGGTGGTTACAATGGGTGTTCCACAGGGTTCAATTCTTGGTCCTTTCTTATTTTTAATTTATATTAACGACTTGCCTTACTTTGTAAAAGACAAACATGAGATAGTATTGTTTGCAGATGATACCTCACTTTTATTCAAAGTGAAACGACGACAGCCGATTGATGACGATGTGAACAATGCTGTCACAAAGATAGTTCATTGGTTTAGTGTTAACAATTTGCTATTAAATGAACAAAAAACCAAATGTATAAGATTTGTATTACCCAACGTTAAGGAGGTAAAAACCAGTGTAAAAATTAAAGATAAGAATGTGGACCTTGTGGACACCACAGTGTTTCTAGGCATTACGTTGGATGCAAAGCTACAGTGGGGCCCACATATAGATAAATTGTCGAGTAGACTGAGCTCTGCGGCTTATGCAGTAATGAAAATTCGTCAGATCACTGACATTGAAACAGCTAGACTTGTTTACTTTAGTTATTTCCATAGCGTAATGTCGTACGGCATTTTACTGTGGGGCAATGCTGCCGATATTCAAACTATCTTTGTGCTGCAGAAGCGGGCTATTCGAGCAATTTATAATCTAAAAGCTGGTAATTCTCTTAGGGAGAGATTTAAAGATATTAATATAATGACAGTTGCATCACAATATATTTACGAGAACCTAATGTATGTATATAAAAATATTGAAACTTTTTCTAAAAACAGTGATATTCACAATGTAAACACTAGAAATAAAAACAAACTAGCAGTACCTAATACTAGGCTCCAAAAAGTAAATAATTCATTTAGAGGCCTGTGTGTACGTTTTTACAATAAAGTTCCAAGTAATATCCAAAAACTAGATATTAATAAATTTAAAATCGCTATTAAAGAAAAGCTTTATAAAAAAGCTTATTATAAAGTGTCTGATTACATTGAAGACAAAACAGCATGGGTTTAAAATGCTCCAATCTATTTCTAATCCAATATATTGTTAAGGTTTTTTAAACTTGTATAACTTGGTAACGTAACGGCATATAATTTTGTAAATGTCGTTACATAATGAATTAAAGCTGTGGAGTTTCTTGCGCCCATTCTTCTCCACAGCTAAAAATAGACGTCCTGAATGGGTAGTAGGTAAAAAAATTATGGACGATTCAAAAGCACTTTTCTAAAGTTTATTTGAATAAAGAATATTTGACTTTGACTTTGACACAAAAACTAGTGGTCATGTTTACACGTTCGATGATTCAAATATTCATCCAGACTAAAGAGGCTTACATACAAATACTATAAACTAACTTTTACTATGAGCTGCATATAACCTCCTTACAGTACCTACCTAGGTACAACTCAACTTTTTCCGCCTTAGATAATCATGTAAGTAAACAAAACTCGTACTAGGCACTCAGTTCGCCACCATAACGATATATTCCGTAGATCCAACATTAATTAACACACAGCTTTAATCGTTGAAACTGTTGTTAAATATTTCGAGTGTAAAAATATATTAGACGACCTCCTCGGTCGAGTGGTTTGTACACCGGTTTTCATGGTGTCAATTTCTAAATTGTCTCGGGTCTGGGTGTTTTCTATGTAAATGTATTTAAGTATTTTATGTATGTTTAACCGTTGTCTAGTAACCATTTTAACGAGTTTCATAACGAAGCTTCTCTTGGGCTAGTTAATTGGTGTGAGTGCAGGAAAGTTTATTTATTTTATTTATATTAAAAGCTAATCGGAGGGCAAGTTATTGAAGTCATTTGTCAGTTGGTGGTTGGTTGATGGGCAGGCGTCTGAACAACACTACATGATGTAGTGTCGATGTCGTCTACATCGTAAGTCTTACGAGCTAAATTATAAATCCTTTGTCTCGTACAACACTATACACACAGAGCTATATTGAGAGCATTATAACCACAGCCTCACGTAAACTCGGAATCCTGAACAAAGTGAAGCGGTTCTTCACGCCTGAGCAACGTTGTTTTTTGTATAAGACTCAGGTGCGCTCCTGCGTGGAGTATTGCTCTCATCTTTGGGATGGATCCGCCAAGTACTTGCTCAAAGCTCTTGACAGGTTGCAGAGACGTGCTGTCCGTATTATCGGTAACGATGTCGTTACGACCAGTCTGGAGCCGTTACAGCTACGTAGGGATATTGCTTCCCTTAGTGCTTTCTACCGCCTTTACCACGGTGAATGCTCTGAAGAGCTCTTTGACCTCATTCCTCCCTCTCCATTCCTTTCCAGATCGACGCGTGCAGGTCTGAGAAGCCACCCTCATACCGTGCTGACCATCAAGACACGTACCAAAAAGTTTGGACAATCGTTCCTTTGCCGAACTGCCCGTATGTGGAATGCGCTTCCCGCACACGTGTTTCCCTCCTCTTTCTCTCCCGGGTTATTTAAGCGGGGCGTGAAAAAGCATTTATGCAGGCCGCCATAGTGTGAGCGTTCGGCATAGCGTGGTAGCGCTGTGATGAACGCTTTCACTTCTTGGGCTTCACTGGCTGCTTTCCATCAGGCATAGTGAGGCCATTTTGGCGTGCCACAATAAAAAAAAATAAAAAAAGCACATGTAATAAGCAACGTTACCCGCGCAGGTTCACGAGCCGCGAGCAGTGCGAAGGCCAGTGCCGACGCGCCTCCGCCGTTGCCACCACGAGCGTGCCGGCGCCGCCGCCGCCCGAGGTCAGTCTCCATCTGGTATTGACAAGCCGCATAAGCAAGCGCATTAAGTGCTATACAACTCTACTACCAAAGGGGATATTTGGAAGGTGTTTTAGGGTTAACCTTGGTGTTGGTAAATAATAAAGTCTTTGTAGAAATAACACTGTCTTTTATTTCAACTTCATACAAACGGTGCGTATAAACGATAGTTAACCTTAATGTTATCGCACGGTCCCTACAGTGTTTTTAGGGTCGACGACTTAGACGCAAACTAACTACACCAAAGCGTCGAGAGTCGGAGAGGAGAGATATGACTTAATCAACCAATGAGGTGAACTTTTTTACCCATTGCTTCTTAGATAGATAGATAGATAGATAGATAAACATTTTATTGCTTACACAAATATACACAAAACAAATAACAGGAAATTTTAAAATAATAGTAGGCAAAGGCGGTCTTATCGCTTAAAGCGATCTCTTCCAGACAACCTTTGTGGCATAGGACAGATTAGGAGACAATGAGAGGTAGTGCACCGGCAACTAGCAAAAATACAACAAAACAAAAATTTATATTAATAAAATAGGTAATTTAAGATATATACATAATACCTACTAATATATATTGTTATAATAAACTACATATACCTACATACGATACAGTTGTTGCAGACTAAGACCTAGCTAAAAGAAAAGAATGAAGTTTAATCTTAAATGTAGCAAGTGACTTGAGTGACGAACATCAGGCGGAAGGTTATTCCAAAGGCTGGTAGCCTTAACTGTAAAGGAATCTCTAAAGTACTCTGAACGAGTCAAGGGATGTTTCAGCAGGTTATCAGCCCCGGACCTAAGCACGCGATTGTGATCCATACCTAGGAATCGGAAACGCTCCTTAAGGTAGGGAGGGGTACGAGGGTCATACAGCACGTTGAACAAAAGCGTAAGAACATGCTCCTCACGTCGCAATCTGATAGAAAGCCATCCCAGTTTAGTCCTAAAATCAGACACATGATCAAACTTACGCAGGCCAAATATGAACCTAATGCAAAGATTCTGTAGACGCTGTAGCTTGTCCAGTAGATCCTCATTGAGGTCAATGGCAGAGACGTCAGCGTAGTCCAAGATAGGCAAAAGAAGAGACTGCGCAAGCTCGATCTTGGTCTTCACAGGGAGAAGATTCCTCCACCTCCGCAACGAACCAGCGGCAGCGAACACCTTCCGACTGACCTCCGCGATATGAGGTGACCAAGACAGAGTACAGTCGAAGAGGACACCGAGGTTTTTGGCAACATTACTGTAAGGAAGAGGAACAGAGTCAAGAAGGAGGGCAGGAACGTGAATGTATTTGAGTTTGGCAATCTGCTTAGACCCGCCAATAATGATTGCCTGCGACTTGTGAGGATTGACCATTAGACCATGGGTCCGACTCCATTCGTGTATAGTCGCTAGGTCCACATTGAGGCCTGCAATCAATCCGGACAGACTGACTACGTTTGACGAGATAGCTGCGAAACCAATCGACAACAACGTCCGATCCCAGCATGAACTTCAGCATCGCCAAGAGCACATCGAAATCAACAGTATTGAAGGCGTTGCTAAAATTCAAAAGAACCATAGCTGTGACTTGTTGATTCGACATACCCTCGCGCACATCATCAGTCACCTCCGTCAAGGCAGTCACAGTGCTATGCCCTGGGCGGAAACCGGACTGAAAAGGACTAAGCAAGTGGTTAGAATTGACAAACACACTGAGCTGTTGAAGGACAAGGCGTTCGAGGACTTTGGAAAGAAATGGTAAAAAGGAAATTGGTCTAAAATGGGAGGGTAGAGAGGGATTTGAGGTTTTAGGAATAGGGATGACTACAGCGCGACGCCAGCAACTCGGGAACGTACCGGTTTCGAGTGAAAAGTTGAATATGTGACAAAGAATGGGAATGACACCAGCAATACAAAGTTGAATCATCCGTCGGCTAATTCCGTCGAATCCCTCCGCATTGGACTTAATAATGAATGAATAGCTAAAATGTTTAATTATAATTTTAACACCGGCCTAAAGGAAAAGGTGCAATGCTGCAGAGAAGGAGTGGAGGAAAGGGTTTGTAGCGTGGCTCGTTTAATATTATAGGGAATGGAGGAGGGCGATGTGAAAAGGCGGTTAAGGGTGTCAGGATTAAGATTGTGAGGAATACTCGACTTAGGCTTACCAAGACCAAGTGAGTTGAGGAAAGACCAAACCTTAGCAGGATCACCATTAGCGACTGACGCATGTATGTGACGACGCTGCGCATCCCTACACAACCTACTACAACGATTGCGAAGCTCCTTATATCGACAGCGGGTCTCATCCGAAGCGCTGTTTCGGTATTTCACCTTAGCCACATTGCGCCTCACCATCATGGCCTTAATGTCGTCAGTAAGCCAAGGAGCGGGAAGATGCTTAAGTCGGATAAGTCGGAGTGGTGCATGGATGTCGAAGAGTTGGATAAGGATAGAGTTGAATATTTCCATTTTTAGATCAATAGTTGGAGCTTCCAATACCGCATCCCAGTCAATATCCATAAGATCAGACATAAAACGCTTACTGTCGATATTTTTATAGTTACGCTGCATGACCACCCGGGGTTTAGGTTTATTGTTTGATTATGTCACATCTCTACTTTCCGCATATCTCTGCTCTGGAGGACTCTATCTGAGCGTTTAACCCCTACTAAAGTAAATTAATATTTGACAAAAAAAACTGCAATAAGTACATCAAGCTGCCCTTTTATACGTTCTTAGGGTTTTTAAGGTCTGTTCAAGTATTTTGGTAGGTCGAACGTTTGATCACTTAAGCTCGAGAACAACGAGTAGTGACTGCGCTTTAGAGCTCCGGTAAACTATTAAGAAAATAGGAAGTGGACCAAGTTGCACAACAGAAATTGCGCAATTCTCCTTTTTAATTTTATGTCCCCACTGCTGGGGCACGAACCTTCCCTTTGGATGGATAATGTGGGAACCATCGGCTTTACGTACTTTCCAAAGCATGGAGGAGATCAAGATGATAAAATTTTGGTCACCCATTCGTTGACCAGCCTTTGTGAAACTTGCTTAACCCTAGCAATAGCAGACCGGCTCGTTAACCACTGCGCCATTGAGCTTCTTCTTTTATACTGCTTACATATTGTGAGCAGTATAAAAGTACATAAGTAACTAAGTACAAATATTAGTAAAAATATTGCAATTGACATCCGACACGAACTGAATTGTCTGGTTAATAAATATTGTAACCTAACAGCCGGTAGAGTCGCAGTGCGCGACCCCGGTGTCGCTCGCTCCGTGCGGCGGCAACGTGACGGTGTTCTACTACGACGCCGAGCGGCGCGAGTGCGCGGCTGGCATGTTCGACGGCTGCGGCTATGCAAACTCCTACCGCTCCGAGGAAGAGTGCCAGCGACGCTGCGGTGCCTTCCAGGGCTTGGGTAAATGCACTCCTCTTATCTTAATCCCACCTTCCTTATACCACCTTCATATCTTAGTGCGGCATGCCGAAGTGGCTCTCTCCCAGTTTGACCTATCGGGATCTTTGTGCAACCCCATCCTTTTACGTCGTTTTAGTTAACGTGATCGAATAGGTGAATAAACTCTCACTTGGCACTCTGATCTAGTTCCGTTTTGCCCAGACTACTGGTATATTGAAACTCAAATTTAACATAATAATCTGTAACATAGAAGCTCCTGAAAGTAACACAGAAGAACACAGCCCTAAATCAGATTTACCAATAGTGTAAATTTAGCTTCGATCTTTATTTAAATCCCCAGATCCATGCCGTTCGCCATTAGACGTAGGCCTTTGCGGCGAGTCCATCCCCAAGTTCTACTGGAAGCTGAGCGCGGGCCGCTGCGAGCAGTACGCGTACAGCGGCTGCGGCGGCGGGCCCAACCGGTTCTCCACGCACGACGAGTGCGAGCAGCTCTGTGGACCCACCGGGCCTGGTAAGCGAAACTTCACGACAATGCTTACAGAAAAGGATTTTGATTATTCTGCACCAGATACCTACTCCCAGCCATTTTATAAGGATTTACTTCTTCTATTTTATTTAACAGTTATGCTGTAGATATTTTATTAATTGATATTCAAACAAATTGGGTTTGGTCCTTCGAATCAGGATGCGTCTAGGATTCAGTATATATCTAGATTTAGTATTTTATAACATTGCTGGTAAAATATGAACAGAATATTACACTGATTAATATCTAAAAGTATTTTGGTTGATACAATTTAATTACTTACTTTGGTTGTGGTATTCACAAACATTTATACAAACTTCTTTCATCTCTTTTATGTACCTCTTTTTAACATACTATAGACAATATTTCTTAATCTCTGTTACTTACAGACATCCGCATGGTAGACCATCACACACAAACATTGCCTTATTCGGTATGATAGCAATTGTAACAAACACAGCATAGGTACTCGTAGATATGCGTTAATGGAATTGGGAAGCATGTGTCACACAATATAACTCAGCGCCTAAGCTTTTAGTCCGGCAAAAAAGAAAATTTAGAGGTGCAAGGATCTAAGGGATGTTTCTTGTAAAGGGTGCAGTTAGATAATAAATACAGCGCCATACTCATTCTTACTAAGTTTCTCACTACAAGGTTTGCTTCAGCAGCGTATTGAGGTCGCGCCGGTATTATACACCTACACCGATAGCTGCTATGTAGCACGTTGGGGTCGCCACGGCTCCTGGAATAGGTCCTTTTTTAGGCTCCTGAACAGGTGAAACTACATAAAAAATACAGCAGAGCGTTGGGATTGTCAAGGATCTTAAGCTATAAACACATGGATACAGTACCTTACCGGTAGACCCCAGGACTCCCATTCTTTTCCTAGCCAGAGAGTCGCAGTCACAGAGTAGGTGCTGCATTGACTCCGTTTCCTCTCCACATACCCTACATAAACTATTTGTTGAGATGTGCATTCTGTGAAGCATTTGCTTTGTGGCATTGTGCCCTGTCAAGTCACCGATGGTTAATCGGGCCTGCCTTCTGCTGCCTCCGCATATGAACTTACTCCGTCCTAAGGCGTTTTCGCCTAGGAAGGATTTGGAATGTTTCAGACCCGGCTGCTCTTTCCATTCGATGCCGTGCCTGTTTTCGATGTAGTATGATGTATGCCATATACATAAAAGTCAAAGTCTATTGAGGACATTTAACATTTGGTGGTAGCCTGATGTCCTGGCATGTGAACTGTTCTTCCGATTTCTTGTAGAATTTCACAAAAGGTTTCTTAAGCTATTATTAACTAACACTGAAGTTGCGTTTGTTTTATAAAGTTTTATAATTAGGTTATAAACGTTTTATAAACTTTCGCAATTCTCCTATGTGCAAAGCAGAATATAGAGTTAGCTATTAAAAAGCGCAATATATTCATCCTGAGTGACAGCCAAGCCGCGCTCAAGTCACTCATATCGCCCCGAATCGACTCTGGCCTTGTTCTGGAAACTACGAAAGCTCTAAACAAGCTAGGTGGGCATAACAAGGTGCGATTGATCTGGGTCCCAGGCATATGTTAAAGACATATAGTGCCGATATGAAGTAAAAAAAAACGACGACGCGGAATTAGGTACATCATACGTACTAACAAAATAACTCAACAGCAAAAAAAAACATTACTTACCTAATACAAGAAAAAAAAACACATTTGTTTACATTTTCTACACATCAATTTCATTGCCTGTTAAGGGTTTCGTAAGTTAAGCGTTTAAATTTAGTAAAGGAATCAGGAAAGCAAATTCGTCTCTGACAATAAATCACTTTCGAAGAATATAAAGAAAATCACGTATACAAATGAAACTAAAACATAGAACACAGATTTATTGAATGTCAAAAATTCGCCACCTGAATCAGCAAACTTTGTTAACGATTTTTTTGCAAATATTGGGAAACAACTTGCTCAACAGATTCAACCTATTCAATTGTGTACTTTCAGTGACCCAATTAATACACAACCTACACAGATAAATTCATTTGTTCTTTTTAAATGCAGATTGTGAAGAAGTTGATAGTATCTTGATGAGCCTCAAAATTGAATAGTGCCCCAGGTTGGGATGAAGTCTCTACCAAGTATTTAAAATTCATTAGAAATGATATAGTTCCTATCATAACCCACCTTGCCAATCTTTGCTTTGACAAAGGCGTTTTCCCTGCTTCACTTAAAAAATCCATCATTACTCCAGTTCACAAGGGTGGGGATAAAACAGATGTTAATAACTACAGGCCTATATCTATTCTACCTAGTATTTCAAAAATTTTGGAAAAATTATTAAACAATCGCCTTCTTAATTTCTTAAAAAATATAACATTCTGGCTCCGTCACAATATGGCTTTAGGAAAGGTATATCCACAGAAGATGCCGTAACTGCTTTAGTAACAGAACACATCGATAAAAAGAGGAAATGTCTAACTGTGTTCCTGGATATCAAAAAGGCTTTTGACACAGTTTCCGTCCCTATCCTTGTGAACAAACTGCAAAACATTGAAATTCGGGGCATGCCATTAGCTCTGTTTGAAAATTATCTTTTTGATATAAAACGAAGAGTGAAACTGGAACAGTATTCTAGTGAAGATGCAGAGGTAACATACGGCGTACCCCAGGGAAAGAAGAAGATGGTCATAGAAACTCGGTAATTAAACGACACAAACCCATCGAGATAGGGCTCGTATTATTCGTCTTGACGAGTACTTTGTGCTAGATGGCAACCAGGGTCTAATGATGGAGCTGGAAGATGGCCATAGGAACTCGGTAATTAAACGACACAACCCCATCGAGTTTGGGCTCGTTTGATTCGTCTTGACGAGTACTTTAGTGCTAGATGGTAATCAGGGTCTAATGATGGAGCTGAAAGATGACCATAATAATAATATTAATAATAAACTTTCCTACACTCACACCAATAATCTAGCCCAAGAGAAGCTTCGTTATGAAACTCGTTATATGGTTACTACACAACGGATAAACATACTTAAAATACTTAAATACATACTTATTATACATAGAAAACACCCAGACCCCAGACAATTTAGAAAAACAATAATTTCTAAATAGACCCGACCGGGGATCGAACCCGGGACCTCAGAGATGGCGACTCCATGAAAACCGGTGTACAAACCACTCGACCATAGGAACTCGGTAATTAAACGACACAACCCCATCGAGTTTGGGCTTGTATTATTCGTCTTGACGACTACCTTGGTGCTAGATGGTAATCAGGGTCTGATGATGGAACGATAAGGTGGCCATAGGAACTCGGTAGTTAAACGACACAACCCCATCGAGTTGGGATTCGTTTGATCCGTCTTGATGAGTACTTTGGTGCTAGATGGTAACCAGGGTCTGATGATGGTGCTGGAAGATGGCCACAGGAACTCGGGAAAATAAGTTCGTTCGTTCCGTTTGTTTTGAATGTGGATTCTGTTTTTGAGTAGATGGATTAAATGGATGACTCAATGTCAATGTGAGCACGTGCCAAGGGCTGAATGGTATGAGAATGTAAAAACATGTCATATCGTTAACGTTGCGCCTCAGAGAACTCCCTACAAAAATACTAAAAAGTTAAAAATAAAATTAAAAGAAAAAAAATCTTTTTAAAAACAAGCTTTTATTACTTGTTAATAAAAAAAGGAACTAGAAAGTTAAAAATAATTTAAACCTTTAATTAAATTTGATAATTTAAAAAAAATCTTTATTAATAAAAGCGTGTTACATTTTGATGGAACATTAAGGAACATTTAGCATATTACATTAGAATTAGACCTTCATTATTTTTCTTTTGCAATCCCAATGTAACACGCTTTTATTTATAAAGATTTTTTTTCTTATTATCAAATTTAATTAAAGGTTTAAATTATTTTTAACTTTTTAGTTTCTTTTTTTATTAACAAGTAATATAAGCTTGTTTTTAAAAAGATTTTTTTTCTTTTATTTCGTATATTATAATTATATATCTTTGCATTCGCCCCCAGACCTGTGCAAGAGGATCCCCAAGCTGGTGAACTGCATCGACTACGCGGTCACGTGGTTCTTCGACGAGTCGCGCGACGAGTGTTTCTCGTACGGCTCCTGCGACCTCAGCGACACAGACAGGTCAACTTGTTATGTCATCATCATCAGCTACACTAATCCACCGCTGGACATAGGCCTCTCCAAGTGCACGCCACCGAGCACGATCTGTGGCTACTCTCGTCCAGCTCTTGCCAGCTGCCTTGCGAAGATCGTCGCTCCACCTAGTCTGAGGGCGTCCTACATTACGTTTGCCGATCCGCGGTCTCTAATCGAGAACAGAAGGATGTAATTATGTTTAGGGTTCATGCAGGTATGAGTTCTTTTTTGTAATTTATTTATATAATTATCTTAAGTATATTTATATAATTATAATTTTTGGCAGCTTTAATAAAACTTATAATAAAATATTTAATAATGTTAATATTTTATTGGTTATGGCAGAATAACAGAGGCTGCGGGTCCCCTGCAGCCACTGAGTCATAGACCTTTTTGTCTTAACGTAAAGTTATTTTGGTCAAAGTGCGTTGTAATTTTTTTATTTTTTATTGTGTTTTTATGTTTGAGACAAATAAACAAATATTTAAAAAAAAAAGTTTTTGTAATTTGTTCGCAACAAAATTTGCGTTAAAAATTATATATACATTTTTAATTTTTTTTTTTTTTTTAATTTAATAGTCGAGTTTGTCCCAGTACCTATGAGTGCCCACCACGGACAAATACAATGGTACACACGCCTGCGCATCACCAACCACCAACTGTAAAATATCCTCAATAGACTTTGAACTTTATCATCATCATCATCAGCATACACACGTCCACTGTTGCTTTGAACTTTATTCCTTATGCATATTATGTTGTGTGCCTTACAACAGAAGTATCGACACAAAAACTAGTGGTCATGTTTACACGTTCGATGATTCAAATATTCATCCAGACTAAAGAGGCTTACATACAAATACTATAAACTAACTTTTACTATGAGCTGCATATAACCTCCTTACAGTACCTACCTAGGTACAACTCAACTTTTTCCGCCTTAGATAATCATGTAAGTAAACAAAACTCGTACTAGGCACTCAGTTCGCCACCATAACGATATATTCCGTAGATCCAACATTAATTAACACACAGCTTTAATCGTTGAAACTGTTGTTAAATATTTCGAGTGTAAAAATATATTAGACGACCTCCTCGGTCGAGTGGTTTGTACACCGGTTTTCATGGTGTCAATTTCTAAATTGTCTCGGGTCTGGGTGTTTTCTATGTAAATGTATTTAAGTATTTTATGTATGTTTAACCGTTGTCTAGTAACCATTTTAACGAGTTTCATAACGAAGCTTCTCTTGGGCTAGTTAATTGGTGTGAGTGCAGGAAAGTTTATTTATTTTATTTATATTAAAAGCTAATCGGAGGGCAAGTTATTGAAGTCATTTGTCAGTTGGTGGTTGGTTGATGGGCAGGCGTCTGAACAACACTACATGATGTAGTGTCGATGTCGTCTACATCGTAAGTCTTACGAGCTAAATTATAAATCCTTTGTCTCGTACAACACTATACACACAGAGCTATATTGAGAGCATTATAACCACAGCCTCACGTAAACTCGGAATCCTGAACAAAGTGAAGCGGTTCTTCACGCCTGAGCAACGTTGTTTTTTGTATAAGACTCAGGTGCGCTCCTGCGTGGAGTATTGCTCTCATCTTTGGGATGGATCCGCCAAGTACTTGCTCAAAGCTCTTGACAGGTTGCAGAGACGTGCTGTCCGTATTATCGGTAACGATGTCGTTACGACCAGTCTGGAGCCGTTACAGCTACGTAGGGATATTGCTTCCCTTAGTGCTTTCTACCGCCTTTACCACGGTGAATGCTCTGAAGAGCTCTTTGACCTCATTCCTCCCTCTCCATTCCTTTCCAGATCGACGCGTGCAGGTCTGAGAAGCCACCCTCATACCGTGCTGACCATCAAGACACGTACCAAAAAGTTTGGACAATCGTTCCTTTGCCGAACTGCCCGTATGTGGAATGCGCTTCCCGCACACGTGTTTCCCTCCTCTTTCTCTCCCGGGTTATTTAAGCGGGGCGTGAAAAAGCATTTATGCAGGCCGCCATAGTGTGAGCGTTCGGCATAGCGTGGTAGCGCTGTGATGAACGCTTTCACTTCTTGGGCTTCACTGGCTGCTTTCCATCAGGCATAGTGAGGCCATTTTGGCGTGCCACAATAAAAAAAAATAAAAAAAGCACATGTAATAAGCAACGTTACCCGCGCAGGTTCACGAGCCGCGAGCAGTGCGAAGGCCAGTGCCGACGCGCCTCCGCCGTTGCCACCACGAGCGCGCCGGCGCCGCCGCCGCCCGAGGTCAGTCTCCATCTGGTATTGACAAGCCGCATAAGCAAGCGCATTAAGTGCTATACAACTCTACTACCAAAGGGGATATTTGGAAGGTGTTTTATGGTTAACCTTGGTGTTGGTAAATAATAAAGTCTTTGTAGAAATAACACTGTCTTTTATTTCAACTTCATACAAACGGTGCGTATACACGATAGTTAACCTTAATGTTATCGCACGGTCCCTACAGTGTTTTTAGGGTCGACGACTTAGACGCAAACTAACTACACCAAAGCGTCGAGAGTCGGAGAGGAGAGATATGACTTAATCAACCAATGAGGTGAACTTTTTTACCCATTGCTTCTTAGATAGATAGATAGATAAACATTTTATTGCTTACACAAATATACACAAAACAAATAACAGGAAATTTTAAAATAATAGTAGGCAAAGGCGGTCTTATCGCTTAAAGCGATCTCTTCCAGACAACCTTTGTGGCATAGGACAGATTAGGAGACAATGAGAGGTAGTGCACCGGCAACTAGCAAAAATACAACAAAACAAAAATTTATATTAATAAAATAGGTAATTTAAGATATATACATAATACCTACTAATATATATTGTTATAATAAACTACATATACCTACATACGATACAGTTGTTGCAGACTAAGACCTAGCTAAAAGAAAATAATGAAGTTTAATCTTAAATGTAGCAAGTGACTTGGAGTGACGAACATCAGGCGGAAGGTTATTCCAAAGGCTGGTAGCCTTAACTGTAAAGGAATCTCTAAAGTACTCTGAACGAGTCAAGGGATGTTTCAGCAGGTTATCAGCCCCGGACCTAAGCACGCGATTGTGATCCATACCTAGGAATCGGAAACGCTCCTTAAGGTAGGGAGGGGTACGAGGGTCATACAGCACGTTGAACAAAAGCGTAAGAACATGCTCCTCACGTCGCAATCTGATAGAAAGCCATCCCAGTTTAGTCCTAAAATCAGACACATGATCAAACTTACGCAGGCCAAATATGAACCTAATGCAAAGATTCTGTAGACGCTGTAGCTTGTCCAGTAGATCCTCATTGAGGTCAATGGCAGAGACGTCAGCGTAGTCCAAGATAGGCAAAAGAAGAGACTGCGCAAGCTCGATCTTGGTCTTCACAGGGAGAAGATTCCTCCACCTCCGCAACGAACCAGCGGCAGCGAACACCTTCCGACTGACCTCCGCGATATGAGGTGACCAAGACAGAGTACAGTCGAAGAGGACACCGAGGTTTTTGGCAACATTACTGTAAGGAAGAGGAACAGAGTCAAGAAGGAGGGCAGGAACGTGAATGTATTTGAGTTTGGCAATCTGCTTAGACCCGCCAATAATGATTGCCTGCGACTTGTGAGGATTGACCATTAAACCATGGGTCCGACTCCATTCGTGTATAGTCGCTAGGTCCACATTGAGGCCTGCAATCAATCCGGACAGACTGACTACGTTTGACGAGATAGCTGCGAAACCAATCGACAACAACGTCCGATCCCAGCATGAACTTCAGCATCGCCAAGAGCACATCGAAATCAACAGTATTGAAGGCGTTGCTAAAATCCAAAAGAACCATAGCTGTGACTTGTTGATTCGACATACCCTCGCGCACATCATCAGTCACCTCCGTCAAGGCAGTCACAGTGCTATGCCCTGGGCGGAAACCGGACTGAAAAGGACTAAGCAAGTGGTTAGAATTGACAAACACACTGAGCTGTTGAAGGACAAGGCGTTCGAGGACTTTGGAAAGAAATGGTAAAATGGAAATTGGTCTAAAATGGGAGGGTAGAGAGGGATTTGAGGTTTTAGGAATAGGGATGACTACAGCGCGACGCCAGCAACTCGGGAACGTACCGGTGTCGAGTGAAAAGTTGAATATGTGACAAAGAATGGGAATGACACCAGCAATACAAAGTTGAATCATCCGTCGGCTAATTCCGTCGAATCCCTCCGCATTGGACTTAATAATGAATGAATAGCTAAAATGTTTAATTCAACTTCACGCTCAAACACCGGCCTAAAGGAAAAGGTGCAATGCTGCAGAGAAGGAGTGGAGGAAAGGGTTTGTAGCGTGGCTCGTTTAATATTATAGGGAATGGAGGTGGGCGATGTGAAAAGGCGGTTAAGGGTGTCAGGATTAAGATTGTGAGGTATACTCGACTTAGGCTTACCAAGACCAAGTGAGTTGAGGAAAGACCAAACCTTAGCAGGATCACCATTAGCGACTGACGCATGTATGTGACGACGCTGCGCATCCCTACACAACCTACTACAACGATTGCGAAGCTCCTTATATCGACAGCGGGTCTCATCCGAAGCGCTGTTTCGGTATTTCACCTTAGCCACATTGCGCCTCACCATCATGGCCTTAATGTCGTCAGTAAGCCAAGGAGCGGGAAGATGCTTAAGTCGGATAAGTCGGAGTGGTGCATGGATGTCGAAGAGTTGGATAAGGATAGAGTTGAATATTTCCATTTTTAGATCAATAGTTGGAGCTTCCAATACCGCATCCCAGTCAATATCCATAAGATCAGACATAAAACGCTTACTGTCGATATTTTTATAGTTACGCTGCATGACCACCCGGGGTTTAGGTTTATTGTTTGATTATGTCACATCTCTACTTTCCGCATATCTCTGCTCTGGAGGACTCTATCTGAGCGTTTAACCCCTACTAAAGTAAATTAATATTTGACAAAAAAAACTGCAATAAGTACATCAAGCTGCCCTTTTATACGTTCTTAGGGTTTTTAAGGTCTCTGGTCGGTCTCTCAAGTATTTTGGTAGGTCGAACGTTTGATCACTTAAGCTCGAGAACAACGAGTAGTGACTGCGCTTTAGAGCTCCGGTAAACTATCAAGAAAATAGGAAGTGGACCAAGTTGCACAACAGAAATTGCGCAATTCTCCTTTTTAATTTTATGTCCCCACTGCTGAGGCACGAACCTTCCCTTTGGATGGATAATGTGGGAACCATCGGCTTTACGTACTTTCCAAAGCATGGAGGAGATCAAGATGATAAAATTTTGGTCACCCATTCGTTGACCAGCCTTTGTGAAACTTGCTTAACCCTAGCAATAGCAGACCGGCTCGTTAACCACTGCGCCATTGAGCTTCTTCTTTTATACTGCTTACATATTGTGAGCAGTATAAAAGTACATAAGTAACTAAGTACAAATATTAGTAAAAATATTGCAATTGACATCCGACACGAACTGAATTGTCTGGTTAATAAATATTGTAACCTAACAGCCGGTAGAGTCGCAGTGCGCGACCCCGGCGTCGCTCGCTCCGTGCGGCGGCAACGTGACGGTGTTCTACTACGACGCCGAGCGGCGCGAGTGCGCGGCTGGCATGTTCGACGGCTGCGGCTATGCAAACTCCTACCGCTCCGAGGAAGAGTGCCAGCGACGCTGCGGTGCCTTCCAGGGCTTGGGTAAATGCACTTGCCTCTTATCTTAATCCCACCTTCCTTATACCACCTTCATATCTTAGTGCGGCATGCCGAAGTGGCTCTCTCCCAGTTTGACCTATCGGGATCTTTGTGCAACCCCATCCTTTTACGTCGTTTTAGTTAACGTGATCGAATAGGTGAATAAACTCTCACTTGGCACTCTGATCTAGTTCCGTTTTGCCCAGACTACTGGTATATTGAAACTCAAATTTAACATAATAATCTGTAACATAGAAGCTCCTGAAAGTAACACAGAAGAACACAGCCCTAAATCAGATTTACCAATAGTGTAAATTTAGCTTCGATCTTTATTTAAATCCCCAGATCCATGCCGTTCGCCATTAGACGTAGGCCTTTGCGGCGAGTCCATCCCCAAGTTCTACTGGAAGCTGAGCGCGGGCCGCTGCGAGCAGTACGCGTACAGCGGCTGCGGCGGCGGGCCCAACCGGTTCTCCACGCACGACGAGTGCGAGCAGCTCTGTGGACCCACCGGGCCTGGTAAGCGAAACTTCACGACAATACTTACAGAAAAGGATTTTGATTATTCTGCACCAGATACCTACTCCCAGCCATTTTATAAGGATTTACTTCTTCTATTTTATTTAACAGTTATGCTGTAGATATTTTATTAATTGATATTCAAACAAATTGGGTTTGGTCCTTCGAATCAGGATGCGTCTAGGATTAAGTATATATCTAGATTTAGTATTTTATAACATTGCTGGTAAAATATGAACAGAATATTACACTGATTAATATCTAAAAGTATTTTGGTTGATACAATTTAATTAC
The DNA here is from genome assembly GCA_947562085.1 of Eudonia lacustrata. NCBI lineage: Eukaryota > Metazoa > Arthropoda > Insecta > Lepidoptera > Crambidae > Eudonia > Eudonia lacustrata. Next base: position 4,898,667 of record OX387326.1, on the reverse strand, counting down.
TTACTTTGGTTGTGGTATTCACAAACATTTATACAAACTTCTTTCATCTCTTTTATGTACCTCTTTTTAACATACTATAGACAATATTTCTTAATCTCTGTTACTTACAGACATCCGCATGGTAGACCATCACACACAAACATTGCCTTATTCGGTATGATAGCAATTGTAACAAACACAGCATAGGTACTCGTAGATATGCGTTAATGGAATTGGGAAGCATGTGTCACACAATATAACTCAGCGCCTAAGCTTTTAGTCCGGCAAAAAAGAAAATTTAGAGGTGCAAGGATCTAAGGGATGTTTCTTGTAAAGGGTGCAGTTAGATAATAAATACAGCGCCATACTCATTCTTACTAAGTTTCTCACTACAAGGTTTGCTTCAGCAGCGTATTGAGGTCGCGCCGGTATTATACACCTACACCGATAGCTGCTATGTAGCACGTTGGGGTCGCCACGGCTCCTGGAATAGGTCCTTTTTTAGGCTCCTGAATAGGTGAAACTACATAAAAAATACAGCAGAGCGTTGGGATTGTCAAGGATCTTAAGCTATAAACACATGGATACAGTACCTTACCGGTAGACCCCAGGACTCCCATTCTTTTCCTAGCCAGAGAGTCGCAGTCACACAGTAGGTGCTGCATTGACTCCGTTTCCTCTCCACATGCCCTACATAAACTATTTGTTGAGATGTGCATTCTGTGAAGCATTTGCTTTGTGGCATTGTGCCCTGTCAAGTCACCGATGGTTAATCGGGCCTGCCTTCTGCTGCCTCCGCATATGAACTTACTCCGTCCTAAGGCGTTTTCGCCTAGGAAGGATTTGGAATGTTTCATACCCGGCTGCTCTTTCCATTCGATGCCGTGCCTGTTTTCGATGTAGTATGATGTATGCCATATACATAAAAGTCAAAGTCTATTGAGGACATTTAACATTTGGTGGTAGCCTGATGTCCTGGCATGTGAACTGTTCTTCCGATTTCTTGTAGAATTTCACAAAAGGTTTCTTAAGCTATTATTAACTAACACTGAAGTTGCGTTTGTTTTATAAAGTTTTATAATTAGGTTATAAACGTTTTATAAACTTTCGCAATTCTCCTATGTGCAAAGCAGAATATAGAGTTAGCTATTAAAAAGCGCAATATATTCATCCTGAGTGACAGCCAAGCCGCGCTCAAGTCACTCATATCGCCCCGAATCGACTCTGGCCTTGTTCTGGAAACTACGAAAGCTCTAAACAAGCTAGGTGGGCATAACAAGGTGCGATTGATCTGGGTCCCAGGCATATGTTAAAGACATATAGTGCCGATATGAAGTAAAAAAAAACGACGACGCGGAATTAGGTACATCATACGTACTAACAAAATAACTCAACAGCAAAAAAAAACATTACTTACCTAATACAAGAAAAAAAAACACATTTGTTTACATTTTCTACACATCAATTTCATTGCCTGTTAAGGGTTTCGTAAGTTAAGCGTTTAAATTTAGTAAAGGAATCAGGAAAGCAAATTCGTCTCTGACAATAAATCACTTTCGAAGAATATAAAGAAAATCACGTATACAAATGAAACTAAAACATAGAACACAGATTTATTGAATGTCAAAAATTCGCCACCTGAATCAGCAAACTTTGTTAACGATTTTTTTGCAAATATTGGGAAACAACTTGCTCAACAGATTCAACCTATTCAATTGTGTACTTTCAGTGACCCAATTAATACACAACCTACACAGATAAATTCATTTGTTCTTTTAAATGCAGATTGTGAAGAAGTTGATAGTATCTTGATGAGCCTCAAAATTGAATAGTGCCCCAGGTTGGGATGAAGTCTCTACCAAGTATTTAAAATTCATTAGAAATGATATAGTTCCTATCATAACCCACCTTGCCAATCTTTGCTTTGACAAAGGCGTTTTCCCTGCTTCACTTAAAAAATCCATCATTACTCCAGTTCACAAGGGTGGGGATAAAACAGATGTTAATAACTACAGGCCTATATCTATTCTACCTAGTATTTCAAAAATTTTGGAAAAATTATTAAACAATCGCCTACTTAATTTCTTAAAAAATATAACATTCTGGCTCCGTCACAATATGGCTTTAGGAAAGGTATATCCACAGAAGATGCCGTAACTGCTTTAGTAACAGAACACATCGATAAAAAGAGGAAATGTCTAACTGTGTTCCTGGATATCAAAAAGGCTTTTGACACAGTTTCCGTCCCTATCCTTGTGAACAAACTGCAAAACATTGAAATTCGGGGCATGCCATTAGCTCTGTTTGAAAATTATCTTTTTGATATAAAACGAAGAGTGAAACTGGAACAGTATTCTAGTGAAGATGCAGAGGTAACATACGGCGTACCCCAGGGCAGCGTATTAGGTCCTACTTTATTCTTAATATACATCAATGATTTGTGTAACTTAAACGTCAATAACGCTAACATTTTCTCGTACGCCGATGATACCGCTGTTGTCTTGTCTTCTCTGGTAACTCCTGGGAAACTGTAAGAAATAGTGCTGAATCAGGAATTGCTCAAATATCTACTTGGTTGAAGAATAACTTACTATCACTAAACACCACCAAAACCAAATATACATGTTTCAGTATTAATGACAATAATCAGCCCACTGATAACTTTAGTGTAAAGATTCACAACTGTAATGACACTAATAATATCAACTGTACTTGTCCACTTCTTGAAAAAGTCACCTTCTACAAATACCTAGGCGTCGTCCTGGACCAGAGGTTATCTTGGTATCCCCACTTTGACCAACTGGCTGGAAGAGTGAGGAAATTAATATGGATCTTCCGCTCATTAAGACATGTGGTCCCAAGGGATGACAAATCTAATATGGATCGAGATTTTCATTGTAATCTCTTGAATAGATTATACATTGCGTTGGTTGAATCGATCTTGACATACTGCACTCCTATTTGGGGAGGTGCGGCAAAAACTAGGTTTATAGAAATTGAGCGCACGCAACGGGCACTGATAAAAACAATGTATTTCGACCAACTTTACATTGACTGTGGTTTATTATCAGTAAGGAAACTATTTGTAATATGTTTAGTTTTAAAAAAGCACAAGAATTTACCATATGTTGCTAATAAAAAAATAAGTAGAAGAAAATGTAATGTAGATATAGAAATTTGCTACTTCGCAGTATAATAGTCTTTCGGCCAGAATTTACAATAAATTAAATAAGGAATTAGACATTTATTCCAAACATTATAAAGAATGTAAAAAGCTGGTACTTGCATGGTTACAATCGCATGATTATGATATGGCTGAGCTGTTTTTACAACAAATATACTTACAAACAATTTACTATAAAAATCGCTTTTTAAGTTTGTAACAAATTATTTTAAGTACATATAAGTTGTTAATCACAAATTATTAGTTACCTAACTTTAATTATAAGCAAAATAATGTAAGTAATGGTAGAGCGGAGTCCCCTGAAACAGGTAATCTTTTGCTTAAAAGGAGACTCCGGCCACTAACTACTGTAAGTAATGCAAAATTTTTTATCGAAATAAAAATTTATTATTAAATATTATATTTATTATTATTATAATATTATATTAAATTTATTAAAATTTATTATTATTATTATTAGGAAGGAATTATTATAAATAGACCACTAGACACCAAATATATTATCAACTTAATTATTACAAATAAATTCTTATTCGTTTTAATTACACTACCTAATACATACGTACATAATTTTCGGCATACAACACCTTAGTATTGAAATTATCATAAAGCCATATACATGTGCAGTGCCGGTTAACACTTCAATCCCGCTTTCGTCGCTGACGGCGGCGGTGGGCGCGGAGCTCAGCATACCCTGCGAGGTGGAGGGCTACCCGCCGCCCGACGTGTACTGGACCAAGGACGGCGCGCATCTACAGCCCGCTCCGCGCCTGCAGCCCACAGGTACATCACACGGAGCTCGGCATTCCTTGCCAGTCCCGTCTACAAAGGGTTAAAAAAACCCCAAAATCCATTTTTGCCGCAGACAGTTAAAAAATACTCGTACGGAGTGTTACCCCAGCGGAATTTTGTCGAATTTCTTGAACTCTTGATATATAAATGCTTTAAATATTAAATGTGTGCATCCAGTCCGAAGTTTTTGAGATATTCGCGAAATACAGATTCAGTGCCGCTACCCCAGTAACGTTACCCCAGCGTAATTTTTTTTTCCTGTGGAAAAAAAGTATCCGCGAAGATATATTTTAGAGCGCTGTGAATGTGCGTGTTAGTCTTTAATTTGTGCGTCTTATAATTCCGAAGTTATTTTAAATTTCGCCGGGGTATTGTTTGGGGGTTTAGGTACACTGTATCTCGGGAACGGTGAGGCGCACAAATAAAGGGCACAAATATAGGCGTAACAAAGAATCTGTTTTTCGCAAATATCTCTAACTCAGTAGTTAAACCCGAAACCCAAATTTATGCGTCTAGTGACGCACAAATTTGAGATTTCGGGCACAATTACACGAGATGAGGCACTAATTATTCTATATCAAGAATCCAAGAAATTTGACAAAATTCCGCTGGGCTACGCCCACACGTACAGAGGCCTATAAATGCGGTTGAAATTGTTTTTGCAAATTGTTTTGTATTGTATCCTAATCATCATTGTATGTAATTCCCCTTTTTTTAAATAGGTTAATGCGTTGCGCATATACCGGAGATATGACCGACGACCCCAAGTTATGTGGAACTCCTCCTCTTCTTTCGTCCAGCCACTTAAGTAAGCTCGACAAGGGGGGGAGAGGCATACCCACTGAAAAACCTAGTACCATCCCTTCTCTGCCACGGGGATGGCTCATGTACCCACGTGTCTGTTGCAGAGGCGCGCCTGACGATATCCTTGCTGACGGTGGAGAACAGTGGCGTGTACGGTTGCCACGCGAGCAACGAGTACGGCTCGCACTCCTCAACCATACAGGTCAACGTGCAAGGTAAATATGAACACATGTGAATCATTGTTACATAATTATTTCTGGCAAGTAGTAAATGTTGATGGAGTTTTACCTTAACCTTTTCACCGCCCAACTATTCTGCACGCGATGTCCCGCTGTACGCCAACGTATAAATGTATTTTAATAAAGTAGGTACAAAGAAGAACTTCTATAGAAGTGCTGGCGTGGACGGCACGAAAATCTCGAACTTCTATAGAAGTTGTTGGCGGTAAAAAGGTTAAATACCATATTTTTGTGGCAGGTCTGTTTATCCCAGTGCACTGCACGGACAATCCGTTCTTTGCTGACTGCCAGCTGATCGTGCGAAGCAAGTTCTGCCGCCACCACCACTACTCCAAGTAAGTTAACTCATTTCAGTTTTAAATTAATGACTTGTCCTGACTGACTGATTCATCATTGCTGAGCCGAAACCGCTGAAGCTAATTAGAATAAATTTAGACTAAAGGTTAATTGAGTAACGCAACCAGCCACTAAGAAAGGATTGTACTGAAATCATCCCCAAAAGCTGTCAAATAGAGTGAAAATTTTATAAAAGTCCGTCAATTTTGAAGTAACATACCTACATAAAAATTGGTATTTGCCTTTATAAAAAGAAATTAAGCACGTCCTGCTCTCAGGAATTTTGTATTTTTTCCTTTAAAGGAGTAAAAAAGGGATGAAGGTTTCTCAAGTAAGAACTATCAAAATGTATTATTCATATCGATATTTAGATTATTTAATAAAAATAAAGAATGACGTGTTTTAGCATTTTTTGAAAAACATTTCCTAAAAAGTTGAAATAATGGAGGAAAGTTTCTAGGGAAACCTGACAATTTTAAATTGTAATCTATGAGTTTCGGTATTTAGTCTGCTAAGAAATGATGAAGTGTTTAAGGATTATCCCACCGATGCTTACCTTTACTAAGTTTGGTTTTTATTAAAAACCATCACAAGTCGTGTAGCCCACGTGAGCAAAGCAGCGAGCAAAAGCTAGTTTACTATAAAAATAAATTGACATTTGGCTGAACGTCATCAAGGTCTATTTTTGTTAGCAACAATGTGCTGGCAATATCTTGTTTCGAGGTTTTCTTTCATCATCATCATCATCATCTCAGCCAAAAGGTTTTCTTTACTGTAAGATATTTCGATACAAGTTGGCAAGTTTTTTGGCAGACGCTGCGCCATCTTATGCTACCTTATACAATAGAAATTTCAACGTCCTAAAAGAAGCATAAAAATATCTTTTAAAACAGCAACTACCACATAAATAATTAGACGTTTTTGCGCGTTTTATAGCGTATTAATAAGTTTCCTCACTTGCATCGTATTAAAGACAAAACTATCGAAACTGGCCTATCATCATGAGCTCATTTTATGTCCCCACTGCTTGGGCACGAGCCTTTCCTAAGGATGGATAGGGAGAACGGGCCATAAACCACCATGCGGGTCCAGTGCCGATTGATGACTGTTAACGACTGCTAATGTAGCCGGGACCAACGCCTTTACGTGTCTTCCGAAGCACGGAGGAGCTCGAGATGATACATTTTTGGTCACCCATCCGATGACCGGTTCTTGCAAAAGTTGCTTAACCTCAGAACTCGCAGACCAGGCGCGTTAACTTGTGCGCCATCGAGCTCCTCAAAAACAACTGGCCTAAACTCTCATTAATGTCTCCCACCCACAGGTTCTGCTGCAAGTCCTGCGTGGAGGCTGGCCAGCTCAACCCGCAGGAGCTGGGCACGCAGGCGGACTAAGCGTGGAAGAGGAAGTAACCCATCACCCAACCACAACACCAGACACTACTAGAGAACGAGGACACACCACACTGCACCAAATATAACGAGTTCCAAAAGAGGCTGAGATTATCGACTTACTAGAGGAGTCAATAGCAAAAGTTAACGATAATAACTAAACCATTATAAATGAAACAATTCAGCATTATAGCTGTATAAGTAAAGTAAGCATCGGAAGTAGCTGACCTTACTGGAAATTACTTGCGCCTTTTAGATTTTATTATAATTATAGTTCATCTGACAAGGTGCTACAGTGTTCAGCGGCTTTTGCTGCTAACTATACCAGCGAATATTCACTCACTCTTGATAACATTTTTTTTGCGAAACACTGCTTAAGTGTGTTATAAACCTATAAATAATGAATTTTTGGTTTCCCGAGCATTGGTATTCCTATTTTGATTATCGACTTTTTGCTGTTGACTGTATAATTGTGAAAATAGTGGACCACATTGTCGGTCAGTGACACCTCCGTCGGGAATCAACTTACCAGCTTGATATTATTGCAAATGCCATAAACTAAATTAGTAAGTATCTTGTTCAAACAAGAAAAACATTCAAACATTTGCGTTAAAAAATTATATAAACATTTATAAATAGCTTGCCTACTTCTTAACTGATCTTTAGTATTTGTAAAAATATTATGATCGGATGTTAATGACGGTAGTTGTTAACATTGAATGGGCGCCTTTGGCTTTCAAAGTAAAAAAGTAAATAGTGTTGAATAATTTCGGCGGGCTGGTAGAACCACGATAGCTCAATTGGAAGAGCACCTGACCCGGTATGTCAGAAGGGTGCAGGTTCAAACCCTGCTCGTGGAAATTTTTTCAACATTTGTGTTTTTGTAATTTGTTCGCAACAAAATTTGCGTTAAAAAATTATATAAACATTTATAAATAGCTTGCCTACTTCTTAACTGATCTTTAGTATTTGTAAAAATATTATGATCGGATGTTAATGACGGTAGTTGTTAACATTGAATGGGCGCCTTTGGCTTTCAAAGTAAAAAAGTAAATAGTGTTGAATAATTTCGGCGGGCTGGTTAGAACCACGATAGCTCAATTGGAAGAGCACCTGACCCGGTATGTCAGAAGGGTACAGGTTCAAACCCTGCTCGTGGAAATTTTTTCAACATTTGTGTTTTTTTTTTTAAGAAAAACATGTCGACAATATCCTGATGATGTTTCCTATATCAAACTTAAGTTGTGGCTAAGTTAAATAGCTGTAGACGTACCAATAGATCATACTGTAATTTAGGTAAGAATAACAATACTGTACATAAATAAATAAATACTATTAAAATGTCACTAACTTCCGTCTGTGATGGAAAAATAATAAATCATTTATAAATTATGTCTAGAAACCGAGTAGTCATGAAGATAATAGAAAATAAATTATTTATTGCAAATAAAAATTGTTTAGATGCAATGCTTATAGTCGGTGTTAAGGCAAAGTCATTTTAGGCGGTTAAGGAGTCATAATAATTTGATTAAGTGGATTTTATATTGTGACAAAGTAAATAAAGAACAATAAAAGCGTATTAATAAATGAATTGTGTTTATTATTTTGAATTGAAATACTGTACGGATCTACTCGTTGATTTCGTATATTTTAGTCTGACGTTTATTTATTTAAGATTTATACAGACTGAAACCGAGATGATATCAAAGTGTTTTAATTTAACATTTGCATTAAGCAATTACTTATTATCAGTAATTTCTCAGTTGAGTTGATACAATTTGATGTAAATAACATAACGCAGTGAGATTAAATAAAATATTAAATTATAGATATACTGACAATACAATGAACGTTGTTAATAGTTGCTAAGGACATGACACAAGAGTTATTCTTCTATAGCTGTCTATGTGGCTATAGAGCATACGGTATTATCAACGTGCTTACTTTCAACACCCACTTAATCCAATATGCTTTACACAAAACATTTGTTTCGCGCCACTGAGACCTTTAGTTAGCATATCTGCAGGCATAGCCTTTGTATCACAATATTCAATACATATTTCTTTATTATTAACTAACTCTAAATGATACCTTATGTTTATGTGTTTAGACCGTCAACCAATTGATGGGCTACACATTAATTTATTAGCACTTTGACTGTCGCTATATATCACGATAGGCTTATCAATGTTTCCTGTTAATTCAGATAGCAAACCCTTTACTGAAATTACCTCCTTGGCAGCCTCAGAAATAGCAATTTATTCTGCTTCTGCAGTACTAAGCGCAACACAACGCTGTTTACGAGCCTGCCAAGCCACAGCAGCACCACCAAAAGACAAAGCATAACCAGTAAAAAATGACCGTCGCTATTACTACCCCAATCAGCATCAGCGTAGGCCGTCATAAGCTTACCGGTTCTTTTGTAACACAGCACATATTCAGATGTACCTTTAAGATATCTCAGGACCCTTTTCAAAGCACTAAAGTGTGTACTATTATTGTAGGCACTAAACTGGCTCAGACATCTGACAGTAAAAGAAATGTCAGGTCTCGTCGCACAAGCGAGATACATCAAGGAGCCTATTATTTCTTGATATTTTCTATCATCTTGTTTATCTCCTTTCTCTAGCCTCAAGTTACACTCTATTGGAGTTCCAACAGCATTAGAATCTTGCATCCCATATTTTTCCTAAATCATTTTAATGTAATTACTTTGCTTCAAATAAACTTCACTCTTTGTCCTATCTCTTGTTACAGTAATTCCCAAACAATCTCTTACTTCACCTAAATCTTTTATCTTAAAACGTTTACCAATTTTTGTTTTAAGTTCGTCAGCTTCTGCAATTAAGTCTGTAAATATATAAAAATCATCCACATAAAGAGCAATAGCCAAGAAATGTTTAGTATTTTTAGTCATGTATACACATTGGTCATATTTTGATGGAACCAAACCTATCTCCAAAAGGTAAGTGTGTATTTTCTCGTTCCAGCAACGAGGTGACTGTTTTAAACCATATAATGATTTCATTAACTTGCAGACTTTCTCCCTTTTAATAAACATTTCAGGTTGTTCCATAAACAACTCCTCTTTGAGGTCTCCATTAAGAAAAGCATTTGTCACGTCGATATGGTGAACTTCTAAGTTCCTTTCCGCAGCCAAACCAAGCAAAAGCCGGATAGAGGATAGCTTGACTACTGAGAATTAAATTTGAGAATAACCTTTCGCTTTCGCACCCGAAAACTATGGAAGTGATATCCATATGGGTATCACTTCCATAGTTTTCGGGTGCGCCGATTTTGAATACAACATCTATTTTAAGATCCAAGATGGCGGACGTGACTTTTTTATGTAAAATCAATATGGGTATCATTTCCATGGTTTTCGGGGGTGCCAACTTCGAATACAACATCTATTTCGAGATCCAAGATGGCGGACGCGAGTTTTAAATAAAATCATATTAATTTAATAGTAAATACTTATTGGTAGTCTAATATATATTTTTATTTACCAATTTCAGATGCAAGGTTTGGATTGAGGCATGTGGAAGACCTGATTAATAGGGAAAACTTCCCATAGCCTAAAGAACAACTATATTTGTAGCCTACATTTTGAAGAAAATATTTGGCATAACTATATGGCAAGAAGAAATTAAGAAAACAGCAATTCCTGTGCTACTTTTACCTGTTAAAGTCACACATTTAATTAAAATACAAACTAGCCCAAACGTTAATATTTTAAGTAATGTAGTCCTAGATTTAACACAAAAACGTATTTTTACTACACATTCTTATAGTATTAGTATTGTTTTTTTATTTATTTTTTTAACTTTTTTTTTACTCTTTTTTATTTTTTAAGTGCTAATTGCTGCACTGAAGCTGAATCAAATACTTATAAAATACAGTGAAAAAATTAAACTTTTTGTGTTAAATAAAAAATAATGTTTTTTTTTTAAAAAAATAAGTCTTTTTGTAATTTTTTATTTCTTTTACATATGGATCCTGACATACATAAACCTACCTACCAATAAGCAAAATATGAAATAGACTTAAAAAATAATGTGACAACCCTGAGACAATGACGAAGGTCTAGACGATGGCGGCATTTCGCGCAACTTCAAAGGCGTTTGACCACTGTGATATTACCAAAAGTTTTCGGGGATGCCAAACGACGGTGTCATAGCTTTGACGTCAACATACAAGTAACCGGCTCAACCCAAGATGTGCGGGTTTAAACGAAAAATTAGTGCGTTTAGTCAAATAACATAGTGAACATTTTCAGCTTGGAATGTTTCGCACATATAAATAGATATAAACAAAAACCAAAACATGTAAACAACGGCTGGTTATCCGACCAAATTCGAATGACTACTAAAAAGCGACGGATTCGTACATATCAATGACCTTCTTTAATGAACGTATTAAACATAAGTTGTTGTCCGTACTGTCGCGTTCAAACGTTTGTTGGCAATTATAAGACCTAATTTTGGAGCCTAATTAAAAAAAAATATTGAATGCACCTTGTGGCCATATTAAATGAAAGAGCTTGTTGATGTGGAAATAATTATTTTTCCAAGCATTTATTTACTTTCACCTGTCCGGTGTCTGTAATGAAATCTTGCAACTTAAATTTGACCCACTTCGCGGTTTCCGATTGAGCTGAAATTTTTCATGCGTATGTATATTGCGTGACAATGCAATATTATGATGGCATGGAGCTGATCTGATGCTGGAGCTGGAAGGTGGCCATAGGAACTCCACAATGTAACGATACAACCCCATCGAATTTGGGCTCGTTTGATTTGTATTGACGAGTACTTTGATCCTATATGGTAACCAGGGTCTGATGCTGGAGCTGGAAGGTGGTCATAGGAACTCCGCAATAAAACGACACCACTGCTACTATATATATACAAAATCAAATGAAATGAAAATGATGATGATGAAGATACATGTAGTAAGTAATGTTTCTATGAAACATTTTGTTGTATTATTTTATTTTATTGTAAACACAATTTTTATACGCTTATTACACTTTTTTAACTTTCATCATCATCATCATCAGCCTACAATTCTACAGCAGGTAGCACAAACTGGTCGAGTAAAAGCCAGGGAAACGTTTTTTATATAGATTTCATTGCCGTATAAGAGCATTACAAACATTTTTTACTTCTTCTCCATAGCCGAATCAGCCGCAGTTTTATATAGCCATACTGATGTATAGAGGCTTTAAAGCAGCAGTATAAAATGCTTTTTAATTAGCGAACAAAGGCTTTTTATATGGCTTTTATTTGACATAAAAGTATATTGTTTATTTTTCTAGCCTAAAGTAATATAAAATGTCAAACTGTTCTAAAATATAATTTGGATGCGGACCATAATTTAATTTAATACCAAAACACAGTAACTAAACATGGCGACAACCATTTATTTTATTGTAAATCATTTAGGTAGGTGATATGATTAATATAGCATCATTCATATGGGAATTTAATTTTACTGATAATTTTATTTATGCCTATGTTTGCTGTGAAATTTTGATGCGCCTTTAGAATCATCTGTTTTAAAATAAATTACAGTTGTAAAACCAAACAAAAAAAAAATTAGATGATTTGTTTAAAAATGGAAATAAAGACACGTAAATGCAAGATAAGGTATTGGAGCAACAATATAATAAGCTTTATGATGGATATACTACGTAGAAATATGTTTAGTTTTATTGCATTTTTATTTCTACAATATAAAAATAAAAGAAACATGGCGCTGCTGTTTACCTTACAAAAAAGCGTTTTATTCTGCTTACTGCATTATAAGAAAAATCTATCAAGCCAAAATATTGCTATTAGCTGTAATATAAGCCATTTTATATAGCATTACATTGTGTAGTCTGTAACAAACCCTCTGAAGCTAAGACTAAAGCTAAGGAGCTAAACTACTTTCGGTCTTATTTTTTTTGAATTAATTAGATTAAATAAATCGTTTAACCTATTTATACCTAACGGCACCAAATATAACGATATAAGTGAGATGTAAATAATGAACATAATTACCTACCTAGATTACCATAAATTAACCTACTTAACTCCTAACCATTTTTATTGTAATAATCCAAAACCGAGAATAACCTACTTGTTTCAATCACATCTAAAAGATCATTTTGGCCAAGTGATCGTCTAGTGCACCTACGAAGGTCCGCAATAACCTAAGAACTTTAAGGAACTTAAAGGCAAGACCTAACAACCCTTTCTTTACTACCTGTAAATGAATTCATGACCCTTATCATTAAAACAAAAGTAACAGATCACCTACTATTATAAACTAACAACCAAAGCGATGGCCTACGCCGAGCTAGATTAAGTAAGTACCTAAAATCATAATAACATCGCGGTCTCCCATCCCATTACGAAACTATGTAAAATTGCTTAACATTTAATAATTTAATCGTTTTTCTATCCTGTTTGATAGAATATAACATAAGGAGCTTCAATTAATACTCTGAATACTCTTTAAACTTGTAATTTTGATAAAATATCTTAAATTTAACGCAGAGGTTCTGATCGTAATAATGCAAAAACAAGATGAAGTAAAATACAATTATTTTAGCATCTACATTATACAGAAATAAAACAAAACTAAGGTAACTATTAGTTGCAATTACTATTTTGTTTTATGCGGACTCTAAGATCTAAACTTATTTTATAGTTTTATCTCATCATTTCTACTATAAATAACTGTAATTAATATTCATTAATACGACTACTTTCCTAATAAACATGTTGGTTAATAATTAACATATGCAATCGGTCACGACTCTCATTTCGAATTTAATAAGAATAAATCTAACCTCTATTCTTGTTACTCACGAGTGACGACGAAGTTGACGCCTAACTACAATTTACTAATATTTACGTAGGTAGGTAAGGTAGCTATCTATTTACTATATTGAGGCAAATGTAGCTCGTAGTACATACTATCAGTGTTCATTTCGCCCTAGCGTTACTTCGAACAACCACGAGTGTTTGCTTAAACATAATCTATCACCGAACTTATTTGTATAGGTAGTATAAATGATCAGAATGATCATTGAAAAGCTACATGGACTCCACCTTCCCCATATCCATCCACACCCGCTCGTAAACTAATCTTTATTTAGACCATTGCCTATATTTAATGCATATACTAGTATTTGACCAAACATAGGCAACGAAAGACCCATACAAAACAATTCGGTCACGATGCTTAGATCTAGCAATCTCTAATCACCTGTGCAGTGCCCGATATGATACTAGAGTGAATATTTAACTCGTGATTTTAATCTTTATTTAAACCGTTGCTTATAGGTATTTAATGCTTGTACATTGAGTATTTGTACTAAACAAAAGTCACTCAAATACCTACATTAGGCACTGAACCAGGGTTTATTAAGTAAATAGATAATATAACTATTACTTAGTCTTATAAACAAAACAACATTCCATAAACGGGATTTGAACCTTTGGTTCCACGAACGGGATTTGAACCCATCCGATTTGTAGTTTATTCGCAACCAACTTGCGTAAAATTATCCGCCACACTTGAGAGGATAAATTCACTTTATTTCATAAAGTTCACAAGCGAGATTCGAACTCACTGGTTCCACGAACGGGAATCGAACCCATACGAATTGTAATTTGTTCGCAACACTCCACATAAAATTAAATGTAAATAATCATACATTCACTTTATTTCATAAAATCCACAAGCGGGATTCGAACTCACTGGTTGCACGAACGGGAATCGAACCCATACAATTATTTTTAAATAATTATAATTATGTTCACTTTATTCCATAGTCATTAAAATATAGATTTTATCATTTAAATGTAGTTTGTGTTATCAATCGTTTATGGCCTTTGATGGTAGCATATCTCCTTGAAGATGATCTACAGGGACGGCTTTTGCTTGCCCTTAGCCAAACAAAAGATATCAACAAATTATGTCGAAGCCATTTTGGCATATAGAATTAGAAACCTTAATTTCCTCAAATTTAGTTTGTATTGTAATAATACCATCTGTAGGTAGATATATTCATTTAAATGACAACAGAATAAAATAAACCCAATGAACAATTAATAAATAAGATAATCTTAAAAGAAATGTCTAAATTATCCGACGTCACCAAAATATAGATTTTACTATTTAAATGTAGGTTGTGGTAGCAATTGTTGCAGACTTTCGATGGTAGTACATCTCCTTGAAGATCTCTACGGGGACGGCTTTGCTTGCCCCAGAATCTGAACAAAGATACCGTCAACTATATGTATAAGCCATTTCGGCATAACAAAACTGGAAACCTTAATTTCCTCAAAGTATTTAAGTAGGTAAATTTCTAGTTAATTTAAGTGACATCCGAATAAAATAAACCTAATAAACTACTAAGCACGGTTATCACACATCCATCGACACACATAACTTGACCCTACTTAACTAAAACACCACCACCAACTTATTGAATACCTGATAACATGTAACGCTTTATTATTATTAAGGCAAACGAATATCCCTTTTTTTTTTTAAACGGTTTTATTTATGACAACCTAGCTTATAACAGTTTTTGGATCATAATAAAAATTTGAGTTATCCGCTGGGACCTGAGACCACCTACTCCATTCCGCAACGCGAAACAGTATATAAAGCAACACATTATTATTATACCTACCTACATAATGTTCACACAATAAACTCTCATTTCGGTTACCTACCTACACACATACCTATATGCTTACCTACCTATATCTTAAATCATCTAAAACGTAGGTAGGTACTTCGAAATAAAACGTACCTACTCCTAACCAACCTAATTCCCTTTTATAATGTAAGCCGTTCCTAACCATTATGCAAAATCTAACACCCTATAACATTCCTGCTTTTCTACCTATTTCACGATATCGCCGTTAATCAAACACAACACTTTCAACATAATATAAAATTCACAAAATAAATTAAAATGTTTAGTGAGATAGAAATGAATATTAATTAAGTACACATAAACAACAGAAACACAAAAATATAAGATTGAAAGGATAAGGTTTTAATGGTTGGATTTTCTCACTGCCGCTCGTGCAGGCTCACACGAACGATCAGATATCTGACAGCTAAAGGTGTCTTGGCCGCAGTGAGAGGGTTTGTGGGTGAAGGTAGGTATATGGGGTTAGGTAGGTTTAAAGGTTGGATTTTCTCACTGCCGCTCGTGCAGGCTCACACGAACGATCAGTTAACTGACAGCTAAAGGTGTCTTGGCCGCAGTGAGAGGGTTTGTGGGGGAAGGAAGGTACATAGGATAACATAGTCACAACACATAAAAGAAATACAATGATAATCACAACATTTAAAAGACATGCAATAAGTTTCAAAATTACTACAAAGTTTATAATTTACACAGTTTAAAATCAAATTAAAGTAGCAAAGTTTTACTTACAGTTTCCAGAGCAGTCTGACACACACACTACTGAATACTTAATGACCCCACTCCCAATGTCCAGCCTCCTTTTATACCCGCCGGCACTAGGTATCTTTCCTTACCCCCCTGCTGTCTTCCTATTGGTCCTAGACTTCGAGTGATTATATCTCGCTAAATACTGTTTCAATCAAAGTTTTATTAATATTTACTTATGTTGAAAGTTTCCACCGTCAATTTCCACTTACCAACAATACCAATAACATGATAAATAGCTTTAAATTCCTCAAAAGAAAAACACGAGCAATAAAGTGTTAGTATAGCCACATGCCAAGGTCCACATTGCCGCTACTCCCCGCTGCGCTGGCTAGTGGCGCTAGCTGTATTCATTGATAAATCTCTCATTTTTACTCATACATAGACAATCGAAAAGACTAGCATATCGTATTATTGGATACAGATTACTGCTACTTCCTGTGCAGAGACGCCAGATTCTGATGCATTCATTGGCAGATTTAGGGATGCCCAATGCGATGTAATTCATCAGAATATCGATACAGCATTACATTATATTACTTATTATGATTTCTATTATTACGATATTAATGTCGTATGAATGTATCACATTTAGTATGTTTATAATAAAATGTATATGTGTCCCAATTAGATAAACAAAATATGATGGACTAAGACGTAACATTAGATATCATTATTATAATGTGATGAATGTGAATGACTTGAACAAACTTGTATTCAAAGACTGTACAAGTACCAGCCAGCCGACTTTGTTTAGCTTTGTAGATAGATTTTGATTATTTTAGATGTAGACTCTGTATGTAGGTATCGACAAATTTGTTAAGATCAACGTTTAGGTTTTTGGTGTGTTTCCGGTGTGTTTTCACTGTGTCGAATAACATTTACACATGTCTTATTAGAGCTCCGCCAGTAAAGTCAAATGTTTAAAATAATCTTATTAAAACCCATGACGGCGTAAATGTAAAATAAACCATGAATTATTTATTAAAACTATAAATAATACTAGGTACGAATTTGTAAACTCATTTTGAAAAGACATCATAAAAATAAACTGAATTTTAGTAAAAATAATATTGTGCATTGACACAAACTCATGCAACACATTATGATACGATATATCGATACAAAATATATACTTTCCCTTTTTGGCATCCCTTTATCCATAGACACGCGAAAGCTACTGCTACTCTCCGCAGGGCGGCGCCAGAAACATTCATTCATGTACCTCTCTATTCCCTCTGCTTTTACTACGGTTAGAATACTGCTACTATTTCCGCTGGATGGCGCTTGCAGTATTCATTGATCGATCGCCCTCCCATCTCAATTATGAATCTTACTCACGACTCAGTGCATTACTTACATTTTAAATAACCAAATGAATGTAAGTTATAATATCCTGACCGGGTTCATATGAGAAACTAAACCTTCGTTCGTATAACAATGTGAAAAACCTGTAAATACTACATGAAAACGCAATAGTTATTTATAATTCATGAAATACAATCTGTAACATTAAAGTACAGATTTCTATTGTATTCTAGCCTCCTTATAGTCTACCTAGGTTAGAGTGAGCGTAAAAGTTAATTAAATTAATCATTAAAATTAATCTTTAACATAAATATCTATGAAAGATATATTTTGTTTTTCACTATTGATTTTCATATTAACGCCATCTATTACATGATGCGGAAACTACGTAGTCTCAAGTCTCACATGACGAAACATTAGAAAGCGCAGTTAACAGACCTACGATAAGCTACGCTTATTAGATAGTGTATAAAGACTTCTTAGAACGACGCTAGATGGCTCGTATGTATCAATAACCATTTTGCTTATAAGTAGGTAACAAGGTCTCATTATTGCTCGCTTGAAAAGTAAAAATAACACTGTTAACAATAATGTAGAAAGGTTGATTCTATTTGATATTTAAAGTCCTAGCAAGTAATGCTTAATTTTATTTGAGTATTGTTGTTTAATCAATTAGTTACTTTTATTTTATTTGCCTGTTACAAATTTAAAATGAAATAACATTTAGCGTGAATTCTATCCTAGATATTTATAATTTTTATTTATTCATTTAGAAAATGTTCTAGTGACGTATGGACCGTTACAAGTCGCAATGAATATAGCTAATAGTTGTTTTCCAAAAATATCATATTTGTGAGTGCGTTTAATTAGCATTATAAGAATCATTTATTGCTCTGGAATTCACTAAGTTTTTACTTAATTAATCATTAGTAAATTAATGTTCCTATAAACAACTTTTAATCATATTATTACTAGGTAAACGCTGCTTAAAAAGACATAAGCATATTCAATATATTTAATAATGCTTTTATTTGACGTTCGGATCTGTTTGAAAATGTCGGGTAAGTGCACAATGTTATTAGTTAAACCGTTTAATGACTGTTATGCATTATTAAAGCAAATTACAGCACATTTATATAGCGAACAACCGATTAATAGTATCAAATCATAATCAAATTATTATTATCAAATTTTATTTATACAACAGTCACATACATTTATTAATTTTTATTTTCAAGTGCTAATTGCTGCACTGAAGCTAAATTAAATATTTATAAAATTTATAAAATACAGTGAAAAAATTAAACGCCTACCCGACCCAGCCAGAAATCGAACCTGGGTCTTCCGCAATCCGGGCGGCTGCACTGACCGCTATGCTACCGGGAAGGTTGACGGCAACATTGTCCGGTTAAGTAGTCGAATTATAAAGCTCCTATTAAAAATTTGTTAAAAATTGTCTTTTATGCTTATTTATGATTAAATTTGTAATTAGTGATTAAATTAAGTGACAAATATCATCTACTAGTGTTTTTTCTGACTAATATTGTGTAGTTTTTAAATTATGTGCTAATGTAATTTTCCAACTGTCATCGCCAGCTGACTGTTATAACAAATTTTACAAAAAGTTGTTAAAATAACTACTTTTGCCGTGGACTGCTGCAACATAAACCGGGGGAGTATTGTTTTCATTCCATTTATTATAAATACTAGTAACATAAGTGTAAATCTTAACTGAACACTTCATTCAAATTGTATGTGTCAATGTACTAGGCCAATGAATTGTTATTTTTCTACTTTGTAATCAAATCAAAGGATTTGCATCTAAACTGCAAAAGTAATTTTGGCATTTCAGTATTATAGTATTAAAATTTAATATTCCACTATACCAAGAATAGGGTAAGAATAAAACAATAATTGTTATTAGACACTTTGAATTTAAATTATTACCATTGACATTGAGAAAAACTTATTTCTAAATACTGTTACTAGGTACATGTTTTTGTTGTATTTAACAACAATACTACTCATATTCATTACTTTACAAATCTCACATATTGTGAGTATCGTCACACCTCAAATACGATTTGGCTTGGTTAACCTCTCTTGACTTGACTATATGTGGAAGTGAAGTTGATGGTGACTTTGTTTTGCCACAGACATTCATACACTTCGACACATTACAACCAGAACGTGACTGCTTATTTGAAGCTTATAACTTAATTAATTTCATTTCTAGATTATCTAGTAATAACTTGCAATTACAATAAAAAACTCTAATTTTAAACAACAAACTTTTGTGTGACACATCTACCCCCCACTTACTTATTATAATTAAAATCTCATTTTTAAATAATCTTAATTGCTGCACATAGAAATTAAATAGAAGTTAGATAAACCTAACTTGCAACACCTAAGTCTTAATATATCTTAATATATACTTCTTTAATTTTCAGGTGTTTATAAAACCAACTTCACAATGCTGACCCGTAAGGCTGCTACTCAAAGTACTGAACTAAAGCTCAGAAAGGCACTTGAGGAGCTACGAGTATCCAAGGAATCCTGCAATCAGCTGCTAAAAGAAAGGGATGACAGTGAAATGGAAATAAAATCCATAATAGACAGAAATTCACAGTTTAAGAATGAGTTAGCCCAACTGCACATGCAACACCAGGATGTGCTCCACCAGCGTGACCAACTGCAACATGTCATCTCCAATTTTGAGCAGCAGCATAACACCTATGAAAGGGCACTCAACCGCATCACCGAGTTGGAAAGGGACCTCAGTGCGGCAAACCACCAGATATCCCAATTAGTTGAGTTGCAGAAGCAGCATGAAGTGGATCATACTCAGTCCTTATTTGAAGAACTTATAGCATCACCTGGTGGAATTTCATTACAGCAATCTCAAAACAACAACAAAATAAATAAAATCAGCAAAACTAAAATTAAAAAATATGTAAAAATTAATAAGTTTATAAAGAAAACTGAGAAGTTGATTAAAAAAAATAACTGTTTTTATAAAAATATTGCTCTCAGAAAGGAGCGTATTAGCCTTATGGATTCCTTAGATATATATAATAGTAAGTTAATGGAAAGTAGGCAAATGTATGACCGGGACACTAAGCAATTACAAACTGACATCCAAAGGTTACATGAGTCTCTTGATATAATGACTAAAAAATACTCAATATCACAGAAACAGATTGAAGAACATATCCAATCAGCCACAGAGTTAGTTGATCTGTGCAAGTACAATGCTGATCGGTACAACTCATTAATTAATAATGAAATTAACCTACACAAAGAGTCTTTATCACTTGACTCAAATATTCAGATGAACACACAAAACTTGTCTGTTTTGGTTCCCGGTCCTTCATCGGCCTCTCCTCAAAAAATACTTAAACCTTATGTTACAAAATTAGTAAAAAAAACAGTTATGTACTCTGATAAACTGGGTCAAGGCTTAGGGTTGCCTATAAATAGAAATATTATCCACTCAATGACCAATATTTGTACTCCAGGTCAGTCGTTGAATGCTATAGTAAACAAAATATCACAGGATTCATTGAATAGTTCCACTAATATTATTGTGTTATGTGGTGACAGCTCACAAACGAAGAAACGTGACATCATAAATAGTTTTAATATTTTGATAAAACTGCAATCAGAAACAAATTGCAGGATAATAATTAGCGCTTTTCCCTATTGTACCAATTTGACCTGGGAACAAAATAAGCGCATTTATGAATTAAATTTATTATTGTTTAATTTGATTTGTCGTCATAGTGACACTATTTTATATTTTGATATAAATAAATTTATTAATAGCTTTAGTTTGACGTCAGATACTATGTATCTTTCTACGAAATGTAGGACCCAAATAGCTAAATTGTTAGCTTATAATATACAGGATACAGTTATAAATGGTATAACTAAGTCTTTACGTCATAACAACGTAACCATTAGTAGTTCTACTAATGCAACATCTACAACTAGTAATCAGGTAACAACAACCTCATGTTTAAACTGAGGTCTAAGACAAAAGCCAAGTCCTCATTAATTACTATTATACATCAAAATATTCAAGGTTTGGCTGGCAAAGACTTAGAGTTAGAATTATTTGCAAAAAGTCAGGCAATTCATATATTTTGTTTAACTGAGCATTGGCTAAGAAGTCATGACACATCATTCTATGTAAATAATTTCCAATTAGCAAGCGCGTACGTGCGAAGCTCAGCTATTCACGGTGGTTCTTTAATACTAGTAAGAAGTAATATAAAATATAAAGATCGCAACGATATTGTAGGCTTATCAGTGGAGCGTAATATTGAGCTATCATGTGTGGAGTTTAATAGCTTTGTAATAGTGTGTGTATACCGACCCCCATCGGGCAATTTCGGTATTTTCGAATCTGTAATGGAAGACGTACTAAGAAAATTAAAATTAAAAAATAAATTTGTTTTTGTATGTGGCGATTTTAATATAAATATTCTAGAAAGCACTTCAATGAGTGTTCGTCTTGTTGCCTTGTTTAAATGTTTTAATCTCATTAATCTATTTCTCGAACCCACTAGAATAACTTCACATTCAGCCACTTGTCTTGATAATGTTTTTACAGACTATGACCCTGTTTCTAAGTCAGTCATTAGTAAGCTTACGTCTGACCATTGCGGTTTAAAGGTGACCTATGATTTTAATGTTAAGGATGAGCCAAAAATAGTGAACTGTAAACCAGTTACAAAGGAGCGAGTAGAGCGTTTTAAAAATAATATATCGAGTAAAATTAATGCATTGCCATTTGGACAAGATGATCCAGATGTATTATATACTAATCTTTTTAACTTCATAAAGACTGAATATGACCAAGTGTTTACACAAAGAACAATCAAAATAACTCATAAACTTAATTTCTGTGACTGGGCCTCGACTGGTATATATAAAAGTAGAAATAAATTGTATGATTTATATAGTCTAAAACAATATAACCAAAATTCTAATTTTACGGAATATGTAAAGAATTATTCGAAAATATTTAAGAAAATATGTATAGTAGCAAAATCTAATTATATAAAAGAAAAAATTAAAAATTCCAACAATAAAATTAAAGCCACTTGGGACATTATAAACCGTGAAACAGGTAAATTTAAACCACGGGATAATACTTTCACTTTAAAAGTAAACGACAACTTAGTCAATTCAGATTCACATATTGCTAATATTTTTGATGATTTTTTTGTAAATATACCTGTGCTGACAACCTCAAATTTGGATTCATCACCAGAAGCTGCACAAGCATTACTCCAAAAATATGTACCAAAATGTAATGTTTCTTTTCAATTTAAATATATTGATTCAATGGATATTATAAAAACATTTAAATCACTGAAAATGAAAAACACAAGTGATTTGTGGGGCATCTCTATAAAAGTAATTAAGAATATTATACATTCTATTGCACCATATCTTGCTGAAATTTTTAATAACTGTGTGAATAAAGGTATCTTTCCCGATCTTATGAAGTTTAGTAAGGTCATACCTTTGTTCAAATCGGGAAACAAAGAAGACCCCAGTAACTATCGACCCATTTCAATACTACCAACTCTAAGCAAAATTTATGATAAAGTTATATTGGAACAGTTGATGTCGTATTTTAACATAAACAACCTTTTACATAATAAACAATATGGATTTACAAAGGGTCGTTCTACTACTGATGCAGGTGTTGCTCTATTAAAACATATATTTGATGCCTGGGAGAAGTCTCAAAACGCCCTTGGAGTGTTTTGCGACTTGTCCAAGGCTTTCGATTGCGTTGAGCACAAAACTCTGGTGATGAAGCTAAATTACTACGGTCTCAAAGATTTCGCACTAAATTTAATTCAGTCGTATCTTAGCTCTCGAACACAAACTGTCGATATTAATGGAACTAAATCATCTGGTTCTCATGTAAAAATGGGAGTTCCACAAGGGTCCATTCTTGGTCCTTTTCTGTTTTTGATTTATATTAATGACTTGCCATTCTTTGTAGAGAACTTCTGTGAAATCGTATTATTTGCAGATGATACTTCACTCATTTTTAATGTAAGTAGGTGTAAGAATAATTACGACGATGTAAACAAAGCACTCTCTGATGTACTCAGTTGGTTTACTATTAATAATTTGCAGCTTAATGCTAAAAAAACAAAATGTATTCATTTTAAATTACCAAATGTCAAAAATGAACCAACTGATATAAGAATAAACGGTGATCGATTAGATTTGGTAGACTCAACAGTTTTCTTAGGTATAACCCTTGACTCAAAACTTCAATGGAATCCTCACATTTCGAAATTGGCCGGCAAACTCAGTTCTGCTGCTTATGCCATTAGAAAAATAAGGCAGTTAACAGACGTTGAAACTGCTAGAACAGTTTACTTTAGTTATTTTCATAGTGTCATGTCGTATGGCCTCTTACTGTGGGGAACAGCGGCTGATATTGAAACTATATTCATTTTACAGAAACGAGCAGTAAGAGCAATCTATAGACTAGGTTCACGAACTTCTTTAAGAAATCTTTTTAAAGAAATTGATGTCTTGACAGTGGCGTCTCAATTTATTTATAATTGTATAGTTCTTGTACGTTGTAATATCAATTCATTTGCTAAACACAGTGATGTACACAATTTTAATACTATAAATAAGTCAAAACTTGCAATGCCACTGTTCAGGTTACAGAAGGTGCTTGGTTCTTTCTTGGGGCAAGGTATACACTATTACAATAAAATACCAAATACTGTACTAGATTTACCTTTAGATAAGTTTAAAAAACATGTAAAGTCTTCTTGATTAAAAAAAGGTTATTATACAGTCAAAGAATATTTAGAAGATAAAACAGCCTGGCTATAATAAAAAAACATATACATAATACTACTTATAAATAGTGTCCTGCAGATAACAAAATAGCGTTGCATTGAACATTACAATTAGTTTTATTTTTATTATTATTAACTATAGTTTTTTTTTTACTTTTACTAGTACTGTATGATATTGTAAAAAATTAAACTGGTAAATTATGTTTTTGCTGACTTAAATATTTTATTTAGTTATTTTTTATTTTTTGTGTTTTTTTACATGTTGTGATTGTCCTTTACATTTTGTGTTTTTATTTGTGATGGAAAGTGTCCTTTATGATAGGGCTTTTTCCAATATTTATGACGCTGTAAGGGAGAAAAGAGCTGGACACTTGCTGAGTTTCTTGCCGGTTCTTCTCAGTATAAGATCTCCCGCCCAGAGTAGATAGACTTACGAACCGATGGCTTAAAATGACGTTCATAAGAGCTTTTTGTAGCCTAAACTGAATAAATGATTTTGAATTTGAATTTGACGTAAGCGCTGAAATTTGTCACTGCTTTTGTAATTTTTGAGTGCTAATAGCGGCACAGTGCGCCATCTATCCAACGGCCATTGCAACCGATGGTTATGCAGATGAAATACCACAAATTTGATAACACAACGCTATAGTAAATTTTTACTTTTTATTTTCAAATGCTAATTACTCCACTGAAGCAAAATTAAATATTTTTAAAATTTATAAAATACAGTGATAAAGTTAAACGCCTACCCGACCCAGCCAGGAATCGAACCTGGGTCTTCCGCAATCCGGGCGGCTGCACTGACCGCTATGCTACCGGGAAAGCTGACGTAAGCGCTGAATTTCGTCACTGATTTTGTAATTTTTGAGTGCTAATAGCGCACAGTGCGCCATCTATCCAACGGCCATTGCAACCGATGGCTATGCAGATTCATCTTTGCAGATGAAATATCACAAATTTGATAACACAACGCTATAGTAAATTTTTACTTTTTATTTTCAAGTGCTAATTGCTGCACTAAAGCTTTAGCTTTATAATATAATATATAATATTTAATTTATTAAATATTTATAAAATTTATAAAATACAGCGAAAAAATTAAACGCCTACCGGACCCAGCCAGGAATCGAACCTAGACACATAAATGTTTACACAGCTTATTTTAAAAGCCTTTATATGACAGCAATTCAAGAAACGCTGAGTCAACGTTTACACAGCATTTTAATAAAGCTTATAATTAAATTAAGCTAATTAACAATATATTGTGCCTCTATACAACTATGTTCTGCCTAAATCGCAACTATATAACTTTTAAATGACTCGATGCTATACAATCTGTCCTGGGAAGCAGTAATCTAACTTTAAGAGCGTGATCTATGGATAATTTTATCGATAAAAATACTTCAAATCAGTGGCCTGACCCGCCTCTCGCCAAATTACAAGAATTTAATTTTTTTCTTTTTAGTATTGACCTCTTCCTTAAAAATAGCGATAACATGGGCAGCTTGACACTGATTAGCAAATATTTGATATCATTCGATAGCTAACAAGAAAACCTGTTAGTAGAAGTAGCAAACATATTTATTTATTTATTTAAAATTCATCACATAAACTTACAGCCTGTTCAGCCAACACGCTTATATGCTATATAAACTAATCTACTAGTAACAAAAACAAGTACTTAAATGTAAAATAATAATATAAAACACATTGCAAAAAAATACACATAAAAAAAAAATATAGCCAAACATAAAAACAATAACAGCAACATTGAGAAACTATAACTATATATATATTATATAACTATAGATGAGATAAGTACATCCTGCATTTATCTATAAGACTAGGTAAAGTGTCTGCAAATATGTCAGCATCCTGGAAGTGATTTACAAACGAATTTAGGAAGATCATTGCACGAGCTGTTGGACAATTACTACCATGGCACGTGCGTAGCTTTAGAGGAGCGAACAACTGGTGCCGACGCCGACCACCACCTCGCGTATAATTTTGCGGAACGTACAGTCCTATACGCTCAGCAGCCACCGGATTATCCACTTCATTCCGCAGAAGTATACAATAGTGAATTAACAGTTGCAACCTCCGTCTAAGCTGCAATGTGTCCAAGCCCACCATACCCGTAACAAACAGCGAAGGATAAAGATACGGGTAATAGCCAAATTTCTTCTTGTACACAAATCGAGCAAACTTTTTATGGAGCTTTTCAATAAGTGTGTGCATATTTCTGAGTGGCTGGATCCCAGATTATCGAGCCGTACTCCAACTTACTGCGCACGAATGCATTATAAAGCAGGATTGCGATTCTGGGATCACGAAATTGTGAAGAAGTTCGCATGATAAAACCAAGAGCCTTGTATGCTTGTTTACACATAGCTATTATGTGATTACTAAAATCAAGTTTGGGGTCCAGGATCACACCTAACTCACGAATTTCGGAAACTCTGCTGATAGGCACTTCTCCTATACTGTAAGCATATTCTATTGGAGCACGCGATCGAGTGAATGTTATTAATTTGCATTTAGAGCAATTAAAGTTCATGTTATTGACGTCAGCCCATTCAGCCATTGCGTCGATGTCATCCTGCATTGCTAAGCAATCATTGGAATCTGATACGGGCAGAAACAACTTTATATCGTCGGCAAACAACAAACATATAGCTGACTTAATAACAGCTGCGAGGTCATTAACCATGATTAAGAAAAGGGTGGGTCCTAAAGTGCTGCCCTGACTAACTCCAAAACGAGTATAATAGTCAGGGGAATGGTATCCAAAAAGATTAACATATTGTTTACGATCCCCCAGATAGTCGGCAAAAAAGGATAACAGCTTTGGGGTGAAACCAATACTGGATAACTTACGCAACAAAATGTCATTGTCCACGAGATCGAATGCCTTTTAAAAGTCAAAATAGGCTGCATCAACTTGACGTCCTTTATCCATCTCAATAGCAACGTCATCAACAAAAGCTATAAGATTAGTTGTTGCAGACCTACCTCGTCGGAAACCGTGCTGTGGACGTTCGATGCAAGAACTTATTTAGTTGTTAATATAATTATTTATAATCGACTCGAATAATCTGCTGAAGGCTGACATTACTGCTATAGGCCTATAAGATGAAATGTCCTGCGATATACGGGCATACGGGATATACGGATAAACGCATATACGGGCCATGTACATTTTGAGAGAGTAAGGATTGATTTAAGTAAAAAAAACATGTAATTTTTTTCACGTCATTTCAGTTATTTTAAAATATCATAAAAACAAGGTCATTAAAGTATGTTTTATTTGCACCGCATTACTAGTATTTCATCTATTTCTTCCCGGGACAGATTGTATAAGATAATTCTTACATGAATTTTGTGCTACTTGTGAGGTGTCTCTCCTCCCGGCTTACGCTATAATTCTGAGGCAACGCTTCTGTAAGATAGACATAGATGCATTGGCGTATCTAGGGTAATTTTCCTGGCCCCTGAGGTGCGATGGCCGATGAAGCCGAAACGAACGCTACGCTTAGTTCTGTACATCAGAGCCAACTGGTCGGATGTCCAATTTTAACGAAAATCACTTTTGCTCTAGAACACACAACATTTTAATTTCTTCTTATTCTAATTTATTCTGAATTAATGTTTATGTTTTTTAGAACCAAAACAGCGGATGTCATAAGAAAATATCTTCATTATTAGGGTCGGATGTTGCTCCTTTTTTATAATTCCGGTTTTATTGCGTTGTTGTTCTTGGAGTACGGAAGAACTAGTATAGCAAAATACAATCATAATTAAATAATAATTTTACTTACCTAAAAATTTTTCGTAAACAATAGTGTGAGTTAGTAATCAACGTTTAAAAGTTCAAATTCCTTCTCCTGTAAAGTATCAAAAATGGACATCCAAGTTGGCTCTGATGTACTGAGTTTGGGGCCGAATAATTAGGTATTGAGAAAGTTGTGAAACTTATTATTATTCTCTTTATTTAAACTAATATCTTAAATTATTTTTATTATATTTCGATCGTCATTTTGGGAATGTAGTTTACCTAAACATTTTTTTAAAGTTTTGTGAATCATCTTTATTTCGATTGATAATATCAATAATATCAATATCTAGTACCTAGATGACCGAGCTTTGCTCGTTTTTTTTTATAATGTTATCTAAAAATTAAACCTAGCTAGATCGATTTATCGACCCCGAAACCCTGCATACTAAATTTCATAAAAATCGTTGGAGCCGTTTCCGAGATTAAAAAAAATATATAGTTATATATACAAGAATTACTCGTTTAAAGGTATTAGATAGATATATTAATACGTGAAGCAAAAACTTTGTACCCCTTTTTATGAAAATTGCGCGGACGGAGGAGTATGAAATTTCGCACACTTATCATTTATATAGAGAAGGAGTGCAGAATGATCATTGAGTTATAATGTACTACGTACTAGAGGAGCTATCCCAAGCAAAAGTCTTGTTCCATTTTGTTAAAAGTTAAAACAAAAGTGCGCTGCAGCGCTAAAACAATAATTTATCGTTTTTCTGAACAATCCAAACATACAGCGCTAGACCGCTTCTAGAGTATTGTTTTCTCGCGACCAAAAGGTCAAAAGCGCCACCATTTGCGCGTCGCTTACGCGTTTTGTTCAACCATGTTCAACGTAGTGCAACATATAATAGATTTTACACTGCAGAACGGACATAGTTATTGTGCGTGTTTTCTACCTACCTTTCATTAGAATTCAAACTTGATTACATAATTTATTATTTTAGATTAAACCACAGATAATACTATGGCTTGATGAAATTAAAAAAACACTTTGCGTTTATATATGACCAAATACGTTTACATGCGTACTGTATATTCTACCTAGGTAGTAGGTACTTGATATTTTGTGTACTAGGGTAGGGAATAAATAAAAAAAGTATTTCAATGGTAACAAAATATTTTAATTTCCTTGGAATAATACAAGTTTAGTAAGTTTCTGCCGTTTAGTATAATAATCAACAGTTTGGTCAGTTTTTGCTTCATGATGCAATCTAATTCTTGTGTACTGATTTATTATCGCTCGTATTAAATGGATTCTGTGGTTGAATGTTGACGGCTGATTAAGTGAATGATCGTGTAAATTTGCAAATACGTCTTTCCCGATGAAATGCTTTAGAGTGTTGACTGTTATATAGTGAAAGTCATATTTTGAGGCCAGGCATTTTTCACCACTTTGCCGTATTAAATTACGTATTATGTTTTCTGTAGCTAAACATATTATATATAAGTCTTCAACAGAATAACATAGTCCACCCATGTCTTTTATAGTTATTAGTGCATGGTGTGGCAGTTTTTTTGTTGTTGTTAAACTGTCAACGCATTCCTCACATTTAATTTTTTTTGTTAATTGTCGAGATACATATCCAGATATATATCCTACTATTACTTTTGACTCACATGTCAATGAATTCTGGTCCAACATTTTTGAAAAAATATTGCAATTTTGTTCAGCTTCCATATTGGACGGCAGCAATCGTGTACTTTCTAAAATTTCATAAGGTTGTTTTTCATATTTATTTGAACAGGCCGTACTGTTAATTATGTCTTCAGATTTCGAAGTCAAGATTGTGAAATTATCCAAGGGTATGCAATTTCCTGAAAACGACGACCGAAGTTCTAGATGATTTAAGGTTTTTTTATAAGCTGATCTAAATTGCAATACATTTGGGTTATTATTATAGCCGCCATGTCTCCTTAACAACCCAAAAAATAGTTCGAGATGATCTTGAGAAATTCGGTACATAGAAACATATTGAAGCACCTTCTTATCCTCAACTATGTAGTTGTATAGCGCTTTAAGTGATTCGATACAAATAATTGCACCAACGAATCCTGTTTTACTAGCAGACTCGACTACTTTTTTCTTCGAGATTTGCAATATTATCCTGGAAACCCGATGGTTTCGTTTAATTAGTCGTCTTGATTTAAATCTAAATTTCAATTCAAGTATATATGATTTTACTTTATCTAAGAACGCAAATATTTCGTACTTGCTTTTGGTATCAATAGGGCGTTTATATCCATAGAAATGACATTTTCTGGAATTCAGAACGTCAAAAAGGTTATTCATTAAAGTAATAAAATTCACTGTTCCTGATGAATCTTGAAAACGTGTCGAATTCAAAACTTCGTCACACAGAACTAAAGCCTTTGCAACGCTCATGCTCAGCAGCTGTGTTGCAAGTTTAACCTTCATAATCTGCTGTCGGAAATTCAAATGACGTGGTGTTAACTTGTTTGCAAATCGTAAACCTTCATTTTGTTGTAGTTTATTAAGATTTATCAGTAGTTGCCATTTGATTTCTTTGTTATCTTTATCGAACAACAGTCTTTTTTTTCTCAAACGTGTTTCGTATTAGTTTTATAACATGACAAGGGTCTATAAAAATACAAACATTTTCACCCGTGGAAGGATGTGAAAAGTAAGTCTTCATATTATTAACATCAGATAATTTGCAGCCCAAAATTTCAGCAGCGCTGAAATTCGCAGAACAGCCATCAAAAGTGAGACTTAAAACTGTTGCACCAACTTCGTGGCACTTTTGCAAGCACATTTTTATCAAATTAGCTTTTATTTCAGCATTCACACCGGCCACCAAAAAGTACCCAACAGGTAATTTCCAGTTGTCATTTAGGGCAACTAGCATAAATACCAATGCTTGTGTTGCAACTGTTTCTTCTTCTTCACCTTGCATTGGACCTGCTCCGAAATTCACTGCACCCAGTTTTTTATTATTATGAAATAATTTTTGCCTTCTGATCGCCATTTCGTCAAAGACCAATGTGCATAAAACAGGTTTATTGGCATTTGCGTTGGATTGGCATTTATTTTTCAACGCTATAAACGCTTCAGTTGTTAAGCCAGGTTCAGCGTTAACCGTCGAATACCATCTGC
The DNA here is from genome assembly GCA_947562085.1 of Eudonia lacustrata. Classification (NCBI taxonomy): domain Eukaryota; kingdom Metazoa; phylum Arthropoda; class Insecta; order Lepidoptera; family Crambidae; genus Eudonia; species Eudonia lacustrata. The sequence continues at coordinate 4,867,364 of OX387326.1, read as the reverse complement.
ATATTGTCCTAGGATGAGGGAGAGCTTTATTGTAGACTTCTCTAACGTATTTATAAGCCGCTGGTGAATAATAATGGAGAGTCAATGCAAATTTACGTAAGGGTGCAGTGTATAATAAATAATGTTTGCTCTGTTTATTTTTTTTTATTAAAGACTTTTGCAACTCTACAACTTCCGCTTTAACCATTAAATCATTAGCAGCATTTAAATCGAGGCTAAATCTTTGTTTCAAATTTTGTATTATTGCTTTATAAGAGGCACATTTTTTCTTGAGGTAAAGGTTTTGTCGTTGTATTTTCTTGAACTTTTCAGAAAGTTTATTTTTAGCGGCAGATTCCTTGCGTAATTTTTTTTTCAGTAAAATTTTTTTAGGAGTATCGAAAATTGATTCTGAACTGCTTACTTCTTCGGATAATGGTTCTAATACTTCCGCTTCACCCGACTTTGTTGTCTGGAAAAAAATAATTATAGTGAAATATGTATCTACTAACTTTATAATGACCACAAACTATCATTAAACTATTTATATCATCATCATCATCATCCCATAACAATCCACAACTGAACGTAGGCCTCTCCCGTGGGAGACCATTAAGTGTGAAGGGGTGGTGCTAATATGCTAATATCAATAAAGTTGGCACTTTAAAAATACTGCGTTTGCCAAAAAATCAACATCAGAATTATTTTTACATTATCATAAGGTACTGCAGATTTTTTCAGGAATGTTCGTCCTGTCTTTGTGGTATATTTATGCTCTTCTTTGAAATGCACAGAACATATTCGTGAATAGTTCGAAGGAAGCCACGTTTCTTCGCTGCGATTCTTCTGTACAAATTTAATCCATGACTCCCTTTTTTCATGGCCCGGCCGAGGAAAACTAGAAATTGAAATAATAATAATACGTAAATATTTAACACGATACCTATGTTTTTGTATGGAGCTAGGACTAAAACTTTGACTAATTTACTATGGAGCTATATAAAATATATAAAATAACGATAAAAATACAAATATATATATCTCAGAAACGGTGCGTCGGAGCTAAAAAATAAGGTTATTTTCCACGCCGGGTGAATCCTGTGATACCCCGGAGGTAAATAAGAGGTATCTAATGATCTCATAAAAACAGTCAAGTTTAATAATAAAACAATATTTTGGATATAATAATTCTAACGAAATCCCCAATCAAACTGCCACCATAATCCCAACCCAAATTATTTCACATAAAGCGTTAAAACTGTCACTTCTGCACAAAACAGAAATATTGTTACTCTATGCATTTTACCTAAACATGGCCGCCGCTTCATGTCTCGGCGATTTGATAAAATAATTAGTCAAATGCATGTTAAATCGATAATTTAGTGCGTACTTACAGGTGAAAAGTGATTCCTTTGGTTTTATTTGTATTTCCTGAGTTGTTTAAACAGTATCTTAGCACACATGAAGGCATATTTTAATAAAATAGAACACAGAATGCACACGTATTGTTGCGTCTAGCGCCTGCCACAGACTAATATAGTTGGAGCGAGCTGGCTCTAACGCGTGTTGTAAACAATCTAGTTGTGACGTCTTCTCTAGTACGTAGTACATTATAACTCAATGAGAATGATAATATTTTTTAACATTATGCATAAAAAATGGTAACCTATCTTACTTTCGAAACTCTTTTGTTCGAATTTCAAAACTTCGAAATCGGTTTAACGAAGTTTTGAATTCCAGATATATTTTTTGCATAATATTGTAAAAAAATGTAATTTAAATAATATGTAGTGTTAATTCCGCTAACTCACTCGTTTATACAGCTTGGATGCAGTACGCATGCACCGCCCTCCCGCCCGCAAAAAGTATGCACATGCAGGAGAAACAATGCGTGCAAGCGAAAATGCACACCAACACCGATACCCGACACGTGTTTCGCCCCTCCACGGGGCATCCTCAGGAGCTGTTGACTGGTCGAGAGCTGCGCACCGACTGTTACGGCTACGCAGCTCCCGGCCGCTTTTATAAAGCGCCATCGTTTGACATTTGTGACGTACTACCCGCGACAATACGTAATAATGGGGATGGAACTAAATTTGTTTGGTCATTCAACAGCGCATGACTGTCATTATTATGTTTCATTATTTCTAATTGCTCCAACACACACAACCGAAAACTTTTATTACAAACATGCAAAATATTATAGCTGTTATTGTCGCACAAAGAATGGCCGGTATCAATTAGATGTTTTGCGAAATGTGATTTATCTGGATGGCCATTCCTATACGCGGCAATATGTTCCTTATATCTAATGTCAAAATTTCGGCCTGTCTGACCTACATAGACCCCATCACAGTCGTTACAAATTAATTTATAAACACTCATCGTTTAGATCGTTTAGAAAACTCAAAAAAATCCGGTGTTTATAAATTAATTTGTAACGACTGTGATGGGGTCTATGTAGGTCAGATAGGCCGAAATTTTGACATTAGATATAAGGAACATATTGCCGCGTATAGGAATGGCCATCCAGATAAATCACATTTCGCAAAACATCTAATTGATACCGGCCATTCTTTGTGCGACAATAACAGCTATAATATTTTGCATGTTTGTAATAAAAGTTTTCGGTTGTGTGTGTTGGAGCAATTAGAAATAATGAAACATAATAATGACAGTCATGCGCTGTTGAATGACCAAACAAATTTAGTTCCATCCCCATTATTACGTATTGTCGCGGGTAGTACGTCACAAATGTCAAACGATGGCGCTTTATAAAAGCGGCCGGGAGCTGCGTAGCCGTAACAGTCGGTGCGCAGCTCTCGACCAGTCAACAGCTCCTGAGGATGCCCCGTGGAGGGGCGAAACACGTGTCGGGTATCGGTGTTGGTGTGCATTTTCGCTTGCACGCATTGTTTCTCCTGCATGTGCATACTTTTTGCGGGCGGGAGGGCGGTGCATGCGTACTGCATCCAAGCTGTATAAACGAGTGAGTTAGCGGAATTAACACTACATATTATTTAAATTACATTTTTTTGTACTATGGATTTCCGCAAAATAACGCCTGATTCCATTAATTATAATATTGTAAGTAAAAATTTATTTTACATATGTTTCATTTTCCAGAAAAACTAATAGCCGATTATCAAAACCACTTTTTTCTTTTTACAGTGGTTTTGCTTACAATAATTTTCTTTTCTAGGTATTAAATATCAAAGTAACCTTTCCCCTATTCTTACAAACACACTTATTTATTTGTCAACATTATTCATCGAAATAAAAACAAGTATTTATTTATCGTCTGATTTATTTTAATTGAAAAAATAAAAAAAATAATTAAGGTTAAACATTTATTTATTTAGTGTGACAGCAATATTATGACAAAAAGTTTTGATATAGGGTAGACCCTTAATATTGTGCTACAAAAGGTATTGACAGAAGCGAATCGCTGCAAAACCGACTCCACGTAGTCTTGTCTGCCCTACGCTAGAGTGTAATTTAAGCCCGCGTAGGCGCAGAGGGGCGAGGCGGCCTGCGAGCTGAGGAGCAGGTGGTTTTAAAGCTCGCCGCCGCGGAAGTTGTTGTAATATTTGTTATTTGTAATATTTGTCTTTTTATAATATAGGAAACGTTTTTCTGGAAACTAAATCGTCTAACATTAATATATTTATCAAAGGTTGAGTATGATTTCAAAACGTATAGAATTAAAAAAAAAAATTTGAAATTCGGATTATCAGCAATATGTCAATCGTGTTTTCGGTAAAATTAAACTATGGAAAACAAAAATGTGGCCAAACGTTTTCGGGATAATGAAATTCGTACTAAAAAATCGGTTTTAGAATAGGTAACCATAAAAAATACATTAAAATAAATAAACATTGTTTCATAAATTTTTCAAAAATTTCAAAAATGGAAGAGGAGCGTTCGAAATCTGTCATTGCCAATCCCAACTCACATTCTATCTTTTTAAATTTTTCATTGCTTAGGATACAATCCGTGCAGCCTTAATAAAATATTGTATTTAATATTTCTAGTGGTCGCCCAGTAGTCGAAAATCGACCTTAATTTTATTAAGGCTGTACGGATTGTATCCTCATTAAAAAAAATAGGATGTGAGTTTGGATTGGCATTGACAGATATCGGCCGCTCCACTTCCATTTTTGAAATTTTTGGAAAGAGGGTAGTGTGTGTAATATTTGTTTTATTGATTTAATGCATTTTTATGCATAATTTTAAAAAAATATTAACATTCGGATAACCTTCTCTATACTATAAGTGTGCGAAATTTCATACTCCTCCGTCCGCGCAATTTGCGTAAAACAGGGGTACAAAGTTTTTGCTTCACGTATTAATTAATATATATATATATATATATATACAGCGTGTAACAGAAAGGTGTGGTCAAAATAAAAAGAACCAAACTGTATCCGATCTAGATCTTGTATGTGTTGTTACTGAGACATAATTATTAACTCTAATTTGACATGCAATTTTAAATAAAATATTTATATTAGAGGAATGCACGTCAAGCGCGCTTAAGCAAGCAGCAGTGATCATAAATATAAGAACACAGAGGTTACTAAACCACAAGGGCTGTAACTGGTTTATATTGATGTTTCGTCACAATAGAACTGTTTATTAAACATTGCATAACAAGTTAAAGTTAATAATATGCCTTAGTAATTCTGCACACAAGATCTAAATCGGATACGCTTTGGACAGGCCTCCGTCACTCCATATACTTGCGCGCTATAATTACCTACCGCCCGGCCGAGCGGTCTCGGGCCGTTTGCGGACCAAATTCAGTGCGGTTTTCGCAAGCGAAGCGCACGCACGTTGTTCAATTTTAATTGTTCCATTCGTTTGTACGCGTACCTGGGACAAATGCAAAAAAATTTTACATAATTAACAAATAGGAAACAAAGATGAAAATAACTTGATGTTACAAAAAAATAACAAAGATGAACTATAAGGACTAGGAGGAGGTTCATGTTGTGCATTCTATTTGAAAGGTAAATTTGTTAATGAGTAAAAAGCAGTATCTTGATTAATTATTTTAATAAAGAATGGCAGCAAGTCTAGTTTGTATTACTTTCGACTAACTTAACATTTTTTTTGCAAATAACTTTAAAATTAACTGTGATCATAATATTTTAACTTTATTAATCCAAGTCAACTATTACAATGTGAGTGCGACTTTACTTCATATTTGTTATTTCTTATTTGTTACGTCACAAAGAAATGTAACAAATTCGTAACAAAAAGGAACAAAACACTCGTGTGTACAACCTAAAATGTGTGAAAAATACTAAGAGATGTCTTTGAATCAAACTGTTTATATGTTTCTAAATATATCATGAAGCATCCTTGAAATAAACTATATAGAAAGCTAAACATACACTAACCAATTAGTTTAATGGAATGGTTATCAAGATGAAACTAATTTGTGTACTTTTCCCGCACAATTTAGTAAAATTTTTGTAGACCGTCTAACCAGAACTTCTGCAAAATGGCCGTCGTGCAGAACTAGCGCCACCTACAGACGTTATTTATGATTTTAGTTTTGCCAGGTAAAAACTTATTTTTCTACTAAATAACAATAAACAACGCTGAATAACAAATATGAAAGAAGTTACGTCCGTAAAAAAATGATATTTAAAACAGTTTTTAATAGAGAGGCCTGATTTATTGTTTAAAGTATTAAAATGTATGTAGTATTCTATTAATAACTAAAAATATTTAACAGTATAAAATCACTCACCTGTATTTTTTTCCCATACACAAAGCTGAACACGGACGAGAAGGACACGCGTACTTGTATGAAGAAAACTAAACGTATCCTGATGATTTGATTTTTATTTAATTGATTTATCGGAAAAATATTATTTCTTTCTTTTAGTTTTTATTATAATGTAATTTTGTAAACATATTTTAAAAAATATATGAAAAGAAGTTATGTATTGAACGTTTATTCTAATAGGACGTTCACGCATTCAGAAATGTACAATTTTTTTGCATTTGTCCCACCTACGATGCCGTCTAGTGCCTTATAGTAAATGAATCTATTAATAGATTGTTTATCCATTATAAAGCATTCAACAAAACATCGTCTTTTTACGGAAAGTTAAAAGTGCCAACAGATGCGTTTCATAATTATGTATGAGAACTTGAGACTATGTTTATTAATAATTTTGAAAAAAATATAAAACAAAGGCCGGGTAGTACTCTTTATAAAATTTTAAATGACATACATTTTGATTCTCCCTGCCCTTGTTTCCCAAAACAATATCTAATAAAACTTTTTATTAGATTCAGGATTTTTTCTACACTAAAATTTAATAACCGAGAATTTAGAAAGCGTAAGAAATTTATAAAAATAAAACACATGTAACTTTTAAAGATTTTTTTTATTTTATCTACACACTGACCTCTTGATTTACTTTTGATGTATTGCACAGTCAGCACCAATTTATAAAAAAAGATATTTTATAAACGATACAATTTTAAACTACCACCTATAGTCAGAACATGTTCACAGTTCTCAATAAAATAGACACAAATAAATATTTATGTTAATTGAATTTTGTCGAAGATTACTGTGGGATCGAGCGGTAGGTTATTACAGTATATATATTAGTAGGCTATTATAGCAGTAGGTATTGGTAATTTTCTTCTGAGTGAAGTATCTGTTAACTCTTCTTAAATCTGTGCTTTGGATCTTTTGATTTTGACCACACCATTCCGTTACACGTTGTTTATAGATTTCATCATTCAGCCGAAATAGTAAACAGAGTCTTATAAAAATTACGGTGAATTTCGACCACTGGGTGACCATTACTAATATTAATTAACTAAACCAACTTCAATTTACGTCATGAGTTTGATTTCATGGAAAATGGGCCGGGTGCTGGTATGGGATGCAACCTGTTCTGACACGCTGGCCCCTTCCCATCTACATGGAACCAACAACAGAGCTGGTGCGGCTTGTGAAGCGGCTGAAAAAGCTAAACATGCAAATACAGGGGTCTAGGCTCCGAATATGATTTTGTCCCATTCGGTGTCGAGACCCTTGGTCCGTGGGGTCCTAGCGCTATAAGGCTTTTTAAGGAAATAGCAAAAGGTTAGTCGACATCACAGGAGGCCGAAGAGCTGGCAGCTACCTCGGACAAAGAATTAGTCTAGCTATTCAAAGGGGCAACGCTGCCAGTATCTTCGGAACCTTGCCGAAAAGGACTCCTTTTAATAATATATTTTAGTTATTATATTATATATATATTTTTTTAAGGTTTTTAGTTATAGGTTTATTGTTCTAGTATATATATATAATTTTTTTTTATTTCTGTATATAGGTATTGTAATATACTTAATTATGTAGTAGGTATTTATAAGTATATATTTACGTTTCTTCTTTACAAAAATATTTAAAACTTTTTCTTGACGTACTTATTTTCTATATGGAGAAGAGTAGTGCTTGAGAACCTCTCTTCTCTCATGGTAGACCTCAGGCTCAGCCACGTCTTAATGGCGATGATGATGATGATGATGGCGTGCGGCACCCGCTTGCCGCTTTGCGTTGCGGCGCGAAATTCAAATGTAATGTAATCAAGCTTAGTACGTTGTGTATTTGTTTTATTTGTATGTGTATGTGTAATTATACCAAATAAAGATTTTTTCTATTCTATTTTATTCTATTCTATTTGTGGATTTAATTATTTTGTGACTTGAAAGTAACTAAATGGAAATCGCGTGTAGACTATGTATTTGATTGAAATGGTTTTTGTGTGAAGTTATTTAAGTCTCCAGCCTTGAATTTCGAACTGGTAACCCAACATCCTGGGGTGGGCGCATCAGTGGAATTGCCCCAAAGCACCACTCCGTATCAAATATCATGAAGTCCAAGCGTGTCCCTAACGCACCCACCTCCCTGAAGCACGCTGGCTGCGCAGGTGGTCCAGCATGGCCCAGCGCACGCAGGCCTGGTAGATGTTGGAGTTGTACTCCAGCGAGGCCGACGTGCCCACGCTGGTGCCGCGGCTGCGCTCGTAGCCGGGCTCGTTGAAGTACGGCTCCGGCACCAGAATTGAAGACTGGATGGACACCAACACCTGCCACACGATATCGTATTAGATCGTTTTAATTCATACGTTCTTCAAAGACAAAATATAGACAGAGCTTTTAAATCACCAATTTTGAGAATACTGGCGATTAGTAGCCCAATGCCACATTTAGCATACTCATACATAGTAGAGCTTCGTGGTGGAACAGATAACATCAGTGATAGGTTGGTAGCCGATCCCCTTGTATGTGCGAGCATCTTGAAACCCTTGTCCTTTAGTCGGCTATTACGACATGCAGGGGAAGCTGTGCAGCAGATACATTATTTGTCCCAACTGGACGTTTTTCTGGCTGCGGCGTACCTTTATGACGTCGAGGCGGTCACCCTGCTACGCACTACTTTAAAGTTTATACTGACACCCTCCACCAACCTCACGGTTATAAAGTTAGGTGTCAGACATCCTATGCAAGCACAAGGGACCATCTACGTCAGGTCATAACGTCAGATCAGAACACGCCGGTACGCATCCTTCAGCCGGTACTTTTAAGATTAGTGTCTCGAACTAGTTGCCCCGTGGACACGTATAGTCCACTACCTAATATCCCCATAGGTTACCGGAGCTGTAAGCTCGCTCACTTCTCGATGCACTAAGAGCACAACTAGCAGTGTACCACTGCTCGATCGTCAACTCTAAAGTCGACTACCAAATATCCTCTTTGGTGGCGGAGTTGTAAGCACACTCACTTCTCGGTACCCGTCCAGGCACCTGATCAATTCCAAAGTCCTACGCGGCTGATTCAACCGGAGGATTTGCATCTAGCGGGCGCCTCTACTAGTTTTCCAGACTAGTGCCGGAGGTTTTGGATAACTGCTCAATGAAAACCACCGAGCAGAACAACCAACTAAGGGCAACTGCCCTGCAGATCTTTTCGCTTCAAGCTCCCTCCGGACTGCTACTAGGACCCGCTCGCTGTGCACGAAATGGCCAGACCTCAACCAAGCAGACGAACATTCCCACTTCTACAGCAAACTACATGCCACCACGAGTCCAACCCATGTCCGGGCCCTGCCGGAGACGCCTGCGAAGGCATAACCGGCAGGGGCCTAGGATCCGGAACTCCCGTGGTACCCTTGAAAAGACAGCCGGACCCGTAGTTCCAACTGCCATACCCTACCTATCAGGGTCAGTAGATAGGGACAAATCGAGGCGGTCAGTGTCGGTGCGCACCTTATTTATCTATTCCGTGGTGCGCACGAACACGAGGAGTAGGAGAGCGGCAGCGAGGTGGCGAGCGTGGCGGCCTCCTGCGTGAGCCGCTCCATGCACGAAGTTTATGGTAAGGCACCTAGCCTGCTTCCAAACAACAAAAAGTAATATTTCTCCGAACTGTAAAATTTTATACATTTTTCATATCTCAAAGCTCGATGGCTAACGCGGAAAATGATTGATGTTGGTGGTGTCTCAATTCACTCAAGATAGTTAACGGCTGGTAACGGTGGGTCTTTCCCTGTCCTCCGATCGGAACTCCGATTGGTAGGAGAAGCGGGAATATTTTTTCCCATTCCTCCTATTGTTGAAGGTACCTAACAATCAATAACTCCACGAAGTCGCACTGGACCAGCGTGCTGAACTACTCCATTGCTTATTTATAAGTGAGAAGATCTGGGGGGCGATTATTGAAATTAACCGGCGATTTCGATAACAAATTTATTATTAGACGATCGAGAATTTTCGGTGTCAAAAAAAGATTACCAGTTGCTTTGAGAAAATAGAGCACTCAGAACAGACTGATAATACAGCGTATAATAAGTCACCGGTTCAAAAATCGCCCCCCCCCCCTCCACCCCTCCCCATCTGAACTAATGATAATGACGAGTGCAATCACGAATGTAACGAAATGGCATTTTTTATAATTACTTTAATATTGAAATTACGTCTTTGGAAAACAACGCAGCAACATTTTCCAAGGGCATTCTGTGCCGTTATCTCTGACATGTTCGTATGGGAGATCCACGTTTATAAAATCAAATGTCAACAAGCTAAAAATTTGCTGAATGCATGCAGGCTATCACAATCAGTTGGGTTGACCTATCACCTAAAAAACGCCCCGCGTATCTTAGTTATCTAAGACCTCGGCACAGAGTGGCCGCAGTGATGCTCCCGTGCGGTTGTTTCCAAGTGGTGCTGGCGCTTGCGCTCACCTGCGCGCGGGCATCAAAAGGTTTACGACTACATTATTAGTGATAAACGGCTCTCATTAATAGTTTCGGTATATTTCCTGGGCTTTGAAAAGTGTTCAATATTTTACATTATTATAAATTATTATATTACTATTATTTTATTTTTATTCGTTCAACAATACCAATGCCGCCGGTCCTTCTTCTAATTTTTTTTTCGTCCACCAGATATGTTATTGTTAACCCTGTGAAGTGTGGTTGGTTCAAACTCAGTATTTTTTAATCAAATCATCATAGCCACTTTAAATATCGTGAACGATAAAAGCCAGAACCAAGTCCAGCGAGCACGGGTTTAGTTATAAAAAAGGAGCCCAGGAAGCTCCAGAGCCGTCTTAGTTCCTTTTGTATCCGTCCTTACATCTAGTTAGTAAAGTAGTTAACGTTAACGAGTTTGTGCACAAGGTCACAAGACCTTTACAAACTCGAAGTAGAGCTACTAACACGTGCGTGATGGTAGATCCAGTGGAGGCGCCGGCGGCCATCTCGGGCGAGGACGGCGCGGTGGTGACGGGCGAGCTGGGCCGCAGCCTCAACATCCGCTGCCCGGTGTACGGGTTCCCGGCGCCCTCCATCTACTGGTACCACGACCGCAGCATGCTGCCCTACAGCAGCGAGCAGTACGAGGCGACGGGAAACGTGCTGCAGATCCACCGGTTGTCGGTCGACACGGTCGGGAAGTACACCTGCCAGGCGTACAGTGGAAACTGGAAAACTGCGCTCTGGACTATAGTCGTGCGTGCGCACGAGACGGAGGATGTCCGCTCGCACGAACCGCTCGTGCCGCGCGGTGACGTCACTGTACCGTCTCGCCCGGAAACGCAAGCGACCACTACCCCAGCGCCGGAGATCGATGTATCCGTCTACACTGGTAAGATCACGACGACATCGATGTTATATTGAAATTTCATTTTGTAAGTTAAACAATATTTACAATTGTTCCTAATTGCAGCACCTGTCTGTAATTCCCACTCTAATTTGTCTCAAAAGCAGTGTGCTAACGACTGACTAGATGAGCATCTTACGAAATCTAACGTGATCCGTGACGCGTCTCCCAAGCCTAATAAAGTTAAGAACTCGTCCTAACATCACAGACTCCCGTTTTACGATAGTAATTCATTGTTTACAATTATTGAGATATATAAACTTTATACCTAATTCTCAGTTAAGACTGTCCAGGTTGGTATCTAGTACTGTCCACTGCTGGATAATAGCCAGCCCCAAATTGATGTCTTTTGTCTGAGATGATGATGATGGTCTAGTACCGTATGATATAGATAAGTTTTATGTGAGGATTTAGTCGCCCTTAGTCTGTTTTGTTTAATGCACTTAATTTTAATTTTACAGCGTTTATTTGCATTCAGTATTGTTTTGTGTAGTGGTTGTGAAAGAGTGCATGACGTATGAACAGTGTTCTCTGCATGGATTTTATTAATCTTAAAACTTCGGTAAAGGTTATTTGCAGGACCTTGTAGTTGAGTGTTAATTTAGCTCCATTTATGTTTTTTATTTGTGTAAAATAAGTATTCGTTTTATTAAAATCACCACAAAACTTTTTGGTGATAGAATATAACAATTTTCAAAATAAGTTCAAAATTCATAATAATATTATAATTAATTAGTAAAAGGTTTCATACCTTCTTTATTCATACCCGCCGACGTTTCGACTTAGTTACAACGGCCGTGGTCACGGCTGACTGCTGTCGCGATGTTGCGCCTCCGTTTGCGCGGCAGTCTTTATCCACCGTCACATTATTTTGCCAACTACCGCCACACACAACACTAACGGTGTCCCTATTAGGTATACAAGCCTTATTCTGGTTGTTAGCGACGCGCCATGTATCATTTGTTTGCATGCATGCAAAAACTGCGATTTCTGTAATAAAAGTAAATGAGATAACGAGTTGTAAACAATTTCGCAAAGCGTTACGTAAGGACAGATGGCGCCATATTAAACGAAATGGTCTATGTTTTAATGGTCTATGATTGACGACTGCAACAAACTTCAGGGGGAGCTCGAAAAGATCGAGGACTGGTGCAGATTGAATCGCATGTTTTTAAATGTAAATGAAAATGGAAATGGAATGAAAGAAATGGAATGGAAATGCACAGTTATATCTTTTACGAATAAGCGTAATAAGCTGATCTTTCCTTATAAATTGAACGGACAAGTGCTTGACCGTAGTTATGAGGTTAAGGATCTTGGTGTGCTCTTTGACGACAGACTTTCATTTAGGAGTCATTATGCGTACCTGTCACGGAGCACCTTGCAAACTCTAGGATTCATTTATAGAATCACGAAAGATTTGTCTAGGACCAACAGCTTTATTCTCTTGTCTTATTCATTGATAAGAAGCAAATTGGAATACTGTTCAGTTATTTGGACTCCTTATTATAAAAAACATTCTATGATAATTGAGCGGGTACAGAAAAAAAATTTGAGACTGTTAAGTTTCAGGCTTAATCTTGGTCGGAGCTTAACATCGTATGAAGATAGATTGCACAGGTTTGGATTGACAGACGGCCTCTCCCAACGTTTGTCCCTCCCACCAGGGCCGGCCTTAACCATCTAGGCGCCCCGGGCGAATCATTAATTTGGCGCCCTTTTATATTAAAATTTTAAAAAACTGATTTTTAATTTGATATATTTTTAAAATAGTTATGAAATACAGTAAAAAAATTAATCGAACCTGGGTCTTTCGCAATCCGGGCGGCTGTACTGATTATGCTACCGGAAAGCCGCCCAGATTGCGGAAGACCCAGGTTCGACTCCTGGCTGGGTCGGGTGGGCGTTTAATTTTTTCACTGTATTTCATAACTATTTTAAAAATATATCAAATTTAAAATCAGTTCAAAAAAGTAAAAAATGTTCAGTAAAAAAATTAAACGCCCACCCGACCCAGCCAGGAGTCGAATCTAGGTCTTTCGCAATCCGGGCGGCTGTACCGATTATGCTACCGGAAAGCCGCCCGGTTTGCGGAAGACCCAGGTTCGATTCCTGGCTGGGTCGGGTGGGCGTTTAATTCTTTCACTGTATTTTATAAATATTTTAGCTTCAGTGCAGCAATTAGCACTTTAAAAATAAAAAAATAAAATCATATTTTTTATTAATTCGAATATGTTAGAAAACAAGAAACATGTATCGCGTCCTATACTACATTTGCCGATACGCGGTCTCCACTCAAGAACTCGTTTACCCCAGGGGTCGGCAACCGGCGGCCCGCGGGCCGCATGCGGCCCGTAGACTATCTCGGTGCGGCCCGCAAGCCTGAGGTCCGTAAGAAAAAAATACCGAAGCAAAAGGCCATATAAATTCACTAGAATTTATACGGCCATGCTGCTGGGCCATGAGAGTATTCTTGAAAGCTCGCTCCCACGCGGGGTGATAAAAATGTACCTCTATTTCATTTCTTAAGAACTGTTTATCAAGACTGTGATGTTATGTATTGTTTCTACCGAAAATAAATATTTGCTGTACTTATTCAATTCTTGGCAATTTCTTTTGCGTTTATCCGCCGCACGTGCGGCGGCGGGCGGCTCCTTTGAGACAATAGGCGGGGCGGCAGTCTTTGATTAGACGCAGGTGTGCGGCGGCGAAAAAATTCAAAGCGACCGGTTTTAGTTAAAATCACAGCCGCGCGCAGCTCTCGCCACATTCGGTTGTGGAAATTCGCCGGAAACTCACGTCTCATCTGGTTGCTAGCTACGCGTTTCGTTTCACCTTTCTTCCCTTCGCTGATAGCTTCTCACGCACGACGTATGAGGTAAGTTTTATGCACTCGCGAGCATTTTGTTTTATTTTATTTACTGCTTGTTAATGTGAACCTTCAGATTGATGGGTAAATGTTATAAGGACGGGGATAGTAGTTACATGACATGAAGTTAGTTACGAGTGTGTCATGTTTTAATTATTATTTGAATGTGGAGTTGAATTTGTAGGTGCTAACTGGAACATATAATTTTACAACGAATTTAATTTTTTTCATTATTGTTACAGAATAATTATATAAACATGGCTTCAAGAAAAAGGAAGATAGAAGAAGAAAAAAGAGTTTTTAACGAATTATGGACAGAATTATACTTTTTTATCGAGTTTAAAGGAAAACCGTTATGCTTGATTTTTCAAAAGAGTATTTCTGTAGTAAAGGAATATAACCTGAAGCGACATTACGACACTGAGCACAAAGCTAAATTTGACTGTCTTGAAGGAGAAATACGGAAAAGGAAAATTTCCACTTTGAAATCGTCATTACAAAATCAACAAAACATATTTAAGGTTGTGGCAGACAACAGCGAATCGAATGTTCGGGCCAGTTACAGGGTAGCAGAGATTCTTGCAAAAAGTGGACGTCCGTTTACCGATAGTGAATTAGTAAAAGAGTGTGTCTTAGCTATCGCAGAAGAAATATGCCCAGAGCAGAAAAAAATGTTTGAAAGTCTTAGTCTCTCTGCAAGAACTTGCACCCGACGTACTGAAGGCTTGGGTGCTAATTTGTGTGAACAACTCAGGGATAAGGCGCAGTCTTTCGACTGCTTCTCTTTAGCGATGGATGAAAGTACGGACGTGTCGGATACAGCACAGCTACTCATATTTGTACGCGGCATTGACGAAAACTTTACTGTTTACGAAGAGCTTGTGAAAATGTGCAGTTTGAAAGGTACAACTACGGGAGAAGATTTATTTCACCATGTGGAACAAGCTCTGGATTCATTGCAATTAAGCTGGGAAAAGTTAACAAGTGTCACTACCGATGGAGGCAAGAACATGAGCGGTCAAAACAAAGGTGTTGTTGGGAGAATCATCAGCAAAGTGAAAGATTCTGGATCTACTGTGCCATTGATTTTTCACTGTATTGTCCATCAAGAGGCATTGTGCTCCAAAGTTATATCCTGGAAAGAAATAATGGATACTGTAACATCCACTGTTAATTTTATAAGAAGAAATGGGCTCACACACCGTCAGTTCCAAAAGTTTTTGGAAGATCTGGAAGCTGAACATGGTGACGTGGTTTACTACTGTGAAGTGAGGTGGCTCAGTCGAGGTGCCGTTTTGGAACGGTTTTTTGATTTGAGGAAAGAAATTGGCAACTTCATGGAGATGAAAGGAAAGCCAGTAGAAGAGCTTACTAACAAACAGTGGATTATCGATCTTGGTTTTTTGACTGATTTGACTAAGGAACTGAATCAGCTCAACAAACGCTTGCAGGGAAAAAATAAATTGATTTGCGATATGTATACAGATGTAAAGTCATTTGAAATGAAACTGAAACTGTTTATCAAGCATATTGATGAAAAAAAGCTTGACCATTTTCCTAATTGCAAGAAAGCCGTGGAAGAAGCTGGAGATAATTTTGTGTGGCAAAATATTACAATGAGAAACGTGTTAACACAACTACAAACTGAGTTTGTAAATCGATTCACCGACTTTAAAAAGAGCTCCCTTAACATGGAAATATTCCAAAACCCTTTTGCAATTGATATTAGTGAGGTACCAAGCAATTTGCAAATGAACATAGTAGATTTGCAAAGTAATAGCACACTTAAAACGGCATTTAAGGAAAGCACTGACTTGATACAGTTCTACGGAGGTTTGAGTTCTGAAAACTTCAAAGAATTGAAAAAGTTTGCTCAGCAGATAATAACTATGTTTGGTAGTACATATTTGTGTGAGCAGACTTTTTCAATTCTCAACTACCGCAAAAATAAGAATTGTTCGCGGTTAACGGATGAACATTTAGACGCGATACTGCGCGTGTCTACTACTAAAATGAAAGCAGACGTTAAAAAACTTGCAAGTCAAATGCAGCCTCAAAAATCTCACTAGTTCTTACTTTTATGTTAGTATAGTAGTTCAATTAAAAAAGACATAATTGTATGAATATATATGCGTTTTATTTCAAATATTAAAAATACATGCCCGAACATATAAATATAAGTGCGGCCCGCACTGATACTCTGGCAACATATGTGGCCCGGCTATAGCATAAGGTTGCCGACCCCTGGTTTACCCCATCGGTTATCGGTTCTGCGGCTAATATGGCCGGCCCACTGCCACTTCAGTCTATAGACTTTGTGGAATAGGCGACGTAAAGACCCGACGTAATTTCCCATATGCTGCCCAGCCTAGCTGTGTCCTTCTGTTGGCTACTTTCTCGAAGTTGTTTCTACTCAACTGCAGAGTTTGCCCGAAGTAGACATACTCCTTAACAACTTCGAGAGTACTGCCATGAACTGCAATCGGTCCCGGAATGGCATGTTCGTTAAACATAATCTTGGTTTTGTCCAAGTTCATCCGGAGACCGATGCATAGAGAAGAATCAGCTAGGCCGTTCAGCATGTATTGTAAATCCTGCAACGTTTCGGCCACGATGACGATGTCGTCCGCAAATCGCAAGTGATGCATTCACCGTTGATGTTAATCCCACGTCCTTTCCAGTCCAGCGTCTTAAACATATCTTCTAAAGCATTTGTGAACAATTTAGGGGATATAACATCCCCTTGTCTCACACCACGACGCAAGGGGATATGCTTAGTCTGCTAGTTCTGTACTTGGACGGCCATGGAGGCGGCATTGTAAAGAGACTTCAACACTTGGATATATCGCCAGTCGACTTGGCATCGTTGCAGAGATTCTAGAACAGCCCAGGTTTCGATAAGAGTCAAATGCCTTCTCATAGTCCACAAATGCTAAGCACTGGGGCCGATTATACTCCTCGGTCTTCTGTATAATCTGCCTCACTGTGAAGATGTGGTCTATGGAGCCATATCCTCCTCGAAATCCGGCCTGCTCCGGGGGTTGAAATTCGTCGAGTCTTCGCGCCAGACGGTTTGTGATGACTCTTGAAAACAGCTTGTAGATATGGCTTAAGAGCGAAATGGGTCGGTAGTTTTTCAATAGGGTCTTGTCTCCTTTTTTGAAAAACAGCACGACGACACTTCTACTCCACGCCTCCGGAGTTCTCCCATCGAAGAGAACGGTGTTAAAGATGTTTTGAAACTCCTTTAACACAGGTTTACCGCCTGCTTTAAGGAGCTCAGATATAACACCGTCTTCGCCAGGGGCTTTTCCGTTTTTAAGCTGTTTAAGAGCCATCTCAATTTCGCTCAGGCTGATTTCAGACAGGTTTTCGGTAAGGTGGCGGGTCAATGTGGCTCTGTGGTGTCCTCATTTTTGGGATCAGGTTGAGATGCATGCGAATCGTATAGCTGGCTGTAAAAGTTTTCAATTTCCGAAAGAACCTCTGGTTTCGAAGCAACGACTACTCAACTGGTTGTAGTCAACTTTGTCCAGTGGCTACTCCCAAGAGACCGGACAAACACTTTCGACCCCCGATTTTGCTCAATCGCTCGTTCAATCAAGCGTGTATTGGAGCATCAGAGGTCGTAGCGTACCAGTTTGCTAATCTTCTGGTTGATAGCCCGTTGTTCGGACGTTTCTTCGGACATTTCTTCATGAATCATGAGCCTAAGGGTTTCTTCCGAAAACTTTGACTTTTTGCCTTTACGATATCCTGGTGTTGGGATATAACTCTTGAAAATTGTGCTTTTTGATAATGTTTAATGTTTCGATAGGTGTTACCTAACTGTCTTCGAGATAGTGTTGCAGACCTAAAATTTAATCGCACAACAAATCTCCATCAATATTTGATTTAAAGTTGACCGTTAACTTTTCTTGCAATATAGAACAATGCTTATTTATGAATTTAGCTTTTCTTTAGATTGATAGATATCAAATTAAGTGGTAAAGTTAGGGCCTCGCGGTAGCGCACGCGGCGCCCTCTGGACCCTGGCGCCCCGGGCGGCCGCCCGGGTCGCCCCCCCCTAAAGCCGGCGCTGCCTCCCACATTTCGGAATAATAAATCTTTTAATAGTCCCATTGCTCGTATGTGCAGAGAGTTTAACAAACTTGCTATGGATCACAACTCACTTGACATTTTCAATAGTAACACAAATGTATTCAAAACTTCCATCAAGACATTATTAATTGACCCAAATGGCTAACGACCCAAGTGTAGTATGGAAATATTATTTCTCTAAATCTAGTTCTATTTTCCTTTTTAAATCTAAAACTAAATCTAATTTTACACATGTTTAGCACACATAAACTACTTGTGTTAAGAGCGTTTACGCCGCACACTAGCGCCACTAATGAAAAAATAAACATATCTAGTAATTAGAGGCAGGAAATCAAATTATTCTCAACAAAGTATTTGAATGAAGTAATTTAGCATTTTTACGTCACCTAATGAACACCTCACATGTTATGGTTTAGTTAAATAAGACGTTACGGCCACTTTTAACTATAACGCCATATTTAACTAAACCATAACATGTCAGGTGTTCATTAGGTGACGTAAAAATGCTAAATTACTTCATTCAGATAGTTTGTTGAGCATAATTTGATTTTCTATCTCTAATTACTAGATATGTTTTTTTTTCATTGGCGGCGCTAGTGTGCGGCGTAAACGCTCTTAACACAATTAGGACATTAGTCTAGTATAAAATGTTGTTAAACCTATTATGTATTTATAACTTTGTTAGGATTAATGTCTGTTGTGTAACCTAATAAAAAAATATAAAAAAAAAAATCCGACACGAATGCGCGAATCTATCGCCTGAAGTTCTGGCAAAAGTGATGGAAAATGCCATAAATAGGGCCCGTATGGTCATTAATCTTGGCGGCGGCCACTTATGCGATACTTATCATCTTCTCGACTTGATGGGAAAAATTCTAATGAATTAAACATAAATAATCCACAAACAGAACCAAAGATTTTTATTTGTAAAAAAAACTACAGCCAAAGAACATCGGATGATTACTTTTGCCTCACCCTGTAGTCTTTTAGATAAAGGAGCTTCAGGATTTTCAAATAATGCATTTGGAATAGATAAACACCTAGATATCACTTCGTTTCGTGTTAAATGGTTGAAACCTAAATGAAATGGGACAAATTCGGCCAATAAGTCTTTTCTTACTAGTTTCATAGTCTTTTCAAAGGTTTTCCTGGTCATTTTGAAAACTGTAGATAATCTCTCATTTAACAAGAGCAAGGCGTGTGGCAAGAGCTGTCCCCGCCTTTCTTTTATGTCGCCTAGTAATATTTGGTGTACTTTGCAGAATGTCGTTGAATTGTTGTTTAGAAAATCCAATATAATAACGGAATCATATCATGAATTGACTGTAGTTTATCAGTCTAAAAAAGGCTTGCATTTTTTTAATATATCCATCATATCTTTTATCATTGGCCGAAGGGAATGGCAGGGTTCTTATAGACTCTATCTCTTATCTCTGATATAACAATTATAACGTTTAAAACCGTAGTTATACTGAAATGTATATTATGCAAACAATTAATACGGGACTATTTTTATTTTCTTTCTTATCAAATATCTTAGTTCCGATACACTTTGGCCAAGAATGTTATATGACAAAAATGTTTTACTTTATTATACTAACGTCTGGTGCAAGTTCCATAAGGGGCCGCGGACTTTAAAAATCAAGCCACTTTTACCCAAACCCCTTTATTTTGATAACATTCGATTGGTATTTTTTGCGTATCTAGCATGTTTTGAATTAGACTAGGTTAAGTACTAACTAAAAATAGATTTTTTTTAAAATGACAAAGTGTTGAAAATTTCCACGAGCGGGTTCGAAGTCGCACCCCATGACCTGCCGGGTCAGGTGCACTGCCACAATATGCAATAATATTGGCATTAAATTATATGTAAATAATCGCCTTGTTGCAGGCCTCCAACAAGGTGGACCGACGATCTTGTGAAGGTCGCGGGAAGCCGCTGGATGCGAGCAACACAAAACCGGTCGTTGTGGAGATCCTTGGGGGAGGCCTTTGTCCAGCAGTGGACGTCTTTTGGCTGAGATGATGATGATGTTGAATCATAATAATAGATTTTGTGTCTCTCTTTCTCTCTCTCTTTCTCAACCGTTATCCACCCAATGATGAGTGAAGGTCTCTTCTAATGCACTCCATTTCCTTCGATCTTGTGCCTTCCTCATCTAACTCTTCCCCGCTCGTCGGTCCATCGCATTGGTTGCCTGCCTACGTTCCTGTGCCCATCTCTAGGTGTCCACTCCAGCACTTTTCACCCCCATCTGTGGTCCTGTCTACGGCATATATGGCCTGCCCACTTCCACTTTTTGCTGTCTATCACCTTGGCTATGTCGATTTGCTTCGTTCTCCTCCGGATATCTGCGTTTTTGGTTCGATCACGGAGACAAATACCCAACATAGCCTTTTCCATGGCCCTCTGGGTGACTTGCAGCTTGTGCACTATCTGCTTTGTCAGTGTCCATGTCGCGGCTCCGTAGACCATGACTGGGAGGACGCATTGCTCAAATGTCTGACGTTTGAGGTTGATGGGAATATACCCTTGAACACTTCAGGCAATTTTCCAAAAGCACCATAGCCTAGACGGAAGCGGCGCTCAATCTCACTATTTTGTCCGAATTTGGCAAGGTTCAAGGTCTGCCCCAAGTAGATGTATTCTTCCACCCTTTCTTTAGTATGTCCATGCACAGTGATGTGATTTATGTCAGTGTTGTTACACATTTTTTAGTCTTCGATGTTTTCATCTTTAATCCAACAGTCACTGATGCATCATCATAAAGCTCCGATCATAGCTGATAGGTCCTCTACGTTTTCAGCGAAGATGACTATGTCATCTGCAAATCGAAAATGAGCAAGGCGTTCACCGTTGATATTGATACCTCTTCCGACCAGTCGAGAAGTCTAAAGATATCTTCCAGACAAGAGGTAAACAATTTCGGCGAAATTGGTATCGCCTTGCCTAACTCCTCTCCCAACAGGCACCGACTTAGTAAGCTCATGGAGTTTTACTTGCAGCGTCGCACCACGGTAGACCGCTTTGATAGCTTCCACATGTCTTGTGTCAACCTGGCATCTTTGCAGGGAGTGTACAACGGCCCAATGTTCCACAGTATCAAACGCTTTTTCATAGTCTATAAAGGCTACTACTAAAGGTTGATTGTAATCGGTACACTTTTCTACTAATTGCCTGACAGTGTGAATGTGATCAATCAATGAAATCAAAATCTTTTATTCAATTTAGGCTACAAGTAGCTCTTATGAACGTCACTATGTCATTGGTTCGTAAGTCTACACAAGGCGGGAGATTTTTTAACTTAGTCAAGATGTAGATTCATAGACAGAGACATTGAAAAATAAAGCTTCGAGATGACACTCGTCCAGCTGTTGGTCACGGCAGTCATAAACTTCGTTTTTTGGCACTATCGTCGGCGCGAAAGGCAAAAAATTGAAAGACGAACACGTATAGGAGTTTCTTGAGGTCAGCTTAGAATTCATCAACTTATGCGCACGGCAAATGTGCCGGCATAACATGTGTATATCACGCCAAATAAATCTTTGAAAAACAAACATACAACAATTCAAACATAACCTTTACATTAAATCGAAATGGACCTCGACACAACATTCGAATGAATAATAAACACAACGAACACAGCAATGTCTCTATGTTAATTTTAAATACGGTTGTAATACATTCATAGCGACTATGTCGCCAAAAATATTGAAACGTTGGAATAAGATTCAAAAGCAATAAAATCATTTCAACATGCTGTGCCCGTCTACAGGTAAAATTAGAAAAAAATCGGGACTACATAGAAACTAACAGAGCTCTAAAAGAAATCAAGAGGAATGTGTCACAGTTTCACAACAATCAGCTGTGTTATTTCCTACCTAATAAATCTCGAATTTGTTACTGTGAGCGTCTCCACGGGGCGGGGCCCGCTTAACTAATATAAATATCAATCAACAATCATTCGCAAATAAATCATCAGTAAATCATACATTCTTACTTAAACTAATCTTTTACTTTACTGATACAAAGTAAACGTCTAACCTAAATTTCAATTGTATAAAATAAACCACATTACATAATATCATAATTTTTCACTGTCATCTTAATATAAGTTTACTATTCTCCAAATAATCTTGTGCAACAAACAGTTAACTATTTCAAGAACTAATACTATTATAAGCCATCGCTCCATAATATTTTAATATTATCAATGTACAAACCCGCCATTTTGGAATATTGTGCGTTACACATTTAAAATTAGTGGCGGTTGTTTAAACTCGCATAACGACTATTGGCGCTCAGATGGTTTATGCTGTTGAGACGAACACTACATACACAATGAATTAGATCTAGCCATCTGTTTTTTTTTCGGTAATCGTCGAAAAGCCACCTCTAAAACCTGCTTGTTCCACTGGTTGGGCTGAGTCCAGTCTATTTGTCAAGCGTTTATTTCGGTGTCATCATATGTTTTTCCTTAAAAAGAAGAAGACCGGAGACCTATCTGGATATTAAGTAGTGGACTATACGTGTCCACGGAGCAACTAGCTCGAGACACTAGTCTTAAAAGTACCGGTTGAAGGATGCTTACCGGAGTGTTCTGATCTGGCGTTATGACCTGACGTAGATGGTCCCTTGCGCTTGCGTAAGGATGTCTGACACCTACTTTGTAACCGTAAGGTTGGTAGGGGGTGCCAGTATAAACTTTAAAGTAGTGTGTAGCCTGCACTCTGGTGCATGCAATAAATAATTTTTAATAGTTTATTTTTTTCATAATCACACATATAAACAGAACAGATAAATTCATATTAGGAAAATCCTGTGATTCAGGCAACCATAGTGTTAGTTTTAAATTAAAAAGAAAAATAAATTAAATTATATAAAAACACAATTCATCACTTACAATTAAATCCACATGTTTTTAATATGTTTCCATATCTTTTTATTATTAGTTCCAGCTGATTCTAATGATGATTTTTTGTAATTGATTTTAATTTTTTTTAATAGATTATTACAGAAATTTCTGTATCTTTTATATGATAATTGCAATATTAGACCTTGAGGATTTCGTTTAGCGGACATATGCAATTTGTCTCTATGTTTCATGCAACGAATAAGACCTGGAGTAATCCATAGTTTTAAATTATGCAATTTCTTACTTAATTTAATATTTGATGTAGGTATTTTTATAAATAGCTTGTTGTATATTTTCTACTAAGTATGACATGCAAAAATGCGGATCGACGGAATTAAAAACTGGGTCGATATCAATATGACGTAAGTCTACTTCAAGTTTGTTTAAATTTAGCTTAGTAATTATGCGAGTATTATTTACTTTAGGTAATTCACAATTTAGGGCTAGTAGGGCTGCCGAATGGTCGGTTATTGTTGAGTTTGTAACAAGTGCAGATGATGAAAAGTTAGATTTAAGCATGACATGATCCAAACATGAACCACTTTGATGAGTAGGCAAAGTGTGCGCAGCAGTGCTATTCTCTAAGCAAAACAGCGTCGACCTCGACACTGAACTCGCTCATAACTTGCAAACGAATGTAGACTTTATTACTATTATAAAGTAGGTTGAAATTCGTCTGCATAACATAACATAACATAACATTAGCATTCTGTCGTTTCGCATAACTTATGAGCGAGTTCAACGTCGAGTTCGATGCTGTTTGCTTAGAGAATAGCGCCGCAGGAAGCAAGCCATGAAAGGAGCATACATTGAGGTAGTCTTGGGCATTTGAATCGCTTTTTTCGGGTCTAATATTAATATTTATATCTCCAATCATAATTAAATTTCTATACGATGATAAATTTTGAAGTACACTGCTTAAAGAATCGACAAAGTTTTTTGGTTGTTTGAAGGAGGGTGGCCTATATAATCCTAAAATTGCAATGTCAGAACCAATTTTTATTTGTAAACTATTGCAATCTAATATTTTAAGTTCCTTCGCAGTAACATTTAGATAGTCCTTAGTATAAATTACAACGCCATCGTTTTGGTTTTTTACTAAGTTTTGCTACTCTTAAACATATTGTAACCTGGTAATTGGGGTATATTATAATGTTTGTCAAGCCAACATTCGGTCAAAATTATTATATCTAAATTAACTTCTAATCTCTTTTGAAATATAGAAAAATTATCAAATTTTTGAAATATACTGCGAATATTTTGTGTTAGTATAGTTAGTGGATTATTATAAACTTAGCCTCAGATACAGAGAAGTTGTCTAAGTCTTCAATTAAATTATTTATCATTTATGTAATATACAAATATTGCTAATTCAGTAAAATAAATTTAAAATGAAAACTAAACTAAGACTAAAGTACCTATCTATAAATATAAAAATATAAAATTGGAAAAGGGCTGAAAAAAACACTTAAAATGCGGCGCTCTTAGGCGCCTCCATAGTCAATGGAGTTTAAATACCTCCTTTCCGCATTTAACTTCGCAGTACAGTCAGCGGCACCTGTGTTATGTTCACTAGGCTTTTTGAATCTGAAACATGTAGCACATTTTGGGGAGTCAGCTTTCTTTGTGCACTCTTTTATGGAGTGCCCCTGATCGCCATAATATCCGCAGGTAAAAACTAGCTCCGGATTTTGAACGGATATACTCGCGTTTAATTTTATTTTTCGGAGCAAATAAACTTGTAAAGCAATCATAATTATGCATTTTATTTACTGATTCTAGTCCTGTTAAAAACCGGACTATTTAAAAAAAATGGTAATATTGCAAGCGTTGGTTGGATCTTGTGAAGTAAACGTTTTGGGAGTTGACGTTTCGAGAATTGAGAACTACCTATTTAAGAAGTGGTCGTTTTGGGAAAGTGGACGAATTAGGAAATAGACATTAAGGGCATTGCCATTTTGGGAAGTGGACTTTTTGGGCCAGTGGACGTTTTGAACCTAAAGGACTCGGCAGTATCTACCAATAACACGTCGAAATTTAGCGCAAAGGGGCGACTAGTATTGATAGCATAACCAATTAAGTTTTTAATATCAATCTCGTTCCGCAGAGCTGCCTCAGGCGCCCCAAGCGAACCCACAGACGGAGCCTGAGGTGACGGCGGCCGAGGGCGGCAAGGCCACGCTGCGCTGCCTGTTCCACGGCAACCCGCCGCCCAAGATCACCTGGCGGCGCGGCGAGATCACCGTACGTTCATGATAATCATTATTTTTAAACATAAGTATTGGATGGTTATAAAGTGAAACGCAAATACAGAAATTGTGGAAATATATTTTATTGTTACACAAATGCAAAATACAAACAATAGCACACCGATGGTATTGACCAGAGAGAACGGAAACTAAGAAAAAAGCTATTAATTTAATTGTTTAATATAAAGTAACAATTTATACCAAAACTCGGTTCCCAGGTGTGCTCGTACGCTCAGTCTACCGCGCGTGAGCAGGTTACAATCGAGAAAACATATTATGTTATAACTCATTCATGCTTATTTTAATTGCCTCTGTGGTCTAGTGGTTAAGACCACCGGCTTAGACCCAGAGTCCCGGGTTCGATTCCCAGCGGGAGGTACATGTTTGTGTACTCTGTTTGGTTGGTGGTAGGGCTTGTTTGTCCGCCTGGCTAGCTACCAACATCTTATCTAAATATGTCGCTATAACATCAATGTTTGTAGCATTGTTGTGTTCCGGCAGCTTTAGATAATATAGCCAGTGCCTCACTAGTTGAGGATCCCGGGTGAAGTGCGCTTCCATCATTGGCCTTATCATCACTTAACATCAGGTGAGATCAAGGCACAGTGATTACGCGTAAAATATTTAAAAAAACATCTGGAAATAAAAATAATAGAATAAACATGCTGATGGTGAATGGTGATTGGTGACCTGGTGCAGATCGACGGCGACGTGGGCCGCTACCGGCTGCTGTCGGACGGCGCGCTGGAGATCGTGTCGCTGTACCGCAACGACTCGGGCGTGTACATCTGCGTGGCCGACAACCTGCACGGCCAGTCGCGGCAGGAGGTGCGCCTGCAGGTCAACGGTGAGTGCCCGGCCTGCAGCATCGCTCACCACTCGACACGGTCGACCAATCCATACTCCTAACTCAAGAGATGTAGCAACGCACACCGGCTCACTGCTAGCTGTGTGGTGTACACACGCCTAGCAGTGAGCTGATGTGACCACACAACTCGACGCTGATAATAATAGGTCTTGCGATACTTCAACACAATCATTATCATCATCATCATCATCATCATCCTCGACCGAATCTCTTCGTTTCGGATCCTATCCCTAGACTCCGAGCATAGCTCTCTCCATAGCTCGCTGTGCGACTTGAAATCGAAAATCGAAATGGACGAGGCTTTTTGTCAATGTCCGTGTCTCAGCGCCATGTAAATGTGAGGTACGACAGAACGCACTGCTCAAAAACTCGCGTTTTGTCGAAGATCTGAAGTAACCTCCCAAACGCTGCCCAACCCAGCCGTATTCTTCTATCAGCTCCTTGTCGAAGTTGTTTCATCCTAGTTAAATTATTTGTCCCATGTATTCTTGAACAACTTCGATGCTGTAATTTCCGACGACAACTGGTATATAGGATCTACAAATAAGTTAAACATGACCTTAGTCGTGTCCAAGTTCATCTGTAGTCCAACTCGTCTAGAAGACACGTCTAGGCTCTTCAGCATTTTAGACAAAATAACTATGTCGTCTGCGAATCTTAAGTGTGAAATGTACTCGCCGTTTATGTTTATGCTCCGTTCACCCCAACTTAGTGTCTTAAAGACCAATGTGTTACTAAACACTTTCGGAGATATGACATCTCCCTGTCTCACTCCACGCTGCAAAGGAATCAGTCTTGTCTGGGCATGCTGGATTTGGACGGTCATCGTAGCGGTATTATAGAGGCATCAACTTCAACACCTCCACATATCGCCAGTCGACTTGGCATCGCTGCAAAAATTCCAGAACCACCCAGGTTTCGATAGAGAAGAAGGCTTTTTCGTAGTCCACAAACACAAGGCAAATTGGACGATTGTGTTCCTCAGTCTTCTTTACAATTTGTCCTAGCCTGCTCCGGCGGTTGAAAATCGTCAAAGCTACGGGCTAAGCAATTTGAGATGACTCTCGAAAACAACTTATACAACGTGTAACAGGAAGGTGTGGTCAAAATGAAAAGATTTTTACTGAGACATAATTATTAACTTTAATTTGTCATACAATTGTAAAATAAATATTTATATTAGTGAAGTCATGCGCGTCAGGTGCGCATAAGCAAGCAGCAGTAATCATAAATGTAAGCACACGGAGGTAACTAAACCATTAGGGCTGAGACCTGTTTATTTTGATGCAATTGTCCATTAAATAGAAATATTATATTAACAATTGCAAAACAAATTAAAGTTATTATTAATTACTCTGCATACAAGGTCTAGATCGGATACACTTTGGATGTTTTCATTTTCACCTTTCTGTCACACGTTGTAGATATGGCTCAGAAGTGATATCAGTCAATAGTTCTTTAGCGGCGGCTTATCCCCTTTTTTGAAGAACAAAGTGACCGCACCTTTGGAACATGCTTCCGGCTTTCCCCCCTACCTCATGGTCATGACGGTATTGAACAATTTTAATTTCAGCAGTATCGATGCCCGGTTGCTCATCCGTGAAGTGGTGAGTTAGTGTGGCACGTTTGTCATCAGTGCCGTGAGTTGTGGGCTTCGGTGCATGCGAGGAGTACAAGTGTCCGTAAAACGCTTCAGCTTCCTGAAGTAGATCTGATTTGGCTGTGACGGTTCTACCATCGCGTGTTTTCGACTTCGTGAGATGATTCCTTCCCAAGTGCCGAACAAATATATTGGAACCCTAGTTTCGCTGAATCGCATCCTCAATGGAGCGAGTGTTATGTCGGCGCAGGTCGAAACGTTCTGCTTTTTACCCGATTGCGTTAGAAAGAGGGTTATACAACATCTGTTATTATTCTTCGGGTCGAGTCTAAGCGGGTCGAGTGGGCGCGCACCCATGTTTTTTATTTGATTGTTGAGAAGGCGAAAATCAGATGAACTCTTACAAATTTCCCGTCTCTATACACATACACCTATAACACCACCAGTGTTATGAAAGACCTTAGAGATGTCTTCGTAGGCGGCCTCGACTCATCATCAGAGCGGTTCTCCAATGATATATGAAAATCGGACAAAGTTCTTTAATATATCTTACTAGCAATTGTTATAAAATGACTCGCTGTCAAAATCTATATCCGTCCGTTCGTGGTTCGTAATCTTTCGCAGTCAATGTCGTTTGGCTATCGCCATTAGCTGAGTTAGCGGGTTAAACGCTCCGCGCATCTTTAAAAAGGCCTGACGATTTGTTACCTACTTTTATATGTTTGGCTAAAAGCTTACCTTTGAAATAAATAAATAAGGCCTCGGAACAGAGTGGCCGCAGCGATGCTCCCGCGCGGTTGTTTCCCATTGGCGCTGAAGCCGCGCTCACCTGCGCGCGCATCAGATGGTTTACAACGACAATTATTAATGATTAACGAATAATAATTAGAATAGTAAATAGTTTCGGTGTACCTACTTCCTGGGCTTTGAAAAGTGTTCTGTTACATTCTTTCAACAATAGCAATGCCGTTTTTCTTTTAATCCTTTTTTCGTTGATTATGTTATTGTCAAACCTGTGGAGTGGGGTTGGTTGAAACTCAGTATTTTTGTGATCAAATCATCATAGCAGGCTACTTTAAATATCGTGAACTGTAAAACATATCCAGCGAACACGGGTTTAGTTAAAAAAATGCCCAGTAAGCTCCGAGGCCGTCTTAATTCCATTTGTATCCGTCCCTTCCATCTAGTAAGTAAAGTTATTGATAACTCGAGTAGAGTTACTAACAAACGCGTGGTAGATCCTGTGCAGGCGCCAGTGGGCATCTCGGGCGAGGGCGGCGCAGTGGTGACGGGCGAGCTGGGCCGCAGCCTTAACATCCGCTGCCTGGCGTACGGGTTCCCGGCGCCCTCCATCTACTGGTACCGCGGCCGCAGCGTGTTGCCCTACAGCAGCGAGCAGTACGAGGTGACGGGAAACGTGCTGCAGATCCGCCGGTTGTCTCTCGACACGCTCGGGGAATACTCCTGCCAGGCGTACAATGGAGTGGGGAAGGCCGCTCTCTGGACCATAGTCGTGCGTGCGTACGAGACGGAGGATGTCCGCTCGCACGAACTGCTCGTGCCGCGCGGTGACGTCACTGTGCCGTCGCCCCCGGAAACGCAAGCGACCACTACCCCAGCGCCGGAGATCGATGTGCCCGTCTACACTGGTAAGATCGCGACTTCGATGTTATATTGAAAATTCATTTTGTAAGCCAAACAATATTTAGGATCGTTTCTCATCAGCAGCGCCAATCTGTGTTTCCTACTCTAAATAGTCTCAAAAGCAGTGTGCTAAGTAACGACTGACTATGAGCATCTTACGAAATCTAAATCTAAAGGCTAATAAAGATAAGAACTCGGCCTATTATCACAGACTCCCGTTTTACGATCGTAATTCATTGTTTACAATTATTGAGATATATAAACATAGGGACGACTTTTCAATTCTCAGTTAAGACTGTCCAAATTGGTATCTAGTACTGTCCACTGCTGGATAATGGCCAGCCCCAAATTGATGTACTTTTGCTGAGATGATGATGATGGTCTAGTACTGTATGTTAAAGATAAGTTTTATGTGAGGATTTAAAAGTCGCCCTTGGTCTGTTTTGTTTAATGCACTTTAATTTTAATTTTACAGCGTTCAGTTTCCATTCAGTACCGTTTTGTGTGTAGTGGTTGTTGAAAGAATGCATGACGCATGCTCAGTGTTCTCCGCATGGCTTTTATTAATCTTAAAATTATGTCGGTGAAGGTTATTTGCAGAGCCTTTTAAGTTGATGTTATTATAACATGGTGTTCTTAATTTTTCTCAATTTATGTTTCTGTATGTATGTAAATATGTAAGTATTCGTTTTATAATATTCTATGAAATAAGTACAAAATTCATAATAATATTAAAATTATATAGGTACTTATTAAAAATCTACATAATATCAGATTTTATATCCTTAAAATGATACTATAGTATCCCTAATTTATGTATTTGCATTTTGTGGGTTATTAATATGTAGACAACTAGACACCAAATATATTATCAACTTAATTATTACAAATAAATTCTAATTCGTTTTAAATGTACTACGTACATAATTTTCGGCATACAACACCTTAGTATTGAAAATATCGTAAATGTGCAGTGCCGGTTAACACTTCAATCCCGCTTTCGTCGCTGACGGCGGCGGTGGGCGCGGAGCTCAGCATCCCCTGCGAGGTGGAGGGCTACCCGCTGCCCGACGTGTACTGGACCAAGGACGGCGCGCGTCTGCAGCCCGCGCCGCGCCTGCAGCCCACAGGTACATCACACGGAGCTCGGCATCCCCTGCCAGCCCCGTCTACAAAGGGTTAAAAACCCCCAAAATCCATTTTTGCCGCAGACAGTTAAAAAATTCTCGTACAAAGTGTGCGTTACCCCAGCGGAATTTTGTCGAATTTCTTGAATTCTTAATATACAGGGTGTTTGGCAGATCGTTAAACATACGAAAATGGGGGGTAGGTAGGGTCATCTCCTAACCATTCAGGCATTAAAAAAAATCCTGGTCATAAAAATTTTTATTTGATTTTTTGAAATTTTGCCACTGTCGTACCTCTAAACTCCTATAACTTTTTCTTTTTTATAGCTAGACCCAATTATTTTTCTTTATTGGAATCTTAGGTGATGGTAGGTCCTAAAAAAATTAGTATTTATTACAGGTTATTACTAAAAACAAAGTTGTGGTCTCCCAAACCTAAAATATAAGTTGCAATAAAATTTAACGCTCAACTTTGCGTTGCATTAAAAAAAAGTCTTTACTTTTTTTAAATCTGAAGCCTTCTATCACCTTTGTGAGTGACTTACAAATACAAATACAAATACAAATACAAATACAAATAAATTTATTTGATAAATGCTTACAAACTTAAAAATACAGTGGAATATAGTGTTACGTAAATATAAGCATTATTTTCAAGGAGGCTGAGATTTTCTATGACCCCACACTAGGCACTGCCTGACCTTTGGCGGTCAAGTAAGACGTTTACAAAAGTTAAACGGGTGCCAGCAGTAATTAATAAAATAAAAAATAAAAAAAATAAAAAAATAGAGTTAAAGTTGTTGTAAAAGGTGCATCACATTCGCATATATCTACTTTAGTACCTCCATGAAAGTCTCCGTAAATTTATAGCTCCACGTCAAAAGAAGTGAGCGAATCTTGAGCCTCGCAATTCTCAAAGAGCATTTCTTAATTTCGCATAGCTCCAAAATGCGGTTGTAGATGAATGGAAAAGCGAAGCATTTAAACCGTTGGGCAAAGGTGGTTTTAACTAATACCGATCGTACCCTAAATACTCGTCTGTCAAGCAACGCCTGATATTCTGGAGAACTGATAACAGTTTTGTGCATAGTCGTTGCCGCTTTTAGAATATAAAGTTTGCGAACGCTGAGTACCTGCGCCTCATTGTACAGCGAATCAGTAGGGAAACAAAAAGGCCTCCGTAACATCACCTTTAAAACAGCTCTTTGAGCTCTTTCAAGCTTGATCAAGTGGCAGGACGCAGAGTTACCCCACACTACGATACAGTATGTGATCACAGATTCACACAAAGCCATATAGACAGTTTTTAAGAGCGGCTTGACAGCGACATCTCTAAGAAGTTTCATGGTGTGGATCAACTTGCGCACTCTGGCACCGGTAATCTCAAGGTGAGCAGCGAAGGAAAGCTTTTCGTCCAAGGTAACCCCTAAATAGCGGATAGTTGGTGATCTACTAATTTCCTCACAGTGTAATGCGTTGCACAGGAGTGAAACTTAACAGGAGGAAATGCAGTTGGAGCTGATGCAGCCGTTTTGTGGAAGCAGAGTAATTTAGTTTTTGTTACGTTTAGGGTTAGCAGACTGATATTTAACCAGTCTGATATGACTGCTAAACCCTCCTCCACACTCCGCGGAAACTAACAACTTATGCGGAAAGTTACATGTTTAGTAAAGTTTATCAATGCAAAAGTAAAAATAATGAAACAAACATTTCAAAACTGTTATTTTTTACAAAAAGAATCAATGAAATGACAAAAACATTAATTATTATTATGAACATTTAATTTAAATTTTCGAACTCACTTGTCGTGTCGTACCCACTCCTCTGAAGGTTGGGAGCTCTGACCTTGAAGTTGTAGACGATTATGTTTTCCTGAGAAAAACGGTCCAGCTAGGTAAGTAGGTCCAACTTCAGCAAAGAGGTCAATCGTCGAATCCAATTAAGCTGGGCAGCGTTCGGTAAGCTACGAAATATCTTCTCGTCCGATATACCGCAGTGTCTCATGACGAAAGTCTTTGACCAGTGAGTGACCTACCATCCCCTAAATTCCAATAAAGAAATAAGACTGGGTCTAGCTATAAAAAAGAAAAAGTTATAGGGGTTTAAAGGTACGACAGTGGCGAAATTTCAAAAAATCAAATAAAAAATCCTATATTAAGATTTTTATAACCAGGATTTTTTTTAAATGCCTGAATGGTTAGGAGATGACCCTACCTATCCCCCATTTTCGTATGTTCAACGATCTGCCAAACACCCTGTATAATTAGTTTTTTAAATCTTAAATGTGTGCGTCCAGTTCGGAATTTTCGAGATATTTGCGAAAAACAGATTCATTGGCGCTACCCCAGTAACGTTACCCCAGAGCGTAATTTTTTTTCCCTGTGGAAAAAAGTATCCACGAAGATAGATTTTAGGGCGCTGGAAATGTGCGTGTTAGTCTTTAATTTGTGCGTCTTCCGAAGTTATTTAAAATTCCGCTGGGGTAACTTTTGGGGGCTTACTGTATCTCGGGAACGGTGAGACGCACAAATATAGGCGTAACAAAGAATCTGTTTTTCGCGAATATCTCTAACTCAGTAGTTTAACCCGAAATTTCATATTTATGCGTCCAGTGACGCACAATTCGGGCACAATTACACAAGATGAGGCACTAATTATTCTATATCAAGAATTCAAGAAATTTGACAAATTGCACACCCGTACAGAAGCCTATAAATGCGGTTGAAATTGTTTTTGCAAATTGTTTTATATTGTATCCTAATCATCATTGTATGTAATTCCCCTTTTTGAAGTAGGTAAATGCGTAGCGCATATACCGGGGATATGGGCGACGACCTCAAGTTATATGGAATTCCTTCTCTTCTTCCAGCCACTTAGGTAAGCTCGACAAGGGGAGGGGAGGCATACCCACTGAAAAATCTAGTACCATCCCTTCTCTGCCACGGGGATGGCTCATGTATGTAATACCCACGTGTCTGTTGCAGAGGCGCGCCTGACGATATCCGCGCTGACGGTGGAGGACAGCGGCGTGTACGGTTGCCACGCGCGCAACGAGTACGGCGCGCACTCCTCGACCATACAGGTCAACGTGCAAGGTAAATATGAACACATGTAAATCATTGTTAGGTACATAATTATTTCTGGCAAGTAGTAAATGTTGATGGAGTTTCACCATATATACCATATTTTTGTGGCAGGTCTGTTTATCCCAGTGCACTGCACGGACAATCCGTTCTTTGCTGACTGCCAGCGGATCGTGCGGAGCAAGTTCTGCCACAACCAGTACTACTCCAAGTAAGTTTACTCATTTCAGTTTTAAATTATAATCTTATTTAATCTATATACCTACATTTAATGACTTGTCCTGACTGACTGATTCATCATTGCTGAGCCGAAACCGCTGAAGCTAATTAGATGAAATTTGGACTAACGGTTAATTGAGTAACGCAAGGAGCCACTAAGAAAGGATTATACTGAAATCATCCCCTAAAGATGTCAAATAGAGGGTGAAGGTTTGTATGAAAGTCCGTCAGTTATGAAGTAACATACCTACTTAAAAATTGGTATTTGCTTTTATAAAAAGAAATTAAGCACTTCGACACAAGAAATCGTTATTTTTCAAGTAAGAACTATCAACATGTGTTATTCAAATCGATAGGTATTTAGATTATTTAATAAAAATAAAGAATGACGTGTTTTAGCATTTTTCGTAAAACATTTCCTAAAAAGTTGAAGTAGGGGAGGAAAGTTTGTACGGAAATCTGTCAATTTTAAATTGTAATCTATGAGTTTCGGTATTTAGTCTGCTGAAAAATGAAGTGTTTCAGGATTATCCCACCGATACTTACCTTTACTAAGTTTGGCTTTTATTAAAAACCATCACAAATCGTGTAGCCCACGTGAGCAAAGCAGCGAGCAAAAGCTAGTTTACTATAAAAATAAATTGACATTTGGTTGAACGTCATAAAACATCAAGGTCTATTTTTGTTAGCAACAATGTGATGGCAATTTCTTGTTTCGAGGTTTTCTTTACTGTAAGATATTTTGGTACAAGATGGCAAGTTTTTTGGCAGACGCTGCGCCATCTTATGCTACTTATACAATAGAAATTTCAACGTCCTTAAAAAGAAGCATAAAAATATCTTTTAAAACAGCAACTACCACATAAATAATTAGACGTTTTTGCGCGTTTTATAGCGTATTAATAAGTTTCCTCACATGCATCGTATTATAGACAAAACTATCGAAACTGGCCTATCATCATCAGCTCAGTTTATGTCCCCACAGCTGGGGCACGAGCCTTTCCTAAAGATGGATAGGGAGAATGGACCATAAAAACCAACACGCGGGTCCAGTGCAGATTGATGACTGTTAACGACTGCTAATGCAGCCGGGACCTCCGATCCGATCCGAGCCCTTTGGGGACTCTGGGAAGGCACGGGGACGCGCACTTTTAAGTGTGCGATGCCGTACCCTTTAGAAATCCTCTGAAAGTGATTCGTTTCAACACGGCTTGAGGTACCCTTTAAGTACCTCGCCACCCCAAAAAAGCCCGGTGAAGCTGAAAATGCCCCCTGTGGCAATCAGCAGTCTCTCTCCAAAAAAAAAAGCCGGGACCAACGCCTTTACGTGCCTTCCTAAGCACGGAGGAGCTCGAGATGATACATTTTTGGTCACCCATCCGATGACCGCCCTTGCGAAAGTTGCTTAACCTCAGAACTCGCAGACCAGGCGCGTTAACTTGTGCGCCATCGAGCTCCTCAAAAACAACTGGCCTAAACTCTCATTACGTTTTCCCACCCACAGGTTCTGCTGCAAGTCCTGCGTGGAGGCTGGCCAGCTCAACCCGCAGGAGCTAGGCACGCAGGCGGACCAAGCGTGGAAGAAGAAGTAACCCATCACCCAACCACAACACCAGACACCACTAGAGGACGAGGACACACCACACTGCACCAAATATAACGAGTTCCAAAAGAGGCTGAGATTATCAACTTATTAGAGGAGTCAATAGCAAAAGTTAACGATATTAACTAAGCCATTATAAATGTTATTATAAATTTTGAGTGCCTCTGCTGTTGCTGACGAGATCATGTTGGGGATGGAATATTACATTCCTTACACTGATGTCGTCAGCGGAAGTAAGGCGCGCCCTTGGTTCAATCGCGAATGCGCCAAAGCTGTTGAACTTAAACAGGCGGCGTATCGCGCTTGGACCAAGGCTCGCACGCTCAACGATCGTAACACCCCTTCACTCAAGGTAGTCTTCAACAAGGCCACCAAAGTCTGCAGGAGTGCTCTCTCAAGAGCGAATGCCCAGCGCGTTGCTCGCGTTGGCCAAGAGCTGTTGTCGCACCCAACGGGTAGCCGAAGTTATTGGCGACTGGCCAAAGCGGTGCAAGCCAACTTTTGCGCGCCTTCTCTGCCCCCACTGCGGTACCCTGATGGCTCGTTGGCCCATCAGCCGCTAGACAAGGCTAACCTCTTAGCGAAGCTCTTTGCGGCGAATTCGCGCGTCGATGACTGCGGCGCGGAACCACCTACCATCCCTCACTGTGGCTCCTCAATGCCTGACGTCCAAATCAGGCAACGTGACGTCCGTGCTGTGCTGCAGTCACTTGATGTGCGGAAGGCCTGACGTCCTGACGGTATATCGGCAGTCGTTCTAAAAAAATGTGCTCCCGAGTTGTCTCTAGTATTGACACGCCTATACCACCTCTCGTACTCTACTGGGATTGTGCCGGAAGCTTGGAGAAAAGCGAACATCCAGCCGGTCCCCAAAAAAGGGGATAGGTCCGACCCAGCCAACTATCGACCTATTGCGGTCACCTCTGTCCTTTGTAAAGTTTTTGAGCGAATCATAAACAGGCAACTCATTCGCTACCTAGAAGATCATTCCCTGATTCATGATCGACAATACGGGTTCAGACCGAAACGATCAACGGGCGATCTCCTAGCGTTCATAACACACCTGTGGGGTGAAGCAATGGACAAGCACGGAGAAGCACTGGCTGTTAGCCTGGACATCTCCAAGGCTTTCGATCGAGTTTGGCATCGTTCGCTTCTCTGCAAGCTTTCGGCATACGGCTTGCCACCTCGCCTATGCGATTGGGTCGCCGGGTTCCTGCATGAGCGCAGCATTCGCGTACTCTGCGAAAGCAGTGTGTGTGTGTGAGTGTGCAAGAAGGGAGTGCCGCAGGGTTCTATAATATCGCCCACGCTGTTCCTTCTGCATATCAATGACATGTTATCCTTGGGTAACATTCATTGCTATGCAGACGACAGTAAAGTTCATCGGCGTTATTTGGGTCACCCTGCGGCAAAGCAAGCCGATATAGTGGAGTCAAGACGTAAAATTGTCATTGAGCTGGACGAGGAATTAGACCGCATTTATAAATGGGGCTCTGATAACCTGGTCCAGTTCAATGCCAAAAAGACACAGGTCTGCGCTGTCACTGCCAAAAAGTCCGCATTTCTCCCCCAACCCTCCTTCCAGAGCAACCTATTACCCATCCAGACTGGTCTCAGTCTCTTAGGTATGGACATACACAGTGACCTCAACCCGAAGAGCTATATTGAGAGCATCATAACCACAGCCTCAGGTAAACTCGGAATCCTGAACAAAGTGAAGCGGTTCTTCACGCCTGAGCAACGTTGTCTTTTGTATAAGACTCAGGTGCGCTCCTGCGTGGAGTATTGCTCTCATCTTTGGGACGGATCCGCCAAGTACTTGCTCGAAGCTCTTGACAGGTTGCAGAGACGTGCTGTCCGTATTATCGGTAACGATGACGTTACAACCAGTCTGGAGCCGTTACAGCTACGTAGGGACATTGCTTCCCTTAGTGCTTTCTACCGCCTTTACCACGGTGAATGCTCTGAGGAGCTCTTTAACCTCATTCCTCCCTCTCCATTCCTTTCCAGATCGACGCGTGCAGGTCTGAGAAGCCACCCTCATACCGTGCTGACCATCAAGACACGTACCAAAAAGTTTGGACGATCGTTCCTTTGCCGAACTGCCCGTATGTGGAATGCGCTTCCCGCACACGTGTTTCCCTCCTCTTTCTCTCCCGGGTTATTTAAGTGGGGCGTGAAAAAGCATTTATGCAGGCCGCCATAGTGTGAGCGTTCGGCATAGCGTGGTAGCGCTGTGATGAACGCTTTCACTTCTTGGGCTTCACTGGCTGCTTTTCATCAGGCAGGGTGAAGCCATTATGGCGTGACACAATAAAAAAAAAAAAAAAAAAAAAAACAATTCAGCATTATAGCTGTACAAGAAAAATAAGCATCAGAATTAGCTGACCTTAATGGAAATTACTTGCGCCTTTTAGATTTTATTATTTAGTTCAGCTGACAAGGTGCTACAGTGTTCAGCGGCTTTTGCTGCTAACTATACTGCCTAGCGAATATTCACTCACTCTTGATAACATTTTTTTTTTTTTTTGCAAAACACCGTTTAAGTGTGTTAATAATAATGAATTTTTGGTTTCCTTAGCATTGGTATTCTTATTTTGATTAGGTATTGACTTTTTGCTGTTGACTGTATAATTGTGAAATATAGTGGACCACATTGTCGGTCAATGACACCTCCGTCGGGAATCGACTTACCAGTTTGATATTATTGCAAGTGCCATAAACTAAACATGTCGACAATATCCTGATGATGTTTCCTATATCAAATTTAAGTTGTGGCTAAGTTAAATAGCTGTAGACGTACCAATTGTAATTTAGGTAAGAATAACAATACTGTACATAAAAAAATAAATACTATTAAAATGTCAACTTCAACTTCAACTTTTTTGTTAACATTACCTACTAGATTAGTTTATTTTATAACTATATATTGTTATATACACACAAAGTCGGCGGCAGATCAACCTACCCAAATTTGTCAAATTTCTCCAATGAATATAGATCCTTATAACTTAACAATAAAGTTCAAAATTGATTGTAGAAAGTTAACAGTTTTGGGTAGGTTGATTTGCCGCCGTGTGTACATATAACATACATATTAACACATACATATAACCAAAAAAAAACGAATATCTCAATATTTGTGGACTGTGGTGGTTAATATTTCTGGCAATGAGAGAGATGAGGCACTAATTATTCTATATCAAGAATTCAAGAAATTCGACAACATTCCGCTAGGGTAACGCACACCATTCTGCAGGAACGAATGATGAGGATGAGCATGTGAATCAAAATTCTATAGTATAGAGTGACAACTGGCCGCACTGGATTCGACTCTTAAAACTTTTAAGCAATTTTTTTATTGCATTTGCACGTTCAGTCGATCTCTCTGTCTAAACTCTACTAAATTAAAGGGTAGGATTTATAAAAAAAATAAACATAATGTGCGATAACATAAATTTTTATTTACATTCCGAAATTCACAGTCAAATATAACAAGAAATGTCCTACTACATCAACTGACCTTTCAATGAAATGAGATACACCTCTCGGCCCCACTGATGATTTTTATATACAAATCATTCACAATACACTGAGGTAGCGACGCGCGCCGACCCGCCGGCGGGTGCACCGTGACATCGACTGAATCATATTATTGTCAGTTCATTAACATAATAAAATCAAAGGAATCGTTAAAACCGCGAGAGGCTAGGCCCGGACACAATTCGACTATAGAGCGTGTATTTCAATAGATACAATAATAATTTACTAAACCGGCTCACGCCGCATCGGCCGCCTTCGCTCGCTCTTTGAGAGCGGAACGTCGACACGCACACACAATATAATAATCTTAGAGCGGATAAATTAAAACACGATACAAGTTTATATACATCAAATTATATTTTAATGTACACTATAGGCAGAGGCGGCGTCGGGGCGCCGGGGCGGCCGCACGCTTCCCCGGCCGAACGGCTGGCGGCTACCGGGCGCCGCGCGGGCCCGTCTCAGTATCACAATAGGTGTCACACTGAACAGGTCCCACCGAGTGAAGCCCTACAAAACAGAGTGCAGCGGAGTGCGGGCTCAGTCGAGCACCTGGGAGACGATCTTCTCCATGTCGTGGTCGATGTCGGTCGGCGGCGGCGGCGCGGCCGGCGCGGCGGGCAGCGTGAACGGCTCGTCCAGCTCCTCCAGCCCCGCCGGCGCCTGCAGCTTCGCCAGCTCCTCCTGCAGCTTCACGTAGTGCCGCTGCACACGACACCAACAAACATTTATTACGTCATCGACTACTATTACAATTATTCTTTAAGTTCTCAATTTGACCTAAAACGTCATGTTTATGCTAAATACTTCAAATAAACTGGTTTCTTTTTAGAATTTATATGGCTTATATGGCTGTAAAACGTGATAACGATCGATCTATGTAGAGCTTTTGTTGACGATTGACGATACAGGTAGCTTCTAGCACGGTAACAAGCGCCATATCTATACTCTGGCCAAACTCGATAATGAATAAATGTAAACAAACCAAATAGGGTCATCACAAATCTGGGCAAAAATGTTTTCGTGTTTTTCATATTATTACTTGATTACTTACTGCATTTTACATAAAAGATATTGTAAGAATTATTATTCTCACTACACATATCACTTAAATCAGTCGCTCAACGTCGGTTAAAACGTTATAATACGAAGAACGTAAAGAAAACGTTAAATATTTTCACTTGTTAACCCTACTAAAATTGAGGTATTCTAAACAACTCCGTTATTGTAAACTAGCATTCCAAATGAAGATGACACTAGTATCTATATGGGGTCGATTATCTTAACTACTTACATCTGAAATCTGCAGCGTAAACAGTGCATTTGCAATGCAAAACAAACATTCATGAATGAACAAATTGAATTGACGTTAAAGAAAATTGAATTGTAACAGCAGTTGATTAATTTATGTAATAAATAAATTATTGAATCTCTAAGTGCAGTTTTTTAATTATTTTCACTCATATAAGTTAAAACTAAGCTACGATTGAACTATGGTTTTTGGTTTTTAAATTTTTCATACAATATTTAACATTCAAAAATAAATATTTTACGTAAAATCTTTCCTGTTGACCAACTGGAAAAGTTTGTCAATACATGCCTGTCACTGGTTGCTTGGCAACGCTTTGTTGGTAAACATTCTTTATCGAATTTGGCTATAGTATAAAATAAGAAAGAGTTATAAATAAATGTCCTTCCAATATAAGACACCCTTTATATACGGAAAAATTATATATGTTTTCGTCCAATTTATATAATTGGAAGAAAACATATATATTTTTTCGTACAAAATAGAAATTCACTAGAGTACCGCTACAACAGGACCCCAATAGTTTTGTTTTCTAATTTGACTCGGTTAACATTGAGAAGCTACTTATAGCTCCAGGGAGCAGTGGGAGTAGGTAATTCAAGTTGAGATGGTGGTGATGTGGCCTCACCTTGAGCGCCATGAGGTTGAGCTGCACGGTGCGCTGCGTGCGCTCGTCGCCGCCCTGCCCCTCCAGCTCCGTGATCCAGTTGGCCACGGTCTGCATGATCTCGTTGCGCTTGATCCAGAAGTGCGTCTGGATCACCTGGAGCGGCCATCGAAAGTAGCATTCGTTATAAGCCTATTATTGTCTCTCAGCTAGGCTATAGCTTGCTTGTGTATGTATGGGCTGTATGGGCTTAAGCACCGCGCATGCTTAATTTTGGTTGTTGACTAAAAATCTAGTTTATGCATCGAAAATATAAACCCACCAACACGCTTAAGTCCAATTTAGTAAGTTATGTATGATTCGAATTTCCATGTGCTACGCACGCCAATATGCATGAGAACAGCGTGGTAACTATCCATGCTCACATTGGAAAGACCGGAGTCAGAAATAGCAGTTCTTCGTTCGTTCATCGATTGATATTGATAATATTGCAACAGATATAAGGGCCAGCTTTCAGTAGTTGAGAAAACTGGGTGAAATACACTTTCAACTTGAACCTTCACCTATTCCATATCGTAGCGTAACTCTCCCAATAGCACTTACACTCATCGGGATATTTTTTTATTAGTAAATCAGCCTACAACTGTCCCACAGCTGGGCAAAGGCTTCCATCATTGAAATCAAGTCATCGCCACAATTGATGGGTAATGGCTTAATCACCACGCTTGCCCAATGCGGGTTGGTGATCACAAACTCGGGATATGCATCGAAAAATCCGAAATACATTTTGCCCGACCTGGGAATTGAACCCGGGACCTTTGGGTATCGGACCAAGCACTCTGCCACTCGGCCACCGAGGCGATTTTTTTATTACCTACGGGGGTATTCAATTCACTCATCATACGAGACGACAAGGCCAAAGATGGAAGCGCACTTCACCCGGAACGTTCCAGCTCATAATGACAACTTCTCAAAAAGACAACCGGATGCAAAATGTCCTTTTCTCAAAACGTCAACTTCTTAGAATGTCAAATTTAATAGTTTTGACTTTTATAAGGTTCTGTGAAGGCTTATGTTGAATAAATGATTTGACTTTGAATTTATAAAAGCCTTTATCTGAAAGTGATATTTTATTATAAAATGTTTTTGTTTTGTTTAGCAGGATTTGAACCTGCACCCTTCTGACACACCAGGTCAGGTGCTCTCCCAATTGAGCTATCGTGGTTGTAACCAGCCCGCCGAAATTTTTTTTTCTTTGGCTTTCAAAGTAAAAAAGTAAAAAATAGTGTTGAATAATTTCGGCGGGCTAGTTAGAACCACGATAGCTCAATTGGGAGAGCACCTGACCCGGTATGTCAGAAGGGTGCAGGTTCAAATCCTGCTCGTGCAAAATTTTTTCAACATTTGTTTTTGTGATATTTTATTAGTTAAAATTAACTAAAAAGTGAAAACATCTGTTTTAAGCATTGTCTAACATTAGCCATCGTTATGTGGTAAAGCAGAAAGTAAAAGAAGATAATAGGAGTTTCTTTCTCCAGTCAATCACGTCTCAAGACTGCAGAAGGTATATGAAGTCTAAGCGTGTCCCTACAGCACCCACCTCCCTGAAGCAGGGCTCGGGGCTGCGCAGGTGGTCCAGCATGGCCCAGCG
Source organism: Eudonia lacustrata (assembly GCA_947562085.1). Taxonomy (NCBI): domain Eukaryota; kingdom Metazoa; phylum Arthropoda; class Insecta; order Lepidoptera; family Crambidae; genus Eudonia; species Eudonia lacustrata. The sequence goes on along the minus strand of OX387326.1, from coordinate 4,824,816 downwards.
CACGCAGGCCTGGTAGATGTTGGAGTTGTACTCCAGCGAGGCCAACGTGCCCACGCTGGTGCCACGGCTGCGCTCGTAGCCGGGCTCGTTGAAGTACGGCTCCGGCACCAGGATTAAAGACTGGATGGACACCAGCACCTGCCACACGATATCGTATTAGTTATTGGTTTCATTGATTACACACTAAATTAAGCTGCGACAAAATAAAATTTTAAAAAAATGCAAAAAAAACCGCGAGCGGGATTCGAACCCGCACCTCATAACAGGTACACTGTCATCGGTCTTGGAACAATTTTTAATACTTTTTTCAAATGATATTAGTTTTCTTTAATTCATAGAAACATGCATGCATACGCTCACGTCTTTCTCTCAAAAAGGAAACAGTGCATCGAAATCACCAGTTTTGAGTAAATTCGCCGTGTCATGGACAACGTCCCGGATTTCAGTGCTTCTAATAATGTAAATGTTTATCAGATAGTAATATTTATGAATGACAGTAAGCTTTCGTGTGTATGACATGTAGGAGCACTAGCTAACATTCCAGTCAGACCTGCCTGCAGAACAGTAAGTCTCAAACCGCGCTAAGTCCGATTGAAGATCATCAATGTCAGAAGTGTCACCAACCACCTTCATATCATCCGCAAACATAATTATTTAGGAATTAATAAAACATGTATGAACATCGTTTATAAATAATAGTGACTTGGAAAACAGTGGCACGGGCGTCGGTCGATCACAAAAAACTAAGGAAAAGGGTGGATAGTTTTGTCTGCTCATAAAAAACCCACCCGCATTAACTTCAGTAATTCCGTGATCATGGCGCATGCAACTGTGCCCAAATATCGGATACTCACATATAATAAACATGGTATCCCGAAAATCCCGTAAATAATTACTCTAAAATAAAAAGTTTGGATATATAACAATAATATTTGGGAGATATGGTCATAACAAAAATATACATATTTGTCGAGAAGTTCAACGAAGATATTTCATTAATGAACCTGCAAAAAGCTGGAGGTGTGCGCGTTCCACTTCTCTTCGGGGCGTCCGTGCCACGTGTTGAGCACGGACAGGCACACCTTGCCGTCGTTGTACAGGTTGGGGTTGAAGCGCACGCTGTGCCGGCCCGTGGTCTCCAGGTTGATGAGCATCGGCACCGCCGGGTACTCCGCCGGGAAGTACACGTCTAGCACGAAGCAGCCGTTCGCGTATGGCGTGTCTGAAGGACCGGTTATCAGGACCTGGGGGTAACCATCTCGTTGTTATACTGAGCCGGCAATCCAGCATATGGAAAATTGTCACCGAAGCCCAGTGGACGCTCACGACACCTCGTATAACGGGGGCGTTGCTGAACAAAGAGCTTTAGTTCTTAACCTTTTCCGTTCTTAACAAAACCGCCATGCGGCATATATTTCGTGTCATGGAAAATATTGGGGGATAATCCAAAATTTAAGTATTTGTTGTGGCTTTGTATAGATAGATGACAGCAGTAAATTCAAAAATCACAAAATGTCAAAGTCCATTAACCCTGTCGTCTGCTGTGAATACAGACACAATAGAATTTTTATTGTTTGTAGGACGAATCTGGTAGTAAGCAGACGAAAGGTTTATACATTTTAAACTTTTTGCTTCGGGTAATAAAGTTCAATATCGATAAAGCATTCGATTTGTCAGTTTTAGTTCACTTATTGTTTTCTAAAGTTTACGCGAACACTACACATTGAAATGAAACAACTTTTACGGATCTACTCGCGTTTATTTTACACATTACTTATTTAATGTTTATCCTGACGTTTCGAACCCTTTGCAGGGTCCGTGTTTAGAGGGAGGTGTTGGAGGTGTTGGTTGTCTCATAATTAGTTGGTAGCTTGTATACCCTCATTTAAATTTAATAAGGTTAAATAAGTAATGTGTAAAATAAACGCGAGTAGATCCGTAAAAATTGTTTCATTTCAATGTTTAGTTCACTTGTTTACTTTATGAATAACACTACTGGTACATCGGCAAGCCTGTTTGTTAAACAGGTGGACAGGCAGTAAGAGCTACGCGACAGAAAGAGACGGTTCAAGGAACAAATCTCAAATGGGACCGCACATCAGAGGACGCAGTATAGGCAGACATCCAACAAGGTGGACCGACGATCTGGTAAAGGTCGTGGGTAGCCGCTGGATGGTGGAGAACCTTGAGGGAGGACTCTGTCTAGCAGTGGACGTTTCTTGGCTGGAATGATGATGACTCAATAGCGCAGTGGTTAACGTGCCCGGTCTGCGAATGCTGGGGTAAAGCCACTTTCGCAAAGGCTAGTCATCGGATGGGTGACCAAAATGTATCATCTCCAGCTCCTGCATTCTTCGGAAGGCACGTAAAGCCGTTGGTCCCGGCCGGCTGCATTAGCAGTCGTTAACAACCACTGGGCCCGCGTTGTGGTTCATGGCCCGTTCTCCCTATTTATCCATAGGAAAGTCTCTTGCCCAAACAGTGGGGACATAAAATGAGCTGTTGATAGTGATGATGAACAGCTGTGGCGGGTGGGGGCACCTTCATGACGTCGAG